>JAWNNB010000133.1:5345560-6678621 GCA_035043285.1 Drosophila subsilvestris | reverse complement strand
CCAAAATATATCGAAATATTTTTTGCCAAAAAAAATATCCCGATATAAATATATTTTTTTTGTGAAAATATCGATATATTGATATTTTGATATATTTTTGACAACCCTAGCCGAGTGAGATACACCTCGAGTTTTTAGATCTATCAAATTCAAGTAATACATTGCAAGGCAATACAAAATTATATGTTTTCGGCAAACACTTTTTTCCACTAAAAGGCGACGTGCAAAGCACACACTCAAAAATCTTACCCACACACGTAAAACAGCGTACGCCGTGAATTGAAGAAGTGTGTAGGTTGGTTTGAAAAGAAAGCACACACGCACACGCAAATACACACACACACACATACAAAACTATATGCGAAAATCTGCAAGTTTATATTGCGGCTGTCCACCACACCACCCCCCCCCCTCTCGGCCCACAACCCTTCAATCCGACAAACACGCTAAAAAGAATATACAATAAATACAGCATATTGAAATTTCGATAGCCAGCAAAGGAGGTAAGTTTTGTGAGGAAAAAATGAATAAATGCATGTGTACATATGTTATGTCCAATAAGAGGGTGGAGATAGAGGCAACAAAGCGGCGAGGCGACGACGACGCATTAATTGTATGTATTGGTCAGCTGGTGATGCTGCTTCTTTCTCCAACTCCTCCTGCCTTTGTGCAGAAGAAAAAGGCAATTGCGAAATAATCACAAAACGCCGCATAAAATGTAAAGTGTGCAATTTTTAACCGAGTCATTGCCAAAGCACAAGAATGCATACGAAAAGCTTATACATGATTTATGCATGTGTGCGTAGGTGTCTGCATATTTGAGCAAATTCATGTGCATGTGTGTGTGTGTTTGCGTTTTGCTTTTGTGTGGTGGGGCCCATGTGGTGTCGGCCGCGGCCCCAGCTTGTGTGTGTGTGTGTGTGTGTGTGTGTATATGCCGTTCGATGTTTGTGTTATTTTGACATTTACCCATTTGTTGCAGACACAGAACACCTTTTTCGGCCAAACTACTGCAACACAGTGCAAGGGCCCCCTCTGCAAGGACCCCCAGCGACACACAAAGTCGAGCCCGAACGGGGGCATATGTAAATCCAGCAGCGCAAACTCGAAAAAAAGGGCAACGAAACAGAAGAGGAGGAAACAGTGATACCGTCGAAACCGAGAGGCGACACCGCCTGTTTCAAGCACCATTCAAGTCCCGAATAAGATGGAAATTGAAACAGAACAATCCATCGAAGCAATGGACACCCAGGACACCCAAGAGGTCGAGATAATCACTAGCGATCTTCACCAGCAGCAGCAGCAACAGCAACAACAGCAGCAGCAGCTCCAGAATCAAAACCAACAACAGAATTCGCCGCCACAGCTGCCGAAATTCAAAAATCTGATACAGCCACAGTTGCACGCGGTCGGTGGTGTCACCCAGCTGCCCAGCGAGAACGGCAACGTGCCGCCACAACAGCTGCTGGCCGACAGCAGCTCCTCTTCGTTTGCCAACGAACAGGACACAATGTCGTTGGATGACGAGAACAAGGAGGATCAGTTCCGCTCGGAGACCACATTCGCCTATACGGTGGATAATGTGGCACAATTGAAATCACAGCGTCTGTCGCCGCCAGTGTATGTACGGATGCTGCCATGGAAGATAATGGTCATACCGAACGACCGGGCATTGGGTTTCTTTCTGCAGTGCAACGGTGAGAATGATTCGCCCACCTGGTCGTGCAATGCCATTGCCGAATTGCGTCTCAAGTGCCACAAGGCAGAGTCTCAGCCGTTTACGCGTGCCCGCATCAAGCATTTGTTCTACTCGAAGGAGAACGACTATGGCTACTCGAACTTCATTACCTGGCAGGAGCTACAGGATTCGGAGAAGAGCTATATACACAACAATAGCATTACCTTGGAGGTGCATGTCATAGCCGATGCACCGCATGGCGTACTCTGGGACTCGAAGAAGCACACCGGCTATGTCGGCCTAAAGAATCAGGGGGCCACCTGCTACATGAACTCTCTGCTGCAGACGCTCTATTTTACCAATTCGCTGCGCCTGGCCGTCTATCGCATTCCCACAGAGGCCGACGATAGCACCAAGTCGGTGGGCCTATCCCTGCAGCGTGTATTCCACGAGCTGCAGTTCGGCGATCGTCCGGTGGGCACCAAGAAGCTAACCAAATCCTTTGGCTGGGAAACACTCGACTCGTTCATGCAGCACGATGTCCAGGAGTTCCTACGCGTTCTGCTCGATAAGCTTGAGTCAAAGATGAAGGGCACCTGCCTCGAGGGCACCATACCGGGCCTCTTTGAGGGCAAAATGTCATCGTATATCAAATGCAAGAATGTGGACTATAACAGCACACGCTATGAGACCTTCTACGATATCCAGCTAAATATCAAAGACAAAAAGAACATTTACGAATCATTTCAGGACTATGTCGCCTCCGAGACCCTCGAGGGTGACAACAAATACGATGCTGGCGTCCATGGCTTGCAGGTGAGTCTCTCTACAGAGTCCACACTTACTCTGTCAGCAGTCTGCCAACGAACCCCTGTTCTCTGATCTCTGCCTTTATGCCGTGTCTCATTCGTTGGTGTCTTATTCCTTTTTTGTTTGTTGTTGTTATCATTTTCGTAGGAGGCCAGCAAGGGTGTCATCTTCACGTCATTCCCGCCCGTTCTGCACTTGCATTTGATGCGTTTCCAATACGATCCCATTACGGACAGCTCGATCAAGTACAACGATCGCTTCGAGTTCTACGAACAAATCAATCTCGATAACTATCTGGCCGAGGGTGAGAAGACAACAGCGGACTATGTGCTGCATGCCGTGCTGGTGCATTCGGGCGATAATCATGGCGGACACTATGTGGTCTTTATCAA
Source organism: Drosophila subsilvestris (assembly GCA_035043285.1). Lineage (NCBI taxonomy): Eukaryota > Metazoa > Arthropoda > Insecta > Diptera > Drosophilidae > Drosophila > Drosophila subsilvestris. Next base: position 6,675,741 of record JAWNNB010000133.1, on the reverse strand, counting down.
TCCAAAGGCCGATGGGCGCTGGTTCAAGTTTGATGACGATGTGGTCTCCAGTTGCCGCAAACAGGAGGCCATTGAGCTGAATTATGGTGGCATGGATGATGAGATCTCGTTCCATGCCAAATGCAGCAATGCCTATATGCTGGTGTACATCAGGCAATCGGAACTGGATCGTGTGCTGGGCGATATACCAGAGAATGAGATATCCAGCGATCTGGTGGAGCGTCTCGATCTGGAGAAACGCATCGAGATGGCGCGTCGCAAGGAGCGCAGCGAGGCCAATCTGTATGTGTCGGTGCATGTCATACTCGAGGAGTACTTTGAGGGCCAACAGAAGCGTCGTCTCTTCGACTTGGAGAAGACCCATCAGCGTCCGTTTAAGCTAAAGCAGAATCAGACCGTCGACGAGCTGGTCGATATGTTTGTAAAGGGCTTTGGCGTCTCGCGATCGTATGCGCATTTGGAACATGTGCACCGCCCAGACGCAAAAGTTTCTATACTTTGACTTTGAGGCGGAGGGATCGCGCACCATCGAACAGATACCCACATCACAAAAGCCATGGGTCATCTTTCTCGAGCTGGCACCACAGGACAGCAGCGAACCGTTGGCACCCTTCAATCCCAAATCCGATGTGCTGCTCTTCCTCAAGTATTACGATGCCAAGAACAAGCGTCTCAATTACATTGGATGCACACAGCAGCCGCAGAGCCGACGCCTCATTGATTTGTGTGCGGAAGTGAACCGCAAATTGGGCTTCGATCTGGACCTCGAGCTGACCGTTTTTGATGAGTATGGCGACAAGAAGATCGCCAATTTGAATGATCCCATCGAGAGTGTGCTCTATCTGCCGCCCGATAATCTCCAGGGGCACATACTCATCTTTGAGCGTGAGATTATTGACATAAAGCTGGATCTGCCAACGGTCGAGGACTACTTTTTGGATCTGGTCTATCGTATTGAGATTATATTCAGCGACAAGTGTAACCCCAATGAGCCGGACTTTGTGCTGGAATTGTCAAATCGTTATAATTACGATCAGCTTACCAATGCGGTGGCCGAGCGCCTCAACACGGATCCACAGAAGTTGCAGTTCTTTATGTGCATCAACAACTACAAGGAGACGGCGGGCAATGCAGTCCCCTATACATTCAAGGTATGTCTGTCGTAGTTGACTCATGCCTGTTGATCCTTTAATTTATATATTTATTTTTGCATCTGATTTAGGGAACGGTCAAGGATCTGGTCTCGTACACCAAGCAAAGCACACCGAAGCGCATATTTTATCAGCGTCTGTCGTTGAGCATCCATGAGCTGGACAACAAGAAGCAATTCAAGTGCATTTGGGTGTCCAACGATCTGAAGGAGGAGAAGGAGCTTGTGCTCTATCCGAACAAGAATGACAACGTTAAGGGGCTGCTGGAGGAGGCGGCCAAGAAGATAACCTTCCAGGAGAATAGCCGCAGGAAGCTGCGCCTTATGAAGGTCAGCAACCACAAGATTGTTGCCCACTGCAAGGACGATATACCGCTGGATACGCTGCTCAAGACGAATGACTCGGCGATCACCACCACCCAGAGTGCACAGAAGATCTATCGCGTTGAGGAGGTGCCCACAGATGAGATGCAGCTGGCGGAGAATGAATATCTGTTGCCGGTGGCCCATTTCAGCAAGGAGTTGTACAATTCGTTTGGCGTACCCTTCTTCACCAAGGCACGTCACGGGGAGCCCTATGGGGCCCTCAAGCAGCGCATACAGAAGCGTCTGAATGTGCCGGACAAGGAGTGGGAGAACTACAAGTTCACCGTCATCAATACGGGCCTCACAAGCGAGGTGAACGACAACGATGTCATCAATTTGGAGAATTTCCGCACCTCGAGTAGCGGACAGTTGCCCTTCCTTGGCCTCGATCACATCAACAAGTCACGCAAGCGCAGTTCGCTGAATTTCTCCGAGAAGGCGATCAAAATTTACAATTAAATTGAACACACACACACACACACAAGAAACAACAAAGGGGACAAAGCAGATGGAGCTGATGGATAATGGTTCTGCGAGTGGATGTGGAGGTGGAGGTGAGCGAGACTACGAGGAGGCTGCTGTAACTGGGGACAGGATCGACACGCACCCGTCGCCCGAAAATATAAATGTTAAGCAATACAATGAATCCAGCTCTAAGCCAAAATTGTCCTTATAATTGTATGCCCCCTACTCCTACTCACTTCCTCAAAACAGACACATTACTACCCGCCCACTTCTTCTGAACCCAAAAGTAGAAATTGACGTGGATTTTTTTAAATAATATTATTTCTAAGTCATAAAAGTTATTTATTAATCGCCTCCGGTCAATTTTTAATATGGTTGTCCGCCCGATCCTGCCCCCACTTCCACAGAGTTTGCCTTCCCCCCGCTCCGGCTGCGGCTTAAACCCCAGGCCCGACCCGGGCCTCAAGGCATGAAGTCCATGAGAAAGCAAACAACAAAAATTTATAAATTTACTGACTTATTGCGCTTGCATTAGTGACTTCAAATTCTAGGCTAAGGCTTTTAAGTGTGTTTATTTAATTCATTTTTTTTTTTTTTCTAATTTTCTAAACGATTTACAATATTCCTAAACGCGGTAATTGTTTTGAAACCGGAACGTATCGAAACGAATCCAAATTGGAGTCTCGTATCCAATTGTTTCGTTCGAGATGAGATTCCGAGCCACTGGCAAATTGTAAATATAAGCGCGTGTTTTTGTGCTCTGGTCCTCCTTCCTGGTAATACACGCAGACGAAAACAGCAAACGAAAAGGATGAACACACACCTCACAAAAACAAAAACAAAAAACAAAACAAAAGAGAACGGAGAAGTGAAACAACAAAAGATAAAACAAGATTAAATATATATATATATATTACATAGATAAGCAAGCAGTGGTGTTAAGCGACAAAAAGAGTCGCCAAGAGACGTCACGAGATGTTGGGCAAAAGGAACCGCACCAATAGTGACACGAGAGAGAGCGAGACAGAGCGACAGATAGAGATAGTTTCGAACTAACGGTAAAAAAAAAACAAACACAAGCTAAATGGCAAGGGACAGATGGATAAACGAAGAGAAAATAGAGCCCGAGAGAGAGAGAGAGAAAGGGGGATATAAGATTTGTTTCAAACAACAATTATTTGTGATTTTAAAACATGAAATGATAAAAGTGTATTCAAAGGACTAGACAACATAATAATCTTAAATTAATAAACACAAACAAAAATAACAACAACAAAAACAAAACATATGTACATATGTACCATAATATAACCAGGTTGGATGCTTTTTTTTATCTTTGTTAAATTATATAGCAAAGAGTGCCGTACCCCGGGTAATGATCCGGATCCGAAAGAAAACAACAACACACAGACACAGAGAAAACCACAACTACAAATTGCATGATGACAAAGCAATAGAGAAACTATACATACATACATATTTATACAAAAATATAATTCAACAAATATCACATTATTACTATGCTATTATTTATGCAGCAAAAGTAATTCAATTCAAATTATTTATGTGTAAAATAAAACAAAGAAAAACAAATGAAATACCACTAATTCCAATCTATGCGATGGATTGTGTGAACAGATATTCAATTTAATTCAATATTCCCATATGTTGATGGTATATGTATATGTATATACCTACTATATATATATATATTTATGTGTGTATATAAATGATTATCCAAATAATCCCCATAAGAAGAACGGGACTATGAATCCTTGTTCCAGCCAAGCTTACTCCCATCACCCTAAACCCTACCTACCCATAGGTTTGCCGATCATCGATTAGCGTTTACCGATCACTACCTACCTAACTACCCCCCACAGTTGTATTGTATGTATTCATTCCACTCGAGAATGAAATGAAATACAATATACGGCAATTAAAAGCCCCCTTCCATCCCTTCTACGTATGTGTGGGGGTGGGGGAGCTTGAATCTGTTTGAAATTGAAAATAAATTATATTTGATGTAGAATTTCATTGGAACAAACCATTATTTAATCGAAATCTGTTTCCGGGGGCAGTTTTACGCTTAAATTATACATTAGATATTTCTTGGACTACAGACTACCGGATAGAACTTAGAACTTGCGACGCTTCAGCAGATCTGGCCGCCAATTGACCGGATGCGTCTCCTCGCTGGCCTCGTCATCCTCCTTGTACACCTTGATTGTCTTGTCCGCCTCGGCGGTGATTAGACGCGTGCCCGAATGGTCAAAGCACATGGCAAATATGCCTGCCTCGCTGTCCATGGAGCCGGGCTGGACGGGGGCCTGGAAACGCTGGAAATTATAGCCGGTGCGCCAGTCCCAGAAGAACATGGTGCCGTTGTCGCCGCCCGAGACGAGCACACCATCGTTATTGGCCGCCATACAGTTGACAATGGCCGTGTGGCCGGAGATGTTCTGCACAAAGTTGCCCTCGGGACAGCGCCACTGCTTGATGTTGTCGGGCGAGGCGGAGGCGAACATGTACAGCGATGGATGCAGCACAACGCTGCGCACAGACTTCTTGTGGTTGGTCAGGGTGCAGACGCTCTTGCCGGCAGCTAGATCCCACAGCCGCACGGTGGAATCATGGGAGCCGGTGATGATCTGTGGATTGGTGGCCTGGGCCACCACACTAGCCACCGTATTGGTGTGGCCGGTCAGCGTGTGCACATTGGCCTTGGTCCTCATATCCCAGATGCGAGCCGTGGAGTCGCGCCCAGAGGTGGCCAACACATCGATGGTTGGGTGGAGGGCCAGCGAGTAGACTGCAGACAGATGACCATGATAGTGTCGGATCACTTTGTTGTACTCCAGATCCCAGCACTTCACCTGTCGATCCTCGCCGCAGCTGAACAGATACGGATGCTTGGTGCTGACTGCCACGCCCCGTACAGTGCTCACGTGGCCGGTGAGCGAGAGTTTCAGCTTACCGCTGGCCAAATCCCAGATTTTGATGACACGATCCCCGGCACCGGTGGCGAACCACTCATTGCCCGGCTCCACGGCTATGCAACGCACCCAACCCAAATGTCCGGAAATGACGCGAGACAGCTTCCAGGGTGCATGCCACTTGGGCTTCGGTATGGTGGGTGCCTTCTTTGGAATGAGCTGCAGATTGCTGGCGCCATTAGATCCAGGCCCATTGCTGGGCATGGAGGCCCGCACCAAAGATGTGCTATTGTTACCCTGCATGGACAACACCGTGTCGGGGCGACGCGCATCGGCATTGAATTTCAACATGCTGCCGGCAGTGTCTGTGCTGCCGTCTGTGATGGCCAATGGTCTTTCCACGGAGTGTCCTGAGGGTGTCCTATTGGGCTCATTTGCTGCCATAACCCGGTCCAGTAGCGAGCCATATGTATCTTTGGCCTTGATCGACCGCCGTTGTTTGTCCCTGTGTCAGAGAGAGTGGGTTTGAGGCTTGTTTTGTTAGTCCGGGATACTGGTACTTACAGTTGGTCGTCGACATCGGGCAGGTTTCCTTGATTGGAGACAAACAGATCGTGTGTGCGCTTCAGTGAGCGGAATATAAGCGTGTGCACGCTGTGCTTTTGCACGTCCTCCATGGATAAAATAAATTATTTGAGGCTAAACTAATCAAAAATGCGGCTTCTTTTGGTGGAGAAATATTTATGTTGATATGGATGTCATCGATGTTGAGTGTCGCGCAGACATCGATGATTTTTCTCAATTATCGATGTTTTTAGTTTCAAAGAAAAGTTAATAAATTTCATATTTTAATGATTACAGAGAGATTAAAAAGTTGATTTTTAATTGTATATACTAATAAATATACATCAACGGAACGGTATATACACTTTTTATGTACATGCATTCACATATAAAATTTAACCCATTAAGTGCTGTTACTAGACGGCTTGATGAAATTTTGATAAGCTGACCCTATTTTAATAGTTTATTGAACAAAAATTGTGCCTCCACGAACACCTAAGAATATTGAGTACTTAAATACCATAATTATTTTCTTAGAAACAAATTTACTATGTTTTTGACCAAACTTTGTTATTATATTCTCATTAAAGTTATTTAAAAACCCTTCGGGACATAATGGGCTAAGCTTACACAACAATTATAAAAGCATCCATCGATGTTTCATCGATGTCGGCGAACCACCTCCAGCTCTAAAGAAGCCGCAAACTAAAATCTTTTAAACCACATTTTCGTCATTTCCAATATACATAATACTTCCCGAACCAAACCGAAAATCTTTACAGATACATTTAGCAAACGCCAGTCGTTAGTTTAGCGTGAAGTCTAACCGCTCCACATCCCACATCCCACTACCCCACACACCACACTGAAATATGAATTAAATCGAAAACTCAATTTTGGAAGAAATTTGTTTGTTTTGTTTTTTATTCTTAGTTAGCGGGAACCGGCGAACCAGAAGCAGCGTTACTCGATGACAACGATGAGGATGTTGGGGAGACCGACGCTGACGAGGTGCTGGCCGCAGCATTGGAAGTACTATCCTGTGCCCCTGATAGTCTGGAGTTGAAGAACTGTTTGATCTGTCGGAGTTGGTAAACGCACACTTTTAAATGCTCTAACAGAGGTTGTAACTGCAATGGCTTACGATGCGCTTAATGTAGTTGCACGAGGTTTCGTTGTTTGAACTCGATACTACGTTGTCCACTCGATATGGCGGCGAGATGGTGACTTCGTTAAGGATCTGTATGTTCAGTCCCTGCCAGGATACTTCATTGTACTGTGTGTTAGCATGCATGGGGAATAAAAGATAAAGATGAGATTATGTGGAAATCGATTTGCCATTGGGACACTGCAGTTTGCACGCCGCCTACCCCGTATTGTTTGGCTATCGCTCGATAAAGTTCTTGTGCTTCCGAGCTCACGTCAGCGTTCTGCGACTTGAGATAGTCCTGGCGACGTTCCACTGTTTTTCTGAGCCGCATTTTAACCTGCAACAAGATGTAAATGGTCAAACTTATCGCGCACCTTACGTTGCGGCTTACGTTGCTGCTCACCTGTTCCAGATTCAACTTCTGCGGATCATCGACAAAGTTCCCGTTGCACTCCTTGATCACCTGCACATTGCTGCATAGCGAAAGATTCAACGCATAGATGTCACTCAGGTCCTCCGTTGTCTTCGATCGACATTCTGTTTGGGCAAAAAAAGGCAAGAGAAGAAGGTGGGAAGGAAGGGAGGGGGGAGAAAATATTTTTGGCGCGATGTACGGAGAACCAAATTCTGGACGTCTTAACTATTATATAAAAGCATCAATCGGATGCCCACAACAGAACAGAACAGAACTGAACTGAACTGAACGGAACAAAACAGAACATAATTCACTTTTTACATCAATTGAATTGGGTTTTTGACAATAAAAAAGGATACTCAAGATAAGCATCTTTGTGTTATGATCGAATGCGAGCACCTCGCCCTCCACTTCCTCGTTGAAACAGGTCGTGCACATCACTGTGGATCCAATGTTGAAGCAGTCGTTCACTGCATTGCCGGCGGTTGCAGTGGCAGCGGCCATCTTTAATTGTAAGACTTAACTTGGTGAGTGGAGTGGAGGTCGACCTGTGGGCCTGGCCTGTGGTCGAGTTGGAGGAGCAGAGCAGCTTTCTATCTTGCAGAGCTTCGCTACGGATGTGTGCTGTGCGCGGGCTGGCTTCTGTGCGTGCCGATTGTTTACACAACTTTGAACACGTAGTATGGTAAGTGGTATGTGTGTGATGCAAAACAACAATTAATGTCAAATCAAAAATTGCAATTAAACCATGTGAGCATTGAGTAGTTCTAGTTGTTTACAACATCGGCGCTGTATGATGGCTGTGTGGTCTGGCCCTGGTTGATGGACGTAAGCGTAATTGTTGCTGTTGTTTCCTATACACTGGTCTGTGTTACTGTTGGTCTTCGGTTTTGATGTTGCCGTTTGCCGCCGCGGACTGGCTTTCACATTCACGTTTCTGCTTCTGCCTCTAGCGTAGATGTCGCTTCATGGAAGTGATTTTCTCATGCTGCGTTTCAATATTTTCGCTTGAAACGAACCGGTGCGTTGACCAAAAGCACTTAATCAATATTTAGCCTAAGCGTACAGTCAATTTAAAATACGTGTTTTTTTGTTTTGTAATTGAGAAAATGGAAAAATATGCGAAAAGTGTTTGGTCAACACACGAACAAGAGCGTAGGGCTGCAGAACCATCGACGGCACTAACAATGGTTTTGGAGTTATGCGATAGGCCAATGATTTTTTCACAACTATCAATTATCGTTGCTTGTAATTATTGCAGCAGCGCAATGTAACACAGGACAAAATCCGCTAATACTGAAAGCATTGAGTTTATTTAATTTTGTACCAATTTGTAATTTCTTAAATAATTAAAAAAGGTTTTAATTGAAATGTCGATATATCGATGGTCTTGCAGCCCTACAAGAGAACCGCCCGCAGTTAATGAGCGAGCGAAGTCATTAAGTTCACCCACATCGTTCTTTTTGGTTCATGATCGGACAATGGTATTTTTCTCAATTTTAATATTTGATTTTGTATTACCTGCCATCTAGGACTCTCAGCACTGAACATATAATTTTATGCGAAAAATGAATCAATTTTTGAGCAGATTGACTCTTTCAAGTACTCCTCTTAATTGGAATATTTTGAAGATATGTTTAAGGAAAATAGGCCAACAAATCATTACAAAAATTTCTACATGGCAGCTACGCAGGGATGAAATTAGACCCTGACGAGGCCATCGCGTGAGCTATCACCACCAGCAACAACATCGACAACATATGTTGTTTACAATGAAAAATGGAGGAAAATGTAAGTACCATATATATTTTAGACAATTTTATCATTTGGCCTTATAGGCACTTCTAGACTTATGGGAGGAAAACAATAAAGGTTGTGGTGTGCGAAAGATTTCTACATCTATATGTGATAGTCTTTACAAATAAATGAATTTGAATGATAATGTCCATATAATTAAATTGGTTGATTTATAGTTAGAAAAACACTCAAACAGCACGTTCTCAAAACCTATAGCTCAATAACTCAAATTTGTGGCAGTGTAGACACATCTTCAGAGCTATAAATCAACTATCGATAGCCTATTTACTAATAATGTCAAATTTTTGGCATATGTATATTCAGACAAAGTTAAAATTATTATACCAACTTAATAGATGGCCTCTGGCTATATCAAACGTAAGATCTGGAATAAACTATTAGCTGATTTGTACATATTTTATTTCAGAAAAAACGTTAGATAACACATTTGTCTAGAATCTCTTGCGGTGTGAACCAGTGCACTGGAACTGTTTTCTAACTTAATATCATCGATATCGATTGATGTATTTTATATACAGATCTTCGGCTTGTATGCAGTTTGTGCGCCTTTAAGTGAAACAAAATATATTATAAATAAAGTCCAGAGGACAACAGCATGGTGGAGCCAAAAATTAAAGCACCGCTCCTACGGGCCCCCACAGCAGAGACCGTTCTCCCACTCAGCAGGGTACGGACAATCATGAAGAGCTCGATGGACACCGGCTTAATTACGAACGAGGTGCTGTTTCTAATGACCAAGTGTAGTGAACTCTTTGTGCAGCATTTGGCGCGAGAAGCGTACGCGGCCTCTTGTTCCAAGGAGACCAGTGACACCCTTAAGTATGAGCATCTCTCGCAGCTGGTGAACAAGAGTTCGAATCTCGAGTTCCTTCTGCAAATCGTACCAGAGAAGATACGTGTGCATACATTCCAGGAGATGCTACGCCTAAATCGTTCGGGTGCCACCAGCGATGATGACGATGATGACTCTGAATCCGAGTCGGAGTCCGAGTCGGATGAATGATGGAACCTCTGTCCTCCCTCCATTCTCACATCATCGCCTCCTTTCCAGCCATTGCCTATTACTGATCTGATTTTTTGATTATTACGTGATTCATTTAGTTGATTTTATACATAATTTAAGTCCAATTTTATTGTAATTCTCCAATTGTAAGTACTCTATATGAGTAAATACTTACTTTAAGACGAAATAAATACGAGTTAAGAAACCAAGGTGCAAATAACAATAACGAGTTCTGTATCTCACATCATCATCTAACCCTAACACTAGGTTCTTTGTTTGTAACTGTATGGCATGACTGTACTTACTATGATTATACTTCAATCTCTCTTACTGCGTCGAAGCATGACCAGAGGACACTTTTCTTCAATTCTCACATACTAGGTGTGTGCCAGGTCCTGGGACCAGTCATTAATTTACAAGTGATCGCAAGACGTTTGAATTTTTTGAGTAATAATTATAAAATTTAATGTCACTTGGATACGATTTGTGATGCGTTTTAATAGTTTCAAAATTTAACAAAATGTGATTTAGGTTTTGGTATTGCCTAGGCCTTCAGTTTGGTGCCTGGATAGCCAGTGGCATTCAGGCCCGTCACCTATAGGTAGTGCCAGCTGGGGCCGGCTGGTCGAACTTGGCCGCTGTTGTCACATAGAGAATGTCCAGATTGGGGCCACCAAAGGCAGCCGAGGTGATCTGCTTGGTGGGAAACTTGATCTCCAGCAGGACCTTGCCATCGCTGTATGGATAGAAAAACAGGAAAGCCGAGCATTAGAGCAGAAGGCAGAATAATAAATGACTTTGGCGGGCACATACTTTGGGTTGACTTTGAAAATGGTGGCACCATTGAATGTGGCCACATAGAGATTACCCTCGGTGTCGATGGTGAGACCGTCGGGCAGCAGATGATCCTTCGGACTGGTTTTGCGCAAGTTGAAGATCACCTTGGGGTTGCTGGACACGCCTGTGTCGAAGTCATAGTCGTACGACTTGACCTCGTAGTCGGTGGTGTCGATGTAGTAGAACTTCCTGGCCTTCTCGTCCCAGGCCAGGCCGTTGGAGATGCCTACATCGCTCTTGACAATGGACACCTCGCCGCCAGCCTCCCACTTGTAGAGCTCACCGTGACGGAACTCAAACTCGTCGCCAATGTAGCGCATAGTGCCGCCAAAGAATCGGCCACGGGGATCGGTCTTGGCGTCATTCAAGCGGTTCAACTTGAGCTCATGCTGCACCTCGAAGAGGGTGCGCACCACCTTGGCCACTGGCGAGACACCATCCCACTTGACAACGACCACGCGACGAGCACAGCCAACGGCAAACTCGTTGGGCTTGCCCTCAATCGGCAGGACAAAGGCAGCTAAACTCTCGCCCTCAATCTGGGTCGCGTACACCTTGTTTTGCTTGAAGTCGTAGCGAAGGAGTTTGCCAGCCTCCAAGTCCACGTAGTACAAGCTCTGGGTGGCCACATCCCAGTGGGGTCCCTCGCCTAGGCCGGCATAGGAGTCAGGCAGTGGTTCAACTTTGTAGGACATCTGCAAGGAGAAGACAAGATTAGTTGTTAGTCAAAATTAAGGGGAAATCCACACGCCGCCTGTTGTTTCAGCCGTTCGCCCATCCAAAATGTACCGTCAAGCCAAAGAGAGCGCCCATTAGGACGATGGTCAGTGGGAGAAATCTAATGGAAGTCAGCATATTGCACGGGCTCTGGGCGAATCGAACTGTGAGTGGCAACTGAACCTGCTGCCGTCCGGGGAAAGGGCTTTTATTGATGAAACGGCTGACATTAGCGGAACCAAACCGCGGAACACAATTCCGAGTCTCTGAGTCTGCGTTTATTTTCATTTTTCTCACACACGCTGCAGCTGCGCATTTTTGACGTCATGACCTTCACTTACTCAGAATCAACGTCGGCGTTTTGATTAACTTTGATTGCGTTTGTTTTTGTGTATTTTAATTGACTTTTGATGTTCAAATGCTGATCAGGTTGTTGTTGCTGCTGCTACAGCTGCTGCGGTAAAGTACTGTCTAAACGAGCATGCCATCCTCTGCAGGCAGCATTTACCAATCAATAACGGCACAAGTGTCGTCTAGGCAGTACTTAAAGTGCAATGCCCAGAACTGTTTGGGGGTATGTAATCGGGTATCGCTATCGAAAATGCTCACTTTTAAATTGTAAATGCAACCTGGTGCCAGCCCACCAGCTGGGCTGTGTTTGCCCATAAAATTACGGTTCAAGGCAAACACAAAGATCTTAGCATTAATTACAATTACATTTGAATATTTGACACACACAAAAAAAATGATGCAAACAAAAAAGGAGAATGGCAGATCAAGGGCCGTTGCAGGTTTGTTGTCCACAGGATCCTACATACCTTTTAAAAAAACGCTTTCTTAGTCTTGCGGAATAGAACAAATCCTTAAGCACTTCTCTGGCGAAAAACGCGTTTACACTGAATTTTATGAGATCAAGCCGAAACCTTTTTATAGCCAGACGGCTGCCGGCAGCCGGCTTCAGCGTGATATACAAACAGACTATGAATTGATAAGAAGCGACAATGTTGAGGGAGGAGGAGGGCTGTTGCCTGGTCAGTAGCGTAGCCAGAGAAGAGAGCCAGATAAGACATGAGGCAAGTGCTGCTAGAAGAACGGATTTGCAGCATACATATGTATGTATGTACATATAGTACATATGTATTTATTATCGGATCGCACTCAATGAAATGGCATTTCTGTAATAGGAGCCACAATTGAAATAAATACAAAACTGCAAAACTTTCTACCGTATGTGGGAGTGGCGGAGGCTGATAAAGTCACGAGGCAATTTTAATTATAATAATAATTGTTGTACAAGTGTATTTTACTGCCAGAATCCTATATTTCCGCTCAGCCCATGATAGCACATGCAGCAAGGCCTGCCCGATAAATTCGCAGACAAGCCTGGTTAAGGATGCTGCTTCTGCTGCGCTTCTGTTGTTTCGTTGTATCAGTTTGACCTCCAGGGCATTTCTTCAGTCTGCACTATCTTCAAAGGGGGACAGGGCGGGGGAGGGCCGTGACTTTGCCAAAATCCAGGAGGCCTAACCGGAGGCAGGCTATTATCGCTGCCATTTATGACCCTATTTGTCCTATGACTTGTATTTCTTTCTATTTTTGTCTTGATTTGAAATTTAAATTGCTCTTTAATTAATTGGAGTAAGATTTATTAGCATATTTGTACAACTGTCCATTGATAAGGGAAGCATATATGTACATACATACATACATATGTGGCCTTTTACAATCCAAAACCGATATGATGAACCCAAGAAAAACGATGGCTAAATATTAACACATAGTTATTAAAAATGTTTTACAAAGTACTTGGGAATATTCAAATTCTAAAATTCAGTACCTTGTAACGAAGTTTTTGTGGTGTTTAAAAAAATTTGTTCGAATATAGTAGGCGCTGAGCCCCATACGAGTTTACCTTTGACATGAATTCCCAAAATATTTAGTTAGTGAATCGGAGTTTGTGGAGGCAACATCTATACGGAGCTCGAGAAAAAAAATTTAAAAAACAAAGTGTAAATTAAAAATTTGGAATTAAAAAAAAAATTAAACGAAATTTTTGTGGTGTTTAAAAAAATTTGTTCGAATATAGTAGGCGCTGAGCCCCATACGAGTTTACCTTTGACACGTATTCCCAAAATATTTAGTTAGTGAATCGGAGTTTGTGGAGGCAACATCTATACGGAGCTCGAAAATTTAAAAAACAAAAAGTGAATTGAAAATTTGGAATTAATTAAAACGCAGGGAAAGTGAACAAGAAAATAAATTCAATCCAAATTAGAACAAACTTTAATGCAAAAATGTGCAGCTTTAAACTTACATTTTTGTGAAATCGAAAAAAAAAATGAATTGAAAACATTGGAATTAAATAACACGCGTTGAATTTGAACAAGAAAATAAATTCAATCCAAATTATAATGAACTTTAATGCAAAAATGTGCAACTCTGAACTGATATTTTCGTGCCGTTTGGAATTGAATAAAATGGATTCTCAAAATAAACCAATTGCAACGAAATACAAAATAATATTGCGAAAGATTCAATAATGTGAAATTCAAATGACGCTCTCTCTATCAAATGGAAAAGAATGGTAAGTGCACAGCAACAAATTTATGTTTGCCCCATTACTATTTAGTAGCCCAGCGCCTATTCAAAAAGATTATATATTTTACATTTATATTGCCATTTTTTGGGGTAAAAAAAAATGACTTTCATATATTAACAACATACGCATACAACAACAATATTTGAAATCGTAGAAGGCCGGAACACGTTCCGGTGTTCTGGAACCTGAAGTTCATAATCTGACATAATACTTTTCGGTATACATCTGAGGGTCGGACGGGTATATTTTATCACAGTGGCGGGGTCACACTACCGGAAGGGTAGCCGTTTATGGTATATTACATACTTTTCGAGATATTTTGACGTCGAAGCCGAGCTCAAACTATATTGACGGTATATCGGTAGATAAAAGTATATTTAATCAATTTCATCAGTCTATTTTTAATGTATAAGGATACTTTTCAAAATGACCGCCTAACTCCATTAGGCGCACGAAAAATACCGAAATTGTTAGGTGGTGTATATTTTGGTATATTTCCGAGGTCAGCTGTTATATTTTATCGGTAACTCCCGCGGTCACACTAGCGAATTTATTTGGAAATTTGCAGCGTCCGGACGTACGTCGATCGCAGAATTTGTCACTTTTATTTTTTTTCTTGTGCGATTTCGTTCTGCCTGCCAAACGCAGCGACAGCGACCCAACTGAGGAGCAGGAGTAAGTCCGATCGGCTCAAGTCGACCGAATGTCGAAATGAAGCGTGACGAGAGGGCGAATGTGCTCAGCGCAACGAAAAGTGGGCGCGAGTGATACGATACCGAGAAACATATTCGATTCCAAATTTGTCGCGTCGTTCTCTCGAGCTCAAGAGAACGAAAACAACGCGAAATAAAAGTGAAAACGTGCAAAAGGCACAGCGCAAAGAAAAACAAACTAAACTTCGGTCAAAATGTGCGACACGGCGGCAACAACAGCTACTACAACTTTGGTGGCAGTGGCAGCACCAGCAGCGTCGTCGGTGTCTGGCACTGGAACGAGCCAGAGCCAGAGCCAGGGAACGGCCGCGGCATTGGCTACAGCAACGACGACAGCAGCAGGAGCCACACCGCCAGCTACAACCACAGCGAAACCCGAGCAACAGCAGCGGGCGCGACAAAATTGCTGCCGCCTCTGCATTGCCCCGGCCACGGAATGCATTTCGATCATCAATAGCTATGCGGCCGACAAGGAGCCGCTCTCTACAAAAATCCACAACTGTGTGAACATCAAGGTGAGTGGAGAGGTCCTCGAGTCGGTTTTTTTTTCTTTTTCTTTTGGGCGACGAGGTGTATCCCAATGAATGGGTCACATCCAGTGTGCACACGTAATCGGTCGCTGTCGTCATCCCACATCCACATCTACCCCAGTCCCCTCCCCGAACAGCTATACATACATTTCAATATTCCCCGCCTCCCCCCAGACCAATCTCGGAGCAGTAGGCGGATCAGGCATAGGCCTTGTTCCAGGCCCAGCCACACCCGAGGCGAGGCGAGGGCAGCATGATGAGATTTCTTGTGGTTCTGTCGGATTGTAGCTTTCGTGGAAAAAATTGTTGGGTTGCCTTTTGGTTTTTTTTTCCCCGTATGTGACTATGCGTTTGTGTGTGTGTCTGTATGTGTAATTTTGTGAGTGTTCTCGGATGGCGTCCCATCATCATCAAATCGACGGCGGCAGCATCGTCCAGCCATGGTTGGCTGGAGTTTCGTTCCGAAAAGCATCCAAAAAGTGAGGTTACGGATGAAGCCCAACCACAGGCAACGGCCGCAGCCACAGCCACACCGTTGTGCAAGCGCTGGCGACGCCAACGACGACGACAACGATGAGCGAACGAACCGATGGCCACCAACCAAAAACAACAAAAAACAAAAAAAAAGCAACCAGCCAACCCTGCCTACCTTCTGCTTCTCTTGCTCCTCTTCCTCCTCATCCGTCGAATTCTGTGTGTGTGTGTGTGTGTGTGCGCGCGGTGCTGTCCATGCTGTGCCTCACCGCATGGTCCGTGTCGGGTCGGCTCTGGTCTCTGGCGTGGCGTGGCCAGACCAGGCCAGGGCCTGGGGTTTCTGTTTCGCTCACTGCCAAGTCACGATGCTTCGATGACGCGACAGCAGCGACCGACCCGACGACCGAATGGAATGGCATGGCATGGACTGGAGTGGATTGGCTAGAGGGGCATTCATTGGTATTGGTGCACACAACCCGACCACAATCTGCTTTTGTACGCTGGCCCGCCGCCGCTCTGCCGCTGCTGGCTGGCTGGCTGGCTGGCTGCTTCATCATAATCAACTTGAACGAACTCCCTGCCTGCCTGCCCCGGGCCCGGCACACGGCACACGGCATGGCACGGTCTGCGCTGCCGTGCTGGCAATCGATTCTTCCAGTGCTTTGTGAGGTTAGGATTGATCCTGTCTCCTTGTGGATGAGGACTAGGCATCCTATCTCGCATCTTCTCTATAGCTTTCATTTTTGTTTATTTTGAAATATTTACCAAAATATTTAGCCCTTGCTTCTTCTTCTTCTTCTTTCTCTGCTTTTGCTTTTTCTCCACTTTGTCTTCCTCTACTACTTCTGCTGGTTGTTGTTGTTGTTGTTGTTGCCTCTGTTCTTGGCTCTTGTGCTCCAGCAAAACAGAAGGAAAATATGCGAAACGAATGGCCAGCACAAAGCATAGAGCACAATGAGCGAAGCGGAGCAGCACTGGTCGAGGCCGAGCGTCGCTGCTGCTGCTGCCTGCTGCTGGCTGCTATGTATGCATGTGTGCATGCGTGTGTGTATATGCGTACTAGAGATGTGACGTATGGATGCGTATGTGTGTGCTGCTCTGCCTCTGCCTGGACAGGCACAGGCAGAGCGCGCTCGCCCAGGCAAACCAACGGCAATTACATATAATTTTGTTGTTGCTTGTGGATGCTTCCTTTCCTTCCATCTTACATTCCTTGGAATTTTAGAGAGGATGAGATGGGCATGGGCATGGGCTCAAGGAAATCTTGGAAGTGCAAAAGCAGAAAGCAGAAGCAGCTGCTGCGCCGGTTGCTAGATTTATATCTGGGTCTGGGTCTGTTCCTTCTGCTTCTGCTGCTGCTCCTCACGGCCCAGGTCGTGCTTGTGCTGGGTCCTCTCGGGCATAAAGGTATCCAGTTGACAATCCATCCATCCATCCATCCATCCACCCCTTGCCTGCTTCCTGCTCTGCTGCTCTCTCTCTCTGTCTCTCTGACTCTCCCGCTGGTTCTGCTCTCTCTTTCTTTGCGCGCGTGCGTCCTTTGCCTGGCTTCCATTTGGATGACGATGAGGATGATGATGGTGGAGGACACTCTTCCTCCTCTGTAAATGGAAACATGTGCCACAACCAGAATCACAACCAGAACCAGATTTTCTGTTGGCTTCGCTAGCTTCGTTTATTGATTCATTCAAGCGCCGACTGGGACTATGCCTGTGCCCGTGCCCGTGCCTATTCTCGACCCAACCCGCCACTGGTGCTGGTGCTGGGCTCTGCCCCTGGGCCCAGTTTGTGTGGCCCTCGTCATCGTCATCCACTTTTTTTCTTCTTTTTCTTTCTGTTTCGGTCGCTCGGCAGCACACACAAAATGGTTGCCCCCGACTGTGGCCTGCGCCCCCGGCATCGACATCGTTGTCGCCATCGCCATCGCCGTCGCCCGCACTCAGCGCACGTTGCCGCTGCGTGTGCTCTACCCTGCTCTGGGGGCTCTGGCAATGGCTATGGCTATGGGCTCTGGTGGCTTGGTCTGCTTTGGGCTCGATTTCATGGCAATTGCTCTTCATGCACACACACACACACACACACAGAGGCACAGGCAGAAGGCACTCTCGCACAGGCACAGGCAATGGCAGATGCAGAGCACAGCCACAGCCACAGCCATAGCAGAAGCGAACCCGACGACGACGACGACGAACCGACCGACCGAGCATTTGGGTTGGCGTCATCGCTAGCTCGACTGCTTCTGCTGGCTGTGTGGCTGCGGGCTGGGCTGGGCTGGCTGACTCTTGCTCTGTTCTCGTTATCTGGAGGCGGACCACATGCTCTCCGCATACACACACATACACATACACATACAGGCACAGGCATATAGGTATGGTATGGGCAGTGGAAGTGGAACTGGCAGGGAAACAGGGAGACGACACATACACACACACACACACACACACACAGAGAGAAGACAAAGGCAGGCCGAGCCCAGGCCCAGGCCCAGGCCCAGGCCCAGGCCGGACCGGGTACAATTCGAGTGGTTTCACCTTGGGCAAACTCTGTCTGTAGCACTGGCTATTCACGCAGATTACCTGATGAGCATGAGCATACACACAGAAGAAGCCGCTGCCGCTGCTGCTTCAGCGCTTCAGTTGTTGTTGCTGGCGGCGGCGGCGGCGGCCTGGGTTGGCTTCTCTTCTTCCTGCCTGATGCTGATGCCTGATGCCTGATGCCTGGGTGCCCGCCGTCGTCGTCGTCGTCTACCGCCTGCATCCCGCATCGAATTTCGTTTTCATCATCAGCAGCACATCTCTCCACCATTTTGTTGTGTTTGGTTGGTACTACACATATTTCTGCTGCTTCTGCTGTTGCTGCTGTTGCTGCTGCTGGTGATGATGATGATGATCCCCAGGTGGAAAACTTTCTCTGCCCAGACCCAGCCAGAGCCAGAGCCAAGTGCTAGTACCAGACGAGGGGCACAGCGTGACCAAGCGGTTACGTGCGCATGCTTCGGGCTCGCATCTGTTCCCAGCTTCAGCTCCAAACACTAGGCAGGCAGCAGTGCCCTCGTAAGATGATGAGATTCTGATAATAAATGAAAAGAGGATGCAGAGAAGAAGAAGAAGCCTTTGAGAATTTGATATCCATACGGAGAAATACACACTCATGCATATGCATACACATACACATACATTCCCACATTGATTGTGGATGTGTGCATGCATGTACATACATATGTGGCGGCTTGATTCATCCAAATCCAAGATGGCCGTGGGATTCACTTGCTCCTCTCCAGCAGCCAAGAGGAGCAGAATTGAGTACCCATAATATAACAGTAAAAGAGTAGCGAACCCCACCACCCAAAAACACCATTAATTGCGATCGATCAGCTGATGATGATGGCACAGAAATATTTTATGTGATTCCGTTCGAAATACCCAGAAACCTTTTTTGCCACTTGATTGCTCATCTTCGATTGTTGTTTGAATATTAATTTTCCAAGCGGCTTCCTTCCTCCCCACTACCCCCCACTTACTCTCCTTCGATCTGCTGCTTGCTCCTGCTACAAATATGAGGGTTACTTTTGTCTTCTACGTCTTCACTTTTTGTTGTTTGTTGTTCGGACGTGGACAGGACGCGCGCTCTCTTTACCTCACACCGCACACATACATAGAGAACAGTAAACGAATAAGGACACAAAAGGAGAAGAAGCGCACAGCACAAAACCCGTTCGTGGCGGCGTAGCTGGTTGGTTTTGGAACTGGACAGAGGAGCAGCGGAGTGCTCACTGGGATGCCAGCCTGTCGCCGCTCTACTCTGTCCTGCAGCCATCTTATCCGCTGGCTGTGTTGGCCGACGATGATGATGATGATGATGATGATTACACCTGGTCCCCGCCAGCAGCAGCAGCAGCAGCTGGTGGACTGCAACTGCACCGACACCATGTTGGTGGCAGCTGCTTGCTGCAGTTCTGCTACTTCATCACTTGCTTTCGTTTCCCCTGAACATACACACACACACACACACACACACACACACACACACACACACACACACACACACACACACACACACATGGTCTGGTGCACAGTTATTTGGATGGACATATCAGTATCTCCTTTTGCTTGGGCGACTTTCGAAAAAGGAAGGTCTTGGGCCAAAAAGGTTTCCAAAAATATTGATGCATGTACAAATACATATGTATGTAAGCTTTGTATATACATTTACATACATGTATGTACATATGTATGTATATTTGCAAACTCAAAGCGTAATGGCCAACGTGTGTGTCTGTGTGTGTTGTGTGGGTGTTTTTGCGTGTGATTGTGGTTATGTCGTCTGGTCAATAATCAAAATCGCCAAACTCAAATTAAAGTGCAGTTTCTTGCTCTTAAATCTACATCAGGGGGTGGAACTGGGTGCTGGGTGCTGGTTGCTGGGATACTGGGAACCGCCTGCATCCAATTGCAATCCATCAGAATTTGGAGAACGAGATGTGCGGAAAGGAAGCATGGCATGAATGTGGCGACACAGTCAATTCTGGTGTGGGGTGTATAAGGTGAATGAACAAACATATTATCGGAGAAGAAGAGGAAGCCAGTGGCAGTGGCAGTGGCAGTGCCAGTTCCACCCCCACCCTCCACTTAAGCCAAAATACATACAAGTCTTGCTACTTGGAGGGAGAGGAAGCACTTAAATACATAAGATTTCGCACACACACGCACAGGAAGATGATGGTGTATATAAGCGGAATGATGGTGAGGGGGACCCAAGTGGAATGGTTCGGTTCGGTTCGAATTCTTGTGTATTGGGGCCTGGCTGGCCACAAGGAATCGCCATCACCGCCGCCGGCATAAGAAAGAGTGGGTGGATGTGGTTGGATGTCGCAGGGGGGAACAGGCTGTAAGTTAAATATTGAATTCTTTATCCACACACACACACACACACACACAAGCAACCCAATGCATAATGTACCGAGTAAATACAAATAGTAACAACAAAATAGTATGCATAATTTCAACATTTGTTTTGTTTTAATTAAATTCGTACAAGTACGCACGGCTGCAATCTCGATAGCCAATAATTTGACAGCTAATGATTTCGATAGCACAAAATGTGTGACACCAGGTGATGTCCGATGGCCTAGTTGCATTAGTAAAACTTTTATTATTTTGAGTATTTTGGTTTTTGAGTCCACGACAGGATTGTACATACATACCTAGGCATCTGTGTATGTACCTTCTCAGTACATAGAGGAGGTAGGGCACGCACAAGTATTGTTGTTACATATAGAACGCAGTGGGAATATATACACACACACACACACACACACACACACATGCGCACGCAAACAGTGTTATCGGGCAGAAGGACATTTTAAATGATTGGCGGCGAAATCTGTGTGTGTGTGTGTGTGTGTGTGTGTGTGTGTAAATGTGCACTCTGAATGTGCTGGGTGGGGGGGGTGTGGCAGTATGGGATGTTGCGGCAGTTTTGCTTGCATATAATTATAAGCAGGTCATTGACATTAATGGGGGGTAGCTATGATAGCAGGAGAATGCTGATGCGAATGCGCCTACCTGCATTCATGCTCCTCTCCGCCTGACTGGACGGCGGGGCACACTCCTGATGAGTGATGTGCAATGAGGGATGTAATTCTAAAGCTTGATTGAACTTGAACACTTGAAATTAATTTGCGCATTTTGTGCATTTTGCTTTCATTACAGATAACACCACAAGATCGGCTATCACTGCAGATCTGTCACGCCTGCATCAGCTACTTAAACTCGTGGCAGAGCTTTAAGAATCGCTCGGTTAGCGCACAGAACAAACAGCGCCAGTGGCTGGAGGCCAACAAGAGCAAGCTACTTAGCTATTTGGATTTGAACAGTGCCGAGAATGGAGGAGGTCATCAGCAGCAGCAGCATCACCAACAGAACCAGAACCAGTCACAGTCACAGCAGCAGCAGCAGCATCATTCGGAGAATGAAATTGATTTGGAGAAGCCATCGGCCGCCCAAATATTGGACGGCATACCCTCGCTGAAGAAACGCAAATCCCTAACAGTCTATGTGAGTCCTAAACCGCAACAACAACAGCTGCAGCAACAGCAGCAGCAGTCGCAGCAACCGGCCAGATTGACGGCGACGGCGACAGCAACATCGTCACAGCAGCAAACCCTGCAGACCCTTCTATTGCAGGTGCCAACGATAACGGTCAGCTCCTCCTCCACAACACCAGCATCTGGTGGTGGATCAGCAGCAGCAGCAGCAGCAGCATCAGTATCTCAGCAGCAGCAGCGCCAGCATCATTATCGTAAATATCAGCAGCATCAGCAACAGCAGCAGCAGCAGCAGCGGGGTAAACAGATGATGCAGCAACAGCAGCAGCAACAACATCATCAACAGCTGCAACATCATCAGCAAAAGCAGCAGCAGAAGAGACGACAGCGACAGGCGCCGCGACGTCCTGCTCCTCAATCTTCTGGTCTGCCTGGGCAGCGAAAATTTAAGCCAAAAGTTTATTTACCCTTGGATATAGCAGTGCCACCATTGCCGCCTCTACCAGCATCAGCTACTACGCTGCTGCTCCACCAGCACCAGGACCATTGGCAGTGCCAATTCCGGCTCCCGCTGCTGCTAACCATCCGGTTCTTCATGCTGCTGAAATACTGCCAACGGCTGCCACTGTGGTGGGGGAATCTGCCGTTGTCGCTGCCACTTGATTTCAGCCAATGTAGCAGCAAGATCGGCATCGGCCTCGGCCTCTTACCGTCCACATCCACATACAGCCATAGCAGCACCATAGCACACGCCTCCGCTGCGGCGGCATCTGCATCTGCCACCGGCATCTCGTCCGTCTCCGTCTCCATGCAACATGCGACAGCACCGCTGCTAATGCCGGTGACTCTGCAGAGTGCCGCACAGCAATTGCGATTTTTCAGACGCTACTCCTATAATGTAATTGTATCGTGCATTCGAAACGATTCCCTTCGTGTCCACTCTCCTTCCGACAATTTCCCAACAATTTCCCAACCCCCAACCTCCAATCCCCAATCCATGTTCCGCTGCCGCTGCCCTTCTCTTCCCACTCAGAAGAACTTTTACAGGAGATCATTTTGATATTTTCGTTTGCGTTTTGCTTTTGCACTTTTTCTTCTCTACCTGTTATCCCGATATATGTTCCGATAAATAATGTGATCTGATCAGACATATCGATCACGATCAAAGACAACGCTGGGCTAACGGGTATCGATAGTCGGAGCTTAAATTCCGGCTATATATTTCATTGTTATCGTATTTGCTTCGATTTTCCCCAGGCTTGATCATCTAATCTGATCTTTACGTTCTTCTCTTCTTTTCTCTTTGATTTTTTTTTATTTTCATATATGGAAACTAAACAAACTTTAGCCACTGCCCGCAATTCCCATCAAGGATGAGCCCATTGACACAGATGATGACTATCAAATGAAATCGTTGGACGAATCCGACGACATGGTCGATCCCACAATGTTCTTAGAACGCTCCGAGCACGAGGGCGATGTACCACTGATGGTAATTGTGAATTTCTAGTCTTTATTGCAACATTTTCTATATATGTATTTACTGTCTCCGTTTTAACACAGACCTCCGACTATGATTATACGGCGCAGCATGGTGTGAATGCAGAGACAGCGGCCGCGTCGCTGCCGCCTAATGCCGTGGCTAATGTGGCCGCCGCCGGAGACTCAAAGGTGGCCAGCTGCCGTGCATGCAGTCTCCAGTTTTCGACACGTGCCAATGCCCGACGCCATGAGCGAAATTTGCACCCAAATCTATTCCAATTGTCGACAGACTCGCCCAACAATACGCCCATCACAAAGCCCACACCGGCACTGGCGGCCGCATTGGAGATACAGCGTGCCGCTGCAGAGGCGGCCACCGAGGAGGCCAGCAAAGCTGCCGGCGCTGCCGGGGGTAATATATCGACCCAAAAGTATCGTCAGGTGGTGATGAATGCCTTCATCAAGTGCGAGGGTGGGGGCTTCAACTATGACAGTCCGGAGCAATATCAGCCGCTGCTCACCCGCGACAAGGTGGAGTTTATCGAGCAGAATTATGAATTCCTGGAGCAGTACCAGACGATGACATGCCGCTGCTGCGACAAATACTTTAGTACGTACAAGAACTTTATGGCCCATGTGCGCAAAAAGTATCCGCTTTTGCCGCGCAATCTCTGCTTCAACTGCCTCAAGATGAACGAATCGAAGGCGCTGTTCATTTCACATCTCAAGAAGCGCAACTGCATCAATCTGTATCGTGTGCTGAACGCCCTGCGCGGCAAGCAGCCTAACTTTCATCCCACATCATCGGACATTGGATCGTTTGGTGGCGAGACGACGACCCAAACCAGTCCCACTATCGTTGTGCCGCTGCTGCTGGATAACAGCTCGAGCGGCGAACGGCCAGAGAAGCTGCGCGCCAAGGAGCTGCTGGTGAATAAGCTTTACGAGTGCAAACTCTGTCCAAAGGGCTTCCGCACCAAGCACGAGTTTCGCACCCATGTGTACGACAAGCATGCGGATGTGCAGCGCAAGGACAACAATTCGATTCAGTGCAGCTTCTGTGGCTTGGACTTTGCCGATCCCGTGGACAGGCGACGCCACTACAACAATATGGACTGCATTGTCCGGCTACGCTGCATGACGTGCGATGCCAAGGTGGAGACGCATCAGCGTTTCCTCGATCATGTCTATCAGGATCATTTGGGAGGTATAAGCAGCGATAATGCCTCCAGTGTGAGTGGAATGGGCGGCGGCGGCGGTGGAGGTGGCGGTGGTAGGAGCAGCAGTATTGAGAACTCACCTGGCAAGCGGAGTTTACTGGGTGCCCTTGGTATTGGAGTTAGCTCTCCCGCCGATGAGTCACGCAGCGGCAGTGCAGCAGCGGCAGCAGCACCCAATCAAACCTCAACGCCAAAGCCAACATCGGGAGGAGTCGGTGGTGGTGTTGGTGGGGCGGCGGCGTGCACAACACCTGGCTCCCTAAATCGTGACGCTGGTGGTGCCCCAAAATCACAGTATTTCTCACGAATGCCACAGGTATGCCCCATCTGTGGCCAACAGTACAACAACTACAACAACGTGCTGCGACACATGGAATCGAAGCATCCCAACAAACTGCCCGAGACATACAAATGTGTGCGTTGCGGCCTGGGCTATCCAAGAATCTCGTATCTACGGGAGCACATGATCAACGTGCATGGCGTGGACAAGAATCGTCATTCCGGTGGCTTTGAGTACATTGTGAATGCGGATGCCGTGAAGCTGGCCGATGGCAGTACACCGAATGTGTCCACGGGTCGTTACGACTATGTGATGAAGGATCTGATGTCAATAACAAATGGTGGGACACTCGGTAATTAGGCTTAGTGTGTAGACGTCCTGTACTGTGCTGTACTGTTCTGTACTGTTCTGTACTGTAGAGCCAATCTATGTATATCTATCTGTTCTCGTACTCTCGTACCCGTAGCCGTTTCTCGGCCTCTAGTATAACCTTTTTCATTTGGATACTTAATACTTAATTTAATATGTACTTTTCGTGTGTTATGCTTAATGAATCCTAAACTTTTAAACCTAAAACCTCAGTGGATCGGATCAAAGTGAGGCTAAAATTCTTGTATCTTGTATGTTTTGCAGATGATGACGAGGAGGAGACCGGCAGCATGGCCAAGAAGATACGCCTGGACGATAGCAGCAACAACAGCAGTCTGGTGGGTGGAGTGGCCAGCCAGCAAAAGGAGTGCCCCATCTGCAATGCACTGTTCAGCAACAATATTGGCCTGTCCAATCACATGCGCTCACATTACACGGCCTCGAACTCCGTGAATGCCGCTCTGGTGGCGGCCAATCGCATGACACCCAAATCGCTGACCATAACCGCCACACCAGCCACAGAGACGGTGACATCATCGGCAGCCTCAATGGATGTGGAAGATGATGATGAGGGCATGCTAGCGCTCGAAACAGGAAAGCTGATGGCCAGCGTCAGGGGCTCTACCTCTGGCGTTGCTGTGCCCCCTGCCATGGTGAATCAGACGCCCCAGGAGCAGGCCGTATTTCGTCGTAGCCTTGATCAGGCGGCGGATCGTCGCTTTCGCCGGATGCGCTGCCGTATCTGTCAGCGGCGTTTTAGCTCAAAGAAATCATACCGCTATCACATGCTCACCGACCATCAGGTGCAGAATGTGCAGTTCATCAAATGCAAGCTGTGCAATGCAGAGTTTGCCTACGAGAAGGGTCTGAAGGTGCATCTGTTCAAGGTGCACGGACGTGCGATCAAGGATGAGATGATTGTGAAGCAGTTTGAGTGCGATGTCTGTTCGATTGTCTACAGCTCGGAGCTGGAGCTGAAGCAGCACAAGAGGAGTGTCCATAAACTAACATCTGTGTCGGTGTCTGCATCCGCCTCGGCATCAGCGTCGGCCTCTGCCTCTGCATCCACATCCTCGAAAATCAATGATGATGACCTTATGATGATGGAGGAGATTGGTGGCAACAGAAGCCGCCATCATCAGCAGCACCACCACCACAGCAAGTCTTCTGGCGACTTGGCCGATCAGGCCATCATTTCCGCTGTGGCTGCCACAGCCACTGCCACAACGACGCCGCTGTACTGGTACCAATGCAAATACTGTCCCTCCAACTTTAACACAAACAAAAAGCTGGCCATCCACATCAACTCGCACGATGAGTTCGACTCGAATGATTATTCGTGCAAGGACTGCGGCAATGTTTATAGCGGCCGCAAGAGTCTATGGGTGAGTTTTGACCTTTGTTTTAAAACTAAAAAAAAAAAAACAAATCGATATCGTCATGGGTATAAATCGATTTTTGTTTTGTGAAAAATCGTTTCCGTTTTTCTACTTGAAAAAGCCTCTAAAACTCACATTAGCATCCGTCTTTCGATTCATTTATGAAGACCAATAAGTAGCCTCCAAAAGCTATTATTTCGATTATATTTTGTTTAAATATCGATAAAAATCGATACACTAAAAATTGATTTTTTTTTTATTTAATTTATTTTCTGCTCCTTACTGATTTAATCTTTATTTCTCCCTACTCTCGCGGCAGGTTCATCGCTACAAAAAGCATCCGCAGGTGCCCGACCCAATCGAGTGCATGCTGTGCCGCAAGGTGTTCTTTGACCATCAGATGCTGGACAATCATACGCCAACCTGCAACCGCAAACCGATTACCGCCACGGGTGCGCATCAACAAGAGCTGCTGACGCAGACAAATTCATCGCAGGGTCGGGCCGTATTCAGGCACAAGACTGGAGACGATGATGATGAGGAAGACGTGCAGCAGCACCACCGTCACCAGCAGCAGCAGCAGCAGCGTAACCATCAGGAGGATGCTGGTGATGGAGGAGCAGCAGCAACAACAACGACAGCAGCAGCCACATCGAGTGGCAGTACCAAAAAGTTGCGCATACCGGAGGTGGCCTGTACAATTTGTGGTGCCCGTTTCACCGATCAGGAGCACTTTAGCAAGCACATACAGAAGCATGAACAGGATCTATATGTGGATAATCCGTTGGCGGCGATGTTCGATGATGGGCCAGCGGATGCGGCCCAATTTAAGGTGGAGGGCCAGAACGAGAATGGGGAATATGCGTGCGATATGTGTACAAAGACATTCCCCCAAGTGATTGCACTCAAAGTGCATCGCAAGTGGCATTTCAGAGGTGATAGCAAGCAGGTGAGCGTTTTTCGGCTTGTGCAGCGAGGAGAACGAAAAAGAACGAACCATGCTGATGGGATGATGCTGATGATGATGATGAGAGATGCCTCCGCACCAGTCGCAAAAAACACAATCAACATCATATCTCTTTCGTTGAACAAAATTTGTATTAATCTCTTGTTTTCTCTCTCTCTCTCTCTCTCTCCGTGTTTCTCTCTACTCCTTTTCCCATTCCTCCCATCTATTATCCTATCGATCCAAATGTAGAACCACATCGACAGCGAAACGACGAACATCATCAACAACAACAACAACAATTCGGTGAACAACTCCACATCGATGCTACGGGAGCTGCATGCAGTGGGTCTGACGCCCAACCAACAACAGCAACAACAGCAGCAGCAGCAGCAGAGCCAACAACAGAACTCCACGTCCACGCCGAACAGCAACAGCAACAACAACAACAGCAGGAGCAACAACAACAGCATCAGCAGCAGCAGCAGGAGCAAATCAATGAAACGTAAACGTGAATTGAAATGCGAATACTGCCCATCGACCTTCATCAGTAACAACAACCTGCGACGACACATGTATGAGCTGCATAAGCATGAAGTGAGTAGCCTGCCAGCACCGCCAGTGATTGTGGTGGATGAGCCACTGAGCTGTCGACGTTGTGGCAATGTGAAATTCGAGACAAAAGAACTATGGATCGAACACAAGCTGGCCGATGCGAAGGTGGTGCGACCGTTTTGTCCCTTCCAATGGGGCTGTGATATGTGTGGCGAGTACTTGTCGCGCAAGGAGAAGCTCATGAATCACATCAATAATCATTTGAAGGAGGATGTCATTGTACCAGTGACCACACAAGCGGCCATCGACAGAGAACGTGCATCGACATTAGCATCCGAGGCAACAACATCCAAAGCAAAATCAGCATCATCCGCATTGGTTGAGCCACCCAGCGCCGCAGCGTTGCAAAAGAAAACGGAAGAGAATGGTGGACTTGATGCAGCGGAGGCGACAGCAGCAGAGGCGGCGAAGCCAGAGGAAGAAGATAGTGAAATGGAGGACAGCTCAGACGCTGATGAAGAAAGCTCTGGCACAGGGGATGAGGACGACGACGAGGACGACGACGATGATGAGGATGAGGAAGATGAGCTACAGGATGAGGACGATGATGAAGATGAGGGCGAAGATGAGGAGGGAGTGCCCCCAACAACACCTGCCACACAATTGTTGCAACTCAAACAGCCAGAACACAAGGCCAATAATATTGAAAATGATGATGATCTCGTCGAGGAAGTGAACAGCTCAGATGATGAGGAGCCAGACGATGGAGGCGAAGTCGGCAGCGAAAGCGACGGCGAAACCCAAAGCGATGATGATGACGACGATGACGATGAAGACGAGGACGATGACGAGGAGGGGGAAGGGGAGGAAGAAGAGGCAGAGGCAGAGGCACAGGGTTCGTCACAGCCCCTGATGAATGGCAAGTCAAAAAAGCATCATACCACGCCCCAACAGCAACGGGATGATGAGATATTGCCCAGCTCCGACGACGACAACGAAGAGGATGGGGAGGAGGAGGATGGCAATGCAGATGGCCAGCCACTGGCCATTGAAGACATTATTGAAGAAGAATTTGATGAAGACGATGATGTGGAGGAGGTGTATGATGAGCAGAATGTCGATGGGGGGGCCACATCGTCGGCCTCTTCATCAGAGAGCGAATCAACATCGACGACCACATCCAATTCGCATTCAACTGGTGAGCGGCGTAAGAAGGCTGGCGATCAGTCGTCAAATCCCAGCTTTACCTGTGATCTATGTCAACTTTGTTTCGATTCCCAGGAGCTTCTCCAGTCTCACATCAAAAGCCATTTTCTCAATGGTCCAAAAATCTCTGCCTCACAAGCAACAAGCAATGCAACAGCAACAGCAACGGTAGCGGTAGCGGTAACGACGACGAGCACGGCAACGGCAACGGCGACGGCGACGACTGTCCCCAGCAGCTGTAACAACAATGCCTCGACCAAATCCTCGAAGCTCTCTCCAGCAACAGCAGCGGCAGCGGCAGCAGTCAACAAAAACAACAACCGGCAAAGAAGTGCCGCCACAGAAATGGGGGCCAGCGGTAGCAGCAGCAGAAGCAGCAGCAACAGCAACAGCAATTGAGCGGATCATCATAGGTACTCGTATTATTCCAGTCGTTTGTCCACAATCATCCTCGTCCAAACTCACGTTCACACTTGAAACAACCTGTACAAAGCCAGCCAAGCACCGACTCATTCACCAAAAGACCATCCCACAATCGACCACCAACACCATTGACCACCAAACACAAAAAACAACATGAAAAACCATCATGCAAAATGATCATCAGAAAAAAACGCATTCCATGCATACAACAAGCAGATGCAGCAGCAGCAGCAGCAACACATTTATGTATAGAGAAAGTAGGAGAAGTTGTGGAGCGGGGAATGGGGGAGTGCGTGCGTGTGTGCCACCATATGGTAGAGTTTCTTCTTGCTTCTAGTCTTAAGGCAAACATTATATACTATATAAAATAATATACATACATATATCATCGTAATCTGTCTAAGATATATAAGTAAGATTTTTTTTGATTTTTTTACAATGTTAAACTAGTTTTTACGCACGCACGCACGTACACACACACACACACACACACACACACACACGAAAGATGAATGTATGAGAGCCCTGGGTGGGGGCGCATATTTTAGGCCTAAGGTTTTTTGCTTAGATAACCTATATATATCAAATATATAGCGTACACATATAAGCATCTATGTAGGAAGTACGTACGAACACACCTCAATTATTAAGCAAACGTTTATGACTCACCAAAGGAACACACAAAAACAACATAAAAAACAAACAAAAAACCCCACACAAAAATCGATACTACAGTAGAAAAGTGGAGAATATATATATGGATATAGTCGTCCCAGAGCTCAGTTAGATATAGTTATTAAGGTCATCAATTTCTAAGTATTTCTTTCACAAACACACACACAATCAAAACAAAAACAAAACGGTTTAAAAAACCCAAAACTCTCTTCTCCCATGCGATATATATATATATATATGTAGAGATATATAATTTAAATCACTTTTAATCAATTGCAATAACAAAAAACAAAACTGAAAGCATGAGAACAGAAAAATCCCCCAATGTATGGCGGCGAATGTAATATTTTTTTTTTTGTTGATTTCCCATTTCATATTTCAAGAACCCTTTGGGGACATGCCACTCCTACCTGAAATATTCGTTTTTATCATTTAATTAGGATTTATTGGATCTAGAAGAGTAAGAGTATGCAACACAAATATATACAGTCATGTGATTAATAATAAGTGATCTTAATTCTATTAGTTGATTTATGTTTGCACTCTACCAACAACAAGTAAAAACTAAACTAATATACCAAACTCTTGGAAAAAAGGTGTTGAGGCTCGTGAGGCTAGATTCATTAAAATATTCTGATAAATCAAAAAAAACTATTTTATGGAGGCAAACACTTCTAAAATTTGAAAAGTAATTAAAGCTCACAATCTAAAGTCCAAGAGACCCCAAAAAGTTCCGTGTCTATTGAAGAGGGACATACCAAAGATGATGATGGTCGCTGCGAACCATGGACCATGTCCTGTGATTGTGTCAATCAGCATGTGCGAAGACCAATAGACACAAATTTGAAGAGCTTAAACTATTTACCATAAGTTTTTGGTATGGGGGTGCCGTGGTGCATGGCTCGCAGTGACCATCATAATCTTTGGTATGTCCCTCCTCGATAGACACTGGCTTCTTTGCATTCTCTTGGACTTTAGATTGTTAGCTTTAATTATTATTCATATTTTAGATGGGTTTGCCTCCATAGAATATTTTTTTGAATTATCAGAATATTTTAATGGATCTAGCCTCACGGATCTCAACACATTTTTCTCAAGAGTTTTTTTTGTATTTGATTGGATTGCATTTTGCTTCCCCTTTTGGCCCATAAAAATAAACAATTAATACCAGAATGGTATGGACTGGGAAAACACAGAAGACTCAGGCCTTTAAACTCAGCTAGCGTCGGTCATCGTTCGTATTTCAATTTTTTTATATCTCTTCTCAAAATTCTAAAATCGGTTAAGAATATTACCAAACCCCCCTTTTCGGCCCAAAAACTTTTGATTTTATTATAGACGAAAGAATTTTTGATTGGATTGCATTTTGCAATCCCCCCTTTTGGTCCATAAAAATAAAAAGTTGATACCAGAATGGTATGGACTGGGACAACGGCAGAAGTCGCCGCCTTTGGACTCAGCTAGCGTCGGCCATCTTTCGTATTTCAATTTATTCATCTCTTCTCAAAATTCTAAAATCGGTTAAGAATATTACCACAACCCCCTTTTCGGCCCAAAAACTTTTGATTTTATTATAGAAGAAACAATTTTTGACACGCTTAACAAAAACATTAAGATTGCAATGGATTGTTTTTATTATGTTAATTACAATACACAACACACTTTTAATCCACACCATTTGGGGAAGTGATGGTGCGTTCATGCAGCTGCAAAAACAGGACGATTCAAAAATACATAAAAACGGCGAAAAAAAGTACACACAAAGTACACTCGAATCGTTACGTTTTTGCAGCTAGTTTATGCTACAGTAAAAAATACATATGTAGATTACCCAAAAGCACATAAGTTTATGCGCAATAAACACAAAACTCGCGAAATAAAAACTCTTTATCTTTCTTGTTGTGGTCTACACACATATACATGGATTTTATTTTTTCTAAATTCTAAAAATCGGTTATATTATTACCACTCACCCACTTTCGGCCCCAAAAACTTTTGATTTTATTATAGAAGAAATAATTTTTTTACACGCTTAACAAAGATAACGTAATCATGGTTTCATTAATAATAATTTTAATATGCAAAACACTTGTCACAGCTCTGCAAAAACGAAACGATTAATACCACACAAAATAATGCAAAACTTGAGCATTTATACACGAAAATCGTTCCGTTTTTTGAGCTGTTGTTAGAAAAGATAATTTTCTGGCTGCTGCATGCATTAAATCAAGAGATTTTGATTAAAAGAAATTCGAAATATAGTGGATTTGCTGATTTCGTTACACAAAACACACGCAAAGGGAGAATACGGAATACGGACAACAGATACAACAATATACAAAATAATAACTAAAACACCAAACACGCGTACAAAAAATCTCTTCTTTTTGTTGTTGTAAAACGTCTATACACATATATAATTTTTTTTATTTTAAGATTTTTAATTTAAAAATATTTGCTCTTTGACATTGGGCTTCTTTAAATTCTAAAAACCGGTTCAAGCATTACCACACTCACTCTCTTATTATGGAAGAAAACATTTTTTTTTACACGATTAACAAAGAGAAAATAATCATGGTTTCATTAATAATAATTTTAATATGCAAAACACTTGTCACAGCTCTACAAAAACGGAACGATTAATACCACACAAAAACATAAAATATTGGAGCATTTATACACAAAAATCGTTCCGTTTTTTGAGCTGTTGTGGCTAGGAAAAAACATCTTCTGGCTGCTGCATGCATTAAATCAAGAGATGTTTATTAAAAGAAATTCGAAATATAGTGGATTTGCTGATTTCGTTATGCAAAGGGAGAATACGGAATACGGACAACACATACAACAATATACAACAAACCACACTCACTCTCTTTCGGCCCCAAAAACTTTTGATTTTATTATAGAAGAAAACATTTTTTTACACGATTAACAAAGAGAAAATAATCATGGTTTCATTAATAATAATTATAATATTCAACAAACTTGTCATAACGCTGCAAAAACGGAACGATTAATACCAAACAAAAACATAAAAAAACAAAAGCAGCCGTGCACAAAATTACACTCTTAACCGTTCCGTTTCGTGCAGTTGTTATGGCTAGGAAAACAAAGTTTATTTTTTTTGCTGAATGAACTAAATCAAGAGATTTTGATATAAAATCTACGTATCCTAGCGTTTTAATAATTGAATAATCAATTTTTTAAGTGCGCCATTATAGATTTTCGGAGTTCGTTACACAAATACGCAGGTAGAATACAGAATACTGAAAACACAAGCAATAATGATATGCAACCTAACCTTTACAGAACAAAAGACTAGAGTTTTAATACACAAATTAATTTACACTTAACTACCGGGCAATAACAGTTTTTAACTTTTGTTTATCCTCGCTGATGAACATCATTTTTGGCTACATTGAAATTTGGAATGTGGAAATTTTAACACCTAAAATAAATATATATATATATATATATATATCGAATACACACAAACACACAAACACACACACACACACACTCACCCATATACTCCACGGACTTAGAATGACTTGAAATGTATACTCATTTGCCGATATATGTAGTATAGGATCGTGCATCTCTGATGCATTTCAAGTATCATTAGCCGTTTAAACATAATAATATTAAATACACGATTAAGAACTATACTTACACCCATACAATTTGCACCCTCGCCGCATACCGCATGCCGCACTGCAACTGCAACTGCTGTGCTCCGCTGATGAAAAAATGCGACAAAATTCATACAAACTTCTTATATACGAATCACATACAACACACATTATATGTAAAATTAATTTTTAAGAAAATTGACCTAAATATATGTATGAATACTTATCCACGTACAAAATAAAATACAAATCCATTAAAACAAAAATGCAAAGAAGTTGATAAAAAAACAACTGTCGTTTTGTCCCTCTGGAACGTTAAGGAAGTTAAGGAAAAGAAAGAAGTAAATTAAAAAAGAAAATATATATACAAAATACACATAAAAATCAATCGAAATAATCTGTAGTTTTTACTGAATGGGATTTTGGGGATGGTAGCAGCCCCACAGGTGTATAATTTTGGACTCATTTGATAAGGGCTCTTACGTTATCTATATACGAATGGCCGCCGGATAACGCAACCACTCGACTGGACACGATTGGATTCACCCGCTTTGCTGAACGAATGTATGTACATATGTACATACATATGTACCGAGTATGTCCCACATCCCCCATCCATCCATAAGTTCTGCTGTGCGTTTTTTATGCCTGGGTTTCCTCTCTTTTTTTTATTGATTTTTTTGTTTATTACAGATCAGATCAGAGCACAAGCTATTCAGTAAGTACTTAAGTACTTGGCAGTAACTTTCCAATGCGATTGGAGGCATTCAAAATCGAAGACATAACAAACATCAAAAAAAAAAGCTTGTACAGATAATAAATACAATTAACAAAAGGGCCAGAGCCAACTCCTTGGATGATGGCTTCATGCACACACACACACACCCACACCACACCACACAGAAAGTGTTTTTCAGCGCATGGATGACCGAATAAGAAAAGTAGAAAACAGAAAAAACAGAACAACAAAAATAACAGAAGTTGCAGAGTACACAATATAAATTGATAAATAGAAATGACTTTATGCTTATACAGATTGGTCTAAAGCTAAGTGAGGCAGCCGGATATGATGTCATCGATACATCTAGGAGTACTGCGTATGTGGATTTACGTTGATCATCTCCATGTTGCTGCTGTGGATGTGGAGTGATACAAATTAGGGTTACTTTGATTAGTTCAAGTGCAATTGGAAGGAAATGTTAGTACGAATGTGTCAATCATAAGTCGAAAGATTATTACTTAATACTTATCGCGCACTCCCATTGGTCAAGATATGAGTCTTCAAATGGTTATGGATGGTATGGGTATGTACAAGTACAAGGGCTCCTCCTACTCTAAGTCAACGCTGTCGAATGGAGCAGGAGTAGTGGGTATCATGAGTGTGTGCAGAGGGTTGGGTTGGGTTTGGTTTGGTTTGGTTGGGTTGTAGTGAGTGAGTGGGAATGGATGGGGGTGGGTGGGTGGTCGGCTAACGACCAGTTTCTTACCTGCGACTGCATCGCATATGGATCAGGAGTAGGCCCAGGCCCAGGGTTATGCATATGGCGCCGACAACGATGTAGGCAATGCCCAGGAATGGATTCTTGCCACCCAGCACAGATGTGGTGGATAGAATCATGCGCTTTGTGCCATCAAAAGAGGCCACCGGATATCCTAGAGCAAAACACACACACAATTAATAGGTGATTTTAAGAGGGAGGGGACACAGCACATACGGTATTCGACATTCAAGATGTACTCCCCGGCCATTAGACCTTTGGCATAATTATTGTTACTCTGGTCGAGGCGCCGATAGAGCTTCCGGAAGCTGGGCAACGCTGCAGTGCGCATCCATACAATCAGATCCTCATTTTGGAAACCATTATTCGCCTCATTCTCCGTGTCCAGTTTGTCCAGTGAATTCTGCCAGAAGAGGGGCTTGGAAAAGCCCTCGAGGGCTTTGCTGAGGTCGCCCTCGG
The DNA here is from genome assembly GCA_035043285.1 of Drosophila subsilvestris. Classification (NCBI taxonomy): domain Eukaryota; kingdom Metazoa; phylum Arthropoda; class Insecta; order Diptera; family Drosophilidae; genus Drosophila; species Drosophila subsilvestris. The sequence goes on along the minus strand of JAWNNB010000133.1, from coordinate 6,639,833 downwards.
GATTGTGGAACTTGACCCGCTTGTCGGATGGCCATGCGATGCCCGTGTTCAAAAGTTTGATATTCACACCGCCCTGCGTCAGTTTGAGTGTGTCTGTTGGAAACAAAACAAAAAAGAAAAACCACACTGAGAATTATTTATCCTGCGCCCAAGAAGTTTTGTGTGTGCCACCGACCGTTGAACAAAGAGTTGGCTATGGCGCCACATGGCGCGATGGGCAACAGATTGTCAGGGTTATAGGCAAACGGGGCACAATCCGTGCTGGGCGTCTGGGACAGTTGTCCGAGCAGCTGCATGTCATCGCGGGACTTCACATAGCGCCTATGGTTCTGATAGTAGTTGGTCAGACCATAGTACATGTATACGTCTCCCTAAAAGTCGGTCAAATGGAGGCGGGGTCATAGAATTTAAAAAAGCCGATTAAAGGACAATTAGTGTCATGTTTGAAAGGCGTTGCTCGCCCGCCTCTCCTTTCTGTTTGGCTACTCACGGTAAAGTCGGAGGTCAGAGTGAAATTAATGTTGCAGTTGCACTGCTGGCCCGTGTTTGCCTGCAGGTAGTCCGCACAGGTCATGCCAGAGTTGGCGGGGTCCGATGACTGGCAGCGGGTGTAGTCAATGACCAGCTCGTTGGCGGTATTGGAGAGGTGCAGCAGCACCACGCCAATCGGTATGAAGAGCACTCCAATCACAAAGAATGTCGGCAATACCGTCCTCGCGGTAAGGACGGGTTGCCAGGCGGGTAGCCTTTGCTGCTTGAAGGCCGAATCTATTGGGTGGTAGGAGGGTTTTTTCGTTAAAGGTTAACCATGACATCATCCATATCCCTAACCCTGCCCAGGAAAGTAACGGGAAGTGAAATTTGGGGATGGGATATTGAATCCAGGTGACCGGAATTATCCATTCCATTACTCATTCCATGGAAGCGTCGACGGGGGGGGGGGGGGGCGACTGGCGATCTTATCAGTTGAGCAACTGGTTACATTATGTGTGTGCGTATCGTCAGTGCGTGCATGTGCGTATGTATGTCTATGTGCAGGTGTGTCTGTGCTGGGTTCAGAGTAAACCTCTCACCTGAAGGTCGCTTAGACTTTGGGACTACATCCGCCTCTCCTTCCCCTTGTCGCATGGACATGGTCCCTAATGATGTGCTGATTATGCTAAAGAAAAGAACTGAAGAAAATAACTTTGGCCCCCGCGTCTACACTCAGCCAGTTGACCCAATCGAATAAAGGTAAATACAAGAAATTTTTCTGCTAATTAGTGATAGTAGCCGTGATTCATAGCCTATCGATGTATATCGGATACGTGAACCGGAACTAGCATCCATGCACCCCCGCATGAACTAGGTTATTTTTGATAGCGCCTCTTTGTTTAAAATGTCAAAGTGTTTTCTACATTTTATCACTTTCAAAATTCCGTATTGGTGTGCCACCTAAGCCCGGAGGGTTTTCGCAAAAAAAAAATGCTCCCGAGTGTATTTTGTGAATAATATCAATACATCGATATTAATCTGAATGCAACCCATGACATCGCATCGCAGCGGCGTTTTTGTTAGGCACCAAAACAACAAAGTAATAGCACACAAAGAGAAAACGCAATCTACCGAGAGCATTTATAAATTATTGCGGTCCATTCAAGCAGGCAGTCGTCCCCCAAACAAGAATCCTCCTAAAACAGTGTTTGTGCGCAATCCATCGACCCAGACCAGACCCACAGAGTTAAGTGAAACCCCACACCACACATCCCATCAAATCAAGCGCCAGCGGTCTTTCGCACTATGAAAATCACAGTGACTGCCTCCGATGATCGGCTTTTCTGCTTGGACGTGTCGCACGATCTCGAGCTGGAGAACCTTAAAGCCCTCTGTGCGATGGAGATCGGGGCCGAAGTCGATCAAATTATAGTCCGCTTGAATGGCCGGGAGCTGACGAACAACAAGCACTCGCTGCAGCAGTGCGGCGTTAACGATGGGGACTTTATCATGCTGGAGCGAAAACGGCCCAACAATCGCGCAGGTAAGTTGTTTGTGCCGGGAGTTCTACATATATGCGCGCGAACTGTATAACTGGGTCATTGCACGCGCCACGCCTGTGAGCCAGTGACTGCACCACCACCTCCTTCAGTCCGCATAATCAAAATGGAGAGAGCATAGATAGCATTACCCGAAATCCAGGTGCCTTGATGGTCAAAAAATGTTTCTAGAAGTTGTGAAATTTGAATCGGGCTTGAAACGTGGAGTGATCGACATGAATAGGCCACCAATCAGAGTGTGTGTGTGTGTGCGCGTGTGTGTGTGTATGGAGTGTTTGCATACCCTTTTAGAGGAGGTATTCATATTTTGGGCAGCTGTTTGTAAATGCAAAAAATAAGTTATCTCAGAGAGCGGGCTGCCGTTTCGTAATACTAGAAACAGAATCGATCGCAGCAATTACTTTACTTAGTTTTCGGTTTTAACTTTTAATCAGTTTCTTTAACATAGACTAAACGAAATTCTTGGGTAAATAAGGCAACGGATAACCAACGGATTTGTGCCGCAACGACAAATCAAAGGGTACACACAATTCGAGAGAATTGTTGCAGGATATCTTTCATGCATTTTTTGGAAAATATCTTTGCCACCGCCAGCCGCCTCTGCGTCGCAGTTAATTTTAAAAATAAACGCGTTTTTTTGTTCGCCATTGCTGTTTTTTTTTTTGTGATTTTTCTTTTGTTTTCCCACTCATTTTGGTGCACATTCCGAAAGAAATTAAAGACAACAACAACAACAAAAACAAGTAATTGGGACCACACACACACACACACACACACACATGCATGCATGCAGAGACAGAGCAACATGAACACACACACACACACACACAGAACACTATAAAGGAGGTGGATTTGATTCCATTGCACCGGAGTGGAAAGTGAAAAATGCGCGGCGGCGGTAATGGCGCATCCATACATACATACATATGTACATGTACGTGTATGTATGTACATCCTACATCCATAGATGGAGAAGGCCATAAGCAGGTGTGCTCTGATCTTCGTTTCTCTTGTCTGGTTGTTTACTTGACCCCATCGTGCGTGGTTGGCCTTGTCTGTTTGTACGCCTACCCCTACCCCTACCCCTACCCCATTCAGATCTTGATATATGCATGCTGTATGTTGTGTGTGGGCGATGCACAGCGCATTGAATTGGTTAAAAATCGCTAATAATGATTCACTATTTGACAACAGGGGGTGCCAACAATCCGGTGATAAGTGGACTGGACTTTAGCAGCATCGCTGTGCCGGGATCCAGTGCAACGACCAGTGGCGGCAGCCCACCCTCAATGCCCAACTCCAGCGTGGGAGGAGTAGCAGGATGGGGAGGACTGGGAGTAGGCAACACTTTGCAGCAGCAACAGCAGCAGCAACAACAGCAGATGCAGAACCTAACAGACATCCCAATGACGGATGATTTCAATGTGAACTTCGAAGATGATCCGGCGACGGTGAGGCAGCTCTTATTGTCCAGCCCGGACACACTGGCCCTGCTGAGGGAGTATAATACGCGGCTGGCGGAGGCCCTCGACTCGGGGGATCCGGACACGTTTGCCCGGGCCCTCAGGGAGCATGTGACTGAGCGGAAGCGGCGAAACGAACAGCGGGTTCGAATGCTGACGGCGGATCCGTTCGATGAGGAGACGCAGCGTCTGATTGCCGAGGAGATCAAGCAGAAGAACATCCAGGACAATATGGCGGCGGCCATTGAATACAATCCGGAGATCTTTGGCATGGTAACGATGCTGTAAGTCCTCCTGGTTATGTGCACCTTGGACCCCTTCCTCGAACCTCAACCTGTTTGTTTCCCCACAGCTACATCAACTGCAAGGTTAACGGTGTGCCGGTGAAAGCCTTCGTTGACTCTGGAGCCCAGACGACAATCATGAGCAAGGACTGTGCCGAAAGGTGCCACGTGAACCGGCTGATTGACACGCGCTGGAATGGTGTCGCCAAGGGTGTGGGCACTCAGCCCATTCTGGGCAGAATCCACATGGTTCAGCTGCAGATCGAGAACGATCATTTAACGTCCAGCTTCACCGTTCTTGGCCAACAGCCCATGGACATGTTGCTGGGTCTGGATATGCTGAAGCGTCATCAGGTAAAGCATAGCGAGGAGTAGCAGTATCTCGTCTTTTGGTTCGTTCATTAACTCCCTCCCTTTCTCTCTCTCTCTCTTTCTCTCTCTATTCGCTCCAGTGCCTCATCGATCTGCAGCGAAATCTTCTGATTATTGGCACCACCGGAACGACAACACCATTTTTACCCGAAAGCGAGCTACCGGTTGGTGCCCGGCTCACGGGCAATCCAGAGGAGCAGACCGAACAGCAGGCGATTGCCGAGGCCATGGAGCAGAGTCGGAAAGAGGGTGCCTCCACATCCACCTCAGCCTCGGCAGGGCACGGGGCGAATACCATCCAACCAATGGATCGATTCACCGAGCAGGATGTCAGCGATCTCATGGCCCTCGGCTTTCCGCGCCGCGATGTTCTCATTGTGCTGAGGCAGTGTGGTGGCAATAAGCAGGTGGCCAGCTCACTTCTGCTTAACCGCAACGAGGCAGCCGGTGGCGGACTTAGCTGAACTCGGGCTGGAGCCCCCCGTCCCCCCATACACGTGCTCTGCCTATCCCACCACAAACGCCACAGACACCTCCTCCTCCTACGCACCACAGTTCACTTCTATGGGATCAATCGTAACAACAACAAAAACAACATGAATACCAACATTGCAGGATAGCTAAGGATATGATGACGACGAGCAATCACAGCCAGCAAGCCAGCAAGCCAGCCAGCCACTAGATGCCGTTTCAACGAAATACTCTGAGCAATACCAAAACGAAAATGGAAAATGGATAAAATTAAATTTGTAATTTAGGGAAATTTTTGTAAACTAATATGCCTCTTTTTTTATATGAATCGTTATACACAATAGCTAAATAGTAGGATGAGAATGCATTTGGATGACGCGCGACACCCCTCCTCCAAAACACACGCGAATAGTAGGGTGTGTGTGTGTGTGTGTGTTGTTTTTAAGAGAGAATATTTAAGATACAAATGCAATACTGATAGGATTCTTCGGTATGTATGAGATGAGAGAGAGATGGAGTAAATGGTATAACGGTAATGAAACCAAGAACCACAGCAACGAAAGAGAAACTGAAAAACAAAAAATTTAAGTGCAGCAGCAGCAAACAAAACAAAACATATACCGAAAATATGCCTGACTATATATATATACATATATAGTATATATACACATTACAAACACACAAACATTATATATATATATTAAAATATATGTATTTAAACATATATTTAAACATTATATACAAATTTGATCTAGTGTTAAGATGCGACGCTCTATTAGGTGGGACGATGAAATGAAGAATTTGTAACAAATAAAAGAGTCGAGAATTGTTTTTGGATTTGGATACACATATAAACGGAAAAAGAAGGAGAAAAACAAAAAACACTTGCATTTGATTTGAATTATGTATTTTCTTGACCATCTGGCGACTGAGGCTGAATTATTCTTATTTAAATATTATTTCTTTTTCGTGGCTTTTAATAACTTTCGTTAAATATTTATATATTTAGAAATATAAATTATACAAAAATCTGATTCTATTGTTTCACACGCACGCACGAAGACGCACCCCCCACGCATCATCGGTTTTGTTTTAGTTTCACTTTAAATTTTAATCCTCGTCATCCTCATCTTCATCATCATCAGATTTGGCATCCGCCGTTGAGTTTTTGTGATTGAACTCCTTCTCGGGATCGAATTGCATGCCCTCTTGATCGGCGGCATCCTCCTCATCATCATCGCCTGCGACTTGGGCGTTCTCAGCCTCGGCACGCTCCAGGCGCCGTGCCAGATCGGCCTCATCGATGGCCGTCACCAGTTTGGGTGCCATTATCACCTTGAACTCGCCCTCATACTCCAGTATCTTGGCCCGTATGTTCTCGATGGCCACCTCCAGTGCCTTGAGGCCGTCCGTCTTCTTTGTGGTGGCTGTTGTCATCACATATCTGGAAAATATATGGAGAGATTAGTTCAGGGGTTAGTTAGTTATTAGTTATTTGAATGATTATCCACTTACAGCGGTGGTGCTATAAGGTTAATGCGAATGGGCAGCTCTTCGGTGCTCAGCTCCAGGCCCTTGGTGAGTGATGCCTTGACGGCGTCAATGCCCTCGTAGCCGTAGCACGAGCACTCGATATCGGCGCGTATTTTGACAGTGGGCGAGACGAGTTTTCGCTTGATGTTGCTCAAGAGCACCTCCTTGGTCTCCGGGTCCAGGTTGCATTCGTCAAAGACAGATGGGTCCGTCACCGATTGCTTGAAGATGTCGTAGGCTACCGTCTTGCTGTTGTACTTCTTTTCAAAATACCAGGCAGTCTTCTGATAGAGCTCCTCCAGCTTCTCATTGCCCTCGTAGCCGAGAATGTCGGCCACATGTCGCAACAGAGAGTTGATGGCCTTTGCCTTGGCAAAACGTTCGGTGCACTTTTCCACATCCTCCGGCGAAACGCGACGCTTGGACAGATCTATGTAGCCCTTCTCCTTGTCCACACGAATGACGACCACCGGTTCGGTTTTTCCCACGCGGATCAGTTTGTTAATGGAGCGAATACGGCGACGTGACAGCTCCGACAATAATATCATGCCCTCAATGTTGTTGTACTCCAGCAGATGTACGTAAGCGCCCATTTCGGCTATGGAGAGCACGTTCACCATGACGACATCCTCGATTTCGGGATACCGCTCGTTGTAAAACCGCGACGTTAGAGCCATGTTTGCTGTGTTCCAAGAACGACGATGGTGTGGAATTCAAGCAGAAATAAATGAGAAAATGCACTTTCACGCCAGAAAAAAAAAACGTGTACAATTTTGCCGAAACGGGGTGGAAGAAGAAGCTAATAGCCACCATAGTGTTGTAAACTAACAAGCGGCCGATGTGCGGCGAATTCGCCATATCCGTAATCGATATGCCGATATATGAATTAAATTGAAGACGTGTAGAAGTTTTGCATAATTTTTCGCAATATAAATTGAATTTACTATTTTTGTAATGCTTGCCATGAGTTCCAGATGACCTTTTAAGCTGCACAACTATCGATATTGTGATATCATTAGTGCTGCCAAACGTTTTTCGAGGCGAATTGGAAAGTGTTGCTTGCGAATGAATTATTGCGGCAACACCGGATAGCAATTAAATCAAAGTTTTTATGATGCAGAAAATTCGGCATTAAATGATTTATAAGCATGTTAGATTCTCCATCGAATTACCTTTCACACTTGCAATGTAAATCGCCAGAGTTGGCGGCCCGCTAAGCAGATGGTCTGGTGTGTACACACTGGTGGGGCGACAACTTGGGTTGTCAGGTCAATCTGCGGATTGCAGCGAATTCGCTCATTTGAAAAAAATAAAACATGGCTGGAAGAGGTGGTTATGAACACGCTAGGTAAATATTATTAAATATATTCAATAATTGTCGGAGCAATCTCGTCGAAATGGTGTACGTTTTCTGTGATTTAAGTGTGTGGCACGCGCGTGTTTTAGCCAGTGCAGACGTTTACTCAAATGTGTAATAATGCACGCGGTTTGGGCAGGCAAAACCATACCATGCCACCAACACTGGCGCACGATTACGCACCCATACACGCACACCGTGTTATGTACGTGTCGGTCGTTGGTCGCCGTCGTTATATATGTATTTGATGTGTGTGTGTGTGTGCGCTAGTGTGCGTGTTTTTTTTTTCTTCCTACATTCTTTTTTGTCTCTTCTACTGTGCTCGTGTTTTTTCAGTAACACAGCCTGATGGCATCACTGCCAACATTGTCGCCCAACATCCGTGGCTTTGCTATCGAAAAGCAGCCCGAAAAAGTACTATCAGCTTGTCCAGAGCAAAGCCAGGGGCAGCCGTCGTGCCGGGGACCAGCACTGGGGCCGGGTCAGGTCCCAGCAAATGGATCCAAACGCCCAAAATAGACGCATAATTTGTGGGAAAAACTTCTTATTTGCTAAATGCTAAAAGCGCGCGCTTTTGTCCCTTCATTGAGTAGTGGACACTACTGGTTTCGATCATTTATAATGAACATTCGGCAATTGTTTATAACGGACACGCGTCGAAGAATGGCTCTAGTGGCGATATTTGTTGATGTTTTTGACCCGGTATTGGGTTCAGTTTTCCTTTTTGTTTTCCGCTTCGCTTTTCCCCCATGTGCGCTCGGCTTAGCTTTGCCTGCCTCTGTGTGTGTGTGCGCGCGCCTTTGTGTGCGTTCTGTTTTGGTGTGTGTGTGTTGCGTGTGGGAGGGTAGAATAAAGCTCGTACTATGCCGGTGAAGGAGGGGTGTGGCGACGGGGGAAAGGAGAAAGGTAAAACAGTTTGAAGAACCCCACTAATGACTAACATCCAATCCATTTGTTGCAGGGGGGGATTTGGCGGTGAACGCCAGATGAAGGTACTGCCAACGGAACCGCCCTTTATCGCCTTTGTGGGCAACCTGCCCCAGGGCCTCGTACAAGGCGATGTGATGAAAATATTTCAAGACTTTGAGGTGAAGAACGTGAGGCTGGTAAAAGATCGGGAAACGGACATGTTCAAAGGCTTTTGCTACGTGGAATTCGAAACGCTGGAGAATCTGGAGCGGGCACTCGAGTTCGATGGACGCATCAAACTGGACGATCTGTCGGCGCCGCTGCGCATCGATATAGCTGACCGGAGGAAAAATGATCGGTAAGCTGATTGCCGATTCTTCCAATCTCGAATGAGACTAACTTGTTTTCTTTTTTCTGCCACGCGTGTGTGTGTGTTTGTTTTGTTTTGTTTTCATTTTCATTTTCCACAGGCCCGGTGGCGGCGGTGTTGGCGGTGGCAATGGAGGCATGACCCGTGATGGTGGAAGAGACGGTTTCCAGAAGCGTGGACCGCCCCGTCAGGGCGGTACCAGCCAATCCTATAGCCGGGGCGGTCCCGGCACTGGAGGCAACGGCGGCGGTGGTCGCGAGGGTGGCGGCGGCTCTGGTAATCGCGCCGACAGTAGAGGTTCGTACAATGATAATTATGGTGGTCACAGTGATAGAAGTCGAGGCGGCGGCGGCGCAGGCTCCGGCTCCGGCAGTGGCATGAATAGAGGATACAATGGTAAAGCATTTTTATCTGGCTTCCAACCAACCAACCAACCAATCAATCAATCAACACGTAGCTGCATCCCTCGTAGTGCTGCCAAAAGTAGCAGTCTCTGATTCTGATTCGAACCGAAACGCATGGGACTAATACATCCACGTTGCAGTCTCCGAAAGTGTTACCTACCAATCTACCTGCCCATCCACTGCACAAGCTCCCAACTGTACTGGCTTTAAGTTATAGTGCCTTTCATCTGTATTCCACCGTTCCATTTATGTTAACTTTTGGATATATCCTGGAATCTTTCTTTGATTTGCTTATCCTTTATCCCCTATATCCTATATCCCATATCCCTTATCCCTTTATCAGGTGCCTTCAGTATCTCAAACGCACAGTATGAGCTGCGATAAATTTGATTAGATTTTCCCGCACGCTTTTTACTAGCATCAATGGCCATCTAGCTAGCATGACGAGCCTTAGCCTTAGCTTATCCAATCACAAAAGGATCCCACCTAACTTGTTGCTTGTTCTACGTTTTGTTTGACATGTTTCGTGTCCACCAATTTCAGATCGGCCGGCGAATCGTGGTCGGTACGGGAACTTCAACAATGATGATCGGTTTGAGCGGAACCAGGACCGTGACCGGGGGCAGCGCGAGGGCAGTTATGGCAACCAGTCCCGCGACGGCGATCGCTACAACAACTTCAGCAGGCACCGTGACCGCGAGCGTACCCACTACAATCCCAACCAGCAGAGTGAACGTCCTAGCGGCGGCCTTGGTGGAGGCGGCGGCGGCCTTGGTGGCAGCGGCGGTCTTGGAAGCAGCGGCAACCTCGGCGGTGGTGGTGGTGGCGGCGGCGGCGGTGGTGGTGCATCGATTGGCGCCATTGGTAAGTGCGGGGATATTTTTTTGTTGTTTGATGTGTTGGTTCCTGTTTTACTATTCTACATTTTTCGATTTCAGACGACACGGAGAGGCCACGTCTGCAGCTGAAGCCACGGACCATTGCTGCGCCAATCAATGCGGTGGCCGAAACCAAGCAGTCGGCATCCATTTTTGGCAATGCCAAGCCGCGCGAGGAGAAATTGAAGGAGCTGGAGCAGAATGTCTCTCACAATGGCGACATCTAAAATGCAGGGAATCGATCCGCAATAAAGCCTGATATGATATTTTGCTGGTGAGAGTGAAACAGAGAGAGAGAGAGAGAGAGAGAGAGAGAGCGAGAGAGAAAGAGGGAGAGCGACAGATGAGGGAGACGGAGGAGCGTCATGCGTCAGCGTTGAAGAGGAGGAGGATGATCAGCAGCATCAGCAGCAACAAGCAGCAACAAGCAGCAACAAGCAGCAAGCAGCATGCAGCAGCAAACCGTATATAAACACATACTTTAATTAATAATTCTACGCTACATACCTATTATACACAAAAAGTTATGTACTAAATTGCAAGACGAAGGAGAATTGATGGTGAGCGGAGCAGCGGAGCAGCGGATCAACTTAACTACAAACGAAACGAAGCAAACACACAACAAAATTGAGTACAGCAAAAGCGACAGAAACCAAGAGCCCTTACATTTTTCTAATGCATGCAGCAAGCAGCAGCAACAAGATCAGCAAGCAGCAACGTCTATAAATGTTAGTCTTAAGCTATAAAGTTTAGTCCCGTGCATATGGCGGGTATGTATATATATATATACGGTATATGTGCAGTATATATGCATTATTCACGCCATGTGCACGCTTCTATTTGTTAGTTAAGTAATGCATATATAAACAAAAACAACAACAACAAAATAACAAAAAAGAAACCCAAGAAAAAAACAAAAAAGTTCTACCATTAAGGCATAAAAACAGTAAAGGAAAACCAGAAACAAAAGAAAAAAAAACAAAACAAAGTAAAAAGAAACAAAAAAACTCGAAAAACAAAACCAAACAAAAACCCTTTAATGACAAAACGTTCAGCGTAGCGCAAGCAGGCAATTTATACACAGTTTATATGGCAAAAAAAAAAAACAAAAAAATAAAACAAAACAAAACAAACAACAAATGAACGAAACGAATAATTAAAGTTATATGTGGAACAGAACAGAGCAGCAGAAGCAGAATGAGAAGCAGCAGCAACAGCATCAGACAGCAATGAATCGCAATGAAGCAGAACAGAACACCAACTAAAGAGTACGATAGGCACGTACATTTGCAATCAGAGAGGAGAAGCAACTCGAGGATAATTAGAAACATTAACAGCAATAAAACAACCTCATATATATATATATATATATATATATATATATACAGAAACAACAGACTACATATATACATATATATATATAGAGATCTATGTAATTGAAGCAAGAAAAGTCCGATTAGAAACCCCATTTTATACCATCCCTGGACCCCTACAATTCACAATCCAGAGACCAGAATCGTGCATGCATTCAACATTTGTAACTTTTAATAATCTTTCGCATTTGAGTGTTTAGTTCTTTGTGATTTTCTATTTACCCCTTAGCCCACTCAGTTGCTTATCATTTAGAGACCAGGAATTTCTGTCTTGTTCTTTGTAGATAATCTCTAAAAAGCGTAGAGAAGTGAAACGAGAAATTTTTAAATTTAATTGTTGCTGTCTTTTTTTTTAAGTTTTCCTGGCATCCACCGTCTTATGCGAGTACATGAAAGCGATAGGCGGTATTCTTTTTATTTGAAACTCTTCCCCTTTTTTTTTAGTTTACTCTGTTGGTTTTTAAAATAAATACATATATATATATATAAATATAATTTTTTTTTGTATTTTGCAAGAGCTGATGATACGCGTGAGTTGTAAATTAATTTGAAAATAAAGCAAAAAACATTTACATACATAAGACATGTGGCATGTGGCAGCATTCTGTTCGGTGTGGTGTGGTGTTTCTGTCCTTCCAGTGCGTTTGCAGTTAAGTTTGATTTCGGAGCGCAACTGAAGAAAAACCATCTTGAGAATCGTTGTAAATACAAAGAAAATAATCCAATTTTGGTGGCTCTCCGTTAATATGCATGTATGTATTTTGTTTGTTATTTTCGTTTTGGTTTTGCGTCCCAAGCAACGCGTATCAGTGTCATACTGCCATAAAATATTTACTACCCTACCATACACCATACCAAGCAAACTCCAAGCAAAAACCCGACTTGAAAAGCAAGCTAAACAACCAGAGTTAACCGCGGCAAGCAAATGGAAATAGTAATACAAATAAATTAAAGTTAAATATACAAGTAAAAGTAAAGCTAATAAAATGTATACACCTAACTTTTAGCACTAATACCGTAAGCAGTCAAAGATTTATACTATACGAAAATGGACAGCAATATTTGTAGTTCCGAGTAAATGAGAATCAAGAATCAAGCAAAGCAAGCAAAAGCAAAAGCATAGATGATCATAGATGAAAAAAACTTACTTAAACGCAGCCTAGAACCTAATTAAGGACTTTGATATGCATTTTTAACGCCCAGAAAGAAAAAAAGAATTGTTTAAATTACGATTAAAGCGAAACCAAAACAAAAACAAGAATTTATACAGAGCAAGAGTTAGGCATTAACCTACGTTATACGAGTAACAAATCTATATAGATGATATATATATACAAAATATACGCTATGGTTAATGGCAGGGCTGATCGAATAAAAAAAAAAACACAAGCAAACAACAATAAATAGCAATTCTACTTCTTAACAAAACACCAAACATTTTTGAATAAAAACAAAAAAAAAACAAATAAAAAAATATAAAAAAACTAAGCTATAAATTACCAAGCAATTATAAAACTAGACCTCAAACTAAAACAAATCGTTGGCAAAACAAATTTTTACCAATTACCAACAACACCAACTAAATAAGTAACTTAAATAACAACAATTTATATAAATAATTAACAAATCAACAAAGTCAAAGAATCAACATGCAAGAAAACAAGCTAATTAGGAAATCGAAAAAAAAACAAACAAAAGCAAAAAACAAAAAAGGAACTCTAAGCAAAGTATAAACCAATTCACCAACCAATACACCATATGATAACGAAATATATATACATACAGATAAACATATATATACATATATATATATATTTTTTGTTGTTTGAACATTTTGTACGATACGATACGTATATATATATATACATAAATATATATATATATATATACAACTAAATAAATCAACAAATAAAAGAAATTATAATACAACAAAACAAACCAATTTTATTTAAATTGGTAGCTTAAATACTAGTTATGTACATATGTATGTACATATGTTTTAGGTCAGATCAGGTCACTATAGCACTATATGTAAGTAAAATGTATGTAAATTTGCATGCAAGGCTTACGGATTGGACCTATTAGTTGGTATAGAAAGAACTGGAAATCCAAATAGTTACAGTACATACATGCATACATAATTAGAGCAAAGCCTTTTCTCTCTCAGATTTTCTCTTCCATCACTCCTCTTCATGTAATTTGTTTCTTCCCGCCAAGCTCAAGTGAGTTAATAGTTCTGAAAATGCTGCCATCTGACACGAGCAAAAAACTAGAAAGTTTCAGAACCAGGATATTCAGGCTGGAAGTTTCTCTGTTTAAGGCCTCCATGACACACTGAAATTCCGCGATGCACCAGGAATTCCATTCCACATTTAGATGTCAAGTGATGATCGAGTACAACATGAATTCAATTATTTAAGCACATTACCATTAACATCCGTCTCTACGTGTGATGAAGGGTTATCCATATCCTAACTCAATTTTCATAGATGTGTATGACTATCACTAGATGAACTATGAACTATGCTGGGGTCATGTCCCATTTTAAGACAACTATTTTTTTGCAGGTGTAAAAGGCAGTCGTGCCTTTTTTTTGAGTCTAGGTTCCTTTTTAGCTTCTTGTCTACTACTATCATCTATCCTTGGCCAGTGGCAATGTCGCTGAAGGAGGGGTAGAATCTTATACTTCGTTTTGAATAAAAACACAAATAAATTTTTTTCATTTGCATAACAAATTCAATTAAATCTCATTTTATTTCAGTTTTGTTTGTTTGTTTTTTTTTGGATTTTTTTTTTACAATTTATTAAGCTAAAGTGTGAAAAAATTTCGCTTTAATTTATGTATATATATATTTGTATATATATATATATATATATCGTTTTTGGTTTTGTTCTCTTTCTTTTTCATTTATTACATTACAATATTTTTTGGTTTCCCATTTTCATTAATTAATTTTACTTTCTGTTTGCTTTATTATAAATTGATTTTGTCGTTTTCCCTTTGCTATAAATTTATATGCAACTTGTTTGGAGAACTAAAAAAGCGTTAATTATTTATATTTAATGAAAATAAAATTATTTTTTTAGCGTTGTTTATTTGGGCTTTTTTTGGGTTTTGGTTTTGTGTTTGTCTCTTGTTTTCCTTGCTTCTGTTATGTATTAGTTAATATTTTTACATTTAGATGTTATTGTGCAGTTTTGGTTTCCTCATTCTTGATTTTTTTTTCGTCGGGTATCGGCTTTGTTTTTTTTATTTTATATTTCGAATTAACTAATTATACTTCAATTTATTTTGCGTAGTAAACTAATTCAGGCGTTCGTTTTATTTTGTTTTTTTTTTTGTTAAATACATTAATCGAATATATCTAATACACACACATATATATATATATATTATGTATTTATATCTGCATTCATATGTACATATATATACATACATATATGTATATATATATTTTTTTTTATAAAAACAATTTCTGTCTGTCTGTGTTTTAACTTTAATAAAAATGAATACATACAAAAATTGTTGTTCTGTTTCATTTATCCCATCCGTTTTTCTTATAAAAAAAAAAACTGTGGTATTTTCTTTGTTTTTTGTAAATACTCGTATTCCGTCGAAAAATCCGTAAACAAGAGGCTAAGCTTTGATCGAATATCGAATGTGTGTGGTGCCCACGAAAACATTTAGATGTATGACAGCATTTTTTATTCATTTTATTTTAGTAATATTTTGCAAGAACTATTTTTTTTAAGAATATTTCAAATACAAATTAACTTTCCCATTAAAAAACTAGAAAACAAAATGCACATCGTGTAGGTGTGTATATGTGTTTGTGTGTGTGTGTCTGTTTGTCTGTTTGTCAAGCAATTGGACAAAATGTTATACTACCACATACTGTTACACAGCTACATACATAAATATACTCATACATATATGTATATGTATATTATATATATATATATATATATATATATATATGTATATATTTGTATATATGTATATATACAGTCGATCCGGTTTTTGTTTTAGTAGAAAAGTGGCGGGTGTCATAATTTCTTGTAGCATTTCTGTATATATTTTAGCTGTATTTACTTTATCGCACATACATATATAACCTTTGTATGTATATATATATATATGTATATATGAAAATCATTATCTTCTTCTAGGCGAGAATCTGTGAGTGAGAGTGTCTTGTGTTTGAGGGTGTATGTGTACATGCATATGTATGAATGGGTTTGGTTGTTCTACAGCCATCTGAACCACTAAGAATTTGTAGCCGGGGAAGTTGCTATCAAATAGAGTTGCTCGACAACGGCTGGACTTTTGGACTTGTCCTTTTTAATTTTGGGTCAATGAAGAATTAGCTGGCTGGGTAACCACAATGCAGTTTAAGAAAGTATATTTTACTTATTAAAAAAAAACGTCAAAAACGTCAAAAAGGCTTGCACACACACACACACACACACACGTCACTGTGGAGGGTGGTGCCGCCTCTCTATGCGCTTCTCAAACCGCTGGCCTAAGCCAGAGCGTGGTCTGTTTTGTCTGCGTGTGCGTGTCTGTCTGCACAAGCGAGAGAGAGAGATGGAAAGTTCTATGTGTGTCTCTGTGTGTGTTTGTGTTGGATAGAGTCAGACAGCTAGGCAGATGTAGGCATATGGCAGGCATGTATAAAGTCTTTACAAAGACATCATCAGTTGCTTCGGTTTCTCACTAATAATTTACGTCAATTGGTTAATTTCATATTTTTCTTCTCTTTTGCTTAAATTGTATTCGTATAAAAAAAATATGCTAACGGTGCCTGTGTCGCTTCATCGTCATAATAATAATAATCATCTTTTTTTTTATATTTATCTTTGTCGTCGTCATCATTTTTAATCTGCTCTTTGGTTTTTGGTTTAGCTGTTGCTCTAGTTAAGACTTGCTTCAAAATTTATATTTATATTACTCTTTTAGTATTATGTATCCTTATCCATTTTCCCTAGCTTGCTTGCGATGCGCATTTTGATGTATAAATATAAATACAATTTGTTCTACCATTTCTCGAGTTTATTGTGGGATTCGCTTTCATTTTTTACAACACAAGCCGCAGCACCTATTGGCATGTCTCTTGGTGTTTGCTATGTGTTCGGTAAGAGGTTATTGTATGTATATATATGGGGAGTGTGGCCTGGCAGGGTTGAGGGATCTGGATCTGCTGAGGACGCATGTAAAAGCGGCAATTTGTGGCTCTGGTCATACTATACAACAGCTTCGGATGCAATTGTCATTATTGGCTATCATTATATACTCGTATATGTAAATTTTCTTTGTTAAATAATTCTCATTTTCTTCAGTCTGTTTTTGGTTTTTCTGGTTTTGTTTTTAAATATTTTTTTATTTTTATTTTTATTTTTTTGTATTTTTGTGTTCTTAACAGGCTTCATATATAAATTGCTATTAACTCTTGCTCTCAATAAAAATTGCAAATACTTCGCTGGATGGCAACTTTCATAATTGTGTTCTTGTGTTTTTGTTTTTTAATTTTTTTTTGGTTTGGTTTTTGGTTTAGGCTTGGCTCCATTTCTGTTTCTCTGCTGCTTGGCTTGTTGTCTGTCTCAGTAACAGTATGTGTGTGTGTGTGTGTGTGTGTGTGTGTGTCTGTATCTGTCTCCTTATGCAACTTCTAATATGTAATATGCACTCATGAGCGAAAGAAAACCGTACCCAGTGGAAAGAAATCAAATGAAATGTAAAATCTGTATGTATGTATGTTTTTGTGTGACGTATTGTTGGATTCGTCTGTGTGTCTGTCTCTATATATATGTATGTGTATGTATGCACTCTATGCTCAACTAAAGATTTCGAATTTTTTATGTTGAATATCTAATTGCAGTAATTGTTCGTATTTCTTGGTTTACCTCCTACTCGCCTGCATCTTTTTATTTGAATTTCATTAGCTATGCATAATAACTGGCTGATTTACATTTAAATGTTTTTTTGGTTTTCTTTTTTTTTACAGTTCTTTTTCGATTTTCTCATTTTGTTTTTTGTTTTTTTTTTGGTTTGTTAATTTTCTTTTTCTATTTTTTATTTACTTTGAATTTCATTTGCTATGCTTCGTTTGATTTTGTTTTATTTTTTTAAAGGTTTTTTTGCGGTTTTTTTTATTTGTAAAATTTTTTGGTTTCGCTTTTGTATAATTATAATTTTAATATATTTTCTATTTTCCGTTTTAATTATGTAATTAACTAGACTTATGTAATATATTACAAATGTACGAGTATAAAGCTAAAGTTGTTGTCCATCTTGGTTTTGGTTTTTAATATTTAGTGAGTTAACAAAAAAAGTATTTTATTATTATATAACTAATATAGAAATTTCCACGCTTTGATTTTTGAGGTGTATCTAAAAAAAATGTTTTATCGTTCGCAAAGTTTGTTTGGTTTTTGTTTTTTCTTTTTTCATTTCGTATTTAGCATGTCGCATTTGTATCTCTGTCTGCTAAACTTTACGCCGATACTGTGCGGGTACAGCAACGAGTCTCTCGCTGCCGGTCACTCCCTGTTCTCATTCGTTTGCTGCAATCGATTTCAATCGATGTTAAGCGATTGACGGCGCAAAATACTTGTCTGCCTTTATGCTTCCGGTGTGTGACAGTGTGTGTTCTGTGTGTGTTTTGTGGTATTGCTCTAAAATTTGTTAGAAATTTATATACGCTTTATTGTTATCATGTTTTTTGTTTGTTGCGTTGTGACTTTCTTCAGCAGCACAAAATATGCAGTTGATTTGTATTATAATTATTAGTTCTTACTTTTTCGTTTGTCATCATATTTTTTGTGTTTTTTTTTGTTTGTTTGTTTTTTGTTTTTGGTTTTTCTTTCATAGGCATATTGTATATGTGTATAATAACTTTATTCTGTCTAATGGCAATGATGCGCGTGTTGCTTCGAACGTAACCTCGGCACAAAAAATATGTTTACACGTATGCTAAAAATATGAAATAGATTTTCTATATTCTTCTATATTCTTCTTCCTCAACGCTTGATGTTTTCTAACTCGACTTGTACTTGATTATTCAACTTTTCGAACTTTTCGAACTTTTCGATTTCCGTTTCCGTTTCCACTTTTCGCTAAAAATTCGCATATTTTTTTGTTTCTCATTCTCAAGCGTTCAGTTCATCTTCTGCTTTTTATTAATGTAAATTTACAAGATTATTATATAGATTTCATCTTCTTCTTTTCCCATCGTTTTATTTTGTTTGTGGTTTGCATAAGCTTCATTGGTGGCTGTTGTTGTTGCTGCTGTCGCTTTTATTGCAGATGATGTTCTTCTCACATTTACAGAACAATATCTCGAAGTATATATCATTATTATAATAGATTTTTTTGTTTGTTCATTATCATTATAATTTTCGTTTGATTTGTTTCGTTTTTTGTTTTGTTTTGTTTTGTTTTTTTTTTTTATTTAATCTCGCCCCGCCCCTCGTTTATAACAGTGCACTCAGTATAAGTAGAAATATTATTTGCATTTGTTTCATTATCATTAGGTTTTCCTTTAGCGTATGCAGTTTGCTTGGAATTGCCAAACTTAATTTTCTGTTATCAGTTGGTTATCGTTTGCGTTTTCTTTCTTTCATGTGTTCTATTATTTATCGTTGTGGGTATTCGTATTATTAGTCAAACAGCCAACAAAATGTATAATAATGAAGCTACATTCAAGTCGTTACAAAATTGGCAATTGGCAAGCATCAACTCAATGTGGTGGGTGGGTGGCGGGGAGGGACTCTTGGACTCTGGGGAATTGGGCCTAGAGAAGCTGGGTGGGGAGGGGGGTAGGAACTGTGGATACGGGATACGGGCGATGAAGGCATTAAAAAAAGATCCGCAATGTTAAAACCAAAGGAGGAGTCTGTTCGAGTCGGGGTTGGGTTTGGGTTTGGGTTTGGGGTTGGGTTTCGTTTTTTTGGTTGGACATCATTGTAAAAAGCTCTTTTAAAAGCGTACGCAAAACAAAAAACACATAATTTTTGGACTTTAAGGCAATGCTTAAACACTGGTCCCCATAATGTACATATGTAGGTAACTTTTACTTTTACTTTTACTTTCTGTCTGCATTAGCATTACGTTTGCATTTGGGTTAGGTTAGGTTAGGTTGCTTTTGAACTCTTTAATTTACGGTGTTTTTTGTATATATCTTTCAACTATGGAACGCTCTAGTGTTGGAAAACTGTTGCGTGGTTTGGTTTGTGTGTGTGTGTGTGTGTGTTTGTGTTTATTTCCATCATACAATTGGTGCTGATTCGATACCAAATCAAGCAACTGTATGAGGGTCAACTACTGATGAAAACTATGTGGAAACTATAGGGAAATACGCAATACGGATGTGCCAATCAAAGTCTCTTGCAGTAAAACAGACTATTGAAGCTCAGAATTTCGTTTGTGATTTGTTGTGTTTGCCTTGATGGTGATTCTGTCAATTCAATTCCCGATGTTGGTTAATTTTGTACGATGCTTTTTCGCTTTTTAGACTATAATTTGTTCCATTGGGTGTGTGGGTTTGGGTGATTGGGTGTGGCAATTAGAACAAGAACTGCATTGGTATTTGTTTCAATAGATACAGATTGTTCAATTCGAAGTCAGGCAGTGTGTAAAAGCATGGTTCGTATAGTTGTTTCAATATGTGACGGACATCGATTGAGAGTAAGTCAGCGAGAAGAGAGTCGCCATTCGAAAGGTGGTTCTCCAGATACATTTTCTATCTCTGGGGTGTGTGTGTGTGTGTGTGTGTGCGTCTTGTCTAAATCGAACCGCGCATTTTCTCCAAAGTTGTTTCATATTTCCTTAGCAAATTCGAAGCAAAAGCAAAGCATTTACATGGGTGTGTGTGTATGTGTATGTGTGTGTTTCTATGTGTGTGTAAGTGTGGGTGCATGTGTGTGTATGTGCGCAATGGAACCTCACATAAACTTGTTGTTTGTAGCTTAGAATGTGACCCGCCCCCGATCCCCATTGCATGGCAGGATACACTTACATAGATAGTTTTCATCGTTATTGCTACTATAGTCGTTACTGCAATCGTAATCGCCTATCGTTTGCCTCTCGTTAATACAATACAGAACTGAACAGGAGCAAAAAGGCATGGCTAGTAAATAAAACGATACAGTGAGGAGAGAGAGAAGAAACCAAAAAACCAAAGGCGGTAAAGCTGATTCAAACAAAGCTTAGCTTGGCATAATTTGGCGCAAATTAAGGTTACATTTTACTACTGGATTTTGTTTTGTTTTGTTGGATTTGTTTTGGTTTTTCCTATTTTTCGTTTTTCCACTCTTTTGGGTTTTCCTGTGTGTCGCGTTGTCTGGCAAATATTCGTACGAAAAGGAAAGCGAATGGGATTGCGATGCCGCTGAAGTTTCGGGGCTAAAACTTTGTTTGAATTCAATATCGCATTGTATTGAAATTAGCTATGTTACAATTACATTACACATAATATATATTTTCGTTTCGTATTTACTGGCTTTGATTTTGTTTTTAATTTCGCTTTTTGTTGTTCGTTTTTGTTTTTGTTTTTGTTTTTCTTTTTGGTTGTTGACGATTTGCGTTCGTTTACTTTTAGATTAGGAAGTAAAAAAGAAGAAGGTGAAAAATAGAGCACTTTGAAAATAAAACCTCTTAGCACTTCTTTTATTAATTGTTTTGCATTTCAGTTTTTTTTCGTTACTTTTGTGTTGGATTTTCTTTTTCTTTTTCTTTTAGTTTTTAATTTTTTTTTTTTGGGTTTGTGCCTTGTCCCGTGTTTTGCTCACTTTGCTCCTTTTCCAGATGGTGGGGAAAATGGGTCTTAAATTTCATACACTTTCACACACCTGTTCCACCTGTTATTGTTCGTTTCGTTACCTAAACACTTTTAAGGATCCTTTGATCCCACGTCTCTACGTCTTTTCCATACTCTCAGTCCTTCATATTCGTTCGCTCAATTGTTTTTTTTTCGTTACTCAAATCTGAATTTCAGAATAGTGTGGGGGGGGGGGGCCTTTCTTGGTTTTTATTTGGGTTTTTATTTTAGGGTTTTGGGTTCTCTTCCATTTCCATTGGCTCCATGCGCCCCAACTCCAAGATATTCATTGGTATTGTTCTTCTTGTGTGTCAGTTTATGTGTGTGTGTGTTAGTGTATGTGTGTGCCGGACATAACCTCAACAATGCAGCAATGCCAACTTGTCACCTGATTTCCACATATGGTATGTATGTATGTATGTATGTATTTCTGTGTGAGTTATGTGGTTGTCTGGTGTGTGCTAGTTTGTATCTGTGTGTGTGTGATGTATGCTTTAAACTTTTGTGATTTTCTTTGCTTATTGCCGATACGATTTGCCTATGCAACTGTCCTACCGATTAATGGGGGGGGGATAGATATGTAAGATATCCGCTCCGCTCCGCTGTAACCGAACTGCAAACGAAATGTGTAGATCCGGATAGGCGCGCGATCGCTTGCTTGCGTTTTCAGTGCTAATCGTCCCGAAATGTCAACTCTCTCTTATACTCTCTGTTTATGCGTCTGCGTCTGTGTGTTTTGTGTTTTGTGTGTGTGTGTGTGTGTGTGTGAGTTTTGGATCTACTTTTGTTGTCGCTATATATTCGTATTTTCATTTACTTTGTATTGCTTTTTAATGGCAGTTCAGGCGGTTGTTGTTTCCTTAAGTTTTCTTCATTTGGTGTTTTCTTCTTGGTTTGGAACTCTAGTTGTGGTTTTTGTTTTGTTTTTGTTTTTGTTTCTTTTTGGGGTGTTTTGCGTTTTGCTTTTTGATTTAATCCCATTTCGTTTTGTTCGTTAATCGGATAAAATGTATAATACAAACTATGCAGTTATGTGGGTTTGTAATTTGGTGTCCTCTCTCTTATTAGAATTAGTTAACAAAGTTCATCTGTGTGTTGTTTACTTTGGTTGGGTTGATACATCAGAATTTAGCTTTTGTGTGTGTGTGTGTGTGTGTGTGTGTGTGTGTGTGTGTGTGTGTGGGAGGGGGAATTGTTGATTTTGTTTGCTACTTTCTTGCTTTCTATTTCGCTCCTTCATTCAGCTGACTTCTGCTGCTCTCTTTTTGCACATGTCACACTAACTCTTTAACCCTTAATCTGGCTCTGTTCTTCTTTCGTGTTTTTTGTTGTGTTGTGTTGTGTTGTGTGGGGATTTCGTTTCGTTTCGTTTTGTTTTGTTTTGTTTTCTTTTCTTTACTTCAGTTAAATCAAGCGTGTGGAAATTTGTCTTGGATTCAAATTACTATTTCATCTTACCAGTAAAAACAATTCTTAGATATTGTTCGCCTCTCAATACAAACATACAATGTACATATCGGATAGCGCTCGTTTCCACGAGCATGGGAGTAGGAATATGGGAAGGTTGTTGGGTGGTCTGTGTTAACTTATGTATGTATGTGGTATGGCTTGGTTTGCTGCTTGGTGCTCATTTCATTCCATTCTTTTTCGTCTTTTGGATTCTTTTGGTTCCACTTGGGCCAATGGGTCTAACATTTGTGGTGTGTGTCTTTTTAGGTTTTTTTTTTTGGAAGGGGGGGAAATTGCCTAATGAGTTACTACGAGCTGCTTACAAAATATTTTGACATTTTTTGGTTTTAGCTTAAATATGATTGTTGTTTGGGTTGTTGTTCTTTTTGTTTTTGATTTTGTTTTGGTTGTTGGGTTGTTGTTGGTTGTTGGTTGTTGACTCGGAACTGATGGAACTCAAATTTTAGCTGATGTTTGTTGGTGTTTTCTTGTTGTTGTTGTTGTTGTTGTACTTTTATAGCAGAAAATTATGCTTGTTGTTGTTGTTAGCTCACTGTTGTTGTTGTTGTTGATGCTGTTGTTGTTGTTGTTGTTCTTATTCTTCTTCCTGTTGCTGCTGTTGCAGTTGCAATTACAGTTTCCAGTGGCACCTGCTGTTGTTGTTGTTGTTGTTGAGTTGTTGTTGTTGTTATTGTAGCGCCACCTTTGCACTGCACTGCACCTGCACCTGCACCTAATACTCGCGTGCATCTTGGAGGGGGGGGCGAGGCCTGGCTCAGACATCCGCCGTGCGCGACGTTATGCTCGGCGAACGCGAGTGTATTACAACCTTGTGCCCGTTCTTGGTCACAAACCCATCGCTCTCCACGAGGACGGCCGTCTGTCGGCCGGTGCTGCCAGCGCTCCCAGCGCCCGGGCTGCCCGCCGTCGCGCCATCCATCGTCGGACTATTTACATTGCTCTCGTGCGGATCAGCTGTTGCTCCTCCATCCGGTCCCTCGCCGCCGTCACCGGCTAGGGGTCCTCCCGATGGATCGGTCTCGGGATCGAGGGCCGCTGCCCCATCATGTGGCCCAGTGGCTGCTGCATCGCCAGCAGCATCTGGCACATCCAGATCACCAGCATCAGTGCCGCCGCCAGCCGCATCAGCATCTTCGGGGCCATCGCCTTCCGCGTCGGACGGTGCACCACCGCCCTCGGCGCGCGTTTTATGCTTGCGCCAGGCATGTTGAATGAGGCGGGCACAGTACTCCTCCCGCTGGCGCCAGAGGGTGGAAGAGACGGGCTCGTAGCCCTCGGTGTCCGGCCTGGCGGCAATCTCACCGATCTCGCCCGTCTCCTCAATGGGATTGCCTTTGCGCGCGAAAAAGTCTTTGGTCAGTGCGTCCAGTATGTCCACACAGTACATGAGGTCACCGCGACAGATGGGTATGTCCATCGATATGATTTTGTACTTGTTGGGCTTGTGGATCTGGAGCAGGGGCTCCAGCACGTCGAGGAACTCGGACAGCTGGTCGTATCGTATGTACTGGGTGCCCTCCGGATCGAACTGTTGCCAGATCTCATAGTACATATCGTAATCGTCGTCGGTGAGACCCTCCTGCACATCCTCGGTGGCCTGACTATAGTTCTCGAGAATGACAGCAATGTACATATTAATAACTATCAAAAAGCTTATAACTAGGTATGAGAGGAGAAACGTTATTCCAACGGTCGCTGAACCACAATTGCCCGGATAGCCTTTGTCGTTGTCGGGTGGATCGCATGCTTCCTCATTGATAATGGCGTCGAGTACACCATCCCAACCGGCTGAGGTAGACATCTGCCAGGTGTGCGTGCGTGCGTGAACGCGAATGCGGGAATGGGGAAATTGATTTTGGATACGGATATACAGATATATATATATATATATATATATAGAGATATACAGAGAAGAGCGGTGGTGTCGAATGTTATCGATTGAAATCGAATTCGATTACGGATACGGATTTGGTTGTGAATTTGGTTTGCGGAGGGGGTAGCGCAATGCATTTTGGGATTGTTGGGAACGTGGTTTCGGGGGTGGAGTTTGAGTGGGAGTGGGAGTGGGAGGGGAGGGGAGGGGAGCGGTAGCACGGCAGTTGTGCGGTTGGTTTGGTGATGGTTTTTATTCGATTACATCGATATATGTATATCGATACAGGTCAGGTCGTCGTTCGTGTGTGTGTTGGTTAGTTGGTTGGTTGGTTGGTTGGTTGGTTGGTTGGTTGTGTGGGCAGTGAAAGAGAAGTTTAAGACAGAAGATACAATACAAGAAGAGTCATTAGTCAAATTCAGTTAGGTAATGGATCACTTGGTTAAGCAAACTAGTTATGGCATACGTATATAGTTAGTACATGTATAAATAGTTGGTAATCATACATTGGGTGTGTATCTAGCATGTACAGTTGAGCTTGAACTGAGGCTCCCTAAACTGTTTGGGGCCATGTGCCTTGGGTGGAGTGATATGTCTGAAGCTCAATGATCAAGTTTGATTTGAAAACAATTGGAAGAGACTTATACAGCCTGGAGCGGAGGCAGGTGGCGGCTTCTTCTGTCCGATGATTGCCTTGGAGGGCGGCTGGATGAAGAAATATGCATGGCGCTCAACGAGACAGAGTGAGAGTGGGTTGGAGGACAGGGGCTGGACAGTTTCGTGTTCCTTAGCGAGGAGAACGAGCCCGCAGAGGAGCCGTTCTCGGATCTCGGATATCGGATATCGGATATCGGATCTCAAGTGATGATCCATTTATTTTTTCTTTTTTCTTTTTTCTTTGTTTCTTTCTTTCGGTTCGCATTTAGCTTGGGTGTCATGAGGAAAGCTCAACATTTGATTGGTGTTTGTTGAAAGAGCTGAATTAGATTTGCTTTTTTGTACAATTTACATAAAAATAATGCATTTACAGAGAAGCAGGATATGTACTCGGAAATCAATTTCGTTAAAAAAAAAAGCGCAAAATTATATGCGAAAGCATTTTCAACATTTCAATCGGTGGTGCTTGCTGGATGGCATTCGATTATCGTATCATCCGATTGTTGCAAACGAATGCCATTGCCAGCCAAATAAACACAGGAAAGTGAACAAATCGTTGGAAACAACTCGGTTTGTGTACCTTTTTTTATTACACCGAATGAACGCTTAAACTTAAAAAAGGAAACAAAATCAATAACGATGAACAGACAGATGGGGCGATAAATGAACCAAACGATAAATATGTACATATGTATAATCGGGAGGGGGGAGGGGGTTAATCAAAAAATCGCACTAATTTAGCTTTTACCAACAACTACCGCAGCTTCAATCAACATTGTGATGTTGCCACTGAACTGAAAATGATGGCCACGGACAGCAGTTCCGGTTCCGGTTCCGGTTCGTAATGGGGTTTTTGGCACCGAATTGGTATCGATCGGTGGCTCTCTGTATCGATAGCCATCGATCGTTAGCCGCCCGATCCGCCATCCGTGGGCCACCGTTTGTTTGCTTTCACATGTGGGGGGTGGGGGAACATGTGAAAGCGGGGGTGTGTGTGGTTTCAGTGTGGGGTCGTGGCAACATCACCCAACGACAACAACAATAGACAACATAAACCGTTAACGGAATTGTGGTTGGTGGTCTTACCTGAAAGAGCAGGATCATGCTCTGTCCGAACGTCTTGAAGTTGTAGACGTCGTTGATGCCGCTCTTCTCCTTCACATGCATGAAGAACGACATGCCGAATATCGCGAAGATGAACATGACCAGGAACAGCAGCAGGCAGATGTTAAACAGCGCCGGCAGCGACATGGCCAGGGCGAACAGCAGCGTTCGTATACCCTTGGCGCCCTTCACCAGACGCAGTACGCGACCCACTTTGGCCACGCGCACCACTCGGAGCAGTGTCGGCGATACGAAGTATTTCTCGATAATATCGCTAAGTACGAGACCTGTGGGCCACCATCAATCATCAATCATCAATCAGCATCATCATCATCATCATCGGTGCAAATGCAGCAAATTAACGCAGCAGCAGTTATGGAGGGGTGTGAAGAGAGTTAGTTGATGGTGAGAAATCAAGTTCAGAGTTCAGTCATTAGCTAGAGAGACAGACTGGGGACTAGGAGATCTCTTTGGGTAAAGGGACAGGGGAGACATGGATCGGGCGCTGGCGATCACAGACGATTGCACACAACAACAGGAGCACGCACTCAAGGGCGTGGCGTGAATCGAGAGAGAGAAAACACATTTAACATAGCTGAAATATGGAAAGCATTAGGTTGTCGTCGACACGCTTCGCTCCTTCAATTACCTTCAATGTCAGAAAAATACATACATACAAGCACACTCAAAAATATATGTAAGTAACGTGAACATACAGATACATATGTACATACATATGTATGTACAGTGTGACCAGGTGATACTGGTGTTTGTGGTACGAGTACAGTTGATACAAAATACGTAAGCAGGCCAAGCCGAACACAAAAAAAGAAACGAAACCCACAAACGGGGAAGCAATCAATGATCTGCGATGAAAGATCGTCGACGAAAAGAATTGCGATGAAAAAGCCAAGATCAAAAGATCCATGATGAAATACTGCTAAGATCTGGGATCAAAGATCGTAGCATCTAAGAAGCTAAGATCAAAAAATCTGAGAGAATGATCAAAGACCAAGAGATCGAAAATGCAATGATCAAAGGCTAAATGTCAGAGATCCTAGATCAAAAATGAGAGAAAAATGATCAATGATCAATGATCATCAATGATCGAAGATGGAATATAAAACAAGATTCCAAAGATTGTCGCAGTCGCAGCACAGATAACAGATTGAAAGATCGAAACCTTGAATATCGCAATCGATTCAAATCGATATCAGTTATTCGGCAAAACAAAATTGATCCCCAAAACGGATCATCAAATATACATACATAGTACACATACGAAGAATATATACATATACATATACATACAATAAAATATTAATGGCAGGGATACACAACACATACAACTGAAAAATACACACACAAATGTACAGTTAAATTACAATTACAGCATAAATATTAATATACATATACGGATATGGGTTACGGGTTACGGGTTACAGGTTACAGGTTACAGGTTACAGGTTACAGTTAGAAGTAGCACATATGTATACAGTTAACGCAATATAGATGAACGGTACAATATACGATATACAGCTATGGGATAGAGAGAGAGAGAGACAGATAGTAAGATAAAAAGAGTACACCAGCTGGCCTGAATCGATTGGAAAACAAAAATCAATATTGAACTGAACACAAAAACTCAAAAATTCAACTCAAAAATTATTCAAAATTCAAACGGAAAGAAACGCTTAGAAGTTGAATTATTGTTAAGATTTTTAAATAACGATAAACGGCAATAAACGGTAAACGGTAAACGGTTAAATTGTTAACAATTAAACAGAGAAAGCAGCAACACGCTCGGTGGTCGATTAATCCTTTGGGCTAGCTGTTGGCTAGCAGCTGGCGCTGGCGCTGGCGCAGGAGCAGGAGCAGGCGTTGGCGTTGGGTTAAGCAGCAACAGCGACAGCGGCAAAAATAGCTTTTCTTTAGTCAAAAACAAAAAAAAGTTATCCCTTTTCGGTAATTCAAAATTTGTTAATTTCTTTTTTTTTTGTTTTTTTGTTTTTTTTTTTTTGGTTTTGTTCGGTTATGCGTGGCTCTGATACGTAGACGATATAATTACATTTCGTTTGTTTGTTCTTAAGCGATAATCCGCAGCATATTTTAAAAGTGCCAAATACTATCACGACTGCAAAGTTCGTTCGCCGCCCATCGGAGGCCAATCAAAATGTTCATTGGTTGTACTTTTGTTTCTTTTTGTTTGTGTGTTTTGTTTTTTGTTTTTTGTTTTTTTGATGGAAACGAAATGCGCTCTAGCATGGCATGAGCGGGAATCGGATCTGGGCGGGGGTATTACGAACGAACTATTTGCAGGACTTTTCCTATACCTAAGGGCGGGCGGGCGGTCGGGCAGGGGTAGGCTCAGAGCGAATTAGCAGCGATCGAAGTAAGGATCGACTAAATAATAATTTAAGAAGTATACAAAATTGAAGCTTCTTATTAGTATTTAAAGACAGACAGAGAGACAGAGAGAGAGAGAGAGAGAGTGGATATAAAAAGAGCTATATATATTTATGCACATATATATAGGGAGAGAGAGAGAGAGAGAGCGAGATAGGTAGAGGGTAGAGGTAGAGTGGGAGTGTGATTGGTGGGCTGGGTGGGTAAAAAGTCCCGCATTAGGGACTACTTTTGGATATATATATATATATATCTATATAGAGTTGGTTATATTATACACATTTATATGCTTTTTACTACGTTCATAGTAAAGTACATAATCTCCATTGTAGATTGGACCAAAACCATTAAGAAGATTCAGGCTAGTGCCGCGGCATCCCCCACATGATTAAATCTCTTTCGGATAATTTATTGGACAACTGGCGGAACCCTCCGGCTAGGGGCTACACACTATCGAGGGGGCTACGAGCACTTGGTTCTAAATTCGGTTTTGTTCGGCCATTGGGGTCCGGACATTTGGGGGCCCCGTCTCCAGTTCAGCGGCCTTGCCAGATGCTGCACGCTAAGACAGTCCGCATGGCCGTTGTGCTGGCTGGGGCCCCGCCCTCAGATAATTATAATCACTCTTATTTAATTGTCATACTATATATACATATGTATATATACATATAGTACATGTGTATGCCGATCGTGGGGATCGTATTGCTGGGATGGGATACCGGGCAGCTAGCGCACAGAGTTATGCAACCGACAATCGCACAGAGTCTTGTGGAATGCCCATTGACACCTAACTCTGATTTGAATCTTTATTTATTTTTTCGTTTTTTTTGTGTATTGTTTTCTTCTTCATTGTTTGTTTGAGTTTTCTTTTCTTTACTTTCGTTTCATTTGTTCTTTCATTTCATATTTTTTATGCGTTTTGTTTGTGCAAGCCATTTGGTGTGTGTGTGTTTTGTGTGTGTGTGTGTGTGTGTGTAAGTGTGTTTTGTGTGTTTTGTGTGTGTCTTTAGCAATTGTTTGAAAATTATTATAGATTTTTCATTGTTATTCATGTTATTTGTTTGTTATTTATGAAATATGCATTTACAAAAGCGTAGTATTTATTGTTCATTGAGATCCGTTCAAACTCTTCTTGTTTTGCTTGTCTTGTGGATTGTTTTCAGGATTGCCTGGAAGCGTGTATTAAATTATTCGTTGCGGATATCACTCTGCGCGTCTGCCTTAACATCGAAGCCAAATAACGAAGCAAACATTGAGGCGCTCAAAAAATTGAAAGCATTTTGGTTTTTCTTTTTGTTTTTGGATATTTTGAAAGAAAATTAGTGTGCGTTCGATAACAGCGTTGGGTTTTTATTTTTAGGGGGCGGGTGAGTCTCATAGTAACATATGATATATGTATGTATGTACATAGGTACTATTACGTAAAGGAAGCAAAAGCAACAGTAGAATTTCGCAGCTCTTAAATACATATGTAGTAAGTTTTGTTACTGGAAGCTCCTCTCACACAATACTAGGTATTTCCAAAATTGAAACGATAAAGTTTTAAGGAAAAACAATGACTGCGCACGGGCTGGCTCTGCACCGGCTCTGGTTTTGATTCTGGCTCTGATTCTGGCCTTGGCTGAGGGTATTGGGTTTTAGGGTGGCGGGTGGCGGGTGGCGGGTTGGTTGGGTGGTTGTTGTTTTTCGGCCCAGGGGATATTGTCTGTTCGCTGGACAAAATATTTTGTTTGGGCACAATTCGATTTGTGGAAACATTCCCGATAGCAGCAGAATAATCAGAAGCATCCTTTTTATGCTTAGCACAATGCCAGATAAAAAGGAAGCTCTCTGTTGCAGTTGTCAATGTAGTAAAGCATATTTTAAGCCATCTTTTGTATAGTTTCTGGTACTGGTACTGGTACTGGTACTGGATTCTTGTTTATTGTTTCTGTATTGTTTCAGGTCTATTTATTGTTGTTTGCTCCAATAGCCAATTCCTATGTTTTAATTGAGTGTTATTCGATTTCGGGGGAAACCTGCTCTTCCATTTGTTAGTTCTTTTTTGTGCTTACGTATGCTCAAGTTAAAGCTCTTAAATATGGTTCAAGGAATTAACAAAATAACAAAAAAAATAAAATATTGATTTTTGTTTTTGGTCAAGATTTATATCATATCGAAAAGGTTGCAGTAAAATAATATTTATCGCACACATTGAAATCCAGCCGTTCTTAAGACTGTTTTTTTAATTGATTTAAAAACAAAAAATAAATATATTGGATTTATAATTTATAATTTAATATCGATATTTAGAATTTAACGCCAGCAACAAACGACAACAATTACAAAGGGGCTTAGGGTACTTGTACAAGTTAAATCAACACCAATAGTTCAAGATTTGTAGGCTTACTCTTAAACTCAAACTAAAATCAAAAAAAAATATACATATATGTAGACATCGATTTACTAATTTAACACCAAAATTTGGCAACAATAACAACGACAACAAAAATTAAAATCTTAATCTGAATATTCGATGGATTGCGCGTTTGCATCGTTGGCTGGGCGTAATGAATGCTGTATAACAGTTGTATAACTGCTTTATAATACATGTACAAGTTATCAAAATTACTGCATAAAACAGCTGTATAACAGTTATATAACAGTTGTATAACAATTATATACCAGTTATAGCAGAAAAGCATACATCAATCAGGTGAAATACAGCCAAATGTAAACTGTATAACTGTATTACTACTGAGAAGTAATATGTATTACAGTTCTTGTATAACACTTTCGGCTATACTATACAAACGGCAAGCGCATCGAAAGCGAAAACAAAAACAAAACATCATTTTGGAATACGTTAAGCACAACAACATTGAGCTGCTCATACAGTGATCGTGGGCGGGCCTCTTTATGTACATATGTATCTATGTACATACATACATAGTATATAAGTACATAATTACATACATACATACGTGTGTACATACATACATATGCACAACATGGAACAATTGGGAACAACCACTGCATTACATATATGAGCACTCGCAATACATACATTTGGTACACAACAAACTGGCTGGGATGGGATTAATTATGGGGGAGCTTATTGGGGTGGGGGTGGGGGTGGAGGTGGGGTAGAGTAGGGCTTATTGTACGAGTAATTACGAATCAACATGGAACAATGGCATTACGCATTACGTATACGACAGCAAGTTATTAACAATTATCAAAAAGTATGCTTTAAGGGGAGCGTACTGTGTGTAAATACATTACAGAAATATATGGTATATATATATACATTTTTATATATATAGAGACAGAGAGACAGACATATTTATACATCAAATAGATATTCACACGCATGCATACTCGTAAGTATGCAAGGAGAGTGCGGGGGAGAGTGTTGGATACGCATAGGTATGCGACAGAGAGAATGGGGGAGAGAAGGAGAGAGAGCGCTCGATTGATTGAGAGGTATTTGGATAATTGAATTGAAAGATTTTCGAGCACTAGGGGTGGATCGATTCGCATACATTGGCTATGGGGCTAGACGGGCGGGGGGTTTCGATAATTGGGCTTGGGGGTGGTAATTGGTGGTAATTGTAATTTGGTTTTGGTTTTACTTACCTAAGATGGATAAAATGACAACTACTACATCAAATAAATTCCATGGCTCAATAAAATAGTGATATCGTAAAGCGAATATTTTTAATAGACATTCGGAACTGAAAATAACTACGAATATCGCATTGAGATAGTCAAGGACCGCGTTGTACGTGTCCGACGCATCGTAACGATCGAGTGTCATGGTGAACATGTTTAGACCAATGAATAACATTATGACTATATCGAATTTCTTATCGGTTACTATTTCAAAGACTATTGCTTGTGGACGCCACTGTAATGGTAGAAGAATTCAACCAAAGAACAACGAAACGAAATCATAAATCAAAATCATAATAAAAAAACAGAAACAGAAACAGAAATAGGAAATGTAAACATAGAACATAAATTGAAACGATAATTAATCGATAAACCGAAAAGAACGGAGAATCGGAGAATTCGTTGGACACCGACAAAACACATTGAAGAGAAGAGAGAAAAGGAATAGAAGAGTTTCGTATAAGTACATTTGGTTAATCATCGCCGCATTTGCTTATAAATTCATTATAAAATAGTTATATATGCACGATTACTATATATCGTAAGAGTTCATCATTCAGTTGATAGTGATCGCATTGATTTAGTTTAGTTATACAAATATTCTGTATTTTTCTATTGATTTATAGGTTTTTGTTTTGTTTTGGTTTTGGTTTTTCTGTTTCTGTTTCTAGTTCTAGTTCATTCATTCATTTCATTTTCATTTTCATTTTCATTTCGTTTGTAGATCTGTGCCAATTGCAAACTTTTTTCCATGGTGTGTGGGCTCTGTGGATCGTTGCGCCGCGCACCTGCAGACGTACAGAGTAGGCGTATAACAGTAAACAGTAAAACAGTAGAACAGTATAACAATTAGGTAAACATTGTTTAACAGTGACTCAATGTGCTAATAAGATATTCATATTGCATTGATTTGATTAAGTTAAGGCTTTAGAATGAGTATAGAGTATAGAGTACACTACACGGGCGATATTGTTACTATGTAGATAGAGATATATGTAGTTATAGTTATAGTTATAGTTATAGGTAGAGTATAGATCATTCTCAATGAGTGTGTAACGTGCAGTCAGTCGGATTACATACGTACATACAATGTACATATGTACATATGTATGTATGTGTTGGGCGTCGGTTGTTAGTGGGTTGTCTTGTACGTTGTCTTTCAACTTTTCAGCATGCCAGACACTAGATCTGATGCCACTCGCATTTTGCATTGCTCTCGATTCGATTTGATCGTTCGGTGACTAACACTAAACATGCCCAGAGTACAGTAGAGTAGAGTTTGAGTAGAGTAGAGTAGTTTAAATAGAGAGAGTAATTTGAACTATTGTTAGAGACGTGCCAGGATGTACACTATATGCACATCCAGTTTAAGTTGTAAAGAAACATGCATTTGGTTGCCATATCTAAGTAAAAGAGTGTTGCGAGGTGGGGGGGGGGGGGCGGTATTCATATACAGATATATACATATAGATAGAGAGATTGTAGTTTTGCTTTTGCTTTTGCTTTTGGAATTTTAAATTTGATCGATCGTCCAGCTGATAAATGGCAGACATAAAAATGTTTAAGTACAGACGAACCAAACGGACACAATACTTAAATGTTGATATTTGGAAATTAAGTATTAGAGTAGAGATTAAGAAAACGGTATGTTGCGAAACATTTTCCAGGCACTCCAGGAGTCACTCAATGGCAACAGTAGCGTGCCACTGATAGCGTGCCACTCTACTGCCCACGCACACCACTGCCGCTATTCCAGAGACTCGACTTTAGTGCTCGACTTTATCATCTGCTTCTTGTCGTTTTTGTTTCTCATGTGTCAAAGATCCATTCATTATTTCAATAACTTGACAAAATATTGCTAGAGAACAGGGCCTTTATCATAGATACATACGCACGTATGTACATATTGTATTCTAAACGGATTGCAAGGGTATTCGTTCTTCTTCAGCTTTCTGCTTTACGGTCATTCGGTTTTTCGGGTATTCGGGTTTTTGGGTGTTTGTCCTCGTCAATGGTTATGTTTCCGGTCACATCACCTACGGGGCAGGGATTCAGACTTGGATTTGTTTTTATCATAGATAAAAGAAAATGTCTTGGGTGACATTAGTCACTTAATCATAATGTCTATACCAGATTATAAATTTAATTAATAGACCTGCTTTTCAATACTATAACAGCAGGATGTCTTTGTATAAAATGAATTCGTATTCTCGCTATGAATCGGTATAGCAGTAACTGTCCATAATTGAATTGACCTCAAGACCATTTTTGGTGGAAAGTTTTTAAGGATATTTTTGCTGAATGTCCAAGTTAAAGTTCAGTCTCAGTTGGTTGTTGGTAGAACAGTTTTGTGTTCATTCAATACAAGTTAACATAGAAAAAGTTTATTATATATACAAATGTTATATATACAATACGGATACGATTGGCACAGATTACGCGATCGAAATCTTGATTCTTTTGTTCTGTATTCTTTTCTCTTATTAATTGTTATGCTTTCTTATTCTTTTTGTTGTTGTTGAGTCATTTTAAGGCATATATGTAGATTGACATATTTTTTGAATGTTATAGGGAACTTCAGTGAGTTTGTGTTATTAGTTCATCACGTGGTGGAAGTTTTGAAATGGGAATGGGAATGGGAATTACTGGAAAATTCTTGAGTATTTTGAAAATCGAAAGAAAACATTTGGATGGGTTCGACTAAAGAAGAATCGGAACACCACATGATGACTGCTCTTGAGAGCTTGGATTTGTGTGATTTGGTATTCTTTCGGGATTGTTATACAGTTGATTTTATTCTTAATGATTTCTTGTTAGTTCGGTTATAGTGGTATTTTGTTGTTGTTTACTTTTTAGTTTGCTTTTTGTCAATAGTTTTGTTATATTAAATTGAGAGTTTTTGTTTTTGTTTTTGTTTATTTTTATATTATCTTTTGTTTAGTTTTTTTTTTTTTTTTGTATTTTGTTGTTGTCTTACCCTTGGTCTTGGAATGGCTTTTAATGGTTTTTTAGAGCCCATCTTTTTCATAGCATTATAGTACTTTTTCTGATCTTCTGTCATGAACATTTCTAATGATCCACCTGCTTTTTTCTTTTGCTCATTAAAATTATCAATGATAACACCAATGAACAGATTGAGTGTGAAAAATGATCCAAATATGATGAAGAATACGAAATATAAATACATGTAGATGTTCGTTTCACGAATTGGCTGCTTGTCCACCTGTTATCGATTGTGTGCGATTGCCAGTGTGATCGATGGCAGCAGTTATCGTTGGTGAATTTTGTTTTTTCGTTTCGTTTCGTTTCGTTTCGTTTCGGTTTTAGGTGGCAAATTTTGTGGCATGGCATCATCGGTTTGGTTTGGTTTGGTTTGGTTTCGGTTGAAGGTTTCGGAATTTCGATTCGATTCGATTCGTTTCATTTCGTTTCGGTGAATGGATCATTTTTAGTGTTGCTCGTGTGTTGGAGTTGTGTTGGAGTGGTGGGTGGTGTTGCAGTGTTTGGTGTGGCCAGAGATTTGTTGTAGTGTTGTGACCATGTTTCGTTGTAGATGTTGTTATTGTTTGTTGTTGTTGTTTTGTGTGTTGAGTGTTGTTGAGTTGTAGTTGTAGTTTGTAGGGTTGGTTGATCATATATAAAAAAGAAAAAAGGTATATAGATAAAATTGTTTGATTAATAAAAAGTATCATAGATCGGACTTAGTTTTGGATTATATTATTATCGCTATACATAAAGATAACTATGGATTTGCACTGCAGTTTTTATTCCAGCGTTCTGTGTGTGTTCTTTCATTGTTTGCTACTCTTCTTTTTTTGTGGGTGTGTGTCTGTGTCTGTGTATGTGTTTGTGTTTGTGTCTGTGTGTGTGGGCAAAGCGCATAGACAAATACAAATGCAGTTCGATTTAGGCATGTGTGTGTTTATAGGTGTGAATATGTATGTATGTATGTAGGTGTGAGAACGGTGTCAACTGTTAGGTGTTAGGGGTGTACATTACCTCTCGTGAATCGATAGCATCGTTCATGATTTGTATCCAGCCTTTGAAGGTGGCCACTTGGAAAAGGCACAGATACGCGTTACCTACATGATCGAAATTCATTGCTGAATTCACCCACGTGTAGTTCTCGCTCTCGCAGGCATTGCGATTTGGTATGATCTCGTGGCTGAGCTTCGTGCCATTCATGTCCTCGCACTGTTTATCGGTTGTAGGTTGTCGGTGGTCGGTGGTCGGTGGCCGATTCATTCGTCGATTTATCGGTGAGTGCGGTGCGGTGCATTCGTTCGTTGGTTGCATCATTGGTTCATTGGTGGTACAGCGTCGATGAGTTTGGGTTTGTTTCAATTTGAGTTGATTATGGAAAAATGTATTTCAGTTATGCGGGATAATATATAATATATATATATATATATATAGTATATGTATATAGATAGATACAGTAATATATATATAGGTAAAGTCGGTTATAGTATTGGGCTATAGCACTAGCTAGGAATGCTGACTAGATTTTAAGTGTGTGAGTGTCAGTGTTTGAGCAGCTAATTAGCTTGGCTTAGCCCTCTTGATCTAAACGATAGTTGATCAAAGCTTTCGTTTTGCTTGGCTTGGCTTGGCTTGGCTGGGATCTTTTGCTCCGTTTTCTGTTTTCTTTATCTGTGCAAAAGGCAAAGAATAATCTAAGGCTAGTACTAGGGAGTGTACTAAAAAAAAACATTAGTTGTTTAGTGCAGCAACTTTTGCATGATCGCATGGTCGCATACTCGTATAACTATATAGATTTGTTTGATATACATATTCATGCTGTTGCCTAAGCTGAAGCTGAATCTGATTTTGATTCTGATACTGATACTGGAACTGCAGCTGATTCTGAATGAATTCGATTCGATATTATATACAATCTGCAAGAGTTTGTCATTGGAGGTCGGTCTTCCGGTGGCGGATCGATTCGACAAGCTCTTGTTATGTGAACTTTGAACTTTGCATTTCAATTGATGTTTAAAACTCAACTATTTACGAAAAATAGATGCAAAGATACGCATTTCATTCGAGATTCGATTCGATTCGATTCTATTCAATTCAATTGGATAGTTGCTAATTGTTGAATGCTGCTTGGATTTTGATTTGGATTTGGATATGGATTTGGAACCACAATTGCCAAGAGAGCATAAATGAGCACAAACGTCGACAGTTTGCATTCATTTCGCCTACAAATAATGCTTGGCTTGTATTTATCGATCGATCGTATTATCTTGTTTTGGTATTTGGTTTTTGGTTTCTGGTTTTCTTTTTAGTTTTTGGTTTTTGTTTCTGGTTTTTGTTTTTGTTTTGTTTTTAGTTTGAAACGTTTGGCACGTACCTTAAAATATTTTCCAGCAAAAAGCTGTACACCCATTATGGCAAAAATTAGCCAAAATATTAGACACACCAATAGCACATTGAAGATGGACGGTATAGCTTGTACCAGCGCATTAACGACGACCTGAATTTGGTATTTTGGGTTTTTTTGTATTTTTTATTTTTTATATATTTGTTCGATTTCGATTTTTGATATAACCGATCGTGATCACGATTTGGTCGTCGTTGGCAACGTCGATGATGATTTTTGGTTGGGTTTTGGTTGTTGTAGTTGTTGAAGTTGTTGTTGGGATACATGATGTGGTTGATTGGTTGGTTGGTTGGGTGTGTGGGTGATGTGATGGTGGTTGGGTAGGGGGGATAGAATATAATACAATAAATGCAAAGAGTTATTTAGTCAGTTTTTGGAATATATATGTATTGTAGATATAAATATAGTTAAATACGTAGTTCAAGTTCAAGAATGTTAGACTTATATGTATTGAATGTATATATATATATATATACGAGTATAGATATATGTGTATGGATGAGTGGTGTGTGTTTGTGTGGTTTAATGGCAGCCTGGTTATTTATAGAGCGGGTACGTACGTACGGTACGTGATGGAATGAGAGCGGGACGTGTCAGTTGCGTGTAAAGTGAGCATGTGTGAGTGTGTGGGTGGTTGTTGTGGTGGTGGTGGTTAGGTTGACTAGCACTATCGGCAGGCAGAGTGCGTTGCTCAACACTGAGTTGGGTCTATGCAGCAGAAGATTTAGCAGAAAAACAAAACACTTTACAACATTCAAAGTAGATCGTTTTACAACGATTGTAACGGTAACAGTAGCGGTGATAGCGATAACAAATAACATTACGTACATATGTCAGAGTGCAGAGTGCAAGCAGGCACAAGATCAAGTTGAAAATTATGCTAAAATTTAACTTAACCTAGAAACTAAATATGTAAATGGTTTGATGATTAATTAAACGCAGTAGTACAGTACAGTACAGTACAGTACAGTAAAGTACAGAGTACCGTGTACAGTGTACAGTGTACAAGAGATGCATCTATGTATGTAAATATTATGTGGTATAGTACGAGTACGAGTATGTATGATAATGCTAGTTCTAAATTCGATCGGCTATGTACTACGGTGCTGCTGGTCAGGCAAGAGAGTTTCGATTGATTTGTTGGTTGAATCAAGCGAATGGTAAAGCGAATTTCTGATTTGAATTAAGTTTAAGTTTCGGATGAGCCAATTGTACGAGTACTAGTACTAAGAGCGAGCGATGAGTAATACGAGAGACAGAGAGAGAGAGAGACAGAGAGATTGCGAGACATAGAGGGGGAAACAGACAGTCAGAAAGAGAGCGAGCAAAAAACGAAACTTGTGTGAGGGATAGACACAGATTGGAGAGAGAGAAAAAGATACAGAGAGAGAGAGAGAGCAGATGGTGGCAAGGCAACAAAATTGTTTTGTCTAATTATGAGTAACGATAACGATTAACGATAGCTAAAAGTAACTCTAATAGTTGGCTTGTGTTCATGTTCAGCTGAATAATGAGAGAGAGAGAGAGTGAGCGAGGTACGAGTATAGAGAGTTACAGATAGTTGGTTAAGTAAGTTAAGGTTATCAGTCAATCAATTACGATTACGCTATCCGGAATATGGATTACGGATTATGGAATACGGATTACGGATGCATCAAAGTTATCAAAGTTGATGGGTAAACACATGAAATCAACTGCTGCACTTGTACGGATATTAAATAAGTCCATGGGTCCATGGGTTTTCGCTGGTATGTTTAAATTTCATTAAATACATAATTTGGGTTTTTGGTTTCTTAGGTGTTTGTTTGTTTGTTTGTTTGTTGTTTTTAGTTGCTGTTAGTTTGGTTTTGGTTTGGTTTGGTTTGCTTGGTGGCATGAATGGGGGGGGGGGGGCTTGGTGTAAGTACGAGTAGTGAGTAGAGGGGTGTGGATAGGGTAGGGTAGGGTAGGGTAGTACAGCGGGGAGGCGAGCGTAAAGAGTATTGCCAGTATTGATTGTGATGAGAGTTGAGTTGGTTTGGCGCGCTGCTAGCTCGAATGATATACGATTTACGATTTACGATATACGATATATGCTGATATTTGTTGATAATACTGATAAATACTGATATTGATGAAATTTGTTTGTTTGGTTGGTTTGTTTTGGTATTTTTTGGTATTGTGGTATTGGATTTTGGTGGTGGTGGTTTGGTGGGTTGGTTGGTTTGGTGGTTATGTATGGAAAGTACGTACCCTCATGCCCTGCATACGGGACATGGCACGTAGTGGTCTCAGTGCTCTTAACGTTCGCATAGTCTTGAAGGCTTGAATACCACCAGCTCCAACAAGTGAAGCAACGAAGTTGATAAGCGATACCTAGTTTCGATATAGTTCGAATAGTGCCAAGTTTAACAGAGTTGCATATATGTATGTATTTATAGAGAGAGAGAGATATCGATCTTTCAACAAAAATTATCAGTTTACATAAAGCATAAAAACGTTTTTTTTTTGTTTCTTGTTTTCTCTTTGTTCTTCTTTGGTTTTTGTATTTCTGTATTTCTGTTCTTTTTTTTTTTGGTGGGTGGGTGGTTGGGTGGTTGTGGATCATTTTCTGTTGAGTTTCTGTTGAGGAATTTCTGTTCTGTTGGGTTCATTTGGTTCATTGTTTCTGTCTGTCTGTCTAACTGAATAACTGAAATAAGCTTTATAAAGGATTCAGTACGAGTTTCATCTGCGCTGCTCGAAGGGTACAAGGGTATACAGTACACGGGGTACAGAACACCAGGGTCTTGGGGTCTGGGGGTTCTGGGGGTCGGTTGGGTCGGTTGGGTCCCTATGCATACGTGTACGTATACGCACACAGAGAACTTACTTGCATTGCCTCTGAGCTGTACTGACTTAGGGTTCTTAATGTTAGCCTAATGTACGATATTACATATATAAATATATATAGTATTATATTATATACGAGTATTTAATATATATTTTTGTTTTTTTTTTGTATGTATGGTGGATAGGTGTAGAACTTCCGGCAAATACATAATACATATATATTAAGTTATGGTTACAAATGCAGTAGTAGACGTAGTAGACACATAGACACATAACAGGATAACAGGTAACACATACATATGCATTATATACGAGCACGAGTACCTATGTATATGGGTTTTAGTTTGGTTCGGTTTGGATTTTGGTTCGATTTAACGAGAGTATTATCGTGTACTGGAAGTAGTTTCGGTTCAATCCAAAAATTCTAAACATACATACATAAACGGAACAGAACTGAACGCTTACTGCTCCCAAAGAGGAGCATCAAACAGGGGGCGGGGTTGGGGGGTAGCTCAACAAGACGAGGGTATGTAGTAGTTGTGTTGTCTGAGTGGGTTTTCGGAAAAGGGCCTCGCAGTAATAGACACAGGACAGAGACACAGACACAGACACAGACAGAGAGACAGTGAGACAGAGAGACAGTGAGACAGTGAGAGAGAGAGAGAGAGAGAGACTACTGATCGATTTGTGGACCTAACGGGACGAGACACACACAGATGACTGGGGGTGGATGGGGATTAAAGGTGGCAGAGCTACAGTGAGCTCTGTCCGAAAATTGCCTACCGATTGATGATCATTGAACATCATCTTTGATTTCGCACCATCAGCCGCAACGCACTCCACAATGGACGAATTCGGTATACACGCGCCCTGAACGAGACTGGAATGAAGGGATGTACTGGAATGGATCGGGCTGATCGATCAATGATTACTGATAACTGATAACTGATTACTGATTGCCTTTTTGCCGATTGCTGATCTGCGAGGTGAGATACATTGACGGTAGGCTAGGTGCGGCCAGCGATCGGTTCATTGGCATAGCACTAATACATATATACAAGCTGAATTCGAATAAGTTGATTTGGTTTTTGATTTCATTTGGATTGACACAACAATTTACTGGGCGCATGCATTGGCCTCCAGGCGTCCATTGTGCAGTCGTGCAACCTCATCACTAGGTTCTCATTGAAAAGGCTTTCGGTTTTTATTTTGTGTGTTTATTTTGTTTTCTTTGTTCTTTGTTCTTTGTTCTATGTACTATTCTTCTTCTTCTTCTTCTTGATTTGTCTTTATAATGACACATTTTTGCTCAAACTTTGCTGCCGGACTCGATTGGGTATTGTGGAGCAATTTGCAATTTGCGATTTGCGATTTGCAATTTGCAATTGAAATTGGGTTGAGTGTTTGGGCTGTTAGCCCGGAGTTAGCCCAGACCAAGCGATATGGGATATGTGGACGGGGGACACGTCCGAAGCACGTGCCACGTGACTGTCGATTGCGGCTTACTTTTAAGTAAAACACTGCCACCACTGCGTATGAGCGACAATCGCACTCGATGTTTCGGTTCTGGTTGTTTCTGATTGTACTGATCTGATTGTGGTACTGGTTCAATATACAGTATACATACACATATTTATATACATATACGAGCAAACGATATTGGTTCTATATTGTACACTAGCGACGCCAAAGCGTCGTAGAAGATTTATTTGCTGTTTGTTGCTGTTTGTTTGGTTTCTTTTGTTGTATTGTACACAATGCAGTGCAGTTGCAGTGGCTATGGATGGCTCTTGTCATGGATACGATAAGTAGTTCCATTGGCTATCGATTATATTATAAAGGGGTGGATATATATACATATACATATATATCGGTGCCGCTAAGTTTGAGTGGGTGGACGGGACGGTGGGTGATAGGGTTGGTCCGTTTCCGGTTAAGAGTTTGTGTCTTCATGTAGACTGGGGGAACTGGGCCTGGGGCTGTAGGAGATGGTTATATAAAGGTATATCTAACTAACCGTCTAAGACAACCAACGATATACATAGTACGAGTATTTCATGGGGGGGGGGGGGGGGGGGGGGGAGATGGTTACAGAAGGACATTAATCA
This sequence comes from Drosophila subsilvestris, assembly GCA_035043285.1. NCBI lineage: Eukaryota > Metazoa > Arthropoda > Insecta > Diptera > Drosophilidae > Drosophila > Drosophila subsilvestris. The sequence continues at coordinate 6,597,099 of JAWNNB010000133.1, read as the reverse complement.
ACTTGTGAGAATACGCGGGCGATCAGGGCACGGGGATGGGGAGCTACCTCTAGGCTATATGGCTAAACTCGATAACTTGAACCAAACTACTTGTGAGTACACCTGTTCCGTATAATAGTCATGAGTATCTATGTATATATATATATTTTCCGGGGGTTTTTGCATATACTTATTTCTAATTACGATAGATAATACGTACTAACCTACTCTTCTGATCCTAAATTACAATTACTTATTATACTTTATGTACGGTATGTAGATCTGGTAATATATACATATGTACATATATGTATGTACATACGTACGTACATGTAAAAAAGCTGAAGCACGCGTTGGCAGCAACTTGGGCATGAATACGAAACGATATGGGGGGCTGGGCTGCCTACAAAGCATCTGTTATACACAGATAATTAGCTTTTGCTTATCATCAATTTAAGCTACAATTAGGCAACAGTATGGTAGGATGGATACATACGAACGAGTTAGTATTATATGTTGATAGATGGGTACATAGATGATAGACAGATTAGATTAAACTTAAACATTGAAATGGAACACGCTAATGTACAGAACTGGGCGGTATAACAGTTACCATGTCACTGGCCCTAAGCACATTGTATGTAAAAGTTGTCCAATTCGGACGGTTATTCGCGTATGTACAAGTATGTACAAGTACTTTCTATGTACGTGCATGTACATATGTATAGGAAAAGGTCACTCCTTCATACATTATTCAATTTTAGGTAGTTAGTTTTGGGTCACACTGGCTGTAGCAAAGACTTTTGGCTGGGGATAATTTTTCGATGGCATGTCACTTGGGTGGACTTGGATTTGTTGTGATAATACATCGAGAGGGTGTTTGTTGGTTGTTATTTTGTATTGCAACATGCCATTCCGAGGGAATGCAAGTATGAACAGTTTTGTTAAACACCAAGTGTTGCCACCGCACAGGTTCAATAGCAGTTGGAGAGTATACACATACATACATACATACATACATAAGTAGAAAGGGCAGGGTAAGCTTTTTGGTTTTTGTTTTTTGGTGATCGAACAACATTTAACGGATATACAAGTATACATATATGTACATATGTAGGTAGTATTGTGGTAGCATGAGTATTTGGTTAGTTAGCACACATACATATTTAGCACACACTCGCGCATACATACATACATACATACATACATACATACATACATATGCATATGCACGGTGGTACAAAAATATCAAGTATACACCGACAGCAACAGAGAATGCGAATGAGCACGATACACACACAAAGAGAGAGATAGACAGAGAGGGTTTGATAGAGGCAACAGTGGAAACAGAATAGGTAGTGACAGAGCAGAGAATTGTACAGAGAAAAAGACACAGAGAGAGAGAGAGAGAGAGAGAGAGAGAGAGATAGATAGAGAGAAAGAGAGATCCATCGAGACAAAGACAGTGACAGACAGCGAATAATGTGGAAGATGGATGCGTTGGACTCTACTTACTTTCATGCCCTCCCAGCGGGAAACGGCTCGCAGCGGTCGCAGGGCTCGCAGCGTACGCATCGAGCGGAAGGCGGGCACATCGTCGGCCCCGGACCATACCGCAGCCAAATTAATTAGGGACAGCTAAAGGACCACACATTAGGACACAGGTTTTAGCGACACGGAAACTCGAAACTCATTAAAGAAACTCAAAAATTTGAATGAAAATCGAAATCGAAATGGAAATGGAAATGGAAAAGGTCTTCTTGGTATGGTCTAAGTAAGGTATGACTACAGATGATTGAGTACAGTACAGTACAGTACTGTAGGGGCTTATCGAACTAAGCTATCATGATTATCTATGCTATAGCTGTTATATTCTATGGTACATAGTTTTTACTCTTTGTTACGGATTACTGGCATATCATACAGGGGGTAGGGGGGGATCTATAGGCTCAATATACATTGCTGCAGATACAAACTGTTATACTGTCCTATGCAGCACACACAGTTTTGAGTGAGGAGTGTGGAGTGGGGAGGGGGTGGGGGGGGGGTAGTAGAGTAGAGGCTAAACTGAAAATTCGTAATTGCGTCAAAGAGTTTTTTGAGTACGACGAGAATGTTTCAAATACGTCTGAAAAGGTCAAATGGGTCAAATGTAAGTCGTCAGTTCAGCCCCAATTCTCAGGGGTTCGCCGTTCGCGGTTCGAGTTACAGTCCGGAGTTTCAAATTGAAAACATAAAAGAGAGATAGATTGTCGAAAGCAGAAGGGAGATCGAGCTACATGGGTAACCGTTGGACTTACCATGACAATGACGAAATCGAGCCAGCACCACGCGTTCGTGAAGTACACTTTGAAGCCGAGCGCCAGCCACTTGATTAACATTTCCAAGAAGAATATAACCGTAAATATTCTGTCCATATAGTATAAAATATCCTGCAGTATGGGTCTTTGTGGCAGATGTACATCTTCTAATGCCTGTTGTAAGTGTGTTATCGTTTATCGATTATCGATTTTCAGGCGTATTTCATAGATTCAGTAGATTCGTTGTTGGATTCACAGTTGGCATATTCATAGAAGAAACACATTGACATTTACATTGGCATTATAGTGGGTGTGGGGGGGGGTTGAGGGTTGAGGGTTGAGTATGAGGTTACATTAGACGTGTTTAACAATTATCTAGAAGCAGTATAAGAAGCTATATAACATTAATGAGTATTGGAATGTAAATAGTGCTGCAACGCTGCCACTTTACTGGCAGTGATAGCTTTTAGTATACTTTACTGTGGCATAACAATTTATATATTTTTTCTGGTTTCTCGTTTCTTGTTTTTTTTTTGTTTTTTTTGTGATTTTTCTGATCTTCTTGGGCGCAAGAAAAATGGCAACTTTTTTGGTGTCTGTTCTTCGTTGTTCACGGACAAATCAAAGTCAAACGCAATTAAAGAAAAATTTTCAAAGAAATTGAAGACAAAATTCTTGAAATAATACGCACAAAGCGTCTACATCTAGCTCTATATAGAGTATATGATAATCTATGGCTATGTCTAACACAAAAAGTGTGTTCTACGCTGTAACTGGAGTTTTGCCAGCTTAGGCAGAGACACAAGCCGTTTGACTGGAGTGTGCCTAGGCCTAAGAGGAAAACTCGATTCGATTCGATTCGATCGACGATCTAAAGTTTTAAATTAAACAAAAAATTACAAAAAAATTGAAAATTTCGAGGGCTTACTGCTGATGGCAAATGCTCAACCTGTGCCTTTGCTATCAGCAGCGGCAAACCAAACCAAAACAAAAAGAAAAAGAAAACTGGTAACCAATTTATTTAAGTCTAGGCTAAACTATGCTGAACTGCTCTAACGCTGGGATCAAACAAAAGAGTTCTTTGGGTAAAGGAGTTTGGAAATGAAGCAATCAACTTTGGTAAAGTTTAAGCAAGGCTCGATTAACTACATTTTCATTTTCATTTTGATTTGTTTTTTTTTTCATTAGTTTTTCAATTGGTTTCTTTACTTTACTTTTACTGAATTGAATTCGATATGCGATCTGATTTTGATTTTAATTTTAATTTTAATTTTAATTCTGATTCTGATTCGAACAACTGTTGCAAGCTGCGATTTGCGTTTTTAGCATGTAAAAAAGCAAATGACACAAATTTTGCAACAATCGCGAAATGGCAAACAATATGAGTAGTTTCTCTTTAAGAGTTTCTCTCTCTCCATTTTGGAATAATTTTTGTTTGTTCTTTCTGGTTTGAAATTTTTGTTTGGATTTGAATAATTTTTGTTGTTGTAGTAGTTGACTTACCAAAGCTAAGCTACTCATTAAAATCATAGTGATAACAGCTGTTTCAAAATATTTATTTTCAATTAATTGAAAAGTTTTCAGTCGTAAATTGCCCCATCCTTGCCAGAACGGCGAGTCATCATCACCGGCTAAGATCGGAAATTTCTTATAGTACGAATCGGGGAAGCAATCGGCTGGATATTCATCGAGTATATCCTCATCGTGTGCATGTATGATGATATCGCCGTCGAGTGGGCCCTCCTCCAATTCGCCCTCCTCGTCGAGCTCCTCGTCGAGACCTAAATCCTCCTTGCTGGCGTCCCGCTTCTCCTCGCCCTCCATCGTCTCGGCGCTGCCCTTGTGGCTCTCGTCCTTGAATGGTCGATTCTTATGGCTACCATATGAGTTAATGCTGGCAGTGTCGTCGTCCTGTAAGGACAAACCTCTATGGTTTAGCTCGTGTTCCAGTCTATTGTCTTGGTGGTTAATTGAGTTGCCAATCATCTGTATAGTTATAGTATTATATATATATATATATATTTATATATATTGACATATTTTGGTATTTTTTTTTGGTTTTTTTTGGTTTTTTTTGTTTTTGTTTTGTTGTATATTTTGTTTTTTTTTTTTCAACGTTTTGTTTTCAGTTCATGTGTTTCAGTTTCAGTTGGGTGGTGGTTGTGGTTGTGGTGTTGGTGTTGGTGTTGGTGGTTTGGTTTAGTTCGTTGGTTTGTTGTTTGGATTTGTTGTTGTTGTTGTTGTAGGTTTAGTTTCGGTATTTGTTTTTTTTTTTGTATATTGTTTTTCGATTGATTTGGGTTGTGGAATACACACACACACACACACATAACGGTACACATGGTGGACATGTAGTTATGTGTTATAAGAAAAAAAGGTGGCAATTTAATGAACGAAAAAGAGAAACGAACAAATAATGTAAATCAATTTCTTGTCGTTACTAAAATTATTTGTATATAATAATTAGGTATTCAGGTATTCAGGTATTTGGTATTCAGGTATTTGGGAGGAGTAGTAGCGGTTGTAGTAGTAGTTATAAATAGTATGGTGGGGGGAAGGTATGGTTCGGTATGGTGTGGTATGGGGAACAGGTTACGTGGGTACTATCACAAGTTAATACTCGTGTTACTCGTATCGAGCAAGAGATTCGATTTCGATTTTGATTTTGATTTTGAATTGGTAGTACGAATTGGAATATGAAAGAACTTCACTTCCACTTCACTTCACTCAACTCAACTCCACTCCAGATCCAATTCAAATTCCAAATTGAAATTGAAAATTTAGATTCAGTTTTGTTTATGGTTTAGATTCGTGTGGGAACTGTTTTGCGAACTGTTTTGGAATCGATTGTATTTACCGTTGCGTTATTTAGATATTTGGATTTCTTCGGCTTGTTGTTCTTCATGTCGCCGTGTATCGTGAACTCCATGCCATCACCGATGGCCACCTCCAGCTGTGTCGCCTCCTTGATGCCCTTCTTGATGAGCCCGTCGGCGAGTATCTCGTCGTGGCCCAGCTCCAGTTCGTTGTCGCCGTGCTCTGCAGATATACAACGACAAACGCCTTTGCCTTTCGTATCCCATGTTTCGATTGTTTTTTTGTTTTTTTGTTTTTTGTTTTTTGTTTTTTTTTTTATATATTTATATGTATATATGTTTACATAATTGGTTCGATATATACATATGTAACGTAACAGAGGTATGGCATATACATATACAGAGTTGTACGGATGGGCAATGACGATTGGTTGGTTATTGTTGCGAAATCAAAAAGCGAAACGAATTTATAATTCATACAAGCAGTTGCCGTTCGCATTAAAGTTGTTGTTGTTGTTGGTTGTTGGTTGTTGGTTGTTTGTCGATCATTTGGTTGATTTGGATTTTGATTTGAGATGAGACGAGATTGGATTTGATTTGATTTGATTTGTTTTGCGCGTTGTTTTGATACGTTGGCCAATGCAATGCAATGCGATTTTGGGTTGATTTTGTTTGTTTTTGGAATTTTTTTTGGGGAAATCATTTTGTGATTTTGGGAGTATCAAGCCATAATAAATGAAAAAGAATATAGATAGATATATTTATAACGGTTAATTCTCAATATTGGATTGGGTTCAAATCTTTCAAATCGATAACGACACACAATAAGGAACACAAAACACATTTAGTTAGCGTCTCCGCAGTTTCGTGTTTCTGGTGTTTTTTCTGTTCTGTTCTGTTCTGTTCTGGATGAATGGTTCTGAATGGTGGTTCATGGCATGGCATGGCATGGCATGGCATGGCATGGCTCGTGTCTAGTGTCTCGTGTGGTTCGTGTTTAGTGGTTTGGTTTGTAGTTTTTTTTGTGGCTTGGAAGCAGTAGGGAGAAACGCTCACAACACAACAGCGAACAACGCAAATCGCAAAATGATCGATGGGATGATCGATGTTTCTATCGATGAAGGTGAACTGAAGGAACTCAATGGATGAGCTAAACATGGAATCCACCAATCAGCAACAGTATGTATGTGTGGCATTCTGTTGCTGGCCAGTGTTTTGATTAACTAAATAAACTAGTGAGCAAAAACTAAGCTACAGCGTATCCACCAGTCAATGCAGATGCAGATTGGTGGAGTGCTTCTGTAGACGAACTTAAAATGAGAGCTGGGCTAGTAAAATAAAACTATAATGAATATCCCATCCACCACCAGTTGTGGGCTCCGCCAATCCGAGCTACCAGTGGAACAGCGGAAGTGGAATAGTGGAACATTGGATGATGATTGAATGGATGATGAGTGAGTGTGTGAGTGAGTGAGTGAGTGATTTGAGTAGCTACGATTCAAATAAAACTCCATACATATTACTAAAACACAGACAGTAAGTAAATCGAACGAAAAATAAAACACAAGATTTAGAAGGAGAATAAGAAAAGTTCGTAACACTATGAAGGATCAAATCCACTGTTTTACTTTCAATTTATATAATTTCTTCTTACAATGGGATAATATTCTAATATTAATATTGATTTTATTTTCGCATCGTTTACTTTTCGTTATGTTTCGCAATGTTTCAGTAATGACAGCTAGCCACACAATTCAATTCAAAACGTCTGCAATTTGCCATCGGGGGAATTTCAATCGGAATCAATACATATGTACATACATACATACATATGTATGTATGTATGTATGTATGTTTTGGTCTGGCCAGAGGTCTGGACTATTGAAAATGCAAAATGTTTTATACAAGGATGTTGGCGGTGGGGCGGGAGGGGGGGGGGGGTAAACCAAAACATGACACGAGAATGAAAGGTTGGGGGCATGGAGCGGTGGGGTCGGGCTGTAGGGCTGTAGGGCTGTGGGGCTTTAGGGTTTTTACAAACAAGGCCAACTAACGTTTTAGCTAGTTTTGCAAAGAATTCAACTAAAGTTTCAACTGCTAGCTAGATATCGTCGACGAGGAGGATCAAACTAGTGTACAACAATTTTGAAGAAACTTCAACAATACGAGTATGTATCTAAGGAAAATATATGTATGTAAGTACGAGTATAATACGAGTAGTTAGTTAGTTAGTTGCTATTTGCTATTTTCTATTTGTATTTGGTTATACTTTTACGTTCTCTTACGGTTTCATCTAAATACAGACTAGCTAAGTAATGCTGAGAGAGAGCGAGAGAGAGCGAGAGAGAGTATGGCAACGGTTGCGATTTGTCTGGTTGTTTTGTTGGATGGTATGTTATGATCGCAAGTCCCACTCCCCAGTCCCTCTCTTGGAGCTCAGAGGAGCTCTGAGGTGAGGTTGAGAAAGGTTGAGATTGGTTGCGTGTGGGGGGGGAGGATCACTTGGGAACCAGTTGAACAACAACAATTGGGTTCAAATCGAACGGAAACCGATACGATACGAATCGAATACAGAAATACAGAACAAATACACAAATACGAATTACAAATGGCATTGGTTAATCAACAATCGACAATCGATATGGGTATCGAGATGAATATAGAATATATGTAGATACATGTATTGTATGGCTTTTACGGATGGCTGGACTTTTTTTCGAGGGGGGGGGGGGGGGGGGAGAGAGGTAGAGGTACATAAGAACACGTTGAACTAACTAAGGAGAAATTGCAAATTGTCAGCTAAGAACGTTCTTGTTTTTGTTTTTTTCGGGTTCTTTGTTTTTTTTTTGGTTTTGGTTTTGGTTTTGATTTACTTTACAGAATGAACTGTTAACTGTTTACAGAACACGAATTGGGTTTGATTTTGAGTTTGATACTGATACTGATACTGATTTTGATTTTGATTTAATATCGATTACGCAATTCAATTACTGGCCAAATGGTGAGTTGAAGTTAACGTTAACGGTATACGCAATTATATCGCTGGTAGTATACGTATTATCATATAATTAAAAGTAGTTATTAATTGGAAAACAAGTGGATAAAAACCTTCGCTCCAAATCCAACTGATCTGGTTGGTCCTCTCACCTGATGGTTGATCACTTATTTGATTTGTCAATTTGTTACGTATTAACTTGAAACAATCAGCAATATTACGCTTAACCCAACTCTTAAATCGGCCAATTCGATTGAAGGCCTCGGCTATTTTATTGGTATCGTTATCGGCAGTCGGCGCTGATAAGCTAGATGAACCAAAATTGGACAAAAGCAGGGCTAAGAAAAGGTTAAGAACCTGCAAAGAAAGTGCATTAGATCGTTTAGAAGTGCCATCCGATATCGCGGATCGGCCTATGTATCCCCAACTCAACTCACCACTAGATTGCCGATGACAACGGTGGCCAAGAAGAATGGGATGCACGATACATCGCCAACGTGCATACAGTCCCACATGGACTCGATCCACTCGCCGCATAGCACCCGAAACACGATCATGAAGCTGTGCATAAAGTCGGTGAAGTTCCAGCGTGGCAGGTCACCGTCCGGGAAGCGATCCTTGTTATCTATGGCCCAACAGAGATGAAATCAGTGTTAGTCAACGTTACGATCTCGATTATTTTCACTCGGCTTCACTTCTTTATATATATATATAGTTATTTATTTTTTGTTGGGTTTTTGGGTATTTTTGGTTTGGTGGTGTTTTCTTTTTTTTTGTTGATATTTTGATTGGTTTCTGGTTTTCTTTTCTTTTTGTGTCAAGCCACATACAAAAGCGTGTGCAACAAAGTGTTCAGCGTAGCGGGCACTCACAAAAATATACAAAAACAGTGTTTCAAATGGCAGAAGTATTATACAAAAAGAAATTTTTTTTTTTTTAAATGTAAAAAAGTGGAAAAAAGTATCGCACGCCCATCATCATATGGTATTATAATCACGATCTCACAGGCTAGAGCTACAAAAGTGTGTAGCTAAGTTAGGTTTGCGTTCTCATAAACAAAAACAAAAACTAAAAAAAAAAAACAAGAACGTAGTTAGGAAAAAAATCAATTAATCGAGCTTTGACTAAAAATTAGTTAGGAGAAAAGTTAGTTGCTGCTGCTTAGCGTGTGCACGCCAGTACTTACAGAGGAGGGTACATGGACACGTAGGGGGGACACTGAATACTGAACTCTTATCGATAGAAAATAAAACATTAACAGAACAGAAAAGAAAAGAAAAGAAAAGAATTAAACTCTTCCCCGCCCAATTAAATCATCAGTCATTTGGGGGGCGGGCACTTTCTACTCTGCACAATAATCGGACTGTGGACTGTGATATTGGTAGTTCTTCGAACTAAATCCAAAATGTGTGGGCTGATGGTTTTAAATGGAATTGAAAGCATTGCAGTCTCCCATGGAAGAATTTATAATATTTCAAGGAACGTTTTTATTGAAGCTTTTTCCTCTAGTGTTTCGTTACACATAAATGGGTGTGTGTGTGTGTGTGTGTGGTAGGAAAAACGAAAAAAACGTGAGTACATATTGGGTGAACACAAACAACAGACAGAGTACAATTGTGTGGTTACTTAAAAGATAGATTTAGGTTTTAGTTGGGGGGATACACTGATCCGACAGACACATAGACATACATATACATATACATATGTATACACACGAGATACACAGATAAACGAGATAGTAAAGTGAAACAGAATAGAAAAGGAAAAAGGAACAACACACACGGAACACACACAAATTGAATAGAGAAACAAACACTCATGGTATGGTATGGTATGGTATGGTATGGTATGGTATAGTATGAGAGAGACAGATGGACAGATGCGTTGAGTTGGACTTACCATGATAATTCTTTCCGAACAGTTGCATTCCCATCACCGCAAAGATGAAGATGATAATGCAAAGTACAAATGTCAGATTACCCAAAGCGCCCATGGTGCGTCCCATAATCGAAATGAGTAAATTAAGTGTTGGCCAGGACTTGGCCAATTTGAATACACGCAGCTGCATTTTTTTGCAAATTCGGTTATCGTTTTGGGATCATTCATGTTTCATGTTTCGATTTACGATTGCGATTGGTGTTGTATGGTAGGTCGATATTCGTTTATCGATCATTTTTATCATTATCATTATTATTTTTATTTTTATTTTATTTCATTTGATTTGTTTGGGATTCGGTTTGATTTGATTTTAAAGCCGGGCAAAGCGTTAGGAAAATATATTGAAAAAAAATTGTATATAGTTTATGTAGCATTATTCAAAAATTAAAAAAAAATCGATCTAAAATTAATGTGAAACTATCACGGGTGAATCGTGCACAGCACAGCAGAGCAGCACAGAGCATCTCCTGCGAGTATTTGTGCCGAATGCTGTGCCCGATCCATACGAGAAAGAGTATACAATATATATAACATACATTATTAGGTACTATATATATATGTGTACATACATACATACAGTACTGTTTCTATCATTCCTAGATTATAGATGCCTAGGTTATGGTTGGACCTAAGAAATGTGTCACACATTCGCACAAAATGCCGCAAAATATTTTCTCTCTAAAGAAAACTCAAAAATATTCAGTTCAGGGCTTTTTTCCAGTACAATTTTCAGTTGTCGGCGAATTGGCAGAAAAGCTGAATCTTAAAGTATATCAAGCTACATATGTACATAAATGGCATATAAAAGAAAATCAAAGGAACGGAAACCGTGCCCAAAGCGTGGCTCTCTCTTTGAGTTCTCCGATTAGGCGAATTCGATTATTACTTATTACGCAAGTGAGTGTTTTTTTTTTTTTGGTTGGTTGTCAAGGCTTTTGGCTATTGGCTAATGCGTATTGTACGATTATACATACATACATATATAGAGTAGGAATATTGATTTAAAAATGTTTGGTTTTGGTTTGGTTTGTATATGCAAGTAGAAAAAGTTTGAGGTAAAAAGTTGAGTAAATTGCACTAAGAAAATTGGTTCATTGCACGCTAGAACTTTGCTTTCAATTCGAGGTCTCAATTCGTTGGGGAAATACATGGAAAATTGAATTAGTATGGGGGGGGGGGGGGGGGGGGGGGGTTAGGATCAGGATAGGTCTGGAATAGGAGTGGGACTTGGTCTGGGTCTGGGTTCTGATATTCGATTGATTGGTTTCTCCTATAGTACCTGTGTAATTCTTGCCAAATAGCTGCATGCCCATAACCGCAAATATGAAGATTATAATGCATAGGACGAAGGTCAGATTGCCCAGAGCGCCGACAGTGCGGCCCATAATCGATATGAGCAAATTTAGCGTTGGCCATGATTTGGCTAATTTGAAAACACGAAGCTGCAAATTGGCAGGAAATGGGATTTAAACATACATACAATATACACATACAATGGGAATCGGATTCGGATTTGGATTTGGATTCGGATACGGGTTCACAACGAGCAGAATAGTATCACGTTAGTACAGGTACAGGTACAGGTACAGGTACAGGGTTGCCTTTGAGTTAAGTTTATGTTAATGTTAGAAATTAGCTGGGCGATAACAAGAATCTCTCAGATCGTATTCATAATCGTTAGACTATGGATTGTAACTTAGTTCTAAGCTAGTGAAGAGAATATCAATCTCTGTTGCGGCTGGAAGAGGCTTACCAAACGAAACGAACGCAAGACGGAGAGGCCCTGAACGCCCTCGAGGCCCAGCTCCAGCAATGAGAGGGCCACAATGATGAAGTCAAAGATGTTCCAGCCCTCCTGGAAATAGTATTTGGGGCTCATGGCGCACAGTTTCATGGTTGCCTCAATGGCGAATGTTGCCGTGAAGAACTGCAAATACAAATACAAACACAAATCGGAATGAGTATGGAAGGTATGGTTATGGGCGGGCGGGCATACTCACATAATTTCCGCCCTTTAGGATGTGCTCCATCTCCTTGTTCATGTCGTGATGGTCCATGGCCATGAACATCGTGTTGACCACAATGCACAGCGTGATGAAGAGCTCGACAAAGGGATCGAAGACGATCAGCGATATCCACTCCTGCAATTTCAACCAAACCCAGCAACAGTCCCACACACAAAACACTTCGATGCCTTTCATTAGCGCTTCGAGGGCCTTGTCTTTGAATGTCGGCCCATCCTCATCATCGTCCTCTGTTGGGAAATAGTAAACGGAGACTGAACCATACAAAAATTTGTTATTAGTGGTGATTTGACCAACTTTGACTCAGCCAGATTTCTTGTTACTTTAGAGAATTTCATTTTCATTTTCATTTAATTTTTCTTTGTTTTGTTTTTTGTTTTTTTGGTGTTCTTGTTTTCTTGTTTTCTTGTTTTTTTTTAGGTTTTTAGGTTTAGTTTTATTTAATTTTCTTTTCTTTTGTTTTGTTTGTTGGTTGAAGCTTCATTGCATTGGATATTATTCGTTAAGCAAACGGTTCAAAGTTCGTGTCTTGTGTGAGAGAGGCTTTGGCTTTAAATTACGAGTAGAGTACTTATTTTCAATTGTTTGCTGTTTGCTGTTTGTTGTTGCTTTGCTTTTGTTTTGAGAACTTTGCATATTACGAAAACTAAAAAGGAGTTAGCTATACATATGTAAGTATGTGGTACATAAGAGTTTAGTTTCCAAATTTTAAGTCTAAAATTGCAAATGCGATTAGAATTGGCCACTCAACTGAACTACTGGCTCGAATCTATCGATCTATCGATCGATCGATGAACGATTTACTGCTGCTGTTTGTCTGATAGAACTGATAGAATTTCGCATTCAGCTAATTGAGTTTTGATTTTGATTTCGGTTATTAAAAGCAGATTGCTTACTTCTACGTAGATATCTATGTATACATACATATATATGCGACTAATTCTGGCTAATCTGTTCTAGGAGTGGCTGGTGGGTTCACTCGGAACTCGGAACTCGGAACTAGTTCGGACTCGAAGCCCCTGCGAAGGCATAGGAGGCGTAAGAGGCGTTCCATAGGCGTAACTACTACGCGAATCATATTCCAATACAATCGTTGTTCATCGCTTCAATTACAAGTTAAATTAGTTCTAAGAATATACATATATTTTGTAGTTGTAATTGTAATTGTAATTGTAATTGTAATTGTAATTGATTATGTAAATTGTAAATTGTAGATTTCGATTTGCATATTTTTCATGAAAATCATTAGATAACGGTGAATGTGTGTTTGAACTACAAAAATGCTCTACAAATTGTTCAACGGAAGCATGCTCTAATATTAATTATTAATTATTAATTATACTTATATAACGAGTATACTACATTTTATTATTATTATTTGTTTGTTTTTCATTTAAATTCAAAATTCAAAATTCAAAATACATACGAAACATACGAAAATGAAATCATCTAATTGGAGGGAGAAAATCATCATCGAAAGGCGAATTGTAGAAAAATACAAGTTCTAGCTAGGATCATGCACTAAGTATTAACAAATATTCAAAGTAACAAAACAAAATCATCGACATACATATGTAGTCATTTAGTAGGCGGAGAATCAATGCTGCTGATCTCGGGATCATTTTTAGAAAGTTGTGTCAAGTCGAGCCTCTCTTTTGGTTCTAGCCAAGGGCAGCACAGGCCACACAGGCGCCGCCTTCCGCCCAGGGTGGAGGAGGCGACTAGCCTAGACTCCATCTCCTGCTCACCTTGCGGTGAGATGCGGGCGGCATCTTAATGGCCAGATGCTTCTTGCGTTTGTAGTGGTAGTGGTAGTGGTAGTGGTAGTGTGTACGAGTATGTGTGTGTGTGTGTTATATGTTTTTGTGTGTGTGTAGTGGGCAGCGGGCAGCGGGCAGCGGAGGCGGCGGCGGCAGCGTGCTCTGAAGCAGCGTTTACGAATTGCGAAAGCGGCCAAAGAGAAGCTTCTAGCAGCAGGGCAGGAGAGAGAGCAGCAGGAAACTCTGTCTCTAACAGCCTGGTTCCACTGGGCTGTGGGCTTCATCTGGTAGTCGTCATATGTAAACGTCAAGTAATATCCGTATCTCAGTGGAAACAGGCTTCAAGCTGGACACACAGTCGCTGGCTGTGTGAGCGTGTCGGTGTGGGTGTGCGTGTGGGTGTGCGTGTGGGTTTGGGTGGGCAGAGGCAAACATACATACATATGTTTTTTTATATGTATATATCAGTGAGTGTATGTGTGTGTGTGTGTGTGTGTGTGTGTGTGGGTGTTTTGGCTTGCTTGCTGTTTGTAGTAGGATGTTCTTTTTGTTTTTTGTTTTTTTTTAAACATTTGTTGCATAGGTTTTTGTTTGTTCGCTTTCTTCTGTTAGCATCAACGGCATTAAATAAAATGGACGAGTCAAAGAAGTCATTCATTGGATATATATATATATATGTAGATATATATGCATACATATGTATTTATAACAAAAATATATGTTCTTGTACGCCTTTTTGGTTCTTGGCAGAGTTCAAAATTAGTGGAGGAAACGAAAAATTAGAATCAAATAAACATATACATATACATATGTATGTATATGTATACATAAGTATGTATGTATGTATGTATATGTATATGTATTCACAGAGATTATGTAAATCGAACGATATGAATGGAAATGAATTAAAACAAAAGAAAGTTCAGAATTCGAGGGCTATTTATTAAACGATGCACAGTCAGGGGCACGTGCACAGGCACAGGCACAGGCACAGGCACGGGATGCGGGTATCGGGTATCGCCACATGCAGCGCTCTAGGAGTGGGGTACGGACCATGGATTAACCAATCATTCCTGCCATTCCATCATCTATCCGGCTCATCAATCAATCCATTTGGTTGGGCAGGGGGTGGCAGGGGGTAAAACAGGGCCTTAAAATGCATGCGCAATGAAGAGCCATAGCCAGCCGATAAAATCAAAAGCAAAATGCCAAATGCAAAATGAAATGAATAAATGATGAGGGGGAAATTAAATTCAATTTCAGAATGGTCGAGTCGATGCGAGTCGATGAGAGGCGAGTCGATGAGAGGCGAGGCGAGGCGAGGCGAGGTCAGTGGAACTGTCACAGCTGCCCGCCCACAAGTGGCAGTCAGAGCACGTAATGTCTGATGATGATCTTAAACTACATAAATACATATGTACGTGTATGTACGAGTATGCTGGATATGTAAAGCCAAAAATAGAAATTAACAGCTGGATATGGATATGGAGAGTCAAAAAGGGAAATTAAATCGAATTGTCAGGCATTGTTTGTTTTTTTTTTGTTTGTTTTCGTTGATTTGGCATTGCCCCTCAACTCTCCGTTTTCTGGTTTTTGTATTTACATGATTTATTTTTGTTGTTGATAAACGTACATAGACGGAAATCGAAAATAAAGACGCGAACGGAAACGGTAACGGAAATTGAATTGAATTGAATTGAATTGAACAATGCACATGTAGGGGGTAAAAACACAAAACAGACGACGATTTGATTTAATCGAATGCATCAATATACAGAATGAACATAATGGCGAGGTATGGGGTAAATAACAGCAATAGTTATCGATTATGTTTGGTATGCATACGAGTACATACATACATATGTAGCAAGCAGTAGGATCGATTCACTTACCACCGCGATCACTAGCCCGACTGTGCCGACCAGCGGCCTGTTCGATAATGTCATTCAGTACCATCACATCTGAAAGTAAGTAACATATATGTACATACATAGTACATATGTATGTATGTATGCTTATGATGTGTTCAAAGTACTTTCGCTTGTGGATCAATTTACCTTTCATGTCGACTACCGTTTGTGTCTGGACGGGCTCGATAAAAGGATTGTCATGATGTTTAATCTTGCCAGCTTCGTCCGTGCACTCCAGACCGATTTCCTGAAATTATCAAATAGACCAATAGACAATATCGATGAGTGGCGGGAGGGGAATGGATCTTACGAAGTCGCGATGCTCGACCTTGTGATTGGGGTCGAGGCAGGTGGTGCCGCCATTGGTGGCGCCCACTGATTGATTGCGTGTGTTGCGATTTCGCAATTTGCTCTCCTTGGTCATTGTGCTGACGCCCATGACGGCCATGCCGCCCAATAGATCGCCATGTGAGGTATACGATATTCTGGACTGATGCGAAGTATACGATGAATGCCTGGAGCCTGCAGAATTGAATATATTTCAGCAAAACGTGGTCAGTAGGGGAGTGGGAGTTAGGGGAGTGGGAGTTAGGGAGTGGGAGTTAGGGGAGTGGGTATGCTTACCTAAATTGCCATAATAAACGGGCACTATTATGGCACCGTTCTCCTCGGACATGGGCGTAACGGCGTTCGAATCATCGGCATAGGGCAAGTGCTGCTGAGCATCCTGATATGTTGACAATACCAATGGCTTGCGATCGCTGCCTGGTATACCAAAGCGTCCACGTCCGTTCCGTATCGTATACTGGGGCGCATGCATGCATAAATTTAGTTTAGTACAAGCTTTAAGCCACAACACACGACCACGCACACACACACACACACACACAGACATTGGCACACATTAAGTGATAGGCAATATATAATAAATATATTCTGATAATTATAGTTATAATAGATAGCAAGTAGTAGGTAGGTAGGTAGGTAGGTAGGTAGGTAGGTAGGTAGGTAGGTAGGTAGTAGGTACATAGGTAGCTTGTTGGGTTGTATTAGCCGAAAATGGTGATTTATGATGCAAGAATAACCGCTTGGAATCTTGCAAGTGAAACATACATACATATAGTACATATATTGCTTAGATATATGCATGTGATTTCCGATCTGATATTACACTGAGAGTGGTTTAGTTTAGTAGCAATCGGACAACGAACACTTTTGGTGGATTCTTCATTTTGGTTTCTTTTTCAGTTTCTAGTTCGTTTCTTTGGTCTGTATTGATGGGGTACAAAAAAGTATAGTACATAATACCAAAAAACGGAATATATAAGCATATATAGACATGATCACACAGATACTTACAGAGAACACAAGTTTCATACAAAATGAACAAAAAAATTGAGAATACAAAAATAAATCCAATGAAAAAAAAAACAAAACGAAAACGATCGAAAAATGATTATGAAACATGAAACAGTGAGAATGAATGTGAACCGTATCATCAGGTGGGAATTGTTCCATTCCGTTCCGTTCCGTTCCATTCCGTTCCGTTCCATTCATTGCCATTCCCATTTCAACCGTTTAGATAAACAGTTCCGTTGGATGTGGATGTGGATACGGATACGGATAGTTGCTGAATATGGATGCTGAAAGCGTGCATCGCTTCACCAAACGAGGGACATTGACAGGCACACAGAGACGAGACAGCGACAGAGACAGAGACAGACACACTTACAACCGAGAGTACAGTACAGAGGCAGTAGTACAGTTAGTTCTATTTAGAGTAATATACAAGTAAATGAGTATGCACGATAGTATAGTACGTAGGTATATATAGCAATATACATACACATACACATACATAGATAGATAGGGGATATGAAGATACAATTGAATACAAAAAAAAACACAAGACCAAAGTATATCCATTGAAATTGAAAATAGAATAAACCATAAGACACATAAGTAAGTAAGTAACAGTTATGTATGTATAGACGATTAGGTGAGTATGATAAATGGCTATGAGTAGTAAGTAGTACGCTTAGTGCCACATGTACACGACGAGTCTCTTCAATCTAATTGTGTGTGTGTGTGTGTGTGTGTGTGTGTGTGTTTTTCAATGTTTTCGGGTCAAACGAGTTCTTAAAAATGCAATGTTCAACGGTGAATGGATAAGTCGAGAGTCGAGAGGGAGGGGGTGGGCGGGCGGATGAAAGAATACCTACAGATGTACATATGCTATGCTATGCTATTCTTTGCTATGCTTTGCTATGCTATGCTATCTGTATTCAATGATGAGGATGATCCAACAAAGGCTTCGATTGGTATTCGATTGATGCCATTTCCAAAAATAATCTAAAATGCTGTACGGTAGCAACTGCCTACGTTATACGTACGTTACGGCTTAATGTTTACGATTTACGATTTACGATTTATGATTTACGGTACTGTCTAACACTAGATATGTGAAATGTCTGGAACTGAGACAGAGACTGAGTCAGAGTCAGAGTCAGAGTCGCAGTCTGGATACTTATTTGATTATGTTATGTTGCAATTTGCCAAAAAGATGATGAAATTTACATATTGCAACGCAAATTATTCTTATTCAGTGGCAGTATCTGTGTGTGTGTGTGTGTGTGTGTATGTCTATGTGTGTGCGTGTGTGAGTGTCGGGCGCTTACCTTGTGAGAACTACGTGATCCCCTGCGTATGTTAAACGGTGAACCAGGTAAGGATAAGGATGTCTAAGTTTTGTTTTTTTTTTTTTTTTTTTTTATCGTTATTTTTGTTGTTGTCGTTTTCATTTTTCATTTGTTGTACAAATAAAATTAAGTAGAAGAAGAAAAGGAAAAAATGAATCAAATAAAATTTATATATTCCTCGATTTGATTTGGTTTTAATATCTATGGATAAATGTATAAATATATTTGTTTTGTTTTTTTTTGTTTTTTTTTTGTTTTTTTACAATTTTTTGGTATTTGCTGTCTACGATTTAAAGGAAAAATTATTACTTGGAGCGTTTACTTGTATGAGCTTTATGTGAGAGAGTTCATAGTATCTGTGTGTTTGTGTGTGGGTGTGGTTGTGTGTGTGTGTGTGTGTGTGTGTGTGTGTTTGTCCCCTAGGGGCAACTTTTAATTGCATTATGATTAATTAGCAACTTTTGCTTCGTTACAGCAATATTGTGTCGAGTGGAGAGAAGAGAGTTGTTCTGTGTCAGTATTTTCATGTTTTCATGTTTTCGTGTTTTGTGGTGTGGGTGTCTCTCTACTTTGGCGTAGCGTTTGATTATAAATTTGATTTAATTTACGAAATGTTTAAGGCATTTAAAGGGTCAGGTTCGTCGGCGTTGGGGGGGGGGGGGGGGGTGGGCTGGGGCACAAAATCAAAAATACTTTCTACACAGGATTATACTTAATACGTAATCACTTGATGGTTAAGTATAAGTCAAACGATAAAAGGGTAAACACTTTGAAAACTAAAACAAAGAGTAATATTAGCCCATTTCCAGTGCTGCACAGCGTTCGGCGATAAAATAACGTAATCGAAGGTATCGAATCGGATCCATAAGAGTGGGGTGGGTGGGGGTGCAAACCAAAGGAAGACCGAAATTAATCGAAATCAGAATCAAGTTTTAATCGGTAAGTTCTACAATCAACTCTAGATCAGCAGTCTTTTCAAAACTGTACGAACTGTCTGTTACGGATGCATTTCTAGTTTCAAATAACATGTTTAGGATGCCGCTATCTTTATGCAGCTACGATCTTCGATCGGGGTGTAACGGGCAAAGGGCAGGGGGCAGGGGCACGTATAGAATCGAAGCAATCCATGTACATTGTACATATGTTAAGGGCTGCTGTTGCTTTTCCTGTAACTGCCTATTTTTGTAGCTGCTAAAACCCTAATCTGTGATCTGTTTGGGTGTACAAGTACGCATGTAGCATGTCTGCATGTTGTTCATATTCAGTGTGTTATTTTGACATAGAAAGAAATATATATAGAGACAGAGAGAGAGAGAGACAAAGATAGAGAGAGTGTCTGTGTGGGAGAGAGAGAGAGAGAGAGCCACCTACCTGAGGCAACGCGGGGTCTATTGCGGTCAGTCTCAAATAGTTTCTGCTCTCATCGAAAACTATCGGAGGCTGCCCTGAGCAAAAGTTAATGGACAGTTATTGTAGGTTAGGTTAGGAATGAGCTAGCGAGCGAGCGAGAGCGACAGCGATAGCGAGAGCAAGATTCCAATATATATATATATATATTTAATATACGAGCATCAGTATATCTGGCATAGTATACTATATTTGATGTATGTATTATTATATTAAGTGGGTGGGTATAGGTATATGTAGGTATAGGTATAGGTATAGCTTAGGTACTATTGTACGAGTAGTATGTGTGGGCTAGTCAAGGCAGATCGGCGAGTAAATTGAACTGAATACGGAATAAAACAACAAACAGAATACATTTTCCGATATTTGGTGGAAAGATATTTTTGCCATAAGGGCTATCGGTTATCGTCAATCGTTAATTTTTCGATTATAAGCCAAGCAACCTGCCATTGCTTTGGTGTCCTTGTGAGTGGTAGTGGTCTTCGTATTTTTGTATTTATTTTTTTGTTTGTCTTAGAGCCAGTGCGCATAAGCAAATGCTTGCCATATACGAAAAGAGGTGGTGTGTTCGTGTGAGAGAGAGAAAACTATATATGTACGAGAGAGAGAGAGAGAGAGAGAGAGAGAGAGAGAGAGCTAAAGAGGGTGGGTGGGCAGAAGTTGTCGCAATTTGGTTATCGCTCGCGCACATGCCCGATAACTTTGGGTGTGTGTTGGTTGTTCGAGTTTGAGTTACCAATCGATAGATTCAAGTTTTTAAGAATTCGTTTTTGGTGTGTCAACTGTTATAATTGTCATACGCATACGGCTACAATACGGATAGATATACATGAGTATATATGTAGATACATATTTCAATATTTCAATACGTTTCAATCAATATCAATGCATGCAATGGTTAATGCAGCCAAAGTAATCTTAATCAAATCGTTCGTAAATCATCATCCACAAATCCTCAACTGGGGACAATGTTAAGAGCGGGTAAAGAACTCAACCGTAATTCAGAAAAGAAAAAACTTGCTCCCAGTTGCTTCGACCACAATTCAATTCTATCAATATTGAATCAAAAAACAAAATCAAAAATACAAAAAAATACCAAAATGCGAGTGGATATATCACAGGCGGACCTGACGGCCCAATGGCTCTCCTCGGGCTTGTCTTTTTGTTTCATTATTATAATTGAACTTGTTGCTGTTGTTTAGTTGCGTTGAAAGAGCGAAGCAGAATGCAGTTGTTTGTTAGCTAGCCAATGCAAATGCCAATTGCCGGAGACTAAAATGAAAATGAAAATGAATTTTGCCTTCTTCTTCGTTTCGTTTTTTGATGTCACCTCAAGCATTCCGAGCAATGACCCAACCGAAAGCAGAACTATGAAATCAAAACGAACTCAAAACTCTGAACGAATCAAAACGAAATATCAACAATAATCATTTTGTCAAAAGCTCCTACGAAATAACTACAAAACGATCAATCAATCCCACACACACACACACACACACACACACACGAGCAGGCCAGACACACACACACACGCATGCACTGAGAAAAGTGAAAAGTGAAAAGAAACGAACTCAAAAGAAAAGGAAAAAGGTAGAATTATCAAGAGTTACAAGAGTTACTCATGGGGTATGTAGAGAGGCCCCTCTAGGGTCCATCGATCCTTGTTGTAAAGATACATACATACATACATAGATGAGTTAGCTAATACATACATACATACATATAGACACGCACTATCACTATCACTATATCCATATACGAGTATATGTAGGAATCAATCAATATCTAGTTGCATGATTATACATTATATAGCAATATGTACGATCCAATCCAAATTAATTAGATTCAACGACAAAACTCAAAGCAACAAAAACGAAAAAACTCTAAGAATCGATAAACAAATGATAGGCGAGAACGGGAAAATCATTATCGATAACAATGCAATGGCAATGTAACGGTAAAGGTAACGGTAAAGGTAACGGTAACGGTAACTGTTACTGTAGCTCTAACTGTAGCTGTACCTGCTGCGCAAGTTATGGATAGATAGATGGGCTCATGAGCTCATGGACTTGTCTGGATTGTAGCTGGAGCCGAGCACTCTCAAAGAGCGAATCAAATATCGATGGGTTGCCAGCGGGCTGGGACCGGGGCCGCCAATTGAAAACGTAAAAAAAATATCCACCCAACAAAGCAACTCAAGGCAAACACAAATCGATACACATACTCAGCGCAATTGGAACAATTGGAATCAATCGGAATCAATCGGTTAAATCAATAATCGATGGGCCGACCGATAGGCCATCCAATACGAAATTCAAGTAAAACGGATTACGATTACGAGTATATCTAGGATATGGATACAGTAGATCTCAACACAAAAGCCGAAACCATAAGGGAATAGAACGAAACTGAAAATCGAAACAGGATCCGAAACATGGAAAACGAAAAAGAGAAGAAACCGAAAGCGAAACCGAAACCGAAACCGAAACCGAAACATAAACAATTGAGTAACTACAATAACGAAAGAGAGGTAAGTAAGGAAAGGAAAATGCTGCGCCTGCGCTCGGAATACTTACCGTGCTCACTTTACGAACTTTGGTAGCTTGGTGTGCTGTGGTAGGTGCTGGTTGTCTTTGTATAACGCTCACCGACTCCGACTCCACCTCAACGCTGCGTATGGACATCTTCTCCTTGTTGTTGTCATCGTTGCCTTTCTCGCCGCCCACAAATAGCTCATAGCTGATACACGAATACGTCGGACTCTTGGCCATCTCCGGATGAAGAGCCGCCTCTTCGGCGGCAGCTGCATCGGCGGCGGCCTGGGCCTGCGCATTGGCGCGATCCTCCAGCTTGGCTGCTTTGGCGGCGGCAGCTTCCTCGGCTTCCTATAACACAGACACACATATGCGGATCGCATATCAAATGATTTGATCTTTAAAATAATTCCATATTCTTGGGAGTGGGGGTTGGATACTCTAAGGAGAGGGGGCGAGGATTGGAGAGGGGAGCTTGGGGGGCTGGACGAGTGTTTGGTAAAAACAGAAAGGCAGAAACTACTGTACATTGATGTGATATAAGAAGTACATGGAGATACGAGTAGAGCAGTAGAAGAAATCATAAAAAAAAGTGCTGTGCTGGGTGTTCGAGGATGGGGTAGGGCAAGGGCAAGGGTAAAGGTAAAGGTGGGGATGGTTGGGGGAGCTTATTACATATACATGTATATAGATATATGTATATATATAGTAGTTGGTATAAGTTGTGAGTAATTTGATTTTTTCTTTTGTTCTTTCTTATTCGTTATGCATTGCTAGTGTTTGGATCGAAACTAAATGTGCACTAAAATCATAAGGATTCATATATGTATGTATATATCTGCTAGGAGTATTATATATAAGGATAAATATATATAGAGTCATGGAAAGACAGTGTCAGATATATATATATAGAGAGCGATAGACAGACAGAGAGAGCGAGAGAGAGAGAGAGAGAGCGAGAGCTAGGAGGCCCAATGACCAGAGACTGACGGCATGCCAGAGTGAAAGGAGAAGCTATATAGTAAATGATTTGTGATTAAAGTACGAGTACGAGTACGAAAATACTACAAATACGAGCATGTTTCTTGGAAGCAGATCACTGGCAGGCTGGCTGTTAATGCCTGGGCTCTCGATGACGGACGGGACCAGACAGAACGAGAGTAATGCGCGATAGTTTTGTTTGTTTTTGTTAAATGTTTTGGATAGAGAGAAAAAGTTATAGCGTTTGTTTTTGTTGTTGATTAAATTGATAGACAGTTAAGTTATCTAGGCATACGATATACGATATACGGTGTACGATTTACGATTTACGATTTACAGTTAACGATTTACGATTTACGATACACAGGTCTTACGATATACATACGAGTAGTCGATTCATACATATGTATATATGTATGTATATATATGTATATACAAAAGAAAAAAGCAAGTCTGTTGTGGTTGTTGGTTTGGTAGAGTCAGGTGATAGGTATTCTCAATAATCGATTGTGTTCGCTCAGCAATCGAAATTGAAATTATCTACCAGTTCTGTTCTTGAGTTGGTTGAGTTGGTTGAGTTTTGATGTTTGATGTTTGAGGTTTATTTTTGTTTCATCATTTGAATGGGGTGGGGTGATGTGGATGGGTGTTTATGTTGATGTTAATATCTGTTCTTGTTTGGTCTGTAGAGTGATCTGTTCTTGTTGTTCTTGTTGTTTGTCCCACTGCGTTGCACTTGCTGCTGCTGGTGCAGGAGCAGGAGCAGGAGCAGGTGCAGTTGCAGCTGCAGCTGCACTGGCGGTTCTCTACTTACACGTATCGCCTCCTCTTCGGCAGCCTCTTCTTCTTCGGCCTTCTTTTGCAATTCGTCATACGACATGGCAACAATGGCCAAAATCAAATTCACAAGATAGAATGAACCTAGGAAGATGATGACTATAAAGAACAGCATGTGCCAGGGTCCTGCGGCACGCAACACCAGCTGATACAGATCCTCCCAGAAGTCCTGCGTCATCAGCCGGAAGGCGGACAGAAACGCCCAACCGAACGAATCGAAACTGGTATAGCCATAGTTCGGGTTCGGGCCGAAACCCTGCAGACACACATAATCGTCTTCACATTGCCTGCGAAGATTCGTCGGAGATGCAAAATGGAAATCGAAAATTAAAGAGAACAAAATCGAAGCGACAATCATTGAGCAATCAACAAATCAACGATCCACATGATGTACATTTATCTCCAGTGCGTCCCAGTCCCTGTACACTTACCCCGCTCCAGAGATATTACCGCACAACGGAAAGGATATACCGTCATCCTCCGAATACCAATTGGAGCAGTTGCGATTGTGATAGGCCCAGTTCTCGTCAGTCAGATTGCCCCAGGAGCCGTCCAGCGGGAACTTCTTGATGCACTTCTGCGTTAGCACGCCCATGTAGATTTGCAGCCCCATCAGCGCGAACACCGACAGGGAGAACATGGTCAAAATTATCACATCGCGCAGATTCTTTACAGATTCGATAACCGCACCGACAATGGTCTTCAAGCCTTTGATCGAGTGTTACAGATGGTTCGTGGTTGGTTCGTGGTTGGTTCGTGGTTGATGGGTAGGTAGGATATACAATAAATTTAATTAATATATAGTTTTATGTTTTATGTGAGGATATGTGAGCAGAGCAGTGGGTGGGGAGATATGTATATACATATGTAGTAGCAATAGTTTCGCTTTCGTATCCATACCTGGCACAATGGCTACGGTTTTAAGCGCTCGCAGCACCCTAAACGTTCGCAACGCTGCAAGATTACCTAAATCTATACCCATGGTCACATAACTGTTGATCGGTGATCGGTGATCGGTGATCGTTATCGATTAACGTTAATCGCAGTTGAGGTTTGTTGTTGTTGTTGTTGAAGTTGGGGGTTTTTTTGGTGGTTGTCAGCAATTACGGATATATACACAAAATGTCATCAAGTATTAGTAATTATAATGCTATACGATTGGGTGTGTGTGTGTGTGTGTGTGCACGTACATATATGTAGTTATGCATATAGTACATATGTATGTATGTATGTATGTATGTTTTTATGTTCGTATGTGTATATTTATAGAATTTGTTCGATACGTTCTGCTGATTCGTGGTGAACTGAACTTAGATTCGTTTCGTAATTACAAATGGTCAAAGGCAATAGTTTGGCTTTTGCTTTTGCAAACGGAAATTAAGGTAAAATCAAACGAGTGCTGTGTGTCAGTGTGTGTCAGTGTGTGTCAGTGTGTCAGTGTTTGTGTGTGTGTGGATCGATGTGTAATCGATGTGATGATAAAATGCCCCAAAAATGAAAGCGAACTTTGACATACGAATAAACTAAAATAAATAATGACTGCTCCGCATCCGTAAATTAACTTTCTCCACCCTCTGATCAATATGTGGCATGCAGCATTCTCCGCACCTCCTTGTGGCTGGCCATAAAAATATTAATAGAGCCCCAGCCCCAGCCCCCTTCCACTCCCACTTCTCATCGTCGTCTGTGACCCGTTGTACGTCATCCTTAGTGGATTCTCCTACTTCTTCTTGCACTAGCACCAGCTACCAGTTATTCTCAGCTATTTTGTTTCATGAATATTTATCGATTTGTCTGCTATTGCGTGCGATGCCGTCATATACATATGTAATTGTCCGGCCACCCAGGCACTGCCCCCCGCGAAAGTACCCAAAATAAATGTTTTGCTCGAGATTAGCCATTTGCCCACTCCTCTTAATGAATGTTAAGTTAACGCCATGGCGGAATGGGGGTGTATGGTGTATGGAGAAAAGTGACAGTCAGTAAATATATCCTGTTGATATGTAATCGACTATCGGTCACTCGTTGCATTTCGATGCAGTATCGTCCCGTTAAATGTCATTATTCAGCGTGTAACCCCTTGTATGCACATATGTACATATGTATGTATGTATGTATGAATCATTCACTCATCTATGGCACCCGTACCCCCTGCCCTCACTATACCAACACCACACCCTCTACCCCTCTACCCCTCCTTCAACCGTAGTTTGAACAAAAATATGGCCGGGCCACCCCCCTACCATTCCAGATTTAAGGAAGAAAGAGCTTTAAAAATGCCGTGCTTGGCATTGCCGAGCCAAGGCTGCGCGTCCTGGCGGCGCCACCAAATTCAAATGTGCTGCACGACACAGTCAGCAGGCTCGTTCAGTCAACACTCCTGCCTCTCATCCCCCACCCATGGAGCCCACCGTCCATATAGAGCCCGCAGACCCCAAAAAGCCAAATAGACAGCTCCCATAAATGCTTGAAATGAAGCAGAAAGCAATGAAATGGAATTGTCACGATACAAAAAGAGCACAAAAGGAAAGCGGTAAATGAGAAACGAAATGAAACGAAGAGAAGAGAAAAGGAAGAGTAAAAAACAGCCAAAAACCAAAAACAACAACAAATAAAGAAGCAAGAAAACGAAAAAGATGAGAAATGGAACAAAAATCAACTTTAGCGACAAAAAATTTGTTTATGGCTCTTTTATCTGTGTGTGTGTGTGTGTGTGTGTGTGTGTGTGTGTGTTGATGGTATTTGAAATAATCGTCGAAAATCTAGGCCTGTGTTTTTATGGGTCGTTCGTTCGTTCGTTCGTGTGTGTGTGTGTGTGTGTGTGTATGTGTGTGTGGTTGAGCGCGTCATTAGTAACGGCAAAAATAAATCAATAAAATGCTCAACTAACGGAACTCTCTTTTGTTTCATTTGCGTGTGTGTGTGTGTGTGTGTGTGTGTGTGTGTGTTTTTGCCTTTCTTCCTTTCCATTCTACTGTTGCCCTGCTCCGACTGCTGTTCATTTACTCCTCCACCTCGTCGTCAGCTCCATTTATTCGCTTTCGATTTTGTAACCTTTATTCGTGTAAAGGAAATATCACTTTGTGCTAGAAACTAAAGAAAACCCAACCCAATCTATTGTTTCATTTTGTTATTTTATAGCTGAGCAAAGAATTTCCATCAATATCGAAAATGGTTCTACATATGCCTATAGCGAGATGCACAGCAGATCCGAGTGAGTTTCCAGCTTTGTTTTTGCTGTCGTGCGAGCAGATCTGTGCTCCTCATTGTATATTTAATTTATTAACTGCTTTAAAATTGCTTTAATATCACTGGCATGATATTCTACGTGCTGTGGCAGCTCTGTGCTCTGTATATTTCCTGATGCTGATGCTGATGCTGTGGAACAATCCGGCAGTTTGATTGAATTAAATAGAGTGGCAAAACATGCCGCGACTTCCCCCGTACTCGTGCTCGTAGCAGTACGAGTGTGAGCTGCGTTCAATTTGAAACGTCATTTGCTCGGTTTAAGGCTCCCTTTTTTTTGTATCAACATCCCGCCTCCATAGTATGCCGTTACTAATTATGCTACATTACACAATGATACACACACACACACACACTGATCTGATTATGCTAATGAGGTGTATATGTATGTATGCTTTTGCATTTATTTTGCATAAATTGTTCATAATAATAATTAAAAAATTGTATGCAAATACGGCTAATTTGTAACCAGAAGTCAACTGACTGTAAACTTCAATAAATTCCAAACGAATAAAAAATATAAAAAATAAGTAAGTGGCAAAATGTACTCAGATGAGTGGGATGATGGCTGGAATGAATAGGATGGGTGGGTGGTAGCTAGTGGTATGCTAGTACAAATGTTTAGCTACGGATTACACTCGGTGGATGTGGATGGGATGGGACAACTGTACGGTAAGGACACAGAAACAACACAATAAACGATTGATGATCGATCTCCTTGCCTTGGGGGGGGGGGATGGATGGATGGATGGAGATGGGGTTGCTTCTGTGTCTTCGAATGATACAGAGACGAGACTTGTGAGTGTGTATGGGTGGAGTGGAGTGGAGTGGAGTGAAGTTATAGTGGGTTATATAAGTCAATTGTATTAATTAATTAAGATAAATATATATATATGTATTTGGTATATATGTAAGGTATATAAGGTATATATATATATATAACTCACGCTAAAGCTATTACTACGAAGTCCAGCCAATTCCATGCATCTCTAAGATACGTAAACGGGCATAAAATGAAACCTCGTGCCATCACTTTAACAGCTGATTCAAATGTGTAGATTCCGGTGAATATCACCCTAAAAACGAATTGAATTTCGAAATGCAATTTGTTGTTGGATTTTTGCTTATTTGTTTTGTTGCTTCATTTATATATATGTATATTTTTTTTTTAGTGGTTTTTTCTTTTGTTTGTTATATATGTAAATATATTTTTGAAATGCACTTCAATTGATATTTATTTAGTTGGGTTTTTTTTTGGTTTTTTTTTGTTATCGTTGTTGTTGTTGGTTAGCTGCCTGAGATGGGTCTTCAACAATAAAAAAAAACACACACAAAGTAAAAACCAGAATTTGTAAATTTTCCAGGAAAATACATATGTACATACATACATAGATGGTGGTACATACATACATATGTAAATCAAATATTGAAAAAAATGCCATGTTAAATAAGTTAGTTAGAGTGGTTAAGTGGTGGGTGGAAGTGGAAGTTGTTGAAGAGCTGGAGCTCGCTTAAAAGTATGCTATGGCTATGGCTTCACGATTTACGATTTACGATTTACGATTTCCGATTTACGCTTCACGCTAATCACAAGCAAGCCCAAGTATCGTGGCAACCCCGTTTAGTTTGCTGGAATAGATTAGACAGAGGGTGCGGTGCGCTGTGCCCGCTGTGCTGGCTGTCCACATGTTGGCTTCATCGTTCATCGTCTATTTTCGGAGTCCTTGTGCACAAGTCCGTGCCCGTGCCCGTGCCCGTGTCCGTACATATTCGATGGCTTCATGGTGGCTGGCCAAAGTTCATAATTAGTAACGGCCGGAAGGTGTTAATCGATGAATAATCGCTGAGCGAGGCCGGACACACGAGTGGCTGTGGCTGTGGCTGTGTCTATGGCTGGGCGGATGTTTTGTGCGCACTTTTTGGCGCAGGAAAACTTACATATTTGTTTAAAACTAACTTAAATGATTATCCTAACAATTTGCAATTCAATTATGAGGCCATACCCATACCGGCTCTCAGCTTGGCCCTGTGCCTGTGTGTCAGTGTGTCAGTGTGTGTGTGTGTGTGTGTGTGTGTGTGGCTGCATCTGTCTCTCGAACGGTGAATGGTGTCACACGGATACGGTTGTGTAGATGGTATCTGGGCAAATCGCTTTCGCTTGTGCTTGCTCTTGCTCTTGCTCTTGCGCTAGATTGCCCCGAAAAAGGGGTCACGTCACCCACACACACACACACACACACACAAAGGTAGGTGCCCACAAAGAGCCACACAGCGACATAACTAAACTTGCACACACACACATAGATAGAGATGAGGCATTGCATAAGAAACAAAACGGATCCAAGAAGCTGCTTAAACACAAAACAATTCCCAGGAACAGAACATAATTGAACAAATCCCACCTCACCGCACCTCACCGCACCGCACCGGAACGGAACAGACTGAAACGGAATCAAATGAACCGAATAGAATATCTGTAGAATGGAATGGAACACATCAAAAGGCCACTCGACAAGCACTCGATGGGTGGCTGCGCGCTTGTCGGGCTTTTGGGTGGGTGGTGGACAAAGGGAAAGAGCAGCCCTAATTACGAGCACAACAGATTGAGATGAAGATAGACAGACAGACAGACAGGCAGACAGTCAAGCAGCGGCAGGCAGTCAGTCAATGAGTGGCACGGATGCCCCAAGACAATTGTCAATGTCAATAATGGTTAATACTTAACGCCCAACTGCATTCACTCTGGCCACCGACTGAGTGGGCTGATGTCGCTGATGCCGCTCGAATGCTGCCTCGAATGCTGCATCGAATGCTGCCTCGAATGCTGCCTCGAATGCTGTTTTGGATGCTGCTATGTGGGTGTCAGATCAATAGCCCGACCTTCAGCTGCCAGAGGCTCTGCTCTGCTTAGCTCTGCTCTGAACCGCATCTTATTGGTTAGCCTTTTGACAGCTTTAAGCATGACAGTGGCAGTTCGTCCATCAGGCAGCCAGTCAGTACACGTTTCCTTGCATATTCCAGCAGATGTAAGGGCATCATTATTTGTACCTGAAGTGAATGCTACAGCCGAAAAAGGCAACAAGCCATTGGCAAGGATA
This sequence comes from Drosophila subsilvestris, assembly GCA_035043285.1. Classification (NCBI taxonomy): domain Eukaryota; kingdom Metazoa; phylum Arthropoda; class Insecta; order Diptera; family Drosophilidae; genus Drosophila; species Drosophila subsilvestris. Next base: position 6,566,575 of record JAWNNB010000133.1, on the reverse strand, counting down.
ACTTTTGATTGTTGCTCAACGATGCAATCATTAATGCATCTGCATCGATCTGCAAGGGTATCAGAACCTTCGAATGCGAACCCGAAGCTAGAATTTCTTTTCTATTTGTTGTTGTTTTTTGTGGCCGTTGTTCTTCTTTAACTAGTTCAAAGTCGTAACTGTGGGGGGTGGAGGGATTTAAGTTTGACCTAGGCCCCAATGCCTGTGAAGGACACTTGAGTTGTGTGTTTAATTGCAGGTATTATGTCTTTCTCAGGGGCCCCGCACAAGTGTGATCCCCGTCCGCCCACGCCAGTGCCCGCTCCTGTCGGCCCACACCCACACAGCAAGCGATGTGGCGATGGCGATGGCGACGCCACATTGAAGGTGCAGCTTCCCTTTCGCCTCTCGCTTTTGCCTTTCGCTTTCTCTCGTGGGTGTGGGTGTGGGTGTGTGCGTGTCTCAAGTTATGCGCCACCTGCTGTTTCAGCTGCCTCTCTCTCTCTCTCTCTCTCTCTCTCTGTGTGTGTGTGTGTGTGTGTGTGTGTCGTTTAGCCCTCTTATTCCCATGCCCATCAGAGTTCTATTCTTCTTACGACCGCATCCTGCCCTTACCCAAGTTCAAGTGCCATTTCTATTGTTCTCTCTCTCTCTCTCAGTCCCGCTCTCTCCCTCTCCCTCTCCCTCTACCGCTTTGTCTCTCTGTCTCGCTCCGTTTTGGACATAGGGGTGGGGTGCAATTCTGATACCAAATCTGCGACAATAACTTTGATATCAGCTAGAAAAATGACGTAACTCTTTTCACTTTACAGTTTGCTTCTTTTCGCTTTGTTCATCGCTTTTTAAGCACATTTTGCTCGCTTTTTAATTATATTTTTTTTTGTTTGTTTTGTTTTGTTTTGTTTTGATTTGTACAATAATACAAAAAAAAAAAAGTACCGCTACGAATACGAGTTTACATGTGAGTTTCTATGTATGTGTATTTACGAGTAAATGAGACACAGCGCCCAAAAAAAACTGGACACTGGACACTGGACAGCTGATGCTAGGGTCTAAGAGAGAGCGATGAGTAGAAGTAGAAGTAGAAGTACAAGTGCTAGATACGAGTACCAATACCAAATACATACGTATGAGCACTAATCGAATCGAGTCTATCTCTATGAATAAGTACTTTCAACGGGAATGTCTTCTTCATACATCAATACATACATATGTACATACGTATGTATGTAGTATATAAGAGCAAGTGGGCGGGGCGGGGGGGGGGCGAAAGCTAGAGAGACAGATGTTTTAGCGGAGACTGTACTAAGTAAGGATACGAGGATAATCTAAATACACGAAAATCTACATTAAATCTTGCTATAGTCCACCCATCTCTATCCCTGGCACAACCATTTACAAAATTGTATAAAATATGTATATGTATGTATAAGCTATATATATGTATATGTATATATAATTTCGATTATAAAGGATTCTTAAGTTGTTTACACTAACTATAATTATTAATTAGATGATCCAAATTGAATGTGGCTATAAAATGGGTCTAGTCTAGGCTATGGCTATGGATTGGATTGGGCGATGTATTAAGATTACATTTTACATACGAATGATACGTGGCTGGCATGGCAGCAAGTACTTAGAAATTACTTAAACAATTTACTATTAAACTAAACTATCTATGGTTACAGATTTGTGATATATATATATATATGTATATATATAAATACAATACGCTAGATACATATGCTAGAGCACTACAGAAATCGTCTATATATGTATGTATGTATATTGAGCAAAAGATTTACGTTGATTTGTACAAATGATAGATACATATGTATGTATATCGATTGAAATCAATTCGAAACGTGAACAAACCAAAACCAGCAACCAGTTCAACTGGTTCATAGTCAACCCGAGAGATTGGATATACATATATATATTTTTGCTGTGGCTATCCAATCCGCAGGGGCATGTACCGTACCTAAGGTATTTTATAGTATTATTATTATTGGAGTAGTATGTTATGGGGTGTACCCATAAAACGAATGGTCTAAAAACGTATGCGCTGCGAGCGAGTCAAATTTACAGTTGCAATGAGATTTGGAATGGGTTTCTGGGACTGAATCTGAATCTGAATCTGAATAATCGACATAATCGAGTTATCGAGCATTGCACAATTCACTCAGTACAGTGGGATATACGAGATACATATACGAGAGTAGATACATATGTATGTATGTATGTACATATATAGTACGAGTATGGAAGATGCTGTATGCAGTTTGATTCGATTTGAGCGCTGTGTGTATATAATACAAGAGAAGGGCCACTCAACAGGTGTGTATGTACATATGTATGTACTATATTTAAAGCTGCCTGCAATGAGCCCTCGAACTACGAGTAATATTGTACAGAGATAGATAGATGTAGATTATGCATCATGATATTAAAGTTCTGTTAGCTACGCGACTCGACTCGACTCGACTTGATTTGATTTGATTTGAATATTTATTGGTTTTGTGGTGGTGTTTACCTTTGCCTGCAACATTTCTGTTCGGGTTTGGCGGGGGGTATGGGGGAATTATCAAAATTATGGTTAAGTGGATAGTTTAAGTCTTAGTGGATTTATCTGTATGTACGAGTACGACTAGTAGTAGTAGCTGTAGCTGTAGGTAGTGTGTACATATCGATTGCACTTTGGTTTGTTGCTGTTTTCAGTTCGTATTTTTGGCTTTCGCTTTTCGCTTCTATTTGCTCTTATACAAATCATATTGAGTAAAGAAATTCAAGTTTTGACCTAAATACTCGTACACATCTGCATAAATATCGAAAAAGTTACATATACATTGTATATACATATGTATGTATATTGTTTAGGTATAAGTAGGTATGTATATAAGTTATATCGATTATATAGCATATGTATATGTATATAGTTGCTTATATACTTATATGTCTAGTACAGAGAATATATTTAAATATATATTTATATGGATAAAGTCAAGTCAAGTTTAAATCAAAAACCACAAAAACGAAAACGAAAACGAATTGAAAAAAATTGACTGATCTAAGGGTCAAATTAAAAATTCAACCAAATCAAGTGTGTTCTCCGGTTCTCCGATTGGACGAGAGTAAGTATGTGGATAGATGTACATAGATATACACGTACAAGATATACATAGTACGATGATATCTGCATACAATATCTGTGGCAGAGTTTTTCTGGGCATGGATAACGGCGGTGTACTTACTCAGTGGACTCGACTGTGGGCGTTGTCGGCATTATCATCAGGATGCAGTTGACGAGAATTGTGGTAATGATGAATAACGAAAATAGTGGATGCACTAAAATGTAAATGGCCACACGACGTATCGGATTGAATGGGTCGAGCAGCCACATTGCTTTTGATGCAGAAAAGCGAAAAATATCTTTTCCTTTGCTTACAACTACGAAAGTCTGTAAGAGATGGCAATGGATGGCCATAGAGGGGATAGACAGATAGATAGATAGATGCAAGGGGTCAGAGTTAGTTAGATATATATGTACATATGTAGATACTCGTCATCATATATACGCGTAGAGTGAGAAGGAAATTCAGTTTCCGTTTCCTGATTGAATCGCCTGGCTATTGGCCGGCCGTTTTGCCTGGCTGTTGGCTAGGCCAACTTACTTACCAGTATATTGCTGTAGAAGGGATCGATATCCTCGAGTGGAGTGGAGGCCAATTCCGGAGGGAAGCTGCCCTGCAATCGAACAGGTATTGGCACACCCTGTTCAAGTGTAGGATCCGGTTGTGGACCTTCATCCTCGTCCTCGTCATCATATCGGATCTGCGAGCGTGGTCAAGTCGGGTTCAATTCATTTCGTTTGTGGGTTGTGTTTTTGTTTTTTGTTGTTTGGTTGTTGTTTGGTTGTTGTTTGGTTGTTGGATAAAACAGAAGATTGTACAGAAATGGATTAGCATGGTCTGTTATCCGTGGCTGGTGCGGCACTTGCTGAATCCACAGCACAGAATATCCAACTCAAAAATGGAATCGAAAGAGTTAAATCAGGTATTCAGGTATTTAGGTATTTAGGTATCGGAAAATGAGACACGAGACGAGACACACAAATCAACATCAACATCAATTTCAATTTCAATTTCAAGCGCTTTCGATTCGGATATTAATTTTGTTTTGGTTTACAGTTTTGCATATCAGGGATTCATTTTGTATATAGTACGAGTATGTATGTACATATATGTACATGTATCGGGTGTATCGAGTATATATGTATATACACGAGTGGGATAGATAGAGTCAGAGAGATAAATACATATATAGATAATGATAGCAATAGCTTTGGATATCGGATTTGATCGGTGGACTGGTGGGATCGGGTTGCTGTGGGATCGGGTATCTGGGAATTGGCTATTTTCTTTTCGCTTATCGGTATGCAAAAGTAAAACCAAAATGGTTCAATCGGCCATATCTGGAATACTATATATGTATGTATATGTTTTTTTTGCTTTGATTTGTTTTTTTTTTTTTTTTTTTTGGGGGCGCATCATCATCATTTCGTATGGGGTTTTTCTTTTGATTCAATATTACAAGTCAGCCTTTCGGTTATTTTCGAAAAACGGAACAGGAAACGGAAAAACGTAAATGAAAAACAGAGCATTATATGGGGCGTGGACGTGGTGGTGGGGGCAGGGGCAGGGGCAGGAAACGGAAATTGTAACAATTGCAATTGGAATGAAAACTAAGTTAAACCTAAGTTAAGTGTTGTACAACGTTCCGTTGGTGTGCAATGTGTGTTAAACGTGTTTGGCTACAATCCAGTGTTGTTCAACATATGTACATAGCTACGCTCTAAGCAAACTAAGGAAAACAGAGTGAGATAGAGATAGAGATAGAGATAGATAGAGAGAGAGAGAGAGAGAGGGGAATAGTAGGAGGGAATCGTAGGATTTGTAGTGCCATTTCTATGGCAGGTACTGTACTAACTTCGAATGTCGGTTATTCGGTTGTTGTTTTTTTTTCGTTGTTGTTGTTGTTGTTGTTGTTGTTATTGTTGTTGTAATGTGCGATGTGTTGTGTGTGATTACTGCTTTGGACAATTATTACGAGTACGAGTATTTTAGCATGTTTGGGCACAGTTTAATTGCTCTGTCATGCAGATTGCATGACATTTATTCCGGCCCGGCCCCACTGATGGCTGCTTTGTCCGTTCGTTTTTTGTCGCTCTTTTGTTCGTTCGTTTGTTCGCTTGTTCGCTTGTTTGTTGGTTCTTCCATCTAGTATTAGTACGAGTAAAACCCCACCCATTCCTCTCCCTGTCCCTGTCCCTGTCCCTATCGATTTTCGGGGAGTCGCGAGCAGAAGGAGCTGGCTCAGAATGTAGTTTAGTTTTTACTTTCCATGGACACGGACACATGCAATGCCAAAAGCAAAAGTAAAACCAAAAGCACAAGGCACAAGGCACCAGGGCACCAGGCACAGGGCACCAGGCACAAAAAAACTCTAACGTCACTTTATGAAATGTTTGGCTCTCCCTCCCTACCCACTACCATATACATATGTATGTAGCAAGCAGTATAGCAGAGAGTATATGGAGAGTGAGAGTGAGAGCGTGTGGCGTATGGCGTGGGGCAGACCACAAAAGTAAAACTAAGTAAAGGAAAAAATTCCATAATAGTTGGCTTGGCGTGACAATTAGATTGTGTTTTTCTATGTGTGTGTGTGTGTGTGCAGTATAGTTGTCTGTGTGTGTGTGTGTGTGTGTGTGTGTGTGTGGAAAAAAAGCATTGACGCAATTGCTGGAGGAACCCACCCGGACAACCCGGACACCAGGACACCCGTACCGACATCCATATCGCGCCCCAACGCCACGAACCAGTCACTGAAGTTGCCCCCCAACTCGTAGCTCGTTGTACGGCGTGCGGTGTGCGGTGTGGGGATGTGGGGCTATGTGGGGCTATGTGGGGTATTCTCTTGGCTGGGCCACGCTTTCTAAACATTCAACTCAAGTCTATATTTAAACTAATAAAAGGAAAACCGCACCACACACACAGCTGGTGTGCTGGTGTGCTGGGCTGCTGGTGAGCTGGTCAGCTGGTGAGCGGTGAGGGGCAGATAGTTGGTATAGTGAGCAGCCGGTTCCGACCGGACATAAGTCGCCTGGCTCTGTCCTGGGGCTCTGTTGTGGGGCTCTGAAACCATAGCCTTCGCTTTGATTATAAAATTGATGACGCATACCGCGGACCAGGGAGCGTGAGGTTGGGTGCGATTCGAGACTTCTGTGTGTGTGTGTGTGGGATCCGATTGGATCGGTTCGGTTCGGTTCGGTTCGGTTGGGAAACTGGCACCGATATGAGGTGGGGTGGGGTGGGGGAGGGGGAGGGGGGATTGGTGTTAGGGGACAGGAATTCGCTGCGTAATAGTTGAAAAATTGCTACAATATAAAATGAAAGTATTTCAAGAGCTTCGCATGCGAAATGCAACAATGAACATGCGCACGCACACATACACGCACACACACATACATATGTACAGACATTCACTCACTCACGCGGCACGGCACGGGATAAGGCAAGAGCAGGGCAAGGCAGGAGGCAGTAGGCAAGGGAGGAGCGTTTCATATGGAGGTTAATGGGTCTCAAGGGAAGTACTACTGTTTGTCTGAAGCCAACTACAAATTATAGCTGAAAACCGAAACTGATAAACCTCTTAAATATGTTGTACGAGTGTAGTAGTATGTTCATCTAATGCTAAATGCTAAATGCTAAATGCTAAATGCTAAAAGAGTACTAGCAGATACTAATGCCAAACTGTGCAGATGTATGTATTTGCAGGGAGAGCGTAGTCAGTCTCGCATGCTGGCTGTACTGTACGCCCACGCTGCACGCACTCTCGTGGAGCAGACAGATCCATATCCATGCTAGTTTGGCATTAGCTTCGATATGGGAACCGAAGCGGAGTTTACTTGAGGAATTTCCATTAAACTTTAGCTGGGCACTTACTCTCTTTGGATTTTTACTTGCTTTTACTTGCTCACAACTTACAAAGACGCTGGCAACTCTGGGCCACTCAGGTAGGTAACGGTAACACACTCTGGCAACAGTCTGGCAACAGTCTGGCAACAGTCTGGTAACTCTGCTCGATGAGATTGATGACTCATTCTTTTGTTCTTTATAACTCGTTGTTGATTCTTGTTTATATGGATAATTTATATGGAATGTTGGGAGCAATAGCAATGCAAACATTTGCGTGTCGAAAATCTTTGCAAATTGCTTTCTTTCCGTGGGATTAAATCATCAGACATCTGCATAGTATGGTCAAAAGAAACAAGCACCTCACCGAACCCTAAGACTCGAAACTAATCGCTCCCTATGCTCATCCCTATCCCTGTCTGGTATTTAGCTGTGTCGTGTCCTATAATACTTTGGTTTGGTTTGGTTTGGTACTGGATCTGGTACTGGAACTGGTACTGGTTCGGGTTCGGGTGGAAGCTTAGTTTATACGGCAATACGAGTACGAGTAATTTTATATGTAGCTCTACTTATGTATGGCAAGGAACAACATCGATTATTACACATATACGCACACAAATTACTCGAATATTAGCTGGCAAACACACACAAATAGTAGGTAGGTATACTTAGATACAGATACAGATACAGATACAGGTACGAGTATTGTAGTTGTATTTTTGGTGGGGTCGGGAGAGGGATAGGGATTCTGCTGGGGATTGCTGGTTGCTGGTTGCTGTTGGGTGGTGGGTGGTGGGTGGTGGGTGTTTTGGGAATCTTGATAGGTGGTGGGGGGCTAACCTTGATTGGCTATTAATACATGTCTTATGCACTGCCATTGATTTCACGGCAGTGAAATGGCCAATGAATCTAAGACTGGGTCTGAGACTGAGTCTGAGTCTGGGTCTGAGTCTGGGCACAGTAAGCGCCTTAGCCAGGGCGGAGCACTCAGTCATATTGAGTGTACTCCCAGCTGGGAGCCACCTTGATAAGTAATTAAAGCCCGCAGGCAATGCCAATAACTATGTCAATGGCAAATGGCAAAGGGCTCTTTGTGGACCCAAAAGCTTTAGCTTAAGCTTTAGTTTGATAGAAAATAGTAGAATAAAAGAAAGAATAAGGGGAATACTTGATTTGATCTTCATCACTTCGGACAACGACAACCGAAGTCGCTACGAAGGCCGTGGCTATTGCAGAGTTCTTTCAATTGTACGTTAAATAATTGGATATGAATAGAAGGTACTCGTAATTTGATTGCTGAGTATTGAGATTGCTTTATTGCTTCCAATGAAATCGAATGGACAGCCTTGATGGATCGATGGATCGCAGCGACACTTTGCTGGCTGGCACAGAATAATATCCAAAGGGAAATGACTTCTATTTACATATAAGGAGAACGAACCTCTGCAAGAGCTTTCGACTGAGCATAGAGCATAGAGCATAGAGCATAGACTGGGGGAAAGCATAAGAAAAGTAAGCACATTTTCAGCTGCATTTGGTTTTCATTTGGCTATTTACAGGTGAGTGGGATAGGTGGGTATACATATATATTTTTGTTTTTTGTTCGCTTGCAATAAGCGTCCCTGGGCAGAAAGAAGTTTTGGCATAGTAGAGAGGTTAGAGTAGAGTATAATAAAGTAAACTTAAGCTACAAAGGGGACACTCGACTGTATACCGAGTGGGTATACTCGAAAGGAAGAGAGGCTGTGGATCGAGGCTGGATCGAATACAGTTACAGTTACAGTTACAGTTAGAGTTAGAGTAGGTGGTGGCATGGATATCGGTTTCGATTGGCATAGTTGCAAGTAGCTAAGTAGTTACAAGTACTCAAAACGAAAACAAGGAAGGTGGAACGGAACCAATAAAAATATCAAATTGAGCAACGAAAATTATTCGGCTAAAGGAAAACGTTTGGCAATAAATGTCTCAACTCAAATCAATGGCACAAAATTAGAGAGAACCAAAAATCTCCTTGTCAATTGAGAAGATTGAGTTTCTCTGGGATTTGTGTTTTTGTGTGTTGTTTGGGGGTCTTGGGGTTGGGGTTGGGGTTGGGGTTTTTTTTGTTTTGTTTTGTTGTTGTTGTTGTTGGTCTTTGGGGTGTTTGGTTTTTGATTTTGGGTATTGTTTTCTGAGAGAAATCTTACTTCTTTTTGTTTTTTCTTGCGACCATATTGCGGCTGAAAGAAGATTTGGAATTGGTATTTGGTTACGGGGCATATTCATTCATTACGAGCATTTTAGGTTTGAGTAAAAAAAGTGTAGAGCAAAATGCATTTGATATTCATATTTCATATTTCATATTGATATTGATTTTTTATTTTTTTTGTTTTTTTTTTTTGATTTCACATTTGCATTATGCAAGCGACGAATTTGCATTTTTTTGATTGATTTTGATTGATTATTAATAGATTTATTCATTTATAATCATTCGATTGTGATTGGTATTGGTATTGTTTTTGGTTTTTTGTTTTTTGTTTTTGGTTTTTTGTTTTTGGTTTTTTTGTTTTTTTGTTTTTCGTCCAGACAGCAGCGCGCGTTCAAAAAGTAGAGAAAAAGTTGTAAATGAAACGGAACGAAAGAAAAAACAAATGGTAGAAAGTGGTTATGTATGTGAGAAGTTCGGCATTTTGTCAGAGGGGATTATACATATTAAATGGGGTCTATCCCTAATTGCTTCCTTCTCCATGTGTTCGTTCTCTCTATGCATACAATACATCATGAATTATGGATGGATAGATAGGCGGCTGTAGTAATGCTCTTTGTGTGGGACATTCTTGTACGACTCTCTTCGACTGATTTGAATTTTGTCTGTGGCTGTGGCTGTGTGTTCTATGTTTCGGTGTTTAAATGTGTGTGGGCGCAACAGAGAGTGCGAGTGGTTGAGTGGTGGGGTGGGGGGAAGGTTAGAGTACAGAAGACAGAGACAGCGAAGAAGTGAGACTGGGAGACAGGACACAGGAGACTGGAGACTGGTACGAAAATGTAGACAGACACAGAGACAGGGCCTACAAATTGTTGGCGGATTTTGTTTGTTTGATATTGATTCACACTCCTGCTTGGTTGCTTGCTTGCTGGTGTGTGTTAGATCCGTGTAGCTACATATGTCGCTGTGTGTGTGCGTGTGTAGTTATGGAAAATACGATATTATTCATCGTTGATCGATCATCGCAGAGTAGTCCAGATCTTTCCTTTGGTTTTTCCTTTCCATAATTATCTTTATTTGTGATTGTTTTCAATCTTTCTGGCATGGCAATCAACATTCATCAATCATCAATCAGTGCTGCTTCTTAATTAATTGCGCTGCTCATTTCCATTCAGCGCCATTTCATTCACTTTGATCTTCAGTGTGGATTGCTTGTTTTAGCCTTTCATGCATCGGCATGTTATACTTTGCCCCAACTGAGGCAGAGTCCTTCCAGCTGAGATTCGGCGTATGAAAATGGAGTTTATACCACACACAGCTAAGTGATTCGATTTTCAATGTTCCGAGTCTGAGTCTGATTCTGAGTCTGATATTGATTCGGATTCTAATGAATAGCAATGTACAGATATAGTAATGGCTTGAACTTCTTATCGACTTTTGTTATTCACATACGAGTTTGTTTCGATTTTAAAGGTACATATGTATGTATGTATTTACAGGACGACACGTGACGTGACGGTTGCTGATTGTGGCTGAGACGAGCCCATGGATGTGGCGGACTTGGACATGGATGTGGGGCGTGGCGTTGGCATGGTAGCTGCTTTGTCAATTCAAATTAAATCAAACCAAATCGAATCGAATCGAAAACAAAACAAAACTAAAAAAAACTAGCCTTCGACCAATAATGATAATGGTAAAAGAATATTTGCATTGGTTGCTCTAATGGAAATCAAATGTAAGGCAATAATAGGAGAATAGAATTCATGGTTAATCAATCGATTACGATACACATTAGAATTAGAACACATTACGAAGCCAATAGGTTACAGGATACACACAGGTTACTCTCAAATGTGAAAACAATTGAACAAACAAACAAACAAACTAACAAACGAACAAACGAACAAACAAACATACAACAATTATGGCGGGAAAGAAATTGTACAGTTCCGATAGTTAATGCGATAGTTAGACGAAGAGGGTGGGAATTTTTGAAGGATTTTCGTGGGTTGGGAACTATGTTTATACTCCGTACAAATCAAACAAAAAGAGAGAAAATGAGAGAAAAATCATTACATAAATTGTTTTTAAGTTTTAAATCTTTTGTTTTGTTTTTTGTTTTTGCTTTTGTTTTTGAAATTTTGTTTTTGGAATTTTGTAGTTAACCGAAAAGAGAAGCCAAATGAAATAATGTCAAAGTTCAACGAAAGTTTGTGGGCTTTTTATCGATTCACTACGATCAAAATGTTAACGAGGAAATTTTTGGAATTTGATACAGTTTACAGTTAATAGTTGAGAGTTAGTTTTGGATGGTTGAAAGGCCGTGGGGGGGGGGGGTCCGATAAGAAGACAAAAGAATTGCTGAGGGAGGGGTTAAGCACAAATACGAGTAGGAGTAAACGTATAAATATGTATTTATGTTGGCATATGGATGCGATGAGACTGAATTATGTTGCCATGGAATGTATAGATGGGATGGAAGGTTGCAAGGCGAGTGTTTGGATTTGATTATTCCGATTTATATGAGGGCGGGGGTATACATATGTACATCATGACACAACAGCTGGGACGATCGATTTATGGGGAGAATACGGATACGGATACATGGATACATATAGTACGGTTACACATAGAGACACATTCGATATACGATATACGAGTACAGGATACAGTACAGTATATGTATAAGTATACGGACACGCATGGGAAAATACTTAGTGGGGTTTGGTGTCTGATCTGCGTTGAATGTGTCTGTTGGATGGCATAGTATTTCGGGTAGATATACGAGTATGTATGTATGTATGTATATATGGAGTATATGGAGTATATATTGTATGTACGTATAAAAGACGTTCAGGTATTTTAAGTTGAAGCACGAACAAAAGCGCACATTAGCGTTGATCGGAAACGTTGATCGTTGCTCGCTCATCGATTACCGTGATTAACAATTATCGATGATCGAGCCTCGGTCAGTCAGCTCATCGATCGCTTGGCAGTTTTCAATTGGAATTCAATTCACTTAGACGTAGAGAGAGAGAGAGAGAGAGAGATATTGATATATATATATATATAGAGAGAGATACACAATATATAAAAGGGTTTGTATATATGTATGTATGTATGTATAGTATACGGATTAAGATAGAGTAGAGTATACAGCAGAGACACAGTAGTATAGTAGGCAGAGCACACACAAAATCAAGTACGAAATGTACACAACATTCAGCTAGAAATAATTACCACCTCTCCCTCGGCTCTCTTTCTTTCCAGCTCCTTCTGCTTTTCATGTTCAGCGGCAATGCGTTGTTCGATTTGCACCAATGATTCGCGGGTAAAGGGACGGAACAAACTGCGTTCTTCCTCAGATATCGAGTCGGAATCTTCTGTCATTGTCTATGCGGCCAACGATGAGAGCCTTAGATTTCCAAGGCCTACAACAGATATAGAAACATAGATAAATAAATCGAATTAAATGTCAATTTTAATTTACATATGTATGTATGTATGTATGTATGTAGGATGGTATGCATGTCAAATATGTACTCACATGAGGCACATGGATGTCGCCTGCTACATTAAAGCTACAACTATATCCGAGGCGCCATGTTCGATTAGCGCCCGCCGCTTAGCACGATGCTGCAAGTAAATACACAAAAAAATGTAAATAATTTGTCGATTAGATTATCCATAAACGTGAATGATGTGGGGATTGCTGCTTTGGCCAGAGCATTGATCCCGGGGGCACAAAACTACGTTAAAACTGAAAATGAAACTAAAATGGAAAACCCAACAGCTGACTAATTGGATTATCGCAGACGCATTACCCATTACCCATTACCCATTAAATTAAATGCAATCAAACGTCAAATGCAGAAAACAATCAATAAAAGAGGCACACACACACACACACACACACACACACACACAGAGACACACCCGCATCGCATCACGTCGATCCAAAATGGATGCGAATAAAATATGCTCTTGACAGGACAGGGCCGGAGCCCCATGTTGGGCCTCTCCTGTACCGTCCTGCCCTGCCCTACCCTGCCCTGCCCTACCCTGTACTGTCCATGTCGATAGTGGACTCTTATATAAGCAGCCTCCGCTAAGGTCAAAGCACTCTCTTTCCCATTTGTGTGTATGTGTGTGTGTGTGTGTGTGTGTGTGTGATTTGGGGCGTGTGATGGTGGGGTGTTTTTTTTTTTTTTTTTTTTTTGGCATGTGGATGTACGAACATGTATCGAGCATAAAAGTAGGTCAGTTCGATAATTCGCCGGGCTGCCTGCCTTGCTGCCGCATACATAGAATAAATGAAACATAGATGAACATGTACATATGTATGCATGTATTTATGTTTGTACATACATATATGGACATGGACACGCACACATTCAGAGCGTAAAGCACATGCTTATTTCATTCATGGAATCCGCCAAATTTCCAATTAATTCTGACAATTTCCAAATTATTTTTGTTTTGTTTTGTTGTTGTCACGGCCCCCATGACTCATTCAGCTCGGGAATGACCAGCTATGTATTTTCAGAGAGGGTGGACTGGCATGGACTGGTGTGGGGGTTGGGGTATGTCGAGAATTCCCAATGCGAAATGCGACAAAAGCGACTGAAATTTTGTCAATATGCAAATGGGTGGGGTATGGGTGGAAACAAACAACAATAACAAAAACACCGACATACCATATGTACATATGTATGTATGTACATACAATACACATAAGTTGCCGCATATCGAAATGAATATCGAATATCGGTAGATGTCGTTAGTATCGATAGGGTAAGATATTCGTCGCCTTGCCTTTCCTTTCCTTTCCTACTTCAAAGTCTGCTGGCTGCCAGCTAATTGTTGACCAATTTCGGTTTTCCTCTGGGCCAAATGCAAAGGAGAACAACAAAACTGAACGAAGTTTGGCATGTTGTTAGTCAATGAATTTTACATGGCCAGAAGAGCCAGGCAGGCAGGCAGGCAGGCAGGCAGGCAGGCAGGCAGGCATGAGAGCAGGGCGAGCAGGGCGAACAGGAAGAGCAGAGCAGGCACTGGGCTCTCTTCGGAATGTTGGTGCGCATGGCGGGTAACTTCTCAGACTCTTTGCCTCTTTGACTGTTTAGCTGTTTGCTCTTGCCGCCTTGGACTAATACAATATATTTTTGGGTTTCCTCTGCTCTTAACAAAGCAGCCACCGCTGCTGCTGCTGCTGTCTGCCGCTGCTGTTGAGGAATTTCGTTTCTGCGTTTTTCTCACTCTCAGCCTGCCGAGAGGCAAAAGTTTGCCCTCCAAAAGCCAGCAAAAGGTTGCAGCCCAAAACGAGCAGCAGGGCAAGGCACCGAATGAGGCAAAGAAAGAGGATTGAGGATAAAGGATGAAGGATGAAGGATGAGGAGGTTGAATGTTAGTTGTGTGGATTGGCAAGGGTATGGAGAACCATTGATGGTCTTCAGGTCTGACTGGGCTATCCAGCAAGCTATACAAGAGAGCATGACATAATCCAGCCAAGTTCATCAATTTGTTTCATAGAAAATACCATTCAGAATTAGCTATACATATGTACATACATACACATGTACATATAACGGGTAGAGTGTAGAGCTAAAAACTGATAAAATCCAATTTGAAGGCTAAAAGCCTTCAGCATTAAATGCTGAGTTTAAGCCTGCTAAAAATAGAGCTAAAATCTGCTTCACCAGGCACTAGCTTCAGGTGTCGGAATAGAGATGAGTTAGGAATTGTGTGGAGCGGATTATTTTCCTATGTACTTTAGTTGGGTATTGAAAATAGCACTCATTTATGGGAACTGCTTTTACAATGAAGCAGTGTAAAATATCCATTGAATGTCAGGACTTGTTTTGTTTGATTTGTTCTTGCTATCGTGGAATTCAATTCATTGCTTGATATGAAATATTGTTATTGTGTCCTTTCGGGTAACAATATCATTACCAATGCTAACATTTAACAAAAGGGAGCACCTTGTGATTTCGTCATAAATCTAGAGCATTAAGCAGTAGAACGACAGCAGCTCTGAATGGTGAGCAGTGTTAACGGCGAATTGTATATGGAAAGGTCTTAGCAGTAGCATCATAAACGGGATTTTCGAATAAGGATAAAGATATCTGCCATTATTTAAAGCAGTTTAGTTTGTGATAATGGAAGAGGCGTGCTTGCTCGATGTAAGCACTGCCTTCAAAGGTAAGGCAGTGCGAGAATAGGCGACTGCAAGTTGTGCAAGTAAACGTTACGGGGAATGTAAGCAGTATATGTAATGGTCAGTAAACTTGTTCTAGTCGTAGAGGAGCAGCATATAAGAGAGACGAGATTAAAAGATCAATCCAAAGCAGTCAGAACGGAGAGGAGTGGCGAGTGGAATGGCTGTAAATAAATGGCTGGAACTTACCGTTAATCGATGTCAATCGATGTTGCGCTTGACTGCTTGCTTTCGTTGATGCTCTGCTTATTGTTGTTTTTGCAATTGTGGTAGTTGTTTTTGCTGTTGTGGTTGCTGTTGCTGTTGCTGTTGCGTTGGCTGCTATTTCGCTTGCTGCTGTTGTTGTTGTTAACTATTGTTGTTGTTGTTTTAGTGATTGTTGTAGCTCACACATTCACATGCACCAGTACACAAGCGACGCGCACACACACACACACACACACACGGATATATATGTATGTATGTATGTATATGATTTATATATGTATTTATATATATGTACTTATAACGGAGACGAAGACGAAGAAATTTGAAGCAGAAGAACAAGTAGAAGATGAATTTTGTTTTTGATTTTGTTTTTTTTGTTTTTAAAGTATTATTATTTTGTTTTTATTTTAGTTGGTTTTTGTTTTGTATTTGAGTTCTTTGGTTTTTGTTTTTAAGCGGGAGAATGGTGGAGTGGTTGGTGGATTAACAACAACCAAGACGACGGCGATTACTTCGAACGCTGCGCTTTGTTCCCAGAGAGCCTATTCGTATTGGTATTATAATAATATTTATGTATTTAACTATTATTTTGCATTAATATTATTATAATTTGCTGGTATTATTTGATTTGGTTTGGTTTTGCGTGGCTTCTGTTTGTTTTTCGTGTGTGTTTTTATTTTTGCTTGGATTATTGCTATGATTTTATTATAATTGCATGTCCGCCTATTATCAAACTATTTTTGTATTATTATTTTGTAATTTCTGTTGCTGTTGCTGTTGCTGTTTCTGTTTTATTGTTTTAATTTTGCCAGCGTCGCCTGCAGGAGAGATTCAGAGAGAGAGTGAGCCAGTGAGGCAGTGAGCACCAGCACCAGCACCAGCACCAGCACCATGTGCCAGATGGACGAGAGTCAAGTGGCCGAGGGGCGAAGCACGAGCACGAGCACGAGCGCGAACACGAAAGCGAACGCGAATGCAGCCACGAACCACTGCTTGGACAAGAGGTGGAGGAGGCAAGCAGTTGCAGCAGCTGCAGAGGATGATACGTTAACGCGCACGAAAATAGTTACGCGCCACTATGTGTGTGGGGTGGTGGGAGCGGAGCGGGGGTGGCTGATGGACGATTATATCCTTGCACATTTATTAGCACATGTACACATGTACATGTTCAGTGTGCGCGTGCGAGAGTGATTGACTTTTGTCCGTTTTAGCCGGCATCCAGAATTGTTCAATAATTCATACTCCCATTTTGATTGTTTTCTGTTTTCTGTTTTCTGGGCACTGCTTAATTGCTTGTCGATGCACTCATTTAACATTCTGCTTGATTGCACTCAATCGCGTGTCAACCACTTTCGGTGCTCGTGCACTTGTACGCCACGCAGAATGTTTACACTCGAAAAAAAATAAACATGGTGAAATTAGCCACTTCAACAAAATTGTGAGTTGTGTTGCACTTTTATTTGGAATTTTTATGCAACGTTTGGTTAAAAGGCTAAAGCAGCAATAAAAGGCGGAGGGAGGGTTCACAGACTGAGAGAGAGAGCAAACTTCAATTGGAGCTAAAGTTGCGCTGAATTCGCCACAAAAGGTACAAAAGGTACACCTTAAGAACCAGCACAGGCATGGCTATGTATGTGTGTGTGTGTGTGAGTGAAAGTGTGACCACTCGTTCGGGTGCGAGGGCGAAGCCACCGCAACATCCCAAAAGCCCACTACAACCCCCATCCTCTGCTGCACCCACTCGCGCGCGCTTCCTTCGTTGTCAACACAATTTCTTTTCTGTTGTGCCCTCCTCCCCCCCACTGCCCTGTGCATGTGCCGCATGCCCCACTGGCCTCTGCTGTGACTTATGCTATTTTTAGGTCATCCAGTTGATGGCGGCTGGTTTGCCTTGCAGCGGCAACCACACATTAGCTGCAACAACAACATTTCGGCATTTCGGGGCATTTGGCACCAGTCCGACTGGCTATAGGGATATGCGCCTCTGGCACCAATTTCGTCCATAACTTATGCCTCTTTCGAGGCAGTTTCAAATATAGAACGACAGTTATTATCACAAATCATTTTGACCCGCTTCGGGCCATGCCCTTCCTTGGCCAGCTACCACCAATCGATCGATCCAATTCACAATCCACAATCCACAATCCCCACTGGACATGGATCACGCCCTAGAAGGACTTTCGAAGCA
This sequence comes from Drosophila subsilvestris, assembly GCA_035043285.1. Lineage (NCBI taxonomy): Eukaryota > Metazoa > Arthropoda > Insecta > Diptera > Drosophilidae > Drosophila > Drosophila subsilvestris. The sequence goes on along the minus strand of JAWNNB010000133.1, from coordinate 6,548,825 downwards.
AGAACTTTGAAACAGCCTTTAGCCTGGGAAAATAATTACCGTCAACTGGTGGTCATGGAATTATGCTAAGGGGTCCATAACAAATGGAAATACAGATACTCGTTTTGTACATATGTATGTATATGTGGGTATGTATGTACATCGAGAGACACAAGGTTTTGGGTCATCACTGACTGACTGAGTCATTCTAATGGCAGATAATTGCTTATCAAATATTGAAACTACGAGTAACAAGAAAATTTGTCATTGCTAAAGTTGCGAGTGTAACTGGGTCTCGCACAAGTCGCAAGAACGATAAGAATTCACCTTAAAATAATTGCAATAATTGCCCATAAATGGGCGAATAATTGGGGTCCATAATAAATGAGGATACTTTAGACACGACAGCTTTGGGCGACCAAGTTCGACTTGAGTCAAGACTTCTAATGTCAGATAATTGCAAATCAAATAATTATAATTGAAATATTCAACTATGTAATTTAACTGGCCATCAGAATTCGATTGGAGTGAGCTCTCCATTTATCAGCCATGTTTTAGGCAAGAACTTCAAGTGGTATGGGCAGCTCTTACAAAGCAATTCCAAGTGGATTGATGCAAGCAGAAACTAAACCAAAATAAGTCACAGAACTAAAGGCGAAATATGCCATTCAGTTGTGTGGGCTAATTAAGATGAAAATCATTGAATTGGAAATGAATGCATTCCATTTTGCCTGGCTATCATGTCACTTTCATCAGCCAATTATCAAAATTAATCACTCACTCGGGCTTATCGTTTTGGCTTTGGCTTTGGCTTTGGCTTTGTGCAGGGCAGGTGGCCAGGATAGCCAACCAAATGGCCATATGGCCAGGCACAAACAATTCTCAATGCCCCCCCCACAACCTCTCTTTATATTGGATTGCGTACTGTCCTGATTGCATATGCTCTGGGGAATGAAGTCGCACAATAGAACAAAGCCTTGCTGCATATGCCATTAGGCACTGCTCTGCTCTGTTCTTTTATATTCCTTACGGCTCTGTTCTGTTCTGTTCTGTTCGTTTCGGTTCTGTGCTGTGCTGGTCTTTGACCATTTCCACGTCACGTATTTAATAATTTATTTATGCGGCCATTTGGGTTATGTAAATTTTGTACACACAAAAACCAACAAAAGCCAAAAGCAAACAACAATAAAAGAAAAAACCAATTGAACACGCACAACTGTCGGTTTGTGGGACCCATGTGGGTGTGTGTGTGGGTGTGGGTGTGGGTGTATGGGTGGGTGTGCCCCAAAGGTGGCCAGGACAAATAAGAATGCTTAACAGAGCACCGTCTCTGGGAGCACCGTCTCTGGTCAGTTCGAAACTCTCCTACAGCTCCTCCATTTGTTGCCCGTATCCTGTAGTCTGTAGCCTGTAGCCTGCAGCCTGCAGCCTGTAGACTGCTCTGCGTTTTCTATTCTTGATTTAAGCGCCAAAAACTACTTTCACACACACACACACACACACACACACACACACACATGACAATTTATAGTTTTTGGCCACCGCAAAGGAGAAGAAAAGGAAATTGTTCGCTTTCACTGCGTGGCCGGCAACCTTTTGCATTTGCTGCGTGGCGCTCCATTTGCTTTCATTTCACTGCCTGCCACCTTTTTCGGTTTTCGGGCAGCAGCAGCCCTTAAAAGTTTACTCCAGCGCGAAAGTTGGTCAGACAAGACAAGATATAGCTGACACTAGTGCAGCGAATGATTATCACATGACTGACCATCATACAGAGATGCAAAAATGCAGCGAAATGCCATGAAATGTTTGCTCAGATTAAAGTGCGTTGCACAGCAGTAGAAAAGGCTTCCCCTTCGCGCTATAGATGTCAATATGTCGTACATATGTATGTATGTACATATATAGGGTATACTCGAATTTACATGGGGGGGAGCCGTGACAACTCATTGCGATTGTCATTAACTTTATTGACTCGATGCCGCTGGCGCACGACAACTAACGTTGAACAAATAATGGCATGTCAAGCGGATGTCACAGGAGTATATGTACATGCATATGTACATGCATATAACTTATGTATATACACGTACCTACATATGTAACTGATTGCTCACAATTAGCCAGTGCAGGAAAGCCCTAAATGGGGGGAAACTAAAGCCATATATTTATATGTATATTTCCCCCTCCCCCACTGTATTGTTCTGCCAGACGATTGCCAACAACTTCAAAAGAGTTGCACAATTTTTGTTTGGTTTTTTGTTTTTTTTTTGTCATTCCATTTTGTTTTTTTTTGGGCTGCCTAAAAGTAGGCGAAACCAAGGCAATTTGACTGCCTTCCATGTCCCTTTCATGCCACACAGCACAGCCCTCCCCCCCTCCCCACTACACTCTTTCCCGTCTTTCTCTCTAGCTATCTCTCTCTCTCTCTCTCTCTCTCTCTATATTTTTTTCACTCTCCCCTCTTTGTCACTCTTTCGGTGGCTGCTGCTCTGCTTGGGTTCTGTGGCCTCGTCCTCATCCTCATCCTCATCGGCATTCCCTTTGCTCGTTTTGGCTCATTTTGCGCACCACCATCCGAAACGCGAACAGAGCCGAGCCGCAACGAGCAGGACGCGTAGCAGGGGCAGGGAAGTGGGGGAAGGGGGGGGTAACCGCTTAGCCAGTTAGCAAGGCGCCAGCTTTGGGCGACTGACTGACCGACAAACCGACAAACCGACAAACCGACAGACCGACTAACTTGGAGGCCGACTAAAAGACCGATTGACTGAAAGACGAGAAGGCTGACTGCATGGCCCAACTGAGAGACTAAAAGAGCGACTGACTGACTGAATGACTGACTGACTGACGCTCTCTTTGGCGCTCTGGTGCTGTGGCGCTGTGGCGCTCGTTTGGTGTTGATTTTCGAGTTGAGTTAAGTTGAATTGTGTTGAGTTGAGTTTCGTGCTGGCGCAGACGTCGCTGCCGCTGCCGCTGCCGCTATCCCTGTCACTGCCTTTGCCTGTGCCTGTGCCTGTGCCATTGCCTTTTGCCTTTGCCCGCTTTTCTGCCTCAGCCACTGGCACTGCCTGTGTGCCACATGGCATATGCGCGCTCCAAAAAGGAAAAAGGAAAAAGGAAAGGACCATGCCAGATACACATAACCTAAACAGCAGGCAAATGCCGCAGAGCAGCAGCAGCAGCAGCAGAAGAAACAGAAAGAGGAATGGAACGGAGTATGCCGTGGAGTTGGGACGGGACGACTGTGTGCCATCACCAACAGCAACAGAAACAGCAACAAAGGACAGCGCCACACAGAAGGCACACAGAAGGCAGAAGAAACAAAGTCACGAAAAATCGAAAGTCCGCGCGGCGCGGCACGGCACGGCATGGCATGGCATGGCACACAGAGAGTAAACTCCTTAGCTAAGGCCATCGAACAAGTCCCATGCCATGCCATACCATACCATCCCCCCTCTCAACACCCATACGTGTGTGTGTGTGTGTGTGTGTGTGGGGGGCTCTTTCTCTTTGTGCTCTCTTTCGCTGTGGATGTCTTTCCTCGGTGTTTGTCTCTCTTAATTTGTTGTAACAATTTTCGTTGCCTACTTTTGTGCTTAACGCTTCATTATAAACAACAAACCAAAAGTTTAATCGGTAGGTGGTGCGATTGGGGTGTAGGTGGTGGGTGGTGGGTAGGTGGGTAGGTGGGTAGGTGGCAACCCTGCTTAACACGTTGTGTGTGACGCACACTCACACACACACACACACACACACACAGATAACTAGGCGTATACGCAATCGTTGTAGAGGGGTGGGCACGGGGCACCGCATCAAGTATACGCCATGGCAAACACGCGCTTTTCGGCCACAATACCAGAACTCACACACAAACACACTCACACTCACATACACAGTAAAAAAAAATGGAAACCGAATTTAAAACAAATACAAAAAAAAACACACACATATGCACAGTATATACATATGTACATATATATTAAATTAATGTTGAATTTCGGCTGCTGCTCCTTGCCTCACACGCACACGCACACGCACATCCTCACACATAGTTTTGGGGCCACACGCGTGATTTAAGCGATTTAACAGGAACATACATATACATATGAATGGCTATGACTACACAGACACACACACACACATATGTACATGTGTGTATATTATATACTCGTTATACTAGTTAGATTCTGATATTGATGGCAGTTGCTGACTTTCTCCTCTCCTTGCTTGCCTTCTTGCTTGCTTGTGTTTCGTTTTCGTTTTCTGTTTTTCTTTCTTTCTTTTTTTTTTTGGGTCACACTTGAAAAAAAATGTACAAAAAAAGACTGAGGAGGAAGGAAAAAAAAAACAACAACAAAAAAAAGAAACAGTTTTGCCTCTCGTCGTTGGGGAGAACTTATGTAAAACTTTCTTTGGACTTTGCTCCGTTACGTTTCGTTCCGTTTTGGGTTTCTCCTTTTGGCATTAGGTTTCGGTTTCGGTTTTTTGGTTCTTGTGGTTGCCGTTGCCGTTGCCGTCGCCTCCTGCGCACTGCTCAAGGCACTTATATATCTATTCTATATATATAATATACGAATACGAATGCGAATGCGAATGCGAATACGAGGGCGAGGGCGAATACGATTATTTTTATATATATAAAAGTGAGTGAGTAAGTGGCTTATTCTTTCGAAATGTTTAACATTTTTGCTGCTCCTCTCTGCTGCTGCTGCTTTAGGCATGAAAGGGAAGCTGGCAGGCATCCTGTTTCTGTTTCTATTTTATTGCTGTTTTTTTTTTTTGTATATTTCTTTTACTGGTTTCCTCTTTAATTTTATTTAACTCTGTGAACTGAAAGTGTGCCTTAGCCTGAGCCTCTGTCTCTGTCTCTGTTTGTGTCTCTGTTTGTGTTTCTGTTTCTGTCTCTGGCTGGGACTGTGACTGTGACTGCTGCTGCTACTGCTACTGTTTCTATTGCCGCTGCTTCTGCTGCTGCTGTTTCGTTACCCGTAATCCGTTCGTCTCCGTGGTTTACTGAAACTGTCAGCTGCCGCAGCGCGTGTGCGTCCGCAGAGTGTGACTTTCGTTCAGTTCGTTCGGCAAAGCCGTTCGTTTGCCTTTCGGCTGCCGTTCGGCTTGTGCCAGTTTCCACTTACTGGGGGGAATCGTGGGACGATTTGGGCTTCGGCTTTCGCTGGCTCTGCCTGCGGACGAAGAGCGGGGCCGCCACTCGGTCATTGGGACAGGCCCAAAAACAACACAAAAACCGAAGACGATGGCACGGAGAAAGACAGAGACAAAGGCAAAGGCAAAGGCGAAGGAAGCCAAAGACGACGACGACTGAGAGTGAGACTGTGACTGAGACTGAGACTGGGACGAAGACGGCGACGGCGACGTAGGATAAGGCTGCAAAAAGGGACACGCAAGCGAAGCCTTGCACGACAGCACACAATCAGCCAGGAAAATAGTGGAAAAAAGAAGCAAAAGGAACCAGCAGAAGAGCAGAAGAACAGAAGAGCAGGCAGTCGAGGCAGCACTAGAAGTGGCATACGTCAGGACGCAAAGAAAAAACCAAAGCAGCAAAGCAGCAAAGCAGCAAGAAAAATAAAGAAAAAGAATTTATAAAGAAAAGAAAGCAAAGCAAAGCAAAGCAAAGAGAGAAAAGGTAAAGAAAATCAGCCAAAAGCAAAAGGGAAAAGCAAAGGCAAAAGCAAAAGCAAACGAAAAGGCAAAGGCAAAGGCAAAGAGCGTTAAAGGACAAATGCAAAGACACGCGAAAACCCCACTTCTGTGAGTCGAAGCAATGGCCAGCGTAGGGAGTGCTCCTGCACCGAGCAAAGGATTGGTATGCCATGAAATGCACCTAGCACGTTGCTGCAACAGTGACACTTCAGGCTGGATAGGAGACAGGAGACAGGCGACAGGTCGACACTCGACACCCGACAGCAGACAGCTGGGAATAAGCTGCAAGAATGCCAGGCAGCTCTTTGCCTAATGAAATGAGTGGCAAAGTCCCAGTTGCATTCACCCATATTCAAAGCGCTAGCAACAGGAGCAGCAGCAGCAGCAGGAACAGAAGCAGGAACAGGTGCCGGTGCCAGGTGCCAGGTGCCAGGTGCGTGGCTTGGTGCTGATTAGGGTGGCGGCTGCGGGGAGCAGCAGCACAAGCATGTCGAAAGCGTTCGCTAATTGAGTGCTTCGACACTCCACCACATGCCCGAGGGACCGGCGATCGTAAATAATAATGCCAGTGAATAATAAATGCAAAGCGTTGGCCCGTCCCAGAGCCTGCGACTTCTTCTGTTCAAGTGAACGTCTAAAAAGTAGGCAACGGAGGAAGGAGCAAACCGACAGGAACGGAAAGGAACTTCAGTGTCGAACTCAAGTGACAATATTTACGGAAAATGTGGAATACAAGCAGAGAGTGTGGCCCCGCTCGCCCACAAGATATTAGCCCTGCCCTGCCCGGCACGGCACGGCCCCTCCACACACACCACACACACACACACACACTGTACTCAGACATGAGTAAGTAGCCAGCAGCGTTGAGTGGCAAGGCGGCTGGGATGATGTCAGCGTGTAGGCATGTGTGTGTGTGTGTGTGTGTGTGTGTGTGTGTGTGTGTGTGTGTGTGTGTGTGTGTTTGAATGTTTGTAGGGGCATGCAACACGCAGCACGCAGCAGCAGCAGCAACAACAAGAAAAGAGGCACGTACATACGTCCTCGCAGTGTCCTCGCACACACACACACACACACACATCTCAGTCAGCACTCCTTTTGCTCCCCTCCCCACCCCACCCATTCCTCACTCTCTCTCTCTCTCTCTCTATGTCTCCCACTCTGCTTCACATATTCGCCCATCTTCTTTGCACTCTGCTGCTGCCTGGCGTTTTCATTTGCAAAAGGGTATTATGATTTTGTCCAGCTACTTGCCATGCAAAATAAATTTATATAATAATATACATATATACGTACATATGTATGTATGCTCTATTAATCAGTTGGATATATAGCCATGCATGTGCCCTGCAGTTTTCTTATCGCCGATTCAAAGCTTTGGCAGTTAATTTGTGTCAGAAATTAAAAGCAAATCTGGAGGCTAAAAGCCAAAGAAACGCGACACAAATTTGATCGAAATCGAATGATTATATCATATTTAATATACGCACATACATACCATGCATACATACATATGTATGTATGTACATACATACCCTCTTTCGAGGGTATTTCGGCTATTCGAAAATGCGATCTGGATGTGTGATTCTGATGGGAGAGACAACAGCATTTTATTTTGCGGCCATTGCGGTTCTTGTTATTTCTATTGTATATAATATATATGTATGTATATATGTACATACATACTCGTAGTCGTATATTGTTGTTGTTGTTGTTGTTGTTGTTGTATTTGCAACTAACAATATTGTGGTTGCTTCTGCTTCTGCTTTTCTGATTCTGCTGCTGCTGCTGCTGCTGCTGCTGGATGAAAATGTAAAAAAAAAAAAGGCGCACATTTCATGAATGAACAATGACGACATTTTGACAGCGGCAACGTTTACCTTTCGCCCCACCACCACCACCACCCTCAACCCCCTCCCTACACCACCCTTACCAAACCTACTCTAATGCCATCCCATGCACCTCATACCCTACACAACGACACCCCACGCCAACGCCAACGGTAACGGTAACGGCAACGGCAACGCCCTCCTACACTTGCCCGCGCAGGCGGAGAGGGGGCTTTGTGTCCAGTGCTGACATTTAGTAAAGAACGGGATGAAAGGGGGCTGTGGGGTGGTATAGCGATGACCATGCAACGATTGTCCTATCTGTCGTCCATCACATTGTCAAGTGCGGGTAAATTTCCTTTTACCTTTTCCCACACCCAGGCGCACACACTCGCAAAGGGAAGCGAGCGGCCACAGTTGGTGGTTGCTATATCAAACGCCATTTACTGATCGGATGGAATGAGCATGTAAATGGGGAGAGCAGCGGGTGGATTGCTACTCGTACATTTACGCATCTGAAGATATGTGTGGCATGCATCAAATACGAATGCGAGTGGCGAGTACGCGTATCACCCATTGAAACACCAAAGAGAAGAAGAGTCTGAAGAGTCTGCTGTAGCTCCACTTGACACTAGCCTAATTTGGACAGACACTCTCCCCCCCCCCCCATCCCCCCACCACCCTTCCTGCAACACCATATTCAATTTCTGTAAATTTCTATAAAGTTCAGATGAATTAGGTACACGGTTAATCGATTTGCGTACACGCGTATTTTTGAGCATGAAATATGAGCGAGTCTTCCTACTCTACTCCTCTGCCTCCTCCTCTTACTCCTCCTCCTTTTCCTCCTTTTTCTCTGATGGTTTTGCTGTCTTGACAAACCGCGTGGGCGAGTGAAATTGAATATTCAATTAAATCGCCTTCGGTTATGGTCAACACTTTCTCCTTGCAGCCCGCCAACGCCGCTGCACCTGCCACAGGGCAGAAAGGGGGGGGGGGGATGGTGTCAGCGGGAGCAACCTGCATAAATGCCAGGTCAAATGCAGCAACCTACACCTGGTGCGTAAGCCACCAGCTACAAGAACCATAACCATCGACTCCATCCCCTCCGCCGTATCCATTTCCATGCTACACTCACCCTTCAAGTGGGAGTGGTAGTGGGAGTGGGAGAACACCCCCTACCCTTGCCCACACCTTTGAACATTAACATAAGCTTACATTATTTAGCTGTGCGTTTCCTTTGCACTTTTGGCGGATGGATACAAAAGCAGGGCAGCGAGGAGACCTTAGATGGGGTACTGCAGGAGGTAGGTGGTAAGAGAGAGCGAGGAGAGTGTAGGGAGGTAGAGGGAGAGTCTCTCCACTGGAATTTGCATACATTTCGTTACATTTAAGTTGCAACAACAACAAGCAGCAGAGAGCAAACAGCAGTTACTACAAGTACAAGTATTTGCAGCAACATCAAGCATCAGCAGTAGCAGCCGCAGCAGGAGGAGGGTACAGGGGCTGGCTAATTATGCCATTGCCATCACCAATTCGCATCACCATCGCCATAATTAGGCATAATATTTAAGTACACGTGCATGGGATCATTAAGCGGAATGCCAGCAGTCGCAGGGCAACGTGGACATGAAAAATACGATACATAATATTATGTGTATTATACGTATGAGTAAAGGGAAGGGTTAGGGTTAGGGTACGAGTACGAGTACGAGTATATTGAATGCACTATCCACTGCTGAAAACTATTATCAATAGAAAGTTGTATACCAAATCGAATATATCATAGAGAACATTTTAAATCTAGCAATTGAAATAGTAAATCAAATAATTCAAAGCAAGGAATCCTCCACTTGCCATGCTCAACTTCAGATTGAAAGAGTTTATTGTGTGCAGTTTATTATGTCCACGGAAGGTTGCTCTTTGAGTGCTTCATTTTGCTGTGGCCCAAGTGCCGTCGATCATTTGTTATGCCAGAGATCTAAGGTCCTTTATGTTCATCTCTTTTGTTATATTTACAGTAGAAAATAAACGAGTAAAGAGCCACATTTTCCAGACTCTGCGCTGCCCACCCCACCTTGTCATTTCCTGTCACCTTGCCCCTGTTCCTTCCTGTTCCTTCCTTGTGCCATTGCATGTGTTGCTGTGGCAACCGACAACGACAACGGGCAACGGGCAACGAAAACGACACCGACACCGACGGCCGTTAAAATGTGCGGCAAACACGCGATTAAGGGTTGAGTGGGGGCAGGACTGGCGGCTTGGGGCGGCCAGGAAATAGGCAGAAATCATCCAAATGCCACGCAAATGCCACGAAACGGAAACGAAACGAAACGAAACCAAATGCTGTTGCTTTAGGGTATCCCCCAGCGCCTACCCGCAGGCCCATCAAAGTCCCACCAGTGCACTTGTACTGGCAAAAGTGCCAAAGAGCCCTGCTGCACCCCCCCCCCCCCCCACCAGCCCCTCCAGCTGGGAATGGAATTGGCTTATTGGTAACTGCTGTTGCTGCTGCAGCTTTCGGCTCCAAAGTTGTTTGGCACGGGCCCGAAGTGGGGCACAAAAAAGTGAGCCCGCAACCCCTCACCCCTCTGACAACTCCACACTGCCTGCTCTGCTTTGCACTGCCTGCCTGCCTGCCTGCATTGTTTCTTTCGGGGTTAACTGCAATGCGCAGCAGCAGGCCGAGGCGGTCAATGGAACTCGAACTCTGACTCTGACTCTGACTGTGGCCCTGGTTCCTGGTTCCTGGGTGCTCGAGAGGCTGCTGCTGCTGTTGCTGTTGCTACTGTGCTTTAACTATGCTCCATTGTACCTTCAATGCTAAACCATCTTGAAATGAATTAATCGGTAGGCAAAGTGCACCTTAAACAGCGGGGAGTATCGAATGTATATAGGTATAGGAATGGGCATGGGCATGGACTAGAACAATGGCAAAGGCAACCACCCGCAGAGATGCAAATTTATTAGCCACAGCTGATGGTGTGTGGATGGATGGGTGGGTGGTGTGGTGGTGTGGTGTGGTCTGATGAATGAAATGGAAAGGAAAGGAAACGGAAACGGAATTGACGAATGCCCATGAGATGAATGCGGCTTTTGTGCGGGGGGGGGGGGGCGTTGTGGCAACTGGTAAACAAAGAATTCAATCAATGGCCAAACAGCTGGAGGCAAACAAAAGGAAATGCTGTATGGAAACTAAAGAGTTTTCTTTCGATGGGCAGCAGCTGCTAGCACGAATGATTAGTTTATCTAGTTGATTAGTAACTCAGTGCATATCGATGCACAAAATAAAAACACACTTTCGTCTGACATTTAAACTTCAAAGTCAGCTACGAGTTTGAGTGAAGGCTGCAAGCAAGCAAGCAAACAAACATCAGTCAAGCATCGGCCTCTGCCCCGACAAAAATATAATTTACAATTGACGAAAACTCTTGCAAGATGTCTGCGCGTCCGAGCGGCTGTGCTTTGGCCCTGAGTGGCAAGCAGTGCGTGGCGATTGCCACGCATAATCCCATTGCCGGCATTGATGGCAACCATCAGCTGGACTTTTGCGATATTTTTAAGGTGACGCCCTTGATCTATGTGGCGCTCACAGGTATGTTTCCAGGTGTTTTTGCCTGCCAAACTAAAGTAAGTTGAATCGTACGCACCCCCAACCCATCAACCCATCAACCCATAGGATGCCACCAAGATGTGGTCAGAGTTCGCCAACGCATGAAGCTGCGCCAGAGTATGTTTGGCGCTGTGACGACCGAGATATATGCCAAAAATCTATCCAACTATCTGAGTGAAGCCCGTCTGCAGCCGTACCATGTGGAGAGCATTGTGGCTGGCCTCAACAGCGACACCGACACCATGAAGCCATTCATTTGCAGTGTGAATGAGAGTGGATTAATGACGGTTGCCGATGACTTCACCACGGCTGGCAAGTGTCCCGCCTTTGTTGACATTTGCAAGAGTCACTGGAAGCCGAATATGAGTCCAACCGATCTCGTAGCGGTCATAGCCGACGCCATTATGGATAACTCCAAACCAATTGGCACAACCCAATTTGGTACCACCATTTACGTTCTACACAAGATATCGGAACACGTTATTATCAATCCCAAGAACTAGAAATGCCCTCAAATTGTAGTCGCTTCTATGTATTACGAGTCTAACAAATACATTATGGGTTGTATCTAATCTTATTCGATATATGTATGTACATACATCTTTACATATGTATGTATGTATGTACATATGGATATGCAGGCACCCAGCAGCCAGCCAGTCAGCTGGGCCATAAGAAACGTAAAACTAAACTTTTCCGTAGAGTTTTATGATGAAAAATACACCAATGCTGAGCAACTAAACATATCCCTCAATTGATCCACTTTTGTGTGATTTAATACTTGGAAATACATACGCGCAAGTTGCCTTCTTCCCCTTCCCCTTCCCCTTTCTCATTAGTTCACTTGAACTGTGGCATTAATTATTTTGCCCCATTTTCTTGTGTTACTTGGCCATTTCTGTTTGGTGATTGCCATTTGTTTGTGTCGTTTTTTTCCTTTTCTTGGACATGTCCTTGTTTGATTTCTATGCAGTTATTTCTTCAGCGGTGTCCTTGAACGCGTACAGTTCTCCCGGGACAGTTGTGCCCACCACCACCGCCTCCTTCTTCATTTGATTAGTTTCTTGAATAGCTTATTCCCTTGGCAAGTTATCCTTGGCTAGTTATCTCTATTTAGCTGACAGCCCCCCCCAGCCACTCACCACCCCACGACACTCCAATCCACTCCACTCCTCCTCTCATGTTATGTCATATGCCACCTATGAAAAATGTATTTATAACCGAAAAGACATTGTCCAGGGTGTAGCGGTGGGTCGGTGGGTCGGTGGGTCGGTGGAGCTGTGGTAATGCGTTTCAAGCGTTAACCGTTAGTTGACCACCACGCACACAGAAACCAACCAACACCAACACACCATTACCATCGCATGTGCATGTGCACAGGTAGCACTTATTTTTATATCTTCGTCCCTCCATCCACCAGTATAAGCACGTGTATTTGCACACACACACACACACACTAATGCACGTGCCTGGCAGCATGACTGTGTGTGTGTGTGTTGATGTGTCGTAATTGGCGGCAGCCTGCAACGCAACTGATGACATCATGCAGCCCAGTCAGCCATCCAGCGTACCTTTCAGAGTTGCCAAGTGCTCGCTCCTCATGCCCATGCATGTGCGTGTGCCGCTATATATGTGCATACAAACATACTACATACATATGTACATATGTATGTATGTATGCAGTATGTTTGTTGTTTGTATGTGGCCTGGCCAATGCTCCAATTGCCATCGTACGCAGCTGAGCAGCAAAAAAAAAAACCAGCAGCACATTCCCCATCCACACTAACACCAAGACAAATTTATTTTATAGTCTTTGATGGGTATGTAGAAGTGTAAGGAATTGGTAAACTCATAAAAACAAACATTTATAGCTAACAAAAGCCTATTTTTATTGTTTAAAACATCAAATAATTTGAACTTACCGCCCTATTCAAGAAGAGTGTTGCTCAACGCACATTTTGCACTCACACAAGCAGTGCTCTGAAATGGCGCACGTACCAATCATCTGGCCACACCGAACGTAAGGTAATTTTCGGTATATTTCTGATGGTTGGTTGGTATATTTTATCGATAACTTTCGGTATTTTGCACGTAATTTCCCTACGTAATTTGAGATGGGTGATATTCATCGTGTATAAATCTGGTCACACTAAACCTTCTCCATAATTTCTCCTGGAGATGGGCGATTCATCGTATTTATCGATACGTGTTAAAACCGATAAGGTAATTTTCTGTATATTTTTTCGATAAATTCGCGGTCACACTGGCTAGCTCGACAATTTGTTTTGTTTGTTTGTTCTGTGGGTAAAAAAACAAAGAAATTAAAAGATGCCGCGCCTTATAAGCAGGCCTGAGCCTGCACCCACCTATTCGAATTTGGTAAGCCATAGAAGCAAATAAATGCTTCACTTGCATTTAAAGCTTGATTGCTATTATCCAGAGCATTGAATGGCTGTGATTCAGAACATAATATGAATGTATGTACGTACATATTTATGTGCCTGTATGTGTGGCCATAGCCACAGTACTATAGATAACATCAATTGAACATAACTGAACTGATTTATAGATATGGTATGTCTGCAAATTGTAATTTAATTTTCACCAACAGGTTGGATTTATATTCATATTCAATCTGATTGTGGGAACGGGCGCCTTGACTTTACCCGGAGTGTTTGCCAAGGCAGGATGGATGTTGAGTCTCGTAGTAATTATATTATTGGCCACGATCAGTTATATGACGGTGACCTTTGTTATTGAAGCAATGGCTTGCGCGAATGCCATCAAGAATTGGCAAACCCTTCAGGCACTGCGTCACCACAGTCGAAGCTCAGCTGAAAGCAGTGAAAATGATGATGGCTCTGGCGCATCTGACGACCAAGGATCAGATCTTAGAGAGCTCGAGCGCGTTCCATTGACAATTCAAAATGCTGAAAATCATTATTATCAGCTGTCACATAAATTCGAATTGGGCGAAATGGCGACCATTTTTTTCAACGAAATCGGCCGCATTATGTTTTTCTTGTGCCTGATTGTTTATCTCTATGGAGACTTGAGCATCTATTCAGCTGCTGTATCGAGGAGTCTGCGGGACGTTATTTGGTAAGTTCCAACATAAATCTAGGTAGAACATAAAACAGTTTTGATAATTTTAGTGACCAGACAAATGCAACAGATTCGCTTAATTCGAGGCAGATGTTTTGGCCTGGTGACTTCAGGAATAACACGGCCCACGCGTGCTGGAAAGAGCACACAATATCGCGATTAAGCGTGTATCGAGTGATTTTAATTGGATTCACTCTCATATTTGGTCCATTTGCTGCATTCAGCATTCAGAAAACCAAATACTTGCAGATTCTCACAGCTATTTTCCGTTGGATGGGTAAGCAGCTAAATCTTGTATTTAGTACATTTGACAGCATGAAAAGCATTTAAATTTAAACTCTTACACAGCGTTCACCATGATGATCTGTATATCGCTAAAACTGTTGATCTCCAGAGGACCCAGGGGACACCCAGTGAGCTTTAATGTATATGGCATCCCCTCGCTGTTTGGCGCTTGTGTATACTCTTTCATGTGCCACCATTCCCTTCCCAGCCTATTGGCGCCACTCAAGCACAAGTTAATGGTATCGAAAATACTTTCATATGATTATACCATCATTTGTGCTTTTTATATAGTATTAGCCATGACAGGCATATTTGCTTTTGACCAAATCGAAGACCTTTACACACTCAACTTCCTGCCGTACGATGAAGCCTACACAGACTTTGCCTCAGGCCTGCTAATAGGCATTGACTATTTTCTGGCACTCTTCCCCATTTTCACTTTGTCCACCAGCTTCCCCATTATTGCCGTAACACTGAAGAACAATCTTCAAACACTCTTTCTGGACATGTCGCGATACGACACGTACAGTCCGTTCGTGCGAATACTCTTCCCTTTGTGTGCCATTATTCCACCGTTTTGTGTTACATATTTTACGGAAAGTTTGGCAAGTCTTGTGGCATTCACAGGCAGCTATGCGGGGACTGGCATACAGTACATTATCCCTGTCTTCTTGGTTTATTTCGCCCGACGCACGTGCTCCGAACTTCTGGGAAGTGGTATTGTTAATAGTTTCGAAAGTCCATTTAAATCAAGTGCTTGGTTGATTTTCGTTATTGTTTGGTCTATATTATGCGTCTGTTTGGTAACCGTTAATATGGTTAGTTAAACGTGAGTGGAGTCTAGCCGTCTAGCCAGTCTATGACAGGTAACTTTCAGCGCTCGAGTTTTAAGAAATTACATTTAAGTGAAGCAAATTTCTTGAACCAAATTGTACACAATGTGCGTATGTAGAAGTTTGTGGTTGACATTTTATTTATGTAAGTCAGTATTGAAATTGGCTGTGAATTAAACGAATTTCGATTCTGTTATCCATATAACATATATTGTATGGTCTGACAAAATTTAATATAAACAAGTTATTTGAATTTATGTATATACAATTAAATATTATAAATATTATATGCAAATTATGAATAGATGTTTTAATGTTTAAAAAGAGATTATTTATTGGCGGATTAAGTGGGTTGAAAGGTGGACTTTTCTGGTATATTTTATCAATTTATCTTGGTATATTGCAACAGCCTGGAACCGAAAATGGAACCATTGCAGTTCACAGCCACGAAACGAAAAAAAAAGAATATTTTAAGAACCAACGGCATTGAAAAGTCTTCGTGAAAGTAAAACAAACATTTATAGCTAACAAAAGCAAACTAATTCAATTGTTTAAACAATCAAAATATTTGAATTTACCGCCCTATTCAAGAAAAGTGTTGCTAAACGCACATTTTTCAGTCACACAGGCAGTGCTCTGAAATGGCGCACGTACCAATCGAATCGAATCTATATTTGATTTGGCGCGGTATTTGCAATCGGATGAGCAGCAGACTAAAGATAAAATTTGATTTATTTGCCAACTTATCATCATATACGCGCATACGTATGCTTATCATAGAATTAACAATAACAGGAAACTAGGGCAGAGCGGAACCAATTCGACGCCTCTCAAGGTCGCTGATAGACGGCCTCATCGTGCTCGGCCATCAGCTGCTTGTGATCGAAGGCGTGCTCATCCTGGCGCACATTCCATCCGAGGCAGCGGCGCACACCGTAGAAGACGATGACGAGCACTAGGGAGAGAAGTGATGCCGTAATGGGCACCACCAGGATGAGATCCAGCTGCGGCTGTTCCAGCTGGCTGGCCTGCAGCAGGACAATGGGCATGGTCATGTTCAGCACACTGGTCTCGATGGCCAGGGTCAGAGCATCGGTGGGCGAGCGGCAGAGCAGCTTGGACAGCAAGTAGGTCGCCAGATAGCCGGCAAGGGGCAGGCAGAGACCAGCAACAAGCACCTGAAAATGCGGGAATGAAGCTGCCCCCAACTAACGAGAACTTTACGTTGCAAAGCACTTACCTGCCAGGTGAACTCGGCAAAGACAAACCAATTGAGGCCCACCGTCAGCCCAACCAGACACAGGCTGAGCACCACCGAGAGCGGCTTGAGGAAGCGGAAGATGAACCGCGTCGTCTTCGGCACGCAGAGCCGCAGCAGGAGGCCAACGGCTAGGCAGGCTACCAGAGCAGCCGCGCCGCCCGACAGCTGGCCAAAGGGCACCGTCAGTTCATCGTCATCGTAGACGAGTCGGCCCAGGACCATGATCCATAGCGGCATAAATGCCAGCGCCAACAGGCTGTTGATGGTGGTGGTGGCAATCGACAGGTTGATGTTCCCCTTAAGGAAAACGGCGCACACATTGGCCAGACCGCCGCTGGGCGCCAGAGCAGTGTAGAAGAGGGCCAGCTGCAGGGGCTGCTGTCCCGGCCATAGGGCACGGCCCAGGCCAAAGCCTAGGGCTGGCATTAGCACGAACCGACTGACGATTCCCACGACAGGACCCACCGGCCGACACACGATCCCCTGCAGGCGCTGCAGGTCCAGCACGGTGCCCAGATTGAGGAACATCAGCAGGGCGAGGGCCGCCGACACATATGTGGTTATCCGCTCATCGACAACGCGTTCCCGCAACACCGCAATGGACAATGGCTGGGGGAACGACTCGATAGCGCCGCCAGCGGTATGCAGCTCCACCAGCAGTTCGCTGTAGCCGAAGCGTTTGCCCGTCACATCCACCGTCCCCAGCCAACTGCCGCTGGCATTGAAATCCTCGCGGGGTACTGTCCTGTTTGCCAGGGCCCTCAGCTCGTCGCTCGAGCGCACCACAAAATGGTAGTCCAAGGTGGCATCCTGCGGCTGGACATTGTAGATGTGCAGCTGAAGCTGTTCGCTTCCATCGCTGGGAAGACGGAGCTCGACCTGGCCGTAATCCACCAACCAATTGCCGGCCAAGTCCCCGTACTTGGCCTGAACCCCACCGATTCCCAGCAGGAGGAATGCCAGGAAGGCCAGGAGCTGCCGCCGTCTAGTGATCGACATGTTGTCCATGCTGCGTCGCTTTTCCAACTGATACAGCTGGCCACAGCACAGGCAACATCGTCAGTCGACCGACAGTCGTCTGTGCGTCGCACAAAGAGTTCCGTTATCGGTTCGTAGACCCGTAGACTAAGCCCAACCTCACCAGATTGCTTTTATCAGGTGGGGAGGGGGTTGTTGCCTGTGGACGGCTGCATTCCAGGTGCGATCCAAATAGGGGGAACCAAAATAGAAACTATTTTCATGGTTCAATTGTGAAACTTAATCGAGAAGCCAACGCCGAGGAACGAACATCCATCCATCCTAGACATTAGACCCTTAAAAAGATAACGAAAGCTTGTTTGGAGATTATACTAGCAGATCCCGATCCCCAAAAGATCCCCAGAGTTTAGAGTGAATTCTGGGAGCCTTGTTAGACTTAAATAGTTCTGAAATTCTTTTTCAATAATAGAATTTCAATTAAACAAAGAGAAACCAGCAAACCCCCACCATACCCACAGAGCTGTTTAGCTGTTAAGTTGTTTCCCTGCTCCGATAATCTCAAGGGTTTTTCTTTTTGTTTGAGTGCATTGTTTGGGTTCGATTTAATACGAGTACAAAAGTACGAGCCATATGTATATCGAAAATATAGAACGTTTTTTGTTTGTGTTCGTTGATGACAATTAAACAATTAAAACTGAAAATGCCGCGCTACTGATTATGGCCATAGAATCGTATATGTACATATGTATGTGTGCGTGTAGATACTGTCGATATTTCTCCACTCCCGTTGTGTGTTTTTTCCTGAGTCCAGAGGCCATAAATTGAAAATTATGATTGCCCCATAAACCATTCAGATTTCAATTTCTTGCTTTTATTGTGTGTGTGTGTGTGTGTGTGTGTTTCTCGTTTATCGTTTCTCCGTTTGTTTAGTTGGTAGGTACATATACATAAAGTATACGATTTAGCGTTAGACTACAGTGTACACTTGTACATCATACATAATTATTATTATTGTATTTATTTTGTTTATTTTTGCATTGCATTTACTTATATAATTGGCATACCACACACACATTCATACCCATGGGTATATGGCATGTGTGTGTGTGTGTAGAGATAGTTCTGTCCATCGACAATCATAATCATCAATCAAATTGCAACTAACTAGAAAGATTATCAGGCGGAAGGGAGGAGGAGTATCAAATTAAAATGGAAATGAAAATGCAGCACTTGCCCAACTCTTTCGAGTCTCCCTATCTCTGACTTCTTCCAAAATATAGCTGATTGGTATATTGTATTTAATTTTTGATTATTGTGTGTTGCGGGGCAGGTGTCTGGGTGTCTGGCATTTGTTGTTTAGTGTTAGATAACCCAAATATGCTCACCCATATGCTTATGGGTGGGTGTGGTTGGGTTTCAAGCAAACTATATTTATCATTGATTTTTAATTAATTTTTTTTTGAATTTGTATTAGAAAATAAACGAAAAAAAAAAAACAAGATTAACTTATGTACTTTCCATCTCTCTCAAACTGTGCAGCTGTCTCGCTCTATCTCTCTCTCTTCTCTCTTCACGTCTTTTTATGCTTTTTCTTTATGGTCTCTCTTACTCCTTCGACTTGACGCGATTTGGAATCGCTGCTAGTATAATTTGTAATACTTAATTCAAAAATACTTGCGAAATGAAACTGTTTCGTTTAAAAAAATATCAATACGCTTTATGCCATGGGTGGGGGGGAGGTGGATGTACATTGTGGAAAAAAAATAAAGAACGAGGCGTTGTGGGCTTGTTTCGTGGTAATTAATCACATAATCATAATCAGATAATCGTTAAACATATATTTTCAGTTGACACAAAGAAGGCGGCAGTGGGCACAGAATCATCCGAGAATGAAATAGCGATTAAAAGGGAGCAGCCCACAGGTAGACGGAACATCCATCAATGGGTGGGGTGTAGAGGGGTTACATTCAATCACACATAGGGGGAAAAAATAACATTCACACACGTTTTACACAATAGCACATAGCAACAGGCATTTCCTTTCGTTTGAATCGAATTAAATTGGATTACATTTGGCGGCAGCAATTTAATTCGTTTAATTCAATTCCGAAAGACGAAAGAAAATATCAAAACTAAAGGCTACACTTGTTCATCCTCGTCATCTGTCAATCTCAATCAGAATCCTGCTCCTAGTTACTAATTTTTTGCAGCTTTTGCAATACTTTCAGACCCTGCTCCTGATACTCTTGCTTGGACATCCAGAAGCCGTCCCGATCCTTTGTCACCTCCGCCAGAACGGCGCCGCCAATGAAGACCATATCCTTCCGTCTCGGTGGATCCTCAATGCGTATTTTAAATTTCTATAAATATAAACAAAAATCAATTCCCCGTAAACAATTTCGAACAAATTAAAGCAATCGAATTCATACCGCCAACTTTTCCGTATCATTCTTCAGCACTCTCTCCAGATACAATTGTTTGATCTCGCGCTCCAATCGACTGGGCAGACCCGGATACATGGTGGAACCACCCGACAAGACAATATGCTTGTAGAGCTCTGGGCGTATATCAATGTCCGCCGCTTGGATCGTATTGAAGACCAGCTCCGCAATGCCAGCGCCCTCGACATTGATTAAATGCGGTTGGAATAGTGCTTCGGGTGCCTCGAATCGTTCGCCGCCCACCTTGATCACACGGCCATCGGGCAACGTATAGGACTCAACCAGCACCGTGGTCTCCAGCGCCAAACGTTGCTCCATCTCGATGTCGTACCCAATGTAGCAGAGCTTCTCTTTCATAATTCGGACTGTTTCGAAGTCAGCGGAATGATTGAAGGCGTATCCACGTAGTAAAAGTAACTGCAAGAGATTATCGGATTATCGAATTATCGAATCAGTAATGCAAATGACAGACGCATGGATTATGAACGCACCTTAATCAGATAGCGGGTGATATCGCGTCCAGCAATATCCAATCGACGCGTCAAATGTGGCAGGGCAAACTCCTCGTAGACAGGACAAATATGCGTTACCCCATCGCCGGAATCGACAACAACGCCCGATATCAGGCCCTGGGCGTATAGCGTAAGCACAGCCTGAATGGCAATGTATGTAGAATCGAAGCCGTACTTCTCGAACATCACCTGGTGCAGCGAATCAAAGATAAAACGATTAATAGAAGTACATCTCGATGGAAATGGACACAAAAAACGAACAGCAGCAGCAAACGACCTACCTCAATCATTTTCTCCCGATTCTTTGTGGGATTCATCGGTGGCTCTGTCAGCAGTATTTTTGTGTTTGTCGGATCAATGTCCATCTTCTTGGGCCCGAACGTATAGTCCCACACATGACACATGTCATCCCAGTTTCGGACCACACCATTCTCCATCGGATAGGAGACCTCCAGTAATGATCGCAGCTGGGAGGCCTCATCGCCGACCATCAGATCCTGCAAAGTTTTTTTTTGTTTTTTTTTTTGCATATTTTTTTGCATTGTTAGTGGCCACATCACATATTTCTCTTCACAATCTGGGATTAGGAGCAAATGGGAGTTGCGGGGAAAGGGTCGTGGGGTAGTTCGAGCACTAGCTCCGGGACATATGTACACAAACAAAATAGCGATAGGTACAGACAAGAACCAAATGGGGTGGGATGGGGTGGGGTGGGATTTACTACAATGCAAAGCTTAATGTAACAAATCTAAACTAAACAAATAAACACAAAACAATTAACGATCAGCGTGCAATAAACAAACAAAGCAACGAGTGTGTGTGCATGCGCGCATTCCAGAAGCTCAATTGTTTCAGCTGCCAAATCGAGCTTGTGGAATGTCTTGGAAATACATAACTACGTAAACTAAAAGAACTTCAGCTAAGCCACAGGCATGCAGTCATGCATCAAAAAATTAACAATTAAAAATAGCTACAACAACGCTAATGGAACTAACAAAGAAAAGAATGTGCATACAACAATAACGAATAGTAGTACAATGAGTGTGTACATACTAGAAAAGCGTATAAACAAAATCGTTTCTTCTGGTTTAAAAACCCAGAGAAAACAAAGTGTTAAATAACAAAAATTTCGATTTCGATTTAAATTAGTTTTAAGTTATTATTTAATTTGCTTTGATTGTTGGTTTGCTTGAGGGTTTAAATCGAACACATCTCAAATTGAACAGTTTCAAATATATGTATGTGTGTACATATATGTAGGGCCACAACTCAATATTCAATATAAACAACTAGCGGAAATGGACATATATTATGGAAAAAATTAACACAATTTAATCAATCCTAGGTGCATTGATTTAACTAGAATTAGTCATCAAATTTCAAACTCTTCGAATATCTTTGTAAGCGTGTGTGTGCGCGTGTGTATAATTATTATATATGAAATTTTTGTTATTTAACCTTTTTTTGAATCAAAATCGATTTTGGGTTTGTTTTGCTTTTTTTTTTGTTGCTGTTGTTGTTGTGTGAATTACTTTTAACATTTGGAATTAATTAAGGGGAATTGATTTTTTTTTTTTTTGTAAACTATAAAAATTTGACTTACATCGACATGTAAATCCTGCAAAATATTTGTATTTTCAAAAAATATGTAAAAAAAAGAACAGAAAATGGTATAAGAATATTAAAAATGAATAGAACGATTCGGTTTTTTTTTTATAGTGTTTGTATCGTTTTGCTTGTTGTTTTTTGTTTAAACTTAAAAACCAGCAAATGCTAGGAAAGTCATATTGGATTTAGTAGGATATGGTATAGGTAATGGTATCAGATAAGAAAATGCACTAGAAAAAAGCAGACGGGCTTTTTGTGGTCTGATCTGATATGGTCTGGGTCCCCCATCTTAAGTTCTAAGCCCCGGCCTTAACCAAAAAACCGAAAGAAAAACTTAGCTACTAGTACACTATTTATGTATGGCCACCGCGCTCCTGCCCCAGCCCCAGGAGCTTATACTTTTATCCACTTATTTGTGTATAACAGATAACACCACACACCATTGAAACCAAGACCAAATGGAAGCCACCCATGGGGGATGCAACTCAAGACAAAATGCAATGTGATCATATGTATGATGGAAGAAAGGAAAACGGTGAAGTAAAGTGGAGTGGAGTATGCAAGGGGTATATGTAAGTATGTATGTATGTATGTAGTAAATCATAATGAATATATGTAACTATGCCACACTAAATAGATAGAATATAATAGAACAATTTGTTTCAGCTAAAATAAGATCAGATGAGAGACAGAAAGAGAGCGGGTGGTGTTTGTATGTGGGGGGAGGGGAAGTGATTATGGAATGTGAATTTCTAGGCGCTAATTTCGTTCTTGCCGTTCAACTAGTTCTTGAATAAGTTATATAGAAAGAAATTACCAAACTAACTGGTGTGTGTGTGGGAGTGTGTGCGAAAGATGAGCCTGTGCATACCCTCCAGTACAATACCCAGCTGTATTACAGAGGCTTTTATTCTGTTACTTGTAACTAGTTACCAAACTTGTTACCAGTAGACACAGCTAGCTACTGCTAAAATATCATTTAACATCGATTTGCAAACGGAGAAGTAAGCAGCAGCTAGCAGCAACTGATTACTGCTAGCTAATTTGGTAACTTGTCCATGCCCATATACCAGTACCACCTACGGGTAAGGCCACAGATGATAGAGCACGGTACTGGAGAGTACTTAATTTCTATGTATACGTATGAATGTGATATTGTGTTCCTCTTCCTTTCTTGTGTTATTTGTTGGTGTTTTAAATGTTTGTTTTTTTGTTTACGGATGGTCGGTGGAAATCGGATAATACGCTCGTCATACCTTCACTTCGATGTCACCGATTTTGTTCACCGCCCGGATAATGGGTCGACCCACCATCGAGGGGAAAATGTGGGCGGGGAAATTGCTGCCGGCATAGCCGCACTTCACAAACTGCAATCACAACAATACATAGAAAGAGAGAGAGAGAGAAAGAGTGTTAGAGAGTCGTTGTTTGTTTGCGTTTCAGTTTGAGCCGCCAGCTGCTTTTGTATATCGGTTCGGTATGGAACCGCTATCACCGTTATCTTTTGCGCGATAAGACATAAGATTGAACACAAAATACCATAGACGTCCATAGCCGCCGCTCTTTCGGCAGTTTGGGCGTGTTTTGTTTGTGTATGAGTGTGTGTGCTGTGTGTCAGGGTATGCGTAACATTTGAGTCGGGTGAGTAATACCATATCGACGACGGTCAGCGGTAGCAATGACTAAAGCGGCAGCAGCGCAGCACGAGATGGAGAAGCAGAGGCAGCGACCTCTTTCTCCACATTGCACCAGCCTGCATGCATCAATACTGCACTCCCGCAGCGTCGCGCCGACCTCAACGTCAACGCCCGAAGCAGTCAAGCAGTTCCATTGGAAGCACTGCTTAACCTACAAGAATCTGCTGCGGCAGCGGCGGCGGCGGTCCAGAAATGTGTGTCACAGTGATCGCAGGGGGAAATCGGGTTAGAAACTGGATGAGAACATCGATATCTTACCCCTGTGCCGTTATCACAGACAATGACATTGCGTCCCTTGCTATCCATTTTTTGGGGCACCAACTGGAACTGGAAACTGTTCGCGGCTGCTTCTCCTGCTGCTGATGATGATGTGTGGCTGCTGCTCCGGTCGGCTCTTAGTTGAGTTTCACCGAATATGGGGGGGATGGCTCTGTTTTGCAACGAGAAAAAGAAGCGGGATGAGCTATAGCGTTTCCTGTTGACTGTTGAATGGTTATTGCGGCCGCTCAGCGACTGCACTTAATCATACACTTTACTTTCCCACACACCAAGCACACAATCACACTTCATTCATACACACACCCACACAGAGACAGGCATGCTGGCGCGAGAATTTGTTTTTCCTCTTACCGTGTTTCCGATGCTCGAAAATTGCTTTGTGCTGTGATCGTTAATGTAATAATGTAACACAACTAATCAGTTTTAAAATGTTGAGTGGTTACACACAGCAGCTAGGTTGCTTATTATTTCGATTTTCTTTTTGCGGCGGTACAAAAACACGGCACACGCACACACACACACCATCAGTGTGACCGAAGATTTATCGATCAAATATAACGTCTGACCCTCAAAAATATACCCAAATAAACCACCCATTCTCATAATATACCGTAAGTATACCGAGAAAATTCAAGTAGCTATAATAAACAATCGGTATTTTTGTGCTATAAATGAAACTATCGGCGTTTTATTTTGAAAAGACAAAATATCAAAGCTATCAAAATAACAATCACAACTACAGTTTCAAGATATTAGAGGTCTGAAAATGTCTATAGAGTCTGTACTATATCAGTTTCTCCTCCTTGTCGTCTACAATGACAGCTGCGCAAACGCAAGTAGCGATTGAGCGTTGAACCCAATTGTGCACTCGTCGTTTAGTTTCTTATTCTTATTAACGCTTCCTAGCGTTATTTATAAACCGTATAGTTACACTATAGTTGCGCAAATACCTACCAACATTTTTGAAATAATGAATAAAGAACGGACGGGTTTTAAGTCCGTTGGAGATGGCATAGCGAGACTTCGTCCGTGGCTAGCTGTTTTTCCGTTAAGTTCCTCTGGTCTGAACTTCGTAATGTTGCCAAGTTTTTGAAATGTACAATGTAAAATGTAAATAACACAATGTTTTTCTACATTTTACGGCTGTTAAATTGCCCAGTTCCGTCGTCAGGTGTCTCTGTTGATATTTCACACCTGTGCATTTGTTTTGAAAATAAACATTTTTTTAAATAAAGATCTAAAACTCTTTCTTAAAAATATTCCTATTTTATAGAAAATTTATAAATTTATTATCGATTATTTATTGGTTTTTTTTAAACGTTGTAGACAACAACCACAAAAATTGTCGAAGTTTTTTTTAAATTCCGAAAATTCCGTTAATATATCCCAAGAGCATAAGCCATAAAAATGGAAATTTTTGCTGCGATTTATTTTATTTTGTTTATATAATATGTATATGTATATATAATTTAATAATATAATAAACATTACTCATTTGTTATCTTTATAATTGCTTTAAGAGGCGAAATGTCTTATATATGTATGTAAGTACCATGCACGTCTTCTGTTCTGGAATGCATCTATATCTCGGGCCACGCCACACACTATCCCCGACCCTGATCGCGCTTTAACAGTAACGTGGTGTTCCTTTTTGATTCGGTTTATGCTTTTGGTTGGTTCAACGACTAATGGATCCATAAAGTATTTAGTATGGTCTTGATATATTATCAAAATCTAAAGATCTGCATGTTCCGTCTCTTCCATCTCTCACTATATGTATAGGCAAGTAAATATGTATTATGTATGGTAGTGGCGTGTATTTGCCATATGTATATCGAAAGGGCAGAGTCTCCGCCAACTCATCTCATTCGAGAGTTACTTATGGAATGGGCGAGTGGGGAGTTGGAATGTGAGTGAGTGAGTGTGGGAAGAGCTAAGCAAATCTATCGTTTTTGGTTAGACATTATGCTTCATATAATACTTTACCATAATTTGGTATTTCTCCATATTTGTTTGGTGTTTTCTCATTTTGTATACTTGACTTGTGGCATCAATCAATTTCAAATTGCAATTGGTTTCTGTTGTTTTTGTTTTCTAGGGAAGCCCCAGTTTCATTTACCTCCGTACTAACTAAATATGCATTTTGCGATTTAACAGTTTTCAACAACAATAGAGGAAACGGAAATACTGAAACTTAAACTTAAACTAAATACTTGTTCTATTCTTGTTCATCATATCATATCATATCATATCATTTTGTCGATTTTTAATATTTATATAGTTAGTTTATCCTCTTGTCCTCCTCTTGTTCTTCCTCTTGTCTTGGTGTATGTTTGTGTCTGTCTGGCCTGAATCCAAAACAACAAAAAAATTGTGTCACTATAATAGATATTTTGTTTAAGTGGTAGCCATCTCTCAATAAGTTGGGAAGATGTCCCCATTTATAAAAGCTAAGTTTTCTTCCGCCCTATTCGGGAATTGGAATTTGTTTGTTTAGTTAACTACGATTGAAATAATTTTTGGTAGCTTGACGATACGTGTGTGTGTGTTTGTGTGTGTTTGTTTGTTTGTTTGTTTGTTTGTTTGTGTGTGTGCATATTACACTAAAAACTAATTGTTTTATCCAATTGTAACTCCTCATATATGTATGTACATATGTACCATATACCTCATGTACATATGTACTTGTATATTAATATTAAGTTGAAGGGTGCGGAAGGGTATTTGTATTGTATTGTATTTTATGGTGGTTTTTTTTTTTTTTTTTGCAGAATCGAAGCAAAGTACAGCCGTGCGGGGAATGGACTCGAGTCGAAACGAAGCGAAACTGGAGCTGAGTCCGGGAGCGTGGTGTGGTTGTTGTGTGTGTGTGTGTGTGTGTGCCGGGGTGCTGGATGAAGGCATCTGTTGTGTGATTCTCTCCTATTACAATGCGTTTATTCATATATATATATATATATATATATATATAAATATATATTCGTATATATGCATTTATTTTGATTTGACATTGGAAAGTCGGCTATAAATACTATATATGTATCTCTCTTGCAACACTATTCGAGGGCGTTGCGCGGAACAAGCGAACGCTGCATAGAATTGGTTGGGGAAGGGTGGAAGTAGAAGGAATTGATTGCCATCTCTTGAATTGAATTGAAACGCCTGTTCCACAGCGTTCCATGCCTTATACAATATACATACTTAATTAACTACATATTTACTTAATTGGAATCTGTATCTCAAAAACTTTCATCGTTAATGTGTGTCAGTAGAAATTTAAAAAAAAAACCAAACACCTCGAGGAATAACCGAAAGGTAACCCTCTATGGCGTGTGTATTCAACAGAAATAATGGTGTTCTACGAGTAGTTTAATGTACACAAGGGGAGGGGGATATTTATATTATCAATTACATTTCTATTAAGAAATTATTAGTTAAATATCTGATTTGCTAGTTAAATGCGGAAACGCTTTGTTTTCGCTTTGTGGGTGTCGGTGTGTGTGTGTGTTTTGAATCAATCAATCATTTAAAATGCATCATATTCATTAACTAATTAGCTTAACTTCTTCCGCTTTACTCTTTACATGTTAATGATAACATAGACTCGATTTGGGTTGATTCTGTTGATAAAACGCAATAAATCATACAGCCGCCACACACGCGTCCATCATACACACAAGATGGTACATCGAATATGTAACAGATTTAAGTCGAAAGTTACATATATTAAGCAACAATTATACAGATATATGAATGTATTAATTAATAGAATATAAATATATACATATACATACACATATATGTATATGTATACATATAAAAAAAAAGGTAAACTCTTCTTTTGTTGGTTTTGTTTTTCAAGTTTAATTCGTATAAGGAACATTTATGGACTATTGCGGCACATATTGCAAACTGGTTTCTTCTATCTCTTCATTCATTCTTCTCATGCTTTTCAAGTTTATGTTATGGATTACAAGACAAGGATTGCACAAAAGTATGTTTTTGTTTTGTTTTGTTTTCTTCTCATATTCAATTCATGGTTTTTCATCTTCATATTTGTTTAGTTATAGATCGATATTTAAATATATATTTATATATTCCATATGTATATATGCTCGCTTCTTTTTGGCGCTGCTAAATGTTTTTAACAGATTAGCGCTGGATTTTTACCATCATTTTTTTTTTCATTAAGTTTTAGTTTGTTTTTGTTTTTTTTTTTGTGTTTTGTTCATTTTTCATTCAAGGTGTTCTCCCATTCGGTTTTTGTTTGTTTTTGTTTTTGTTTTTATACATTACAACTTAAGCTAAGAATTATGGGGGATTTTGTTTTCTGGGTTTTGGGGTTTTCTTGAGAAAAGGAATTCTTGCGGCCGGCCCGCCAAAGTATGCAACACATAATTCTAATATCCAATGTGCGCCGCGATGCGCGCCTGCGCTAAAACAAATTAATCGGCTGCTGTTGCATGCTTGCATGCATCCAGAAGTGGTCGTGGAAGTGGTCGAAAGTCGGAGCTGGAGCTGTGTTACATTTCTACTTAGATTAGATTGGGTTTTTTGTTGATTTGTTTAAGTTGTTGCTCTGCCACACTTTAAGCTTAATTAAGGATCTTCTTTGTTGTTTGTTTGTTTGTTTGTTGGTGTTCTTCCGTTTCCGTTTCTGCTTCTGCTTCGGGCCAAGCTTGAGGTTCAGTTACAGCTACACAATGATGTTTAGCTAAAACGACAAATCGTTGACACTTTACTAAATAAATGTCTCTTAGGTCTATCCACACTGCCACTGTCACTGCCTCTATCTGCACTCTGCTCTGCTCCACTCCACTTCGTACCACTGCTGTACCGCCTGCCAGCACACTCAATCCGATCTGTGGCATGCCGCTTACCCATGCGCCGCACCGTTGTTGCTGTTGCCTTGACTGTGATGTGATGACTGTGGATGGTGCGGATCCTCGCTGGGCGTAGGGGGCTGGTCGCGACGGGGCGGCATCCGCTCGTTGACGGCATCGAGGCCCTTGGCCTCCGCGAACGAGGTAATCTTGTGGTTGGGCGAGAAGCCCTGCATGGCATTCTTGAGCGACTGCTTGCCACCGGAGAGGGCGCCGAGGGGCAGGGCGCCCGTCGGCGTCAGGCCCTTCAGCTGGAGCACACTCTCGGACTCCTCGCGCAGCACGGAGAATACGCGCGCCATCTTGCCAATGGCACGGATCTTGTTGCGTATGACCTCCTTGCGCGCCGCCGCCTCGTCGTCCGAGAGCGGCTCCTCGCTCTCCTCGGTCATGAGCTCGTCGTCGGAGCAGATGTTCAGCACGTTCACCAGCATCTCGGTGACCTTCTCGCCCACGAAGGGCAGCGACCAGGTGAACACGTCCATGAAGTTGGGAAGCCAGTAGGGGTGCGGCGAGCAGTTGAACTGTCGGATGTTCATCACGTTGTTCTCGTACTTCAGCACCGCCGCCTTGTTGTTGTACACATCAAGATAGTTGGGCGCCGAGAAGATGGTGATCAGCGAGGGGAAACCGGTGGTCTGGCTCTTGCGATACATGCGGTAGCCGGCGTCCTGCGCCTCGTGCGCCCGTATGATCGACAGCAGATTGTTGTTCTGCAGGAAGTCGCAGCAGGCGGCGTAGCTGTAGAAGTACGAACAGCCGCGCACCGAGTTGTGCGTGTAGAAGTCCGAGTTCTTCTCGTTGCCAAAGTCCTCCAGCGGATCGGACCACAGCAGGTCGCACATGGGCCCGAATGCGGGTGGCTCCTTGAAGCGGTCGAGCCGCCGTATGTCCTCCAGCTCGTGTATCTCCGGCGACAGGCCGCCGTGCACGCACAGGAACTGCTGGTTCATGAGCGCCGCCAGCGGCAGGCAGTCGAACGCGTCCATGCACGCGTCGTAAACGCGCTCCGAGTACTTGATCTTGCACTCCTGCTTGAAGGTGAAGTACTCGGTCAGGTGCCGGCACTCGTGGTTGCCGCGCAGCAGGAACAGCGTTTGCGGATAGGTGATCTTCAGCGACCACAGATACAGCACGCACTCGATGCTGAAGTAGCCTCGGTCCACGTAGTCGCCCAGGAAGAGATACTTTGTGGTGGCCGGCGAACCGCCCACCTCGAACAGCTTCATGAGATCGTAGAACTGGCCGTGTATGTCTCCACAAACCGTCACTGGCGCCTCGATGTCGATCATTGTCTTCTCCTGACGCAGTAGCGCGGCCCCGTCCTGGATGATTTTGAGGGCGGGCGCCTCTTCGATACGCCCTTCCAACACAAAGTGCTGCTTCAAGACGTCGTGATTCGGTTTGCCCGTGCGCGGATCAAAGACCTCGGCCAGCGTCAGCTTGTGGCTGGGTGGGAAGGGGACGCTATCCACCACACGCTCTTTGGTGTTGACCGCCGTATGCCCACCATGGGGCTTGCCCTGCTTTGTGGGGCTGCCATCGTGATCCGCGGCGTTTGAGTTGCTCGCGTTGGCGTTGGCGTCAGCGTTGGCGTTGGCACTGGCCTGGGAGGAGGAGGAGGAAGTGGCGGCGGCATTGCCAGCAGTAGTGGAAGAGCCAACGTCACCAGCGGCGGCGGCGGCGGAGGAGCTGTTGGCGTCTGTGGCTTCAGCGGTGGAGGCGTTGCTGGCTCGCTGCTGGCTGGCACTTGTTGCCACTTGGCTGTCGCTTGATTGATTATTCGAAGACATGGCTGATGCTGATGCTGGAGTTGGAGCTGCTCCTCTGGATTGGAGCTCTCTCTCTCCACTTGACTGCGTTCTCCGACTCCGAATCCTCTCTATCAACCCACTCACACTCCCTTGCACTCACACTCTCTTTCTCTCTCTCACCGTTCCCGTTTCGTTTGCGTTCGCGTTGGCGTTCCTCTGGTTCCTGTTCCTGTGTGACTATTCCTGTCCCTGTCCCACCTCCAGGCTCAATTTCCACGAACACACATACACATACAAAACAACCCACACACACTGGCACTTTTTACTGCTGCGCTGCTGGTGTTGTTGTTGCTTTTGTTGCTGCGCTGCTTTTACTGCTGCTGCTGTTGTTGGAGCTTAGCCGCTTTATCGCCTTCCAGCTTTGATTTAAGCAAATTAACAGTTTCGTTGTTGTTGCTGCCACTGGCCGTGTTCGTTATGCGCTGTTTTTACTCAACAACAATCATATTCACTTAGTATTTTGTGTATTTTCGCTTCGTCTTGACCCTGCAGACGTCGTAATTTCTCTCTTGCGCTACGTTTTTTTTCTTTCTTTCGCTCCTAGGACTTATCGATAAAATGACCCTCACAAATATACCGTAATATACCAAAAACTTTATGAAATATACTAGTTTATATACCGATATACCACAAATTATGAGTGAGTGAACTATTTTAGCCCAATAAACACCCCTCCATTTAAAGAGGTGAACAACTTCAGTAAAACCGCTGAAAAAACCCCTGTTTGTAAATTATTTTTTTAGATCCTATAAATTCGCCTAAAAAAATTACCACGATGTCTTTCACCTGAACTGCGCTAACAAATTTCCAGTTTCATAATTTTCGTGTCTGAATTTAAACACCCCCCGGTCGACAATGGGCTAACGTTCTGTTTTGTTGATCGGAAATCATATTCCTCGATTTTGATATTCGGCTTAATATTATTAGCTAGCTAGGACTCTCAGCACTTTACATACAATTATATCCGATAAGTTAATCATTTTTCATAAGATTGTTTATTTTGAAGAATTTAAGAATTCTCTTTTATGGGATTATTATATGAGGTTTGAACAAGGAGGTAAAAAACAAATAACGTAAGTGTTTAAACGTCATTGTTGCTGGTTTCAGTTATGAGGATGGACATTTGTATACCATATTTCCTTTTTTTTACCTATTCATGCAATTGATATGTTTTTTGTATATATTTACATAAATCTCAATCCCGATACCTATGTATGTAAACTTCGCCTCTGTGAGAAGATAAACAGAAAAATTTGTTAGAACAATTTTTAAAACTTTGACTAACCATTTTCCCAAATTCTAAAATATCCCTTCTCACTAAGTGTATTTTGCTTCAGATGGTGCTTATTACGTTCCACATGCTGCGGGAATTTTGTCAATGCAAGTTGACATACAAAGCAACATTGTAGCTTCATTCCATTAAGTTTTCCCGTTAGATACATGCCTTAAAAAAGAGGTACAAAATCAAAATCCACCAAAATTATAGAGAAAAAATTAAAAACCTCATACCTTTAAAAATTAAATTCAACAGATTGATGAAATTGATTGAATATACCATTATATACCGATACCTTCCACTTAATGCCGATAGAGATTCGATAATCTCCTTTTTTCTTTTTATTCGAATTTAAGTAAGCGATTAAAGTAAAAGTAAAATAGAACAGATGGTTGTTTTGAACCATACAATTACAAGAAAAATTCTTTAAATATATTCCAGGGCTTGGAGCTGCCAAGTATCGATACGATACACATGGTATCGACACTTCGAGGTGGTGCGCGGAAAAGCTCGATGGGCAGCCATTACGTTACAAATGCTGAAATTCCCAGGGGACTTTCCCCATACACAAACGAAAATTTAGAGGAAATAATAAATGTGCGCGCATTTTATTCTCAGGATAGGTACTTGTATATTTTTTTTAATGTTTTTGTATTGTTTTCTCAGTTTTTTTGTTTGTTTTGTTTTTGTTTTTAATATTAATTATGTTAATAACATTGATAATCATTTGGTTTTCTTTGTTTTATTCGCTTAATGTTAAAACTTTTTGTCTGCATTTTGTTGCTGTTGTCATCTTCCATCTTCCCCTTGTAAGTTAATTTGTTAATCCTCGGATTGGATACAACGTGTTTTTGTTGTTGCCACAACAACTGCATATTTTAAGTAATCTTTGCCAGCCATCTGCCCATGCAATACATTTATAAATCCCATATACATACTCCTTAATATGTATATATATACATATGTCTGTATGTATTTACATAAACATATACACACATACATACATATGTATACACATATATATAATAATGCATTCACTGTTAAATTTGTTTATTTATTCACTTTTGGTTTTGGTTTAATAATAAAATTGAAAATTTTTAAGAGATTTATCTAGATGTGATGTTTTTTCTTGTTTGTTAATTTATTATGTTGCATTTTTAATATTATTTCATTATTTTTAAATATATAAGTATATAAACTTTTTTCTTTGACAAAGTTTCTCCAACTTATAATTATCATATATATATTATATATAAATAAATGTTTAAATATATATAAAATATGCATTTAAATTGATTTATCCAAAAGGTAAAGTTTTAATTCTTTTTTTCATTGGGTTTTCTTCATCATCTTTATGGTTTTCATTTCTTTCCGTTTTCATTTGTTTATAATATATGTTATATTAAATTGTTTTGTTTTTTTGTGTAAAGTTTTTAAAGCATTTGAGGGCAGGAAGTAGATGTTGAAAAATACATGTATCAAAAAAAATGATGAACGAATTTTTCACTTGCACTGGAGATGAATCCAAAACTAGAACAAGAAACTTCCCCTATTCCTTTTTTTTGTTTTTTTTTGTTTATCATATATGTACATATGACTATATAACTTATAAATTCGATAGGGAACAACAGAATTGATTAACAAAATTGGTTTATTTAAAACGAGTTAAGTATCTGATTTGATTGTACATACATAGTTCAAGCTAATCAACAAATCAACAAATAGCTAAAAATGGTAAAAAAAAAGCCTCGAGACGAAACCTAAACAAATATTTGAAAATGTTTAATGTTTGATGCGCTTTTCTCGTTTAAAAACTTAAAATAAAATTGGTTTTTCATTTTCTTTTTGTTTTTCTTTCTTTTATCGTATATCTAAATATATGTAGAGATTTTTTTGGTTTTTGATATTTTCGTTAAAAGGAAATTTTTTGCTTTGCTGTAATTTGTAATTTGTATGTACTTTTTTTTATATTTCATATTCATATTTTTGTGTAGTAGAAAATTTACCGTTAAAAAGTATTGTTGGTTTTTGTTTTTGTTTTTTTGTTTTGTTTTGGGTTAGGTCATTGAAAAGAGAGAGAGAACGAGATTGAGAGTGAGTGAGACGAGACGAGAAAAAGTGTCGAAGTCAAGGTCGAAGTTGGAGTTGAAGTTGAGAGCTTTTGAGTGAGCCTTGGGCCTGGAGAGTAGTGAATAGAGGAGAGAGCATGAGAAAGGAGAGTGAGTGAAAGAGAGAGGAGAGTCGTTATCGTTACCGTAAATTTCTTTAGCTTTTTGTTTAGTTTTTAGGCTTTCGTGTATATAGTATAAAAGTATTTGTTTTGCCGTATATTAATCGCTTAGTCGTAATATGTTAGATTTTCATTTTTTTTTGTTCGTTTCCTTTCCATATAATATGTGTTTATTAATTTTATTTATTTTTTTCTTTTATTTTGTTTTGTTTAGAAGAGCGCGCTAATTTTTATTGCTGGTATTGTTGGAAACGTTCTTGGAGGAGAAAAGTATATTATTTATATACCATCCATACATACATACATATGTATGTACATATGTATATGCATATTGTGGGCAGCGGTAGTAATTTTATTTATTAAAAATGTCTCATTTTACTCAATTTACTTTTAAAAATAATAGTAAGAGCTTTGAGGTTGCTGTAATCCATTATTGGCTGTAATTATTGTTTATATATTCATATATATGTATATATATATTTATTATTATTTGTGTTGGTTTTTTCCTTGAATTTTCCTTATGAATTGAAATGCATAAACTTGTTGTAAACTTTTCTGTGTTTTGTTGTGTGTCTGTCTGTGTTTAGTTTTGTGTGTGAAACGCTTAAATTTAAACTGCTTTATATTTAGGTATTGTATGTAAATATATATATAAATGTAAATAATTTTTAACCATTATTTAACTGCTTGATAACGCTGCTGCTGCGCATGGGCACGATTAACGATGCACGACTGTACCATCTGTACCTGAAGCTGCTCTCACTTTAGCTCTCAGTGCGCGCATGCGTGCCTCCTGCCATCACTAACAACTTATTCGAATTTGTCAACGGTATTTTTGTTATTACTGCACTTGTGATTGCTGTTTGTTGCTGTTGCTTCCGCATTTGTATTGTATATTCTCGCCCCTCTCCTCCTTACTTCCTTCCTTTCGTCACAGGCTCGACTCCGCCTCAATTGTTGCAAATATATATACATACATATATATCTATATATATATATATATATATGGTTTCTGTTTGGGCACACTTGTGTTCGTGTATGCGTTTCTCTTAGGCATATGTGTGTAGGTATATTTCATTATAAAGTACTTCAAATTGCTATAAGTTTGCATTTTGTATTACGATTTCTATAAATCTTTAAATTGGGTTTCTTTCTCTTAGATTCTGTTCTTGTCGTCTTGTTGAAGTTGAAAAGTTATTTTTGTTTTGTTTTGTTTTGTTTTGCTTTTTCTATAACATACTTTCTTGTTCATTTTTGTAAACGTTATTTGCTTTCATTTTGTTTGTTGTTTTTTTTTTCACTTCCCTTTCATGTTTGTTGTATAATTTAAACTTAATAGTAAATTCACATAGTTTGGTTTTGGTTTTAATTATTTTCCCTTACTTTTTGTTTGTAGAATATAATTTTATTTTTGTTTAAGAAAACTTTTTGCACGCCCCATTTTGTTACATGCTCGTATATTTTTTTCCTTTTTCTCTTCATTTCCATTTTAATAAATTCATTTAATTAAATTACTTATAGCCTATAGAAAAAAGTGTAGTAAACAATATAAATATACAATATATATAGTTGTATATATATTTGTATATATATATATATAGTATATATAGATTTAAAAAAAACATAAGTAGAAGTAGAAACAACAATTTAGTTTATAAATATATATATTTATGTATTCATATTATGCTCGCTGATTGTGTGTGAGTGTATGTTTTTTTGTGTATAAATAGTTTACAATAAATACAAATTATAAAAAGGATAACAAGAAATTTATGTATGTATATATAAAAAAAACGGTGTATAGAATAACTAAAAAATATAACAAAATTCCCGTTCGCACACAATTTTCACGTTTAGTTTTCATTTTAGTTTTTCCGCGCTATCCGAATTCTTTAACATGATCGGTTGACTTTTAATAACTAAAGTTCCATTAAGTATAAAAAGGATTCTGCACACGACAACGCAGGCGCAAATGTCAGAGAGTGAGAGAGAGAGAGTTACAGGAAACGGATCTGCGAGGATGGTGGATGTGATGAGATTCATGTGGAACACATATAGATGGAAATATCGTGGGGAGAAATCAAGGTAGTTTCAGATTCTTTCTCGCTCTCTGTGTTGCACCTGCAGTGGGGATCAGTGCAGCCATCCATCGGGTTCTTACTCGTACAATTATAATCCACATATAATGTACCCGTACCCGTATCTTGTATATCATTTATATAGTATTCAGCTAATGACTACGACAAAGATGGCACGTATGTATATAAAGACCACATACACAATCACCAGATGAGAGAGAGTGTGAGGCGACAATGGCGACGATAAAAACGCGAGGAACGATCAAACTTTTAGCGTGATCATCCGGCATTAGTGTGTGTGTGTTTCTGTCTGTGTGTGTAGGTGTGTTTTTTTGTAAGAGAGAAAGAGTCAGATAGAGAGAGAGAGAGAGAGAGAGTGAAAGAGAGATAGAGATTCAGTCGTTTCTTGTTCTTGTAATAAAACATTGTAGTAAAATATTGTTTTGCTGTTGTAATTTGTTTGCTGTTTGTTTGATTTCTCAATTTCTTCTTTTTTTTTACTGTTGTAGGAAGTAGTTTTCTCTGTTGAAGAAGCCTTCTCCTTGGCCATAATCTCCTACATAATACACCCGCGCACAAACATATGTATATTATATGTATGTGTGCATATAAGTCAACCAAGACGCCGCCGCCACACAACGAAAATAGTAGAATTCACTTTAGCTTCTGTTTTGTTTTTAGTATAACTCGTAGTTCCAGCTTAGTATTTATGCTCTAGATGTAGATTCTCTTCTCCTTTGCTTTTTTTTCTTTTTTGGTTTCACTTAACAAAGATCGGAGCGGGGTGGGAGTGGGGGGGGGTAAAGGGAGCGCCGATGCTGTTGGGTTCTTTGTTTTTTGTTTTAATTCGTTTTACAATTAGTTAGCAAATATAATTTAAATTTACCTAATTTTTCTTGGGAGCAATGCTGCTGTCGAAGAGAGAGAGAGAGCCTCGCTTAGCTTTTACATTTGCTCTTTTGATATAATGTTGCACAAAATTTGTATATACATTTCTGTATATACATATATATATATATGTATTGTATAATAATTCTATATTTCCTCTTCAACTGCATTTATAATTAGCATCCACTTGGGGGCTGACTTTTCTTTCTTCTTCTCTTTTTCACGTTTCATCATCTTCCCATTCTCTTCGAACCCAAAAAAATTTTCTCTTTTCTTATTGTTTTCTGCCTTCTCTGTGTTTTTGTTTTGTTTCCTCTTCTCTCTTACAATTTGCATTATTTCCAGTTGCACTTGCAGTTGCCGTCGCGTTCCATTTCACTCGTTTCGTTTTCTGCGCTTGCGTGCAGCCCTGGCATCAACCGTTATGAATGCTGTGTGTCTGCCTGTGTGGGTGCGTCTGTGTGTGTGTTTTTTTGATGGC
Source organism: Drosophila subsilvestris (assembly GCA_035043285.1). Taxonomy (NCBI): domain Eukaryota; kingdom Metazoa; phylum Arthropoda; class Insecta; order Diptera; family Drosophilidae; genus Drosophila; species Drosophila subsilvestris. The sequence goes on along the minus strand of JAWNNB010000133.1, from coordinate 6,511,100 downwards.
ACTAAGCCGCTCTTTTGAGACTATTTGTTTCTATTAATTCGCATTCTCCCTCCCAACCGTTTGCTTAACTTTCGACTATCAACTGACTTCCGCTCCCCATGATCCCAAAAAGCCCAAGATCCAATCATCCAATCATCCGCTCCTCCAATCCGCTGATCTGTTTCAACCGATCGCTCTGCCGACTGCTGTCTGACTTAGAATTATCCTGTGATTGAATTCGCATTTGCATTGGCCGCTGCTGCTGCCGCCGCCGACAGTGTCTTCTGGCCCTCCTCCGCCGGCGAGGGAGTGGCATCGCGACGGGGCGGCATCCGCTCGTTGACGGCATCGAGGCCCTTGGCCTCCGCGAACGAGGTAATCTTGTGGTTGGGCGAGAAGCCCTGCATGGCATTCTTGAGCGACTGCTTGCCACCGGAGAGGGCGCCGAGGGGCAGGGCGCCCGTCGGCGTCAGGCCCTTCAGCTGGAGCACACTCTCGGACTCCTCGCGCAGCACGGAGAATACGCGCGCCATCTTGCCAATGGCACGGATCTTGTTGCGTATGACCTCCTTGCGCGCCGCCGCCTCGTCGTCCGAGAGCGGCTCCTCGCTCTCCTCGGTCATGAGCTCGTCGTCGGAGCAGATGTTCAGCACGTTCACCAGCATCTCGGTGACCTTCTCGCCCACGAAGGGCAGCGACCAGGTGAACACGTCCATGAAGTTGGGAAGCCAGTAGGGGTGCGGCGAGCAGTTGAACTGTCGGATGTTCATCACGTTGTTCTCGTACTTCAGCACCGCCGCCTTGTTGTTGTACACATCAAGATAGTTGGGCGCCGAGAAGATGGTGATCAGCGAGGGGAAACCGGTGGTCTGGCTCTTGCGATACATGCGGTAGCCGGCGTCCTGCGCCTCGTGCGCCCGTATGATCGACAGCAGATTGTTGTTCTGCAGGAAGTCGCAGCAGGCGGCGTAGCTGTAGAAGTACGAACAGCCGCGCACCGAGTTGTGCGTGTAGAAGTCCGAGTTCTTCTCGTTGCCAAAGTCCTCCAGCGGATCGGACCACAGCAGGTCGCACATGGGCCCGAATGCGGGTGGCTCCTTGAAGCGGTCGAGCCGCCGTATGTCCTCCAGCTCGTGTATCTCCGGCGACAGGCCGCCGTGCACGCACAGGAACTGCTGGTTCATGAGCGCCGCCAGCGGCAGGCAGTCGAACGCGTCCATGCACGCGTCGTAAACGCGCTCCGAGTACTTGATCTTGCACTCCTGCTTGAAGGTGAAGTACTCGGTCAGGTGCCGGCACTCGTGGTTGCCGCGCAGCAGGAACAGCGTTTGCGGATAGGTGATCTTCAGCGACCACAGATACAGCACGCACTCGATGCTGAAGTAGCCTCGGTCCACGTAGTCGCCCAGGAAGAGATACTTTGTGGTGGCCGGCGAACCGCCGATCTCGAATAGCTTCATCAGGTCGTAGAACTGTCCATGAATATCTCCACAGACTGTCACCGGCGCCTCGATATCGATCATTGTCTTCTCCTGGCGCAGCAGCGTGGCCCCGTCCTGGATGATCCGCAGCGCGGCGCTCTCCTCGATACGCCCCTCCAGTATGAAGTGCTGCTTAAGTACATCGTGCTGTGGCTTTCCAGTCCGTGGATCAAACACGTCCGTGCAGGTGAGTTTGCGGCTTGGCGGAAATGGTACGCTATCGACCACACGCTCCTTGGTCGATATTGTGATCCGTTTTGTGGGGCTCTGTGGTGATCCTCCGTTGCCGCCGCCAGCTGTCGATGCTGTGGAGGCTGCTGTGGCGGCGGTGGCGGCTGCTGCTGCTGCTGCTGCCGTCCCCGTCGTCGCCGAGGCATTCTTGTTGTCGTGTGTGTTGTTTGCATTGTTCGCCTTTTGATTCTGTTGCTGCTGCTGCGCCGACGCTGGCGACTGCGACTGGCTGCTGTTGCTCTGGGCCGCTGGCGAAGACATGTTGGACTTGGGTCACAGAGGCGCGCACCGCCGCTCCACCTCCGCCACAAGATCTCCTGCTACAACAAACGCCTGCTCCTGGCTCCTGGCTCCTGCTGCTGGGTATGTGTCGTGTTCCTGTTTTCCGTATGCTCCTCCTACAGATCTTACTGCGGGGCTGGCTGGTGGCCGAATGATGATCAGTCAGCAAGTGGCTTCTGGCTTCTAGCTTCTTCTGCCTGCCTGCAAAAGAAATGGGGAAAGAAAAGCAAACGGATACCATTAGCATTTATATTTATACAATATCATATAATTTATGCTTCTCTAACGTGGATGTGCATGTGCATGTGCATGTACGTGGCATTAGCGGGCATTACATGGCTTTTATTAATAATAAATTTGTTTGCCCCAACCTGTTCCCACTGCACACCCTGTTCTGCCTGCCTGCTGCTGCCTGCTTGCCTGCTGCTGCTTCTACTGCACGTACCGTCCGTCATGTGATGTGATGTGATGAATGTTGCACTACACTTCAGAGCAGTGCAACAAATTTAGAAATGTATGAGGCAGAACCACACATTAGTAGAAAAAAAACCGAGTGGATGATATCAACGAGTGTTCGGTGTTTCGATAAGCGAGTGCGCATATAGAATTACTTGCACACTCATTACTTACTCATCTCTATTACGAGAGACATAACGAGCACATATCGAATCACTCGCACATTCATTACCCACGATTCACTTTATTTTCCTATGATCTACCCTTAACTTGTGCCTCCTTTTGTTAGCCTTTGATTAATTGCAGCCGTTTCGTAATAAAATGTTGCAACAGGAGCATTCTCATTGCTGCCACTGACTGTCACTTCGTCTCAATGCACGAATGCAAATATGTGCACAGAATTTAGAAAAATAATCAACGCCGTCCGAATAAATAAAGCACGATGGCTAACAATCACGGTAGCGCGTTGTTGCGTTGCCTTCATACAGAGCCGATGACTAGCGATGACAGCAAAGCAGACAGAAACAGGGCAGACAGAGAGACCGAACAAAAAAACAGAGATGGTTGCGGGCCTGGTTTTAAGCACGGATTCGCATTCACCACACCAAGTCTGTCAATTCTGATATTCCTTTCTTTTCTTTTATTTTCTTTTAAAAAAACCCGCAACCCATTTGATACTTTGATATCATGTCATATCATTTACAATGCAAATTGAATGGGCCAAAGTGGGTGCAAATTTTAAGTCACAAAGTATAGATATAAATTGGCAATTGGCAAATGTCATGGGGAAACTCAACAGCACGATTTTGGAAATAATTTGATTTGTGGGTGGATAATTGTCTTGGGGACAAATTTAAATGGGTAATAATTCTTCTATTCAACGAAAAAGTGCCAATCATCCGTGAATTCGCACACATTTTCGTGAATGAGAATTTACTGATCCACTTGCCACAAGTACAATCGGTACAGCTGTGTTTTTCTCTAGTTTGTGGTTCTCGTGCTTTTCCGTGTCGAATAAACGGAGGCGACACGACTTTAGTCCATCTCTAGCGATAGACAGACAGGCAGACAGGACGTAGGGGATTGCTTCGCTGCTGCTATTCTGCGTTTGACGCATCGACTGACAACTGTACACAACCGAAACAGAAGCAGAAACAAATGCATGCCAATAGCGAGTGGCGGCATACCAGCGGGACAGAGGCATACACGTGCGTTGCGATACTCCAGTGAGGCTCTTCCCTACCTACCCTACCCCCACCACCGCCGTGGGGCAGCGACAGTAAATTAAAGTCAGCTGTCGCTTGGCGTCTCACTCTCACGCCAATTTATCAACGAACGCGTACGGTGACGTGTTTGGGAACGAGGCGATTGAATGTGAATGTGAATGGGAATTTGAATGGAATGGAATGGGATTGGTCGTGCGACAGTGTACAAGTACAAGTCGAGTAGCATTGCTAAAGTGGTGGGTGGATGGGTGGATGGGTGATGGACAACATAATAATGCACTTGTGCATTTAGCATGTACATTTGAATTCTTATCAATTATTAAAATATTCGATTCACTACAGAAATGTCTGCTTCACAAATTGGATAATACGATGGGAATGAACGCCAATGCACACCTATGATCGTACACAGCTAATTATATTAATTATATTATTATATGAATAAACAAAAGCCTTTTTATGTACAGCCACTTGGATGCCACCACCACCACCCTAAAAAAGGCCCACAACGAAAAATTTTTTTTTTACAAAAAGTAAAAAAATTAATTTACAGTCTACACATATGCATTTTTTAAGATATTAAAATGTTTTTTATAAAAAAATATTTAGTTTCTATAAAATATTTTAAAATTTTGCCAACCAGAAAGCTGTGGACCAATATAAAAAATCTTGTGTACGAGGGTCGGGGCGAGGTGTCGTCGTGTCTCAAGTCGAAAGTTTCTAATTCCGATTCATATTTCGATTTAATATTGAACACGTGTGTGTAAGCGTGTGAGTGTGCTGATTTTTTTTATTATTAAACAAGTTTTCGAACCAAAGAGAAAACAACATTTTATCACTGTCTGACTGGACTGCGTGCCCGCCCCTGCGACTTCACCTACACCGGTGGTGGTACGCCATGCCTGCCTACACGGCTAATTTTCATGCATACTATATTCGCATTTGTTTGCTCATTGTTCAGTTTTAATGGCTTTGGCGCATATTTTTGCGTTTACACGATCGCACAAATACACATTAAGTACATTTTCAGCATTCCGTTTGTACGTGTCGTCGCCTTGCTCTGCACTGACCAATAGCCCAGCCCACTCTAAGGAACAAAATTAAAAAAGTGAACACTAAATACTGTGGCTGTGGGAATACCCTGTTCGATTAGAAACAAAAGCATTCAATTGGGAACTTTTTGTTTAAATCCTTATTATTATTGATAGACTTAATCTAACTGATTATTTAAATTAATGAAGTCTACTGGCATCGCAAAGTACTCTAGGCATTAGTCACAAAACTTATTTTAGTCGTATATAAATACATTTTAATCATGATAAATTGTGTTTAATTTATTTTAATTTATTAATTAAAATTATAATTTATTAATTTATTTAAAAATTTAATTTGCATATTTTTGGTTATTTATTTATTTTTTTAACGCCATAGACAACTATTTTGTTCTGCTAAAATAGTATACAATATCTAATATTTTTCTAATACACAGAGCGCTGTCATTTCATATTGTCACACACAATATGTGTACATGCTCTTCTTGCTTTCTGAGAGTAGTAGGGTATATAAAACAAGGCAAAGACATGCCAGCCAACCAACCAGTCAGTCAGTCAGGCAGACAGCAGCAGCGGCAGGCAGGCACAAAACGAGGCTAATAAAATAAGACGCTTTTTGTTTACCTTTTGGAGAGTCTGTGCTGTGTGTGGTGCTGCCTGCTTTCGAAAAGATACAGAGAGACACACACACAAGCTAGGGGGGGGGGGGGGGGGAAATATGGTAATTAAAAAGCAATTATGCAAACGATATTCTCTTTGTGAAATATTTTCGTCATAATCAAAGGTAACGAACGGAAAGGCCCGAACGGAGTTTGCTGCACTCAAACCAGAGGTCGTTTTGCGGCATCCAGGAACGCCCAGGGGGGCTCGTCCCCAATTTACTCTCGTACATACATGAATGTGCATGCAGAGGCAGCCAGGCTAATAGCAGCTCACATGTCAGACTAATTAGATGAGCAGCACTTGCCATTAAATCTCTCGAGTATAATAATGTGCAACGAAACGACCGACCAAACTGAAATGCTAATTTAATTGTGCCAAAAGTTGTCCGGGCTCGTAGTATCACAGACAACAGCAGCAGCACAGGCACAGGCACAGCAAACAATGACAGCTAACAGTGCTGCCCAATAGACGAAACCACACCAGACTGCCAGTGCTGCCCAATAAGCTAGACTTCATACCAAATCATAGCCAAAACAAGCAAAGCTAAAAATAATCTATCTTCTACGTATACAAAGCACTTTTTGTGTACTTTCACCTGGAGCATTTATATTCTTCAGTTGTCTTTTATCTTATTCGATTCAATCCAATCACACCCACACAACTAATCTTTACTATTTAAAGATTTTCATTGTTTCGCTTCTTAAATTCTCGAAAAAACAAAGTCTTTGACTCTTAATCCCTTCCAAGCAAAATAAAAAATAAATACAACTTAAGGTATTTACCTTGCTTCTTCTATGGATTACCTCATATCGAATTTTTATGGATAGCCATTTGTTGGATTTAACGTGGCTAAATTGTTTGAACTACTGCCACTTGTCCACACAACAGAGCCACAACTAGGGCAATTTCAGCTCACTCACTTACACGTTTGGCGTTTCGGTGGTTGTGGGGAGGGTGTGTGAGGATGGGTTTGGGATTAGAGGCATTAATAATATACGATTCTGTAATCGGCGAGTACCACCGAGCGGCTGAATGCCGAGTGCCTGGTGGGGGGTTGCGGTCACACTAATCGACCATTTGACGCATCAAATCGAACGAACGCAAGCGTTCTAATGGACAAGCATTGACAGTTGCAACAAATCTGCCCCATAGTTATTAACCTCAATTTTAATGCAAATAAAAACCGTCTGACCACGTAAACAAATGCACACAGACACACGTTCATACCAATGGAATGGAATAGACACGACTAGATAGGACAGACACAGACACAGACACACACACACACACACACATACATGTTTTTGCAATTGCAATTGCAATTTGTGCTAATGTGTGCACGAGTACTCGAACATGCCCGCTCCAGGGAGGCTCATTTATATTGATGAGCGTTCAGTTCAGCATTTTAATACAAGTGACTTGCTTAATTGATTGGAATAGTATGTATTGTGCATGTGTGTGTGTGGAAATTGAACATTTTATTGTGCTCTCACTTCAATTATCTGCCATATTTCGCTACTGAGATATATACATACATCTGGCAATAGCTGAAAGTTACGCAACCGTACTTTGTCACCATATTGTATACTTTTACATACATAGCTCCACTCCCAACTGAAATTGGCTCAAAAGGTCGCAACTGTACCTTGTCGTCATATTCGATGCTGTACTTGCCCCAGGGCCTAAGCATCAGTATCTTTCAGTACTAAGATAACTTCCAATATATTATTTTTGATCTTCTCTCACTTCAAATATTTGCCATATTTCGTAACAGTATTTTGTTACCGAGAAACACAACTGTACTTTGTCACCATATCCTCTTACAGTAGTTGAAAAGAGCACAGCTGTAGCATTCTGTATTTACGTTAAGGCTTAAGCGTCCGTACATTAATTAGATGACTTCCAGTCTATTCTTGACATGACTTCTTAACTCAAATGAAGTGCTCCCCATTGATCAAATTAAGAGGGTTGGTGGGTTCAGCGAGCATATCACTTATACATAGATCAGACAGTACACAAACTGTTTTTGTTTTGTACACTCCATTCAATCGATTCTAGTTAGAAATGTGCACATACATACATACATATATATATACGAAAAAAAAAAACAACAACAATTGATTCAACCTATTAATTTGGCATATAGCCTCACTTGGCCTCACTTATCGACGTACAGGTTCTGGGTTCTGGGTTCTGGGTGTTCTGTAACACATTTCCTCGAACTCGTTTACTTTTTGTATGTATAAAGATTATTCCTCAGGACCTTCTATTATCGCGCAGACCCACAAATGATATTATCTAATGAAAATAATTACGATTAATTATGTATTACAGTCAAAAAGAAACGAAAACAATTTCTCTCTCTCTCTCTCCATCGCTCTCTGAAAGTTCTCAATCGTTTAAATAAAATAGTTCAGGTATACTACATATATAGTTGGGGAAGGGGAGGGGGGAGGGTGTTTCCAATAGTCTCAATGTTCATTCTAGCTTGATGTTTTTCTATTTTTCATTGTTATTTGGTTTTTGTGCTCTTTTTGTTTTCTTCTTTCTTTTCTTCCAATAAGCTTTGACACGGTTGCGGTTAGGCGGGGGTTTATGGTTAACAGTTTACAGTTTACGGGTTCTGTTCATACCATGCGGTTCCCATGTGTGCGCACATATTTAAAAAATTTAAATTGTATTCCAGCTAAATCCATAAATATTTTGTTCCGTGTTGTGGCCTGGGCCACCCAGGCCCAACACCCACCAAGTCAAGCAAAAATATTCAATGTTTATCCAACAATTCTAGCCACATGGCACATGCATTTCATGCATTTTGTTCAGCCTCCAATTGTTTGTATCCAGAGAAACAAGCACAGTCGAGCACACAGTCTTATGTATGTACATATGTATGTATGTATGTGTATCGGATCGATATGCATGATTGTGGCATCTTGGCGCAACTTAATTAAAAAAATATCTGCAAATATTTATTCTTAAATGCAAAAGCAAATGAAAAGAACATACCGACCGAACAGGAGGGAGGGAGGGCGGGTACACACACAGCCAAAAAGGGAGGCAGGCAGGGCAGGCCCCCTCTATAATTTAAGTGCACAAACGTTTATTTGCTTAAAACTATTTGCGAAATGTGGCAAAACTAATTAAAAAGTGTGTCGAATGTCGTCGGCAGTGCCAATGGCAAGAAACAAAAGAACCAAAGAACATTCAATAACAGTGTGCCCACTCTAGTGCCTAGCAGCTGTTTTTGTTTGTTCGGCTGTTTACTTTGCCTGTTCTGCCCTGCTCTGTTCGGTTCGGTTCGGTTCTGTTCTGTGGTTCATTTACTGCTTAAAAGCAAACAGCAGGCAAGACCAGACCGAAGCTTTGGCCACTCTTTCCAGTGGATTTGTACAATCGAAAATAGCTCTGGCTATCGCGAATTTTTAATGCATTTGTAGGCAAGCAGCGCCTGTGGCGTTTAACTGGTTTTTTCTTCTTCTCTCCCGATATTAGCGCGTTCTGATTCGTTAAAGAATGCACATATGTACATATATTCGTCTGTTCCAAGTTATATTAACCTCGCAAAGGGTATAGGCCACAAGACACCCCAACACTTGTTGTTTGCATTTATGAAGAATGCGGCTTAAAAACTCGGTGGTGTGTGCATAGCATTATGTAAAATAGAAGCAACAGGAGAAACAATATTTAGATTCGATTTGCATGACACATGGCACAAACAGAAGCAGAAACAGAAACGGTACATTGACACGCGGCACAGCACGGAACGGCACACATGCACGCGTGGTGGGCACGCGGCTTGGGATATTGGTATCCTCGTGACAGTAGCATCATCATCAGCGTCAGAGTTTGGTTGCATGCCACCCCCCCCCCCCCCACCCTTTTAATCAGCAGGCATGGAAATCTTCTCTCCACCACCTATTTTTTGTTTTTTTTTCTGGATTTTTTCCACCTCCTCGTGTGTTGTATTTACTTTGCATTTGCATAATTCCGCTTTCATACGTACAAAATGGCTTAACAATTGTTCTTATTCATGTTTTTATGTAAGCATTTATTTATTTTTTATACTTTTTTGCAGCAGCTATTGTGTGTGTCTGTGTTTGTGTGTGTGTGTGTGTGAGGGGTGGGGTCTTTGTTCTGCTTTTTAGGGCTGGGCCAATACCAAGTACACGTACACACACACGTGAGGCAGAGGCAGAGGCACGGGCAGGGCATGCGAATCGGTTTGGAAATGCTAAATTATTCAGCAAAACTGGCAGCTTTTGTCGGCTGCCTGCCTGGATGTGACTGCGTCAGAGCGTCAGAGTGTTAGAGGCAGGCTAATTTAAACAAGAAAGATTATTATATGTAAGGTTGCATACAAAAAAAAAACTCGGTTCGTTCCTTTCTATGGCTGGAACAACATGCTATTGTACATATATAAATATAGGTAATCCGATTGCGATAAAACTCTCTCTCTCTCTCTCTCTCTAACCATATACATATGTACACACATACTGTTCAACATTTACTTGTATAACCTTTGGTTGCACCAAAGACTTTTCGTCTGCTTGCACTCCCATCCCATTTCTATCTCAGAATTTATCGGAATTTGTATAACCTAAAGAATATACATACATATGTACATAGTATGTATGTAGATTGGATTGTTGGATACCAATCATCCATATTATATTTTGTTTATGATATTTTTTTATCAAGAATAAAAGATCTTTAGCAAAATTCTCACAGCCAAAATCCAAAAGTATGGCACCCTAATAAAACACTTGAAAATTCAATCAGAGGTTGCATTCACATGGACTCAATTCATGGTCTATGTATGTCTACCCCTCGATTATTTGATAGGCAAGGGTCAGGTCACTGTACTGCCAAAGATCTCTTACGATATTTGGCTAATTCAACAGCGCTTTTGTATTGGGTCCTAAGGGGGTGCCGTGTCGTTGCGTGTCGAGGAGTATTCACTTTTGCTGTTGCTGGCTACTGTTTCGGGGTGCTCGTCGCTCGTCGTTTTCTTGCCAATTAATTATAATAATTAAGTTCGAAATGCGTTCCGACGAAGCAACAGTAAAAGCAACAACATTATGCCATCAATAAAGCAACAACAACGAGCAAGTGGTGTGTGGGGGGGGGGGGGGGGGAGGGTAAGAAAAAGAAGGAAAAAATACTACGGGCTCCTCTACACGCAAACGCATTTAACGGGCCTGAAGCCAATTTACCGGGCGGGCAATCCTTTTGACGTTGCTTTATGGATGGACGAAAAAAAAATTCTGATAGAAATGTTTGCACAGCACAACAACAAAAAAAAAAAAAGAAGGAAGCCCCTCCCCACCATAAGCGCCCGGCCACGCCTCCAGCCTCCTTGCCACGAAGCGCTGTGTACACACTCGCATGGACACATCAATATTCATGCAATTGCTTTTCGCGTTAAGCATTCGACGATGATGATGATGATGATGATGTAGTCACATTCCGTTTTTGCTGCCAGCCCAAAAGTCTGAACATAAAAGGATACCGACCAAAGGATACCCGCTGCTCAGATGAAAACATATGCTGAAAAATGAGTGGATTGCTTTTTTTTTTTGTATTTTTAAAAGTTCATACGAGCTTTGTGGCTTCTATGCATAAATTGAAATTTCCAAGTTCTAGTCGAAATAATACGGCAAAGTATCTACATATGTACATATGTACCTTGGGATCGACTAGTCAAGGGTATGAGCTGCGCCGTACGAGTGTCCCATATGCACACATGTCACCCACAAAAAGTCATCCCATCTAAACCTCCCATCCCCACCCACACCACACCACTGGACAGAGGGACGAACGGACAGGCCGCGACGCGAGTACAATTTTATTTTCATATAAACCAAAAATGGAAAACAGAAACAACACCTAAAAACCGTAGAAAAAACCTTACATATTTGTTCGAAATTTGAGGCGAAAGTTTTTTTGTGTGCTGCGCTCCGTCCACCCACACTCCCCACTGTCTATCCTTTCGTTTTGTTTTTTGTTTGTGGGCCGCCTTTCCGTCTGTCTCCGTCGCACGCCATTTGGCCAATTTTTACCGTTAGGGTGCAAACAAAGTGTACAGTTACCCAGAGAGCCGCCACAAAGAGACAAGCAAAACACGCACAGGACGGGAGGACAGGTGGAGGACACACATTTGTTGCTATTTTCCCCCACCACCCACTGGCATACGATATGTATGCGTGTGTGTGTGTGTGTGTGTGTGCATAAGTGAATTTTTAACTTAATTTATCGTTTCTAAAAAGCACCAGACACCCGTCCCACCAGCCATAGAATAAAGAGACACACAGAGGAACAGAGAAGAGGGGTAACAAAAAACAAAAGCAAAAAAAAAAGAAAAGGGGGAAACAACAGAGACCAAACACAGAGAGACGAACGACCAAATCAACGCCTCGCACTTTTCTGGTGCCCGTTTGAGTGACAGCTCGGACGCGAACCCCACTGTCGACTCAGCCCCCTCCCCCGCCCTTTGGAAACCCACCTTCCTACTTGCACGCCTGTCGCTGTCTGCTCCAATAACTCAAGTACTTTTCTTTTGCTTTCAGCGATTTTTCATCTGCCCTGGTCTGCTCTGGTCTCTTGTCTCTGTGCCTGAGTATCTCTCTCGCTGTCCTCTGTCTCTCTGTCTGTCTGCCTGTCTGTCTGCCTGTCTGTCTGTCTGTCTGTGTATAAGTATTGTTTTGGTGCATGAAAATTGTCGCACAGAAAAAATTATTTTTGGCAAATTGTTGTACTATTCCACTTGCTCTGTGTTACTGCTGCTCTGGGAGTGGGGTGGGTTGGCGGGTGGGGCGAGTTGTCGACCTAATTTTAGTTTGCGTTTCATTTTTCATTTCCCGCAACAACTAATCGTAGAGAGCACAAAGGTATGATGTATTTGTGGTAGTAGCAGTAGAGACTAGCAGCCAGGAAGAATTCAGAGTCGAGTAGATCTAGCCCATCAGAGACTCAGATCTCAGAGAGAAATCTACATATATTTTGACAGGCAGGCCCGCCCGCCCGCACCCATCCCTGACCCTTCGTAATCCAGAAAATTGTCCACCAAATTCTAAAATACATAATACATATGTACATATATATGTATATATATACATGCAAGGATAAAATAGGAAACAGAAATAGTAATTATCATGACCTTATTGGAAAATAAATTAAAGCAGAAAGATGGAGAGAACTAAAATGAAAAAAAAAAGCGCATGCAATTTTGTTTTATAAATAAATTCTTTTGCGTATGCACTGCTTGACAGCTCATCGGAGCGCGCTGCTTGCTTGATGTCACTTGCCGCTAATCAAACACACACACACGAGATACATACATATGCATATGTATATGTACATGTCTATATGTATGTATATGTATGTTCTGAATGAAAGCTTGTATATATGTATGTATGTATGTACCCCCATATGTAACGTACGGGTTAAGTCCGGTGTAAACAGCTGATGTGCGTGTCATGAACACATTCAGGTAGGTAACATACACACACACACACATAATTGGATATTAAAGCGAATCGAAATTAAAGGGAAAAAACCCTGACACCGAGGAGGGCACAGAGAAAATAAAATGTGGTAAAAGTGGCGAAAAAGCGAATCTTGTAAAATGCTCGGCATAGGTGTCAACGACAGCAACAAATTACTTATAAGCCATTTTAAAAGCATTAACTTTAACGAGTAACAGTAAACTGCAGCATCACCGTACACCAACGGAACACGCACGCCAAAACGGAGCAAAAAAGCGAGAGTGAGACAGATAGAAGGACATGTCATTGACAAAGCTGTAGCAGCGGCCAGCGGGCAACCAGAGAGAATGCCAGAGGAGAGAGAGAATTCCAGTTGTGAGGGCGGAATGTACTAAAAAGAATGACAGTGGAGGAGTGCCGGAGAGCAGGGGAGCATGGAGGGAGAGTGACCAAGGCAAGCCAGGGCAGGGCAGGGCATCATCATTATTATCATGATCATCATCATCAATATCCTTATTTTCGCCGCCTCTTCCCGTGAAAGAGTAAATCTACCAAGCATGAAATATTCTCCATACATATCTCTCCCTATCCATTTCATACTACTCACCGCACCCGCGTTGCTTTACGCCAGCCTCTGCCATTGTCCCTACACTGGCGGTCATAAAAATTGCAACACAGCTTTGCCAACAAAATTTTGTTGTTTTTTGTTGGCCAGTACTGCTGGCCCTCTGTCCTCTGGAGAAGTTTATGCAAAGCAGTTAGAAAAAAAGCTGAAAAGGAAAACGAAATAAAAACCCACCAAGCAACCGCTTTTGTTGCTACTAACGGCATTGTTTGCATGCTGAGTGCACTTAAACAATCAAAGCAAGCGGGGGGGGTGGGGGTGTGGGGTGTTGGAGGAAATGAAAAAGTAGCTGTGCCACTCGATAGTCGCCAACGAGCGGAGAGGAGAGAGCGTAAAGGAGAGTGCACAAAATCAAGCGGCATGACCAGAAAACAAAAACCAAAAAACATACACACACTCACACCCACACAAAAACTTTCCGTCATACTACAGCATAAAATACTTTTGCCAACAACTTTGAAGGCTGCAAACAACAAAAAAACAAAACAAAATATAAAAACAAAAACAACAACAACAACAACAACAAAAAAGGTTAAGTAGCACAAAAGCAAAAACTTACACAAAAACAGAAGCAACAATGGAGGGAAGTTTTTATTTTTCGCACGAAAGGAAGAAAATGCAAAACCAACACAAAAAAACGTATCACAAATGAAATGGTAGCGCTGGCTTTAAGAGCTTCAATGAATACCCTTAATACGTTTTAGAGTTAAGTCTCAAATGGAAGAAATATTCTCCCAAAAGTGTCTTAAAGAAACTACAGAAACTCTAAATATGTAGAAAGAAGCAAATTTTCAGGGATAGTTTTTCAAAGTTTGTTTGTAATCCAAGTATAATCCCCAAAGTCTCGCATTAGCTAGCAATGAATAGCAACAGCCATGGATTCTTTCTGGGGAAAAACGAATCCCTTTTCCTGTCATCGATTGCAGCTAACATCATTGAGAATTCATTAACTGTACGGGCATCTGGTGGGATGGTTATTCCTGAACATTAACCACTTTTTGTTTTTACGAGTGAAACTCCTTTTCAGGACATAAAAACTCAAACCAGAGCAGAGCAGAACCAAAGAACGTCCAATAAGAGATTTTCGTTTCTTCATTCACGTTGTTGTGGTTTTTATGACCGCCAGTGTGCCAGTATGCGTAAAGTAACTGTAACAAAGCGCAGGAGTATGTCAAAGAGCGAGAGAAGATACACGCACACACACTCTAAGTCAGAGGGTAGCCAGAGCGAGCGAGTGAGTGGGACAACGAGAGATGAGATAGAGATGTGAGGCAGGAGGCAGGAGCAGCTGTTTGAAGCTGAAAGCGAAAGGGCGAAACAAAAGCGAGCAGTGAGGACCAGCCAACAGAAGAAGAAAAGAAGAGTAGGAGGTTGGAATACAAGGGATATACAGGGAAGGCCAGAAGCCAGGATGGGGATTGGGGGAAAAGTCGCTTTTGAATATTTAATATTTATAACTTGAGCAACGAACCGAGAGATGATTTATATCCCCTCCGGAAGCTAATCTCGAGTTTGGTCTAACTCGAACATACACACACACACACACACACAGAGAGAGATACACAGGGATACGGAAGAGGTAGAGGTGAAGAGGAACAGAAAGCGTGCGAGGGGAATGGAGCTTTTCGTGGCGCAGGGCCATAACGCGGTTGAGGTTATGTGCGGCTGAGCATATAACGGTAAAATATGACACACAAAGCGCTGGGGATACGCTTCTTCGTATCCGTCTCTCCGCTCATCTCTCTCAATCTCTATCTGTGTGTGTGTGTGTGTGTGTGTGTGTCTGCGTTTGTGTACATACATATGTATGTAGGTGTGTACATATTTTAAAGCACGTTGCACCAAAAATCCAAATAAGTATGCTTTATCGATTCCAAGGAACACACACACACACACACACATTCAACGCTTCTCGAGCCAAAAACCCAATAAGACCAAAAACCAAGTAACATTTTCTGGCTCGGGTTCCGGCTACGCTACGGCTCCAGGCACCAGAGCACCAAGGGCTCCAAAGCTCCCCTCAGTGGCGCACTTAATTTTTGTTGCTGGTTGTATGAAGCTGGGAGCTCTGAAGGCGGATTTTCCCGGTCTCAATCCTTGTTCCCTGTATCTTCTCGGTCCGACTCGAGTCAACCCTGACCGCTGACGAGGGATACACACGCACACGCACGGCGCACACATACAAGCAGAGACCCTACGCTCAGCCATCAGGACCCGTTAGTCGGTCATTACGACGACAAGACAACACTGTCGATGTTGTCGACGTTCTGTAGTTTGCGTGTGCCTCGCTCGCCGCCCCCCCACTCGTTGTACAGTGTGTGTCCTGTTGCTGACACAAGAGCAACAGTAACAGCAACAGAAACAACGTGCCTCCGTCAGAATGGAATGGTAGGAAAGAAGGGGAAATAAAGGAAGGAAGTGCGCCATAGTCGATATTCAGACTATGGGGATACCCCGCACTCGTTCTCATTTGTGTGTGTGCCACAAGTGGAAAATTGATCCAATCGGAAATATCCAGGCAATCTCTATTTAAGAGATATTCGGTAGAGATATGTAAGTTGGGTAAATAATATTAACCATCTACAAATACAGGGACCTAGTATATATTTCTGTTTTCATCTAAGATCTATTTTGTGTGCTGATATCGAGCAAGATAGTATGTGAATACTAGTACGAGTATATTATCCTTTTTTGAACGTATTACGCACACATAGCCTTGTGCCGTGTGCGGTGGGGCAGGATGGGCTGGCTGTCAATGCCAGAAACAGAAACCCAAAAACACAGTCAGAATAAGCAGTCGAGCGCGTTTTATTTCCTTTTATGTAAGTTTATTTATTTTTGTTGTTTTTTTTTTGCTCCTACTTTTACTTCTTTTCTTTGTTCTCTATCGTCATCACCATCACCCACGTTTTATCTCTGGATAAAAACGTCAACTGCAGCAGCAGCAGTAGTAGCAGCACCAGGAGAAGGAGAAGGAATACGTAAGCTAAAATAGGAAGGACAGGGGCACATCACAGTCATGTCATGCCACAACCACATGCCATACCGCACCACATTCGCACACAGTGTGTGGGGGGCACAAAAAGATGCTGATGTCATTGACAAACGGGAACGGAATCAGGTGGCGGCCGCATTTTGAGTTAATACAAATTAAACTCACAGTGAGCTTTGCTCGCTGAAAACCTACTCGGGGGAGAGCTTTCCCTAATGAGCATGTTGCAGGTCTGGGACGCCTCAGTTCCCGTTCAATATTTACAAATTTCACAGTTATTCCTTCTCAGAATGAAAAGCAGGGGCGTAGAGATTTTCGGGGTGGTACAACTTTTTCCAAAAAACTTCTCGCGCTAATTGCAAAAGGAGAGACAGCGCAAGAGAGAGAAAGAGCGCGTACAGAATCAAGGCTCTCGAGATTGTTTCGAGCTTATTGGAACCACGGTGCGGTGACGAGACGGCAAGCCCGAGTGGGGGAGGGATTGGGAGTCGGCATGGGTTTTTAAAGGAAGCAGAGGCAGAGCAACAGCAACAGCAGCAGCAGTGGGAGCCAAGAGCATGCTTTCTTCTTTTCCTTTGTGTGCGTTATGTGGTATGTACGCAATATATATATACATGCATACACGTGTGTGTGTGTGTGTGTGTGTGGTGAGCTTAGGCTTTATGGGCGATGGGTGGGTGTGCGGGTGAGGGGCTCAGGCGATTTGTTGCGTGCGGTGTTTCTATGCGCGTACGCTGCTGCTACTTTTTGCGAGCTTTTTCCTTTTGGCCTGCGCATACATACATATCTCGCTCTCTGTGGGTGTGGGTTGTGTGTGTGTGTGTGTGTGTGTGTGTGTGTGCACTACACTAAAAGTCAATTGACCCGAAACTGTTTTTATATACACACACATACCAATGTACATATGTATGTACTAATGTACATACATATAAACTTAACATATACATATGTATGTACATATGTATGCAAATGTTTATAACTGTACATAGACCAGGGGCAACAATTGCAGCCAACAATAATTTTTGTATTTCTTTAGTTTTTTTTTTTTCTGTGTGTTGGTGTGTGTGTTTGCGTGTGGGAGCGAGAGAGACAAGACTCGAGTCTTACTGGTAAAAAAAAAAAAAATTCTGTCTTTATTTTGTTTATTTTTTCGGTCTCTGTACATTTGTTGTTGCTTTCGCTCTATTATTAGCGCAATTTGTGTAAATCTCTTTTACGGTTGAGTATGTGTGTGTGGTGTGCTTCATTCCATTCCCCCAATTATTTTTTTTTTTTAACATATTCTTTAATTTTAATGCTCATTTTTGTGTTGCTTATAATTTTTTTGCATTTTGCGTTAGATTTTTTTCTCTTTAGCTTTCACGCGTTCTGTTTGCACCAATCTCCCCACAGCACTCTCTTTTTGACTCATTCTCGACGCTGTGCAATTGTCAAATGAGCGCAAATAGCTAATTAAACAAAATATGCACACATGCTCCACCTGTTAATGCCTGTCACTTAACCCCGTTGCCAACCCAACAACTCCAATACACTCAATTAGAGATACAATTCGAATGCATTCAACTGTTAAACTGCATGCCTACCGTGTGCAAGAGTGAGACCTAGATTATCACTCAATTACACAGAAGCACACACACACACACACACAGTCACGAGCAAATGAGTACGGTTGGGTTAATTGAGAGATTTGTGTGATGCTGATCTTATTGAGTGCAACGGTAATGAGAAGGAGAGAGTGAGAGAGAACAGAGCTCTCTGATTACTATTCTCCTCTCACTCACACTTTTACTGGACATTATCACTTTAAATATGCATTGCAGAAGCATCCAATTAGAGGGGTGGGGTGGTGTAAATGTAGCTGCTGGTGCAGGTCGAGGTGGAGGTGGGGGTGGGAATTTGGAATGCTTGCGTATGCTTAATCGGTATCACAATTATTAATGAATGGGCTGCAGTTTACTGCAATTCCATTTGCGGATAATTGTGAGTGTGAGGGCACGTGTGGGAGCCGGTTCAGCTGGACAATGAGTGTGCAGTTATGTTGGAAAAATATTCCAAGAAATATTAAACAATTACAATTAGACCAACTGCTGCAATGCATTTCCAATTGGATCAGAACATGTGCATGCGAGAGTGTGATGCATGTGTGTGTGGACCTTGGAATGAAACTCGAGGAAAACCTTGAGGGGAGTTACCAGATACCCCTGGAGTTTAGGTTGGGAGTCGTCAAGCAGCCTCCGCCTCCGAAGGACGAAGATACACAGAGAGAGAGAGAGAGAGCATAAATGTGACAAAAACAATTTTCAAAAACTCTTGTGGCACTCGGTGCGACGCTGGCAGCGACTGCGCAGCGTTGGCGTAAGCAGCAGCAACAAAAAAAAAAGGAACCGTTATATGCTTTTCCCGAATCCTCTTCCGACCCCCGCTCTCAACCACTCAACATTTTTCGTTGCTTTTGCTTTTTGGGTGTCCTGCCGCTGGCACACACACACACACCCACACACATATATATACCGTAATTTACGTACGACTCTCTCTCAGTGAAAATCTCGTGGCCTACACACACAAACCAACACACTTGCAAGTTTTCTTCTTGTTGAATTTTCTTATTTTCCTTTTTGGCAGCAGCCGCCTTTTTAGCACTTGATTTTCGCATTGTTTTGGGGCACACATAAAAAAATATCAAGATCGGGGGAGGAGGGGTCCAAAGATGACTAATAAGTATGAAAAAATGTACATAGCGGAATGTACACACGCAGGTATGCACACACTCGCCCACACACTCACAATCGAACACGCTATGTACATGTCATGTATGTATTTATAATGTTCTTTTTTTACCGTTTCGTTGCACTCGCGGAACCAGAAATCCATTAATCAGTGTCCAAACTATTCAAATTGGAACATTTTTTTGTGGTGAACAATAACGAAAAAAAAACTACATTTCCATACACTTGCAGCATGACTTGAAGGCTTAGGTAGGTCGTTCTTATTTACATGCTACAACAGTATGTATGCATATTTATTCATATATATACACACACATGTGTGTTTGTGTGCGATTCCAATTGGTTTTTGTTTGCTAGCTTTTTTTGAAGCTACTCAACTCCGCGCTCCGGCTTTTCTTTACTTTGCTCCACTTCTTTCCTTTTTGAGTGACACCTTCAACAAGCCACTCTCCCCCCTTTCTGAGTGTGTGTTCGTATTGCACAATTTATTTTTGGGGAAAAAAACAGTATAACACGACCAAAAAAAAAACAATGAAACCAATCTGCTTGACAAATTTACCTCTTAATTCTTTGTATATCTCAATTTTCTACTTTCGGTTTCACTCAAACTGTCTGCAGACGATGCAGGAACGAGCGCTGTTGCAGAGACAATAATGCACACAAAATGCTGATGCTGCTCAGAGTCACACGCACGAAATGGAGAACAGACAGCCGTAAACAAACGCGCAGCGTCAAATGCAGCAAATGCAAAAGCCTAGCTGTAGTAATTAACTATTAAATTAAGCGCACGACGACGACCGAGTATCTGGAAAAGCGGACTTATCGACGAAATATATCGTCTGACCCTCAGAAGTATACCGAAATATACCTTCCCATTTTCAAAATATACCGTAAATATGACGATGAAAACCAAATTCCGCATTTTTGATATTCGATCTAATATAAAATTATAATTAAGACGCTCAGTACAAAAAATACAGTTTTCACCTATAAACAAACTAATTTTCTACAATCTGGGTTATTTTAAAGGCTCCCTTTTATTGTATTAATTGTAAAATATGTGTATAAACATAATACGAACAACGAAATTGCCATGAAGGAAGCTTTTAAAAATACGGTCACCTTGGTCGACTTTTGATCGATATATCGGTGTTTTATTTTAAAAACAACAATATTATAGCTAATATAAACTATTCAACGGAACTACTTTTCTGAGTTCAGATCAGTTATATCCGCGACTTTTGATTCTACTTGCATCATCGATGCAAAAAATATCGGTATTTATATATTGATTATTATGTTGATTATGTTGCGCAACGTCCTCGCATCAAATGTATATTTTTAAAGTCTTTGCATTGTTTCGTGTAGAATGTTGTTAGAATGATGCCAAATAAGTAGCTAGGCCTAACACCCCATATCGTTATATCGATATATTCGAGTGCGATTTTTTGTTTTAACTATGTTCTATCGGACACTGCGCAGCACTGACCGGGAATTTTTTCAAAGAATTTTTTGTATGTAACAGATAAATAATAATAATATTTACACTTTGTGTCCGTTAGCCGACGTAAGAACATAAAAAAAAACTCAACTAAAGTATCTGGTCATTGAAAATTTATCGTCGTGCGACCACTCAATTCGCTTTAGCGATTAAATACAAAAAATAAAATAAATAATAATAATCTAACAATACTTGCGGAGTACAAGCTACAAAATATGTACATCGATATTATTGAAAGACTGTTTACTAATAATAATAAGTAAATTCGGGCAAATAATGCACTTTTACAGTATTATTTACATATGTATGTATGTATATTGTCTTGTTTATTTCTGTTGTATTTGTGTGTTTGTGCAGTTTAAGCGCATTTCATTTTGCGCGCTTTTTCTTTGATTGTGTGCCTAGTCCTCATCAATTTCCACTGCGGACTCTGTTATCTTGCCTCTTTCAATAACATAGACAAGGGCTCCAATGGTTACTTTGGGGTCGGTTTCGGTTAAAATGGCCGAAGAAATAGTCTGCAATAGGTCCGCTGGTTCCATCTTGGGCTTCCACAGAGTCCCGCAAATAGCATGAAGATGCGGGCTGCGTTTTCCAATTGCAACGTAGTCGTCGAGTTCATTGGGGATTCCGAACATATTTATGGTGGAAATGAGCGGCATCATTGTACCGGGCTGGAGGCCAACCACAAGGCAGTCCACTTCATAGGGATTCGAGTGCTGTTTTTGCAATAAGTTGGACAGATTCTTGGTATATCTGTCTGGTGTTTGCACCTCTGAAAGCAACTTCTGGCGGACTCTTAAGCCATGGCACGCGGCAATAATGTCATTCTTGGGCCCTGTATGGAATCGAATGGGTATTAAGTCATCTAAAAGAATTTCGTATGTCACACACCTTCGAATCCACAAAACGAACGACGACATACTCTGAACAGATTCTTGTCCGCCGCATGATCCGTAGCAATGGCCACGCATTCCCAGCCTTGCATGGCCAGCATACTACCGCCAACATTATTTTCCGTGTTGCTTGTAGTTGTAGACATTTGTTTTTGTTTTTAATCGCACGAACGCTTAATCTGCAATGACCAGATACTTCAGTTGAGTTTATTTTTGTATGTTTTTACGTCGGCAGACGGACACGAAGTGTTGTAGACATTTGATTGATTCTTGAAATCATTCTTCTAACTTACTTCTTGGATTTGGTTTGGCTTAGATCCTACGGCTCCTAAGTTTTGAATTCATCAAAAGCGTGGCCATTTTGTCATCTCTCAGCAGAGCTATCGATACCCAACCCAGCATGGCACGAGCGTCGCAACCATCGATGGTATACCGATAGAATTTACAAGCGCTTGGCATCAGGGTGACCGTTGACGGTATATTATATACTTCTCGGGATATTTTGACTTCGAAATGAAGTTCAAGGTATACTAAAGGTATATAACAGTATATTTAATCAATTTTATCAATTTTGTATACATCATTTTTAAAGGTATATTTTAAAGAACATAGGCTTCTTTCAAAATGAGAGGTTTCCGCCAACTATCGTTCCAAAAATGTTCTTTAGCGCAAAAATGAGTCCGGGAGAGCATTTTGAGTGCTCTCTTTCGACTGGGTCATATAAACGTGCGGCCCATATGAGAGAACGGGTAAGCTTTTTATAAGGATGCTCACCCTGGCCCCGAAGAACTAAATATACAGTGGATGAATATGATTTTCGTCGGTATATTTCCGGTATATTATGTAAAAGAGAAGGTACATTTTGGTATATTTTTGAGGGTCAGACAGTATATTTTGTCGATAGATCCGCGCTCCGTCTGCTGGGCATTATTTATGTATTTGTTGTAAACAAAAAGAGCGCGATTTTGTGCAAAATCGTTGTCTACAATAATAAAATGCACATCAAGCAGGTGGGTAAACAGTGCTGCACCCGCCCACACACTGGCTACAACGAATTCCGATACAATTGCAGATTATTATACAAGGCTTTAAAAGTTACAAGGACCAGACGGTGGTGGAACCATTCGACAAGCGTCACAACGTTGTGGTCGGACGCAATGGCTCCGGCAAGAGTAACTTCTTCTATGGTGAGAGGCAAAAGGGCAGGCCTAATCACTGGATGATTACTGACTTGTGATTGTGTTTTCTTTCCATTTCCCAGCCATTCAGTTTGTTTTGAGCGATGAATTCACACATTTGCGGCCCGAGCAGCGACAATCGCTGCTCCACGAGGGCACTGGGGCGCGCGTCATCTCCGCCTATGTGGAGATCATCTTTGACAACACGGACAACAGAGTGCCGGTAAGTTTCATCTGATAATTCATTATCTTATCTTCATGCAATTAACGTGTGTGTGTGTGTGTGTGTGTGTGTGCGTGTGTCTGTCTCTGTGTGTGTAGATTGACAAGGAGGAGATCTTCCTGCGACGCGTGATTGGGGCCAAGAAGGATCAGTATTTCCTCAACAAGAAGGTGGTGCCGCGCAATGAGGTGGTCAATCTGCTGGAATCGGCTGGCTTCTCCAGCTCCAATCCGTACTACATTGTGAAGCAGGGCAAGATCAATCAAATGGCCACGGCGGCCGACTCCTATCGCTTGAAGCTGTTGCGCGAGGTGGCCGGCACGCGTGTGTACGATGAGCGCAAGGAGGAGTCACTGAATCTGCTGCGCGAAACGGACAGCAAGGTGGAGAAGATCTCCGAGTATCTGAAGACCATCGAGGATCGGCTGCAGACGCTCGAGGAGGAGAAGGAAGAGCTGAAGGAGTACCAAAAGTGGGACAAGACGCGCCGCACCCTCGAGTACATACGCTACGAAACGGAGCTAAAGGACACCAAGAAGGCACTGAGCGAGCTGCTAACGCAGCGTAAATCCTCCTCCGACAAGAAGAAAACGTACAACATTGAGATCCAGAAGGCGCAGGAGAAGATCAAGGATGTGCAAAAGAACCTGAAGGAGGCCAAAAAGAAGGTGCAGAGCACCAAGGAGGAGCGCTCCGTCCTGATGACCGAACAGCAGCAGCTACTGCGCGAGAAAACCAAATTGGATCTGACCATCGTGGATCTGAACGACGAAGTGCAGGGCGACAACAAGTCCAAGGAGCGGGCCGATCAGGAGCTGAAGAACCTCAAGGTGACGATAGCCGAGCGCGAAAAGGAGCTGGACGACGTAAAGCCCAAGTATGAGGCGATGAAGCGCAAGGAGGACGACTGTTCGCGCGAGCTGCAACTGAAGGAGCAGAAGCGCAAGGAGCTGTACGCCAAGCAGGGCCGTGGGTCGCAGTTCTCGTCGCGCGAGGATCGCGACAAGTGGATCCACAACGAGCTCAAGTCGATTAGCAAGCAGACCAAGGACAAGATCAATCACCATTCAAAGCTGGTCGAAGATCTGCGCAAGGATGCCACCTCCGAGAAGGATCTGGGGCAGAAGATCGAGGAGCATTCGTCGGAGCTGGAGCAGCTCCGCCTCCAGATCGATGAGCACAACAAAAAGTACTACGAACTGAAGAAGACCAAGGACCAGCATCAGTCGATGCGCAACGAGCTGTGGCGCAAGGAAACACAAATGACCCAACAGCTGCAGACCCAAAAGGAGGAGCTCTCCCGCGCCGATCAGGCGCTGCGCAGCATGGCCGGCAAACCGATCCTCAATGGCTGCGATTCGGTGCGCAAGGTCCTCGATAGCTTTGTGGAGCGCGGCGGGCAGTCGGCCGAGATAGCACGCGCCTATTACGGGCCCGTGATTGAGAATTTTAGCTGCGACAAGACCATCTACACGGCCGTGGAGGTGACCGCCGCCAATCGGCTGTTCCATCACATTGTGGAGTCCGAATACGAGGGCACACAGATCCTCAAGGAGATGAACAAACTGAAGCTGCCCGGCGAGGTGACGTTCATGCCCCTGAATCGGCTGCAGGTGAAGATCCACGACTATCCGGACGATCCCGACTCCATACCAATGATATCGAAGCTCAAGTACGACGAACAGCACGACAAGGCGCTGCGGTATATCTTTGGCAAGACATTGATCTGTCGCAACCTGGAGCGGGCCACCGAGCTGGCGAAGAGCACGGGCCTGGACTGTGTGACCCTCGATGGGGATCAGGTGTCGTCGAAGGGCTCGCTCACCGGCGGCTACTTTAACACCTCACGCTCCAGGCTGGAGATGCAGAAGAAGCGCACCGAATACTCGCAGCAGATTGCCGAATTCGAGAAGAAGCTGAGCAAGCTGCGGAACGAGCTCAAGTCCACGGAGAACAACATCAATTCGATTGTGTCCGAGATGCAGAAGACGGAGACGAAGCAGGGCAAGTCGAAGGATGTCTTCGAGAAGGTCCAGGGCGAGATACGGCTGATGAAGGAGGAGCTGGTGCGCATCGAGCAGTATCGGGCACCCAAGGAGCGCTCCCTGGCACAGTGCAAGGCCTCGCTGGAGTCAATGGACAGCACCAAGATCAGTCTCGAGGCGGAGCTCAAGCAGGAGCTGCAGTCGACGCTCTCGTCGCAGGATCAGCGTGAGATTGATCAGCTAAACGATGACATTCGTCGCCTCAATCAAGAGAACAAGGAGGCATTCACACAGCGCATGCAGTTCGAGGTGCGCAAGAATAAGCTGGACAATCTGCTGATTAACAATCTGTTCCGGCGACGAGACGAACTGATTCAGGCGCTGCAGGAGATCTCGGTGGAGGATCGCAAGCGGAAGCTGAACAACTGCACCACGGAGCTGGTGTCGGCGGAGAAGCGCATAAAGAAGGTGAATGCCGATCTGGAGGAGATCGAGAAGCGGGTGAACGAGGCCGTGCAGATGCAGAAGGAACTCCAGCTGGAGCTGGAGACGCATGTGCGCAAGGAGAAGGAGGCCGAGGAGAACATCAACAAGGACTCCAAGCAGCTGGAGAAATGGACCACCAAGGAGAACATGCTCAATCAGAAGATCGACGAGTGCACCGAGAAGATAGCCAGCTTGGGCGCCCTGCCATTGGTGGACGCCGACTACAGCCGCATCTCGCTGAAGAACATCTTCAAGGAGCTGGAGAAGGCCAATCAGCATCTGAAGAAGTACAATCATGTGAACAAGAAGGCGCTCGATCAGTTCCTCAGCTTCTCCGAGCAGAAGGAGAAGCTCTATCGCCGCAAGGAGGAGCTGGACGTTGGCGATCAAAAGATCCACATGCTCATCCAGTCGCTGGAGATGCAAAAGGTCGAGGCCATACAGTTTACCTTCCGCCAGGTGGCACAGAACTTTACGAAGGTCTTCAAGAAGCTGGTGCCCATGGGCGCCGGCTATCTGATACTGAAGACCAAGGACAACGAGGGCGAGGAAATGGAAAAGGAGGTGGCCAATTCGGATGCCTTCACGGGCATCGGTATACGTGTCTCCTTCACCGGCGTCGAGGCGGAGATGCGCGAAATGAATCAATTGTCAGGTGGCCAAAAATCTCTGGTCGCCCTGGCGCTTATATTTTCCATACAAAAATGCGATCCAGCTCCGTTCTATCTATTCGATGAGATTGATCAGGTGAGCGATATACAATTTGTTTTATAGCACCAGTTTTTATGCGCCTAATAATTGCGATTTAATTTTAGGCCTTGGATGCCATGCATCGAAAGGCGGTGGCGGACATGATCCATGAGCTGAGCGACACGGCACAGTTCATTACGACCACGTTCCGGCCGGAGTTGCTCGAGAATGCGCACAAATTCTATGGCGTGCGATTCCGCAATAAGGTCAGCCACATCGATTGTGTGACCCGCGAGCAGGCCAAGGACTTTGTGGAGGATGACAACACCCATGCCTAGGCAGGAAGATAGCCAGACACCCCCACAGACACGTATCATATTTTTCATTTCGGATTATTCACTCGTTTTTTTTTTATTTAATTTTTTTTTTTTCTAATATGAATTATGATTTATTTGATTTTTTGTTTCCATGTAATATTTCCTTTTTCCTTAATCTCTTGGATTTAGTTACGTTGTAAGATGTCCTCCAGTTTGTGTCCCAACCACCGTCACTGTTGCGTTCATTGTGTCCTCCCACACTCGCCCACCCTGTTTCCTTCTTCCTAATATTTATTCCGATAAAGATAAAGATACAGATATATATATATATACATATACATAGTTATAGACACACAGACAAGGAGAATTAGAGTGATCCAGACAGAGTAGCTCCAAGGCCCCACAAACCACATACATACATACATACATATATAGAAATAAATTTAAATAGATTTACAATTACAAATAAAGAATAAAGAAAAGTGTACTAAAAATAATACTAAGAGTATAGTCCCAGCCAGAGGAAGGATCTCTGTCTCTTTGCTGGGTGTTTATTTTCATCCACTGCTTGGATGGATATGTCCATAAGGGGTCCTTCCACAAAGATGAGAACTAATTTTTGAAATGAACGGACCTAATTGCATAATCCCAAGCTCAGCGGTGTGGCCTTATGGCTACACGATTATGAGCATCGATTTGCATTCTATTTGAATGGCTGTAAAAGCTGCTCAAAGCGTTTATCGTCTTACAATACATAGAGATATATTGGGGTATCTTACAGGACCCATACGAGAGCTGATAGCCTTCCTTTTTGTTTGGATATGATGCCATGATTGATCAGTGCCCTTCCCTGGGTATCCAGTTGGATGCTCTTTGGCTCTTGCTCTATCTGTAGAACTATGGGAAGGAAATCGTACACATAAACCTCAAAGCACACAAACACACACCAATCCCATGCCAAGAAGCTCAATCGAAAATGCCTTGAGAAAGCTCCATGAAAATGTTCCAAAAAGTCCATCACAGACATCTTCTTGCCGTATGGAATGCTAAAAGAAAGGAGGAGATTTTTTTCAATCATTTAATGATTTATTTTGACTACAAAACGCATACAAATCCTTAACAATCGGAAACCTTAAATGTGCCTCAGACACCACCAGCACCACCAGGGGAGGTGATATCGAAGGGCAAGAGCAACGGCCCTCAGCTGGCATCCAGTTGCTCCTGAATGGCATTGATGGCAAAGATGACGGAGAAGCACATGCCCACCGTGCCGACCTCCATTTGGGTGATGTTGAACTGCAGCGGCAGGCGCCAGAGAACAAAGTGATTCATGAGCACGAGCAGGGCCAGGCCGAGCGACCACCAGAACTCATCGACAATCGCAATGTGCCACAGACTGTAGATGTTCCAGACGACACACAGGCCCAGATTGGCGGCATCCAGCTGAACGATTTTCGCACCCAAGGCGCTACGGCCGCCAAGGCACTGATTGCTGATGGCCAGCGTCAGGGTGGTGGACCACAGCATCAGGGAGATCCATTGCCAGTCGGCGCCAGCAATCGTGCCCAACTGGAGCTGTCTATTCAGCTGCTGCAGCTCGCCAATGATGAGGGTGATGAAGAGCACCGAGGCGTAGCGGCGCGATTTGTCACAGATTAGCCGCTGCACTGTGCCCGGATTGGGATGTGTGTGCCGCAGCAGACACAGCAGGCTGTGACCGAAGAAAATGCCAAAGGCGGCCTGGGCATAGCGTCCAATGCTGTGCTTTAGTCCCAGTCCCGAGCTAATGGCCAGGACGAAGTGTATCAGGCAGAGGGACAGCTTGGAGGAGCCGCCAATGCCCGAGCCGGCCCCAGGCCGGGGACCGGCACCAACACTGGCACTGTGTCCGTGTCCTTGTCCAGAAGCAGCTGCAGTCCCCTTATTATTACAGTTGGCCATCGAGGAAATGCCGGTTTTCAGGCAAAAACTTTGTTAATTGCCCTCTGGGTGTGAATTTATCGAAAAAATATACCAAACCATCAGAAATATACCGAAAATTACCTTATCAGTTTTAAAATATACCTTTAATATACTGACGGACACGACAAGATGCGTTGATATTCCATGATTTTGATATTCGGTTTAATATTACTAGCATGTTATTGCTCTCAGCCCCAAACAAATAATTTTATCCGATTCATCAATAAATTTTGTACAAGAATGGCTAGTTTTCAGAACTCTTTTTCATTGGATTGTTTACATAATAAGGTACAAACAAAAACGGCCAAAGCATTAAACGAAAGTGTGAACTCCGGCCACACTTGGTCATTGTTGCTGGTCAACCAAGTTTCTGCATACGTATGGACATTTGTATACCCTACTTCCTTCAATTAATGTTAAATTTGTTGTTCCTGGCTGCTTAAAAACATTAATAATGAATTTGTATTAGATTGACATGTTATTTAACCATTAATGAATAAAATTGGTGTTTTATATATATATTTATCCCTTTGCCAGAGAATAGAGGAGATACGGTAAAAAAGAGAGCCTGCCAGAATATATAAATTAAATTGATTTTAAAACTTATCTGCGCTTCAATGTTCAATGCTTCAAATGCTAAGTCAATGCTTATGCAGCCCTAGTCTCCAGCTGTTCTCAATTCATCAATTCATCTCAATTCGACAAGAAAACAAACGTTTTAAGGAAATATAAGGACATACGAGTGAATTGTGTATTGTTCCTTCTTATTAGGATCGATCGAATTATTTCAATGGCACAATCTCGAATTGTAGTGAATGACGACTATGAGCACCCAGATAATTTAGAATATATTTTAGAATCTGTTCTGATGCCCGATGAGGACAGCTTAGATTTCATTCAGTTAAAGAACGAGTACAACTCTGTGATCTTACAGCAATGCCAATGCGAAGGCAGATGCTCAAGTAAAGAAACCTGCACACACGGAGGTGCTTATAAATACTCACCTGATGGAAAAGAATTAGTTCAAAGGCAAAGTGAAGACAAAGGCAGCATTCCTATTATGGAGTGCAATGCTTTCTGTGACTGTCGGCTAGACTTGTGCACCAATCGACTTGTGCAGCATGGTCCACGAGCAAATTTGGAAGTATTCAATTCGACTACGTACAAATCGAAAGGTGTGCGCACGAAAGTAGACATTCCTTGTGGTGCCTTCATCTGCGAATATGCGGGGGAAATTCTTACCATTACTGAAGCCAAGCGACGCCTAGTTATCAATAAAAAACTGGAGTTAATGAATTATGTCTTAATGCTTAACGAGTACACGACTAAGACCGACGACTGTCGGGAGGAGAAACGCCAAGTCACCATCGTAGATCCTTCTCAACGTGGAAATATTGGACGCTACATTAACCACAGCTGTGAGCCAAATTGTCAGATAGCGGCGGTGCGAATAGACTGTCCCATACCGAAAATATGTGAGTTTCATTTCAGTTTTGTTCATATTACCGGAGTATTTTATGTACATTTTTAAAGCTATTTTCGCAGCACGCAACATTCTTGCCCAGGAAGAACTGTGCTTTCATTACGGCGGAGAAGATCAACATGTAGGAAATAAAGCAAATGATAGCAAGACTTGTCTCTGCGCTGCTGATAGTTGTGCTGGTTTTATGCCAAATTCTGCAATAATATAGATAATACAGAAAACTCAGTTATATTTTATGCGGTACTAATGAAATGTCCACACTTACCGCTCACAGTTTATGTTGTGCATTGTTTTCAAGCGGCGGTAGCTTTTCTAGTATCCATTCCTGTAGCTCAAGAAGCGATGATTTTTTCAGTTCATGCATTGTATGTTTCAACGGCTGGAATGTACCATTCACACCTAACGATTGAAGGGATTTAAATGTCTCAACACCCCACTCGATCGGCACCAAGGTGTCGCGCTCTCCATGAAACATTCGGAGCTCGGGAAGCTGCTCCTTCTGCTCAGAGCTCGACTGCAGGGATTCATAGACGATAGAGTTACGGTTGAGAAAGGCAGAGTGCGCAAAGACACCCGCCAGTCCAGAATTCAAATGGTAGCCCGTGTGCAAGGCCAATGCACCGCCCATTGAAAAACCGCCCACAATGATGCGGCTGGCCGGTATGCCGTTTGAGACCTCGTCTTCGATAAGCTGATTAACGCTTTCGTAACATTGTGACATGCTCTTTTTGCTTTCCTGTGCCGCAATGTTTACCGAGCGACGATCGAACCAAACATTGGACTCTTGACCGTTCAACGGCGTGTACTTTTGCATTGGCGCTGTTGGATAAATGACTTTTATGTGGCCATATTCCAAGTTCCGTCCCAGTAGAAAGCGCACCCATTCCAATACATTCGGACCAGTATCTCCGGAGCCATGGAAAAATATTACGGATGCGGTTTGTTTGCTCGTTGCATTTATCACCGTTAAAGCAGGTCTCATCTTTAATTTACTCGGGCCAATTGTTTTGCTGTTGTCATTTAGAATTTGACATATATGTACGTACATATATATTTAGGGCTGCAAAACCATCAAAAATATTTTAGATATATCGATGGTTTTATGTATCGTTTCAGTGAAAAAGTAAAATATCGAAGCTTAGAAAAAGAACAGAACTTAAAAATCGCTGTTATATCTGAAACGCAACTTAAAACCACAGAAAAGTAGTCTTGAAAATTAGTTTTCGTTGATGATATTCATGTTCACACTTTCACCCAGTGGCAAAAAACTATCACCTGCGAACATATCAGCGGAAAAACGATATATCGATATATTGATATATCAATTAACGTAATGAAGCCCAAACAATCGTTGTTGTTAAGAATTCGTGTTGTTAAATGGCAACGCAACTGCGTCAAAAGTCGCCGTTGAGCCCTCTAATCGCGAAGAACCTGGTGGCCAAACACCACCGCGGCAGTTAATATCCAAATCCAGGCAGCAACGGGTCCAGCCAGGCAGGCAGGCAGCAAGCATTGCTGCACTCGCAGCGCAAAACAGTGCAGGCCAAGTGCCAGCGCGAATCGGGCCCGGGGAACCATAAACTCCAATTGGACCGATCCCATTCGATCCGATTCCCTTCCCGATTAGAGTTACGTGAACTGGGCGCTGGAGAAAGTATACAAAAACAAAGAAACAAAAGCAGAAATCGAGGCCTGCCAGATGACAACAGTCGAACGTCCGTTGACGCCATGAACGCCAAGAAACGTCAACGCCTGGACCTGGGGCTGGACATCGCTGCCTCAACAGGAGCAGGAGGAGGAGGAGGAGGAGGTGCACCAAAAGCAACTGTCCCCCCAACGACCACAACAACAGCAGCAGCAACTGTGACGGCAACGGCTACGACTGCAAGTGACCTATCCGATGCTTTGTTGGCCAGTTCGTTTGGCAACGGCCAGAGCCTGATACTCACCAGCACCGGCAATGGCAGTGGCGGTGCCCAGATCCTATTGACCATCTGCGGTGACGAGAACTCGGATGAGTCGCAGGAGTATTATGCCATCAAGCAGGAGCCCGATATGGATTTGAACTCCCTGCTGCCGAGCAACCTACAGCTGCCCACTGGCTGTGAGATATATCTGGTGAAGGACACCACCATCAGTTCGCCCATCCAGCTCAGTGGACACACCCATACCCATACACAGACCCAGACGACCCACATTCAAGCCCAGACCATTCCACCAAAAGCAACCATCAAGCTGGAGCCGGATTCGATGAGCGACCGCTGTGGTCTCACTGTAAATAAGCTCTGCACATCGTCCACGAACATCCTATACGTGAGTAATGGCGGCAGTGGCGGGAATCCCACCACAAAAGCGACTGCAACGCCGGAGAACCTGAAATCAGCAGGAACACCAAAATCAACTGTGGCGGCAACGATAGCCAAAGTGGCCAACGCCGCACCAACAGCCGCCACAACAACAAGCACAATGCGTGCTCTAAAACTAATCGAGGAGCATGTTGGAGGAGGAGGAGGAGGAGGAGTAGCAGGTAGCACGACTGGCACTGGCACTGCCACCTCCAAATTGGATGCGTACAAGAAGCGGGACGACAAGCGTCGTGCCACGCACAATGAGGTGGAGCGTAGACGTCGCGACAAGATCAATTGCTGGATATTCAAGCTGAAGGAGATGCTGCCCATCGAGGGCAGCCGCTACCGGCCACCGCCAACAAGCAATGGGCAAATGGAGCCGGTGAGCATCAGCCTCAGTTCGAGCACCAGCGAGGCCAGCACCAGTCCCGGCCTGAGAGTCAATCAGAGCGCCAATGGACGGACGCCGCCCAACGACTCCAAATCGCAGATATTGATCAAGGCCTGTGAATACATCAAGAGCATGCAGGGCGAGATAGACAAGTGAGTAGAAAATAAGAGGGAGAGCGAAGAGAGAGAGTGAGAGATACATATTTTGTATATACAGCTTACGCGAGGGCCTGCGTGAGGCGGACAAGCTGCGTGTGACCAACAAGACGCTGCGGGATGAGCTAAACAGCTTAAAGCGACAGCAGGAGCTGCAGGAGCGCTTCCACAGCAACGGCGGTGGATCGTTTAATGTGACACTGAATTCGTTGAATAGCTCGGCTACCAGTGACCTGTTCGATGGCATGGATGGGCCACACCATGGCATGGGCATGAGCATGGGCATGGGTATGGGGGCCTTTGGCAAGCGCGGCCTCATGATAGCCGATTACGATGAATAGAAGAATATACGGAATAGGAGGGGTTTTGGCGCTAGCGCTGGCGCTGGGTCGTCCCCCGCCCACCCATACACCGCCCCAGCCTCAAGCATCCTCCAAAGAATGACGTACCACGTACCACGTACAATAAAAAATACGAAAGACAAGTGATTTTTCTTGTTATCGCTGTTAAAAAATTAATTATATATATATATAGAGAGAGAACTATATTATAAATTAATGTATAGTTCTTTTTTTTTTGTATTGATTGTTTTGTTTGAAGCGCACGGATCCTCATTTTACAATTGTTTGCCATGTCTCCATTTAGTGTTGTTTGCCATAAACCTAAACTAACCTCCAAGCCCCCTCCTATATGGTAACTATATAATATTAATGAAGCCGTTACTTAAGCATCCCCATTTATGACGTACCAATCCCATTCCCATTATTATAAATACATGTACCGCCCCCTATATCCTATAATGTTAACGATACCTACCTACTAATACCTTTTGACTAAAGCATACCTTATCATACATACATACATACATATTTGTGAGGCATATTACGTATAGTATGCAAATTGTTGTGTGCTCGTTTATTCGATTTTAATACCGTAACGTACTGTTTCTCGCACTAATTACCTAAAGAAAAGCAACAAACAAAAATACTAAAAGATATACAAATATGTTAACGATATATAAGATATATATTATATATATACATATATGTATACCCTCCAGCCCCCCGCATTTGTACATATAAATTTGTGCTACAAACTCAAAGAAACAAAAAGTTAAGAAAAAAGATAGAGATGGAGAGAGAGATGGAGTACCCCCCACTCTATATAGCTGCTCTCTTCTAAATGATGATGATGATGATGTTGTTGGGGGGGGAGTACCGTGAGTGTATTGTTGATAGATGGTGAAGCAAAACCCATAAATATATATGTATCTATATTATTATAATTATAATATAGTTAAAGAAAACATAAATTGTTGTGAATGTTATATCATTGTTTTCGATATATGATGTTTCCGATGTATACACATAAGAAAAGGCGATTTATATTTAATAAGTTGACTAGCATAAATATATATATTATATATTAATATACCAAACACACACAAACACACACAACACACAGACACAGACACATTCTTAAATGATAATTTTTAATATTTAAATGGAATATGACAGAATGCCAAACACACACACACACACACACACACACACAAAACAAGATGACAAAAATGTTACAAAATCGAAAGAGAATTATGGTTAGAAGTAAATCTGAATTGCATTCATTGTATGCGCGCTAACTTCCAAAATATGCGAAGAGTTATCACAGGCATACAAAAAATGGACAAAATAACGGACGGGACGTAAGGACTGTAATGGAATGGAATGGGGGGGAAATTTTGTGTTACTTGTTGCTATCTATATACAAAAATACCATACAATAATATCATAATATATGTATATTTCTGTCGTTTGACAGCCAATAATTCTATTCAATTTCAATAAACGGAATCAATAATGGTTAAACGCGAAACACACAAAAAAAAATTGTATTTACTCGCGCACAAATGCGGGCCTTTGATGACATATGTACATATATGTGGGTTAATTCAAGTACCCCCTCTGTACACAAGAAATGGTAATTTTTTTCTCAGCCTCTTATGCGCGATAAGCAAAAAACAAAAAGATTTCAACTCTCGAGTTCTTCCCCCTCAAATAATATTTTTTTTTTCTGGCCCCTTTGTTTAGATTAACTGAAAAAAAAAAAAACTTCCTTTAAATATTAGTCAGATTGATTCTCAGCGCAGTCTTGTTTATTGTAGATCAATTGAATTCGCATTTAATTTTTTTAAATTTTCCCCCCAGATATTCGTATTTCTTGGCGCCCAGACAACTGATATCCATGAGAGTGGAGCTCCCACTTAATGTGTATCATTATCGCATTTGATTCAAGTGGACTTAAAATCATTGAAGCTGGCTGAAAATGCATAACAATAAAAGTTTTGCATGGACTACAGAAGAAGCAGCATAGATCCTGGGCACAAAGAAACCGAAGAAGTAGCTCATTTAAGAACGGAAGACCCACCCACCCCAACCCGTTCTTTGGCCAATGGCTTCGAATTGCCTAGACAAGCAAATTTGAGGCCAGCACATGGAATTGTGGACTCTGCCGTTTGTTTAGCTTAAAAATAACATAAACATCCAGAAGCTTGACTCGTCTCTACTCAAAAACTGCCCATACATTTATTTCCGTGAATAATCATGTTACAGATTTCCCTCCTACACCCATGGCGCCCATTTTGCATGACTACGATATGATGACTAAGGATCATTTGTCAACATTTGGCTTGAGTTCTTGGGCGGGGGCGATTTCTGGGTAAATAAACAATAATAAAATTATTCATTTTGATATTTTCTCAATGATTAATGTGTGTTTGGATGCCTGCAAGCCATAGCTGCCTGCAAGTTTCTCATCTATCTAGATACATTTCCATATTAGCATGAAAACAGGAAAAATTTGATCAAAATCGGCAAACTATAACATGGAATTTTCAAGGCAACAATTTGACTGCCCGCTTCCTTCATTGTCTTTGCCTTAAAAGGATATCTTTAGACTGTCGATCTATGGCTTACAATAGTTCTAATTTATAAGGTAATTTCTAAAGTTTAAAAAATTTAATAAAAAAAATTACAAAACAAATCTGTATAGACTATGGACGTGAGATTATGTATATAGGATGCCAATGGACGGATATTTGAATCGGACTTTTTCCGCGCTCTATTCATCCGTAGTGCCGGTCACTCGCCGGGCGTACTCCCCAATGTGCAGCAGGCCGTGTTCCATCGAGGCAATGTGCAGATTTTGGCCGCTCATGTAGTCCACATTGATGTGGGGATTCTGCAGATCCGAGATAAGTGTGGAACAGGCAGCCGCCGGATCGCCAGTGCCGACCAAACCACCCTGCAAAATCATTCAATGAGACAGGGGAGGGCTCCCCAACTATGTAATTGTGAGTGGAGAAGTCACTTACCGCCCAGAATTCATTGCCGGGCAGGGCATTGCCATCCCAGGCATAGGTTACCACTGGCAGCATATCCACGTCCAGCTTGTCGGCCGGATTGCGGTTGGAGATGCGTATGCGGATGCCCGTCTGCGGCATGGTGGCGCCGTCGTGGAGGCTGCGCACCCGCTCCCGATGGAACCAGGAGAAGTGCACCACACCGATGTGGCTGAGACGCTCGCCCAGGGCCAGCAGCCGCTCCTCAAAGGCCTCCAGAAATAGCTCCTCCTGCTTTTCGTTGATCTTCCACACGCCCAGGCCGATGCCCACGACGTGGATGTAGGCGGGCTTGCCCGCCGCTACGCCACGGGCTTGGGCCTCCAGCAGCAGGGTGTCGAAGCTAATGGCGTAGCGCTTCTTCATGATCAAATTATCGAAGATGAGGCCACCGGGGCCGTCACGTGAGAAGCGATTGCCATCCACAGCGGCCTCCGTGTATTTAAAGTCCCTGGGCTCATCGTAGAACTCGCGCCACAGCCGCCGGTAGTCGGTGGCGCGGGTGGTTGTCTCGCTGGTGTGGAAGCCATAGCCATTGGCCTCGATGTTCTGGGTGGGCGAGATGATAATGTCCTGGTACTCCATTACATTGGGACGCTCGAAGCGGGCACCGATCAGGCCCATAATGACGCCCTCCCTCTCGATGCTGCTCTTGTTCTGCGTCACCTCGCCGGCATTGGACCGGCGTCCGTTGTTGATGAACTCCGAGTGCGTGGACACATAGAGGAGGGCCGCCAGCTTGATCTCGTCGTAGCTGAGCACATCGGCCAGCAGTAGCGGTGGCACCTCCAACGCACTGCCCACCGACTCGAAGCCCCCGCACCCAACGCTGCCGTCCAGCAGGCGGTAGCTGTCGCCGCTGCCTAAGAACCACACGCATCGTTTGCTCAGCAAACGCTGGACAAAGTCCATCAGGGACATGCCCTGGTATACGCTCTTCTCCCGACTATTGCCGAACTTCAGTTTGTGCTCCAGGAAGCTGATGTACAGCAGCAGGGTGCGCTCGTGTATGACGGGATAGGCGGAGGCCACCTGCTGCAGGATGTTCGCGAAGCGGCCCACCGGCTGCGAGCTAACACGGCAGGTGTCGGTCCCAAACTGCAGATTGAGATTGGAGAGCTAAGTCCGTCGCGGAGATGGAGCTGCTAGGACGACTCGCTTACCTCAACGGGAAAGCTATCCGACAGGCTGACAAACTTCTCCAGATTCACCTGAACCCGAGGCTTCTCCAGCTGGCGGCATTGGTATAGCAGCCCCATGCCAGTATCGGTGCTGGGCATGTGCGGCTGCTCCTTGGGCCATGTCTGGCTGCTGGCATCGCACAAGTTTCCCATGACGCGACTCATCGACAGAACGTGCAAAACAGATTTGAGGAGGAGGTTAACTCGCGCCAATGGTCTCATCGGGCTGGGCTGCACGGTGGGCGAGAGTTTCGTGTGCCATCAATTTGGGAAAGAACGTTTGGCGTTAGACAAGGACGAGGCTACTGCCGACAACAGCTGTTTGCGGCAGTGCTGGAAAGAGCACAGCTGCCAGAACACGAATTCAAATGCAATTTTCGCGATAATAAATATAATTCGAGCTTTTTATTTGTCTTGCAGGTAGACAATGGAAATCCTCAACATGGTGCGCACGCTGGACGATTTTGTGGACCTCAGCCCACCTCAATTTTGCGACAAAACGGCTGCTTGCGGCAGTGCTGGTATGTACGTTCATGCGGGGACAGATCATGAATTTCAAACGAAATGTCTCATCTTTTTGATGTTTTGGGATTGTTGTTGTTTAAGGTTTATTACAAAAAGATGTTAATCATTCATTTAAATTAGACTGAGACAGCTAGTTTCCCACCACACCCACCCCCCCCTGGTGGAATGCCTCCGCTCCGCTTCATTCCTCTTTTTTTTGTTTTCATTACACAACGCGCTTGACCTCAAAGAAGCGCTTAAGATAGTAGACCTGGCCCACGGTCATCAGGATTAGGACGAGTGCCTCGAAAGTCGACCACAAAACCACACGGGAGTTGGTGCTCTCGTTCACCGATCGATGGATCTTATCGCGCACCTGGACAAACAAACAAACAAGCAAAAGAAGCCATCAGTGCAAGTTCATTGACGTGTGAGGATCAGGCGGGGTGGGGACTTACGTGCATGTACTCCTGCTCGTGCTTGACGCTGGTCAACGTGCCTGAGAGCTCACGGATCATGTCCTCGAGCTTGGTGTGACCGACCTCCTCCTCCCCGGGTGCGCCAGGTGCACGCTGCGGCGCCTCGCCCACATCGATGGAGAACATGACCAGCTTGGGGGTCATGCTGCTGCGCTCGTTATTGAAGCATACCGTGTATGTGCCCTTGGCGGGTGCCACAAACGTGTACTTGCCGGACGACTCCTTTTCGCTCTCGTGCATCACATGGTTCTCGGGCCCGCTGATCTTAATGTCCACGTCCAGGAAGCCGCCATCAATTACCTCAAAAGTGACGCCTGCAACAGAGAATAACGAGATTAATAGTGGACGGGGGGAGGGGAGCACAAGCTGTCCAGTCAAAGCCTATGCGGAATAGTGCCACTCACCGAATTTGGTGCCGCCTTCGACATTCTCGAAAAAGCACTCCTCGTTGTGGGCATCTACGCTGACAATGAAGCCCTGGCCGGCGGTGGCCAGCAGGCAAAGGCCGCACAAAGTCAGCAGCAGCTTGGCGAGCATCGGTTGCATCTTGTTACCTCGAGTTTGTATGTTTTTTTGCCCAGGTCAAGTAAAAATTGCGTTCGCAGCCACGTAGTTTGTCGAGTTGTTTGACCGGGGACTTATCGATAAGAGATACTAAGAAATATACCATCTCCTTTTCGAAATATACCGTAAAAATACTGACGGACACGACAAGATGCGTTGATAATCATCGATTTTGATATTCGGTTTAATATTACTAGCTAGTAAGCTCTTTCAGCCCTAAACAAATAATTGAATCCAACTCATCAATGAATTTTGTACAGGATTGACTAGTTTTCAGAACTTCCTTTCATTGGATTGCTTAAATAACAAGGTTCAAACATAGACGGCCAAGGCATTAAACGTAAGTGTGAACTCTGGTCACATTCCGTCATTGTTGCTGGTCAACTCTGCATGCGTATGGACATTTGTGTACCCTATTTCCTTTAATATATGTTTCATTTTGTACCAAGCTGCTTTAACACATTAATAATGAATTTGTCTTAGATTGACAAGTTTTGTACCTATTCATGCGTATAATTGGTTGTTTTTATATACTTTCATCCCGGTCCCGATACATATTATTGGTACGCATAAGCTGCAAAATTTTGTTAATAGGTCTGAAACAGAAACTGAGTAGTTTATGCATTGAATGGAGCCTGAAACTACAAAAAATATCTCAATTCGATACTATCCACTTTCCCAAGGTATGCAGATTGTTGCTCATTCCGTGCCAAAGTTGCTGAACAATGCTGCCTATTCATTTCCCCTATGTTGCTGAAATTTGTCCCATACAAATCAAATGTTCCTAACGGGAACCGTATGCAATGAAGCAATAATGAATATTCATTCCATACGCGTTCCCGTTAAGAACATGCTGCTCACACCACGAAAAAGAGGAGATTTTTGAGCGAAGAAGTTCGGTATTTTCTTTGCGCTAAATGAGTTTGGCGGTCATTTTGAAAAGTACAAGTTTCATAATATTTCTCTTTAATAATGGTAAATATGTTTTTCCCAACTGCTTTGAAACATTAATATTGCATTTTTCTTTGATTGACATGCTATTACATATTCATGTATTTAATGTAGCCCGAGTGGCTTGCTATCAATTATGTTTCTGTTGATAATAAAATTACTGTTTATATATATTCGTGCGATAAGTGCGTCGTTTTTTAAAAAATGAACTGGTTCCGATAAATCGATATGTTATTGTAGTGGGTGTGTGCACACTGGCAGCTGCTGTTATTAACATAACATGTGGCTGTAATCACATAGGTAATCACAGCGGCAGGGTGTATTTAAAGTAGGGTTTAATATATGCTAGTTTGCAGCGCATTGAACACCACTCACATGTTAGGTTAACAGCAACATAGCATGCCACTGTATTCACAATTTCGACCGCACAAATTCGAAAAAGCCCCAACGGATGCTGCGCGAAGAACAGCCCCAACACTAAGGACCACTCAGTTGTTTACCAATTCCAAGCCCCAACGGATGCTGCGCGGACGAAAGAGCCCCAAAAACATCGAGGAAATCGAACAGCCGACAGCACACAGAGGAGGTCCACCCAAATCGCGACATTTCAATTCATTCGCTGTGTGCCAAGAAACCCAAGAAACCCAAAAAACCAAAAACCCAAAAACCTGTGACAGTCCCTGCTTTGTCTTGTATTTTTTTCGAGTGTTTGAGAGATAAGTGCGAGTGAAGTGCGATTTACTCCAGAGATCTGCCCAAAGAGCCGTGTGTGTGTGTGCGAATCGTTAGAGACAAATAGCCATGCGGTCATCGGCGGTAGCCAGAGCCGCCACGTGCAAGCGGCGTGGCCGTCAGCAGCAGCAGCAGCAGCAAAACAACCAACAACATTAGTGTAAATACAATTAGATACATATTTGTGTTTCATCTAAATCATAAACCAAAATCAAAGCGAACAAAACGAAGCGAAAGTGCAAGAGATTCCTCCATTGATATCCTCCCAAAGCAGAGGCAGAGCCAGAGGCATAGAAACAGTTAACCAACAGTTGGCAGCGTCCCACTTGAGAGTCCCCCCCCACACCCCACCAACCATCCGTCGTCGTACAATCAGCGTAAGGTGAGTACAATCCTGAACGACAATCTACTACCCTGTGAAACTCTTAAAAAATTTGTAAATTTATTTAAGTTTAATTATCATCTGATGATCGATCATGATCGATCATTTCCATTGTGTGTGCATAGCAGATTAGATTAGTGTGACCGTTGTTTTTGAGTGTGACCCCCTTTTGGGTGCGATTGCCAACTTTCTGGTAATTGATGTATGGGTGCTACCTTTTCTTACACATTTACAGAATTGGTAAAGCTAATTGATTGGTGAGTAGTGAAAACATACATACAACATACATATGTATGTACATATGTATGCACATCCCAATTAATAAATGAATGAATTATCAGTGAATTATGAATGAATATCTTGCGTTGCGACGAATATTAAATATTTATTTAAGTTCGAGTCATTTTATTAATTAAAGATGATGCAATTTAATCAAGTTAGTCGCTGTCCCTCGAAATGCATTCCGAAATAATCTCTAAAACTGAAATTAAGCCCCCCACACCATGTAGTTATGGTCATAGATGACTGAGTCCCACTTCCGGGAACTCCTGTTCCCCCACTTGAGCTTTATTCCAACGAAATGCCAAGTCATTTTTCTGTATAGAATTCGCATGAATTCAGTATGACCGTAGCTGCATTTCCATTTCCGCCCCAGAGCAACCGTCGTAGACCCACTGAATGCACATTGAAATTGAATTTCGCAGAATGCATAAACCTCAGAATATTAATTACAAACAAATTACAATTTCTCTGCTTCTGCTTCTGCTGCGCCCCCCCCCCCCCCCCCTTGTCACATCATGGCCGCCTCCTTTTGGCCAGGCCTTAATTAAAGACGCCAAAGAGTAACGGTAATAACCGACAACGAGAACGACGACCGAAGAGGGTTTTTGCTGTTGTTGCTGTCGTAATTGTGGCAGACATCGTCGCTCATGCTCGCTTACGTTTCTTCCACCCTCCCACCACACAGCACCCAGCACCCATCACGCTTCCCCACTACCTCTTCGCCGTTATCTTTTTAGTCCTTGTTTGCTTTTGTTAGTAGAAAAAAATACAAAAAAATAAAACTAGTGGAGAATAGAGAACAGTGAAAAGAGTGGTGGGCAGGGGAGGGGAGGATATATGGCGAAAATGTGTGTGCGGTGACTGCAAAACTGTTGCCTAAAACAAATGTCTAGAAATACGTCTCCCCCCTCTCTCTCTCTCTCTCTCTCTCACACACACTGTGTGTTTTCAGCCTCTCCCCACTCTTTATCGCTGCCTGATTTATGCCAACGGCAAAATTATGAAAAATTTTTACAAGCTAAATTTAAAAAGAAAATCTGAAAGTAAACACAAGAAAATGAATCGAAAATCGAAAACATTTCCGACTTAAGGATACCCATTAATCGATAAATAATCGATATTTATCTAAGAAAAAATACTGAAAATACTGAATGGCAATGCGGAAATGGGAAATGTCTGTCATTTTAGGTTGCAATATTTATCCTTCATTGGAGACGATGCAACCATTCGCTGATCGAGAATATATGCTAATATACATACATATATACGCAGCATATCACTGGTAATATTCAATATACCCCAATGCTGTGCTGGGCTCACGGGGTAAATGCGCTAACAGAAACGAACAAAAAAAAAAAGAAAATAAATAAATTCGATAATTTATCCATAAATTTTGTTCGCGCAGCATTTTCGGCGTCACCGGACGTCATGACGTCGCTGGACGTTCGCCCGTTAGTAATGGCGTTGAGTAGCCGTTAGCCGTTTCCTCTACTCCACCCCTACTCCACCCCTAAACCACCCCCTGGTCCATGGCCAGGCAACGTCATGGCTGCCTTCTTGTAGCAATTAACATGTGCAAATTTCTGGGCACATAAATTTTCAGTAAACTGTTGTTGCGCCCAGCGCCAAATCTGCGTCTGTCGGGGAGCCATTAATTGTGTGGCTCGAAGAGTTGAGGGATATCAGGGGACAGAGGGAGACAGAGAGAGAGAAAGAGAGAGAGAGAAAGACAGGCAGTAGATCTTGGGTATCTGGGGCAAGGGAAATCAGAGCTGAATAACAAGAAGAACAGGAGTAGGAAATCAAATGAAGGACAAACACGTGGAGCAGATGAAATCAAAGGAAGGACAACACGGGGAACATGTGAAATCAAAGGAAGGACAACACGGGGAACATAGGAATTAAAAGGCAGGACAACAAGTAAAGCAGAATACATCAGTGGCTGGACAACAAGTGGAAGAACTGCGCGCTATAGTCGCTTTAAGCTGAATAACTTCTTGATAGAAAATCAGTTGACTTACAAAAAGATTATAGATACATATATAGATCAGATATTAGTACTCCTATATGCATGTACATACAGACATATAGGATGGTATCTATTCGTTCATTTTTATAGCTTTTTGCTTTGGTGATTTCTGAACTGTAAGAGCAAGATGCAGCATTTCAGAAAGCAAGCACAACTCTCTCTCTCTCTCTCTCCATCTCTCTCTCCCTATGTTTGCTCACATTCTTAATGTCTTCTTTTTGTTTTGTTTTCTTTATTATTTTTACGATTAATGTTAACGCCTTAGCTGGGGTTTAAAATGTAAGTAGGAGCATATTGCAGTGGCCTGCACTTGCGCCCACCCACCCATCCTCCACCCGAAAAAAATGGCGACACCCAAAATGAACACAGCGGAAAGGACAGAGAGAGAGAGAGAGAGAGAGAGAGAGTGCATGCAGGAGAAGGCTTGACAGAGAGCGGGAGTGACTGAGGGAGTGCTGAATATGGTGGCCAGAAGAAGAAGTCAAAGGAGGAAGAAGGCGGCTGCCGGAGTGGCTCAAAGTGGCTTATGCTTGACTGATTTAATGCATGTCAAAATATTCATGCACAAAGTAACCGTTACACCAACCATCGTTTCACGCCCACTGGCTCCACCACTCACCCCGCAATAAAAAAACAAAAACAAAAAACAGAAAAAACAGAAACCGAAAGCGAAACCAAAACCAAAAGCACTTCTGCATCGTGGAGTCAGAGCAGAGCGCAGGGAGAGAGTGGTACAGAGGCGAATCCTTTGGCCACAGTCGAAACAATTATAAATGATAAATGTCAAAGCGAGAGTGGGAGAGACAGAGACAGAGAGACAGAGAGACAGAGAGAGAGAGAGAGTTGGATGAGAAGCGGCGGCGGCTATGGACAACATTTAAACATTCAAACTTATGGCACACACATATTAAACTTAATTTGGCGCACAGCTCATTAATAAAACACACAGAGAGACAGAGACAGAGAGTAAGAGAGAGGG
The DNA here is from genome assembly GCA_035043285.1 of Drosophila subsilvestris. Lineage (NCBI taxonomy): Eukaryota > Metazoa > Arthropoda > Insecta > Diptera > Drosophilidae > Drosophila > Drosophila subsilvestris. The sequence goes on along the minus strand of JAWNNB010000133.1, from coordinate 6,466,808 downwards.
AGACAGACCACGAACCCAAACCCGTGCCGTGTAGGCTAGTGTGCAGTGCCATTAAAACTTTAAAGTGTTGTGCCCCCCCCTCTCTCACCCCTGACAAATGAGTGGGCATAGAGGCATGGTGGGGGGATAGCCAAGAAGAGCATCGTGGAGGAGGCGGTGGGCGTTAGGCGGTTGTCGGTTGTCGGTGGAGTGGCAGCAGTGACAGTGGTGAGCACACGCGCGGGGGAGGGCAGCGGGGTGGCAGTTGGTATAGTGCCAACAGAGGAGGGAGCTGGGGGGGGGGGGGCGTTGGGGTGTTGAGGCTGACATAATTTATGCAAAATATAAACCGAGCGACAGGCAAAAACAACTTATTAAAAAATACGCACAACAAACGAGCGACAGCTATAAATAACCCCCGCAGAAAGCAGACAAACTCCAAGTCACAAAGAGAGACAGAGAGAGAGTGGGAAAGAGAGAGAGAGAGAGAGAGAGAGAGAGAGAGAGACACAGAGAGAGATAGTCAGATAGAAACACAAACAGATAGCGAGGGAGAAGGCATGGGAAGTTTCTCAAGTGGCTGCGAAACTGTAAGGACACACACAAAAACACACACAGCACTGCCTTTCAACAGAAGGAGGAAGAAAGCACCCAAAGGCAGCATCAGGAGCAGCAGCAGCAGCATATGCACTGTGGCAACACTGATAACAAATTGTACGCGTACGCCATGCGACATGTAACAAATACAAAGCGAAGCCACTGTTGATCCTGAAAGAAAAGCAAGCTGCATACTAAATTTTGAATCTAAGAAAAATTCCTAAGCCAAAGCAAAAAATTCGCAGAACTGTTTTGAGATTGGGCACAAAAAACAAACTAAAATTTGTTAGATTTCAATTAAATATTCCTATATATATTTAGAAGATCGTATGCCCATGTAGAGACAATCATAAATGGTGCTTAGTGCCGCTTGGACTTTCTTTTTAGCTAACTTCTACGAAAATCTCCTTTTTTGCTGTCAAGAAAGGACATGCCAGCTTCGGCTTTGGCCTTTGGATTTTTGTAAGCAAATAGATGCTTCCCCCCTCATGTTTGCTTCTGTTTTACGGCTGTCGACGCCTGCGGCTCGACCAACAATTTTCAGTTTCATTTTCGTTTAGTGTCAAGTGCCAACAGCAACAGCAACAGCAACATCAGCCAGCAATAGGAACAACAGCCATGCAATAGCAACAGTAAGAGCTATAACAACTAACGGTAATAGTCCTGCACACGACAAGCAACTAAAACTGTTGGGAAAATAATATCCAGCAGCAACTACTACGAGGACGAGTACCAACAATAACAACAGCAACAGCAGCAGCAACAACAGCAGCAGCAGCAACAACAGCAACAGCAGCAACAACAGCAACAGCAGCATGGAAAATGTCAGGCCCAGCTGCTTGTTAAGGCGACTCTTTGCTTAGGGAAGCAGCCAGAGTAAGGAGCAAAGAAAAAGATGATATAGAAAGGCGTGTGTGTGTGTGTGTGTGGGTGGGGGGAGATGCACAGAAGATGCCCAAGAAACCAGAGCAAGACAGGGGGGAGGGCGCACGGTTGGCGGATCGTAAGGATAACCTGGATGGATTGAAATGGGTGTAGCAATGTAGTTAGTAATGGTGCAGAATGCTGGCTCCGGCTGCTGGCTCTTGTTCTGTGGATTATCTTAACAGCCCCGAAACCGTTTAACCCGCTTTCAAGGGGGTGGCACATTTTTCGGGGCCGAAAGCCGAAAGCCTGGATAACCCAGCTATTGTCTGTGGATTATCCTTAGAGTTTGAACCAGAGCCGGCAGACGTTTAGCCCGCCTGATCCATAGATAAATCATCTTGCGGATGGGGATGTTCGATATGCGATGGTGGGATCTTTAATCTGAATAGCTACGAATGCTGTGTAGGTACGAGCATAGTAAGGGGAAATCATTGCCTTGGACTTGGTGACTTGCAGATGGATGAGCTGTGAGATTTTTGCTGCGAGCTGTGGAGTTTTATTCCTTTTTAGATGCTTTCCTTCTCACTTTGTGTATATTCTAAGCATCATTTTCAGATCATTAAATGTTGCTTTAACACCAGCCGCGACCACTCTTCTTGCACGGTTTTTTATGGCCTGCTTTTCTGATCAGTTTCGATTCTTTTTCGAGTTGCATTTCTCTAGATTTAAGTAATATTTGCACACAATCAACAAGGTGATTTTTGTTTGTTTTTTTTTTAAATAATCTTTCAATTTTTTTCTTTTTGTGTTTCTGTTCATTTGTTTATTTTTTGGCTTGTACTTTTCTTTTTGTTATTAAAATCAACAAACAATTTGGATACACAGAATATTGTTTGTGTGTGTGTGTGTGTGTATTATTATGTTAAACAAATTAAATTTTGATGCGAGCGCCCCGCTCCACCCCGCCGACTGGTAGCTGAGAGAGCTCCTGCCAAAAACGGCCACAGATATAAAAAAATAAATACAAAAATAAAGCCAACAAAAGAAAAAGAAAAAAAAGGAAAATGAGTGCCACCTTGTGTCAGCCTAAGCCTTGAGTCGATCGTTAAAGACATCCATAAATGGAAATGCAGCCTGCTCGGGTTCAAGCAGATCGATCAAAAAACAAATGGCGCCGGACCAGCCCTCGTACAGGCTCTGGGGATGATCGGGTGACTTGTGGACATTGTAGAACTTTGGATTGCTCAGCATCAGCATGAACTTCTGGGCACGGTAGAGGTGCTTCGGCTCCTTGGTCAGGCGATAGAGCAGCAGGAACACATAGCCGTTGCCAGAGACACCGTGACAGAGGCCGGGACCCTTGTTGAGCATTCCCTTTGCCCAGATCAAGTCCGCGGAGCGTCGCAGCGCCGTCAGGTATTTGTCCTCGTTGAAAATGAGATAGGCTTTGGCCAGCATATAGGCGAATCCTGGGGCGCCATGGCACCACTGACGCAGCGACTTGTCGATGCCGTAACGCACATCCTCCAGGGAGCACGGATAGTTGCCCTCCTCGTTCTGCAGCCCAACGATGAAGTCGACGGATCGCTTGATCTCCGAGACAATGAGGGCCGAGGGTGTGACGGCACCCTCGCGGAACCAGGGACTGTCCAGCAGCATGTGCAGAATGCCGCACAGACCATGGGAGGCGCCCAGGTAATGGGTGCCATGGGTTGTGTACAACAGTGGCAGGGGGCCGTGGTTCGTCTGGCTTGCCTCGCGACCGCTGGCCATTATCTTCTCACAAATGGAGACGATCTCGCCGTCGGTGATGTACGTTTCGGCCAGCACATCGTTCAGCCAGTAGCAGCCGGACAGATAGCCGGCACGTCCCTCCAGCACCTCATCGCAGCCGCTTGGGGTGTGCAGCCTCGCCTTGCTGGCGGGGATGCCCAGCCTGAAGTTGGCCAGATCCTCGATCAGCTCCTGGTCGTCATTGCAGGCCTTTGAGATGGCCGCCGAGACGGCATAAATGCCAGCGTTTCCATTCACGAAAGAGAAACGTTCGCTCGACTTTTGCTTCAGCTGCTGTGCCCTGCACTTGGCCCTGTGTATGTAGCCTGTAGCATATGTCAGCGCCTGAGGGCACAAATCGCTGGCCTTGGCGCTGCTGGACAGCTTCCAGAACATGTAGGCAATGCCAGCACTGCCCACATACAGATTGCCGCGCTCCTCGTGTCTGGGCAGAGGCGTCTCCAGTATGGTTGCCACATAGCCGGAGATCATCCTCTTGATGTACTCTTCGCAGCTCTTTACGCTGACGATTTCACCATCGAAAAAGTCGGGATAGGGATTATCGATATATCGCTCGCTCATGGCTGTTGAATAAATTGTTTAATTGCTGTCTGTATTTTGTTGTTGTTTACTTTTTCTTCTTTTATTTTGCTTGTGCTTGCGCTGCTGTTGCTGTTGTTCCTTTCAGTACTGGGGATTGTCAATGTGCCCCAATGGAATGTGAATGCTTGAATTAAAGCAAGCAACGACACTGACTACACAGCCAGCCAAGTATTTGACTCGGAGAAGCTGTTGTGTGTTTGATCTCTCGTATTTACATACAGTAATCTTATGGCATACTAGGGATCTTAATTACTCTCACATTCATTAGATATATTTTATGGCATCCTACACCGATAGAAAAAAGCCCTGAAACTTTAATATTTTCACTCATTTATGCCATTGATTTTCATTCAAGAGTAGTTGTATTAATATAGCAAAATTTGCACTTACATTTTGATATAAATAGGAAAATATTTAAATTTAATATATTTTATATTTAATTTAAATATATATAAATTATATTATATTTATTTTAAAGTGTTTTGTATTAGGATTAAATATGAACGTGTTCAAAATGCAATTTTAATACATTTATTTTTTAATCAAAGTGAATTATATTGAATTTTACTATGTTTGTATTTAAAAATCACATTTTAAATTCAAATACGATTGTAGTTAATTTGACTTTGGTTTTTTTTCTAACAGCGTAGGGAGCTTTTTTAATCACACATACATTAGATATATATTTATACGATTCTATTAAATTTGAATACAGTTTGTAGCATATACTTTATTAAATTTAGAAGCAGACATCCCAGAAGACAACAAAAATTGAATTTATTTATTATTTATTCAATGCCAATATTTTGATAAATTAAATATTCAATGACAATAGATGATTTTAGTCATTATGGTGCAGTGATTGGCAGGCAAAAATGAGCTGGGTACCTGCCTCTTCGCTGCTATACTTAATGCTGTATATAATCCATCATTTTGTGGATTGTACGAATCCTACGATTAGAATTTGCTATATGTAAATGGAGCTTGCATGAAGCATTCAGAAATTCTATGCCTATTTTGTGTGAATTATCCACAGACGGCAGGGTGTTTCCGTCCCCCCACCCAGGCAATGGGAACTGCTTCGAGTAGTTTGCTTACTAAGCCAAGTTAAGTACTTCCTCTGATTCTGGGCCTGATTTGTATACACACACACACGCACACACACACACACACACAAATGCAAACATAAGCACGCAAACACACACACACATCGCACATACACAGTTGGGATGGGGGAGACATTTGCAATGCTGCTCAAACTGTGAGTGGGGGGTGCACATACATAAATTAAGGTAAGGGCGCCACTTGTACGTATGTGTGTGTGTGTGTGTGTGTGTGAAGCATTTTCTTAACCTTATTTTTGTGTGCATTAAACCTACTTGCACACACACGCACACACACGCACATACATGCATATACATATGTAGACACTTGAAAGTTGACTTTTGAAGCCCTAAAGGCGATGATCAGGCATTAAGCAGCATCATTAACATCATTATTAAAAGGCGGCAAGCAATCTTGCAAATTGCACTAACACACACACACACACACACACACACATAGATGGATAAGTATACTTGTATAATCTGGAAGCCATTAACTGTTACCTATTTGCTGGCTCACACACTTTAAGGCCAGCCAGAGGGCTGTGGCGCCCACAGTGCGTATGATTAATTTAAATGCAAGGCTATTTGCATAGAAAACAAATAGAGGCAAGCAAAATAGAGAGCGATGGAGAGAGAAAGAAAAGGAGGGGCAGAAGACAGAGACGAGAGAGAACGAGAGTGTGTGAGGCAGCCTGTGGGGTTTATAATTGCAAATGAACTTCTGCCAGATGTGGCACTAAAATGATCCCCCAAAACTAAAAACTCTTGAATTCTAAATCCCAAAAATGTAATTTGTATAAAAACTTCCTTTTGTGTGGAATAGAATTTTCGTTGGCTGTAAACTTGGTGAGTAATCCAAAAGGAGACCAGCCACTCGACTACACTCTCCAACACATTTTGCGTTGCATTTTGATTCGGTTTATATAACTAAATTCTACTAGAAATGCCAGAGTACTTTGCCTTTGCCTTTGCCGTTGCCGTTGCCTTTGCCTTTGCCTTGAAAGTGCTTTCTGTAGAACACTTTTACTGGCAATTCCTGAGGCGCTGTTTTCTGTGTAAAAACTCAAATGGCAGGACAAACACTGCTCCCCCCAAGTTGGGTTTTTGTCTGTCTGTCTGTTGTTGGAATGTTAATGTGTTTGTCTAACAGTCCACCCGAAACCCATTTTCCATTTGCTTAAGGCACTCAAAATCAATTAAATGCATAGTTTCGAGTTCTACGAAGGCCACCCCCGCCTTTAAGGCCAACTGCTGCATAGTCTGCATACTCATCGTAGGACTTTTTGTACAAACTACCAACGGGCAACTGGCAAGTGGCGTGAACATTTTTATGCACCACGCTCGAATTCATTAGCCTCGTGATGCCGTGATGTGATGCCATGATGAGAACACAGCGTCAAGTACTGTCTGACTTCGGGAGTTTTGCTCTACCTCCTCTGTTCCTCTGTTCCTCTGTTCCTCTGTCTCTTTGCCTCTATGTCCCTCTGTCTGTCTGTCTTGGAGTGTTTAGCTTATTGAAAAGTTTTCATTTGGACCGGCGTGTGCACGTTTAGCACAAACTTTCTAGGCAAATGTCAGGCGAGCAGTGGAATCCCAATGCCAGTCCCTCCCAGTTGCAGTCGCCAGTTCCCCCTCTCACACAATGACAAAGTGAGCCAACCGAACTGGCGGCTGTCGAGCTAATCAGCCAACGAATGCAACTCCACTGGCAGCAGCGGTATTTTGCATCTGCCTCAAGCTGCAGCACCTCCTTAGAGCTGCGGGCACACAAGTTCATCCCCAAAATAACAGCGCCAGCTACAGCCCCAGTTTTCGGGGGTTCAGTTTGAAATGCAGCTGGTAAAAGTTTGCCTGAATTATGTAGCGCGACGGTAATTTGAGGCAAACTTTTGATGCTCGAATAGTTTTAGACACAAACGCCAAAGCTGTGCCTGTGTGACCCCTTGCTTAAAGCGTTAGCTTGGCTTTTGTCGGTGTGGGGGGGTTGGGGAGCTATACGAGGGAGACAACAATGGGATTGTCAAAGTATTTGCACTTGATTACGAACTTTGTGACATGCATATTGATCGTGAATAGTGAGAGAGAGGAGAGAGAGAGCGAAAGAGCGAAAGAGAGAGTAAGATCCAAAGAATTTTAAAGAGCATTAAATATCGAAAGACCAGCGATAGGAGTAGTTCATAAAAGTAAACAATAAAAGAGAAACAAAAAAAAAAAACGAATATCATCAGAAATATCGCTGATATCGATAGCCGATAGCAATAATCGATAAAATTTCTCGCTCAAAGCTTTGAAAAAAGTATCGCCTATCGAAAAGCTATCGTTAGTCGCTGGTAAAAGTGCCAAAGTTTTAAATAAATTTCCCTACACCCCAATAGCCGCTCAGTGAACTTTTATCAAGTAATTGCCATCGTTGTGCGTCCAATAATCGTTATCGATGATAACTAAACAATGATTTATCGCCACTTTGTCAGCCACATTGTCTGCTTATCTCTGTCTCTGTCTCCGCCTCCCTCTGTCCTTGTCCTTCTCAAATCCTAGGCCACATTTGACCCGAAGCACTCAAAACCTCAACCTCATCGAAGCTTTACTTGCCGGATAAGGCCATTAAAAACGCTATCAATGCGACCCAAAAAGCAAAACGAACGTGGAAAGTGAGCGTAGGGGGAGGGGAGGAGGGACGAGCATGCCCAAAAGCGAAACCAATTCCAATTCAAAAACAAATCCATTGTAAATGCGCTTGTCGTCGTTCGTGGGTTGTATGTAGCTTGTCGGTGGTTTGCAGGAGGTGGTGGGCCCAGCCCAGCCCAGCCCATCCACAGGGTTATGGGTCGTTGGAGCGGAGCCGTTCGTATGGCATAATAATAACCGCTAACTTGTCACCTTGCCACCTTGCCACCTGGGGGGGGGGGGGGGGTGTGACCGGTGCCGGGGCGGCGGCTCCTTTATTATGGCCATCGCATCGACGGAGCGTAGCTCGTAAAAGGAATGTTGGACAAAAAAAAAATTACGTGTATCCTTTTTCTAATCGTAAATGCGTGCACAGGGTGGGACAATCGAACGGGGAATAGGAATTGAAATGATTCGGCTAAGCTCCCCACCAAACCCAAACCAAAGCCAGCACACAATAAAACCTGTAATGGCGACTAGGGGTATACCCTTTAAACAGTTTATATTTCGTTCGTTTGCTTATGTCGAAAATTTGTATACATTTTTGCGCTCTCATCAGGTGAGAGTTTCGCCAATATGCTTCGCTTTGTTACCCTGCCACACATTCAATACACCCTCCATAATTCAGGGGATTATGGGGCATGGGGAAACGAAACTAAGCTAAACTATTACTTTTATTTTCTTTGTGGGGCGGGTGGGGGGGTCGGCAATTGGTAGTCTCCACTCCTCCGCCAGACTCAGACTTAGACTCGGGGCAATCGGGTAGTCAGCAGCAGAACCAGAACCAGAACCAGACTCTTGTCACTTTGTGGCTTAGTCCCCTTGTGGCTTAGTTCATAAATGTTTACCAGAAGCTCCTGGGCCACCGACCACCGACCCACCGGAGAGTGGAAGCTGCGGTTTTTGTGTCGCATATAAAGTGATAACGAAATAAATAAATAATAAATTTCGTTTTTATTTCAACGCAACGTGTATCGCTGGATTTTTTAGCAAATTTCCCTCTAGCCAAAAATGTGTGTGTGTGTGTGTGTGTCCCTCTCCTACCACATAAATAAATAGCCAGCAAGCAAAAAGGTTGCCGCCTACATAGGTCTCTCTGCTTGGCGCTGTCATGAAGTTTGTCGCTTGGTTAGCTGGTGGGGTTGTGGGAGGGTGGGGGCGGGGAATGCTATATGGTCAAAGGAGCAAAGGGCAGTCAAGCAGTGAAGCAGTGAAGCTCAAATGTAATAACTGGCAGAGGGAATGGCCATGGCAATGGCACCCCAGCACACCAGCACACAAAGTAGGAGAGTGCATAAATTTTTGTGAATTTTGAGCAGAACAAGTAGTGGTGTAGGGGGGTTGGGGGGTTGGGCGATAGTACATATAAACAGAACAGAGTCCCTTCTAGCACTTGGAGACGTAGATGGAGACGTATATGAAGCTGTAGATGGAGACGGAGTCAGAGTCAAGTGCTGATTCAGTTCTCTGAATTATGATGGCAGGCACTATGGCATCCCTCTCTCTGTGTGTGTGTGTGTGTTTGTGTGTGTGGGTCCTTTGCTCGAATGAATGTTCTGTTTATTCAGCAAGTGTGTTTTGCGCCATGAAAAATCCAATCCCTAATGAATGAAAAACCCAAATTTATGAGCTCTAAACAAATAAAGGAGTTGGATCCTGCCTTGGCCCAGGCATATTCATAATTTCGTAGCTTTCACAGCTCAGTTGAAAGTCATTCTTTGTCACTGATTTTACATTCATTTACTCAGCTCAGTCGTTGATTTCATTATAGCTAAATCTAAACAACATTTATTATTAAATGTCATCCGCCTTTTCGGTTCCCTTTCTTGTCCATTGTCTTCGGCGCTGCTTTATGGCAGCAAGCACTTCATTCATTTCCCGTTCTCTGTTTTTGATGAACTTTTATTAATTTGATCTGAATTATTTATTCATTCACCCTGCCATTATGACGGCAGGCAGCTCACACAACGAATGTCCACCACCAGGGCCCGGAGCATCTACCATGTAGAGCTGAGCTGAGTCCGCCTTGTCTACCGGTCTCCTCGTATCCTGGTATTTGCTGGTCTCCTGTTCTGGCTGTTAGGGAACTTTGTCATGTTGTCGCATGGCTACCAATCCCATTGCCTGTCTGGCGGGTGGGTGGTGTGGTGTGGAGTGGAGTGGCTGTGGAATGAACATCAGCGAAATCATTTGGCGAGCCACAAAATCGCATCAAAATATGTGCGTGCCGAGCCACCGAGTCGTCGCACCGACCCACCCACCTCCAATCGTATTATTCCCCAGTGTATGTGTGCGTGTCTCTTTGTCTTTGTCGCTGTCTCTCTGTGTCTGTGTCTGTGTCTGTGTGTGTGTGTGTGTGTGTGTGTGGTAGGAGGCGGACTAACACTGTTTCATTCTACAAATGGACACACACACACACACTGCAATTTGTTCAACTCTATCAACTAAGAGTTTTAGAGCTGTGTATACAATGGGCCAGAAATGGGGGCTCCATTAGGTGCGGGCTCCACCATTTGATTGTGTGTGAATCAGCAGTGCCCAAAAGGCTACTCTTTTATATCCATTGTTGAATAGTTTAAATAAAAGAAATTTCCTCATGTTTACTTTGTACACTGCAAAAAAAATTCTCCATTAGCGCTGCGCTTAAGGTTTAGCTAGCCTTTGGCCATGTGTGCACATCCTTTTGGTGTTTAATTTATGTTCCTGCCACACCTTGAGATACGCATCTCTGTGATTGCTGCACAAACTTTCCATCTTTATGGCTTGTATTGGCATTTCATGTCAGTTCGCATGCCATGACAACTTCTACAGCGATAAGCTTATATTAGCAACATATGCTGCAGCGTACTGAAGAGCCATCCTGTGCCTCCTGTGCCTCCTGTGCCACCTGTACCTGTGCCTGTGCCTGTCTCTGTCCCTGCACCTGTCCCTGTGCCTGTCCCCTGTTCCTGTCTTCCCCCCTGGCTTTGTTTAAGCCATTATTTTCAATGCTGTCAATACTTTGGGCACCGTACCCAACCCAAGTCCAGCCCATCTGCCATTTCCCCACCTGCCCCACCCAGCAGCACTCGTGACATTCCGCTCATCAGCTTTGTCTGGTAATTTGCATTTAAATTTGCCAATGTTTTGCCTTTTTCTCGTTTCGCCGCTAAACAAAAGGCAGCCACACAAAATCCGAGTGCCACAACAGTAGGGTGCCAGTCGGGCAGGGTGGTGGGGGGTCGGGGAGGCGTGCGTTATCAGCAAGAGAGAGAGAAAGAGAGAGAGAGAGAGTTGACAACTTTGCAATGCGTTTCGCTTAGATTTGTTTAATATTTGGCCGCAGGCCGTCGATTGTCGTGGCACTGGCATCCAACTCACAACAATAACAGAACCCAAAAAAAAAAAAACATGGGAGAAATTCTTAACATTTCGCCCACAGCCACGCCCTGTTGTTGGGTGTGTGTGTGTGTGGCTTTGATGTTGCTTTGTTGGAAAAAAGTGCGAAAAAGTTGTCAGAGAGAGAGAGAGAGAGCGAAACAGAGCGGAAGGCAAATGTAGCCAAATATTAAATAACCTTTCGGTTATTGGCTTAGTGAGTGAGCGCATCCATTCCCCCACCACTACCCGACCAATCTAGTTCCACATTTCTCATTTCCTTGTTTCATTCCATGCCATGCCATGCCATGCCATTCCATTCCGTTTCGCCTCGTTTTATTGCCACAAATTTCGTTTGATAACCCCTCGGGTATAACTTTTTACAGTTTGACAGTTTCTTTTTTTTTTTTTTTTTTTGCCAGATTGCCTTGCAGCATCCCCTCGAACGGGCGGCTCTCCCGACCCTTTTGACTGAGCGACGACGACCCTTATAATACAGTAAATGTGGAGGGGTTAATACCAGCGATGGCTGAGGGAGAGAGAAAGGAAAACTTTTGGTCGAGCCCCTCCCTCACCCATCCTAAAACGGAAAATTTGACATAAAAGCTCATTAACGTGATATAAATTAGATTTTGGGTGTTAGTGCAGAACACTTTTTTGAATACACTTGGCAACACTTGGCGGCGGTGGCGGTGGCGGTGGGACGGCGGGGTGGTGGGGTCTGGCCAGGCTCTGGCATAGTTAATGGTTTGGGGCATGCGATGCGGCTGCTCAATGGCAGGCAGTCCCCCCAACTCGTTAAGGACTCGTTGTCCGACAAGAGGATTTTCGATGCGATGCGATGCGATGCTTCGATGTGGAGTAGTTTTCCCATTCAAATGGGTAGGAAAAGGAAGGGGAAAGGCAGGTTGCCAGAAAGGTTTTGCGTTTATTACTCATATTTGATCGTTCATGGATTTTGTTTTGTTCGTATATGTGTGTGTCTATTCTGTGTGTGTGTGTGTGTGGGCAAAAAGGTAAACTTATAGTTAAATTTAAAGATAATTATAGCATCATTTGATGCTTATCTGCCCACAGTCTCTGCTCTTGTCTCCCCCTTGTCTGTCTTTGGCTTAATGTCTTTAAAATCACCCAAGAGGATGATGCTGCTTCAAGCTGCTTGTTCTTGGGCTAGTCCTGGCTCTTTACGCATCCTTATGGCTGTGAAAAAAAATACGCAAAAATATCCATAAATGTGTACATCGAACTTTTGTGTGCTTTGCCTGGCATCAGCTGCCCGCATCGACCCCCCCCCCCAAAAACCCTACACAGAGTGTCACCAAAATATTGTAACCAAAACGGACAGACGAACGGACACACTCTCTCTCTGTGTGTGTGTCTCTCTTACATCCTTCAACGCATTGTTTTTATAGTCAGCTAATATTGAATTTGTTATTGTTACTCCTTTGCTTTGTATTAGTACACTGCCAAAGGGGAATATTGGCTACATTAAAGTCTGTCTCTTTGGCTTTAGGCATGCCCTGAGATTAGATATTGGCCCAGAATATCATAGAGTGAAGATCTGCAGTCAAAGTAACTCCAGAGAAAGGCAACATCCACCCATCTGTAACCCATCTGCCAAGGTATCCAGAGCTTCGGCTATAGAACTTGCTACTTCCTGTCTGGTTTTTTCTTTACGAGTATTATATATGCACAAACAATATTCATACACCAGCTGGGGTGCTGGGATGCTGGGATGCTGGGATGCTGTGTGGCTGGGGTTCTAGCTGGGTGGGTGGCTGGCCATGGGTTGAGTATTTTTGCGTGGGTGTGTAGGGCAGACACTGGTAGCTACTCGTGTCTGTTGTTTCAGGCGCCCCAAACTTTTTATTTTATTTTTGTCTGCTTTTATTGCTATTTATTTATTTTTATTTTTATTTTTGCTTTTTTTTCACATTTTTGTTTTGTTTTTGTTTTGTGATTTGGTTTCGTGGGTTTGCGTATTCCGACCGACGCTAAGCCTGAGATTTATGTACTAAAAGAACGTTGAAATGCAAACAAAAAAGGGATAGAGAGCGACCGATGGACAAGCAGCGATAGCAGAAGACAAAGAGTGAGTGAGAGAGAGAGAGTGAGAGAGAGAGATTGAGTGGAAATAAAATAAAATACATTTTATTATTTATATTTGTCGTGACTTCGATTTATTATATGACCAGAGAGAAAGTCTTGTTGGATATTGTCAGGGATAAGCTGGAGGCCCAGACCCAGACCCTGGCCCAGACGATGCGTCGCATATGTCTCAACCCCAGCCCAACCCCCCTGCTTGCCCTTTCTGCTTTATTTTTGTACCACGTTCATTTGAATGGAGAAGTTAATACTGCAAATAAACTGACTCGTACTTCTCGCCTACCCCCTAGGATGGAGTGGAGGGTTGGCTAATATAAAAGGTTATTAATCCCAATTTCAAGTTAATTTCACACTGGAAAACTCTGGCCTCCAACTTGTCTGTGCTAATGTCCACCCAACACCCCCAACCTCAAGTGTGGAGTGGGCGGACGCTCAATTCAATTAGAATGCCAAAAATCATGTCCGCTCCCATTATAATTACTTCCGTTCAGTTTATGGCTGCTATCCCCTCCCGCCCTCTACTCATTGCCCTTCGAAGGCAAAGCCAAAGCTCATTAGTCGGACAAAAAACTTTGTCTAATGCCAAAAACTGACCAAAACAGCTCTGGAATGGAACACAACGAAATCAAATGAAATGAAATGGAATGGCACAGAGAGGCATGGCGTGGCCCCATGCTAATGGCATAAACCTATTTTTTTGTACCAATTTTAGCATTAAGAAGGAGCAGGCAAATAGGAGTAACACCACACCGCCCCCTGCCCAAACGCCCCTGCCCACCGCCGGAAAATCAAATTGAAGCAAATCAACAAATTAGCCTTGTCAAACTTCAAGTGGTGCGCTAGTGGCTGGCCAGCGGCGGGTCGGGGGTGGGTGTGGTGTGGGGGTTGGGGTGACTCCAAAGTGGAGAGCGGAGTGGGAAGTGCGGAATGGCCAAGCCGCTGGAGCCGCTGCCAACTTCAGTCAATCTGTCAATATTTACTCATTTCATTTAGTCATTTTCAATTTATAACCATTCAATGGAATTTCGTTGGCTCTCACCCCACTCCCCCCTGTCACGCATCAATCGCTGTCTTAACCCACACCACCCACCTCCCACCCGCGAGGCAGCATTCATTTCATCCCTCCCCCCCGCCCCATACTTTGCTCGGCTCGGCTCGGCTACTTATGCACGGAGGAAGACGTTCGTTGCCGGGACTGCGCCTCCGGCCCGGACATCCATCAGTCTGTCAGACAGTGGTGGGGGTGGATGTGCGTGTGTGTGTGTGTGTGTGTGTGAATGGTCGTTGCGTGTTGATGACACCCTCAGGGCGGGATATGTTTTTGGCGGGGTGCGGAAGGGACCTTCCTTTGTGATTAAACCATGCAAACCGATCGGACTGTAAAGATAGCTTAGCTCTAGCACTAGTGAAAATTGCCCATCATCAATATGCCGAATGGTTATGGTATTCATATGGAATAACCACAGATAAAGCAGGGGGATAGGGCGCAGGGGGGGAGAGATATGTATGCATGTATATTTGTGTAATAGGGGACTTTCCTTTGACATAATCCAATCTTATTGTGGAGCCAAGAATTAGCACAGAATTATGAATTATCTAAATGATATTGCGACTCTTCGCTGCTTAGCCATAATTAGCCCATAGCCCCATGTAGCCTTCCCCTTTTTAAGGACTCGCAACACAGAGCATTTGAGAACGATTTCGAATAATTTCCTTTTGACAGACACTTCAGTTTTAGTTTTTGTGTGGAGACACTTCTAAAAGCCCCCACTCAGCAACCCCCCGAGCCATGGGCCATGGCCCATTAAAAGTTGTAAATTTTTCTAAGTAGCTCGTCCTGCCCCGCCCTACCAGCCCCCATTTCCGCCCATTCATCCACTAAAAACTTGAGGCATTTCAATTGTTTTCAAGATTTTCATTCATTTTGTCCCTTCTTTATCAGCAATCCCCTTCCAGCCACAGCCACAGCCACAACCATGCCCCTTACCACCACTCTATCGCATCTCTCATCTATTTAATAGAACTGCTCTGTCTCGAGCTGCGTCGAGGAGAAACTTTTGGCTGGGCGCTCAATTAACGCTTTTGGTTTATGGCCAAAGAATTTGCTTAAAAGACGCCGTCAAGTAGGCAACACTATTGCATACCCTTTAAATAATATTCTTAGCTAGTCGGAGTATGGTTGACTTTTAGCTGCAGGCTACAGAAAATATATAAAGGACTAGCATCGAAAACTTAAGCCACAAAAGCCACACAAAAAAAGAAATTAAAATTAAATAAAAATTAAATTGTAAATTGTAAATATATCATTTGTATGCAAAAGGGTATCTTACACTTCGAATCACGGTTCTGGTCGTTTTTTTTCTGTCCCTTTTTTTTGCCCCTTTGATTTCTGGTTGTGGACCGACCGAACGGGCAACAATTAGGCGCGCCCGACCAAATAATGCCAACTCAGCGGAGTTCAGGCATCATAACGGTAACTCAAAGTTATACTCTTCACTTCCCCCCACCACAACCGCAGCCGCGTTTGGTACCCCCTTCTGCCACACAAAATGGCTTCATTTACAGCTAGAGCCAGCGCCAGAGCCAGCGCCAGATCCAGAGCCGAAGCCAATGCCAGTGCTAAAGCCGGAACAACAACAGCAATAAGTGAAATTTTCACAAGCTTTGGGTAAAGCTTTAGTTGTTTGTTAGCCCCCACCCACCATCCCCTCATTCCGTATTTTTATTTTTTATGGATAATGGCAGGGGGATGTTTGGAGCAGGCTTAAGGGCGGCATGGGTAGGGGATGGATGGGGTGCCTGTCGTCTGGTTAGTGGTGTGATGGAGGGGGGTACTTGGGGTACTGGGATAGCGCGCTGAAAAAGTTTTCCACTTTACAGAGAAGACGCAACTTTGTAAGACCTCCGGTCGTTCCAAAACTTCCTTCCAAGCCCTGAGTAAAAAATATATATATACAATATCGTATATATATATATGTATGTACAATGTATATGTATGTATGTATGTATAGTCGTACTCGTTGTCGTATATATTTTATGTACGTGTATGGTATAGTGGAAATCTATTTTCGAATGCCAGTCAGGCCGCCATTCAGTGGGTGTCTCCTCCATTCCCCATTGCCCAGCTCCAGCTCCAGTTCCAGCTTCATCTCTCTCTCTCTCTCTCTCTCTCTCTCGCTCTGCGCATTACAAAAAGTATTTTTCATTAAATTTTTTCTCCAACATTTCAGCGCCGCCAAAGTCCAGAGAGTCCTTTCGCTTAGTTCGCACCGCGCCCCGCCACACGTTCAATGGTGGGGCCCCCAGCCAAACCAACGTCGACTTAATTTATAATTACGATAATTTGCGCATTACGTTTTCTTTTGTTGGCCTGCTTCGGATGCTGATGGTGGGTGGTGGCTAGTCGCTGGTCTTCATCAGAAGCTTCCTGCCATTGGGGGATGGAGGCAAAACTTTTGTTGGTTAGTTTGCATGGGCAGTGGGGGATGGGGAGAGGACGGGTGTTGACTTTGGGCTTCTCCTGTGGCCTGGCTGATGGGCATCTGTCTGCATGTCCCCACTCTCTCTCTCTTACCTCAATGTCTGCACTCTCTTTTGGGCTGGCACTTTTCTTAGTAGCTCCTGATCGAACTTAACACTATCTGTCACTGTCTCTTTGTTCTCACTGACACCTTGTTTTAGCTTCTACATAACCTCACTTGCTCTCTTTTTTTGCTGCCACCCAAGCTCATCCTCTTTTAGCTGCAACCTAACCTCACTCTCTGCTAGCTGCAGCCGATCCTTGCACTCGCTCTCTCTCTCTCTCTCTCGCCTGTCTGCCTGTCTGCCTGTCTTAGAACCCGCCTAACCTCACTATTTATTTTCATAGCCACTGCCTAACCTCACTTTTTGTGCCGCTTAACCTCAATCGCTTTCTGTTGCGTAGTCCACCACCGAACCTCAATCTCTTGCTCCTTTTGTCTCAATCTCTTGCTCCTTCTGTCTCTATCTCTTTGCTGTAGGTTGTTGTTGCCACTGCTCCACTTCTTCTTTTTATCTATCTCTATCTTTCATCTCCCACTCCTGCCTCTTGCTGCTGGCCACCGCCACCGCCGTCGCCGCGTTGTCCTTGCGGCTTATCAATAATGTTGATTTCACTCTGTGTCGCATAATTGAATTCTGAAGTTGTTAAGTCACAGCGCAGCCAAATTTACGCGCTGGGAATATGCCTCCTCCACGCCCCTCCCACTCCAGCGTCCTGTCAAGCAGCCAAAAAAGCGGCCCACTAAAAACCCCCTAAAACCCCCTAAAACCCCCCGCCAGCCATCCGCCGCGCTCTGTTCGTTTGCTGATTGAAAATTTGCCAATTAGAAATAATGAAGCGTGTGACATTAAATGCAAGACAAGCAGCAAATCGGGCCAAGTCCCCACGTCCCCATCGGCTGCTACCCATTGGCCCGATGCTCGTTAGAGCAGCCGCTAGGCCCCACCCGTCCCATACCACATCCATCTATCTATCTATATCTATATATATGTATGTATAGTATATATCTATGTGTATGTGTACCTTTTAATATAGTATTTTTCACCCTATTTGAAGTGGGGCCAGCGGCAGTCCCCTCCATCAGTCCTGTCCCCCGGCCTGCCCCAATGGCGATAACAAATTTTTGCTCAGAAGGAAGTGGAAGCTCTTAAAATCTCATTGCCGTGCCTCTCACCTACCACCTACCACCTACCACCTACCACCTCCCTATCTCCACTCTCTCTGTGTGTCACTCACACACACACACACACACACACACACACACACACACACACACACGCAAACTCAAGTGCCGGCAGTCGTTAGGCACGGATATCGAAAATTTTCATGTCTTCCTTTAGTTTGTCTTAGTTGGTTTTGCCAGCGCAAAAGCGAGACAGAGAGACCGAGACAGAGACAGAGACAGAGACAGAGAGAGAGAGAGAGAGAGAGACAGAGAGATAGAGGCAATGAGGGAGAGGCGACGACCTGAACATAGACGGGAGTAGGCCCCATCATTAGACTCCTTGGGCCAGCATCCCGTCAATCGGTGCCATTTCCATTCCCATCCCCAGCCTCCCTCGCCATTGCCGGAAATTTATAGTCTTTTGTAGACAGAGAGAGGGAAGCAGAAGTGCTTGGAACGTTGCTCCTTGGCAGGACGTAGGTAAATTCGCTTCCAACTTGATGCATTCGCCGGATTGCTGCCTGGGATGCACACGGCCGAGGGCTGCATGCTGCATGCATATTTCTTTTAAGTAGCTCATTATTTTATGGGATTTTTCTTCCATTTCCAATAAATATGCCAATGACTGGCCTCAATCCTAAGCGCCCCACGAGCACCCGCAAAACCCCTCGAAAACCAAGGTGTTCGAGAGCTGCTTCCTGGCTGTTGCGGTTATCATAGAGGCGATAGACAATCATCTTGGGCGGGAAACTTCAGCAGCATCATCATCATCGTCGCTGCTCTGCTCTGTGCTGCTCATCGACGACGACCAAAAGTCAGCACGGGAATTAAATTAGAACCAACTTGTCTGCATGCCATTCAACTTCATCCCCACTTCTCAGCACTTAACTCCAACACCGAACACACACACTTAGGTCTTGCTACCTACCACCCCATAGGTACATCTATGCATAGTCGGCACCTGGTGCTTCCACCTGTCAACAGGGGCAGCAGCATAAGCAGCAGCTGGAGTAGGCGTAGGCGGAGCTCTGCTCTGCTCTGCTCTGCTGTGAGGGGGATGCCTGGCATCGCTCACGTTAAGCACATAATTACAATTCTGCTTTATATGTACGTGTATTTATATTACCTTTTCTTGTTGCAACATCAGAGCTTAGCTGCTGCCTAATAACTAGCGAATGCCTGGACGAACTATGGATACCCTGAAAAGGTTGCAAAACAAAAAGATCAGCACTACACTCGTCGCTGCTCTGCTCTACTCTGCTGCCCCAGAGATCAGTTGAGAGCAGTTCACAGCAAGCTTGACACTTCTAATGGGATCGGTTCTGCGCGCTGGGCTGGCAGGACGCACAGCAAAACGGAGTCAACTCTTTCCCCAGGGCATCCCACACGCAGTGCTAACAGGCCTCTTCTTCGTAGTCGTAGTCGTAGTCGACGTCGACATATTTCACGTTGATGTATGGTTTAATTACATTTACGTGGCTGTTATGTGGGTGGGGGGCACAAGGCTGAGCTGGAGGCAGCGGGTTAAGTTGAGGACCTGCTACGCTCTCCGAGCCATTCATTTATTTCATTTGGCCACGAGGCGAGAGGGTGAACGACACGAGAGCTTGGAGCGTGGAGCGTGGAGAGATGAGCCTGGTAATGGGCATAGGGAATGGGGACTGGGGAATGGAAAGGAGAATGAGGCCAGGAGACAGATGTCTCTCAACGCCTTTTGTTTGGCTGTCGTCGGTTGCCATTATCCAAGATGTCGCGCGATAGGCTCTGCTCTGCTCTGCTCTGCTGTGCTCTGCGCAGCACCCAGAGCCTTCATAATAATTATCCGGCAAGTGACTCGCTCCTGGGCTGCTGCTGCTGCTGCTGCTGCTGCTGCTCCTTCTCCTCCCTTCGCCCAGCACATCCATCGCAACTTTCGCTGAACTCCTTTTTATGAGCTGCACGTCGTCGCTGGAAAACTTTCGCCTTCACCTGGAGGCGCTTACGTCTACGGCACACGGGCAAGGGACCGGCACGGGCACGGGCACGGGCACAGGCACGGGAAAAGTTTTCTTGGCAATATTTCGGCATACTCTGGATGTGGCCAGAAGTAGAGGGACCGGCTTAAGGATTAGTTCGTGGAAGGACTCTGCTCTATCGCCTTTTGGCTATGGCTAAAGTGGTTATATTAGGTTTTCTGGATCTTTAATTGAAGTTAAGCGGCAAGTTGATGTCAAGTTGTGCCTCTCAACCTGCCACAGCTGCAACCTGCCCTCCTCGCCACGTCATGCTCCCTGGCTGCTTAGCCTATATAATATTCTGATTCTTAGTTAGTATCGCCCTCCCCGTTCAGTCCTGCCCATTTTAATGCGCTTTGCCGCTGAGACTCATTAAAAGGCGGACAGGGTCTGCTGCTGGGACTGGGGCTGCTGCTGGGGCTCTCTCATTAAGCGGCTAAGGATTTCATTTTTTTGTGTGCCTTCTAAATGAGAACAAACTAGCACCACCTGGGCATTGAAGGTGGGCCGTAGAGGGCTATGGGGGTCAAGAGTCGATTGGGCATTGGGTCAGCGACTTAGTTGTGGCGGATCAAAATGTCCGCATATCCGTAGATCCTTTTTCTGCTTTTGCAACACTCAGCTAATGCAGTGTTGGACAACAGCGACATGGGCGTTGCCACACTGTTTATATAGCGTTCCTGTTTAACTGTTACTTAACTTAATTAAACATAAGAAAATGGTTTGAGCAACGCGTACTCGGATGTGTGAGGGCAGACCGAACTCGAAGCCAACCTCTTTCGGTGAAACCTTTTATTTGTATTCAATTCTTAATGCCCGTCCGTGTCCCTTTCAATTTAATCTACCTCGGGACTCCAACTCCATCTCCATCTCCAGGTCCATTTCAATCTCCTTTCTCCATTGCTCTCCACTTTTCTCCGCCCACGGGGCAATTCTGTTCATTAAGCTTTCGCTTTATCAATTCACCACCAATTACCCAGCCTTTGGGGCTGCTTCTGCGGAGTAACCGCAACTGTGACCGCATTTTAACTTCGACTTCAGCCACATGCACACACGGGGGGTAAGGCAGGGGGCCGGTGGGTGTGGCAGGGGCAGTGGCAACGACTCAAACAGACCGCGCACTGCCTTTGAAGGGTGCACGAATGGTCGCCATTGCCGGCGAAGTGTACTTTCTCCTCTCTCCCACCCATCACTTGTGACTTATGGCACTTCGCCGCTCTTACTCCCTTTCGTTCTTTAATGGTTTATGCTGTGACTTTTTACTTCTTTTCAGACCCTTTGAGAGGGCTCAGCTCATAGAGAATTCTTTTTGCCAGCAGCCCATCACTTCGATATCATATGGTTCCCATTGAATTTATCCTCTGCTGCAAGGGCACCCTCCCCCCCCCCCCCTCTATACACGGACTTCATTTTTGTTTCTTCATTTTGAATTTTTCCTTTTTATGTTTTTATATATATATATTTTTTTTTTTGGTTTTTTCCACCATCTTTTGACACTCCTTCTTGATTTTGCTTGTCCTTTTTTTGTGTGTGTTTGTTTTGTTGGTTTCCCTTTGCTGCCGTTTTCTGCTTTTTTGCCTTTCTTGCTTTTTCCTTTTTTTTTGTGTGCTTTTAGTGGCTCTTCTGCTCCTCTGCTCCTCCGCTCGTCTCGGCCATGTTTCGCTTACTTTTCAGCAGATTTTTTATTTATTTATGAGCAACTTGACTTTAATTAATATATTTATCGCTTCAATAATTCGCATACAACTTTGTGAGTGGCACATCCCCACATCCCCACACCCCACACACACTTCACCCCACCCCACCACTTGCCGCACTCTGGGACTTCTCTTTCAACTCAATTACAGCTGCCACTATTTTGTATCTCTCTCACTCGCTGTGCCTATGTCGCTCTTTATCCTTCGCTGGTCCATTCTGGTCTTCTCTTTCTTTCATTTAATTTGGAGTTTTGATTGGAGTTTTGTCTGCAAAGCGTTTCCCTTCAACCGCTTCGCTGGCTCATCCTCTGATTGTTTTCAACTAAATGCAATAATGAGCCAGCCTAATGTCCCCGCCCCCCCTCCGATTCGGCCATCCTAAACACCTTTAGAAGTTTTGGATTGTTAGTCCTGCAATGGTCCCCTGCCACCCGTTGGGGGATGCTGCTGCTGCTGCTGCTCCTCCTCCCATTGCGCTTTGCGGCCTTTCAAGTTTGCTCATTAGAAAATCTTTCGCAGTGATTCGCATTGTGGAGGGGGTTGGGAGGTGCGTTTTTCTTTCATTGCCCGGCGTAAAACTTGTGCCGGGCACTGTAAATTATATTCCGTCGGGTGTCAGTTGCCTGTCATCCAAGGGGGACAACCGTCGCTGCCGCTCTCTCTCTCTCTCTCTCTCGCCTGGCGTTGTGTTGTGCATAAAAATGTCCAAAAGAGGAGGACGACGGACACGACAAGTTTTCCAAAGTCTGGCATAATAACCCGTACCCGTACCCGTACCCGTACTCGTACCTGTGGCCCCAAACCCAGAGACTCTGCTTGTCAAAGTCCCACTCGAAACGGCAGTCAATTAGGCACAGAAGAGACTTGTCCAACACCTGCCCGGCTTCGTGCTCCATGCTCCATGCCTCTGGCTCTTTTCTGTCCTCGTTCATTTTCTCGTAAAATTATGCGCACTTTGCATTTACATTTTGCGGTAAATTCGAATGGGGAAAAACAGGCCAGCAGGCAGCCAGCAGACAGCTTGAGACCTGGACAAAAGCGAGGCTTTTGCTGACTTATTTACTTAGTTAACTGAACGTTGAATGTTGGGGGCACGAAGCGAAATCATTTTGTGTCTTAAGCGCAAATGAATCACTTAAGTTGAGGACAGCAATCATAACAAATAAGGATAACAGGAGCACACACACACACACACAGTTGGCAGGAGGGGCATTGGCAGTACAGAAACAGAAAGAGAAACAGCAAGAGAACATTTCGTGTAGCGAGGAGATCCCACGTTGTGGCTTGAATTGTTTTGTGGCTCAAATTGCGCCAAAAACTTTTCGTAGCCAAAAACATTTTTGAAACAATGCTGAGACCAGGGTGGGGGGGAAATGTCCCCAAACACAAAAAAATACACCAAAAAATATGAATTTTTGAAGGTGGCTTGAGGATTGATAAGGAGGAGGAGAAGGTGGAGAATGAGTGGCAGGAGCAGGTACTGGGCGTGGGCGAGGGCGTGGCGCGTGTCTAATAGAAAAGCGATAAGAATTGTGGCCACTGCCACTGCCACAGTGCTGCTGCTGCTCCTGGCGTCTGTCCCCTGGCCCGATAGGCAGCCAGGCGAACGCGCTTATTCCATGGAGAGTCATTCGAAAAAGGTCACCTAGCCAAGTCACTCCACAAAACGGTGGAAATAAAGGTGCCGGTGGGGGTACGCGGGGGATTGAAGGTCAAGGGTAGCTCTGAAAATAATGCAAAAATTGAAGGAGAAGAAGAGAGCAGAAGAGCAGCAGTGGAAGAGAAAGCAGAAAAGAAGCTGGCGTAAAAAATAAGCCAACTGAGACACGCCTCGCCAGTCACAGCCACAAGGAGCAGAGGAGCAGAGCGTCACAAAGGAGCGCGCCATGGAGGAGGCACAATGGAGGGAGGTTGGTGGGAATGGGAGGGATGGCTGTAATATGATTAAAAGCACCTCATAATTGTGGTCAATGACGGGAAGAAGGAGGCGGCGATAAAGAGCAAAAAAACGAAAGCGCCAGCAACAGAGAGAGAGAGTGAGCGTAAAGTTTGGGCGCATAAGGTGTGCAGCGATGCGATAAGTGAGAATGGAATAGAAATCGGAGAGCGGCAGCAGAGGGAAGAAATTAAATTGAAGAACCCACAAAGAAAAGAAAATAGAAAATAGAGCTGGAAAAGAGAAGAAATAAAACCTATGAGAAAGGTACAAAAAATATGCTAGCATCCAAAAGAAAGATAGAAGAAATACCAACTTAAACGAGATCGGAGAGAGAGAGAGAGAGAGAGAGAGAGATACAAACGAGTAGTAGTAGTAGTAGGTGGGAAGGAGGAGGACAGAAGGAAAGACCCAAAAACAAACCGCAGAAAAGGAGAAAGCAGTTGTCAGAAAATATATCAAAATAAACTTTAAATCATAAAATCTTTCGCAAGAAGCCAGTCAAAATGATTTCCCTGTCTCTCTGATCTCTCTCTGTCCCTCTCTGTCGCTGTCTTGCGCTCTCTGTCTGTCCTCGCTGCTATTTTATTCTTTGTCTTTGTGGCTTCCGCCTTTTGCCCCACTGTCTTTGTTCATATTTAAGGCGCATAATTTACGCGATTCGCATTAATTGCGCTTTCTTGTGAGGTGATTTTCTGGCACTGCTCCTTGAAGGATGCTTTCTGTGTGTGTGGCCTGTAAAAGCTGAGCTTAATTTACGTTTCCCCAAAGCCCACAAAGAGAGCCAGAGAGAGAGAGAGAGAGAGGGAATGGAGAGCAGAACTTGCTGCTGGCCAAGCTGCTTTGCAAAATCCCACCATATAAACTTATACAAATGACATCCGGGTGCACGCAGTAGCAGGGGAAACACACACATGCAGACGCCCCCTAGCCCAGACCAGGTTCATTGTTGAATGTATGTATGTATGAAGCTGTTTTGGGGCGCCACACACACGGATCCCACGTTTTGTGGATCCCAAACCGCATCCCAGCTGCCCCTGCAGCTCTGCTCCGCTAAGAAGCTGGAGGCACGCAAATTCCGCAATGTTGGGAAGCGGACGAGGTGTAAAATCGTGTTTGAGCATCAAGCGGAATCAACGAGGGGGGTACAGTGAAGACTGCCTGTAACAGAATCAACTTTGCAGCCAAAGCCACGTGCACATGTATATGTACCTCGTGCATACATACATACATACATACATACATATATGTACGAATGTGTATGAATACAGCATACCGTATACAGTTATAGAATCCAAAGAGTGGGTAGAGAGTGTGGAAAACGGACATGGACAGAGTTGCAATTTATATTTGATTCGTGGCACTATAGGAGGTGGGTGGGGGGGGGGGTGTGGGTGGGTTTGGTGTAGGGGAGTCGATTAGTTGCCGCAGCAACAAAATGCCACACACACTCTTTCTGCCACCTTTATCATGCCACACACACACACACACACACACACACACCTCTGCCTGCCCAGCCCTGCTGCTCGTTACGGCAAGCGTATCAATTTGATCATGCGTATCCTTTCTCTTTCTCTGACAACCCCCACCTACCCACCACCCACCTACCCACCACCCACCTACCCACCACCCACTATCTTCTTTCTCTTTTTCTCCCACCTCGCCCACCCCCCCCCCATCCCTCGCGCCACACGCTTTTACCCAACGTTTTTCATGTGTGTGCGCTAAATGCCACAAATTGAAATATGGTTTTCGATTTTCAGTTTATATGCAGCCATCTATAACCAAAACCGAAACCATCTACTCACATACACATAGGTTTGTTCCATCCTCTGTCTCTGTGTGCGTGTGTGTGTGTGTGTGGTATTTGTATTATTTTATCATCGTTTCGTTTACTTTTCAAATTTCAAGTCGTTTGCCGAGAGAATCAGAAACGAGGTATGTAGTGCCAGGATTCAACATCGAGCATGCCCGCGAACCCATGTTCCAGTTGAGCGATTGCCATCGAACTTTGCTATCGAATCAACAACGCAACCCAACCCAATGCGCATATGTGCCATAGGTAGGTAGGTAGGTCTGTGGGCTCTGCTCTGCTCTGTTCTGTTCTGGTCTGTATGGGATGCTCAAATTGATTGGGTTGGAGTTTTGTATGGCTATTGTGGCTAGAATGTGTATTATTTGAACGGGTGTTGGAGCACAAAGATGATAATGTTATCGACTACAGGCAGCTATCGAAATGAGAGTTTATTTTAAATAAAGTCACTTCCAGGGAATGCAGAATGACACAGAAAGCAGGCAACGAATAATTTGCATTTAACTGCATTTTCATGATTTTAGTTTTTAGTTTTTAGTTTTCAAATTTAGATGGAAAATCTAATCAATAATCTGAACATAAATGTCCTCCGCTCAGCTATCGAACGATTGGCAGTGTATCAACCAAGTCGCTGATCGTTCGGTGCTATTTCGTGTTGTGTTTATAATCCCATACATATTCGCTGTGTGTTTAGTTTTTTTTTATCGAATAAGGGCTTAGTCGAGCAGGCATATGTGAGACACACACACTCCCGAAGGGCGAGGGCAACACATTGTCACACCAAATCATACAATTGGTCAGACGCCATCTAAGCAAATACAACAAAAAATAAAGTAAAAAAAAAAAGGATAAAAAATATATGTCTACATTTGTTGTTGATATTATTTTTTTTTTAAACCGATTTCTTGCCTTTCTCGCACTGTTTGTGCCGCTTGCTGACACATTTTGCCATTCACTTTTCACGCTCAGCCCACACAGCGGAAGAGAGCTTTTCATTTCGCCTCTGCCTGTGTGTGTGCCAGATGCGCGTGAAAATAAAGCGAAAAATTTGCATGCCCAGCCCCCAGCCCCCTCTCTTTTGCCATTTTCCTTTCATCACATTTTTGGTTAGCTTTTGATACCCGATATTTGCCTAGAAAAAAAAGGGTACATACTCGTATATTTTTGTATGCCTGTAAATGTGCAATAATGTATAGAACGTGTTTGTAATAGCCAAATGGAGGCATTTCCGACTACATAAAGCATACATACAAATATATATATTTTCAGATTTCATTAGCCTGATGCTAGTGGCGGTTAAGATAGTATACAGAGATGTAGCCATTTCCCCAGCCCATTTTGCATAAAAGCTGCCGCTAATTGGAAAAAAAATGTTTGATATTACATAAAAGAAAAAAATGATTTATTTGTGGCATGGAAACCATATAAATAGTAGAGTAAAGTATTCCTTTTGATTCGATGGCTTCCTAATATGTATGCCGGGTATCCTACTGGTTTAGACATTTAAAAAAAAATAATTTTTTTTTCTATTTTTATTTTTTTTTTATTTTGGGTTTCTGCTTTATAGACTTTTCGATTTGTGTGTAGCATCTGTGCGCCTCTGTGCCTGTGTGTGTGTGTTTGTCTATTTTGTCGTCCATGTCGGTTTTAGTTGCCAATAGACGGCTTAGCTAAATTTGCATTTATTGTTAAAATGTTTCATTTCATTTATTTGGCCCCAAAAAAAAACCCACACAAAAAAAAGCCAACAACAACAAGGAAAAAATTGAAATCTATGCAAAAATGTTACACGTATAAATGTACACATGTATGTGTTGATCTGTCTTTCTCTGTGTGTGGTTGTGTGTGTGTGTGTGTGTGTGTGTGTGTGTGTGTGTGTGGGTGTGTTTTCGTTTGTATGTCAATTCAGCTGTGGTTGGGTTAGAAGAGTGGATGGATGTGGCATGAAAGTGGCAGGCAGAGAATGCCATTGGGGGGCGCTTGGCTTTGGTTAGAAGAGAGGATTCACAGAAGAGAGGGCTTGTGGACGAGACAGAGGCTTAGATCGGGGCGGGGTCACTGGCGAGGGGAAGAGCATGGAGTGGTTCGTTCGGTCTGTTGGTTTTTTGGCTTTGGATTATGACAAAAAATTTCGGGACTAGTGTGAAATGGCATGACGGCGTGGTACGGACTGATGGGGGCAGATGGCAGTATTCATTGAAAATGATGCAGAGGCAGGAGCAGGGACAGGGGCAGAGATTGCTGGCGATGGAAAAGTTTGTGTGTTGTGTGCACTTTTGACTTTTTCCCTCGTGGTAACTTTAGTGAGTGATTGAAGTTGATTTACTTTTGGTACATTTTTCGTATTTTATGTGGCACAGCCACGAGCGGCCATCAAAGCCATCGACATCTGCTGTGTCATTCTGTTCTCTATTTATTGTGGCAGAGATTAAATTGTGTTGGGAGTGGATATGGTTAGGTTGAGCTGGATTATGTGGGGTTGGGGTGCTGCTGCATGGGATCGGTTACTTCTACATATGTGAGGATATTAAAGGTGTGGCTGGTCTGGCAAAGGATTGAGCAGACATTGGGATACTTTCGGAAGTGCTGTAGATATTTAAAGAGAAAAAAAAACTGAGCATAGAGTAGAAGATTTGATCTTTTATGCTGTGGGTGTTCTTTAGCCAAGAACTAACCTCCCAAAACTCCTTGCTGTCTCTTGGCTGTACTTGGTGTCCACTTTTCCAGTCATTAAATGTGCAAATGATAAATTTAGAACGCCAATGTGCTCTGCTGAGTGTGGTTGCTGCTTCTATTTGGTTGGGAATTGTGAGGTTTCGTTTCGTCATATTGCGAGTGATTGTATGGCATCTGAGATGTGCGATGTGAGATGCTTCTTTCCAATCAAATCAGCCAAAAAAATGCTTTCCTGTGGTTGCTACATATTCCCTTTTGTTGTTTCTATTCGTTTGCCACAATCAATGTGTCCAATTACGTTCTCAGTTTTTAGGTTACCTTCCAGCTGACTTGATCTCTGGGTGGGTTCTGTCCTTCCTCCGTGCGCAGGCAGCGAATCTGCCGCTGCCACTGCCACTGCCACTGCCTCTCGCTCTCTACAGAATGTGGTATAACTCAATTCCAGCTTAAACAACAAACCGAATTGGAACGAAACGAAGTGAGCTGGAAACGAAACCCAAAGTGCAATTATACCCAAACAAAAAATAAAAAATATATATATGAAAACACAAAACAGAGAAGGAGGCCGCCCCAACCAACAAAAAAGAAGAGGGAAAACAAAAATGAAGCTGCAGAGCTGGCAGAGAGCGGGTAACACAAGTCCGAAAGAGAAGCTGCGTCAACACGTGACTGACAGGCCAGAAAAAAACAAAATGTAGCATACTTTTGAGCGTTGAGCGCTTTGTGCCAAATCCCGCAGCATACTTTTTGGCCAGCCGGGGGCATGGCACGGAATTCGGCAGCCAACGCCAATCCACAATCCGCACCCCACACCCCACACTCCACACTCCATTCCAGACCCTGCCTGTCTGGTGGTTGGGTCCATTTAAAAAGGCATTTTCCATTGCATTTTCATTCATCGCCCGTAATTGTGGTGTAAAAACGAACTCCGTGGAGAAGCCAGAGCTGAAGCTGGCAGCCATGGAGCGGGCGAGTACTGAAAGGCAAATGGCAATAACTGTCATTTCGTAGCGACCTACTAAATTTACTCAGTCCCAGCTTCAGCTTCGAAGCCTCAAATGAAAATTGCTGACCTCTGCCCAAAAAAAAAAAAAAAGAAAAAAAAAAACCAAGCGAGAAAAAGAGGCAGCCTCACCACAAAGAGCCCCTAGCAGCACATCGACTCCAGGGTAGGAGGTGCTCCTGCCCCCACACACATACCTCACATACACACACACATGTGCAACAATCGTAATGGTCGGTTGGTGGGTGGTTGGAGTGTGGTACGGGGGCAATGCATAATTTGTTATCTAAATTCAGGTTGTCTATCGCAGTGCCTGGCAATGCCATACTGATTAAATTTTCGCCCCTCACACGCCTTTCATGTGAGATGTGAGATGGGAGACACGCAGGGCTCGACAGGGCTCGACAGGACTCGAGACTTGCATTGAAAATAAAAACCTCTGGCTCCTTAACACGTTTCATGGCATTGAATGAGGAACGTGCTGTGTGCTGGCTACATATGAGAGCAGAGCAGGCACAGGCACTGTCCGTGCCAGGCAAACCCAGCCCAGCCCAACATAACCCAACCCAACCCCACCCTGTCACACAGTGGTCTGTGTTCTAAGCAAAAAGGTGCCTGAAACTAAGAAGAATTATTGTTGAAGAATCCAGGAATCCAGCCAGAATGCTGCTAATGTGGGCAAATGACAAATATATATTCGAGGGTATGGCTATGCCAGATCTTGCTCGCCCTAAATCTTCACCTAAGTCTCCATTTAAATTCCAATTTAGCAAGCATTTTCAATTGCGGTTTGTCATTTGATTGTGCTCTTGTCATACTGTGCGGCTTCATTTTGGGAGAGTGGGGGTTGGGGGTTCTCAGTGTCGGTTTCGGTATCGGTTTCCGTCCTGTACGAACTTAGGAAGGGGAATGCTCCCCCCCCCCCCCTCCTTTGGTTTCGTTTCTCAGTTTCGTACTCGAGGGCCATGTAATTTCAAGTGGCGGTGGCATTGCCTGCCGTCTGCCACTGGCAGCAGGACGAGCAGTACGGTCGACGGTCGACTGCTTGTTTATGCATTTCCAGCGGCGCCCTAAGAAGCAACAGTCTCCGCATCCTCTCCGACGCCTCCTATCCACTGTGCGGGGCCACGTACTTCATTCGCTCTCGATGATGCAAAAGATTACCAAGTTGTTGGCATGTGGATGTGCTACGTTCAACAACAACAACAAAAACAAAAAAAACGAAAGGGAAAAAATAAAATAAAATAAAATAAACTTGGCTCTATGCTTGTGGGTCATTATGCAGGCCCATGACCGGCCCAGCACAGCACAGCCCAGCCCGGCCCCAGTCCCCAGTCCGAACCGCATTCGTATCCATTTTTTGGTGGCCACAGACCATCAGAGAGACCAAGCGGACTGACAGCCTCAGCCACAGCCGCAGCATCAGGCCCAGTTATGCCCAATGTCCGATGTGCGATCTATGTGTATGTGCCTGTGCTTCCTTTTCCTTTTTTTTTTTGGTGCGAGTTGAGGGCCCAAAAGATTTATTTATTGCGGTTTTTAAGCTCCCATCTCCCGAGACTTCATTTTTAAGGGGCGTGCGCCTGAAGTGTGTGTGGTGGAGGGGGGGACTGGCAATCAAATTCAGCACGACTTCATCGCACTTCGTTGCCGGACTGCGGCATCACGCATTCGATATAAGCATGATGGATAAATTGAAATGTTGCGGCCATGGCTTGAGTTCGGGTAGAAAAGTTCCCCACAAGAGTTGCGAGTAGATTTTTGGCTAAGTAACAAGTGAAAGAGTGAATGAAGTATTAGAAGATCTTCAACGTACACGAAGTAATGAAGCATCCTTATGGCATAGCTCAACTTCATATCCTCTTCAATAAAAAATAAAAGAAAAATAAAGAAGAAATTTAAGCTGCCAGTTACTGCTAACAGAAATCACTCTAGAAACGAGAAGTAAAAGTAGCGAGTAATCGTATTATCAGCGAGAGTTCTTTGCCATTGCCATTGCCATTGCCATTGCCGTTTCATAATTGACAGCTTTTGGTTCATTATCTCTCGAAAGCCTGTCTTTTCTCCATCGCTGCCCTGCTCCACTCTACATTCTGCTGCCATTCTAACGCTCCTTCACGTACTACTCGCTCTGAGTCCCAAGCTCATTGTGCGAAGTGCAGCTCTCGAAACTTGTGAGTTTTTTTTTTAGGGGGCAGACAGCGAGTGCGATAGAGATGGGCAAGCAGACAGACAGACAGACAGAGAGAAAGAGTCGAGAGTGAAATGTTGTTTGGTGCCTAACGGTTGCTGCTTGCTGTGTGTCGCTTGTCCTTGTGCCAATCAGCGTTGCCTTCAGTCAGTGCCACTTGTGGCAGTTCATCTGTGCCCCCCAACCCACCCATCCCATACACCCCGCCAGACTTCCCATTCATTGTGTTCTATGTGTGTGTGTGTGTGTGTGTGTGTGTGTGTGCGTGTGTGGTGCACATTCTTGTAAGTGCATCAAAATTCTTAGCAAAGAGGACTTGGACTTGTATCTCGGTCTGCGTGTTTTCCTTTTTGATTTAGTTCTCATTCCCAGCGTTCTTCTCTCGTTCTTCTCTCCATGTTGCTTGCAAGTCTTTATTTTCTTACTTTACATTTTTCATGATTTACCCGTGCTGCATTTTTTTTGCTCTCCTTTTGCCTGTAGTATTTTCTTTCACATTTTTTTGTCTATTTTTGTTGTTGTTGTATCTTTTTTTTTTTTTTTGGTATTTTACTCTCTGATATGGTATGGTATGGCATCGTCTATTTTCTTTCTTGCCACATTTTCATGTCGTTTGCTGTTTATGTTTTCTGTTTCTGTTTGGTTTTTATGTTTTGCACAACAAATTTTATGTTGGCTTGGACGTCTTGATCCGTCTACTCCGTCCCCCCACACACACACACACACACCTCTTTCCAGTCAAGGTCCCACATCCCACCAACAGCCCACACACATCCCACACACAGCCCACATCCCACTGGCTACGTGTGCCCTAGAAAAATGCAAAGAAAATTCCTCATTTGCTTTCTGTTGTTGGTTGGTGCTGGGAGGGGGGGGGGGGGGGCTGCTGGCTGGGAGCAGCGGGCGAGTGGGTTTTCAATTGAATTTAGAGCTGCTCTCGGAGTCCTCTCTTCTCTCGTCTCTCGTCTGTGTGTGTGTGTGTTGGGGCATTCAATCATGGCGAGGACTCAACATGACGAAAATGTAGAGCCAAGGGGCAGCTCTGACTGATTTTTCTTGTACGTAATTCTCTTCTCATCTTATACCCTCGACAGTTGTGCACAAGGTATAGTCGCACTGCTATATCAAACCTAAATTACTTGCTATATTCTTCAGATTTTAGACCCCTATAATAGATATTATCCACAAAAATGCATTGCAATTGGATAACCTAAACAGTCATAAGGGAAGTAGCCTTTGGTGTGCGTCTCGTGTAGGGGCAGGGTATCTTATGGTCTGAATGTCTTTTGTGGCTTTCCTATTTGTACCTACTAGTTTGTATATCTCTTTAGGGTTTTTTTTTCAATTTATTTGCTTGCTGTACAAAGCAATAAGAGCAACAACAGCGGTACACGTACACCCCCTCCTTAAACCAAACTCTCCTCATGCCATCTGCAACTCAGATACCCGTGCCCGTTCCCGTTCCCGTGCCCGTGCCCATTACTGGACTGCTGTCAGACGTGACTCTAAGTTTCACTTTGCAATGAAATTGTTTTTTCATTTCCATCTCGCCTCTTGGTTTATTTCGTTGTCTGTCCTCTCATTCAACTATCCACCACCACACCCCCCGTCAGCCGCTACACTAATGGGTTAACTCGAGTTGGTTACAATCTAACCCAAGGGCTTGTCGAGTGGGTTAAGCCTAAGCATTTGTCGGCCAGCCAGCCACAGGCCTCGGGCCCCCCAATCTAACCCCTATGCCCCCATTTCCGCATGCCCCAGCAAGGATCAAGTTTAGCCTGCTGTTTGGCCAGCAAATTGTGAGGATTTTTGTGAGTTATTGTTTGGATCCATTTGCGGTAAGTGTGAATGCTCGGACGGAGCAGAAGCTGTCGGTGAAAAGGTAATAGGAGAATCTCACCTGGCATGGGTCTAATCAATTTGATAGTTTTTTTTTTTCCACCTTTGAGCTTATTGGATTGGAATTCTTCTGTGCCTGTGTGTGTGTGTTTTGTGGTGTGTGTTTGTGTTTAGTGGGGAAAATGTTTTACCCGAAATCGATTTATTGGCATATAATGGGTATTATTATTTTCTCGAGCTCTTACTCTGCTCGTTGCGCTTACTGCCTTCTGTGCTACTCGCTGCTTTGCTCTCCCATTGACTGTGGCTTGTTTTTTCTCTCGCTGGCTTTAGTTTACTTTGTCTCGGTAGTCGTTACTATCGAGTGACTAGCTGCCGTTGCTTCCGTTTCTGTTCTCTGTATTCTCTTCTCTGTTTTGCTTATAATGGACTTTAATTGGTTGTCCCCTGTGTTTTCCACCTTTCCGCACTGATCAGTTTTCGCCACCCTCTGTTCCGGCCATCTTCTCGGTCGGGTTTCCCCCACTCTTCTTGATGTCCTTTGCAATTTACTTTTTGCCCTTTGGCCAACTTTCAATTTGCTCCTCGCTGCCTCTGGCCATGGCACTGAATCTGGCTCTGGCACCTCTTTCTGTTGGTGGTTTTGCCCACACCCAACTCGTCATCAATCTGCCTGCTGCCTGCCGCCTGCCGCCTGCACTTCCTCCCATCCGCTCCCACTCGCTCTCTCTCTCTCTCGCTCGCCTTTGGCCATGCTCCAGTTTTTGTGCCATTTTCCCAATTGCTTTCTGTGTGGTTTTCCCCCTTTTGTTGCTGCATTCAGTACGGGCCGAATGCTGGATGCTTTTACCAAATCCTAGGCGTGATTTGCCGTTTAATTGTGCAGCAAGTTGCCAAAAACGCAATGAGTGAGAAATGGATATTTGGATAT
Organism: Drosophila subsilvestris; assembly: GCA_035043285.1. Lineage (NCBI taxonomy): Eukaryota > Metazoa > Arthropoda > Insecta > Diptera > Drosophilidae > Drosophila > Drosophila subsilvestris. The sequence goes on along the minus strand of JAWNNB010000133.1, from coordinate 6,432,985 downwards.
CTGACCTCTTTGTACCATCTGTGCCCCCTTTACCACTCCCTCGCCCTCTATCCCTGGCTCTTTCTCTTCATCTCTGGCTTTGGGTAGTTCTGTTTCTCTGCCTCTGTCTCTGTCTCGTTCTCGTTTTTGCCCAATGCCATTATGGTGCTGCACTTTTGTGGGTCTGTATGTCTTTTTTTTTGTTTCTTCTATTTTTTTTGTCGGCCCCTTCAACTGTGAATTCATGTCCTGGCCGGGGTCCTGCCATGTCAGTTTAGACACGAGAATCGTTTTGGCGGCATGCGTGATTTGCCAGCTCCCCTGCCACCAGTCTCCATGTCTCTCGTTCTGGCCTCTGCACTCATCAATAAGCCAACAAACTTACAAAACAGTCTGCGAACAGAGGGTCAAGAGGGGCCAAGGGGCAGCAGGGCAGCAGGACATGGGAGCAGAGAGCAGGACCATGGGACATGGGCCAGAACTCGAAGCAGGACAGAGACAGTGCTTTGCACTTAGGTGGGGTGATGCCCGCTCCATTTGATCCAACTCTACCCTAACAGTGAGAGGATTTCGGCTTCATTTGATCCACCTCTTCCTCTGTCAGGGATTTCCTGTCCTGCGACTACGTGCGCAAATCATTTTGAAAAAAATCCATCAAAATTCCGCAAATAACTGCACGTATCCTGCCTGTGTATGTGTGTGTGTGTGTGTGTGTGTGTGAGATGTCCTGGAAAGTTACTTCGTTTCAATCAGGCATCCATCTTTTACTTGGCTTTGACGACAATCCCCTCAGTTCTGACAGCAGGGCGGGTGGGGGACTTCTGCTCTGGCTCAGTCAGGACTCCATCTTCTTCTTCGTCTTCCTTTTTATCTCCACTTTGAATGCCCTCTTCTAGAACTTCTTGGCTGGGCTTCGCCTTGCAATTGATTAAGTGCTGGACGTCGGTGTTTAGTGCGAGAGGAGGATGCATAGATACATACATATGTATGTATGTATACATGTATGTAGGTGTGCAAGTAGAACATGTGAACTTTCTCATTTGAGCTAATGATCCATGTAATCTGCACCCAACCCGTGCGTGTGCGTGTGTGTATGTAAAGTTGAGCGAGCAGCAGAGACCTGCGACTTGCTTGGCTGAGGGAAAAAGCTTCACATAATTGGCATAAGTTTGCACTTAAGTCAAAGGCAAACATACATTAAGAATACATATATATATATATATTGTATATGCATATGTGTTTATATAATATATACGCATCTCAGTGGAAGCCACTCCTTGACGCCTGGTCTCGACTCGTCGTCTCGTCTCGTCTCGTCTCACGGTAGATTTAACACACGCCAGAGAGGCGTTCGATAAATGTCAGCAATTAAAAAGACGCCACGAATGTTGTAGCCTGCAAAAGGTGACAGAGAATCCATCCATACACATACCCCCCCACCACTCCCTTAAACTGTGCGTGTGTGGGCGTGTGCTTGCCACGCGAGTTGGGCGTCAAATAGCGCGGTAAACAGGTGTAATATTTAAATGCCACATCCGCCCACAGATCCACAGATCCACACACCCATCCACCCACTCCATGCACCCCTAAAGCACACAAACAAATATTGAATATTGTGGGGAATGCATGGAATGCATTGGCGCGGAATGTGGAATCGGAGTCAACATTTGAGTGGCGCAACAAAATAAAACGTGTCAAGTGTCGGCAAGGGCAATCTACAAACGTGTTTGATCCTCGTATGTACCTGGAAAAAAGCCAACTATCAACTTCAAAGTGAAATCCGCCATAAATTCGATATAAATTCAAATGCAAAATCCTTGGATTTCTTTTTAATTTCAAACACATAACATATACATACATACGTACATATAAATGCACAGTGCCAGGGGGAATTTTCGCAATAAAAATGATGGAAATATTTCATGACTACAAAGAATTTTTGTAAAATAAAACTATTCAATTGTCGGCTCGGGAAAACTTCCTTTCTCCTCACTTTAATCTGTTTTCGGTGGATTGGAATTCATGGAAACTGTCAAGCTGCAAGAACCACAAATCGATTAGGAATGGTAAACAGCTTTAGCTTTTGGTGTTCTCATAATCGTAAAATTATGATAAGCAGTCGAGTCGAGCTTCGCGCATTCTCTTTCGCTTGTGCGTCTGCCTGCCGCCGATCGATGAACGAGTCTCGGCGCAGTGGCAGCAAAATGAGAGAAAAGAGCAGCAAAACGTGTGGAATGGAACACTTTTTAGGCTTGTCCTTGTCACAGCCAAATTGTTGTTGTTGTCTATTTATGTGCGAAGGGATTTATTAAATCTCTTCCAGAGATTGATTCGTCATTGTCACTTTGCCTCTTGTTCTGGTCTGTGGCCTTTCGCTTCGTCAAATGATTGATGGCCATCTCGTGGAAAGTGTGGGGGAAGGTGAAAGGGAGTCTCTGTGTGTGCAAATTGGCAGGATATTCGGGCAGTGGGCCGTATAATAATGATGGGGTTGATGGGACGGGTACCACCAGCTTTTGTCGGTTTTTGTTGTTTGCCCCAAATGCAGATTTGTATTGCTCGCCCTTGCTTCTGCCTTGAGGTGAACCAAAAATATTTCAATATCAATTGCAAATTTTGCAATCTGTAGCAAAACATCTGTATCTACATAAATGCATGTATCTGTTTCCGTATCTGCATCTGCAACTGCAACTGAAACTGCATCTGTATGATGGCTTAATATCAAATTTCAATTGTGTGACCGACTGAGAGATGCAAATTCAGATGCAAATACAATTACCAATTAACTCGGTTGATTTCTTGGATTCGGGTTGTTATTTCCATAAGCACACACACACACACACACACACGCACGCACACACACATACTGTAAGAATTTAATTTTACTTATCTGCAGGAAACTATCTGCTCTGTGTACCAGATTGAAGGATACCACAACCCCATGTACGAATACGAATACGAATACGAGTATATGTGTCAGCAACAATTGTACATGTTCCGGCCACAAATGTAAAAGGGACTACGAAGAAGTGGGCGTGGGGGTGCTGGGGTTGTGCAGGGGGTAGCAGGCAGCAGGGGAGCAGTGAGAAAGGCAACGGCATGGCTGGGTGGGCGCGCACCCTTGTGGAACGTGCTGCGATGTCTTCACATAATTAGCATTGAAGACGAGACGGCACAAAAATGCAAGTAATAAGCAAAAACAAACCCTGCCCCTAATTGAAGTGCCAATGGATAAGGCCCACCCAACACTGTGTGTGTGTGGACGGCTGTGGCACGTGCTAAACAGAACAGTTCAAGGAACCAAACCAGACCCCAACCAGACCCCAACCAGACCCCCAAGCAGCTGGAGCAGCAGTCGCAACAGCAGTCGTGTCGTGTCGTATATAATTTGACAAGTTTTTGTGCTTCGGTGGCGCAATCTTTAATTTAAATGCCAGCCATCTCTTCACGTTTATCAGATTATTTGCGACAAACATACAGAATCCACGTGAATTTACTTCCATACTTCCATATGTATGTACAATGTACATATGTAAATACCCGTACATATGTATGTATGTATGGCCTCCCCAAAATGAATGTGTGCGCCCACGTGATTAGCAGTCCAAAAACTCCACCCCCCCCCCCCCCCATTTGACCACAAAGAAGTGGTCTGGGCTTAGGCAACTGCCTCTCAGTGGAAATGAATTTGTGCTCATTTGTGTGTGGGAATGCAAGTAATTACAGCTCAACTTAAAGAATGTGTTTTATAACAACATTGGGCAAGAATTTCGCATAGATTTAACAGGATTAGAAATGTGTCTATAGGATGCGCTGTATCCCTAGCCTAGCCAATGGGGATGTGCTGCTCCTTGTAGTATATCACCTATACTGTTACGAGCTGGTGGTGGTTGTATCATCCACGAAAGCACGTGCTTGTTCCGGCTTCTTGATTCGGTAGAGTAGGGATGGGATGTATAAATTCGTCTAGATACCGTGCTCGCTGGCCTTAAAAATATAATTATTGTTCACGTGCTACGGACACTATCCACAAAAACCTAATACAGAGTGTACATACAAAAGACGGACAAGGTCACGGTGGCGTAAATCGTGGCAGCGGATGTTCTGCTGTCACTTCGCCCTCCCAACCATGATCATCCATTTCCATTCTGAACCAGATGATCCCGTCCGCTACCGAGACCTATTTAGACAGCAACTTCGATCGACGCATGGCTCCCAACAGAAAACACTAGCACATTAAATACATTATAAGTTTATTTAACATAAGAATACTAACTTTACGGACCCCACGAACATTTAAAAATCAAACTGGCAAAACGTATACATATCTAAAATTTAACAATTAAAGGTTTGGTATATGTAATCCTAATGTAAAATACAGAAATGTTAACTAGACAGAATGTAAAAATGTTGTTTGATCGAGGTCAAGTGCTGTAAGCATTGGCGCTCACATTCGCGCAAGCGCAAGCTGCTGAATAGAATCAATTACAGGAGGTGAGGAACAATAAGGGCGATACACGGTATAAGCCGGATATAGAGCGGGAGCGAGCGATAATCAATGTTACATGTTCGGTACCTGTGAGCGGCAGTCAATTGCACACTTCGTTCCTCTCCGACGTAGAAGCGCTTCGACGTCGGCTAAAACGAGACCTAGAAAAAGAAGCTCGGAGAGAGCGCTTGCATGCACCATTGGCACCCACCCGCTCATCCGCACCGATGCGGCGTTTTCCCTCTCTCGCTCTAGCGCTCAGCTCGAAGCTCCAAACTCTCGAAGCGACGCTATAGCTTGGCGGGATGGTTTTGGCGGTAGGGAATTAAGGAATTTAGGAAGATGGGAGAGGGAATAACTGACTTAACAGCAACACTTTTGCCTGGTGCTTTGCCTTGCCCCTTTCCCGCTTTACTTTCCCCTCCCGGAATATAAATGCAAATAATTACATGCGCTGAGGGCGCCTAAACTAAATGATAAATATCTATAGATATGTAGGGTGGTTATTTAAACATTGGCCGTTACGGCCGCTCGCCTGTGCTTAGTGCTGTTGTTGGTGTGGCTGCCTAGTACTGGTTGCTTGCGCTGTTGTTGGTGTGGCTGTTCTGGTACTTTTGTTGGAACGGTGGAGCGGTGAAGTTGTGGCCCGCTGTTGTTGGGCCTGCTCTGTCGCTGGTAGGGCTGTGCTTCTACTGTTGCTGCTTGCGCTGTTGTTGTTGGCCTGACGGTAAAAGCTGTAGCCCCGCTGCTGCTGAGGCGGTGGCACAGTTCACTTGGCTTGCCAATTTACCGTACACGATTCGCGTTTTTTTTTCAGTTTCGCGTGTATACAGCGTACGATCGACTCAAGACGCACTTTATCACTCCTCTAGGCCTTACAAGGTACTGCTCCTCAACACTTCCCGTCAACCTAGCTTGGACCTTTCGGACCCGATCCGATTCGGGGATTCGTGGCTTTACCACTCATTGTTCTTTGAGTGCAAGACTCTGGGTAGGATGGCCCTTTCTATTCCACATACTTTTAGGCCGACAAGCCACACTACATCCTCGTGCATGCAGCACGTGTAAATGCGGTTCGAATGGCAAGCAATAGTCCAAAAAGCAAAGCTCAACAAGTGGGAAAGGAGAGAAAGAAACCCCGCGAATCGAATAAGCATAAAATCAGCGGAGAATAAAGGGAACTTGAGTTCTTTCTCAGCATTTTGTTGGTCATTCTGGGAGAAGTTCTTTCTCCGTTTGCGACCTGCTGGAGCGCCAGCTGGCTGTACGCCCTGAGAGTAAGAGTAAGAGTAGTCAACACCTTGAAGATTCTCAGGCCGCAGAGTCTTCCATTCTTAATTTCTTATTTGTATAAGAATCGTAGAATCAAATCGTAAAAAGAAAGGCACAAACTGCGGGCTGTTTGGGTTTTCCTCAGGCTGAGTTGCTCTTTGGTTGCCCTTATTAGATTTCCCCTAATGGATTTTCCTTTTATAGAGCTGGGATCTTAAATTGAGAATACTTTCCGGAATACCAAATGCAAAAGGAATAATCGGAAGAGCGGAACGGGACTCCTCTCGGTTATTTAATATTCTTATCGCTAATGAAGTGTTTATGGGGTATGTCAGGAATTGGTTTGCCAGGATATTACTTTTCCCCTCTACATTTCGCTTTCGCTTTTACTTTCCTCGCCTCGCCTCGCCTCTCTCCTCCCCTCCTGGTCTTAACCTGATGCCGTTGACTCAATTACACGGCGTTTGCCATGCAATTTGTGCCGCCACCCCCCCAACACCCGCACACCCGCTCTTCGCACACATGTGTTCCCTTTCGCCACACGGAGAGATTCGCAATTTTCATTTACATTTTTACCAGTTTTTTTTTCATGAAAATATTTTTGCATTTGCAGCATCCGGCGACACGGTGTCCTTTCGCGTGCTGCCGCCCGCCGCCCGGCCGCCCCGCTTTGTGCCATATGCCACCAGTGAAAATAAAGAAACAACAGCAGGAACATTTCCGAGCCCCATAGCCCCGTCAACCCCGTCAGCCCACGACGCCTGATGCCCGACGAAGGGCGGAAGCGACAACATTTTATGACGGTCACATAATAACATCGGAGCGTCGAACGGTTAACGGTAAACGGTAAACGGTCCAGCGTCCCAACGTTCCACAAAACAGAAAGAGGAAGAGGAGGAGGAGGAGGAGGAGGAGGAACAGGAACAGGCGAAGAATAGAAGGATAGGATGCAAATTACGTGCCACATGAAGCGTCAAAGCTTTTGATTTCATTGTCAGCACCAGTCCAAGAAGCAGAGCACGAGAATCCAAAAACCAAATCCAAATTCAAACCAAAAAACGTCTCACTGATTGATTGAGTGATTGAGTGACTGATTGAACAAGCCGCAGCCGCAGTAGCAGCAGCAGCAGCAGCAGCAACAGCAACAGCACTCGCAGCCGTTGCAGCAGCAGTCTCAGAGGCAAACTAAATCAAGCGTTCGATTAAAACGGCGCCAATTCCGATGGCGGCATTTCTCGGTAACGACATCAGCAGCGGCAGCCCCAGCAGCTCCGCTGGCATACGCAGCAGTGCCACCGCAGCCGCAGCTGCAACGGCAGCACTCAACGGCGGTGGCGGGGGCCGTGGCGGTGGCGTTGGTCGCCAGGGTGCGGCCAATGGCGGCACTGGCAGTGCATCGAACTCGGGTCCATCGTCCAAGTCCGAGAAGCAGGACGACAGCGAGGAGGGTGGCATTGGCATCCTCTGTGGCTGTGGCAACAGGGCCCCCAAGTCCCATTGCATATCCGCAACAGGTGAGTCAATCAGCGCGCAGCACGACATCATTCGTTCATTCATTCATTCATTCATCATTCAGTCACCCATAAGACCTGCCCATCAGTTCGCATTTATTTGCCTTATTTCAATGCGGATTGGGGTAATACAAATTTCAATTTAAATCCGTTTAGGCGTGCTGCTGCTGGTGCTGCTGTACACCGCCATGGGGTCGATCATCTTTGTGACCCTCGAGGGTGAGCTGGAGGATGGCAGTGCCGTGGAGACAGCTGTGGCCGCCTCGAAGCCATATCCACGCACCGAATTGGCCAATGCTGAGATACGCTCCAGGCAAGTGCTACTCTCAATCCATCATCGATCCATCCACTAATCGGAGACACTGCCTTCTGTTAATGTTTTCAGAACTGTGGATCGCTTGTGGTCGATAACGGAGGATCTCAATATACTGTACAAGGAGAACTGGACTCGTCTGGCTGCCCAGGAGGTTCAACTGTTTCAGGTGAGTGTCCAGTCTCGGGTTCCTCTTGCACTCGCATGCTAATGGAGCATCCTGCCTGTGTCCGTCTCTTGGTTGCCATTCTTTTCCGCAGGACACACTGCTGCGGGCCGTTCGCCAGTCAAAGGTTTATCCACCAGGCGGCATACAGATGAATGCACCGACCCACAAATGGACCTATGCCTCGGCCTTTCTCTACTCCATGACATTAATTACAACGATAGGTGAGTGAGAAGTGTCCCTGCTTTTACACCAGTATCCCGGTATCCCTGTATCCCGGTACCCCTACCCTTTATCGTGCCACATTGATGCCTCTTGATTCCTTTGTTGGCTTCATGTTGTTCTCTGGTTCTGGTTCTGGTGCTGGCCCTTGGTTCGATTCTCTGGCCAATTTATTAGCCCCGGCCTGACGTTTGCCGTCGCCTGCCAAGTGCCAGAACCCAACCAGACACGTGTGCGTGTCCCTCGCGCTCCCTCCTTTCGAGCCCTGACAGTGTGTGTGTGCATCTGTGTGAGACGTTGAGTGAGCGCCTCTGCCTGGCTGAGCAGCTGCTGAGCTGACCAGAGATGTTCGAACCACTGACGCCTGGCTGCCCCTACCCCACTGCCAGCCCAGGATTGCCCTCGGCATACCCCTGACTGCCCTAGACTGCCCTGTACTACCCTGGTCTGCCCTGGACTACCCTGGACTGCCCTGGACTGCTGTTTTAATTAACAAACTGTCAACCGACGGCATCGATTTCGTTCGTCTTGGCCACAAAAATTCTTACCCCACCTCCCCCACCACCCCTTGGTATATACTATATACCAGATATATATTGTATATTTTTTTTCTTCAATTTCGCAATGCGTGCCACCGTGCTGCCGGCCGCCCAGTATCTCTGATTTCAATTAGGTATATGTAAGCCGGGGGGCTAAGCAATTTCTCTGCAAAAAGGACATACGGAATGCGTCATGAAGATGCATGCCAAACGTAATTAACATGTCCATGTCCACCACTCACGCCCCCGCCGCCCCATCACTCTAATCGAACACTGCCACACCAGCCAGATCCACACAGCTGTCCACAGGCTTCTGCTAGGGCTCCTCCTACTGCTGCTGCTGCTGCTCCTGCTGCTGCTGCTCCTCCTGCTGCTGCTCCTCCTCTTGAGCCTGATGTACATGCAAATTGAAGTGCTGTTGCTCGATGGTCGAGAGACACCAAAATAATTGAAAAAAATAATTTGAAATAACCAAAAAATACGACAACAAAAAAAAACAGAGAAAACCAGAAACGCCCCAAGCCTACCCATGAATACTCTTGGAATCCTGCAGGATATTTGTGCATCTTGTTGTGATTGTCAGCTACTCCTGGAAACTGTCAGAGTTAATGGAAAAATATGCTCAGATTGGTTGAGAATTCTATTGGGGGTGGCAAGCGTGTCAATCGTGGCATTTGCCATCCTCTCAATTATGATTAAAGGGTGTTAAAGGGTGGGGGAGTGGGTGGCGTTTGTTCGCTCAACTATGAACAACCAGAGGGTGGCGGGGGGTGTGGGGGGGGGGGGGCCGGACACGCACTGTGGGTGACACATGAACAAAAGTGAAGCAGGGCCTACAGCAGTGGGTCGATTGTCGATTGTCGCTAGGGAGAGATGGGTGGGTGGGGAGTATGTGGTTTGATTGGAATGGCTGGACAGATTCGTTCACAATAAACGCGCTGTTAAATCAATCGAATTTGTAGCAATCAGCAACAGCAGCAACAACAACAATATACCCCATCCCTCGCGGCAGCACCACAGAAGCAGCAGCAGCAGCGGCCTGTCATGGCCCCTCATCACATTATGAGAATTGAGTTTGAAATCAAAACTCAATTTCGGACCGGTCCCCCAACCGAAAGGCAGAGTGGCGGTGCAAGCGAGAAGGCAATCAAAAATCTGTCTAAATACGAAACTCCCCACCACCCCATCGCCACTGCTCTCTCTCTCTCTCTCTCTCTGTGTGTGTGTGTGTCGCTACGACCTGGCACCATGTTTGTGTAGCGGCGAGTGTCATTGAAATTATTCTGACATCACTGTGGAGGGGATAGTAGCGTTACGGTATGTAGTTAAATAGAGACAGCAGTAGAGAGAAAGGGAGAGTGAGAGTGAGTGTGGAGCGGGGGGTAGACCAACCTGCGGTTGTCAGTTGGGTAAACCGAAACAATAGCAAAAGAGAGATCAAGAGAGAGAGTGAGCGAGAGTAGAGTAGCATGCAGGAACGGAAATGAACAGACAGCAGCGGACAGCAGCAGACAGCAGCAGACAGCAGCAGACAGATGTGATTTAAACGGCAAAGTACTCGTTCTCGTGCTCGTTTACTCAAACATTCTGCATTCTGTAAGCATTCATTCATTCAGCATTCAGCATTCAGCATACAGTCTACGAGTAGGACTACGACTACGAATATATCCATTGAAGAAGAAGTTAAAGTAAATGCGGCCTGGCTGGCTGGCACATCAATCAATTATGAAACAATTTGTCCCAAATTGCCAAGTGGGGGGATATACATACTTAGTACGTATTTCGATTGTTTTCCACGCACATCCCCGCACACCACCCCACCCAACACCAAAAAAATCCCACTAATGTTTATTCTTCTATAAATACACATAAAACTGCGAGGGGTGAGCCAGCCCATCTTTGGGCTCTGCCAATATACAGCGAGGGGGAGTGAGAGAGCAGTCACCTTGGATTTCGGCCAAGAAAAAAAAGTTCTTTGTTGGTTGGTTTGGTTGGTTCTTTAATGTGCTTAGGGATTGACGACAGGCGACAGGCGGCTGAATGGCGAGATTGTTGTTTGGATGTGCTACCAAAACGATCGTCAGGAGATTAGGTCGAGAGGTGGGGGTAGGGGATGGGGTGACTGAGAACTAAGCACTGGCTCTGAGACAAAACCATTATGCAAAATTCACATCGATTATGTCCCGAGCTCCGGTCCCCCAGCGAAGGGCCCACAGACCAGGGAGGACACTTTGCTCATTATTCAATAATGAAGATATTTTGGATGGGCACAACGCTTGAATGGCCCGTCCGTCTTTCTGGCTGTACCACTCTGCCCCAGGCACTGTCTCTGCCCCTGTTACTGCCCCAGGCACTGCTCCTACCCTTGCCCCTGCCACTGTCTCTGAGCTATTTTCGATGGCCACCTTTATATGGCGCCATACCTGTCCCCAGCCACGGGCTCTGTCTAGGCCCAGGACATCGTTCAATTAAAATTCCAGCAGATTGGATTTGTCTGGCAGTGATAAGTGTGTGTGTGTGTGTGTGTGTAAGACTACGGCTGGCTACGGCGTCCGTAATGGTTATTTAGCTTCTCACATAAAACAAATTTCATTGCCTAAAAAGGCTCGCACCATTGATGGATCGCTTCAAAATAATACCTTACGCCTCTAAAAATTAGAATCAATTTATGTCAATTGCTTGCTGCGTGTGTGTGTGTGTTTGTGTGTGTGTGTGTGTGTGTGTGTGTGTGTGTGTGTGTGTGTGTGGGAGTTATGGAGTACGTATTTAATTTGCATTTACGTGAATTCATTCTCATTCGATTAGCATAATCGAATAGCATTCGCCAGCTAATTGATGACAGTCGGAGGAGTCGAGTCGACTGTTTCGAGTGTCATTTCTGTCATTTGAATTCGGGAAATTTTTGGCAGACTCTTTCCCGACAAAATTAAATGACGCAAATGACTCTGGTTCATTGCCTACTTAACGGCTCTGATGGCGATTATGGATAATTAATATTACGCATACGCCCCGACCCGCCCCACTCAGCTCTCTTTTTGGCTGTGTGTGTGTGTGTGTGTGTTCTGTGTGCGTAATAAAATTAACACATCTGCTCATAAATATAAACCATGGCACTAATAAATATCCAACCCGCGATTGAGTCCATCCCTCCCTCTCTCCCTCTCTCCCCACACACATCATTTCGGTCTCGAAATTCTCCATTGTCCGTTGATTTATGTGGCTGCACTGTGGTCGGGACTATGTCAGGCAACCACCCACGCCCCCGACAACAGCGATTCAATTTTACAAACTGCATACAGAGGGGCACATCCGCTGTCCAACACCCTAGCCTACATCCGTTGCCCGAGTGACGTGACCCGAGCCGGAGAGACCCGTGAGCACACTGACTGTCACAAAAGTATGGACGAGTGTCCAAGGGCAATGACAGTGGCCGTGACGTGGTATGTCATTAGAGCGTCGGTTTATTGTTAATTGGATTGGGGCTAAAGTGCAGGCAAACAACAAAAAAAAGAGTTCGGTCTGATATGAGGAATGGAGATGCAAGCGGGAAAGTACATGCATATCTCCCACAAAGCTACATGGAACCGATAAGCATCTGCAATGGAATGTAATGCCATAATGGAAGCAGAGGCATTGGCAGTGGCAGTGGCAGTGTCAGTGGCCGTGGCGTAGTGATTTTCAATCAATAAGTAAATGTAAGCTGGCAGGAACATACGAGTGCACACGCGATTGCTTCACATAAATCTTCAGTAAATATAACAACGGCAAAAAATTGTACCATCGATTGGTGTTCCATCCAGCAGCAGTCTACCACTCCCACTATCATTCCCACTCCCGTTCTCTCACAGCATTTTGACCTTCTTGTGTTGGTTGACCTTCAGCGGGGGCCAGACCATAAACTATTGCCATCGATGTAATGGCTTTGTCTGCCACTTCCGGTTGCCATTTTGAATTACAAATTGCAGAGCACAGCAGAGCACAGCACCAGCACTGCAGGGCAGAAAGTGAGCGTACGAGTGCGAGTTTCCGTATGCGTTCGAAATGAATCACGATTTATATGTTGTTTACCTATTGGCATGGCCAGCATTGTGTGAGCACACAGCATCAACGCTGGCTGCTGGTTGATAACTTTATTAAACACTTTGACCTGCATTATGTTCACACGATGACGATGACGATGACGATGCTGACTATGCCACGCTATGTCCCTCCTCCGACCCACGACCCACGACCCTATGACCCCACGATAGACGGCACGTCACGTCCGCTGTTGTAATATTATTATTACATAATTTGTGTGCCAGAAATTGTGTATTCGCCCTGTTGCCCGGCCTGGATGGTAACTATAATCGTTTGTGACACGCGCCGTCAAAATAACCAGTGGAACCAGCCAGTGCTGCACGATTATGCTTCGGCGCGAACTAGTTTATAATTTTGAGACACGGCGGGGTTCATTATATTACAGCGGATGTGGATGATACTATTCGAAGGGTTATTTCAATAGGTTTCTAGTTATCCCTCTCCACTTGTTCATTCATTTTTATTATAATAATTTATAAATATTTCAGACTTAGGCTAAACCACTGAAACATATCCATGCGCTGTGATTTAAGGGGTAATCCATACACAGATTGGCATTCAAGTTGATTAAATCTTTGTATGAAATTTACTTTAATTCTAACCGAATAAAGCTGCCAACGAAAAAGGTGTGTGTGTGTGTGTGTGTGTGTGTGGATGGGTTCCTCACATGGAACTATTTTGGAACACATTCGGAACCATCGACAACACTGATTTGATTGGGGGGCGTAGCAGCGTAAGGAACAAAAAAGCGCGGCAGTTTATTTTATTTTATTGCATTTCATTTTTATGGCTCAGACACACTGTACATACATACATGTGTGCTGTGTGTGTGGGTGTGTCAGTGTCAAATATAAAACAAATAATGCCAAAAGCGACAACAGCCTGCAAGAACAACAACCACGACTACAACGACGATATAAGAGGCAATCACAGATAAGTCAACATTCCGCTGACGAGGACAACGAACGACAAACGGAGCACGACGAATGACAGAATGGCCCCCACCCCACCCCAAATGAATGATTGAATGAATGAATGAACCAAAAAAAAAAAAAAAAATGGAAGGCCAGCCTCCAAACCAGCCGAAGCATGTGATACCCTTGCGAAATGATCTATCGAGTTGTTGCTATGAGGAACAGCGTAAATTTTAGTGACTAGAAAAATCCATCAGCTGTGCTGCTAAATTTATGTACATATGTATATGTACATATATGTATGTGGCATGCAGCATATGTACATATGTATGTATGTATATGCTTTTTGTGTGTGTGTGCTAGAATATACCTTTCGCAAGGGTATAATGAATGAATAAGCGGCTGAATGAATGAATGAATGAATGAATGCATGAACGAATGAACGTATGAAAGAGTGCCTATGACTTGGACATATTATGTGGCAGAGTCCCTCCCTCCCTCACACACTCACACACACACACCCATAAAAGCGCTGAGTGGTTCGTTATATGTGTGCTTGTGTGTGTATGTGTGTGTGTATGTCTGCGTATGTGGATGGGTGTTTATCATGGCACCCCGCATCCGCACCCGCACCGCATCCGCCCCTCATTTGCCCACATTTACACCAACGGCTTGCACTGTCAGCCCTTGACATGCTGCATACATTTTTTAATGTCTTCCTGTTCAGAAACAACAACAACAACAACAACAACACCAGCACGAGCAATGGCAATGGCAACGGCAACGGCAACGATGAGCCCTGAGAGGCCTGATATGTGTCAAACGCTAACACGCATGCTGCCTCAAGCCCCGCCGCACCGTCGTCCCCGTCTCTGCCATAACATATGTACATTGCCCCAATGCCACACTGCCACACCCAACTACACTTAGCCGCTGCTGGTTCTCGGTTCTGGGTAGTTTTTCATCTCGTGCAAGGCTTACTGCAGCCAATCCATCTCTCAGCGGAGAGTGAGAGAGAGCCAGAGAGACGGGACGGGACGGGACGGGCCGGGTCAGGGGAAAGAAGAGATATATGACAGAGTTGTTATGGCGAGTGTTAACAAACGAGACGGTAGAATGGAGAATGTAGAGAAAAAAGGACATGTCGAGAGAGAGAGAGAGAAAAAAAAGAAACTTCTGAGCGTATAAGAAGTGACGGAGGTTAATGTAGAATACGAAAGGAACGATAGAGAGAGTCCACAAAGAGACAGAGGAAGAGAGAGTGATCGTGATCGTGATACGAGGCCTGGATCATCCCCCCTCTGCTTCGTTTGCCATTTCAGGCGTAAAATGGTGTCAGGGCGGCTCTTTTGTTTCTGTGTCTCTCTTCCCTCTCCTTATCCAGCTGCCTTTTAATGCCGGAAACGGAAATGCTCAACGCACACACACACAAACACACACACACACACACACTCACACACGAGTGCACACATACATACAGTAGACGTGGCCCAATCAAGCGGAGCTCGCTGTAATTTTGTTTGTAAATGTCGCATATCAAAATGCTTAATAATGTCATCAAAACCGAAATTAGGGCCCAGCGAAGGCATCACAAAACAATGCCAATAATTCGACTTGGTTCCAACCACCCCACACATACGCATACACATACATATATACACACATATGTACATAAATATGTTGCCTGGCTGGGTGGGTGTGTATTTTGGCTGGTGGGGCGGGGGTGGGGGGGGGGGTGTGTCTTGTGTCGCAGCCGCCATTCGAGTGGCCACTCTGTCTCCTTAACCTTGCAGCTGCCACACATAAAGCGGTAGCTGGGTAGGGGTAGGGCGAGGGCGAGGCGGGCGGACAGTTTGCCTGGAAAAAAAAGCGAATAAAGAAAGAGAGAAAATTAGTGGAAAATGTTGCAACTGTGCTACGTTGGCTGAAACCGAAATGTATGCATTGCTTGCACTGCTTTTAGTCCCATTCGTTCTGCTCTCTCCTCTCTCTCCTGCGCCCTTTCTCTTTGTCTCCCCAGCCGCCTTCATCAGCGTCTTCATCTTGCTCTTCTGCTGGCTTTGGTCCCTGGCTGTATTGGCTTGAGTTTGCATTTTTTTTTTTTTCATTTCATGCATATTTTCGTCGAGGGCTGTGCACACAGAGCAATAAAGAAAGAAAAAAACAAAAAAAAAAACGGTAAAGCAAACTGTTATATGGATGATGAATGTGTAGGCCTCTTCTCTGTGGGTTCTCTGCCTCCGCTGGATCTGAAGTGCTTGACAAACTGTTATACATTGACAAACCGTTGGCCCAATTTGATGGCTTTCGGCATTTTGTCAAATGAAATCAATTTTTACTTGCATTTTTGTCGTTGTCGCAGGGCTGGCTGCCAAAGGCTGCAGCTTGGATGCATTTTCTGATGGATACATATTATGGCATGGCTGTGTTTTTTTTGTTTGTTTGCTATGACAGCTTAACTTGATTTAGCAACAGCAAAAATTGTTGGTAAAAACAAAAACGGAGCACGTGCAATTGAGTTTCGAGTTTTGAGTTTTTGTTCATATTCTGAGGTTTCTATGCAAGTTTCCCTCTACACAGTAGAGATTTATGCATCAGGAGAATTAGGAATTTGTGTGAGCTATTTTCTGTTCTGATTTATTGATTCCCCCATGCTTGCACGATGCTGAACTGCAACCTGTGGTCAATGCTCAACCGAAACTTTGATTGAAGTATGTACTTTTAACTGTTTCACTTGAGTTACATACACATGTACATACATACATAAATATGTATGTACAATGGCAGCAGATGAAGTGCCAGATGAGTTTGTCAAAAATATGAATGAATGCAACTTCCTTCACATTCTTTGCTCTCTCTCTCTCTCTCTCTCTTGCTCTCATTGTTCCTACGCGCAACCAAACCATTCCCATCCATAATCATTTCTGGTTGCTTGCTCTGCCAATTTTCGCATTTTTATGCATGTTTTGACATGTTCAAGCATCGTTGGCGTCACTTCAGTTCACGATGTCAGCCAGCCAGCCAGCCAGCGTATGCAACGTTTTATGGCCCTCGAAGCACGCACACACACGCAGCCAGATAGAGCAAGAGAAATATACAGATACAGAGAAATAAATATACATACATATGTATGTATGTATTTATATACACATATATACGTATGTATGTACATATTTATATGATGCCGTGAAACATTTTGTCTACGGCTGGCTTTTGTTTCCATTTTGTGCTTTCCATTTGTTTGACAGTTAAATGGGCAGCACATCGAAATCAACATCGCTGTCGGCGTCGCTGCGTCGCTGCGTCCGCGTCTGATAACGATTTTAATAGGCCATTTAATTTTTAATTAATTCTTCAAGCGCCAGTTGCCATGTCATAAAAATGTTTGCTGTCATGTTTGGCTGTCGCTTGTTCTCTTGTGCTCTTGTCCTCTGTCCTCTTGTCCTTTGTACTCTCCCTTTGAGCCCGCTTGGCTGCCTTCTCACCCATTGCAGCCTGCTCTGGTTGATGATGATGTTTTGGGGCGTTTAACGAGATGTTTTTGTTTCATTTTGGCATCCCTGCATATCATTATTATCGCCGCGATATTTCTTCTCATTTTCCATCACAATCCGCCATTCCATTCCGCTTGTTTATTGAACATTTGGCTATTTATGGTTGGTGGTTGGTCAATGGTGGCTTGGAGGGATGTGGAATGGAAAGCGCGTGTTTTCTCTGTCGCAATTTCATTAGTCAAACTTGCAAGAGGGAGAAGAGACACCTCCCGCCCCCCCAACCCCCCAGCGACAGAAACCCCCAGAAAATAGGAAGCGGGCAGTAATATGTACAGTCTGTAATTAAAACATTCACTGAGCGAAGCAAAGAAACCTCATTGCCCACTCAGCCATTGCTGCTTGACCTCGGGTTGAGTGGAGGCAGGAGGATGAGGAGGAGCAGGACACCCCCACCAGCCGCGCTCCTTGCCTTCGGCATGGCCTCTCCACAAATACCCGCATCCTCCCCTTTAAAGCCCCACTCCCCCACAGCCATGACCGTGGCGCCCCCACGCGCATTGTTTGGTTTTATATTTCAACATTTTTGTGACTATCTTAATAGCTTTTTGTGAAAATTAATTTCTTAGCTATTAGAGGCTCTTGTCGACCCCACACCCTCACTCTTGTCCCCCCCAACTGCTCCTGCAACTCTCTCAGTGTACAAATGTACATTGTATGTGTGTGTGTGTGTGTGTGATGGAGGAGTATTTTGTAATTACTTTATGCCCGAAAATTGCCGTAGTAAAATATTTCTCGCTGGCTTTTGGTTTGAATTTTACAGTCGCCTAAGGGCAGGACAAAAGCCCCACCAGGTTGTGGCCGGGGTAGGGGTTGGACTCTGAAACTCTGGCAAGGCTATGGACTTGCCTTTGGGGCTGCGCTGCCACTCCTGCCACCAACATTGCCATGTATAATCGAATTAAATGCCTTGCCCATCTGCCAAGATGAACGAATATTAAGAATGGTTCCCTGGGAATGTGCGGGGTACGATACGATACGCATATCGATTACGATTGATCGTTGTGCGGCCAAGAAATTTGTTATTAGCGATTATTTTGTAATTTTGAGGTAATCAACTTGAGTATAACAGTTTGTATAACAGTTCCAACTTAGTATAACAGTCGGTGCAAAGTCTTTTTGGATTCTAGCATTAATGCAGCCATGTATACCAGTTTGTATAACAGTATACAATTTTATTTTTTGTATACAAGTTCCCCAAATGAGTCGCTACCATCCAGAACCAGAGATACATATATCGTATAAAATTACACATAAAATGTTTTAAATAAAGCTTACAAAACTACTTACTGGCTAGTTCTGTTGTGGAGAAACCATTTAAGGTATATTAATATTTATCTATGTGATACATACATATGTACATATGTATGTATGTTTACCCATTTCTCGAACATAGTACATATATTTCAAATTTGTTGAAGCATAACAGTGCCGTTTGTTTTGCAATTAGCAAAAACTAAAGTTGAGGGCAAAACCAAAAAAGTGAATAAATAGTTTTAATTAAAATACCTGAGAGCTGAAAAGTAAGCAACAAATGCAAATTAAAACGTATTAAAAACTTAGAGCAACATTTCTGTTGTTTCCTGCCACTTAAATGGAATCTGGTGGAGGCATCAAGTTCCCCCCCCCCTCCCAAGAACAACGACTACTACGACTGCCCCCCCAGCCCACACCACGAATGTCTGTGGCTTCACTGACCGACCGGATGCTGTATGGTACGTGTATGCTTAACCCTACTCTGTGTATTGGGGGGCCAAGGAGCGGCTATTACTATTACCGCCCAGCAATCTCAATCTCCATCTCCATCTCGATTGCAAAAATTTCAATCCCCCAACATGGAAATCGTTTTTGCTCGTCCACAGTTTTTTTGTTTGGGGTAAAAGCTTAGGAGCCACACAGCAACACACACAGCCACCCACCCCACTCTGAAATTCCCACGCATAATTGCCATGCTTGCCCTTGCCCCTTGTGGAAATCTTTTCACAGAGTTGTGGCAGGGATAGTAGCAGGGGCAGCATGGGCAGCAGCAGCAGCAGCATGGGGATAGGGACAGTGTGTGGGGCGGCAACGACATGTGTGCGTCGTTAGTTAGTTAGTTATAACTACATACAATTTTATGGAAGCCATATTGTAAATGTTATAATTTTCACTAACAATTTTTACCAACCGTTGCCTGAGTCAGGGGCGTGGCAGTTGGGCGGTTTCCAGCATCCAGCAATGAACGATGGACATATGTACACCCTGGAGGGAGGGAGGTACACACGACGTATACTTACTATACGTACATGCCCGTGCATGTTGTAAGCAGGATGATGATAATTTTCGACAATTTTTTGTTGTTGTTGTTGCCAGTGTGTGAAACACGCACCTCAGGGGAGCGAGGGCTATGGCAGAGACTCGTAGTAGTAAGTCCAGAGGCGACGCTGCCGGAACAGCCTACACTTGCACCGCCGCCTGCCCCGTGTGCCTCTGTGGCCCCGTAGCTCTGGCCCCTGTTCCCCGTGCACTTAAACGTGCTTCGTGTTTTAAAGTATTCTTAACATTAACATTAAGCAGGGATCAGGGGGCATTGGGCGGCTGGATGTGAGACCCAAAAAGCATTTTCTGTTTTTTTTCATACAGATTTTTCATCATTTTTTTTTATTTTTTTTTTTGTGCGGTGTCGTGTGTATTTTATTTTTCCCCACCCATTCTCTTTCGGTCGTCTGGCATTTTTTTCCATCTTTTTTTTTTTGCTATTGTCGTTTGCCTTTTCATTTTGTCAGTAATAAAATTTAATACATGTACATGCATACACCCATACACACTTATACACATACGCACAATTTTACTCAATTATAAAAGTTTCCACATTAAAAGTTCATTGCAGTGCCAACGTCGGAAGGGAACGAACGAACGAAAGTCCGAGGCGTTGCCGTGCCGTGCCGTGCCCACCCATATTGGGATAGGTCGTGCCCAGAGGCAGCTGGCCTAGGTCTAGGCTTCATGCTGGTCCTCTTGCTGGTCCTCGTTGCAAGACCTGTTCCTGGTTTTTGGTTCTGGCTCGACTGTTGTTCGTCCCCCCGATTCAGAGTTCTGGCAAACAAACATCAAAGCCAAAGTGTCTCCGACAGAAAAGTTTCTATTTATATATATATATATTTTTTTTTGGTTCTATTATTTTCACTTTTTGAGGCCAGCCTCAGCGCCCAGAACGACAGAGGTGCGGTGCGGCAAGCGGAGGGCTGTCTGCCCAAAAGGTTGTTGTGCCACATGCATAGCTGCATGGCAGTAGGCAGCAAGGCAGCAGGCAGCAGGCAGCAGAGAAATGGCTTTATCCACTCTTGCTAATCTGTACAGTCTGCCCTGCTAATTTGATCAAGGATCAGCCTATGCAACTGCAGCTGGCCTGCAGTCTTGTGGCAATGTGGCACTTGTTAAACTGTGAATGGGCTCAAGTCCAAATGCATGAATTTTCCCTCTATTGTGTTGCATTAAGGGTTCTTTTTAAGCAAGTTACTTGCAGTGCTTAAAGCATTTGCAATGAGAAGTTTCATCTGCTTTGAATCATGCAAAGAACTTTTAGCTGCATATTTATATGCTGCCTCATTTTACTATTTTAGCTACTGGCGCTCAAATCTTGTAATCTGTTTTCGGCTATAGGTTTCCAGAAGCCTCTTGGCTGCGCTGCTCCCATTGAATGTCCCGCAAATATTCGACATAACTAGCTTCTAATTCAGGCACAAATAAACCAAAAATGTAATTATTTCCATTTTCTTTTGTTGCTTGCAGGCTACGGCGGCGTCTCGCCACGAACCCAATGGGGCCGCATCGCCGCTTTGATTTACGCTCTCCTCGGCATACCCATCATACTGCTCTACTTGTCAGCCATGGGCGATGCACTGTCCACCGGCATGCGCTGCCTGTTCCGTCGTCAGGGTGGTGAGAAGGGCGGTGCAGGCGATGGGGATGGCGGCGACAATGGAGGTGGCAGCAGCGGTGGCAATGGACGAAAATCGGACAAGAAGAAGGGAAAGAAGGGGCACTACGGACACCATGGTGGTGGCAACAATATGCACTACGGCATGCCGCAAACCGTCTACCAGCAGCAGCAGCAGCAGCAACAGCAACAGCAACAACAGCAACAGCAGCAGGAAAAGAAAAGCTCTGCTGAATCGGAAAACGAACAGGGAACTGGACCCCGGGGCTCCGCCAGCGTGCCCATCTCGATCTGTGTGTGCGTGATGGTCTGTTATGTGACCAGCGGTGCCATACTCTTCCATCGGCTGCAGAACTGGAGCGTGCTGGAGTCACTGTACTTCTGCTTCACCTCACTGGGCACCATCGGCTTCGGGGAGCTGGCACCCAGGGGCACACTGGCCCTGTACATGGCCTCCGCCTATATACTGGTGGGCATGGCCGTGGTGGCCATGTGCTTCAACCTGATCCAGGCCGAGATTGTGCAATGGCTGCGCAAGTTCAGCGTGCAGGACAACGTGGCTCCCAAGGCCGAGGAGGTGACCCTCGTGTCTGTGTCCGTCACCCCGAAGCCCTCCTGACAACGACCCAGCGCGGACCTGCTGGGCGGCATCGCCGGCGGTCCGAGCACCTCCGCCGGTCTGGGCGTGGTAGGCCAGCCACCCAACAGCCTCGCCCAGCATCAGACCATGTTCTTCGGCCCGGCCCACACCCTGACCCAGTACAGCTCGCTGCCGCGCCGCAGCCACATGCATGGCGGCCACGGGGCCGGACCATCGACCTCGGGAGCGGCCTTCCAGCGCAACACGCCCATCCGACGCTCCACGGGCATACCGGAGCACCACATGGAGTACTTTGTGCCGCGCAGCATCAGCGAGTTCAACCTGTCGGGCGTGGGCGATCTGGCCCTGCCCCCGCCACGTCGCTACTCTCCCAACATGAACAACATGGGCATGGGCATGGGCACGGGCATGGGCATGGGCATGGGAACAGGCATGGGTATGGGCATGGGAATGGGCATGGGCATGGGTATGGGCATGGGACTGCCGCATGGCCTACAACTGGGACCACCGCAGACACTGCTTTGTGGCGGCGGCGGCCCCCAACAGCAGCAGCAGCAGCAACAGCCACCGCCGCCGCCGGCCCAGCTGCAGATAGTCACCCTGAAGCCGCGCAGCGAGAAGATGGTCACCTTCGAGGACGAGTCCAAGCAGCAACAGCAACAGCCACCGCCGCCACCCTCCATTGTCTCCTCCGGCGTGAACACTGTGACGGCGGCGACCACCCATTGTCCCCACGGGGTGCCAACCACGCCGCGCAAGTCCTCGGGCGTCGGCGGACTGGGTGGCGGTGATATCTTCATGTGACCAGCCAGCTGACTAGCGGCGGCGTCCAGTGACTGTTCGCCAGTGGCATCCGGATCTGCTGGGGCAGCATCTGAGCTGAATGCAGCGATGCGTCTGCGGGATAGCATTGACGAGGCGCTGTGCCCCAAGTCGGGACCGGCCCCAGGTGAGGTGATACGTGTCTAAGTGAATCAAACCAAATGCACACACTGTAAGTAATTGCACACACAACCACACTGACACACCCACACCCACACACACACACAGCGTAGACAGGCGGACTTCACACAGATGCATAAATGTGAAAATCAAGAAGTGGTGCCTACCATTGGGGTCTCTCCCAGTGAGAGGACAGGATAGACGTAGGAAAAGCAACAGCAGCAGTAGCAGCAGGAACCAGCAAGCAACACAAACAGGGTGGTATGGGGCGGGGGAGGGAGGGGAGGGGAGAATAAGTAACAATTTCCTTCATCTAAAAGTTCTTCTTCGTGTTTTTTGAATCTATAAACATTGAGCAAATATTTATTATTACGAGTATGTGGTAAATATGGGAAAAACCAAAACACAAAAGCATCCACAGGCATGGATGGGTGGTGGTAGCTGGTAGCTGCAACAGTGCAGAATAGCTGGCGGAGGGGGTAGGAGTGGATTCGGGTTGTGAGGATGGCATTAGCAGCAACGACTAAATTAAAATTAAAATTCCGCATGATAAATGCATAAATATTTAAATGGTGCATGAGAGTGTTTAACGTTAATGCCGAAAGCAGGCAAAAACCGAAATTAATAAAATACATAGCGAATACCATGAATAATAAATAGTAGTTCTCCGCCAGAGAGACACGGGAATGTTGGGGAATTCGGGCTGGAATGGGGAATGGAGTGGAGGGAAACAAACAAAATGCAAATGAAAATGAAAATGACAAATTGTATAAATACCCGAGGACAAAGTTTATTTAAGCGATTTGTTAGTTCGTTTCTGCTTCTCTCTCACTTACTCTCGCCGTCTATTTTTTTTTTTTTGCCATATTTTCATCAGCTTCTGTGCTTCTGGGTGGTTTACTCAGCATGGTGGAGGTTGTTGTGGGGGAGGGGTTAGTGGAAATTTAAATTACTTTTCCCTAGAGTGCTGTATAACAGTTGCTTTGGAAATGGTAGAACGGTACAGCGGTATTGTCTGCGTGGCTGGCAGAATAGAAAATGAAAACTATTTATATTTTCATAGCAAGTGGTATAATTTATTAGTTTACAACTGTTATACTGTTATATATCCAGCTGTTATACAGACTTTCATGCTCTGAAAATTGTGAGAAGGTAGCGAGTGTTTGCTTAAAACTGTTATACACTATGCATTTTCGATCCTGCAATTTTAACTGTTATACAAACTGTCATACTGTTCGAAATGTGAACACAAATCAAATGGTACCTTTTTTTTTGCACAAACTGTTATAATAGGTTTGATAATGGCGGCTGTTACATCTGTCATAAATCCCTTTACCTTATTGATTTAACAATCAATACTCTCGTACATGTAGCTATCATTGTCGAGTCATACAATCTGTTATACGATTAGATCCATCGTTGACAAATACACAAGTAAATATCTCCATATGTATGTACGTCTGACAAATAATCTCTCACTCTCGGTCTCTTTTAATAAGCCCCAAGGAATTCTACAAATTACCATTCAATTCATCAGAATCCCCTGTGGCATCTGCTTAAGCTCTTGTTGAGTGGCTGTTTTTTTTGTATTTTTGGTTTTTCGTTTTTCTGCTTTTGTTCTTTTTTTAGTTCCCTGCACCGCTATGCCACACTCTTCGCGCGGGGTAATTAGGTTTAAATACTTTTTAAATACATTTTGATTGTAGGTAATTGAGCGCGTGAATTGTCATTTGTTGTTTGTTATTTGCTGCCGTTTGTCGTTTTTGCCGCGGTGCCAGAGAGCTGCCAGCCCGTTCGGATGGCTGTCATCCAAGTGGAGCTCATTTGCCGCATTTTAGCTGCCAAATGCCAATTTTGTTTGTGATTTTTTTCCTCGTTTTTTTTTGTTGTTGTAGCCCTTCATTAAAATAAATAAATGAAACTTGAGTGTTCGCCGTAGCCCGCACGCGTTGGTGTGTGGTCGCTGTGCGTTGCATTTGTTAATTTTTGCCATATTCAATTTGTGGCATTCACATAAAATAGTAAAATAGGGAAATGGATCCAGAAACCAGAAACCAAAAATCAAATAGGCTAGGCACTCGTACATACTCGTTAAAAATCAAATCAAAATAAAATGTAATACACATAAAAGCAGAGAGCAGAAAAAAAAATATAAAAGAACGGAAGGGGAGTATATGTAGGAGGGGAGGCATTCAATTAATGGATTGCGGGGTGCGGATTGCAAGGCCAAAGAGCGAGAGAGACAGGATCCGTTACCGGATGCGAGTGAGCCCAGTCAGAGGGTAATTAGAGGGCAGGCAGAAACAGTCAGAAACTAATTCCAAAATCCATTTTGTGTCATAGCATAAACCAGCAGATGTCTACTATAGTATAAACATACATGCATATATATGTATACATATATGTCTATGTAGTTAATAACTAACTAACCAACTAACTAACGAACAGCAACCATACAGCTCGTACAGCAGCAACATAAAACATAAAACAGAAAAAAGCTAACGCAAATATTGAATTTAAGTCAATGTAATTAAATTAAGTCCACTTCAACACTCACACACATAAAAACAACAACAGCAAACAAATAACACGCATAGACAGACAGACAGACAGACAGACACATCGACACACCAAAACCACAATATAATTAATAACTATCTGATAAATATGGAGAAAAAACAAAAAGCAACTAAATATATAATATGTGAGTTTTTTTTTTTGTCAAATTCCTAGCACGGTAAGTTGAACTCTTAGGCTAAGCTAACCGGAAGTGGCTCATTGTGAGTGAGTGACAGTTAAGGATAAATTACAACTAGTTCATACATCCATAAATACTCGTACTCTTAGCATTAGTCCTCTAAATGTGTGCATGTCGGCCGATAATTACCGATTGGTACATCAGAAATACATGCGACATGCGACTACCTAGGCATGGATGAATGGACCGACATACATAGTACATAAAAAATGTAGTTGTAAGCATCCATACATATACATATGTAGCCGTACACAAAACGAAACTAATTTAGCATTGAGCAAGGCAACTAGCAATTAAGTAAATACCGCAGTTTGCGACATACATATACATCTACATATACATGCATACATATACAATATATATATACAATACAGAAACCGAAACCGAAACCAAAACCAAGCCCAAAAATAAGTGAATAAATACATCATGAACAATTTAGTCAAATGTCAGTAAAAATTTGTTGCGTGTTTTTATTACTTGCGCCATTTGTGTGGTGTGGGTGTGCGGGTGTTTCAGAAATTGAATGATCAGGGTTTTGGGGGAGTTATCATTAAAGGATTGGCCTCAGCGCAAGGTGCGGACAAGCAGTGCCAGCATACAAACAGTGCTACCCATTGCCAGAAAGATATATGTACATATGTCTGTCTCTCTGCCTATAAACGAGAGATCTTCAAGCAGTTAGTTAAACAAAATTTCATATTTTAATAGGTCTCTATATATTTTCTATGGGAATCAACTTTTTTGTACCATATCCAGCGAGCATGTGAGCAGCCATTGAAGCAGCAATAAAGGCATGGGAAATATCTTAAATTTAAATGGAATTTCCGCAAAATCAATTTGCGCATTAATTGATAAAGATAAAAAACCGAATCGAAATCCCCCCAAACCGACAACGGCTAACCGATAAGCAAAAAAAAAACACACACAAAAACCTTTCCGCTTTTCGCTCTGCACTGATGCTGATGTGGCGCTGGGTTTTTATTTTTGTGAGTTATTTAATCATTTAATTAGTGTTAATAATTTATAACAAACAGTTTTGCAATCAATTCGCCTTTGAATGGACGCAACGAACGGCGTTTATTTTTTTTATATCTTTGTGCATTTAATGGCAGCTCTCAAATGGAATCTCACTTAATCAGGAGGTGAGCCCAGGTGACCGCTCAAAGTGCTCCTGTATGTCCTGCATGTCCTGTGTGCTTTGTGCATCAGTGCGTGTGTCCAGCTCTTTTTGCCACAGCAATTTAATTTACTTCTGACAAATGTCCTGCCCCATATCCTGCCATCATGCCATCCGGCCAGCGTCGTCGTCGTCGTCGTGCTCCTTTCGGTCGTCTAGTGTTTGTCGAGTCTATAGATGAAATGTCAAGTGGAAAAGCATTAGCCCATCAAATGATGTGTAATGTGCTCGACTGTCTCCCTCTCTCTTTCTCGCTCTCTCAAACCAATGCACATACAGACACACACACACACACACACACACATCCGCTCGTGCACATTGTGTACAGTGCATTTCGTAACTGTAAGCCATTGCAGAGCATTCCAAAAGGGCAGCATCAAGTTCATATTGAAACAAAACTCACAGGAGGGGGGCAGGTCCCAGCATTGGCCTGGCTTGATTTGATTGCATTTGCTGATGGGTAGAAATACTTTCAAGGATATAATATAACAGTTGAATGGTTGAATGGTGCACTGTTGATACGCACTGTATCCAAATTTATACTATTTGTATATTTGTTCATGCTGAAACTTTACAGAATTACCTCGATTAATTTTGTCAAATGTCAGACCCTGCAAAAGTTGTTAGAGCAGAATAATGGACTTACTGGCAGGATGGTACATAGGTGTTGAGGTATAGGGATCAGCATCAGCATCAGAATCAGCTGGATGATGAAAAGATCCAAGCAAGGGATCCTTTGTCTCATGCAACTCTGGCATTAGGTATTAGCCAGGCATTAGCCTGCAAGTAGATTGAAGGGGAGCGTGTAGCGACAAAGGAAACGCAAGACACATCGAGGCAATAAATTCGCTTAAATGCTCTCTTTGTTTGAGTCATTAAAATCGCATTTGGAGGAGACCAAACCAGAACCAAAACCAGAACCAAACCAGACCAGACCAGAGCCAGTGATATTTGCCGGAGTGACTACGCGGATGATGAGAATGATGTGGCTGTGGCTGTGGATGTTAATGTGGGATGTAAGTACGAGATAGATACTGATGATGGTCTCCATTTTCTTGTCGCTGCGGCAGTGCCTTCCTTGCCTGCCATTAACGCTGACTGCTACGTTGTCAACACACTTGACATATAATTTGATTACGCATACGCATTTTATTAACTCATTTTCAGCGTAACGATGAAGGCGGCACCCAGCCAGTGTGGATGCCAGTCCACACAGTTTACAGACCCGCGATGATGGGTATATGATATACTGTGCCGAGATATGACGGCCCTGTCTGCCTTCCGCCGCGACTCGCCGCGCCGCGCCGCGCATCGCCCACCCATTAATGTTGGCGTTGTGTCTGCTTTGCGGTTTTCAAGTGGCTCTTGGCGGCCTCCTGCCTCGTGCAACATATTGTCTGACTCAATTACAACAACCTTAAACTAGAGTTGGCAGGCCGCGTGGGCCAGCAGATCCGCGATCAGAGAGGCAGCCAGTAAGGCAGTGAGGCAGTGAGGCATGCGAGGTTGATGCCACAGCCAGCAGCAGGAACAGCAACTAATTTCTTTTTACAACTGTGGCAGTTCTTTAGCTTTATGGAAAGGCACACCCACACGTGTTTGCAGAGCCACACACACACACACGCACACGCACACACACACACACACACACACACCACACACTGATATGTACAGCTGCTGCCAAGGCAAGGCAAGGCAAGCCAAGCCAAGCCAATAACCCAATGCTGTAGGGGTCCAGAAAGAGGCAGTAGGAGCCGCAAAAGCGTACTGTTTGCACACATAGGAAAGGACAGACAGACGGACGGACGGACGGACAGAAAGATAGAGGCAAAGCAGAGCGAAAGAGAGGTTAAGCGAGCGCTAGAGAGAGAGAGAGAGAGAGAGACAAAACCACAAAACTTATGCCTTGGCGCAGGCAGCCATTGAAAAGTCGTTAGCCAAACGTCAGACAACACACGGCACATGGTCGGCAAGGGGAAGGGGATGGGAAAGGGAAAGGGAAAGGGAAAAGCATAGCCAAGGCAAGGGTCCAGAACTGGGTCTGGGTTTTGGGGTTTTTGCCTTTGGAACTTTGCGGCTAGGGTTAGCTACTATGCAGACCTAAATAACTACCAACAAGGAAAGGAAAGGAAAGGAAAGGCGAGTGCCCCGAGATCTGAACATAAAAACAAACAAATATCCATACAAAATTTCAACGTTGTCTAACCAAACTTGGTTTCGGATTATGACGATTAAAGTTGGCCAAAGTGAATGCATAATTGTCCCCAAGAATATCCCAAGAATACCCCAAGAATATTGCTCGGTATTTCATAATGAAAGGAAGGAAAAGGAACAGGAAGAGGAACAGGAACAGGAACCACTCTTAGTACTCGTACATACATATGTATGTATGTATGTATGTATGTATGTAGGGAGGGTGAACTGCTGGACTGGTCAGAGAAAAACGAGAGCGAGCGGACATCCCCTGGTAAAATGATTAGAGCTCCCATGGGAGCACTAGAATCTGAGACTCGGTCCGGCTCCCTAGCCAATTGGAATGCTATTAACCCGCAGCTAATGTCGCCCCAGGCCTAAGCAGAAAGGGAAACGGATAAGGGTGGGGGGTGATGGGAGATGGAGGCATGGGGCATTGGTTGCCAAGTCTTGCGCAACCAAATTAAAAGTCCTTGCCAGAGCCTCCCCCCACATATCCCTGCTTCAGCTTCAGCTCCAGCTCCATGGCCGTAGCCACTTCCGGGCCTCGGCAAAGTGCAGCCGCTTTGCGTACGCCCATAAATCTATTAAGACAATTTGGCAGAGCCAAAAGGCACTGAAAAGCAACAACAAAAGCAAAAAGCAAAAAAACCTAAAAAGGAAAACAGTCCAAAATTTTGATCTTTGTTTGAATGCTTTTCGTGCTATACCCTAGACGATGGTATTACGACAACCAATAGTCTCTGTCTGTTCAGATCCCAGAAAGTGCTGCTATTATTTGCACTGTATCCCCAATTTCATGTCCATGTACATTTATGTATGGGTAATCTGCACGGGGGTATCCAGAGCTTCGGCAGCAGCGTGGATCCGTGGATCTGTGGATTCTTGGGCAGCGCATTCAGCGCCAAAAGAAACCGCACGAAAAATTTTGAAACGCAGCAAAGCAAACAAGTGGAGGAGCATATGGGTGTCAGGGTTGGGGGGGGGGGGGGGGGCTGTGGTTGGAGGCTATTCAGGGTGGGATTGGCTGCGGCGGCGGCGGGTAGGTGACGCGAGATGGAAACGCAGCAGCGCAAGGAAAGGCAAACAAAAGTAAACTTTTCGCTTTTCCCTTTTTCGTTTTCTTTTTTTCTTCAGTTTCTTCATTCGTATTTTTTAAGTACTGTCAAGGGTATCGCTATCTTATGTGTCCTATATACACACACAGACACACACACACAGACACATGATGCTGGGTGATTATACGACAAGATGCTGGGACACTAACAGCAGCAGCAGCAGCAGCATCCACCCCTGCAACCCGACACCAAGTCCAAGTCCAAGTCCAAACCCTTGGCCGCAACCCGCTGATCCAAAAGCTGATCCCAGCGCTGTGTGAGCGTTGAAGAAGGAGCCATTCCAGCCATGCAAACAAGCGGCACAAGCGGATGCAGGGGCCGTGTGCAAAGGGTACGCCCGGGTACGCTGGGAGTCGCCTGAGCATCTTCAGCCTCTCAATACACATCCACACACAGATACACGCATATGTATATCCTTCGCTTCCCACACTTGATTTACTTCTACTTACTCCGCACTCCCTACACGGCAAGATGATTTCTCAGATGATTCAAAAATATTCATTGAATATATAAATTAAAAACTAAGGCTTAAAGGTGCTACAGCGGGGAATGTGTTACATCCCATGGATCTCTAGGGGGAGAGAGACAAAATACAAACAAATTTCAAGCACTCATTTCTGTCAGTGTGCCATCGGTCGGTGTGGTTCGGTTTGGTTCGGGTGGTTGGGTGGCAGTCGCAGTGTTTCAGGCCGTCGCATTCCCGTTAGTGTCAAGTTGGCGCGAAGTCGCTGGCTGTGACTGCAAGATACTGTCAGGTTGGGTGGATACCCATTGGATCGCCTTCTTTGTTACATTCTCCGCACTCCACCCACTCCACGCCACTTGGCTCTGGCCCTGCCGCATTCTGTAATAATCTATCAAAAATTGTACGCAAACAAAATGTGATTTGGCTCCACGTGCTCGGCATATGGCCCGTCCCCCTCCCCCTCTCCACAGCCCTATGTCTCTCTCTGGCTTACATCTTCCAGCATCTCAGTCGCACAACCAGCCCCACAACCACCCAGCAAACGCTTCGTGTTTTCTGCATAAATTTTGTCCTGGCATTTGGCAATTGCTTTGAGGATGCGAGTGCCATGCCAGGGCTCTGCTCTGCTCTGCTCGGCTCTGCTCTGGTGCCATTCCTTGTTTGCCCATCTCCAGATTGTGATTGTGATTGAGTTGAGTTGACTGCGAGGCAGTGGACGTGGAAGTAGAACTGGAGTCGAAGAATGTGCAGTCGTAGGAGTTGCAGGAGTCGGGGGAGCTATGCAACTGGTTGAGATTGCATTGAGACCCGGGGTCCCTAGATTCTTGTGTAGCGTAGCCTCCCCTGCCTCAACCGCATCAACCGCAAGGCCCCGTAGCCGTCCCCACCCGTTGCAACAACAAATCGTTGTGGTTCCATTTGTGGAATGGATAAGCAAAGGATAAGCAGCAGTCATTTACGTTAATTGAATCCATTCAGCAAGTGTCCTGTGCTGTGCTGTGCTGTCCTGTAAACTAGAATTAACCAAGAATAAATTAATTGTGGAAAAGGCTGCCACCTGCCGCTTGGTTTATTATTTTAATTCCTGGACTGATACCGCCATGATCGTCAGGTCCCGGGCAAAAATGCAAAAATGTATTGTTTCCCTTTTTTAGTTATTTTCCCCCGACTCGCCCCTTGTACTTTCATGATCCATGTTTCCTTTTCATTTTTTGGGGTTATTTTTTTTTTTGGGTGGTTCGTTTAAAGGGTGGCACATGGTGGGTGGTGGGTGGTGGTTGGGCGTAGGTGGGTGTTCCCACAAATCTGTTGAACTTTGTGCTATAAACAACTTTGCTTTAATCGATTCTGATTCGATTTGAGAAGCTGACTTTGAATCGCTTTTTAAATCGTTTTTGTTCGAAAGTTTTGTGCCATATCTGGAGCTGCCGCAACTCGCTCCACTCCTTTCTCTCTCTCTCTCTCTCTCACTCTCCACCTCGCTAGCAGCAGTCCCTGAATCTGTCACTCAATCTCCCTGGAGGCAGCTCTACAACATTACTTTTGTGCCACTTTTTTTTTGGAGCAGAGCGACAAAAAGTTGAAACGCAACCAGAACTTTTGCGGCATCACATATGTATGCCCCACTATTCCCCTGTGTATCCTCCTCTGCCAGTGATCGCCATCTCTTGCTGGCTCCCTCTCTGGCGATTGCTCGTCAGCGGCTTTTGGTTGCTGCAACATCTTTGGCTTGCACTCAAACTCAAATCGAAGACAAGCGAGGCGTTGCAATGCAATGAGAGGCGATGCGATACGATACGATGCGATGCGATGCGATGCGACTTTCCCTATGCCATTTTTTTGTTTTGTGGCCAAAACAGCGCGCAAAAGGTAGTGGAGGGTGGGAGGGGGTGGTGGAAACTCGGCAACTGGCAACTGGCAACAAACCAAAGCCAACAGGCAGCTAACACAGAGCCGTCAAAGACAGAAGGCCAGAACAAAAGTCGAAACGAGGAGTAAACAAATTTTTGGTTGCCACAAAACGAAAGACAAAGATACAGATACACAGATACAGATGGAAAGAGATAGCGGATGGGAAAAGAGATAAGAGGAGGAGGAGAAGGAGAAGAAGGAGAAGGAGGAGAAGGAGTAAAAGGAGTAAAAGGTGGGGACAGGATGACACATAAGAAACTGCAATTTGTGTCACAGCTGTGGGACGAATGGGAGTGTGAGAGAGAGCGCCACACTGGAACAGAGCGAGAGTCAACCAAAGTGAAATCCTATAGAAATTGCATTTGCGGCAGCAAAAATTTGAATTGCAATTGCAGCAGCCACACACTTAAGCCCACAACCCCCCTGCCCCACACCGCCCCTCTGGCTCTGGCTTTTTGTGTGTGTGTGTGTGTGTGTGTGTGTGCCCCCACAATCTTGCAGGACTTTCTTTCTGCTCCAAAGTTTCCCTTTCCTTTTTTTTTTGTTCCTTTTTCTTTTCTTCATTTTATCCGAACGCTGGCCAACGCAGCTAGCAGACAGCCCCAGCTTTGGACCCAGCAGCTCGTTTATCAAAGCCAACGCTTTTGAAATTCTGAAATGTCTTTTCCGCTCGCCTTTCCTTTCCTTTCCATTTCATCCCCTGATAGGGGCACCTACGATAGGGGTTTTGAGGGGTACAGGAAGTATCGCTGCAAATTACGTTGGCGTTGTCGTTGTCGCTTAGTTTTTTCCGATTCGAATGCGCGAACATGACAAATAGATTAGCCAAAAAGTTGGCCACAACCAGAACCGAACAGACAGAGCAGCCAGAGCAGCCAGAGCAGCCAGAGCAGCCAAGGGAGCCGGAAGTTGTGCGTAATGATGACGGGAGCAACTGCAATTAGGGCAGGGCCTGCCAACCTACTTCAAACTTTAATTCTCCTGCTCCGCTGCTGCTGCTGCTGCTGCTCTGCTCCTACTGGTTGTTGTTGTTTCCACTGCTCCCCTACTGGTCACCCAAACAACTTGAAATGTCAAACACACATGAAAAATGTGCCCTGCCATTCCGCTTTAAGTAATAACAATTTTTGGTGGCCGGCAGCGCGGCTAAAAAAAACAATGCGGTAAAAACCAACAAACTGAGTGACTGACTGCACCCCAGGTTGGCACAGCCCTGCCCTGATCTATGGGCCTCTCTCTGTCTCTCTCTCTCTCTCTCCCATATGCCAGATGTCACCGCTGCACCATTTTATGGTTATTCATTTTTATGCAACACGGCCAATTGATGGCCGTAATTGCTTTTATTTCCCACTGCACCCCGCAAGTGGGGCAGATCCACCAGCCAGTAAATGGATGTGGCATGGAATGAGTCCTGTCAAACATCAGAGCGAGGCAACAAATGGCGACAAATGTGAAATCAATTACCTAGAACGTAGTGGGGTCGTAAAGGGGAATGGAGAGAGAGAGAAAGAGAAAGAGAGGCAAAAGTCACTGCCATAAATCTTTAAGGCTGGCAGATAGCTTAATCGGTGGATCCTTTGGGGGGCAGAGTAGCGGGCTTAGCCCTTGAATATGTTGATATTAGCAGATACACTGGCCATAAGCTGCACGAGGCAAGAAACTGCACGGAGGAGTGCATGAACGAAATTCAGTCAAGATCAATGGATAATTTCCCCGCTCAGAATTCTGGCAGAAGGCACAGCTTTTTCTTGGTGCCACCAAATTAATATGGGTTTTCCAGCCCATCGAAGGGCTTCCCACTTATCCGAACCCTCCCCTATTTTCAGCATTCACAAAGAAGACAAACACGAGTACAACTTGTAAATAGTTTGGTTTGAGTAGGCGAAAATTGAAAACCAAAAGAAAAGGAACAAGTCGGGGGGGAGGGGGGGGTGGAGTGGGAGTGGGGGAGTAGCTGAATGACGGGAAAAGCCGAAACAGAAGACGAAGAAGAAACGCAGCCAAAGACAGCAAAAAAGAGAGAACGACAGAAATAATAAAATAGAAAAACTTTTAGCGGCGCATTAAGTAAACCGAAAAACTGCGACTCTGTGGTTGTCCTTGAGAGGAAGGTGGCGGGGGAGGCAGTGCGAAAATGTGCTGCTAACTTAAATTTATGCGACACACCGACCAGCACCCCCCTCCCCCACCCACCTCTCATACGTAGCCCCTTGGCCAGGAAGTGGACGACAAAAAAAAAAGAAGAAAAACCAACAGAACCGAACCGAAAGAATGCCGCAAAAAAAAAAGCGAGCAAACGAACGAATAAACTCGCATAAAATTCAAACGCAAGCGAAAAGTTTTTGCAAAGCTCAACCAAAAAAGCAACCTCCTGCCGCCTCACACCCCCGTTCTGGTGTGTCCCCAACTCAGGAATTGGAATTGTCGTTTTGGAGCAATCCGTTCGCCAGCGCCAGGGCCCAAGCCCAAGCCTGCCGGCCTGCTGCGGCTGCTGATGCTGCTGCTGCTACTGCTGGTACGCTGCTGTTGCCTTGCCTCGTTTGAGGACGCTGGATGTTGAATGAATGCCGAACCATGTTGCCTTCAATAGGCCAAGAACAATACACAACTACGGCACACAGAGAGCCAGCGAGAGAGAGAGAGAGAGAGAGAGAGGGCAAGCTGCGGCTGTGAGGCTGCACCCAGATGGGGGCAAGGAATCAGCGACATTTTGATTTATTTATTCCGACACCAAACGGCAGCCAAGTGACCCAGCTTACATATGTACATATGCACCTACATACATACTCGTACATACATGGGCGGAAAATGTGGCATAATTAACCAGGAGGGAGCACTGGCAATGGGACAGAGTGGGAGGGGGGGGGCTGATTAGCACATTGAAGAGCCTCCCGTGCCATGAGATGTGGGAATACAGGAGAAGTTCAGGGGATAACCTAGATCCTGGCCGGAGGAAATGTGCAAATGAGGCAAACGAGAGCACACGTGGGCACATCTCCACAGCCGCAAACAGATTCCCAACACTGGAAAAGTGGCAGCACATTCCCAGGACTGGCTGTCCTTGAGCTGGCAAAGCAGTGGAGCGAACAAAAGGGAGAGATCCAACTTATTCCAATAAAAAAGAAGAAAGAACTCAATTCGAAGAATTTCTAGTAGCTAAAATTGAGACTTGATTTCTATAGAAAAATCAGTAAAAATAGATTCTGTAGGTGAAGGGAAGGTGGGGCAATTCGAGGGAAAATCAAACTTAAAATACACCACAAAATGGAGAAAATGTCGCAAATAAAGAACCGACTACGCAACTGGAGAAATATGAAATTAAATCGGCTTTGCAATGCTTTGCAACACTGATTTGAAGCCTGGAAACGAGTGTAACGGAACTCTGAGCGCACACAACCCAGCCCAACCCAGTTCCAGTTACAGTAGCATTTTCCTGTCCTGTGTGGTCCAGCTCTAGCCTACCCTGTTCTGTGCTGTTCTCTCCACTGTCCCGTTCAGACTGTGTTCCGTTGGGTTCGGTCACTGGATTTGGTGCGCTTGGCTCGCTCATTTGGTTTTCCGTTTGAATTTCCTTTGCACTCAATGAAATTTCAACTTGATTTCCGTCGGGCATTTGTTACTTATATTTTCAGCACATACCCAGCCCCATACCCATTCCATTCGAGCGGACGCCCACACGGAGGGGCTTCGAACAGTTGTTGACACCTACCGCTGGCAACAGCTGCTTCACACTCACACGTGTCTGCAGCTTTAGCTCTGGCTCTGTATGGGTGTTCACTTTTGCATCTGTGTGTTTGTGTGTGTGTGTGTGTGTGTGCTTGTTTGTTGATTTGGCTTAATAGTTACCAGAATCAGAAACAGGAGCAGAAATAGCCGTAACCGTAGCCCAACTCTCCCACCCACGGCATGTGTGGGGGCGTCTGGCCTTGGCTCTTGGCTGAAAAAGGCAAAAAAAAAAAAAGAAAAAGGAAGCAACGACAAAAATAAAGAAACATATAGCCAATTTGAGGAATCCGCTTAAGTGCGACATTGATTTCCGTCACTGATACCCAACACATGTCCTGCCTCTAAAAAGGGTGCACAGACAGACAGCGGCAGAGGTAGAGGCAGAGACAGAGGCTGGGCAGAGGTCGTCAGATCACAGGAGTTGGCATGGAGAATTTGCATTTAAAAGAGGAAATTGTGCAAATTGAAATTTAAATTCTCACCCCGTTGCTCAGGCAGAAGGCGAATCCAATGTGTTCCTTCCATTCATACGAAATCCTTCATTTGTTGCAAATTTAATAAGGATTCTCCGCTTGTTCCGCCGGCATGAGAATGAGAGCCTATTTTCTTTTAGTGTAGCAAATCAACCTAGCCATGCGGTCTACCCACACATGGACACATACACATGCATACATATGTACATATGTACCCACACGCAGGTCACACAAGAGCTGGCATCGCACCACAACCCACCCCCACCCCCACCCAGAGCCACAGCCACACCCAGCACGCCTCCTGGCTGGCTGGCTGGCTGGCGCCTGTGGCAATCCGAGAATCTATGGGAACCGGGGGATGCCCGAGAAGTGTATCCATAAAATATTGTTGCCAACAGATTTTTACATGCAAAGTTTCTATTTTTTCAGCTAGATTTTCTTGAAAATTTTCAAGTTGAATCTCCCCACACCCCCTGAGGGGTGTCAGATTCGATTTAATCGGGTCAGGCGAAAGGGTGGCCAGAAGTGTGGGAGGGGGGGTCTTTGGCCATCGGACAAGTTTGTCAGTAGGAACATACGACTTGTCATTAATAACTAAGCAATTGTATTGCAGGACCAGATACGGATTCAGGATATAGGATACGGCAAGGCCAACTGCAGCAGATGTTTCCTTAGAGGGTAAGTGGTTAATGGTGAGTGGAGAGTGGTGAGTGGGGGGACTGCATTGGTCAGTGGGTGAAAAGATCTATGGCTGGGCCAGAAACTGGGATTGAAATGAACTCCCAGTCAACACGGGTAAGAATGCAGAGCAGAGCAAAGTAGAGCAGAGCAGAGCAGAGCAGAGCAGAGCCTGGGCTGTTGATTGATAGAGTGGAATAGAATCAAATTGAATGGAATGGAACCCATGGGAATTGGAGAAACAAAGAACGGATGAAAACGGAAACGTAATTGATAGCAACGAACTGAACCGATGAAAAGGGAAACGTAATCGATGAGAAGCTGCTTAATAAGAAGAAAAGAAATCAAATCGAATAGAGCAGATAATAATGGAACGAAATGGAATGAAATTAGACACCGAGTAATGGGAATAACACAACAGAGACACATTTCAGTTGATTGATAAGCAAAGGCAGAAAAAAGTGGAATGAAATGGGAATACTCAATGGAACCACAGAGGGTACACTAGCAAGGTAGAGAAAAGTTAAAAAAAATTAAACAGTACAAAGGAAATGAACCATCCGAAATGATTGGTATGGAACGAAATAGATAAAGTGTTTTCAACAACCTATAAATAACATGGATTTCAAATTTAAAATTAAAATTAAAGTACTCGTAATTAAATTCGAGAGACACGAATGGCCCAAAAGGCAGCACATCAAAGAAACAAAGTGGAATGGAACGATATATATGTGAGCATAAATTCAGTGCTTATTTAACTAAAGGAACGGAATGCTTAGGAACTGAATTATGCAAGATAATTTAAATATTTGAATGGGAATAACCTAACGCCTCTTTTATCACACATAAGGCAATGTCTCTGTTGATCGAACTGAAACGAAATGACTTTAACCTTTAAATATCCACATCAAGTTGCAAATTATTAACAGGCAGACCCGAGGGGCTAAGGGTCAATTCATGCATTAGACATTCATTCATTCATCTTTAAGTCAATATTTGATAGACTCCTTGTTCTCTGGCCCCAAACGACAGACGGCTTCAGGCTTCAGGCTTCAGACTTCAGACGGCCCAAAAGAAGAGGCTTTCAATCAACATATTGGCCAACAGGCCACCATCGCCTCTGCTCCTGTCCCGAGTATCCCCATCTCCACCGTGGATGATTAATTGTGGGGCAGGCATGCTAACAATGTTAATTTGTCATATATATCCGCTACCCTGACCCCTCCGGGGCATACCAAGATGGCAGACAGCCCGTGAGAGAGACGAGAGAGAGCGAGAGACAGAGGAGGAAAACTCAAAGAATCAAATTAAAAATGTATAATCGCTCTTATGGGAGCCAGAGGGGGTTCGCAGAGCGGACGAAGCGGTACAGGAATGGAGTAGGAAGAAATTGGAGACTGGAGACAGGAGACTGCAGGATGGAGGATGGAGTATGCCGTGACGAGCAATCAAATCAATAATTCATGTTATGAAAACGTTAAGAGTAACGATAATGCCCGGGATGAGATGAGATGACTCGACGCGAAGCGAAGCGACTCGCAGCCAGCAGCCCCAAAAATGGGTTTGGGTGGTTGGTGGTTGGTGGCGCTGCTGCTGTGTCGAAAATTCATCTTGAGGTCGAATTTTTTGCAGTTGCAGGTCCTCCTCGAATGGTTTAAAACGGATACAGATACGGGCACGGGCACGGGCACGGGTACGGGTACAGGGGATGGACGCCAAGCAAAGCAAATGTAAATTTTCAATGACAACGGTAAGTGCATGTAAATGCAAAACGGCGATGACGAGGACAATGGTAGGGTGGTGGGGGATGTACGGCAAAGGGTGAAGAATAAAGATAACCGTAAGGGTGGGGGTAACTGTAACGGTAAGGGACACGAACACGGACAAACAACGAATGGAAACTAAATGAAATGAACGACATTGCACAGCACCATACACACACACACAAACACAGACACACACACACATGAACATTCACATACATTCGTAGATATTCATGTATGTGTGTATGTGTGTGTGTGTGTGTGTGTGTGTGTGTACAAAACTGCAATTCAAATAAATTTTCATCTATTTCCAGTTTTTGGGTTATGGTTCTGCGTTCTGCGTTTGCGTTGCGGATTTGTGGGGTCCTCCCGTTGGGCCCCGTCCGTTGGATGAATTTGTGTGTGTGTGTGTGTGTTGTTAGGGGGGGCGTCCGCAGCAGCACTTACCACTTTGGCTGTATTTAAATACTTGCACGATTTCCGGTTGTTAGCGCTGCTAAGTTTCAAAATGGCTTCCCCCTTCTCTCTATGCACACCAGCGGAACTGCGGAACTGCGGAACTGCAGAGACCTGCAGAACGGACAGAGTTGCACAGAGAAGGGGCGGACTGAATTCCGTTGCATACTTTCTAACATAACCATCGACAGTGAACGTGAAGCTGCATTCATTGGTGTCGTTATTGGTTTTGCTGTTGCTGTTGCTGTTGGCATTTGTGTTGATTCTATTGTTGCCCCTGTTGGTGTTGCCTTTTCTATTGTTGCGCCTGTTGTGGATTCTGTTTGTGTGGAGCTTTTACTTGTAGCTGTTGTTGGCGTTGCCCCTCTGCTCTTTTCTTCTTGCTATTTTTCCAATGCTGTTGAAGTTTTTGGGTGTTGGTGTTTTATTAATTTGTTTATCTACTTTTGTTTGCTTGTGTTGTTATTGGTATTTCGTTTGGTGTTTGCTGTCGGTTCTATGATTTTTCTGTTCATTTCTATAGTTTTATCATTGCAAATTGCAAAGTACACAGCCCGAATGGCCTGCTGAAATTGAGCGTCAGACAGATGGATAGAAATCAATGATGAATGGGGATTGTTGGAGAGGGCAAGCGCTGCGTGGCGTAGAAGATCACCTTAACTCTTGCCACATTTGATTCGCTACTTGGTCGCTGTTGACTTATTTACCCACTTATAAGAAGAACACCGTCGCAACAACAACAACAACAACAACAACAAAACGCAAAGCAATCATCGGCCAAGCCAATTCAATGCACAAAGCCAAACAAGCAAAACACAGCAATGGCCAAGCGCCAACGGCCCCAAGTGAACCGAACGAGCACCGAACACACCGTGGGAAAAAAACACCAAAAATATATTTACGAATTTTTGTGCAGATATTCAGCTGGCGAAAATTCATCGGACTTTCACTTCAAAATGGTTCATACGAGTCGAATATCTCTTTTTGGTATGTATTCATAGATATGTACATACCTGTACATATGTATGTTTAATACACATTGCGTACATATGTATGTACATACATATATCCTTTTCATTGAGAGGGAGTTCCAATTGTACTCAAGTCCCACATACTCCCATAATAATATCTGAATAGTTATTGTAGTAGATTATCAAAATATGTTGAAACTGTTTACTCGGCGAAGTTTTGGGTTCGCTGAATACAAATACACTCGTTCATGAGTACTCGTATGAATAAAATGAATAAAACGAATAAAAAATTCATCCCATTGAGAGAGAGTGTTTATTATCAGACGAATATGAGTATGCACATTCTTTTGTTTTTTTATACCCGTACTCAAAAAGAGTTAAGGGGTATACTGTATTTGTGGTAAAAGTGGATGTGTGTAACGCAGAGAAGGAAAATTTTCCGACCCCATAAAGTATATATATTCTTGATCAGTATCAATAGCCGAGTCGATAGAGCCATGTCTGTCTGTCCGTCCGTCCGTCCGTCTGTCCGTCCTGATGAGCGCCTCGTTCTCAGAGACTATAAAAGCTAGAACAACGAAATTTTGTTTCCAGACTCATGTGATATCACACTGTTACAAGTGTATTTCAAAATTTCGCCCCGCCCCTTCCGCCTTCACAAAGGACGAAAATCTGTGGCAGCCACAATTTTGAAGATACGATAAAACTAAAAACGCAGTATCGTAGAGAATGACCATATCTATCAGATTGCCGAATCTGAATCAGATCGGATCATTATTATAGCCAGAACAAAGAAATTAATGTTCAGTTGCTTCCCCCACCTCCTCTGGCGCAGCTGACGCTATTCATTCTCTGTCTCGCTCGCACACACTCTGCCCTGTGCAATGCGCGAGCAACCCTAGCGGAGGAGATGTAGAATCTAAATGGCAGATGTAGAATATTTGTTCTAGATGTATTATCTACATTTTACATGTAGATGTGTTAACAAATGTAGCAAAAAAATTTAAAATGTAAAATTTTTAATTTTTTTTAAATTTCAATCATAAGCTCATAAATTTATATACTGACTGAGTACGGGTATAAAAGTAGAGTCGCGACTAGAAGCGACTCACGTTCCTTCTCGTTTTTGTTTGTTACAGTGCAACCATTGGAGGAGGGCTCTCCTTTTCCCTGCAGCTAGCCCCGTGCCTGTGGCACTACTCCTCCCCCTTTCTCGCACTCACTCTGTGTGCTCCTCCCGTTTCGGGGCACTCTCTTTGGCATTTCATGTTATACTTTCTGTTCTTTTTACCCTGTTTTTTTTTCTGTTTGTTGTTGTTTTCTGTTGGTTTATTTTATTATTCCTCTGCTCTGCTTTGCTCTGCTGTGCTGTGCTGGTGCTCTCTCTACCCGCTCTCCCCTCTCTCGCTTCGTGTCTCATATTTTTTCTGCATTCTGTGGCGGAAGTTCATTTGAGGAATTTCTCTTTGGAATTTCAGATGTGCCGTTCATTATTTTGTGTTGCTTTCACCTGCTCTCGAGCCGCCGCGCGCCGTCCCCTCTGCTGTCGCCTGATCCCAGCGCCCCATCGCCCGCAGTGCTGTTCTCCGTAGTTGGTTTTGCTGCCATAGCCAATCTTTGAATGAATAGTCTGATTTATAATGATTAATGCCTTCCAGTTATGTGTCGGACATTTGCAATTGAGATGAAGATGGAAGCACAAGCAGACAGTGAGATAGAAAGAGATAGAAAGAGAGTCAGAGAGGGAGAGAGAGAGAGAGAGCGTGATAGCCAGAGGGAAGGCGAATACAGTTAGTCAAAACAATTTGTGGCCACACCTCAACCGTCTCCACTTTGCACCGCGTTAGGCGGCTTCCACACAAACAGATTTCCATCGTCGCTTACAGTTACATTTCACGCACCATTCACATTGGCCCCATGCAACCCATCGGTGTAAAACCTATCGTACAATTTTCTCTTTATCTGATTTCACTCATCTACTCCACCCCCCCAACCATCCATACCCTTCTTTGTCGCGCATTCTCTTCTTCTTGCTGGCCTGCATTTCCTTTGATACCGCGATAAGCAGCTTACCTGAGTGGAATTCAGTGGAGTTCACCTGAGACTGATTGCATTTAGCCAACTAATGAGATGGCATTCGCCGTATTCCGCCACCCCACACAAACGCACACCCTCCTCCCCCTTACCCACAGTCCACACAGTCCACACAGTCCGTGAGCTCCGTGTTACAGTTACATAGATTTCAATTTGGTGGTAAACGCTGCTGCTCCCCATTTCAATTTTCGTTGTGGCCATCATAAAATATAATTGTTTTTCCACTTGCCCCGAAAAGTGAAAAATAAACTGCCAATTCCACAGTGGCGGCGACTCGCTAACAATAAGGCTAACAACAACAGCAACAATAGCAGCAACAACAGCAGCAGCAACAACCAAAAACAGCACCAACAATGGCCAGAAGTAAGCCATTTGTTCAACAGCTGCAAGTCAGCAGGAATATCGTGGGGCAGCGAGTAGATAGGGGAAGGAAGAATATCGTCAAGTGATTCGCACAATTGAATACCCTTTGTGGCTAACAGAAGCTACAAATGTTTGAGGACTTAGCCCAAACTCGGCACAAAGAGGGAGGTGGGCGACAAAGACCCAGACAGCAGCCAAATCGATAGAAGAATTGCGAGCCTTAGGCTTCAGTCGTGTGTCCAAATCAAATGGATCATTGAGACGCCCCGCCCCGCGCCTCAAACGCCTCTACAGGGTGCACATTGGTGGAGGTGTGCAAGGGCGAAGGGAGACGAAGGGAGGCGCAAGAAAAATTGCTCGACCGCTTGCTGTCTACGTGGGAGCTTCTGCAAATTCTTGGACGGAAGCTAAAGCCGCATTTATGACCGCAAGAGCCGCTACTCTTCCATATACAAAGTATGAATATATGGCTCTGCTTTGTACATACCTACATACTCGTACATATATGTATATGTACTGTACATACATATGTATATTGCATGGGGGGGCATACGATTTTTACCTATGCGCCTGAGGGCCGCCAGCGTTGCCAACACAGAATCCATTTAAAATTTAATGACCCGAACGTTGTTGCTTTTGTTGCTTTTGTCGGTTGTACGGTTGTATGCTTGTTGTACCCCGGCATCAGCATCAGCATCAGCGGTGAAGCAATATTAAAATTCATTAAAAATGATTTGCGTAAAACGCAATTTTATTTTTCATTCCCCGCAAAAAATGAAAGAAGCAGCGCAGCAGCAGCAGCAGCAGCAACCAAAAAGAAAACAAGAAAAAAAAAAAAGGAAATATATAGAAAAAGTAGAAAAAAGAGAAAAGCAAAAAGCAAAAAAAAAATGAAAATGAAAATATAACAAGCGCATATAAAAAACAAGCGGCTGGCAAAATAAAGTACAACACTTCAAAATGAAACAAATAAGTAAACAAAAATAAAGCAAGCGGATCGGATCGGTACGCAGGAATGGGAATGGGAATGGAAATGCGAATGGATATGGAATGGAATGGAATGTGGAGAGGAATGTCCATAGGATCCATAGTCCAAATATGCGGCGTTGCTAGGGGTCGAAAGGTTGCGGGGCAAGTGGTAAAAACAACAGGATGATTGAGCTCCACTCGTACATCCATGGCATAAATGTTTATGCACTCTACTCCAATTGTGTGCGTGTGCGTGTGCGTGTGCCTTTGTGCACACAAAGGGAAACCCTAGCCTGTGAATAAAA
The DNA here is from genome assembly GCA_035043285.1 of Drosophila subsilvestris. Lineage (NCBI taxonomy): Eukaryota > Metazoa > Arthropoda > Insecta > Diptera > Drosophilidae > Drosophila > Drosophila subsilvestris. The sequence goes on along the minus strand of JAWNNB010000133.1, from coordinate 6,389,066 downwards.
TTTGCCTAAATATAGTGTGAAAAGCGCTAAAAGAACGATATTCCACGATTTCTTTGACTAGTCCCCCGCATTAAGTGAATATTAATAGAAAAAAAGCAACAAAAAAATGAAAAAAATTCATCAATTCATAAGGATGAATAAATATTATTATATAAAATTATTTGTGTTGCATGTTCCTTAGTACATGCTAAAATGTATGCTTTCATTTCTCTTGGCAGCATTCTCATTGCTCTTGTCTAATCTTTACTTTTGAGTGCTCCTCAAAATATTTATTTTCTTAGATGTTCAGCATCTCTGCTGCTCATATTGATCCTTCTCTTGTACCTTGCATCGGGTTCATTCTATTCAGCTTTATACGATCTCTGGCACTTCTATTAATATTTAATTTTATGCTCTTAGCTATAGCCCCTTCGCTTTTCGCTCTTACTGAAGCTTTACTGAATTTTTGTCAGTATCTCTTATATCGGTTCATCTAATGTCTCATTATTGCCAACTGACACTGATGATCCTCTTCTTTTTGCTATGTATATCTCTTTTATAGCCCAATCGAGCTTACCCTAATCAGTTGATTGATCAACTTAATGCTTTAGCTATTAATTTATTTAATAACATTATTACCTACTGCCGTTTTCCAATCATCTCGCTCTCTCTTACAGCGTGACAACTGCTCACACTCTGCTCTCTCTCACTCTCTCACTCTCTCTCTCTCTCTCTCTTCGTGGTGCCCTCACACTGGGTGCTTGTCCTCCACGCTTTTAATCCACTGGCCACTAAAAAATTAATGCAAAAAAATGTCACACACGCACATGCCCATGCACGGTGTGCACACACACACACGTGCGCTTACATACATATAAAATGAACAAATTTATTGCTTTCCATCGCACACTCTCTCTCTGATAGGACAGCGGCTGTCCTGGACCGCCCTGTTCTGCCCAGTGCCACGCTCCTGCTTGCGTCACAAAAATTAAAATAAAATAAAAAACTTGTAATATATGGCGCTAGGCATTTATTTGTAACAATCCATGCATTTTATATGTGTGTCCTGCTATGGCCGCGGGTTGCGTGGTGCGTGCTGTAATTTCCATGTAGACACAACAAAAAAATAATGAAAGTGAGTCCTGATCGAAGCATCAGATACTCAAGAGGCCAGAATTATCCACCCAGACAAGACATTTGCTATTTGTCATATACATATATTTGTGGTAAGAAAGTAACAAATTATGTCGCTGCCATAAGATGAACTAGTTCCAATAGAAGTATTTTATAGAGTATTCCATTATTTAGTATATCAAAGGTACTACTGTTATTCCATCCATGCCTTGTGCAAAATCATCAGACCACACTGCAAGGGTATGGGTAATGGGTATGCCAGCAACAAACAGCCAGCACCTTGTCGCTTTTTCAATTTTCGTTTCGTTTCATTTCATTTCTCTTCTCCGCTGCTTCCGTGCGGCTCTCTTTACTTGTCATTGAGTATTTTTTGATAACAGTAAATACGCGTATATATGTACATATGTATGCACGAGTTTATGTATATAGAAATATATCTGTTTATCTGCATCTGTATTATATTACTTGATTTGATTTGATTTGATTGATACTCATACTCACATTCGTATTTATTTATTTTTATATTTTGTACTTGTTGTATTCCCTTGCCCCTTGCAAACATTTCACAGTCTGTTGCCCATTTTGAGTTCGCCCCAACCCCGGCTGATTGTCATGGAGTGCCGTCTGGCCCATCGCGATTTTCGGGGCTCATTAAATTTGACAAAGATTTGTGCAAAAGTTGCCCTTTGTTGGCGTGGTTCAACTTTTGACTCCCGCCAATGACTCCTTTCATTTCATTGCTTTGCTTTGCTTTGCTTCCTTGTTCATCTGCTTTTATGAGTGTTTCCCGTTCGAGTTCGTGTCAATCAGATTGTCTGCAGGCATAAGAGAGTGGGCAGGGCAGGGCAGGAAAGGTGTGTATCCGCAGCTACACGATACCTTGCCAGCGAGTTTATTTTATTGTCTGTAAAGTTTGTCATTCACACTATTTCCGTATCGGGAATCAAAGCGGCTGTTGTGGTTACTCAACAGAATATGATTCGCTCTAAATCTAAAGGAAATCAGATGACGTGAGCCATGAGTCTCAGTGCCACCAATTGCTGGGGGGGGGAGTGTAAGACTCCATTAGTGACGGTAAGTGCGAAATTGGCTGCAGGAACTTCTCGTGTGTAAGAACAAAAGAGTGAAAGAAGCTGCCTAAGGGTGAGGTGTGGGTCAAAACACTTTGTCAGAAAATTCTACCGCTCCAGCGCCCCATGGCTCTAGCGAGCCCAATTAGTCCAAACGGTGACAAAAGAGCCAGTCCACGCCAGTCCAAGCCAGGCCCGCCCCCTCCCCCGGTCAGCTATGGGCACTCTGTCCTGCGCTGCCCAGCCCCGATAAAAAAAAAAAAAAAGAGTGAGCTGGAGCTGGATCCCCGCAAATATGAAAATTGAAAGCCAGCATTTTTGAGTGCTATGTAAGCCAAAAAGGAAAGGAGACCCACTAAGGGCTGCCTCGACTTAAGCTTACCCTTTAAGGATCACAAATTATGAATTTCCCTCCAAACTCCCAATCCCGCAACTCTTCCATAAGTTTCCCTGTTCTGCGTATCAAACAGTTGCTCACAATCAGTATGGCCCTCTGGCTGAGGGTATTAAACAGGGTACAGTTGCTGTAGGTGTACATAGGTGTAGGTGGAGCAGCATGAAGCTGTAGCTGTAGCTGTGTGCAGGTCCTCACATGAGGAGTAGCTTTGTGTAAATGTGTGTGTAAATGTGTGTGTGTGTGTGTGTGTATGTAGTGGGGATGGATGCCGTTCCAGTGCGTTGTGCGAAAAGCAGCGTAAAAAATTCTTAAGCCAAATGGGATTAGAAACAACAGAAGGGACAACAGACAACAGAAGGGACAGCGCCAGAGACAGAGCGAGAAGGAGCTTTGGCCATCATGGCTTATGTATGTGTGTGTGTGTGTGTGTGTGTGTGCAGGTGTGTAGGTGTGTTGTTTTCTCTGAAGTTGCCTTTCCCATTGCCCCATTGTTGTTACTTTTTCTATGTTGCTGCTGCTGCTGCTGCTGTTGTTATTTGAGTGGCCGCACAGCTGGCGCTCCGAACATACGCACTCTGAAAGCAACAGGAGCAGCACCAAAACTGAATAGAGTGATGGCGGGGGGCGGGGGCAGAAGAGAGCTAACTCTCACCTGTACATAACGAGTATTCCTGATACCCTGATGGAGTCTGAGTAATACTCTTAGTGCGAGGCAGGAGGCACAAAATAAAAGCAACAGAACAGAGTGCCATTCCACTCTCTCTCTCTCTCTCTCTCTCATTACTTAAATACTTGAGAGTCCAGCTAGCTACGTTCTAATCCGCATAATACGATTAAATGTGCATACACTCGTGTATAACTGAATTGTTCTTCAAGTAAACGCGCAAATAAAACCCTTCAATTACGAGTATCCGTATGATAATCAGCTCTGCAATTTTCTCAATTGTGAGCCACATCGAATGACTATCTAATGCCGGATCTATGTATGAAATTTTCGTCTTTGCAGTGTATTTGAGTGTCGGCGAGGACGCAGTCTGGTTGCTGTGTATTTTTCTGGTTGCTAACGAAATTATTTAGTACACCCGCGTGGTTGTGGATGCTGATGTCCGGGCAGCTAAACACCGCGCACAATTCAGCGCAAAAGATAAAAAACAACAACAACAACATCAAGGGGAAAAGGCACAACAGGAAAAACTGGGGGCTAAGCACCTGTCCAGGCTCTGACGAGATGGCGGATTGCACTGAACAGGGACGGGAACTGGACTTTGAGCAGCAACTTTTTCTGGTTGACTGTTGCAGGTTCATCAGGCTAAAATGTCACAGATAGTCGCTCCAGTGCCACCCGACGAAGTGGCTGTCTTGCTGCCGTGGTGACGCTGTTTTTGCTGCGCTCCGCTGTGCCAACTCGGCGTTGCGTGGGGCATAAAAATAGCATTAAAACTAAAGAAAATGTCGCTGCCATCCCACACCACACCACCCCACTCCAACTGAAAAGCCACTGAAGACCAAATCCTTGTTCACACGCACAACAACAACAACAACAACACCCCTACCCCACAGCCATGGAGCAAATCCGTAGAGAGAGCAAGGCTAACGGTGGATTTTTCACTTTTTATGGTATCTCCACCCATCACCACCCGCTGTCACGTTCCCCAGCCGCCCACTGTGCACAGTGGGTCCACATTGGATTCAATCAGCAGAGCTACACATCACCATCAATGTTTACTTTATACTTATTATATGTGATTTTATCTCAAAAGAGTTTTGTTTTTAACGTGGAATTATCTTTTCGGGTTGTGTAGAATACCGATCTTTTACCTTTAATAATATAATATAAATAATATAATCATATTACCAAGATAAGGATGCAGACACTGATAGAAACAAACCAAAGTAAAATTAACTACAATCATATTTGAATTTGAAATGCGATTTTTAAATACAAACATAGTAAAATTAAATAGAATTCACTTTGATTCATTTGCATTTTGAATACGTACATATATGAATATTTAATCTTAATACAAAGCACTTAAAAAAATATATATTATATTAAACTTAAATACAAAACACTTTAAAGTAAATATAATATATTTAATTTAAATATGAAATATATTACAATTAAATATAAAATATATTAAATTTAAATATTTTTCATATTTATATCAAAATGTAAGTGAAAAATATTCAATATTAATACAAGCACTCTTGGATGAAAATCAGTGGCTATCTATCGGTGCAAGCGTAGCCATATTTTGTCCAAAAACTCAACCGTTCTAATCGGATAGTTCAGATATAGTGGACATTCATTAATCACCAAAAGTCTCTGAGTCGTATTCATATTTTATAACTTAAACCTCATCTTATACAATGCATTTAAATTTAAAAAAAAATTGTCTCAGTCTCAAATTGGCTTGGTTTTTAATGATTGAATGGAACACTGTGGAGCCACTGTGCCCAGCTTTGGCTGGGCTTTGGCTTTGTGTGTGTCTTTGTTTGTTTGGCCAGCATTATTTTTTTACCTTTTTGACTTTTGCCTCTTCGACAGAAAGAGCAGAGCGCCTTTTGATGTGGGCTTATCAGATATCAAAGCGCATAACTGATAATGTGGCCATTGAAGGAGAAGCTCCCCGAACAACAGGTGGTCGAGTGCGGTGCACAAAAAGAAAAAGTGGAGCAGAACGGAGCTCATAGAGGCGAGTCGTAGGTTCAACTTTCCCATAAAAGCAAGACGATTCCCAACTTACTTACTAATTAAATCTAATCTCAAAAAAACACTGGCAATGGCCATGGCCATGGCAATGGTAGTGGTAGTGGTGGTCAAAGGTGAATCGAAGGCGAAAGATTTCTTATTGAACTTGAATTTTGTTGTCGTTTCTTTTGTCTGGCTTCATTTTGTGGATATTTTGCGGTTTCGTTGTGGCCTCCATTTATTTTCTCTCTCTCTTTCCCTGTCTGCCTGTCTCTCTCTCTCTCTTTTTTTCTTTTTTCTTTTCTTTTGTCTTTGACCTTGCTATGGCTGTGTGTGTTTTTCGGGCTCGGCTCCCTTTTTCTGATTTGTTTATGTTGATAATGATTCGAATGTTGTGTCGGTTCTGTCGGCCCCAGGGCTCTTTACCTCATTCCGCTTTCGTATCCCCGGATTCGTATACCCTGGCAGAGGGTACGGGTACCTGGCTTTGACCCTGCCTTTTTGCAGATGTTCAGAGGCAGAGTATAAAAATAAACATCAAAAATAAATTCTACATGGATCATTTGTGTGGGTTCAATTGGAGCTCTCTTTATTCCAAGTATGAGATTTCCGTTGAAAATTCTTCTGGCCGTTATTCTTCTCTATTATCTCCACGAATCCATGTACATCCAAGATCCCAATATTAACTTCCATTATCTGGGGAACCATTGCTTGGCAAGGGTATTCCCGCTGTCGGACCTGTAGCTCTGCCTCTTTTGCGAGTTGTTTATGAGAGAGCAGGTCTCTGGCTCCCCTGTGCTGCTTCTCTGCCGCTCTCCCTGGCTGTTCTCTCATTATCGCGGCCATCTTTCAAGCGCTGCCGGCATATGTTAGTTGGCATAAACTTGAAAAGCCTCCGCCGGCACACAAGTGTGTCCTACATTTTGGGGTATAGGGGAGAGGATGAAGGGCAGGCTGGCTGTCTGCATGTAAACATAAAATCAGCTAAAACGTTGCCACACACACACAGGGAGAGAGAGAGAGCGAGAGAGAGGTAGAGGTAGAGGTAGTGGCAGAGGGGCACACAATTTATGCCCCTTTTTTGCCAGAGCGGAGCCTCAACACGGTCCGTACACCTTGCGGCATTTAATATTTGTGTTTCGCCCAGCACGAGCAGCCACAGCACAGCACAGCCACACCACAGTCCCGCCGTAGTCGCGGCTTTTCAAAAAATGTTTTCCACTGCAGCATCCATCCCATTCCATTCCCCCCATCCCCCCATCCACCCTTCTAATTCTTCTTCAGCATCTCAGCTGCCTGCTGCCGGCTTCCTGCTCCTTCGTGTACAGTAAAAGCTCTCTGGCCGGACGGCTTCCTAGGGCGTTCCCTATCCCCCCTACCCCACCCCATTACGGATAAGTTTTTCAATCCCAATCTTGCCATTTACCCCCCAACCATCCCCCTCTCTCTCTCTCTCTCACTTAGGCGGTCATCCCTCTGGAATACTTTACAGAATAAAATCTTAATATCAAATTTGCCTGCAAAATTATTTCAGCAGAACGTAGGCAGTGATTTTTCAACACCCAGTGGATGTGTTATAAAAAATATTAAAGTTGTTTTTTCCCATCACATTTTCCAGATCATCATTTATCGATGCAAAGGATCTGCCAAAGGGTATTTTAGCTGCTAGCTGCTGGCTGCTGGCTTGTGCTTTCCTTTATGTTACTTTAAAACAAAAAATTTCAGTTATTTTTCTTGCTGTCGTCAGCCTAAGTGTCCGCCTGGAGCGAGGCCTGACTGTACCGCTTTTTTTGGTACAAATATAATAATGTCAGGTCTGCGTCGACTTGTTTACGCTTTGGCGAAGGCTTTCGCTAAGGCAATTTATGATTGACCGCATGTCCTGGGGGCCAGGACCTGGCCGGGTCGGGCCCTGCCGCAATTGAAACTTTAGCGCAAGCACGTGCCAAATATTTTCGGCTTTCGGCATGCGACGATTACAACGGAAACCCCCCTGCCACCCCATGCCTCGGGAGGCATCACTGAGTTTCCAGCCCTCCCCCTTCCATCACCCAAAGGAATTCGTTTAGAGGCAAATGGCGCCGAGACTGTACCTTGTAATTACGTGCAAGTTAAGGCCGTCAAAAAGTTTTGCCCGGTTGCACAGTGCACTTGAACCCTGGGGACACTGTGCTCCCTGGATGGTGGGATCAAAATCTCACCCAACTCCCCTATAAAAAAAAAAAACAAAACGGCTAAAAAGGTGCAAAAATCGTGTTGTCAGCGTTTTTGTCTGTGTTTGGCCTGCAACATAAACAATTAATTGAAGTACACACATCACATTGTGCGAGTATGTTGAACAAATACGAGTATACGCGTATACGTAATAAGTAAATAAAAAAGCAAGACAGTCAATAAGCCGACCTGCTATGCAGATATACTTTTTATGCCCGTTTCGAGCATCAGCCATCGGGCAGCAGGGCAGCAGATCTGATTTAATTAGAGTTCCCACAATCCACAGACAATCCGGGCACTCGTTGGGATTTCATGGTTTTATATGATTAGGTTGGCATCAGTAGCAAATAGGCTTGGCTAACTTAAGCTTTAAATTTGACTGAATTAAGAAAGAATTTTTATATTTTGCCCTGTGCCCTGCGGTGTGACGGATAACGGGTATAAAATATAAATAAATATTCATAGCAGTCACAAATATTTATACATAAATACAAAACATATGTACATATGTGTATGTGTATATGTAGTTATAATTTCATTTAATCAAAACAACCTGCTCGAAAGACAGGTGGGCGTGACGCAACTGCAATGCACTAAATCCGGGCCATAAATTAAGCGTATAATCATTTTTTTAATGCCACACAAAATGCATTGCTCACACCCTTCAAACACAGAAAAATACTTATGTACACACTGATAGAAAAAACCAAAGAAAAAACCGAATACAATCATATTTGAATTTAAAATGCGATTTTTAAATACAAACATGGTAAAATTAAATAGAATTCACTTTGATTCAAATATAAATGTATTGAAATGAATTTTTTAATACGTTCATACTTAATCTTAATACAAAACACTTTAAAATAAATATAATATATTTAATTTAAATACAAAACACTTTAAAATAAATATAATATATTAAATTTGAATATGAAATATACTACAATTAAATATAAAATATATTTAATTTAAATATTTTCATATTTATATCAAAATGTAAGTGAAAAATATTCAATATTAATACAAGCACTCTTGGATGAAAATCAGTGGCAAAAATTAGTTACAATATTAAAATTGCTTTCTATCAGTGCATAAATGTGCATATGCATAAATAAATTGTTGCTGGCATTGTGGCTGTTATTGTTATTGTTGGGCTTGCAATCAGTTAGATGTTTGTTTAAATTAATTAAATTATCATTATAATTGATTAGCCAGCAGTGGCAATTCTCGAGGGAGAAACTGACAGGAACGCAACCCGACGCCCCAGCCCAGCCCAGTCCAGTCCAGTCCAGTCCAACCCAATCGCACAACTGGAGCCTTGAGCCCCAATCAATGGGGAAAAGGGAAAAGGGAGCTGAGAGGGGAGTACTTTATTCTAAATGGATTTTGAAGCATCGGATAAACAATAGAATATATTATATTTCTATAAATCAAAATCTCCCTCTCAATGCCAGAATAAGGGAAAAGATTGTACGGTAAACGAGGGGACGGGTGGGTGGTAAGGGTAAGGGCAAATAAAGTCTCCATGTTGCGTGGGAGTACGACGTACCACAACGATTATTTATATATAAATATGTACATAAACGAGTAAACGAGTATGTGTACAGTCATCTGTGTATTCAAAACGCAGCAGGGAGACAGGACAGGACGGGACAGGACAGGACAGGACAAGAACAGACACGCACGCTCGCACGCAAGACAAGGGCAAGCAATAAGGATAAGAGTCAGCAGCAAGTACCAAGGACAGACAGACAGACAGACAGACAGACAGGAGGGAGACGGCAGACTGACTAGCTGACTACGACTCAAATGGCATGCAAACATGGGAGTATAGGAAGGATAGGGATAGAACATGCTTGCATCCCCCGATCCCCCCACGCAGAGCACTCAGAGAGAACGAGGGTGAGAGAGTAAGAGAACGAATATTGAGAAGTGCGATTTGATTGTATGGCTCAAACACAAAAAATAATAAAAAGAAGAAAAAAGAGAAAGACTCGAAGCTTTTTATCCGCTGAAAGCCAGCAAGGAATGAACCAAAAGAAGAAAAACAAAACAATAATTAGAAACGCAGAAATGCTGCATGAGCAATCGACTTTGTTAAGGATTAGATGCATATCTCTTATCTTTTTTGTATGCATCTATTTACTATGCAGATGTACATACATATGAATGTTGTGCTTGGTACAAGTCGCTAAGTCCAAGATAAAATGGTTTTGACTTTGTTTAGCTGCAAGTTCTTCGCATTCGCGGATAAGCGCAGATTTTACAGCTTACTCTGACATTACAGTACAGTGTGTGGCAGCTGTGGCATTAATATCTCTGCAACCGAAATACTTGACTTTGATTCGCTTTCGTTGCCAGTTTTACGTGCAACAGATCTCAGCGCTGAGATCTCTCTCCTTTCAGCTAAAAACCGTTCATCAAATTGGCATCTATCGATAGTTACATATCGAAGTTATCAAACAAGATCGGTTTTTGACCAATCACCTTAACTATCGTCTGCTCTGCCACTTGAGATGATTGATTTTGCTTCCATTTTGAAGATTTGTTTGAACATCTTTCAAGTGTCTCCCCCATAAAAGTATGAGCATTTGTTGCACGCACTGTGTGTGTGTGTGTGTCTGTGTGTATGCTGCATGCATGGAACTAACTTAGCTACCTTCTTGGCTGGGTCAGTTCCATCAATGTGAATGGAGAACGGAGACTGAGACTGAAACTGAGACTGAGACTGAGAAACGGTACTCGGCTTACGTTTGCCCCATGCGCCTCGTGCTCTAGCACGTGTCCAGGAGCAGAGCAGGCCATCTATCTGCTATCAACGAGTACAATCTGTGTGGCATGTGCAGCAGCAGCAGCAGCAGCAGCAGCAGCAGCAGGAGCAAGGAGCATGTGTGCCACATGGATGTGCATATGTATATTGTATATATATGTATATGTATAGTGGCATGTGGCATGTATAAAGTGGGCCAGGGTTGTGCATGCTAAAGTCAAAGTGTTCTGTCCACAAAACTTTGTGCCTGGCAAGGAGGCAAATCGAAGGGGGGGTGGGGTGGGGATGACGAAGTGGCTGGGGCTCTGAATTTATGCGATATATGAAGCATGCATATAACTAAAAGATGGAGCACACCCGCACAGACAGGCAGACAGTGAGATGTGGTAACAGAATGACAGAAAGACAGAGCGACAGAGAGACAGAGCGACAGGGAGCAACAAATTGTCATGCAGCGCAATCCAAAAACAATTGCTCGTGGTCGGACATGAACAACCTCATCAACAACAACGAAATAGATTGATAAACATAGACAACAGACGCCGCTCTCCGTGGCAGGCACACAGATACACAATCGGAGAGAGACATACAGAGAGACAGAGAGAGAGAGAGAGACAGTGAGAAAGGGACACATGCACACAGCTGCTTGGGATTGTGTGTGTGTGGAGTGGAGTGGAGTGCAGAACTAAAGCAGTCAAATAGTTTAGCAAATTGAATTAATAATACTTGTGGAGACTACACACACTGAGGCGGAACTAAAGGAATGTTTGGGTGTGGGTGTGGGTGTGGGTGTGTGGGTGTGGGGAGGCGGTGAAGGCATCCCATTCTCCGCCTAATTATAGCAATCATCAAATATTGTTGCATACTTTGAGACAGATTGGCCCACTTGAATTCCATTCAATTATTCCCACATTGCTCAAGTGATTCGCATTCATTCACTGTGAATACTCTTGATTGTTATATGGATATGCATACATAATGAATGACGAAATTCATGACAGAGTATGATCTAGTAATATTTATTGGATTCGTTAAGGAGTGTTGCCAAATACAATAAAAGAAAGCCAATAAAATAAAATTATTGAGTTTTATTTGAATCTCTCTTGAAACTCTTATAAAATCTCTTTACTGATTCTTGCCACACAACATCGATAGCTGATTACAGATAGCTGATACATCGACTGTCGATTCATAAGCTGATTGACTCGCCAAGTGGCAAGTGGCAAAACCCACCAACCCGAATGACCAAGCAAATTGAGTGCCTAAAATTTGAGTAGCTGCAAAATTTGTGCAATTTATATATATTTTGTGTGTGTGTGTGTTGCATTAATAAATGTGTGGCATAAGTGGCATGCTGCTAAATGACTAGCTCTGTCTGATCTGACTGTACCCGTGTACATGTGAATGGAATACTAAAATCTTCTCTGCATCTGTGCTTATTTCCACATATGTTTTTGTTTATGTATTTGTTTGCACATACAAATGCATATATTTTCAGCTGTTTTTGGCTGCTATTTACTTAGCTAATTTAAGGCTTAAGAACCCTTATGGGCCGGCTAGCTGAACAATGGCAACGGCAACGAGCCAAGAGCCATTCGCACCCAGACCTCAGTGGTTGTGGCTCTGTGGCTCTGTGGCTACGTGTGGCAAATAGTCAAATGCAAACTATTTACCACACATTGACCAACAGTTGCATAACGGTTGAGGGGGAGAAAGGAGAATGCAGACTACTGTTACTCCTGCTCTCCTTGTGTCCACTTGAGGTTGGGTTCCTGGTTCCGCTCTCAAGGTTGCTCCGACCCTATCAGTAGTCCCTTCCTTACCTTCTCCTGCCACTGCTACTGCCACTGCCAGTGGCCATCAGCAATCCACATCAGCACCCGCAGCGAATGCAATTTTAACTATGTCACACACACACACACACACAGTCAGACACACATACAAGCAAAGCAGCACAGACAATGCGGAGTGGCACTCCATTAAGCATATAAGTACACCTATTAATGGTCAAAAAGGAAGCCAACGAGAGACCGACAACGACAACGAACCAAAATGAGAATGAAAAACGAATTCAGGATGGTTGAGAATGGTGGGTTGGCGGATGGTGGGGGGGGGGAGGGGGGATGGGGCTTGATGGCATGCGGAGATAAAAAATAAAATAAAATAAGAAGAAACCAAAAAAAAACACACACAGGAACAATATTACACTTTATACTTTTGCCACATTACAAAATGGAATCTCCTTTGCTTTCCGCACAGAACCAGACGCTGCCACACACAGATGCACACGTACACTCACACACACACACACGCAGGCTACACAGGATACATATAATGTAACTCATCTTAAGCACATTAAGAGATGGCCCAGGACCTGAGGGTAGCCAGAAGTACGAGCTGCAGATGGAGACGGAGACGGAGATGGAGCAGCACTTGCGGTTGGTCGGGAGGGGGGGACTTGGGTTCGGTTGGATGCTCGGCTGGTTGAGTGAATGGATTAAAAGTCCATCAGAATGTACATTAAAGTCATTGACTTAACAACAGTGCGGGCGCAGTGTGGTTTCGGGTTCGAACTGGGGTTGGGTCCGGGTCTGGCTTGGCCTGGCCTCAATTGTGTTTTGCTTCGTGGCTCTCTCTGTCTCTCAGCCAAGTTTTGCGTCACCTGAGCAAAAATCTTGAGCATCATACTTAAACATTTTTGCATGTGTGGGCACACGTGTGTGCACCCACCACCCACCACCCAGTGCGCCTCAGTGTCCCACAGTGTGCCCTGCCATGTGCCCTGCGTCGGCTGGCTGGTTTCACATGCCGCACGACAACACTGGCGCTCGCGTGTGAAATTAAATTGTTTGTTGGTTCGCGAAAAATGGTAAATAAAGTTGTTTGTTGTTGCTGTTTCTGTTGCTGTTGCTGCTGGGCCTTGACATGGGGTGGGGTAGGGACACGCCCATTGTTTTTTTGGCCTGCTGGGTAACTCGGTACCTCCCGTGATGATATGTCACCTGACAACAGCTCTACACGTCCCCCTCCGCCCCTTCTGCCAGCTGCCAGCCTGCTGACTGCTGCCTGTCTGTTGCCTGCTTCCTGTGTGTCTGCCTGCTGGCCTGCCCGTCTGCCCGCCTGCCCGCCTGTCTGCCTGCTTCCCGCCTGCTGCGTATGAGGTTTGTCTCATATACCAATCAAATTTTGCGGTCATATGGGAGTTTGGTGCCGGGGGGGCGGGGGCCAAAACGATGATTAAGCGAGATTAAATCGGTTACCTCAGGGTGGGTGGGGAGGGAGGGAAGGGGCTGGGAGATATGGAAAATATGCTCTCCGACGCAGACGAAAAGTGAAAAGTGAGTTTTGATCGCAGTGCAGATTGTGGCTGAGGCTGAGCTCAAGCGGGTCCCAACAGTTTCTGACTCATCCTGAGTTATCCCCTTGAATTGTTTGTGCCCCTCAAGAGAGAGAGAGAGACTAAGCATCCTGCCCCTTCACCGTGTGCGGTTATACTCAGTCTGTAATCAGACCAGGAAACATCATCAATTTGAATTATCACCTGCCCATCCCATCCCATCCATTCATCGACCGACCGACCGACCGACCGACCGACCGACCGACCGACCGACCGACCGACCGACCGACTGGTGGTTATTAAACCACACGGGACCCACGGGTGCTCCCCTGGACTAGCGCCCTGAATCCGCGTTTATCATTTTGCCGGCCATGAAACGTGGCTTTTGTAATGAGCCGAGCATGATGCTGAACGAATGCTGTCGAACGGCGGAATATTACCAGAAATCCAATGCCCTTGTATGCAAACTTTTTGCCAGTCATTCAATTTGCTCTGCCCACCGCCGCCAGGAGGCACTGGCCCACCTGTGGTCCACTCGCCTAAAATTCCATCCCGCAGGGCTTCATGGCTGCTGCTGCTCATCCTCGGGCACCCAACTCTTATGGAGTGTACAATAATTATGCTGCGGTTTTCGTTTTTTGGTTTTTTCCAGCATCGGGCAGGCGACGGCACTCATCTGCGGTTACCAGGGGCATTGTCTACATGCTGCCATGGGCGCGGGTTGGCTTCCACACACCGCATGGGCACTCATCACTCATCCATCATTGCGCATACGCATTCATTAGGCAAACATATTAGTTTATTGGCCAGGGCCAAGAGACAACGCCGGGACTGAGCAAACCTCAAAATCATTGAGCGCACTTGAACCGTCAACGCCCCACTCCTATTACGACGCCTAACGATGCCAAACCGCAGGCCGATGCTCTCAGTGCATGGGTGGGTAGATTCCAGCTTTGACTCGTGTAACTTCTCCTTCATTAACCATCCATCCAGCCACCCATTCACTGTCCAGCAAATGCACGTCGCGCAACTGCGAAATGTATTTAAGGCACCGCCATTCAATAATTTAATTGTATTTGTTTACACATGCATGCACTAGTGTGTGTGTGTGTGTGTGTGTGTGTGTGTCATTAGGTATTTGGTGTTATCCAAAAGCGAGCACACAGAGGAAAGGAAACCCAAGCCAAAAATCCCATGGGCCCCCTCCCCCCATGTTGCCTAGAGCTGCCATGTCATCGAATTTTCCGCATTTATGAGCGCCCCAGCGCTGAAATGTATACTATTTGCTGGTTACTGGTTGCTGGTTCCTGCAGACTCCTGACTGGTGTACGGCTACGAAATACTTACACGAATAGCTGGGCTATTATGTTTTTACCCCCCCACCATGGGGGCGGCAGGATGGAGCAAGCCACCGCGCACAATATTTCAGCGCCGTGGCAGGGTAAAAACCGTCAACAGATTTGCGGCTTTTCCATTGAGACGGGTGGGCACACATTAATGATCAAACGGCCAGCACGGGGACTTAGCTGCATTTTTTTTGCATATTTTGAGCTCGCACACAAAAGAGTTTTCGGTGATGCAAATTAAAGTCAATGCGAGTTTCCCTAGGCTTCAAATTAAAGTATGAATTCTGTCAAAGAAGTGTCTGAATATATATCCAACTTTAGGGGGCTATCTTAGCCCTCCACCCCACTCTATGCTGGATACACACTCGCACATATCTCTGGCTGTATATCGTAACCATTGTCATATTGTCCGCCCACTGGCCCTTGTCAGAGCCTGAACCTGAAGCACTCCTCAAATGTAGCCAAAATAACTTTGAAGAACAATTCAAGGGACACTCTGTCCTTTCGACATTATGCTGCTGCTGCTGCTGCTGCTGCTGCTGCTGCTGCTGCTGCTCTATCTAATAATCCTCCTGGAGGGGCAAGAGCAAGACCGAGACCGAGAGCTTCCCACATTCCACATTCATAATTGCACCATCTAACCGCACAACTTTTGTTTAATAGACCCAATCACATATCCCACTCCACTCGGCAGCATCTGAACCAACCCGACAGACCCCCAACGCTAGTGCCAGTGCCACTGCCGCCGCCGCCACCGCCGCCTCTTCGCATGTGGCGGCAGTGGGACCACAGCGCACACTTAACTCAAGTTTCATTCAATTATTGTTAAGCACCTCAAGTTTTCTTAGCCGCACACCGCAGAACGCCCACAGACACGCCCAGGCACAGGCACAGGCAGAGGCAGAGGCACAGCCACTGGCATGGGCACATTCCCCATAACCAGGCCCCTACCATACCCATACTCAGACAGTGGCCCCAAAAACGAGGCCACTTGACAGCGGACCCGAGGAGGGACGATGATGACGGCGTCACCTACTCAGCGGACCCAAGACAAACCCATAAACACCATGTCAGAACGGGGGCCGCCTTTCTTCTCCTGCTGCGGTGTGGCTGCCGCTGCTCCTGCTCCTGCTGCTGCTGCTGGTGCTGGTGTTGGGTTGGGTTGGGGTTTTGCAGTTTGACAAAAATGTTGTCGCACAATTTTCATGTTGGCCAAATGACGCGCCAAAGTCTACAAACACGGACCAGAACACGGACACGGACACGGTTAGGGGGAAAGTGGAAAGTGGATAGTGGATAGTGGTAGAGAGAGAGGGAGAGAGTCGTGCTTTCACACTTTGGTATCCCATGGCGCATACACGGCCAGCTCCTGAGGCCTGACACCAATACTAATGCGTGCGATTAACATTCGGAATGGTTTACGCCAGTGGGGCCACGGGCCATGGGCCTGGCCTGCAGGAATAGACGGAGAATCGCAGTCGGATACGGAAACTGAGACAGAAACAGGAGCAGGCGATGGAGCAGGAGATGTAGATGTGGAGACGTAGACATCGCAGACATTCGACAGCTACAGAGACGGTGGCTTGTGGCAATCGGCTGGCAATTGGCATAGAGACGGGCTTTGGCGGCGACTGCCTGCTGTACCAGTAACCCTCCCGGATACGGTCAGATACTACATAGGTGGCTGCACATACATATACGGGTACGTGTACGGGCACGGGAATACCTACATACATATGTATAAAGTAAGCCAACACGTTCACCCACGCAAACATACACGGACGTAGACACACGGACTGCGCGCTGGGCTGGGCTGGGCTGGGCTGGCTGCATATGTTTGTTATAAGTTCCACTGCAAATATGCGATAAACTACTTGCCACCCGGCGGCGGAGGTTGCGGCTGGGGCAGAAACGGTAACAGAATCAGAGACGCCAACGGGAACATGCTTTAAGAGAAGGAAGCTAGCTGCCAGATGTATCCATGTATGTAAGGTGTGCTGCTGCTGCTGCTGCTGCTGGAGCCGGGCTACACGAAAAATGGCGGCATGTCCTGTCTCGTTGCCGCAACGTGTGTTCTTTGGCTGTGCCCCCTGTCCCGGATCGGGTGCCAATGCTGGCCCAGGGCTGGCTGCCAAATGCATACTGCGAACAACCAAATGAAGTACCAACTTCCAATTGGTATTGGAGCGCGTTTTAAATTCCCAAAACTAGCTAATTTTTGCAGGTGCTAAGAACGGGTTTTCTTCGATTGTCCGGCGCCAGCCCTGGCCACTCGCCGTGTGGCTGAGGGAAAAGAAATGGCGTCCATGCTGCCCAGCCAGCGGCCACGTAGCGCGCATAACTTCGCTTCACTTTACGCCTATTTCTCATAAAACTTACGCTCAACCAATGCACAGCAGACCTGCGAATGGAAGGAGCGTGGGTGGGAGTGTGACCTGAAGGCAGTCGTGTGGATTGTGGGTGTGGATGGGCTTAAGGAAATGTGAGTGAGTGGTGGGCGTGGTGGCATACTTTAAGGAGGCAGCTTCAGCTTCAGCGTCCCTCCCAGCGATGGAGTTTATTTTGCGGTACGATTTGATTTTATGCAAATGATTTGCGGATGTGAGTGGGAGTGGATGTGGAAATGGAAGTGGAAATGGAAGTGGAAAGAAGAACTTTGCTACAACTTTCAGGCAAATCAATTCGAGCTTTCGAAAGTGACGCAAAGACGCACACACACACACACACACACACAAGCATGTTGGGGGGTCCCATAAAAGGATGAGTGAAAAGAAGAGCGAAAAACAGAAACAACGAGAAGGAACGTGTGAGTCGCTTCTGGACGCGACTCTACTTTTATACCCCTACTCAGTCAGTATATAAATTTATGAGCTTATGATTGAAATTTAAAAAAAATTATTTTAATTTTACATTTTTACATTTGATTGCTACATTTGTTAACTACATCTACATGTAAAATGTAGATAATACATCTAGAACAAATATTCTACATCTGCCATTTAGATTCTACATCTCCTCCGCTAGGGGTTGCTCGCGCATTGCACAGGGCAGAGTGTGTGCGAGCGAGACAGAGAATGAATAGCGTCAGCTGCGCCAGAGGAGGTGGGGGAAGCAACTGAAAATTAATTTCTTTGTTCTGGCTATAATAATGATCCGATCTGATTCAGATTCGGCAATCTGATAGATATGGTCATTCTCGATTTTAGTTTTTACGTATCTTCAAAATTGTGGCTGCCACAGATTTTCGTCCTTTGTGAAGGCGGAAGGGGGCGGGGCGAAATTTTGAAATACACCTGTAACAGTGTGATATCACATGAGTCTGGAAACAAAATTTCGTTACTCTAGCTTTTATAGTCTCTGAGAACGAGGCGCTCATCAGGACGGACAGACGGACGGACGGACAGACGGACGGACAGACGGACGGACAGACAGACATGGCTCTATCGACTCGGCTATTGATGCTGATCAAGAATATATATACTTTATGGGGTCGGAAAATTTTCCTTCTCTGCGTTACACACATCCACTTTTACCACAAATACAGTATACCCCTTAACTCTTTTTGAGTACGGGTATAAAAAAAGAAACAGCGCCAAAGAGTGACGGAAAATGAGGGGAACGCCAAACAGAGAAAAGTGTGGAAAATGGGAGTCAAGGCGCCGTTTTTGCAATTTGTGTGCGACGCGTTGTCAAAATCGTACAACAACAGAAACAAAAACAAAAACAACAGCAACCACATATACTCGTCGTATGCTGCGTAAGAGAGACAAAGGCAGCAATAGCAGCAGCAGAAAGAGTAGCATTGGATATTAAATAAAAGGTAAGGCCACGGACCCAAACAGTCTTTGGGAGAGACGTCACAAAACCGAGTGAACCTTTTCGAAAGAAAGCTGCAGAAATTGTGAAATTGTGCAAGATATATTCATAAAGGGTATGGCCCAATGGCCCCACCTACGCTCGCGCAGTCTCTCGATCGGCACAGACAGCTGCGCTGCTCTGTGGGAATGCTCAACCTTGTGGGAGTGAGCTCTGGGAACGAAACACCAGCCAGCAGAGAGCAGAAACAGGGTAACAGTGCGCGACAAGGCAATAGACGCACGCAGTGGGATGGCAGTGGGATGCTTCGAATTGGGATGATTGTTGCATGAATTCGTTATCGTGCGATCAACTGGCTAATACTCGCGCATATCAATATGCCTTTCCGTCTGGCCATCACTCAGCACCCGTCGGCTGTTGCTGTAGCAGCATGCTTTACTGTACCCACCACAAGCCACGACTAGTCAGAATCCTTCGCTGTAGCGTAGCTGTGACTGTGACTGTAGCTGTGACTGTGACTGTGGCTGTGTTTCTGTGTCACTGTCGCTGTGGCTGTGGCTGTTGCCTCTCCGAGTATTGTTTGGACTGCATACGTGTCGAGTGTTTATTTGAAGGTTAAAAATGCATAAACTTTTAAGCTCGCACACAGACACTAACGCTAATGGCTTTAATTATTAATATTTCAGCATGAAATTTAAATTCAGAGCATGACAGCAGGACAACCAACCAACAGCAACAACAACAGAGTGGAATGTTACTTTATGGTCCCATGGCGGATGCTGGTGAATGGGGGGGGGGAGTGAATGGAAAATATGTAAAAAGAAAAACCAAAGTTACTTCGCTCTCACATTTGTTTCAGCTTGCCTTTCGTTTAGATCCGCTTTGCTATTGTTGTTTTAGCAATATATTAAAATTCAATTTAATACAATTTCAATTGCTTGTGCGTGCAAGTGCAATTGGATAAGCAGGGAAGCAGGGAAGCGGGGCGGTTCGGAACCCCAGCAGCAGTTGCTTTGCCAAATGGCAAAAGGTGATGTGTTTGTGCAAGGATACCCAGTGGATTGGTCACTCGCACGAGCGTATCGAACTTTACAGCAGAATGCACGCGACTTGAGCAAAAAAAAATAAAGATGGATGGTAAAATGTGCATCGATATATAACGGTTAAACTGTACGACATATACATAAATCAGAAGCGAAGATCTAAATAAATATTGTATAGATTATGCTAGGTAATTAATTGATATTTAAAATATATATCCTACTGAAGTTTGCAGCTAATATTTGTACTCGTTGAGGTAAATAAATATTCTGCTCTTCGGTTCTCTCTCTTTCTCTGTCTCTTTCTCTTGCCTATTCCTGGGCAGCGGTGAAGTCGCATCGTTCTGATCTCTGTGCTGTGTTTCTTTTTTGTTGCTGCTCTGTTTTCTGGTTTCTGTTGTTCCTTCTCACACTCCTGCATGCTTCACTTTGCTCTCTCTCCCTGCAGCGCGTATTATTTTTTGTTTCTCTTCGCTCTGCTTTGTATGCAAAACGTGCGAAATTCTGTTGTTGCTGTTTGGAGTGCGTGTTGCATCGTTCAACACTGGCGTTATTTATGCAGCAACAGCAACACTGGCAGTGGCAGTGGCAGTGGCAGTGGCAGCGGCGGCAACAGTGGCAACAGCACCGGAAACAGCAATAGCACCAACAACAATGCCAGTCGATGCTGCTGCTGCTGTTGTTATTGCTGACATTTAATGAAGAGCCCACCATCAACAGAGACTGAAGAGAGACGAGAGTAGTTTCGAGTCGAGTCGAGTCACACATCGAGTGGGTGGGAGGCTCGACTCGGCTCGGCTTGATCCTAGGCCAGTGCCACATCACAGAGTCGAGGCCATGCAGCATGTCATGTCAGCCATTGTTGCTGCTGCTTGTTGTAATTTGCATTTCATTTTTCGCCTTTGTAGTGCAAAATGTCATTAAATTAAAGGGCAAAAATGTAGAAACGACGCACGGACCACCCAAGAATTCAAGAGGGCCCCCCGCACCACACCCGAACCGACAGTCGAAAATTGTTCAGACTAGACGAACCAAAAATGAATTTGGAATGCATTTATGTCAGCTCGAATTCAAACAAGGGAAAGTGCTACAAATAAAGTGACATAAATCAAGTGCAAGTCCGAGTCCTAGTCCTTTGCTCTACACGCAGAGAAAGCTCTTTAAAGGAACGGAACAATTGAAGAGCCCGAAACCCGCACTCGTTGCTCCGTTGTAACCTTTCGCCGGGCAGACAACTTTCTGTGCTGGTTGCTCATATGCATCTTTCAATGTACACAGTAGATTCCATTTGACAATTTTAAATTTTTTTGTTTTGCCTGCCCTTGTTTTGGGGGGGTTTTCTATCTTCAATTTTTTGTGTGTGGCTCGAAATGATTTTGCTGGAAATTTAATTTATTTGACACGTGTCTGCATGTCGATAAATGTGTCTCTCTGTCGCTCTGGCTCTCTGTGTGGGTTCTATGTATTTGCATATAGAATTTATATTATATTTGTATTAAATATACTACATATATATGTATGTATGTATGTATGTACATGCATATGTACATATATAGAAAAACAAATAACTGACTTACACGCAGAAGTGCAAACGTTGGCAAACCTTCACCAAATGTTTGATGCTGGGGCGAAAAAAACAGGGCAAGTGCAGTGGCAATGGCAGTGGCAGTGCCAGTGCCAGTGGATCCAGGGGTTAGCCATAAATGTGGACTATGTACACACTATATATATATAAATGTATATATGTATTTGTTTTAACGCCGAACCAGGTCAGAGAAAACATGCAAAAGGGTAATGAACATGATAAATACAAGGGAAAAATAAAATAAAGAACAGCATGGGCAAATAAATTAATAAAGTGTGCTTTCAGTGCTCGAGCTCGAGCAAAACGGTGCAAGGGGTGCACACGGTGTGCAGCGGCAGGCCCATGTCCCGCAATTTGTGGCTGCAAAGGATGCAGCATTGAAATATGATTTCTTCGACATTCGACATTCAGATAACAAATAACAACAAGATGGCGATGGCGATGGAGATGGGGGGGGGGGGGGGGGGGAAGAGCCATTGTAAATCAAGTAAAATATACTCTGCATATATGTATGTATGTATATGTATTTATGGTATGGCAGATAACGCCCCACCGGATTCCCATGGGTCACTCGAGCAGTCACAACGGGAGACGACAGCCTCTTCCCTCACCCTAGATGGCCGCCTGCGAAATGCGTGAATGGCGCAAATCAATGATAAACCCAATTAAATGTGAAGCCACTCGAAGCGAAGACTCAAAAGGAGATTGAAGAATGGCATCCACAACTGCCTTGCCAATTGGACATCCATCCCATGCCATTCCATGCCATCCCATTGGGGATGCACCAGATGCCGCATCGAGAATGGCAGCAGCAGCAGCAGGAGAGAGGGGAGAGGAGAGAGCAATGGAGAACGGCAACTGGAAGGAAACTGGAGACAAATGGATGCATTCCGCATTCCGGCATACTGAAATACCAAGAATCTCAGTTTCATCCTCAGCCTGGTCCGGTCTGATGCAATTAGTGTGGACTCTGGACTTAATCAAATGCCGTAGCTGCCGTGGCCACCATAACCATATTATCCGCATTCGTTTCCATACCCCCCACCCCACAATCCTCCTCAATCCCTTCTCTTGAGACTTGTTAAAACTGCAGAACATAAAAATGTTTGCTATCAAGCGACACAATACAAAAGCCGCAATATTCACACTTATACAGCTGACTGGGTGCAGGGTAGGGGGAGCAGGAAAGAGAGTGTCCATCGCAGTGGATGGGATTGGTAGGTAGCAGGGGCAGCGGTAGGGGTAGGGGTAGGGGTAGGGGTAGGGAGGGAGGGCACAACAAATGAAAGGCTGGCAAGCAAAAAGTTGCTGGCAAGCATCAACAGCCAGAATGAATGTGCGTGCAGTGGAATGACCAGAACCCCAAGCAGGACACCTGCCCCAAACTCGACAAGCTACTTCTTTCACAGAGCACACCACCCCCAACCCCCCGCTGGCCACACAGCTACAGCCACAGCCACAGCCACACAGTCTCTGGTCGCATGATCGTAATTTACTATTCACAAAATATTCAAAACTGCTGCACAAGTGACACTCAAATGTCTTTTCGCAGTCCCACTGACAGTCACAGTCGCATTCGCATTCGCATTCACAGCCAGAGACGTAGTTGGAGTCGTAGCGGGCGAGGGAAGTCTCTGGGACTTAGCATCATCATCATCACCGCACTCATTCCCCATCCTTGGATACTCGTTGTGGTACTCGTAGTCCTCGTCATACTCGTCGTCCTCGTCGTCGTAGTTGTCGTCTGTCAAGTGCCAAAAGTGCTTTGTGCTTTTATTGTAATGCTCTTTGTCAAAGCTGACAAAACTTTGGCTACAGGTTCACTCTAATAGGACGGCAACAAGGCACTAAAGTGTGGCAAGGATCCTTCATAAAATAGTGACGAGACGCGGCAAAGAATACTAAGAAATGGCTCCCCCCAACTTGAATATCTGCATCACAAAGCAGCAGCAGCAGCAGCAGCAGCAACCAAACGAATGCTCCGCTTATAATCGATTAAATCCAAAGAGTATTAGCAAAAAATAAGTGCCCAGAATGCTGACCCCCCAGAGAGCGAGAGATGCTGCAGTGAAGAATCAAAATAGAGAGAATAGAGTCGATAGTCGAGAATCTGTTCCTGCTGGCAGATTTTCGAAGATTTAAAGCCCGAACGGCTTTTGTTTGGTTGAGGCTAAAACGGCGCGGCGCCTACCATTATCCCCGTTTCCGTTTGCCATTCCCATAGCAAATCCCCCGTTGGGTATACGAGTATATGAGGTTGAGTTCGGCTTTGACCGTGGCGCTTGTTCAATTGACTTTACGCCTCCCTATTGTTTTGGGGCCCATGAAAGCAATATGAAATATGAAGATGGAGATGGAGATGGACATGTGTACGAGTGGGAAGTACGAGTACGATTACGAGTATGTATGAGTGCCGTGAGCCACGATGTGGTGGGTAGAAGTTGCCAGCGCAGCTTATAAGATGTAAGCTCGTGCTGCTGCTGCTGTTACACCCACTACAACTTACCCCCCTCCTGGGGCATTGTTCAAGACAACTTTAGGTGCTGGCCATGTTGCTGGCCATTGTTTTCGTTTAGATATCGGAACAATACTCGTACCCCAAATTGGCTTCGCTTATTGTCCATATTCCATAGGCCAGCAGTAAGTGCCGTGCCTTGCCGTGCCGTGCCGTGCAGGGTCAAATGCCTGATTTGATGGCTGCCTGTAAAATGCGTTGCCAAGTGATAAGTCATTGAATGCAAATTACCTTGGGAAATGCTTATTTAATAGTCACTTTAATTATCGTATATAATCTGTGGTACGGACAGAAGACTCACAATGGAAATTGGCTTTAGGTGTTAAATATTAATTTAAAAACATTTAATTTCAATAATCAAGGAGGCAGGCTTCAATTTAAGCTACCAATTCCACAGAATCAAACACGATTTCATGCTTAACTTATCGAATAGATTTCCTAATTAATTTTTTAACAATTAAAAACAAAGCGCAAGGGGTGTGGGTGGGGGGTGGAATGATTCTGATGGCTGTCATTTATGTCACTCCATTTTGTTGTTGTCACTTCTTGCATATTTTACGCTCCCCTACTCGGCCCCACCTCTCTCACTTCTTCGCTTTATTCGTTCAACGCTCATTCCATTGTTTCCACTCCTTTTTGCCCTGGATTTAATTATACTCCATTTCTTTTATTTCATTATACGCCCCCTGCTCTAATTCATACAACTCCAACTCCCCCCACCCCACCACCCTATTTTAACGACTCTTTTTTCAAAGCTCTCTCTCTCTCTCTCTCTGCTCTCCCACTCGCTGCATGCCGCTGTCTTTCCCTTGCCCTACGCGTAAAAAGTCAGAGAAAACTTTTGGCTGATTGTTTCGACTTTCATTTCCCCCCTCCCCCTTTCGACTTTGCACAACTTATTTTTGCCACACACACACACACACACACACACACACACACACACACACACAGTAGGAGCGGCAATAGCAACTTGGTGGACCATAAAACAAGGTAAACTATAAAAAAAAGCGCGAGGCAAGGCAAGGCAAGGCGAGGCGAGGCGAGCCGTGTGGAGGCGGCTAAGAGAAAGCAATTACAAATGCAAACTACGAGCAACAGCTGCGGGCGGTGGTCGCGGGGGAGCGAATAGTGGGGGGAGTGGGATAGTTGGGAGATCAGATACGAGTGGAAATCCATTTGCTGGAAGGGGGTTTAATGTTGGCTGCCACCTGCTGTCCAATCTGCTGTTTTTGGCAGATGTTTGCCTCTAAAAAATTTTGTAAATTTTAATGTCCAACACCCCGCTGTAGGGCTGTAGGTAAGGCTTGTGGGGAAGGGTAAGAGGAGGACATGTGTATGTATGGTTATAGCGCTTACTAATAAAAATTTTTTTACGACTTTGCCACTACAAGCAGCCACCCAAGCAACCCAAGCCGCCCAGCCGCTACCTACCCTATGCTACCCTTGCAGCACTTGCAGCACTTGCAGTTCATGTGGCCTTCTTCTACAAATAAAGAAAGTCAAAGGAACGGCACAGAAAATTAATCAAATTCTTTGGCGCGCGCGTCATACGCGTCGTATGAGTGATGCGCGCGTCAAACGTGTCGTATAAGTGATGCGAGCAACATAATGAAGGGAAAAGTAGGAGGGGTGGGTTGGCTCAGTGTAGGTTCGAGTGGGGTACAGATAGATCATCATCATCAGCATCATCATCTTAGTAGCCCGGATAAGGGGAAGCTCTGCGCTTATTTCGCATTCTAGCCGAAGTTAATTCGCACACGGGACTTATATCAGAGGTGCCATAAGCGGTGGGGCAGAGGCAGGGGCAGGGGCAGAGGCAGAGGCAGGAGAAAAGGCGTAGCAAGACGAAGCCATAAAGTGCAAGGATACGTAATGCAATATTTAGCGTCCTTTGAGCGCGCTTCCAGTTAAGTGACAAAAAACAAGCAAGAATGCAAGCAATCCATTCACATAGCGACCCATTCATTACCCTCCAATCAGGACAGCAGCAACAATGAAGAGTCGAAGCGATGGAGAGAGAGCAGAGATCGTTGGATGATCGAATCGAAGCAGAGTTTCAGTTATTTGTGGCCACATTTATTACTCATGTGGAGCATCTACACAGCTTTGTGCAGCTAAAGCTTCAGCCACGAATTCGCTGGGCTAGTGCATACCCATCGTTCGTCACGAGTGCCGTGCCGGGGTATAAACCTTCCAAGAAGCGACGGCGGCAGCCTAGGATGAAGAATGAAGAAAATGCACAAGAAGCTGCGACAGGAGGAGGAGGAGGCAGGCGATGCAAGCAGATCCTTGGGCTCATCCAGCGCTGTGCTGTGCTGACGCTCTTGCCTGCTACGTGCAACTCGACGCATATCAAGTTACAACTTGCAACAAATATTAAATCAGTAAAATGTCCCTTGGGGCACACTCAAATGTAATTGTTGTTGCTCCACTCCCACTCCGACGCCCATCTCCCATCTCCATTTCCTTCCCCCCGTACTCCTGCTAACCACTTCTCCTAGTTCATCTGCCACTGCCACAGCCACTACTATTGTTGCTGCTGCCACTGCTACTGCCGCTGCCACTGGTGCATTTGGTGTTGCCGTTGCCGCTGCCTCATCTTCGGTTACAGCGCGTCAAAATTGCTGCCAGCCCGCGAGTGTTTACGGCGCCTCATAGGACACCCGTCGTCTGGGGGTACTGACGCCGGGCTGTGCTTGTGCATGCGGAGAAGGATAAGCTGGCGCTGGCGCTGGTTCTGGAGTTGAAGTTGGAATTGCTGAAGGTGAGTGTACACACGAATTCCTGAGGATGCTGCTCACCTTGCCGGAATGTGTGAGGGGCCGTGGAGCAATGCAACGGCGAAGGTATATGCGTTCGTGTGCCACAGTGGCGTGGAAATTGGCTGTCACTCAATCTAGCTAATAAATGTTATGAATTTACACATAGATATGTACATCCATATACTATGCCATCCATCTATCGATGTTAATCCAACTGCCTACCAGCAAGTATAAGCAGAGCCATCCATTATCCATCCATTATCCATCCTTTAACTATCTGATGCTACCATCTACACTTTGATCTTTGTAGACTTCTTATTGTTGATTGATTCATTGCTAAATCTGTGCATCGTTCACTTCATCGTTCATCTGTGTCCCTTGCTGTCATCTTTGCCTTTATGCAACTGCTTTGGAAATATCTCTGTGCCGTTCAACTCTCCCTTCTTTATGCCTCACTCATACTCGATATTGTTCTCCTCTGTCTAACCTTTTATTTCTCATCTCTGTCTAATTCGTTCTTCTTCTCTCGTTGGCTCGTTCTTCCGATTTTGCATTCATTCTTTCATAATTTTCCACCATTCTTTGCCTCAAATTCTTCTTCTGTTCAGTCTGCCCCTCCCGCAGGTCCACTTATCTTCTTTTCCGCACATATCCGCACCACCTTCAGCCATTCTTCATCTGCTTCAATTAAATAGCTTCGCCTTGCTCCGCACTTTGTCAGCGGCAATTTCATTCTATTCCACTGTGCAGGAGGCCAGTTTCCGCCGTTCTCTCTTCGCGGCATGGGCGGTCTAGGCGGGCTGGGTTGGCTGTGAGGTCTGGTCGGGCTGGGCGGTCTGGGCGGTCTGTGTGGGGCTGGGTGATCTGGGTGGTCTAGGCGGGCTGGGCGGTCTGGTGGTGTGGAGTTTTT
Source organism: Drosophila subsilvestris (assembly GCA_035043285.1). Classification (NCBI taxonomy): domain Eukaryota; kingdom Metazoa; phylum Arthropoda; class Insecta; order Diptera; family Drosophilidae; genus Drosophila; species Drosophila subsilvestris. The sequence goes on along the minus strand of JAWNNB010000133.1, from coordinate 6,361,496 downwards.
TATTACGCATCGCGATGAGACATTGTTGGCCGCCGCGTTGTGTCGCTGATGGATACCGCTACTTAGGCTGGATCCAGGAGCACGAAGCAGGTGGCAGCGGAGCAACGGGGCAACGGGTGGCATGGTTCTGTGTGGTTGAACTGAAAACTAAAAGATTGTGCAAGTGCAAATGCTTTTCACGGCTATGAAATTACCTCCGACTCGACCGCAGAGCCGACTCCGAGATGGAGTCAAGTGGCATCGCCTGGGTAAGTGGCACAGCGATGGCCAAGGCTCTGGCGCTGACTCTTGGTCTGTCTCTGTGTCTGGCTCTCTGGCGCGGCTGCTGCTACATTGTAATTTGATTTTGTGGCTGTGTTGCAAGTACAAATGTGACGGTCAGACGTGGGTGGGGGTATAGGATGAGATACATATTTTGTGCCGTGGTTCGCGCGCTGTTTTGCCACTTGGCCTGTTCATGCTCCTGCTCCTGTCACTGGCACTTTTCAGCGTGTGTGTATTCGTGTGTCCTGTTTCGTGTATCCTGTAGCCTCTGTCCTGTCCTGCAGCCATGTTATTTATGTGTGTGTGTGGGGGGATAATGTGTGCGCATAAACATACATGCATATATCCATCGCGAATTTCATTGAGTTCTGTGCAGAGCAGCACTCGTGGCAGTACTCCACTCCGCTGCTATGTTTTGAGCCTTTCTTAAAGCAAGTTAGTCAACTTATTTGGCAGCTCCCAAAATAAGGAGAGGAGGCCACAAAACTGTAGAGAAAATAAGTCACTACTGGGCACGTGTTCCGTTCCATTCGTTGATTCAGAGTTTGAAGCTGCCACAAACAACTCTGACGAGAGGGAGAGTTGCAGAGTCACAGCATTCGAATTTCGAATGTGGAAACCCTTTGAGCATCCATCAGCTATCTGCCAGTTGTCTGTGAATTGACAACTGGGGGATGGGGGATGGGGGAGATCATCTGGAGGCATACCAAGTAATAGCTCCCAGCCGCCCATTCCGGTTTCATCTACTTATCTTATTACGTTGCCATACTACCCACTCCTGCTCTCCCATTCTCTTCATCTCTCTGATTCTGGTTGCCCCTTCGTTTATTTTCGTCCCCTCTTTATGCCGCTCATCAAGTACGTAGTCGCCATGGGAGGTAATTCCATTCTCATTCCTACTTCCACTCTCTTCCGTTCCGTTCCCTTTCGTTTCGTTTCGTTCCGTAAGGTTTCATTCCCTGCGTTAAGCTGGAAAATGCAGCGTTGACAAGTCGTCACTCCATCCCACAAGCCGCCCCAAGCAACCCCCAGAGTGCCACCAGAACCCTACTTCTCCACCTACCAGTCAGAGTACAACTTAATTTGCACTATTCAGTGCCCGACGTCGCAGTCGTCGTCATGGCTGCCAGCATCAGGCGCTTTTTATTATTTCTTCCTCTGCCAAATTGTATCCAAGTTATTGTCGTAAAACATACGAAGCAGCCGCAGTGCGTGCGAGGACGAGGACGATTGCGAGGACGAGGACGAGTGCGAGTACGAGTATGTGTGATATTTGTAACTCTCCACTCAACTTCTGCAACTTCCCCTTACCCCCCTGCACAAAGTCGCCGCCTCCATCACATTTATTATACCCCCTCAAAATCTTTCCTGCTGCGTTGCGTCCAGCCCCAGGGCCTCCACCAGGACTGAATGTTGTTGAACTTCTGCTGATGGCAGGGCTACGGGAATAAAAGAGATGATCTGGCATTAAACGAACCAGTGTGCACTTCTGTGCACTTAACTAAACTTACACACAATCCACGATACGACACACAATACGTTCCACAACACGACACACAACACGATCCACAATGCGAGTCACAATCCGACACACAATATTATCCACCATGCGATCCACAATACGATCCACAATACGATCCACAATACGATACACAAAACCCGATCCACAATACGATCCACAATACGATCTACAATGCGATCCACAATACGATCCAACAAGATATAGACATTACAAATCATAGTAACTGAATTTTATTTTATCCATTTATATTTTATTCCTTCGGTTTTTATTAGTCAATTATTTTCCATTGGAAGACTTTCATTTCATCTGACCACTAAAATATCTATTTGAACATTTAAAAATCGTAAGTTAAAGCGCAGAAATAATACCGTTTACGAATTCGAATTGTATATTCATACTTCTTATATAATTTTTAAATAAATTAGAGTAATATCTTTCACCTGTTCGGCGCTAAAATTCTTAAAGTTTCATAATTTTCGTGGCCCAAAATGGACTAAGCTCAACTGCAACTCACCACTTGGCCTCGCCTGTTCGATTCAGTTCTAAATACGAAGCATCGTCTAGATCTCAGAACGAGATTGTTATGATAAAGAAATGTTTGTTTAAAGTCTACGCGGAACAAGTTTCCGTTTCGATCTGGCTATTTTTATACCCGTACTCAAAAGAGTTAAGGGGTATACTGTATTTGTGCTAAAAGTGGATGTGTGTAACGCAATTCAGATTGCCGAATCTAAACCAGATCGGATCATTATTATAGCCAGAATAAAGAAATTAATTTTCAGTTGCTTCCCCCACCTCCTCTGGCGCTGCTGACGCTATTCATTCTCTGTCTCGCTCGCACACACTCTGCCCTGTGCAATGCGCGAGCAACCCCTAGCGGAGGAGATGTAGAATCTAAATGGTAGATGTAGAATATTTGTTCTAGATGTATTATCTACATTTTACATGTAGATGTAGTTAACAAATGTAGCAAAAAAATTTAAAATATAAAATTAAAAATTTTTTTTTTAATTTCAATCATAAGCTCATAAATTTATATACTGACTGAGTACGGGTATAAAGTAGAGTCGCGTCCAGAAGCGACTCACACGTTCCTTCTCGTTTTTTTTTGGTGTTCTGTGGCGAAACCTACACTTCAGGTGCTCAGAACTCCTGCAAGATATCCTGCATCCCTGGCTCCTTTTGATTTGGTTTTGTTTTGTTATTTTCAACATTTTTATACATTTTACGGTGCCGTTTTTGATTCGGGTTTTCTTTGTGCGGTGGCAGCCTTCGCCTCGTCTCGTCTCGTCTCGTTCACTTACAAGTTATCCCAGCGTCATGGCTCTGCTCTACCGTACCCTGCACTCGCATATGCCATTGGGTACATGCTATTAGTGGGGCATGCACGCGACCAGATTCGATAGCTGTCTAGACTAGGCAGATTTTACGACCCACAAATAGGCGCTGAAAGGAGCTCAGGTCTCGCTTAGCAAAGTGGACTAACACTCGAAATTTCAATGAAACATATATGTATGTATGTACTCTGTGTGGTATTTTGAGGGTATCCCATAGTCGTTAGTCTGACTATGTACATTTTTTGTTCTGCTTCTGTTTTGCTGTGAGTTTTTGCGGTTTTGTTTTTGTTGTTTTGTTGTTGTCGCCAGCGAATGTGTCATACAGTTTTTAGCGTGTAAAATGCAAACAATCAACGCAGGCGACTTTCAGCTGCTGCACTCTCGCTCTGTCCGCCATCCCAGCCACCAGCCAGTGTCTGTGCCACTGTCTGTCCCTGTGCCTTCGTCACGCTTTCAGCTAAGCTTCGTCGCACTCTGCCCCCCCGCCGCTATCGCCATCTCGCCATTGCCATCGCAATCGCCTCTGGATGCTTGTCAAACGCTTTCAGAATTTTTTTTGCAGCTTGTTTCTGTCACTATTACATTTCATGTGTCCTCGTCGCAGTCGTAGCATAAAACTGAAATACCACACCGTGCAAGAGAGCACAAGGTGCAGTCCACAGTCCAACCAGTGACCAGTAATATGTAGCAGCGCCTTCTTCTGCCCAACCAAAAATGAAGTCAGAGTTCAATCTCACCTTCGATTTCATAGAAAAGAGCGTGCAGATGGCAGGCCAGCTGGTGGGTGGATTGGTTGGGTGTCACTCCATTCATCAGCGGCAAATCAAGCAACAGCTGTGGAAGTGTCACTCGTCGTCTCTCTCCCTCTTTGCTTCTTTGCCTCTCTGCTTCTCTGGCTCTCTGCCGCTCCTCCGCTCTGCCAAATTGAACTTTGGATTTATTTGGGGGCCACAATCGATGGACGGACTGGAATATCAATACATGTGAAGCTGTTGAACTTGATGCCGCTTCTCCGGGTAACACAAAAGCCTAGCCACATTCTCATCGTGTTGCTGCTGCTGCTGCTGCTGCTGCTCATTTCACTCTTTCATTGTTTGCTTTGTTTGTCGCTCCTTGACCGGGGCCAGTGCTCCGGTGCTGGCCCTGCTTCTGTCTCGCTTTAAATGACAGATTTATACGGTATGCACAAGCAGGCAACAGCTACAATAGCTCCCCGAACAATTCAGTTGCAGCAGTGCTGCTGCCGCCTCCCTACCCTCTTGCAGCTCCAATTTCTGTTGCTGTTGCTGTTGCTGTTGCTGCTGCTGCTGCTGCTGCTCCAGTTCTCCATTTCTATTCGTACGAATGAGTGACATGTCCAGCAGGAGCATTGGTATGCAGTATGGCAGTAGAAACGGACTGGGACGACTGGGACGACTGGAACGACTGCAACTACGCCTTCTCTTTCCCTTCACTCATAAACAGGGAGCAACGACGGTTCATCCAACTAATCCCTTAACTTGTACTAAGAAGTGCCCTTAAACCGACCCATCCACAGCGGGAACAGAGAGAAGCAGTGAAGAGGCAAAGAAAGAGAGAGATAGAGAGCAGAGCAGAGCAGAGCAGTCAACGATATTCGTACTTGTGTACTTGTGTACTCGCACAAGTAACAATAAACCGGAAGTATAACGAACAAACAACTGAAGAACAAAGAGTTACAACAGCAGCATCAGCATCAGCATCAGCAGATGGGGTGGGGTTGGGCTGGGGCTGGGGCTGGAAACCGGAACCGTTTGTGAGAGCAAAAGAGGAAGGGTGCAAAGTAGTATCAACATAAACTGAATAAAAAATAATTAAGCTGCTGTTGACGCACTTTTTCGGCACGCTAAGCACGTGACAGGATTCATCTCCATGTCCGTTTACATTCAGAGGAGTAACAAAAGTGAAGGGGGGGGGGGGGGGGGGAAACACAATTAGGAGAAGCAGAAGGAAATTAAGGGAGTGCCGCGGGGGCACATTTGGAGGGGACAAACATATGAAGCTGCGCAATCTACATTCTTCCTAGTCATAATCAAATTCAATTTTAGTCTAGCAATCCTTGGACTGGATTGCCTTGGATTGCCAGACGTCAGATGCAGAGTCTAGAGTAGCAGTTCAGAGTTAGAAACAGATTCAAACGAATGTAATTAGTTTAGTAACATAACTTGATGTGCATCTCCCTTATTCCTTTTATTACTCAAGTGCCCACAAGCTGCTTCGTTTCTAACTTCAATTCACTCACTTTTTAACAGCATTTCCCTGCTTAATTGACACACGAAACATCTGTCTTGGTTGAGTTTATTTGCAGATTTAATGGCTGGCTTATTGGTTCATTAATATTCCAAAAATAAGCACAAGTAATATCGAAAATCTTTCATTATAAAACAGGGAGGGAGTCTGCAGGCATAATTTCAATCCCCCTAAACCCCCTACCACCCCTGAACCCACTCTGGCCACATGCAGTCTTCCAATTAGGAATTCATTGGATACTTTTGTTTTTTTTTTTATGGGGATAGTTGCATTCATGGCTGACCGCTGACCCAGTTCTGGCTACAGTTAGCAGCCAAATGAACCGACAAGCCAAAGTACACGCCAATGCCATGCCACTGATGATGACCGCCTGCCATTGTCATTTTAGCTGTCCAACCCTGTCCTCTGTCCCGGGTCCCAGTACTCCAGCTCCATTTGCAGTTGCAGCTTCAGCTGGTGTGTCGCCTGCCCCTCTAATGAATATGAAGAGAAGTTTGTTGCATAATTTACAACAGCAATTCCAGATTAAGAGGGCAGGGGCCGTGGTGCTGCGGGGCTGTGGTGCTGTGGTGCTGTGCTGTGGCGCTGTTACCCGACAACTGCATTGAATGACATGCGTTTTGGTGGTGTAGTTTTTACGAGTGGACTGTAACCCCGGCTGGTTCGGTCAGGGATGTTGTAACCAAAAAAAAAAAAAAAAACAGAGAACCAAAAGCAGCAGCAGCAGCAGAAGCTTAACCAAGACAAATTACAAGCAAATGTGTCAGAAGAGCAGCAGCAGAGGCAGAGAGAGACAGAGAGAGAGAGAGAGAGAGTAAGATAACACAAAGGGGCACGGGAACCAGCTAAACGGAAAGTGAATCGAGTTCTTACACAAGGGGCGGGAAGGGCACAGCCCCCTGGATACTTGCAACCAAACAGGAAGGAAGTTGCCGCAACACACAAATCGATGCGTGGAATTTTAGGCAATTTTCAGGCATTTTTAACTGCGTTTTTGTGGTGTTTTTTTTTGTATTACCATAATTTTTTATTTTTTTATTTTAATATTCTAAGAATTATTCTCTCGGTGTACGACGCATTTGTGTGTGCGTGTGCCTGCCCCTGAAAGTGTGCAATGACAAAAAAAGCAACTGATTAAAGTTGCTGATTGAATGGCACGAGCATAGAACACACACACACAAAGAGAGAGAGAGAGAGAAAGAGAGAAAGCGAGAGACATGGCATTGCCATAAATAAGTAAATGCAAAAGTCAGAAAGTTGACAGGGCCAGGCGGAAACGCACATCACTGTGGCTGTGCCTGTGCCTGTGCCTGTGGCTGTGAATGAACGACGCGCAGGAGGTGGTGGCCTGGTTGCCCTGGGAGCAGGCGGAGCGGCATGTAGCACACGGCACAGGGCACGCATTTGTCAGGCAAACGGCAAAAGATGTTTGACGCTTTGACAGCTGTGGCAGCAGCTCACCTCACAGAGGTAGACGTAAAAATCAAACAGAAACAAGAAATATGCGCGTCGATTCGCCGCTTTCGTCACTTGGTGGGAGAGAGGGCGAGTGGGAGAGACAGAGGAAGGGCAGGCAGATGAGCGAAGACGGAATCACACACGAGGTAGCGGTAGCGGAAGGGGCAAGGGCTGAGGCTGAGGCGTTGGTGCGGGCGGGTAAAATGGAACGTCATCTTCAATGGGACATTTCCACTTTGTCAGCCATCATCGTACTTGTCGTCGGATCGTCATCACCGCTGCCACTGCCACTGCCATCAATGGTCTTTGGGGACTATTCGCCATGACGACGACTACTTTGAGCCCCCCCCCCTCTCTCTCTCCCATCACAGTGCAACATATTTTCTTTGGCTTTTGGGCGACACCTTCTCTCCATCCTCCATGCACCCCTATGCCCCATGCCCCATGCCCCATGCCACATGCCCCATACCTATGCCCATCCCTTATCGCCTTATCCCTTCCATCTTTCAAATATATTTCACTGCACGTTCTCCTGCCACTTAGGAACGCTTTTCGGTTATTTTTAATATGAGTACGTGACTTTTTTCCCTTGCCGCATCTCTATGGGGGGGGTGGTGATGAGAGGGGTGGTGCGCACGGGGGTGTGGGTGGCTGCTGGTGGTCTGTGTGTGTCCAGGTCAAATTGAATGTAAGCTTGAAAGCTTATCGCAGTGATCGATGGGAGGGCTAGAGGTGGATGTGGACGTGTAGGTGGAGGTGGAGGTGTAGGTGGAGGTGGAGGTGGAGGTGTAGGTGGAGGTGTAGGTGGAGGTGTAGGTGGACGTGTAGGTGGAGGTGGAGGTGTAGGTGGAGGTGGAGCATATGGTTTCTGTTCGCTTTTGAAGCAAACGAAAAAGAGTTGCAGTGGAGCCACATTGACGATTCAGCTTCAGATATTTCACGGTAATTAGGAGTGGAAATCGGAAACCTATTGAACACCCTGGGTCTTGGCTGCGCTCAGGCCCTAAACTTAAAGCCCCCCCCAACAGTGTGTGCCATAATGTACGTATCATTCCTTTAAGCCAAAATGCAGCCGCATGCAAAGCCAGAACTGACCCAAGTCCAGGCCAGGCTAGGCTAAGCCAGGACAGGACAGGCTAAGGAAAAGGATGCCCAACGTCAGGGCCGAGGCCTGCAGCTCGTTAGGCGCCCAGTTTACCAAATGTTTGGGCCCCATCCAAGCAACCAACCAACACACACACACACACACACACACACACACAGTGAGAGAAGATTCACAGTGGGCAGTGGGCAGTGGACATAAAGTACAAATGTGCCAAATGATAACATTTTTGGGGCTGCAGCCCCCATCCACCCCATCCAATAAGAATCCAAAGTTGCATCTGCATCTCTGCATCTGAGTCGTACACTGCGAGAAATGCGCATATGCACACACTCGCATGCGCACACTCGCTCGTCGCAGGTTTCTCTCAGTGTTCCCCACCATTCGTTCGCCGGGTGTTGGCTTCGGTGCGTGTGGACCATTGCATTCCTCGGAATGCTCATTTGCTCTGCTTTCAGTGCGCTTTTACTGCCTTTTAGCCGGTCACCCACAACCCACAACCCACACCCACACCCAAACCCACAGCCAAACCCAAACCCACATCCGAAAACCCTAGCCAGCAGCAGCAGCGACGCATCCACGTCACACCCAACCCAAGGCAAAAAGCAAAAGTGAGTGGGGGCCACAGATTTAACCCCTTCTGGGCTGGCTCCCGCTTGCCTTCTGCTGACTTCTGCCGGTGTCTGCCGGTGTTTGCTGCTGCTGCTCCTGCTTGTGTTTGTTGGTCGTACGCGCGTTGATGCGATTTTATGTATTTCCATGATGCGCTTATTCGACTTGGGCATTATCCTGGAGCAGCCACGCAGCCATCCAGCGCTTTCCATGCATACAAATTGCTAAATTATTTAAGCAGCGACAAACCGCCTGCAAGTGGATGTGGAAGTGGAAGTAGGTGTAGCCAGTCCTTCGCTTGGGCCCAGAGACGATGCGGGCAGAGGGAAGAGAAAGAGAAGGTGCTGCTGCTATTAGTCCAAGATGTCAGGTGTAGAGAGAGAGAGAGAGAGAGAGAAGGAAGCTATGACGAAGCTGCAGCTGGAGAATGGGTACAGCCGTGGGTCAGCTTAAGGCGGGCCGCTCGACTGGCACGTGTGTGTGTGTGTGTGTGTGTGTGTGTGTGTGTGTGTGGGTAGTCTGTGTGGTCTATGGTGGGATTCAATAATAAATAAGTGCCCAAAAACCCCCGCAGTACACTTGTGTACTGCCTTCTTGCCCCTTCAACTTTTTGCGTCAACTGTGCGTTTCGTCATGTGCAAGTTTCTTTTCCTTCTTCTTTTTATACCCGTACTCAAAAGAGTTAAGGGGTATACTGTATTTGTGGTAAAAGTGGATGTGTGTAACGCAGAGAAGGAAAATTTTCCGACCCCATAAAGTATATATATTCTTGATCAGTATCAATAGACGAGTCGATAGAGCCATGTCTGTCTGTCCGTCCGTCTGTCCGTCTGTCCGTCCCCATGAGCGCCTCGTTCTCAGAGACTATAAAAGCTAGAGCAACGAAATTTTTTTTCAGACTCATGTGATATCACACTGTTACAAGTGTATTTCAAAATTTCGCCCCGCCCCTTTCCGCCTTCACCAAGGACGAAAATCTGTGGCATCCACAATTTTGAAGATACGAAAAAACTAAAAACGCAGGTATCGTAGAGAATGACCATATCTATCAGATTGCCGAATCTGAACCAGATCGGATCATTATTATAGCCAGAATAAAGAAATTAATTTTCAGTTGCTTCCCCATCTCCTCTGGCGCTGCTTACGCTATTCATTCTCTGTCTCGCTCGCACACACTCTGCCCTGTGCAATGCGCGAGCAACCCTAGCGGAGGAGATGTAGAATCTAAATGGTATATGTAGAACATTTGTTCTAGATGTATTATCTACATTTTACATGTAGATGTAGTTGACAAATGTAGCAAAAAAATGTAAAATGTAAAATTAAAATTTTTTTTTAATTTCAATCATAAGCTCATAAATTTATATACTGACTGAGTACGGGTATAAAAGTAGAGTCGCGTCAGAAGCGACTCACACGTTCCTTCTCGTTTTTTTGTTCTGGTTTTGCCTGGGTGCCTGGTTTGTTCCCTCTCTTACTGTTATTGCCATTACACACAATTGCCGTGTGGAACTGCGGTTCACACACACACATACACACACACACACACACACACACACAAAAGTGAGGACAGTGAGCACTTGAAGAAAGTTTCGCACATTGAAGGTTTCTTTTCTTTCTTTTCTGTCGTTTTTTTTCATCCAGTTAAAGTTGACACCAAAATATCTCTGCCCATTATTGAAGTTCAAGTTTTGAGCTGCTGCTGGCATGTCAGCTGCAACATGTTTGGCCGCTTTGGCAGTGCTTACTGTACGGGGGCGAAGGGGACGCATACGCATTAAATTCAATTTAAAATTCATGGCATTAACTTTAACTTCAAGTTAAGTCCACCGCATGCAACTTGATAAAATGTCTGCGAGGAGAGTCAGTAGCAAAGGACAGGGACACAGGCAGGGACAGGGACATGAACATGGACAGGGACGCGGGGCAGTACCGACTGTAGTGTGGGTTGTGGGGGGCTTGCGGCTTAGAGAGAGGCAACTCACTGCAGTAGAGCGTTTTTAACTTAGTTTGTGCTTTCACTCTCTGCTCTACCCCCTTCCCCACACCCTTTCTCTCTGTCGCTCACACTCTCTGGACTCACTGGACACTCACTCGACTCTGCGTCTGTGTGTGTGTGTGTGTGTGTGTGTGTGTGTGTGTACGTTGATGCTTTCCTTTTATGTTTGCATCATTTTTGCAGTTTTATAATTTGATTGCATACTTTTCGGGATGCCCATTAACACTATACGCTGCTGTTTGCCTGTGTGTGTGTGTGCCTGTGTGTGTTCCTGTGTATGGTTGTGTGCACATTGCACATGTGTCTGTGTCTGTGTCTGGAGCTGTGTTGCAGCTTTTAGCTAGCTAATTGCGGCCAATTGGCCGGCACAAAATGCGATAACAAAACCACCACAAAAAGTGCCCACACACACACACACACCCATAGCCATAGTCCATATCCAATCCTTACAATTGCATGTGTGCCACATACAGTTGTTTTCTGCTGCACACAAAAAGAGGCAAGTGCCCTAAATGGATGGCATTGGGTGGCAGGCACTTACTATATTTATGCTAAATAGCTGGGAACGGGTCAGCTCCGGCAGCTCCGACAAACCGACAACCGGCAGACAGCTGCATAAACAATTCCCCGTCGAGTGGCCACAACTTTCAGGATAAACTCGGTGGCAACTAATTTTTCGGTAATTAAACTGTTTGCCAAAACATTGATTGTCCCTGATTGGGCAAGCGATGATTGATGTACTCTAATTAGTTAAGATATTAAGCGTACAAATAATAAACTCAGAGGCACACACTGAACTGCACTGAGCAGTGCTCGTGTTAGTCGCCGTTATTGGAGTTCAAGGAAAAATTACAATTGATTTTCTTCAGCTGAGCATTGGGTAACTTTCAACGATCAGTTGTTTGGCTTTATACAATATCCAATGATTTAATGATAAATAGAATGTAGCTAAAACCAAAAACTTTCATAAATAATTCTCGAACTTGAGCAAAGTTTAACTGTGGCTCCTTAAGGATGCTACATTTTGGCTACAAAATAAGGTCGAGCACAAAGTTTAACAATTCCAATTCAGATGCCAATTCAAAGGTCAAAACCAAGCGAACCACACATTCTGTGAGGTATTCCTTTTAGGGTTTGGGTTTGGGCTTGGGCGTTGCTCATCCACCTTGTTAAATCTGATTGATTGGCTGGCAGGAATCGGCTGCTAGATTTCGGTAATTGTTGCGCATTAAAAATACATGAAATTATAATACAGATTTGCATTTAATCGCATTGCCTAATGATTGGCATTGATTTTGAATAGAAGCCTCTCAAAATTGAATAAAGCAATCATTTTACAATATGAATGCACTTTGTTTGGCCCAATCAATCAACTAATTGGCCGTAGCTGCCTGCCTATCATACCGTACATAGTTGAGAGATGTAGTAGATGGTCAAGGACAAGGGGAATGAAAATGAATGAACTGCCGTTCGTTCGTAACAGATAAGCTCTGCCCAGCCTCTTGATGTTAATAATTGCATCGCTTACAGCTGAAAAGGAGTATGGGGAGGAGTATGAGGAGAAGAAGAGGAGAAGTACGAGAGAGAGAATCTTATGTAATATCAAATTACAAATTGGTTATACAATTTAAGGGAAATTTGTTTGGGAATTGAATAATTTGCTGTGAGTTGCTCTGCCCTTTGTGTGTGCCCGTGCAATCCTTTCGATTGTCTAAGCCAACTTGATGGCTCTTTTGGCCACGTTAGCCACTTAAAGCCAAAGCACCGCCCCACATGAGTTACGCAGGCAGGGGGAACTTCAAAGAACTTCCAACTTGAAATCACGTCGCTTTATTAGTTGAACTTTCTGCCTGTGAGCCCCCGGCACAGCCCTACCATTCTGATCCCAGACAGCTCACATCCACATTCCCATTCCCACTTTCCACTTTCCACTTCCCATCCCCATGCCTATCCCAGGTGGCTGTGGCAGTGGTGCTGATGGTGCACCAATGCTGGTGGTGCTGCTAACCTATTGACGTTTATTGAATCAAAATCGTTTTGTCCGCCTCCATGCGGCGTACTCGTTTGGCTTTGGCTCTGGCTCTGGCTTGGCTGTTGCGTTGTGTTGGGTCTATTCTTGTGTGGTGTGGCGTGCTCTGGTTTGGTTCTTTGGTTCTTTGGTTCGTTGCTTTGTTGCGGTCCCGTAAAAAACGAATGGAAAGTAGGAGCTGGTAGCAGGGAACAGGCAGCAGGCAGCAGGGAAAAGTAGAAATGTTTGCGCGAACTGGCAAAAAACAAAAGAGATTTCCCCATGGAGCGTGTGCTCAACAAACGACTAAGCCTTTCAACTCCATCGTTTGCCGATCTCCCACTCCCGTACCACTGCTCCCTCATCCCTCTTGCCCCAACTCCGGCAAACATTTCAAATCGGCGGGTCATGATTCAAGCACTCAGTCAGCTGTATTTTATTGAATTAAGGCGGAGCATCGACTGTTCTGTTCTGTTCTTTTCTGAACTGAACTGAGTTCAGTTCGTTGGTGGCAATGGGAGGCACGAGGCACGAGGCACTAGGCACTGTGGCAGGAGGACAACAAATGCGACGCTGGGGGCCAGAGTTTTCGTTTCGATTCGTTTCGATTCGATTCGATACGGATGCAGTGGCCGCAGACTCTTCTTCTGCACTCCATGCACTCACATAACACTCTGTGTACCTCTGTATAGTACACTCTTCTGCAGCCGGTGCAGAGGTCCCAGTCCCAGTCCTGGATCTGGCCGCCTTCCTCACGCCCCTTGATAACTTCATAAATCAAAGCGTTTGTTCAGTCATTTTTAGAATTTGTTTGCCGCCGGTGCCGATGCTGCTGCCGCTGATGCTGCTGCCGCTGCTGCTGCTGCTGCTGCCGCTGATGCAACCTAAGAGAATGCCAAACAGGGATTTTGTTCTCCAGTTGTTTTTCCCCGATTCTTTTTCCTCCATAGCTTTTTTTGTGCTTTTACAGATTTTTAACGTTGCTCGCTTTTGCAGCGATGTGTGAGGTATATATTGGTTTCCAGGGGACGTATGTAACAGTGCTTTCAGCTAGAAATATCCTTTATTGATGTGAAAGTTTTTGCTTTATGTTTTGGCCTAGGAATACGCAAAGGCAGCAGAATAATTCTGAGTTCTTTCGATGTTAAATTGTGTGTTAAATTATTAGTTATATAAATTATTTTAGGTTTAGCACTCAGACAACCAACTCCAAGAGTTATTGCAGCGAGTCTTTGGCATTCATTTGGGTCCAAGAGCACCACGTGGCATGCAAATTGATATAACAATGTCCCTTCTAGAGAGTTCTAGAGAGAGAGAGAGAGAGAGAGATAGCGAGAGTTCCCTTCTTCTTTTTGCAGGTACGCGTTTCTGAAACGGAATCCCTGCAGTGGGTATCCTCTGGACGCGACTTTTCAGCCTTCTTGCGCTGCCTTCCTGCAGGCTTTTATTTTTTCTCCATCCTTCCTTTGCCTTTGCTTTCCCTTTGCTTTGCTTTGCTTTTCTTTTCAACCATACCATACCATTCCTTTTCCATTCCTCTCTCTCCTTCGCTCTTCCTTTTCCTGCTTTTTGTTGTAATTCCTCTGGTTGCATTTGTTGCTGCTGCTGCTGCTGCTGCTGTTGCATGTTTGCATATTTGTTCGCTTCTCTGTGTACCACCTACATACATACATATACCCACCCATTGAATGTTTGTCTGTTTGCTCGATGTTCGTTTGCTGTAGCGCTCCTCGTTTGCATTTGTTTCCACTCCCACTCCTATTCCCTGACGCCTCCCCATCGCCCCCTTAGTGAGTTAAATTACAATTGTGGGCGGCGGTGGCTGTTCGGTTCTGTTCATTGATGTGTCGCGTGTGACATTGTCATTTGTTTAAGCTTTATTAATGGCTTTCTGGCTTTGTGCTGTTGCGGTTAGCATCGCAAAATATGGAAAGGAAGCAGCCAAAAATGAAGGCAACACTTTTGCGCGCTGGCTCTGGGGCAGCGCTCTCGCCTTTGGGTTGAGCATGAGGAGGATGACGAGGAGTAGGAGAGGGGGGGCAGATGGCCATTGTATTGTAAGTGGAGCTGGAGTGCGGGCAGCTTCTCTAATTAGTGCTTGTTTACGGGGGCGGCCTGAGAACTCTTGACAGCCGGCGCCTTCAAGTATGCAGCAAGTTCTGCAAAATACGATTTGCATATTCAACCAAAAAGTGCGCACTGTGGGCATCGAATACAGAGGGGGCAGGAGGGTGCGGGGAGACGGTAGTGTGCCCAGAGTCGTCAGTGAAGGGGGCCAAGCTCATTGAAATTTAACGGAAATTTTGCGCCCGAGTTGAGCAAAAGTTGTCCAACTTTTCCACTTTCTTCTTGTTTTTTCCCCTGTTTCCATTTTTCTGCAGTTTCCCTTCTTTCCTTCCTTCCTTTCTTTTTTCCTATTTTTTCTTATTTTTATACCCGTACTCAAAAAGAGTTAAGGGGTATACTGTATTTGTGGTAAAAGTGGATGTGTGTAACGCAGAGAAGGACATTTTTCCGACCCCATAAAGTATATATATTCTTGATCAGCATCAATACCCGAGTCGATAGAGCCATGTCTGTCCGTCCGTCTGTCCGTCTGTCCGTCCGTCCGTCTGTCCGTCTGTCCGTCTTGTTTGACGCCTCGTTCTCAGAGACTATAAAAGCTAGAGCAACCAAATTTTGTTTCCAGACTCATGTGATATCACACTGAATCAAGTTTCTTTCCAAATTGTGCCACGCCCCCTCCGCCTTCACAAAGAACGAAAATCTGTGGCATCCACAATTTTAAAGATACGATAAAACTAAAAACGCAGTATCGTAGATAATGACTATATCTTCCAGAGTGCCGAATCTAAGTCAGTTCAAATCATTATTATAGCCAGAATGACGAAATTAATTTTCAGTTGCTTCCCCCACCTCCTCTGGCGCTGCTGACGCTATTCATTCTCTGTCTCGCTCGCACACACTCTGCGCTGTGCAATGCGCGAGCAACCCCTAGCGGAGGAGATGAAGAATCTAAATGGTAGATGTAGAATATTTGTTCTAGATGTATTATCTACATTTTACATGTAGATGTAGTTAACAAATGTAGCAAAAAAATGTAAAATGTAAAATTAAAAATTTTTTTTAAATTTCAATCATAAGTTCACAAATTTATATACTGTCTGAGTACGGGTATAAAAGTAGAGTCGCGACTAGAAGCGACTCACGTTCCTTCTCGTTTTTTTGCTTTTTGCTGCTTTTTTTCATGTTGTTTAGCTTCACCTTCCAAGTATTTTCAGTTTACACTACTCGACAAAATCGAACTTTTTTTTCCCCTCAAGGATCCAAAGAGGCTTTTTCTGATAGATTTGGGGCTTTAAATTTTTTTAAGAATTTTTGGATTTTTTTTTGTTTAAGGTTTTTTAGAGGCAGCGCTTCTTGTTTTTCTCATAAATTAAGTATCTTACGTCTGTTTGTGTTTCTTTACTATTCTGACAAGATAGCTAAGACAGCTAGAAATTTTGTCCAAACACTTTGTGATTTCAGCTTACCGTCTGGGAAATATTACGCTTTCAAATGCAAAAATTATGATTTTTGTGCGGTATTTTTTACGAAATATTGACCTTAAAAAACTCAGGAAAAGTCTAAACAAAAATTGTATTTTGTTGTTTATATGTAGGTGCATCAATTAGGCATCATAATTCTTGAATTCGAATGCTTTATATTTCCCAAACGGTAAGCTAAAATCACAAATGTTCAGGTGTAATTTTTAGCTGAATTTTTAGGTTTTCAGAATGGCAAAATTCATCACAACCAAGTGTAAGATACTTAAGCTATGTTAAAAAGAAACGCTACCTATAAAAAAAAGCTTTAAAAAAAATATCAGTTTTCGAAAACTCTTCAAAGAGAAGTTCTGCCATAGAACAACAAAAAATTTCATCAAACAATTTCTACGCTCAAAATCTTTCAGAAAAAGTTGTTTTGGTTCCGTGAGGAAAAATCGTGTCGGGTAGTGTTATTGCTGATATTATTTTGCTTTTGGTTTTGACTTTCTTTCTTGCTGGCATTTGTGCGCGTATTTTATTCACACGCTCGCTTTGACTTATTTGCGCGCTGCAATGAATGTCATTTTGGGTCTAGACATTTGGCCGCAGACAGTTGCCACAGTTATGGCATCATGTGGGGCAACCATCTGTCCGTAGCGCAAATATCTACTGCAATTGTTTGAATAGCTGCCTCGAGCTGTCTCGAGCTGCCTCGATCTGCATTGAACTGCCTGGAAATACCCTGGAAATACCTGGACACAATTTAACACATTTTGGCAGCTTTAATTACACGATATTTTATTTGTTTGCCAGCACAACATTTCAAGATCTGCTATCAGCCAGCTGTGAAGTGGAGCTTTCAATCGTTGCATGTAACTGTACCTCATAATCCTTCCTCTCTGCAGAGGAAGCGGTGGGGAAGGGGGAAGGGGGATGGGGCCAACTGAACCTGTTGAGCTCTGCCATTGTTGTGCTGTTCAATTGAGGAACTGAGCAAATCAAATGTTTTCATGCTCGTACACTCGTATAACTTTTGTTTACGCTCAGGTGGAGCCAGAGCGGATGGATTGTGGGTTGGTCTGGACGTGGCCTGCGGACTGTGGACTGTGGCAACTGGACGTGGGCAGTGACCCCTGGCCTGGGGGTCATACCTGAAACGGGGTAAGCTTATGGGTTTATAAAGTTGTGGATGGACGACACACGTGTCGTTGCTTTTCAGAGAGGCTCAAAAAGGACTCTGGTCAGAGTTACAGCCTCCAACCTCCATCTCCATCACCGTCACCGTCACCGCCTCCTGTAGGCATTGTTGCCTCTTGTTATCGCAGAAAACATTGTTGCTGTTGTTGCATGGTCCAAGGATATTGGACTTAAATGCGTTGTTTGCTTGTCGACTACTCCAACTGGCAATCTGTGCCTGTCGCTGGATCCTGCCAGGAAACTTATCGCATTACGCATACGCCCCTTGGGCTGCCATCAAATCGATTGGCATGCAGCTAATCGGTTCGCTTTCCTCGTTACATTCCATTCCCACCTTCTGTCAATTCATTTTCGGGTTTTAAGCTGATTTTACATTGCCAAATCATTAATTAACAAAAGTTTCTCATCGTCTGCTAATTTCTGTGTGCAACTTTCTGACTGTAAATTTATTGCTGCAAATTTCTGTCTGCTAATTTCTGCCTGAGCCTGTGTGTGTTTTTCTGGCATTTCTATCCTGCTCTGTGGCTCTCTGTTGTTGCCCATCGATTAGTCATCGAATATTCAACATTTACGAATCTCTAGCATTGGCTGCAGCTTCGAGACAATGTCCCAAAGATCTCTTGGCAACTTATCCACTGATGCATATCTGAGATCTGAGATAAAAACCTCACCGAATCCGATCTGCCATCCACAGCTTGCCACTGCTGCAAGAGCTCAATGCTGCGCGGTTCATTAGCTACCCGTTAGGCTCTTCGATCTTTTGCTCAGTGCCAGGCAGCACAACGCTCATCACGCTTCTGGCTTGGCCCCTTTGTTTTCGCAAAACAACAATGACGCCACCAAACGGTAGTGTGTGTGTGTGTCACGGGGATTGTGACACCCGCACCCGCACCCGCACTCGGACTCGCACCGGCAGCAGCAACCGGCAACGCCGGCTATTATGCAACGAATTAACCTAATAATCTCTACCGGCTGCCTTTTGTGGCATGTCCTTAGCCACAGTTTAGCTCTGTCTGAGATTTTAATAAGGTATTTCCGCTGCTTGTCGCCTCTCTTTCGCTCTCTGTCTCTCTCTCTCTCAGCAACACTCTTAGCTTGTAGCTGTTCTGCTTTGCTTTAATTTTTTAGCAATAAAAAATAAATTAAAATATGAATCAGCAGCCAAAACTGAGGGGCGCTTCAGGGAGAGCTTGTTCCTTGCTCCTTGTAGCTGTATCCTTGTTCTAAAGTTTATTATTAGCCCTTTGACAGGGTACTTCAGGCTTTGGCCCTCACAGCTAGACATTTCTTCTTGTTATTACTTTACTTATTCGCACTGAAATCGCTGACATTCCTTGCCAATTTTATTAACAACAATGAACAGTGATGTGTCGTTTGTATTGGTGCCAATAACATGGGTAGGAGGGCGTGGGGTGTAGGGTAGCCTGTGGCATGCTACGTTAACCCCACAATTCGTTTTGTGCATTATTCTGTTTGTTAGGCAGACAGACGGCGATAGCCTTTGACTGGCGACGAGTGGAGAACAATGGAGACGACAAAATACAACAGCAGCAGCAACACCGAAAAACAAGAAACTAAAACTGCCGACAACAGATCGAACTATGTAATACCCTTGCCAGAGGGTGCAGAACTTGCTAGGGCTAGGAATTATCAACGGAATTTGCACATAAAATCAAACAGAACTAATACAGTGAAGAAGGTCGCTTCTAGGTGTAGGGTATATACACAGAAATCGGAAAAAAATAATGGCTTGACTTTCAATTGCACAATGACAATAGCAAGAACAACAGCAGCAGAAGCAGTGCAGCAGAGGCAGCAGAAGCAGTGCAGCAGTGCAGCAGAAGCAGTGCAGCAGAGGCAGCAGCAGCAACGACAACAGGAGGCACCAACGGCAATCAACAAACAACGCCGACAACAATAAAAGGCACAGCCAAGTGGCGTGGCACGAACCATGGGAGCAGAGTGTGGTACAGGGGGAACGGCATTGGCCCGCGATGGCGAGGAAATCAAAATTAATTCCAGTACGGAACCTGCTGCAGTTGTACACCAGAACAGAGCCAGGGCGGAGTCACGCAGCAAGAGGAAGCTGGAGAGACAGAGACAAAGAGAGAGGGCAAGAAGAGGGTAGAGGACAGAGCAGGGCAGAGCCAGGATTCTCAACTGGATTCCCATTGTTTTTGCTGCCATTTGCTGCTTGTGTAGCTCCACAGGCTCTGCATACATAGAATATGCATCGATATAAATGAATTGTTGGAATACACAGGGGAGGATGGCGACACAGGGGTGGGGCTTTCAACTCGGTTACGGATAGGAGTCCTTTAGGCACACAAAGCTGAGACCACAGTGGATGATGACGGCCATAGATTTGTTGCCTGTATGCAAAGTGAAAGGAATTCGTAATCGAATTAAACTGAGAACACTGAGAAAATGAACAGAAGGAGGAAAGAAGCCAAGGCATATGGCTACCAGTGAGTATAGAAAAATGAGTAGAGCAAGTAAAGCAGAAAATATGCGAGTAGAGAATGATCAGCGATCATTAAATTCGATATCCATACAGTCTGCGAGCAGATTCAGTGACAGAAATGATTTCCATATAGATACGTTTGAGCTTAATACAAATTCCCCACTCGAATCTCTCCAAATATTCCCAAAGTAAAGACTCTCCGCCCCATTTACATATCATTATAGAGGGGTGGTGCGGCTGGGTACAGTTCATTTGCAAACCCGATCAGGTGCTACCGTCCCAAAAGCAAATCAATTCAAATTATATGAAAATTATAGTTGAAATTGCCATTGATGATGGCAACCAGCAACCAGCAACCAGCCCATTCTCCATTCTCCATTTATGCCCAGGGCCCCATTCTGATTAACACTTTTTCTCTGTCTCTCTGTCTTTCTGTCTCTCCGCCGACTCGCTCTCTCTGTCTCTCTTTTCTCGAAAGCAACCAAAAAGCATAGCAATCAAAGGGCCCCAATCGAAATCGAAGCGATGGCAAAAAGCAATTGCTGAATGACCAGAAACAGAAACAGAAACAGAAGCAGAAGCAGACCACCAGTTGCCCATTTGCTGGCCACAAGCCTGATTACAGTCTAATAAGTATGCGTGGGGCGTGACCGAGAGGGGTTGCTGGGTTAATAGGTCTCCAAAGGGTCACTCCCACACACCACACAACATGAGAGCAGAAAATACGCAAGAGAGTGAGAGCAAAAGCGAAAGGAATTCAAATTGAAGGCCACAAAAAGAAATCTTAACAATAAAATGAGTTGAAAAGTTACGCATCAAACAGGGGGGAGCGAGAAAACAGCAACAGCAACAGCAATGGCAACACACACACACACACACACACACACATGCGGATACAGCCACACACGCGCACAGGGAGGGTCCTTTGTGCTGGCTACTTTACGGTGTTCGTCGATTTTTTGGCATTTTGATTTTGATGTGTTCATTTGCACTTGTCCTTAGCCAACCCCCAACCCAACCTCCTAGCCTTCCAACCTTTGACCCCACACACCAAACCACAGCACAGCAGCAGCAGCACACACCACAGTTAGTTTCCTCTCTCTCTGTGTGCACCACAACGGTCTGTGCAGTATGTGGGTCTGCCCTCACACATTCAAGCATTGAGATAAATTAAATTTAAACTGATAATAAAAAAAGAAATTTACGAGCCAATATGGCAGGGAGTTGGCCTCGAAGAACGTGAAGCGAGAGAGGGAGAGAGAGAGAGAGAGGAGACAAACCCTTCATTCAGCGCCGCCCACAATACAAATAAATAATAACAAAAGGCAAAGGCCAAACAACAGCTGACAGCAAAGGAGCAACAACAATGGGAACAACGGCTCCCAGGTCCAAACAAAGGCAACAAGAGAGAAAGAGAGAGAGAGAGAGAGAAACTTACAAAAGCCTCCACCTCCAGGAGGAAAAGAGAAACAGGAGAGAGAAAGCGAAGCAGAGTGAGCAGAGAGAAATGGTAGCCAAAGACGAAGGCAAGTAACAGGACTCAGATTAGGACAAGACAAGTGCAGTGCGAGATAAACTTAACAACAAACGAAGTCAACAGCAACCCAGCACACAGACAGCCAAACGACAAGGGGGAGAGGCTGATAAGGGAGCGCGAGAGAGAGAGAGAAAGACAGTGATGGGGTGGTGAGTGGAGACAGAGTGCTGCAGAGTGGAGCCAGAGGGAAGTTAGAGGGAGCGGCAGGTCGCAAGAAAGACAGGAGCACATATGGCTTTGGCCCACAATAAGAGAAAGAACAATGGCATTGACAATGTTTAGCACATGAGAAAACAGAGAAAAGAGGAGCAGTGTAGGCCACAGGGCGTAGGGAAAGGCAGTCGGCAGCAGGGCAAGCCATATTGAATGTAAGGTAAGGCAGTCGTCAGTCCATCCAAAGGAACGAACACCGCTAGGCAGACAAATTTATGAAGTGCTGATCCGACCGGCTGGCACACCTTCCGATTCATTTGCCTTGGCGCTGAGAAAAAGCAGAGGGGGGCAGCGAGGAAATCGAAGACGGATGGTGGGTGAAGCAACCAGAGGGGGGTGGGTAGGAGCATGGGGCAAGGGTCGTGGGGCTAGAGCTTTTTAGCCATAACAACAGATTTCCACTGCTTAGTTGATACTTATCCTGGGCACTCACACACAGCCAGACACAGTCAGACACAGACAGACACCGAATCGGAACCCAGCAACAATCAAACGTAAGAGCATATGACGTAAGTGTGTACATACGTAATACGTAATGTTTGCTTAACGTGAGACGAGATAGCGACAAAGGAGATTAGAATCAAAGACAAACACAGCCCCAAGACCGAGTCCAATTTCAATTCAATCTATTAAAAGAAAAAAGACAAAAGATAGTGGGGCGATGCGAGGGGGGAAAGAGAGGAGACTCCCGTTTGATAGTAAATGGAATTGTATAGGCCGCAGGTGAACCAAGTCAAGGGAAGACCCACCACGAAAGGAGGCTCGCTTCAAGTCTTTTGATGATCTGACTTCACATTTAATGGCTCTCTCCCAATTTCATACTACGTGGCCACACTCCCTGTAGCTTGTAGTTTCTGCTTCTTAATCTCATGCATGTTCCACTTCTTCTCCCTTTCCATTCCATTCCATTCCCATCAACCCATCGCAGTGTGTTTGCCCAGTCTCTGCCCGTAGTTCCAGCTCATCATTATGTATCTCAGTGGTCCATCTTCAGCAGCCGTTTCCTTTCCGCTGGCCCAATACTATCTACAGCTTCGCTCCGTTTTCCAATTCCACACATGCATACACTGTACATACAAATATTCCCTTCAATATCAATGCTCGTATGACCCTCAATCCACCATGCATGGCCATGGTACGCCGCACAGGCTGGCTGCTTCAACGAAAAGGCGCCGAAAAGTATGCTAAATGATTTCATTTAACCAGCAAATGACACCAACACCAATCCAACAGTAACAACAACAACAACAGACCCAACAACATCAACAGCAACAACTCAAACAGAACAGCAACAACAACAACAACGGCAGCGGCAGCAGATGCGAAATGCCGAAATGGATGTCGGAGCAGGGCAAAAGGAGAAGAAAACGAATGTAATTGCAGAAAATGAATAAATGAGGCGAGGCGAGGCGGAGACTGAAGCCACTGTTGGGCTGCTGTTGGGACGTATCCTTCCCTTGCCCAGCCCTTCGCCTTTGCCTTCCCGACCCATCCCACAGCCACACATCGATGTGGCTTGAATGCAACGCATGTTTTGCCGCTTATTGCCACACCAACAGCAGCCACAACGAAAAAAAAACAAGAAAGGAACTTCTGGCCAGCTGCTGCTGTCGCCGAAGCGTTTAATACCCTCACAGTTGAATCAATGCTTCGATTGGTGGTGCATTCGGTTTTCAATCGGGTAGTACCTGCCTCCGATCGTGTACCCATGGCAGCTGCATATATCATTGCTTATGCTTATGATACCGACGATTATGCACGACTTTTATGCATTTGGCCTGGGGTTCGCTTCAAATCAAAGCCAGCCTCTGGAAGGGCAACTTCCAAAGAAAAACAAAAACAAAAAGAATGAAAATGAAAATGAAATGAGCAAATGTACAAGCACAAACACTCACTCCCTCTGGTGCTCCTACTTATCCGCACTGCTGCTGCTGTTCCTGCCTCCCTCTCTCCACCATCGCTCTGCAACATTCTGGTGCTTCATAAATTCAAATTTGATTTTCATGTTGATTATGATGCGAGAGATGCGCAGATGATGATGGAAATGAAGATGGCAAATGGCAGTCAAGGCTCTAGACAGAGGGCAGGAGACAGAAGCCGGAGCAGGAGCCAGGACCCATAGCCAAAGTCAGAGCTCACAATCAGAGCCAGGAGCAGTCAGAGTCTGAGTCTGCCTTCTGATTATTGTCTCAATGTGTGCGTGTATCTCTCTCACTCACTCTCTTTACTGAATGCTCATTTTGGAGTATGTCTGTAGCCGGGCCTATGCGTATGTGTGCAGGGGGCGAAAGCTTCTGTTGACTGTGTTTTGCATTCCACTTGGATTTTATTTACGACTCTCTTTCTCTCTGCTGTTCTTCCTACGCCATTCGTCTTTTCTTTGGCTTTTACGCTCGCATTTACGGCTCTAATGAAACTTTTGCCCCGGCCCATTCAATCGGAGGACTATGAGCGACTATGAGCGACGTACGTATTTTGTTTCGCCCAGAAGGAAGCCCCTGCCCCTGCCCCCTGCACACACGTTCTGCTATACTCGTACTCGTTGCATATCTGCGTAGAGCGCTTACAATCTTTTCAATTTACCCATAAGTGATTAATGGTCAATAGCAATTAAAACTTTTTGCTCAACGAAAGTTTCCCCTGCCTCTGCTGCTGTTCGGGTGGCGGGTACGTGCAGGTACGGCTCTCCCCTTCTGTTTCGAGATGTGTAGAGTCCATTTTAAACGGGGCACTCACTAGCTTCAAGCTTCTACTATGGCTGTAAAATGGTTCAAGTAAGCTCAAATTTTATGTATTAAATGGAACTTCATTCAATCATACCAATTTATGCCTAGTACCAATCTAAATACATTCTCCTGAATATTTGTCAGCTTGAGTTGTGTGCAAGCAGTGCAGCATTCACCTAAACTGTATTGCATTCAGCAAGCAGTGAAAGCTTACGGTTTCGTTTTGCATGCACAGGCAGCTGATCGGTCAAGCAGTGCGCAGCTAAAACCTAAAACTTTTTGTTTTCGTTTTGCCTTAACGTTGTACTGCAAGTAAAGTGTCGAATCCGAATTCATTTAAACGTTGTCTCTTGCGTTTCTTCAACTGCATGCTATCAGGCCATATCGTGTGGCTTCAATCTTTTACGCCATTCTTGCCCAGCTCCACTCTCTCTTGCTGTCTGTTCTTTTTGTAGCAAAATGTAGCTGGAAATGTCCAAATGCAAATGGCCAAAACAATCAAATGCGTTCATAAAGTCAACTGACTTTATTGCAGCCCCTCGACCCCGCTGCCTGGCTGGCTACCAATCGTCAGCGCGGTTAATGCCCAAAAGCGGCGACAGCAACGACGACGACGACGATGACAGCAGCGTTGCACTCCCATCTCCAGCTGTATCTGCTTTTTGCATCTCCCTGTGCATTCCCCTTTTTTGCCATTTTCATGGCAATACCAATTCCCGTTGCACTTGGCCAAAAGAACACACAAAAACACACAGCTGCACCAGGGGGAGGAAGTGCAGCAATAACCAAGCGACTGGCGGCAGCTGCTGGCGACTGTCCGCATCCACGTCATCGCCATCGACGACATCGACATCGAATGGTGGGTGAAGGCAACAAAAGACGCCATCACCATCACCAGCGCCGTGCCGTTCTGCCTTTTCTGGCTGCCTCTTCAATGCCTCTCAATGGCACGCACAAAAGTTGAATTCTCCCGTAAAACTCTCGTTCTCCATTACAATTGTAATTGTGAAAGGCAATAAGTTGCCAGTGTCCGGGGGGGTGTGGTGCCGGTGAATGAAAAGGGCAGAACGCATTGAGGCACTTACACACAAGCGAGCCCCAATGTTGCATACCGTTCCATGCCAATGATTGGAGGCCTCAACCTGTCGCAGGTCGCTCGAAATTTCAATACGATCTGGCAAAGCGATTAAGTTGCAGCTCTAGAGAATTTCCATCATTTTTATAGCTCTAAAAACACTAACATTACTTTTAATTAATTTTTGGACTTTTTATTCGTTTTCTAACTCGTCTCCTGCATTGCTTTTGGGGAAAGGAAATCCAAACTTCGACTGTCCAAACTGTCGAATCGAGCCCACAACAGGTGGAAGTAACGGACACGTGTCTGGTGTCATAACAACCAGCAGAGACAATATACGGCCGAATATACGGCCCAGAAGGGCCTCACTGTGACTGGGGCTGGGATCTGGCCATTTGACTGCGGATAAATGAGGGGCTGGGAGGCCCAACTGGTTGACTGGCTCAATGGTTCACTCACCACTCAGATACGGCTGTTACTCGTATTGAAGTTGAAGTTTTTCGAGCGTGTGCTTTCGATTGGGTGACAGAGTCAAAGTAGAGGCTGCACAAAGTATGCAACAAATAGCTGCAACGGCAAGGGGCAACCAAACCAATCAGCAATCCACTGGACGCAATGATGAACGAAACGTATGACCAATCGAAGCGATGCCCCGGCCACTGAGGCGGGAGAAGGCATGAGACAATTTTCAAATATCAGCGAGAGAGAGATCTCTGGGAGCAATGGGAGTCAGCAAAACGCTTTCGGGCTCAATAAAGTGGCCGTAGTAGGCTTCACGCATTAACGGAGACATTCGTAATGCTACAGTCAGTCGAAACGCAATTAAAAACGTATGAGGAATGCCGTCAAAGGTGAGCCTGGCCTGGAAAATATTGGGGCCATTCCCTTATGGCCAAAAGCATAAAATAAACAAGGCATGGCAAAGTATGGCAAAAGTTGCACTTTTCCTTTGCAGTTTATTCACGCAAAAAATCAACACACAGGCAGCAGTTTACGGCTCACCAGCGGATTTCCGCTCCTTACTCCTATTGCGGCATCCGTCTACATGGGAGAGAAAAAAAGGGCTGCCCTGACTGTACCTGAAAATGAAATCAAATTGATCAGCTGGGACCTTGTCTCGCTCTTGCTCTCCCTCTCTCTCTGCTGAAACCCTTTTGCCCTCTGTCTGTTGCTTGCTATATCCAAATAATTTGCAGCACTTACCCAGACATGGTGTCCCACACCGCACAGAGGTAAGACGTTGGGGGGGCGGCTACAACTGGAGCCATAAACTGAACATAACCTCACATAAACTTGAAAAGAAGAGTGCCACCTAAAATGGCCCGAGTAGCTGAGCAGAGCAGAGTCCCTCGTAAAGCAGCAGCTCCTGTTGCTTCTCCAATGCGTTACTCCAGTGTGTCCTTGCCACATACACACACACACACACATGAACACACGACTATGGCTGTGTATGGCTGTGTGTGGATGTACATCAAACCCCAGTGCAGGTCGCCGCAAAAGGCAACAAAATTCAATTTACTATGCGCGCTTTATGGCCGAATCCAGCCGTGTGTTTGTCCATGACCATGTCTGACACCCTCTACCCTCCCCCTTGATTACGTACCCAA
Source organism: Drosophila subsilvestris (assembly GCA_035043285.1). NCBI lineage: Eukaryota > Metazoa > Arthropoda > Insecta > Diptera > Drosophilidae > Drosophila > Drosophila subsilvestris. The sequence continues at coordinate 6,334,580 of JAWNNB010000133.1, read as the reverse complement.
ACGAATCAGACTTTATGGCCGGCAGAGCTTCATGCTCGACCATGCCCCCTCCCCCCCCCCCCCCCCATGCGCGCACTCGAGGCCCCTCGCCACTGGCTCTATGGCCTATCCATACACATTCCGTTCCTGTGCCTTTGCCCCTGTGTCTGTTCCTGTGCCGGGGAAGAAGTAATTACAAGTGTTTGCTTATTAAGTTCCATGGCTCATTAGGCGCCGACGATAAACGCCGTCAGAAGAGCAGCAATCACCATAGAGGGGGGGAGGCTGAGGTTGAGGGTTGCAGACCGACTTTGGTTAGATGGAGAGAGGACACTCGCTCACCGCGGGCCATCGACACCGTATTAAGTGGAGAGGCAAGAGCAAGCGATGGAGCAGTGGGAGGGTGGAGCTTGCAGCTTCAAGTGTTGCCACAACAATGGAGGCAACAAGGTCGCCTAAGCCCCGGCCGCATTATCTAATTGTCAGTCTTAGCGCGGGGGATTACTGTACTAATTTTTCAGCTCACTCCGCAGGTCGTTTCTGTGGCACTTCACCATGCCCACCCCCCCCTTCCGTATCTGTGACGCATGTGTGTGGCGGCGTGGCGTGGAGCATTTCGCTTTTGGCTTCTGCGTTTTGGCCATGGGCAATCAGCGGAATTTCGTAAAACCCGTAAACAACGCGGCCAAAAAGGAAACATTCCGGCTAGCAGCAGGCTGGGCCATGGCTGTGGAGCGCTTTACTTCCTGATTGAATGAGCGAGCATAATCACGATCTACCCACACTGAAGCTCGGAGTCACCATTTCATGGCACCTTTTTTTTTGTTGAATCTCTTTGCCATTCGTTCCGCGACTGACACTTTTTGACTGCTTTTGGGCATTTCTTTGGCTGTTTTTCTCCAGCTGTTTGCTATTTTTATTTAACTCTTTTTCATTATTTTCTCTGCTGCTTCGCCATTTGTGCTTTCTCCTGCCGCTTGCTGCTGATGTTCGGCGACGGAGTCACCTTTAGGGGCACGCCTCCACTTGTGCGCCCAATCCAACTTCCACCTTCCACTTAACTCTTTTTTTCAATCTTTTCTTTCGCTGCTCAGCATTTTCTTGCTCTCTTTGTGCAGCCCCTGGCTGCCCACCCGTCTGCCAATTACCAATTAAGCTTTGCTTAAAGCCCAATTAATACCCAGTCCGCACGGACTGCCGCCTGCCCCTGGCCATGGCCCCTTAGCATCATCAGCATCATCATCATCAATGCAATTATTGACAACAAAGCTCGGCGCTGTGCCAAATCCCAGCCAGAAGCGGCAATCGGCTAACTGGGTCGAGAGCCATCATTCCGAGTCACTCACGGACACTCCTCACATTGGACAGATAGATAGACAGAGAGAGAGAGAGAGAGAGAGAGAGAGAGAGAGACAGACAGATAGAAGGGAGGCAAGGGAACACTCAAAGAAAGGTTAAGGGGAGCACACAAGCACACAATGCCTCAACAGACTGGTGGGCTGTGGTTGGGAGCTGTACGGTAGCATCCGACGACATGGATAACCCTGAGCAACCAAAAAACAAAAAAAAACACAAAAAGATGGTGTAGGAGAGGGGGAGGCACTGGTTGGCGGTGGCTTCTCAGCCAGGAGAGGTAAGTGAAAAAATTGGTCACTGATTAAATTCAACACGTTGTGGGATTAACTAACTTGTTTTTTATTTGCCAAACGAAATTGTGTTGTTAACTTTTGGGGCTCCGGCCGCAGCAGGCCAGCAATTACACCTACTCCAAAAATCAACCTCCCTCCCACGCCCCATGCCCAACCCCAAACCCCCACTGGTTGAACCCCATTGAAGGCCCTCGAGCATTCAGACAAAAACACTCCGCGACTCTCAAACCGACAGTCAGCCGGCCAGCTAGCCAGCCGGACTCTGACTCTGATTCATGTGCCCGCAGGGGGTGTGGTGTGGTATGAAGTTGTAGGCGCCACTAAAAGAGGAGCAGTGGCACGAGAGTAGGCTGTGCCATTTTTTTCTTCGATTCTCCCTTTAGGGCTAGTCAACAAATGTCTCAGCATAGCCACCCAACCACGCAATCACCACCATCCCCAGTCGCCACTGTTGCGTCATTAGCGACAACATAAAAAACAAGAAGCGAAATGCGGCGACACGTGAATCGAATGCGGGCATATCCAGCAGAAGTAGTGAAGCTCGGACAGTGTCCCTATTAATCTTTTGTACGTTCTGTTCCTGTAAAGAGAAACCGAAATTCGCTTTAAAAAGATCACTCTTAGTTTTAGGTCTAAATACTCGTTACTCGCTACACGTTACTCGCTACTCGTTACTCGAGTTCGCTATTAGCTATACAATTATTTACTGCTAATTTATCATAGCTAATAATTGAAATAAATAAATCTCCCCCTTAAAAGGGATCTTAATGGATCACTCAGCCAATGTGAATCCATTGGTAGTATAGCAAATGCTTGCATACATTCCGCTGCCAAAACGGGAATGCCCAGAACAATAGAGAGTCAAAGAGAGAGAGGAAGAGGGAGACAGAGAGGCAGCCATTCCGCAGAACGCCGCCGCCGGCGGGAAATCGTTTTTGTTTTTGAAGTTTGCCCAACTGAAGCAAAAGCGTCTCAACGGGAGGAACAGCAGCAGGAGCAGGAGCTGGAGCAGACCCCCCCGCCCCCCCTGCAGCAGCGAGCTGCACAGAATGGTGTCTGGAGTCCTAGAGTCCGCAGTGTCCTGGGCAGGCGTACGCTGCCGCGCTTCTGCGGTGCGGAAGCGGGCTAACCTGGCCAACAACTTGAGGCGACTTTTTGCACTCATTTCGCACGTTCAAACAAAGGAGTGGAGGTACCCAAGCGGGGCGTGCGGTGCGGTGCGGTGCGGTATGGGAGGCACACAGCGAGCCCAAAGTAATTGGTGGAGCAAAGACACACGGGACAGACATGGACCAAAGAAAGGACTAGAACGGTCGGTAGAGTCGGTCGGACGGGGCTCATCCGCAGAAAGCCAGGCGACAAAAATCATTCTACTGCGCGAACTTTCGCTTTGGCATAAAGCTGCGGCAGAATTTCCTTGGCGACTTAGAATTGGCTGCTCATCCTCAGATCGATTTTGCTGCATTAGTTTTATTTTTTTTCAGAAAAATTATCTTTTCCTGCTGTGATCTTTCCTATTTGTGATGGCGGTTGCAATTGCAGACTCTATTCCATTTTTATGGGCAATCTTTGGCATTAATTTCCATCATATTTCCATCAAAAAATAGCACAAATATTTACCCATAAGAATTCTTTCCATTCCGTAGACTACTCGTCTTTGATTTTGTCGCCTGTCTATGTGTGTTTTTTTGGGAGCAGAACGCGAACAGGCGGAGGCAGCTTCAGGCTACACTTCCCCTGGCTCCTGGCTCCTATCGGCTGGCTGCGTTCCTGCTGCTCCCTGGATGCTATGCTGCTGGAGAGATGGAAGTGGAACAGAGTAGAATGGAGGCGGCAAAAGCAGAAGGCATTAGGGGCATCAGCCGCACACGAAAATACAGTTAGCTTAAAGCATTTCCCGTATTTTACTGTCATGCCACATTGCCACACGGCTGCTTCTCCATCTCTGTATCTGTGTATCTTCTGTGTGTGTGTGTGTGTGTGTGTGTGTTTAGGGGAAGGGGTAGGGGAAAGTGGGTGGCTTGGGTAGGTTACACCAACGGTGCTTTGGGGTTTTCTACTTGGTCGTTGTAAATTACTTGATTCGTTGTTGGAATTTAATTAACATTTTCCTAAGTTTACTTTTAGTCTTTTTAGTAACTCTCTGTCTCTGTCTCTGTCCCTGTCGCTGTATGTGTGTGCTGTCTCTCTCTCTCCCGCTCTCTCTCTCTCTCTCTCTCTCTCTCTCTGTGTAGTGTGTGTGTGCGTGTGTGTGTGGCACTGACAGGCAGTGGAGTTGGAGTTGTCCCTGTGCGTCATGCGGGCAGCAACGGACTCAAAGCTTAGGAATTGCTGGGCTTAAACATTCATGCTTGTGTTGGTAAGCACACACACACACACACACACACACCCACATGCAGCCACTGCACTATGGTCCAAACGACCACTTTTTTGGAATAAATTAATAACTCGCGAACGAAACAAGATTTTCTTATTTGGTTTTACGTATTGGATATGGGTGTGGCACCGCCTTTTTTTAATAATGCATATTAAAAAATAATGAGTTATAGGGAATAACAAACTTTTATAACATTTTTATTAAGAAATTAATGTAATTCATTTTAACTAATATTATAAAGGCGTGGCACGCATAAAACGAACACAAATTTTGATTTAAGCAACAAAATTTGTAAATTGTTTCCGCAAAGAAAACGCTTTTTCCATGGTGCTCGTTGGGTCAAAAAAGTGGCGGCTTTACTACTGGGTTCTGTACAGCCTTGCGAATCAATTTGGCTTTCTCTGGGCATAAAAATAAATGTTGTAGAACAAAATAGAACGCCAAACAACTCTGTATTGTTGATTTTGAGGTTATGATCTACTAATGCAAATTTTAAGATTTGTGGTCAAATGGGGTATTTCTTACTATATACATTTCAACAAGAATTTATTAATCTACGACACACAATAGATTTTAAGGTGCGACTCGGTGGCACTCAATTGTTATAGCTTTTCAAAAATCAATCACTGTATGTGACATGCAGATACAATAATTGCGCGTGTAGACAATATGGATTTTCAACTATTTATATGGCTCATATGTAACAAGCATTTACATATGTATGTATATATACCTATGTACTTATCTGCTGTCGAAATGTTAAAATTGTTGCAGTTTTTGATGTGCTTTAATTGGCAATCAAAACGAATGATGTGACTGTGGTGAATAGGAATCTAAACAATGCATTTCCAGATGTAGAACTTTCATATTGTGGCCTAATCAAACGGAATGTAATGGACATATGAGCATAATCATAATCATAATCATCATGTCTCAAGCCTCCTTCCCCGAAACTGGGACTATTCACTGTCAATTGTGGTTTCAATTAGCATCAATGCTATTTTTATGGCTTGTCATAGCTACCATTGAATAAATTTAAGAAGGGAACATAGAGCCGCCAGTGGTTGGAAGTTGCAGGACCTCAATGCAGCGCATCAGACACCAAACATCGGACATCTGATAGGCGGACAGTCAAACAGGCGGCTGCAATATCAAAAGGAATTTGAAATCAAACCAACCCAGGTCCAGGTTCATGTCCAGGCCCAGCAATTGCAATCATTTATATAAAAAACAAACAAGCAAATAAATTAGAATTAAGCAAATATGAATAAAATGCACAGTTGAAAAAATACTGGGCAAAATGGAATGGAAGGCATGTAAATCGCTTGTTTCGGTGCAAGCAACAAAGGATATGTAATGCATAAATATGTACATATGTACATACCTACAGACACACATATTGAGAATTGAAATCAAATGCAATAAAATGCGACTCTGACATGTGGCGATATGTTACACCCCAAGCCGCCTGCCTGCATAGAAATAAAAGAAAGTAATTTTCAAATGAAAATAAATACACACATACACACATGCACTTGTAAAAAAAAGAGCAAAATCATATACAATTTAAATGCAGCAAATTGCATTTGGTAATCGAATCGTATCGACTCCAATCGACTTCAATTGCACCCACAAAAGGTCGGCCACTCGTCCACTTGGCTCCCAAATCGAATCGAATCGAATCGAATTGAATTGAATCGACACTGCAAACTACAAACTACAAAATTTGCATACACGAGTACGAGTACGAGTATGAATGAGGGAGGGGGGGAAGGAAGCCTGTTCGACAGCTTTTTGCCATAATTGTTGGCCTAATGACTTAATTCCTTGGCCCATGGCTAAGTCGGGCACTCAAAACGGGCGGCACCGGCACTGAGCTCTGTGCGAAAGCCGAGCAGAGGCGAGCCGAGGCGAGGCTCTGTGTAATCCCATTGAGGGAAAACAGACACAAAGGCGCTCGGTGTCTCGATGTCTCGGTGTCTCGGTGTCTCAGTGTCTCAGTGTCTCGGAGTCATTGTCCTCAAGTGCTGAGGCTGCACAGCTCAGCCATAGCATCGATGCGAAGGTGTTTGGATATCATAAAACTTGGTCATTCCTTGATGAAAGTTCACCAAAAGATTGCATTATTTAAATAAATATTCGAACATTCGTTTTGTCCGTTCTTTGGCTTAAGTTTAAGTGCTTAAAACATAGGCGAAAATATGCGAATTGAATGTTGAAATATTTTTAGAAATTATCATAAGGAAAACTACGAAGAGCTTTAAGCATTTTAATAATCTTTATCGCTCTTAGTTTTCGCTGGCTACCACTGTACCCACCTGTACCCCCTGTACACCACCGTACCCGCCTGTACCCACCTGTACCCACCTTTACCCACCTGTACCCCCTTGCACCGCCCTTTACCCACCTGTCTTCGATGAGATTTCCATTGTCGGCGCGTTTTGTGCTCCTCTCCGTGATAAATAAAAACATTTTGCAGAGCAACTAAACTTCATTTTGGAGCCACCAGAAGGAGGCACCACATCCCTTAGTGTGGTGGACTGGGGGGGATGCCCCGCCATTGCTTGACAAAGTAAGCTCAAACAATTTCATTTGGCAAGCAAACAGAAACAAAAATAGACACACAAAAGGCACGCACACATGCACGTACGCACAACAGCACACAGATACACACACACACACACACACACACCCACACACACACACTCTTATAACGGTACATTAATTGATAATTGTTTTGTGCTCAAAAGAAATTAAACAGCAGCAGAAGCAGACTTCCTGCCTCTCCACTGCCACCAAATTGCCACTCCTACCCGCACTGCTTCCTCCTGCTTGACTCCCATTCGTCCTTACACCCCATTACACTGCAGATGTAGAGCAAAGTGAAATGAAGAGAAATGCTTGGATGGCTGTGGTGGCCTGGCTGCTACACTCGGCCCCGTCCATGTCCTCGTCAACTACCTTTTGTTGCCCCTCATTTTCAACAAAATTCTTTTTTTATTTTGTCTATCTGCTTGCCGTTCCAGAGAGGGAATGATGATTTTCACCAACAGATCAAAGGTACATATGCAACGAATGGAGAGACTTAATTCCATTTGCGGTGCCCCCCCATGGGATATAAAACGGAATTTTGAATGCATTTTTTGCATTTTGGTTTTTTCTGTGTGTTTGGATTGCAAATGGTGCACATCTTTTTTCCCAGTTATCCTATTGCATGCATAGTACATACATACATATGTACATACATCACTCACTTATTGTTTGTTTATTAAATACGTTTTTCTACTTCCAATTTTGAAGCAATTGATCGAAGGATTTATGTACATTCTTTTTGTAAAAATTCAGCAGCGAATGATTTGTGTTTATTGTGGCGTATGAGTCTGGTCGCTTAGGGGTAATTTATGCAGCTAGTGGAAGTAAATCCAACTCAGTTATAAATATACTCAAGTATTGGATAATGGATACTTATCCGACATAAAGCAGCAGCAGCAGCAGCAGCAGACAACGACTTAAGCATTGGCATACACATGATGCATAAAATATGATGATGATATGTATGATGCGTATACGCAACGTTGGCAAATCCATTCGGTATTTGCTTTACATACTCGTACAATGTTCGCAGTGAATTCGTCTTTGGCTTGGCTAGAGGGTGGCTGTAGGGGGTATCTTAATGGTCGGCAGCATACGTTTCATTGGAATTGAATCTTCTTGCTACCTATTTTCATTAACTTTTTGCGTTTGCTGCTTGTTTTGGACATGTTGAGGTGCCGCAACGACCCCGTGTCTGCCTCCGTCTCTGCCCACGCTCAAACTTAATTGAACGATTAGTTTTTGTACGTGAACGTGGGTTGTGTATGCCCCCGTGCAGCAGCAGCGGCAGTGGCAGCAGCAGCGGCAGCAGCAGCAGGTGCCGCCCCGGAAGTCCTTCTGTTCTGCTGTCCTGCTGCTGCTCCTCCTGTGTCTCTGGCCACTATTTAATTTTATCTGCTCTGCTTTAGGTTTTATTTTCGTTTTTATCGCATACAGCAACAAAAACTATGTACAACAATTTGCCACGCCCACCCAAAAATATATCCCAAAAGAGAGGGATGGAGAGGGGGAGAGACAGAGACAGAGAAAGACAGGAAGACAGGAAGACAGGAAGACAGGAAGAAAAAAGTCAAATGGCAAAGCACTAACAAGTCAAAAGGCCACAGCAAGAAGCAGGAGGCAACAACAAGTAATAGTAATGACAGCCAAGACTTAAGACTGGCGCGGAGAAGGAGCAAAAAAGGCGACAAAGAGAGGAAGAGTGAGAGAGTGAGAGTGAGGGTGGTAGACGGAGACGGAGACAGAGAAGAGACAGAGCGATAGATGGGCACAAAAGTTAAAATAAATAAAACAAAGCAAACGCATGAAACGACACAACAGAGCCACAAGCACAGAGAGAAGTAGTGGAAAACGGGAAAGAAGAAAGAAGAAAGGAGCGTGGAGCAAGGATAGAAGTAGTGGCTGGGGGGTGGTGTGTTCTGCGAGAGGTACAAGGCACTGCCACGCCTACACCACCAACCAAATGGCAGGACTACAAAACGTGGCCAAAACGACACAAGAAGCCCGCCTAAAAATGACAGCAAATGTGGCAAGATGTCGCCCCCCCCCCCCCCCCCGAACCTCCCTCAGCAGAAACAACCAAAAGAAAAGGCATCTAGAGGGTGGGTGCGGGGTGCGGTGGTTTGGGGTTAGTAGGAAACTGGAGCGTTAAATAGTAGCTGCACGGGGAGTGTGATGGTGCGGGGAGTGGGGGGAGTGGCACGAGGCAATATCAGATAATTTAAAGCAACACCGTCGATGGCTGGCCTTGTCGTTGTCGTTGTCGCTGGCGACATTCCTCCAGCTCCTGAATTCTGACTCCTGTTTCTCCACGAAACCCAGGGCCCCACCCCCCCTCCCCCTTCCTGCCTTGTGTCGCTGTGTCTCTGTGCCACAGCACTGCTTTAGTGCCCGTGCCCGCCAAAAAGCCGAATGGCAACTGTTGATAATGATGATGGAGATGCCGTCGACACGCTCTCGCCTTGGGGGCACAGTGTGCCGCTGAGAACTGAAACAGGAAGCGCAGGCGAGCTGGCAGGCTGACAGCCAAGCCGTTAAAGCCTCCACAGAAAGCCCAACAAAGGAGCTTAGATCAAACAGCATTTTGATCCATACATAGATCCAGCTAAGAATTTAAGAAAATTTAAGCACTTGGACTGGCACGTTGACACTGGAATCACAGGGCAAAGGCCTGCCTCAAAGCTTTAAGGCCAAACAACTACGGCGATCGGCTGGGCAGGCTGCCACTGTGGCTGAACTGCTGGCTTCTTGACGTTCCCGCATATACATACGCACACGCGCGTGAATCGAGCGGCACGCGTCACAGGTCACAGCAGAGGCAAACCCCACACAAAGCGGTGAAGCAGTGGCGAAGCAGATGGGAAGCAGTGGGGAAGCAGTGGTGAAGCAGCAGAGAAGTCTGTCTTGTCTCTCGCGTTGTCTCATTCCTTTGCCACTCACAAACACACACGCGGTAATTAATTTTATTTAATTTAATTTTCGACGACAATTCAAGCGACAAGAGGCACGAGGCAGGGCACGTCTTCGTGGTGATGGCGGGGTAGGGGGCAGGGGGTAGGGCGATAGGGCGGTGCTTCTGTCACACAGGAAAAAACAAGTTAACAAAACGTCAACAATAAAAGGAAAGCCGGCAAAATGGCCAACGTGGGTCAAGGCAGACAATGCCAAAAAGCAGCTTACCTCTGCTTTCTGCTCTCTCTCTCCCTCGCTTCATTCTCTTTTACTTATTTCAGCAAAAGATGAGGCCAAGACCCAGACCCAGACCCAGACCCAGACCCTGTCCGTGTCCGTGGCCGTGTTTCGTGCAGGGGGCACATAATTATCAACCACATCAGCCACAGACGACAAGACTTTGATAATCATCAGCCCAGCAGCGGGGGGTGGTGGCAGTGGCGAAAGGCAGTGGAGAACAACAACGAAATTGGCGAAACGAAACGAAGTAGGAAAACAAGTTTAACTTAATTGTCAACATTGTGCCAGGCGGTAGTAGGGGAGTAGGGACACTTTCTTGCCTTTGCCGAAGCAGATGCCGGGTAGATGCACTACCCAGCAGACATTTTTCATACGATCTGCCAGGAGGTTTCCACCTAGCATTGGTTCAGTCCGGGCATAGAAATTATTTGAACATTCAGAAAATGTGAAAGGAATTCTTGGAAAGATATTGTCAGCTTCAGACTCACCTAGTGCCAAAACTATTTATAAATTTGCGCAGAAGTGGCAAACAAAATACGACTATAAGGAGCATTAATACACTATCATTGTGGTAGGGTATGATAGGGTGCTATGAAAATGGGTCTCGAAATGCCACAAACATCTATGTAAGCCAAATCGTCATACCCTTTGGCAGGGTGCAAACAACAATGAAGGAAGGGCAAACGAAAGAATGAGAAAGAGCGGAAGAGCAAAGCAGCAGAGAACAAGCAAAAGCTGAATACCAAAACGGAAGAGCATAAAGTAACGGCACTAATGATGGAGCACGCAATCTTCGATGGGTGGTGGCGGAGCGGCAGCGAATGATTAGGAGATGAGAGAGAAGAGAGCAAGTCGAAAGGGAACTGTCAACGAACGGCGAAATTTATAAGCGCGCACTAAATTTCGGTTTTGGTTTTTGTTTTGTTTTGTTGTTGCACAGCTTAAGCGAGAAAACCGAGAATTAAAAACTGAAGACTAATGTGAAAGCAGCTGCCAACTTAACCCCTTGCGACCGCACCCAAATAAATCCAATTTCAATCCAAGGCGCAGACAGATAGACAGGCACACACACACACACACATGCTGCAAGTGGGGGCCGACGCCAGGAGTACCGGGAGTACCCAGCACTCTACTCTTTATATCAACCTGCTGTGCCAAACTGCTGCAGCAACACATTATACCCCGTTTTGCACTCCACAAGTCGTATCTGTCGGTGGGGGGAAAGAACAGCCAAATCGCATCGTGCGCGTCACTAATGAGACTCTAAACAAATCCCCCCAGCCAGTGTCCTGGCTGCGCTCCCTCCATCCAGGGAGCCATCGCATGCCAGCACGCTTCTCATAACCCTTAACACCCTCTCCAAGCAAGGAGACAAAGCGAAACCCCAAACAGGCAGCGCGACACAGCAATAAAATTTAAAAGCGTGATTATTTGCAAGCAAACAAAAAAAAAGACAAAAAAAAAAAACCATAACAAAAAAGTTGGTTAGAGCCACCAAAGAGGGTTTTGGGGCTGGAATTTTTGGGGTGGCTTTTAAGGGAGGAGGGGCTAATTATGATTGGCCATGGCCAAAAGCTAATTGCAACTAATTTTGGTCGCAAAGCAAGCAAAGCAAACAAAAACGAAGCAATAACCGCAGAATAATGAAAAAGGCATATTTCAAATTTGAATTCAACGCAGGCGCCCGCTTTCGGCAGCATAGAAAATATCGATATCAGTGGCGGAACGGAGCCTGGAACTGGAACCAGCAATGCAAAGTGTGTACACACTGTTGTAAAATTTTGTATTTAAATTGTGAAAATAAACTTATTTCCATTAGTTTAAATAGTTAAAGTGCTGTCGATACTGAGCCCATAACATGTTGGCTCTGAGGGGTTCAAACAATAAGATGAAGTCATTTTACTTTTAAAAATGACCGCCAAACTCCATTTACCGCACAAAATATATCGAAATTGTTTTTACTCTCAAATCGTGGGGACTTCAGTTGACCAAGGACCTCAAGGACACCTGTAAATATGTTAACAGAAGAGAAGTGAATGTTAAAACATCGATGGTTTTCATCGGTATTTTTACGGTATATTATGTAAACGAGAGGATATATTTGGGTATATTTTTGAGTATCAGACGGTATATTTCGTCGATAAATCCGCGGTCACACTGTTCTGCAGTCCCTAGTCCACTGCAGTGTTGCCCATTTAGCTATTTTCTCCAAAGGTCTAGCGTTTTTAAATTGTCAAATGCTGGATAAATATTTTATATATATATAAATATATATATATATATATTTTAAATAAATAAATAAATTTAAATCTAGCATTAATGCAGAACTTAGCGACTTGCATTTTTCACTACGCTACGTTTTTTTAGGTACTAATTTTCAGGCTTTTATAGCTATTTTAAAAGGCTAGCTTAGCTGTTTTATGACCCGAAGAGTTGGCAGCACTGGTCCACAGCTAAGAAGAAATAAAGGAAAATATTGGCGGACAACATGGGCGATGTGGACAAATGGATAGAGATTGTTAAGGAGTGCAAGTACCTGCCCGAAAATGAATTGCGAAAGCTCTGTGATATGGTCTGCGACATCCTCCTGGAGGAGACAAACATACTGCCAGTGAGCACGCCCGTCACCGTCTGTGGCGACATACACGGCCAGGTGAGTGTCGCCGCAGCGTGCTTTGTTCCAAAACTGCTTGAACCCTCACCCAACGAACACCATAAATTGTCTGCTTTTGTTTGTAGTTCTACGACTTGGAGCAGTTGTTCCGGGAGGGCGGCCAGGTGCCGGACACAAACTACATATTTATGGGAGATTTCGTGGATCGGGGGTACTACAGCCTGGAGACATTCACCCGCCTGCTGACGCTTAAGGCGCGCCACCCCAGCCGGATCACACTGTTGCGCGGCAACCACGAGACGCGGCAAATCACCAAGGTGTATGGATTCTTCGACGAGTGCTTTGGCAAATACGGCAACACGAATGGCTGGAAGTACTGTTGCAAGGTCTTCGATCTGCTTACCATTGCTGCGGTGAGAATTGTCCCAAAGTGTCCGAATCCTCATTGGAAGGGTCCACCATTTGTCGTGTTTTGCTTTCCTCTTGCAGATCATTGACGAGGAGGTGTTGTGCGTGCATGGCGGCCTCAGTCCCGAGATTATAACCCTGGATCAAATACGAACCATCGAGAGGAACGGTGAGATACCGTACAAGGGTGCCTTCTGTGATCTGGTCTGGTCCGACCCGGAGGACATGGAGTACTGGGGCCAGAGTCCGCGCGGCGCCGGCTGGCTCTTTGGTCACAATGTCACCAAAGACTTTATGGCCATCAATAATCTCGATCTGATCTGTCGTGCCCATCAGCTGGTCAACGAGGGCATCAAATACATGTTCGATGGCAAGCTGGTGACCGTCTGGTCGGCGCCCAACTATTGCTACCGCTGCGGTAATGTGGCGGCCATCCTCAGCTTTGAAACGGCTCAGCAGCGTTCAACGAAGATCTTCCTGGCCGTGCCCGATGATGAGCGTGTCATACCCAAGCAGAATACGACGCCCTATTTCCTCTAAATCCATCCCGCACAGCTGTGGTATTTGCTTCAACTCAGGATTGCGTCTATGGCTCCCCCTCCCCGAAAGTTGCAGGTGAGGGAGGAGGAGCCAGTCTACCTAGGAAAACCAATAACCCCCGCCCCCAAAAACGCCATTCGCCAGCAGCCGCCTTCACACCTGTAGTTTGCTCTTCCCTTTCTTTTTTTTTTTTGTAACTATACTTTATGGCAACAAACATATCTAAATTTAAGAAGAGTAACGGAACATGTCGTCTGTTTCATCGGTTGGGAGGAGCATGGTGGGAGGGAGCAAACGCCTTTATCTATATAGAGATACATACATACATTTATTATACATAGATATTCGTTCAAATGTGGATTCCAATCTTATTTATTTCTGTGAGCAAACCAAATTGCAATTACAAATTTTTATACATTTTTGTAACGATATTTACGCAACAACTAAAAAAAAACTTTTGTTTCCCCCAACAAACAACAACAAGAACTTTTTATGTGAGAAACAAAGTTTCCCCCAAAGACAAAACAAACACTGCGCGATTACGACAAAAAATAAAATTTTAAAAAAATTTTAAAAAATTTCTATGTAGATTCTTAAATAAATCAGGAAGCGTTCAGTAGTTAGAGAGAGATGCAGCTACTAGCAAACAATAGAGAGAGAGAGAGAGAGGAAGTACTTTAGGCAGGATTCCACTTCCGCATTGCACAGGATTCGTATCTACATCTGTTTTTATTGGAGACTGCTCCATCATGTAAATTATATCTATTATGGAATAGTTATCTCTGGAGTTCATCTTCTAGTCTTGCAATTTGATCAAGTGATACCTTTACAGAAAGCCTCGAATGTAAGCATTAGTAAACCAAAGAAACGCCGTTACATTTGCATTCCATCTTCTTGTTCTTCATGACTTTAGACAGCTACCCATGAAGACTGCTGTTCAATGACATAAAATAGTACAGCAAAACTCAATACAAAACCCAACGTTCAAGTTCTACATGTTTCTTGAGGTTTAATATTTAGTTTTTAATCAATTTTGTTTTTGGCATCGGTTAGTAAGGTGCTGGCCAACGCTTCAATAGGATTTGTATGTATCCTCCCTCAGACTGACACATATTAATGGTTACAAATAAATAAAAGAGAGGATACAATATCCAATCCAATAGTATGCATGCTATCTACAACTAGCCAGAGTTACAAAAAAAATCGTTATCGAGAGAATTATTTTTAATCCATCTGATCCGTCGCGGGTATCTACTTTCCCCACAGAATACATAGTTATTCCTGCAGTTGATCGTTGATCAGACATTGCAAAATATTTACAATATATGTTCTATATATCTACGTGTATGTGTTCAGTTTATTCCGCATACAGGATGAACAAAAGTTTCTTATATAAATAGTTTTTCTATTTTCGTTCACGAGCATCAACGGCAACGGCGACCACAAAACCAAACCAAACGAAACCAACGGATACGCCCCACATGAATATTTTCTTACTGTGTTCATTCATTAAATGAAAAGAAAGAAAATAGAAGAAATATATTTTTAAAAAAATGCATAAATTAAACTAAAATTGTTGTGAGGTGTTACCCCATAAGATGCCTCCCCCCTTCATTACGTTTCGGTTCGTTTTATTATTCTACAACAAAATAAATTGAACAAAAAATAATAATAATAATCACTAGTTCTTCTTTTGTTCTTTGTTTTGTCTAATAATATAATATAATAAGAGTTTTCTTTTTATCGTTTCATTTTCATTTGTTTTGGGGGATTGTATAATTCATTTTATGGCTTCCAGGCCATGCTCACAGTGTGTATGTGTGTGTGTGTGTGTAAGTGTGTGTTAACAACAACAAACAACAATAAACTATAATATATATAATAATAGGGTAGGGATAGGGATAGGGCTGGGGTTTCATGCTATATAATATAATATGCATTGTGTATAAGAGTTAGGAATTAAAATGATTCTTTGCAACAACAACAACAATTCAGAACCGATCCGATCCGTTCCGTTCAGCATGCAATATGTTTTTTAAAAAAAATTCAACAAAAATAACAAAATATTTGAGAATTTCGAAACAAAGCTACAAAAAAAATAATATAAAAACCAATCTGTTGGCCAATTGTTGTTGTTGTAGTCGTGTGTGTGTGTGTGTGTGTTTTGTAGATACCCCCATTATTTATGTTTCTGTAAAGCTTCTGTTCCTCTTCTGTGCACTCTCTCTCTTCACATTTTAAATGGGGATCCTTGATCCTTTTGCTCTACTGCGTTGCTATATAATTGTGCTCGAAAATATCCAGCTCGTTCTGTATGTAGTTGGCCTTGTTCCGTAGGAGTTTGAGCTGCTTCTGGTTTGACTCGAGCAAATTCAGCTGCACCTCGAGCGTCTTGAGCTCCTCATTCATGTCGGTGGTGGCTGTGTCCACAGTGCGGCAGAGCCGTGCAAAGGTGCTGGACAATTCCCTAAAAAATAAATGGATTCGCTCATTCATTTGTTTTACGATCTTCTTTTTTGGGAATTACTTACTGCTGCACCTGGTGACTGCAATTGGCCGATGTTAGATCGACAATCATCTTGAGCTTCTTGGTGGCATGCCGCACATACTGGCTCTTGAAGGTGCGCTCCTTGGCGGAATTTGTCCACGAGAGGCGCTCGTACAAGTAGATGCAACCATAGAGAGCACCCACGCCGACCAGGACACGCCAACCGATTGTTTTCAGCATCTGGAAGTGGGGTAAGCGATGGAATGGTATCGATATCGGCTTGAAACTATCGTACGCAACCTGCATTTTGAATTGGGGGGCAGGGAGAGTGCACAAACAGCACAAAAAACACACACAAAACAGAGCGCAGCAACCACAATACTTACGATTCCGGCCACCAATAGGCCGCCCATGGTGCCCTGCCCACCGACAGATGTGATGGCAAAGCGCGAGATCAGCGACAACTGCTCGGGCGTAATGTTCCCCACTAATCCAGGCGATGGCAGCAGGCAAATCGGTGTGGTATCATCCACCGGCGAGCTAACGGGCGTCACAATGCCATGCTGCTGCTGCTTGGGAGAAGAGAAACGAGACGGGATTAGCCATCATCCGTATGATCGATTTGCCCTTTTAGAATGACTCACCCCAATACTGGTCTGACGGTTGGCCAATGCCGGCTGATTCTTTTTGCTACGCTCCCGCACCTTGCCCGTGAACCGATGGATCATGGCCGCAATGCCCCAACTGAACTTAAACTCCAGATCCTCCTGGAAATCGGCGCACAGGTTCTGACAGTTCAGCGAGTAGAGCATCTCGAAGGGCTGATTGCGTAGGGCCATTTTGGTGCTGCTGACAATCAGTTGCTCGTTGGGCACCAGCGCGTGCATGCGATCGGTCATGTCCACTTGGGCGGACTCCACATTCATGGCCAGGGCAATGGAGAGGCGGGCACGCAGATTGCTGCCAAGGCCGCTCTCCACATGGGCATTGAGCTCCTTCTTGTAGATGTTGAGGACCAGCCGTTCGGGATGGAAGGGCATATTGAACTCATCGATGAGAACGCCCAGGCGCCAGATCTCCTCATTGAGGGCCTTCGATACCTTCTCCTCAACCTCCTCGACCATGGTGTGGATCTTACACTTCATGTCGCGCGTCACCTGCATCATCTGGGTCTCGGTGCCCTGGATGCGGTCCGTCAGCAGGTTCTTCTGGTCCTGCTTCAGATTGCGAAAGATCGTGATGCGCTCGTAAATATTGTCCAGCATCGAGCGCATATCCCCCGACACGCTCTTGCCGCGGGAGCTGTGCTGCTGGAACTTTGTCTTGACCGCACTCTGCGAGATGCATTCCTCGAACTTGCGCTCAAAGTCCTGGAACTCAAAGTAGCGTATCTGAAAGCCCTCCGCAATGGCACCCATATGCGGTGGATTTCCCTTGGCCTCCTCGATGCGCGCCTGCAGCGTTTCGCGGGCCGAAACGAAGAAAACCCGCTCGGCGGCCTCCTTCTCGTTGCTCACTTTTAGCTCCTTGGTGAGGAAATCGATGCAGCGCTCTGTATGCTGTGATTTAACCTATCGAATGGCATGGGAATTGAACATAAATTATAGATTGATAAATCTTCTGTTTCGTCTGGGCAGGCAACTCAAAATAAAAAGGGGGCGGGTGGGAAAAAAACGACTCCTCAGAGAAGGACAAAGCAGAGGCAAAGGCAAAGGCAGAACAGGCGGTGGGTAGGTAGGTTGGGTTCTTGGGTTCTAGCTGTGTGTTTCATTACCTTGGCCAGATCCTGCCGGTGATGAAAGTTGGGCAGTTGTTTGATTGTTTGATTGGTTGGGTTGTAAAAACAAAAAAAGTAAAAGACACATCAACATACACGACAGAAAGAATAGGCAAAGATACAAGAGAGATTCGAGATACAGCCAAAAGGAGGGATGGATTTGTTTCGGCGATATGTGGGGGGCAATGCCTTACCGACTCCTGACACTCGGGCTCATTGGCCGACGCATCCCAGCGATTGTTCAGTATAAAGATATTCGGTTTGGAGAGCTTCTGGGAGACGGTGTGAAAGAACTGCTTCTCGGCACGCGTCATCGTGGACTCGGCATTGAGGACCAGCACAAAGACATCCGCATTCAGGCAATGATTGTCAATCCAATCGTCCAGATTCGCCGACACATCCACGCCGGGCGAGTCCACAAACACCACATCGTCACGCAGCAGACTGCAGCGTTCGCGTGGCCAGAATATGCGCACCAGACTGCTCTCGCAGAGCTTCTCCTGGCACAGTGCATTGGCCAGTTGTTTGATGTTCTGCAATTGCCAAGAAAATGGATTAACTACGGATCAGGTCTCTCGCTTTATCTCTCTCTCTCTACGCACCACCACATTGAGCTTCTCCGCGGAACCCTCCGTCATCAGATATGCCTCGCCACCATCGTTGCCCTCCACCTGACAGAAACAGTTTGTGGTATGGCCAATGCCGCTGGGCAGAATCTTCTCCCGCAGCATGGCATTGATCACCGAACTCTTGCCGTTCGAGGTGCGCCCAAAGAACGCGACCTTCATGTGATCGCGCTGCAGAACCTCTCGTATGGCCGCCACCTTGTACACATAGCTCTCGAACAGCTCCCGCTCGGCCTTGTCCACGATCTCGGCCTCGGCATGCAAAGCTGCTTACAGAATTCAATCCAGATGAATAGTAGGGGGGGATATGGGAGAGTGCTTACCATTTATGAAGGTCGTCGTCTCATGCACATACTCCTCAATCTCTCCGTAGATGTCGTTGATCTTCTTTTTGGCCCGCACAAAGATCTGCAGTGGAGATTTATCATTCGATTGATACAGTCGCGTATCGGAGGCCATTCCACCAGAGTTCAGAGTAAAATTCATCGATGTATTTGAGCCAGATGGTTGGATTGTAGAATTGTGACGCGAGAGACCGGCCACAGATTTGTCAACGGTGTCCGTGGACGATGAGGAGTGATGGTCGTCGGAGTCGGAGTTGCCGTTGGGCCCCGTTTGGCCAGTGACCAGCGAGATGGTGCGATTCAAGTAGGCCGCCATTTCGGTTTTAGATACGATTACAGTTTCGATTGCGATTGTGATTGCGTTTGGAGTGGAAGAGAAGATTTTGATACAAAACAAAAGGTATGCAGCCTATGCAGGATACTCGTGAGTTGTTAGCCCTGGGCCTGGGCCTCCTCCAACCAAACACCGCGGGCCGCTGTCACCGGCGCACAAAAAAACAAAAACCACGATAAACCAAAAACAGAACACGAGAACCCAAACAAAAAAGGATCTTTGGCTGCTTCTTCTGAGACTGGGGCAGCGGTTTGGTGCGCTCAGCTATTCGGTTTTTCTATATTTTTTCGGTTGGTGTTTGCTCAAAAATCAACGTCACAAAACTGAAACGAAACGAAATCAAATTGAATCAAGCGAAATTATGACACTGTAGGCAAAACCGAAAGAAAGAAAGCAATTTGTGGGAAAGGAAAAATAGTGCCAAAAGAAAGGAGATAAGGAAAAGCTCGGGTGGTGGGGGTGGGCCAACAAAATATAGAAACGCAAATTGTGCACACACACACACACACACACACACACACACACACACACACACACACAGGCAGAGATAAACTGCGCTGCAACAAAATTCATTTAAAGAGTAATAGTATATAATCTAACGATGTTTCTTTTTATTTTCATATGCGGTCGTCGGTCCCGTTCCCTTTCGATTGGCAATTCGGATCGCTGTGTGTGCGTAACAATTATTGATAAACTCGTCTCCGCTGTGGCCGCAGCCACCCCGCTCACCTGTGTCGACCATCAACTAACCTGATTATTGCTCTCGCTCATCGTATTATTTTATATTTGTATTTATTTTTCGCCTGCGTGTGTGCGCTGTTGCCGCCTGCTGCACAGTTGCACTGTCGTTTGATATGGCCTAACGGGAAAATCGATGTTCAGCTGTCAGATGCACATTTCAGCCAATTGATTAAATTGAATCTAGTTGCAGCGCCGGTGATTTATACCGCTGTTGCAGTTTCAATAATTTTAATTTATTTTGACTCCAAATGATGTAACATGCGCTTTGCTAGGGCTGCAGCGAGCCTATCGATACCTATCGATTTGTTTTTAGTAGCCCTGTTTGGGGTTTTGCTGGCCACACTGCACGCACTGTGCACTGGCGTCGGTCACACTTGGAGGCTTCCACAACTGGGCGCGGATTTCAAACTTTCGAAAGTTGACGCCCTATTTGAAAATGGATAAATAGCAAATACGTTTTCGTTTCAAGTTTGCTACGTTTTTATTGTTGTCTGTTGCTTTCTTGAATACACTTGCATGGCAACGAATTCTGCATTTGCAATTCTCACTGTTGGTGGCAATCATCACTACTACTCTCTATATGTATGTATATACTCTCTATATATTATTTATTGTTCTGTTTTTTTATTGAGTTTTTTTTTGTTTGTTTGTAGATCTTTTTGTTGTTGTTTGGGTTTCCGCTTTACACTTGTTTTTATATTGTATTTCTCGCTTTATCTTGTTTGCATAATAAATTATATTTAAATTAAAAATAACATGTTATCAAGTTAGTAATTGTTTTGTGGTTTGGTTTTCTGGCGGGGCGGATGGGTGGTGTTTTTTGGAGGTGGTGGTGGGTAGGGTGGGAAGGTGAGTGTGCGACAATGGCGCAGCGATCATCAATAATTTGAAAACCTACAAATAATGTAGTTAAGCAAAATAACATAAAAATCAAAAACAAAAAAAAACCAGGAGAGGGGGTGGGAGTGGGGTATTTAGGATGTGTGTGGGCTAATGCGCAAACAATTTTCTCTCCATGTATATATACATATACATATGTAGATCACTTATACAATTAATTAAATGTTTTTTTTTTTAGTTTTTATGTTTTGCTTTTTGTTTTGCTGAGTGTAATTATTTTACTAATTTAAAAATAAGTTTTCTGCCTTATTTCCAACTTATTGTTTTTGCTCTTCCATTTTGTTGTTGTTGTATTCTTAGCAGTTTTGTTGTTGTTTAGCTGTTGGTTCGTATTTGGTTGTTGTTGTTGTTTCGACTACACATTCAATCGTCATTTCATTTCGTTTCTCTTCCCTCACTCTTCCCTCTCTCGTTTATTACTTGGCTACTGCCCGAAGACGAAATTTGCATCTTCTGCGACCGCACCTGCGTCTAAAATTTCCCTCCAATCTCCTCCCATCATCCCCATCATCTGCGCCGCCATCGTCGACCACCATTTACTTCTGGACCATCTTGACCAGAAGATCGGTGGAGTATGACTTGGGACGCTCGATGGGCAGTCCAAGGGCACGATCCCAGACGAGGGAAGCGAGCACGCCAAGGGCACGCGAGACGCCAAACAGAACGGTGTAGTAGTTCATCTCCTTCAAGCCGTAGTACTGCAGCAGGACACCGGAGTGAGCATCTACATTGGGCCAGGGGTTCTTCACCTTGCCGAGCTCGGTCAGGATTGGTGGCACCACCTTGTAGATCTTCGACACCAGCTGGAAGAGCTCATCCTCCGGCAAATGCTTCAGCGCAAACTCGCGCTGGCAGGTGTAGCGGGGATCGGTCTTACGGAGCACGGCATGTCCATAGCCGGGCACAACCTGCAATCGAAATCAGATCAGTACATGTCGCAACTTGAAAGTTATTCGCAGTATG
The DNA here is from genome assembly GCA_035043285.1 of Drosophila subsilvestris. Lineage (NCBI taxonomy): Eukaryota > Metazoa > Arthropoda > Insecta > Diptera > Drosophilidae > Drosophila > Drosophila subsilvestris. The sequence goes on along the minus strand of JAWNNB010000133.1, from coordinate 6,313,056 downwards.
TTTTCGTACCTGTCCAGACTTGAGCGTCTTCCAGATGTGGTCCTTCAGCTGCTCCTCTGATGGATTGTTGCCAGCCTCCTTCTGGAGCTTGAGCAGCCAGACGAGCACCTCCTGGTTGGCCAGGCCGTGCAGTGGGCCGGCGAGACCGTTCATGCCGGCGGCAAACGACAGATAGGGATCGCTCAGAGCGGAGCCAACCAAATGCACGGTATGGGCAGAGACATTGCCACCCTCGTGATCGCTGTGGATGGTCAGATAGAGACGCATCAGTTCGGTGAACTGGGCATTGTCGTAGCCGAGCATCTTCACGAAGTTGGCGGACCAATCGAGGCTCGAGTCGATCGAGCGGGAGCCCTTGCCGCCGCGATACGTGTTGCAGTAGATGGTGGCGGCCACCACTGGCAGCTTGGCGATCAGGTCCATGCTGTCCTCGTAGACGTACTCCCAGTACTTGCTCTTGTGCACACCGTCAGAGTATGCCTTGGCGAACTTGCTGTCGTGATTGAGGGCCGTAACGGCGGCGGCCAGCTGCGACATGGGATGCAGGCTGGTGGGCATGTTGTTCAGCATGGTGACCACATGCTGGGGCAGGGCAGCGCGATCGGCCCACTCGCGGGAGAGCTGCTGCACCTGGGACAGGGTGGGCACCTCGCCGGTCAACAACAGCCAAAATAGACCCTCGGGCAGGGGCTCAGTGCCACCGGGTGCGGCGGGCAGCACCTTCTGGCACTCGGGGATGGAGAGGCCGCGGAAGCGGATACCCTCATCGGCGTCCAGCACGGAGGTCTCTGTGACCAGGGCCTTGATGCCGCGCATACCGCCGTACATCATATCAATGGTGGTCTCACCCAGCTTGGTCGCGCCATGCTGCTTGCGGAAGTTCTTCACGCGCTCCTGCTCCTCGGGCACCTTGGCGTTCAGTACGTCGCGCAGGCTGCGTCCATCGGCCGAGATAAGGCGCACATATGACCCAACATTGGGAAGTTTCTGGAATTATGACAACAACAAACAACAAAAAAACAGTTAATAATAGTTATTAATCGAAGAGTTATCGATTAATAATCGATAGTTGTCGATAATAATGAAATGAAAATGATTTCGATGTAGTCAAATGAAAATTTAGTTCGATATCAGCCCCCCTGCCTATCTATTGCAATCAGCTGCAATCGCTTTTGTAATCGCTTTCGCCTGTCATTGAGCCGCACTTCAATAGCATGACATTGCACACAGAAGACGTCAGTTGTCGTCTGTGGCGGCGCAGTCTGAGGCACACATCAGACACGAACTGTGCACTGATAACGCTGCACAGATCACTAATCTTCACAGATTCTTCCATGACTCACACGCGCCGCCATAGAGATGCGTCAATGAACTACGTAGTATTGGTACTCTGTCCTATTCATCCCATAGATGCAGCAGAAGCTCGCTTACATGACTTTAGAAACGATTCACGGCTCTCGGCAGACTGTACCTTGAGCCACACACATACCATATCCAAGGTCAGTCCTCGTCTCCCTTTCTCTTTGGTTCAGTGAACGGTAGACACAGCTGCTGGCTCTTCCGGAAGTTCATATCGGCTCGGATCGTGGGATCGGCACGCGCCAAAACAAAAAGCGAGGGCAAATAGCTCCATTGTTTCCATGGGCGCTATACTTTATGTATATCCTCTTCTACAGCAAAGAGCACCTGAACTGTGTGTGGAATGGTGGAATGATCTTTGCCACGCGTTCGAAACGCAAGTACTGTTCGTAAAAATGCAAAACGACATGGCAACGAATCCAATCGAATACGATTGCAATTCCGACTTGATTCCGCGCTCCCAAGCGCAAAGTGCGATGCCATTTGATTGACAGTCGGCTGTCTGGGGGCTCTGGGGCTCTCTGCTTCTGCTGCTGCTGCTGCTACTGCTACTGCTGCTCTCTGTGGTGGCTCTGCGGTGGCTAGTGGGTCAACAAATTCAATTAACCAACTGAACTTGTAGCGCCGCTTGTCGCCTGCCGCTTATTGTCCGGCGGCTCGTTGCCTTGCAAATTGAATTGCATGATTTTTGAGACCCCTCCGGTGCCGCACATTGATTTGTGTGTAAAGCCGCAAACCGGTTAGTTTTGTATATTTTTTTTCCTTCTGGTTTTTCGATGCCAAAAATTCATTGATCAAATTTCACACGCATGCATCAATATGTATCAATTATTGATAATAGGTGGGTGTCAAACACGATCGATGGGGCGTTTAACAAGAAGAATATTGGATATACATATACATATATGGATTGGATTTCCCCCATTCCACAGTCTAGACTCTAGACTTGTTTGGAAATTTGAAACCTTAGCAAGACACCACTCGTCGTTCTGTTGCAAAAAACCGCAAGCAAATCAAGTGGCAGGCAGGAGCACCAAGGGGCATGGACAGGTGGAAAGCGCTAATTGAGCTGTCAGTAGTCAACGGCAGCAGAGCGTGCTGTGTGGTTTTCCTTTTGCACAAAGTGTCAAATGATGGAATGCCAGGAACAGGACTGCTAATGACAGAAATACTCCAGCGTTGGGCAAAGATCTTTTTATTTGGGCGCAGCTCAACAATTGAAAAATTCTTGGGGATTCTCTTTTCCAACATTCGCTTGTGCCGCTCGAGTCGAGCAGCAATAGGCCGTGGCATTCGAAAGAATTGCCAGCAGGTTGGTCGTTGGGTACCGAAAGTTTTCGCTTCGATTCCAAATCTAAAGAATGCTTCAAGTGTTCACATTATCTGAGATTAGTGAAGAGGTGGGGCACTGGTGCTGCCTCCGCCTGGCGTTCGTTCATCTCTTGATAAGAGCGAAAACAAATATCAAGTATATGTAGTTCTATGGTGTAGTGTAGTACATACGTATTTATGTACATACATATATGTATGTAATATATGTTTTGTGTGTGTGTGTGTGTGTGTGTGTGTGGGTTTGTGTGTCAATATTTGAAGGTCTCACGCGCGGGCAATTATCGCTAGCCACACAGCAGCGGAGGCTCGAAAGCTTTAAACGGGAGCGTGTGTGTATACTATGTACTGTGTCATCAAGGAAGTGTCATCTAGCTGATCAGAGTCGCGTGTTGCTTGCCCCCAGACAAAGACTTCCTTTCGGCATCGAGCGATTAGTCAAGCAAGCGATTACATAATCAATCGCATCTGCCAATACAACTGAAATACAAATTGCGTGACAAGTGGACAGCTCGCTCTCCCATTCTAACGGGAAATCAACCTCGAGAGGCGCAGAGTTGGGAAGCGCACGAGGTGATCCAGCAAGCAACTTCTCTCTCTCTCTCTGTCTCTCTCTCGCTCTCTGTGTCTCACTATATATGTATTTATCTCACATTGGAGACCTTCGATTCTTGCCTTGCTGGTTTGCGTGACGCTTTCAATTTAGCGGAATGATTTCTACTATTATTTCTGCTAATATTACAGAACATTTTACAATTGCTTAATAATTGCATCCCCTGCTAGCTGACAGACTGACTGACTGACGAGGCTGCGCTGCTGCTTCGTTCCTCCATCAAAGCGATCTCTAATCGTCTTAATTAAGTTTTCTGTTAGCCTTTACTAATCGTACTTTTGTTGTTTTTGTTTGTTTTGTTTTGTTTTGTTTGTTTTGTTTTGTGTCTCACAGCAGACGCCAAAAGTAAATACACATCACATTGACACTGCCACAGCCACACTACTGCCGCCGCAACACTGACTGACGTAATCCCCCCGGCCATAATTTCCAGTCCGATTCCACTTTGTTTAAGCTGTAGATCTGTGGGATATGTTCGTCTGTTGCTGGGGAAACACACAGAAATCATTCGTAGATACGCCTTGGTTAAAGTGCCTTTCGTTTTAAATGAGCTGGCCACGGGGCTTTTTATTAGTCACTTTGTGGGCTTTGTTTAAGCCAATAATCGTTTGTCATCCTCAACTAACATTCAATCGGCATAGACTGAGAAACTTTTATCCTAAACTGGTAAACTGATAAACTGAGAAAGATGCCTCATGCAGCAGCACCACCGACTGGAGAGTCTGAGAGATTCGATTGATCAACGTTAGAGGTGGCTTCGTGACAATTTCATTTAATTGCTTTCCCCTTCATTGAGTTAGTACATGTATGCTCTACAATTGAATAAGGATTGTGGTGGTTACTTCATCGACTCCTACATATGCACAGCATATCCATTTGAAGTTGCCTTCAACTAGTAGCTTTCAATCATCATCAATCAGTGTCTATCAATAGGATTTGTTCAGTGAGGTCTGTGTGTTTCGGTTTCTATTTTCCTTATCTTTTTGTTAAAATTCTAGCATTTTCGATTTCTTCATTAGCAAAAACCACTAAAATGGCGCATTGCGAATGAATATTTGCTTGTTTTATCACTAAAAACTGATTGAATTAACACCTCCTGGTGGGGTACTCGTGGGGCCTGCTGTTGGGGCCTGTGGCTGGTGGCTGGGGCTTTGGCGCTATCAGCTCTAACCAGCTGTCCACCCCACTCCACACCACAAATGTGGTGGCGTCTCTCTCCTGTGCGTTGATCATGTGCCCAGTGCGCACTAATTTGTCACGCTTATCAGGCGCTAGTTGGGTTGAGAGAGGGTGGGGGCTATGGCTATGCGGTTAATGCAAAAGAACAACTCGAACAAGGAGAGGAAGAGACCCACAGAGAGATAGAGAGAGAGAGGAGGGTGTGTGCACGGGTATGATTATGCATCACATGATCAAGATCCTGTCAACACAATCTCATCGATGGTTCCCACCCAATCTTTTTATCAGGCAAAACCAAGAAAGTCTCTTTAAATGCCCTGCCAGATTGATCGATTTCTCTGACAACTGCGTTTACTATATAATATGATCTAAATTAGATCATATTTGGCTAATTTTTAAGCTTGGCAGCAGAATTATTTTTTTTTTCACTCAATTGAACAAATTTGAGCCTCTTTGTAAAGGTGTATAAAACTTTCCATGACGCCCCTAAAAACCCCAATAACCGTTATCTATACCGTTACGAAATTGAGCATAATTCAACTGATAGGAGAAATGTAATCTAATGTTGAGAGAGGGGGAGCTAAATGACAAGCGTATTACCGGATTGAGGGCCTATAGTAGGGCCACTTGAGCTTTGCACACACACAGCACCTGCTCCAGCTCCAGCTCCATAAAGTACCGCTATAAAATTAAAATTATACATATATAAAAATCTAATCAGATGTGGAGAGACCGACCGACCAACCGACCGACCATATATAAAATTTTGCATTTGGCTGCTTCTTATGTAATCGCTTGATCAGCTGTTTAGCTCTAGACACCCACTCTCTTTCACTCTCTCTATCTCTATCTATCGAGTCTCTTTGTTTTGGCGAGCGTACGGAGTGTGCGTGCGTGTGTGTGCGCCCCAAAGGGTCGTCTCTGGTCGAGGCATTACGTAAACATCTACTAAGTCTCGCGTCACGTACAATATTTGTGACGTATTAGCAGACGGGCGATAAAAGATTTCGCGTGTTCGCCATTTTAACGGTGCTTGTTTATGGTGGGGAGGGGAGGAGACTACGACTACGCCGAAGGTGAAACAAAAAACCCAATGTATTGTTGTTCCTATCTGTCGTATTTTCTGGTCATTTTAGGGGGCTTGCTGTAAATGTTTATTATTCAATCCGACAAAAACCGTATTTAGCATAGCATTTTCAGAAATTATTTATAGCAGAGATTGAGAAAAAAATAAGTAGGAGATTCGCCCCACACTTCAGTTCCTCAGTTTGTCTGTGTTGTTCCGCTTTTTTTTTGCTGATGAACGAACCGAACCCACGTCAGTGCGCGCGTTTTTTGGCACTCTGCCCGGGACCAGAGCATGGGTTAAGGGGAGGGCGGAGAAAAAAAGCGGAGGAGTGGGGAGACCAGGCAGAAGAAGAGAAGTAAGAATATCACAGAGGCAGCAGAAAAGGAAGAGTGCGCAGGCAGGCCATCTCAATCCTCAGGCAATCCTCTCGCGAAGCCAGATGGATTACTCAACGATTCAGTCAACGAGAGATAGAGAGAGAGAGCGAGGGTGAGTGAAACACCCCCAGAGAGCGGCAGAGTGAGAGAGACGAGACTGACACACAAAAGGAGGCTCGTCCTGGAAGGCTCGTTCTCGTTTCTCGTTCTCCTTTCCATGAGCGTGACTATTTATTGATTTTCCAATTATCAATTTTCTGCTCTACATTTTTGTTGCTACTACTGGGCCATTGCATAATCCATGCTGCCGCCCCAAAACGCACACACAAACAGACTCGACTCACTCATGCAAATACTTGGGTGCATTGCAGGTGGGCGGCGAATGGGTGGGATTGGCAGCCTCTTCTTTAAGGTCATTCGGCGGACAATGCTTCTTGGCTCTCTGCTTTTCAGTGGAGCATTTTTAGTTGTTTTTCTTTTTTTGGCAACAACAACACGTGACACTCTTGGAAAACAAAGCGACGAAACGAGAGAGCGAGAGAGCGCAATAAAAGAGAGCCCAGAGAGAGTGGCGGCTACCTGCGACTTGTGGCTGCCCTGCGCCGCTGGCTGTCTTCTGCCAAGGCATATTTGTTCGAGGTGAGACATTGCCCGAAAAACAAAAACACTTCGTTTTTTTTATTAATGTGAGCAAAGCAGCCGAAGAGTTACAGTTACATGAAAACAAAAGACCTTGGATCGAGTCATACCGCCAACCGCCAACCGCCCCACCTTATATGAATACACCTTTCCTTCTGGCTTTTGTTGTACCCCCAAGAACTAGGGAGAGCGTGCACTTGAGAGAGACAGAGAGTAAGGGACTGGTCTGGGGAGAGCCAACGCTGTAACATTACAAGAACACCACATGGTGCTTTTGGGCCAGGTCTTGTTTCCGAAGCCACGCTTATGGAAATTTCCCAAAAATTAAGAAGAAATACAAAAGGCAACGGGGATGCGCGACCGGGTTCGTTAAACCCGAAAAAAAGCAAAGAAAGTTTTATTTATATAAAACAAGAAATACGCATTTGCCAAAATAGCCCCAAAGCGAATCTTTTCGCCAGCCCCCAACATCGCCCCGCCCACCTCAGCGGAGATTATGTAATGTGTTATATATGGCGAAACACTCGACAGGATGGCCTGGCCAGCGTGGAATGTCACACACTACACACTTATCAGGGCACAATAAAATAAAAGTTTCTTAATCGCAAGCACATGGCGGAATCTGTTTTTTTTTTTTTTTGTGTGACGTGTAGGGTATGCAGTGGGGAGTGCTGGTGTGTGCGTGGGAGTAAAATAATGGGATAGAGAGGGGGGAGGGAAGAGGATAACAGCGAAACGAAACTGAATGAACCGCTTCATTGCGGGGATGGAGATGGGATGAGTAAACGAAACTGGAAAGTGAAACTGGAACAGGAACCAGGAACGGTACTACTCACCTGTGCCTCGGCCAATTTACGTGCGGAAATGCGATAGAGCGACATGATCAACTCAACGGTTATGTATGAAGAATGCTGTTGCTCTTTAGAGAGAAAAAGATAGAGAGAGAGAGAGGAGAAAAACACGTTCGCCTTTAGAAAAGATAGCAAATTTTCCACTAACACACACAAACACTGAAAAAAATTGCTTTCCCCCAGTGAAGAATATAGCTTTTGGAAATGTTATTTTTTTTTTTTTTTTACTTTTGGTGCTTCTCTCCCTTCAGCTGCGCGGCAACTGAATGGCCCGCCAAGCAAATGTCGCTTTTTTCGCGTCTGCTCCGGTCTGGTGTAGGTTGGCAGCACCACCAGCGTGCGCGCACACACACCCACCCCACAACCAAGATGAGGCGCGAACATTTGACTCACCTGCTGGACGTCAGGCCCTCCGGCTCGTGCCTCTTGTGGCTTGGCCACAGTCTGTTCTTGCACCTCCTCTTCCTGGGGGGCGCGGAAGATTTCGTGTAGAAAACTCTTGGCATCCCAGGTCGATTTCTTGGCCAATGTGCGGCATTGCAGGCGTAGGCCAAAGCCTGGTGCAGTCAAGCACCGGAAAAAGTTCATTCTAGCAGTATCTTTGACCATAAAAGCAAAGTACAAAATATTTATGTTTTATGAATTGTTTACACACTGATTAATGACTTATTAGTGATTGAAAACAGGTAGAAACTAAATTTTAGCCTGTGCCTGGTGGAATTCGTACGCAAGGAGGCAAAAAACGAGTTGGCAGCTTTGTCGACACAGCTGTGCATATACCCAGCGATGGGGCTACAATACATCGCTATGATTTGGCGATCGACATATTTAGTTTATTATCCCGACAACTGCAGCTCTTGGCTAAAGATATAAAAAATCTGAAACATTTCAAACCGAACGGGACGATTTTTATTCTCAAAAACAGTACAAAATTGAATTTTGCCCCCAGCGATAGTCGATATCGGGTCGAAAATCACGTAATCGATTGGGCCATCGGTTGTGGGCCAGCCCTAGTGTTATGCAAAACGCGTCTTGACATTTTTGACGGCCGATTTCCTATTTTTTCAATACAATTTTAATAGCGTAAGTTATGGATAATACATCTAATGATATTTAATCACCGCTTGTGCCCCCCAGCAGCAGTCACCATGGCCACGGCTGTGCCACATGTGCCCCCTAAGCAGGACTTGCCTCCAGCCGGTGGCTACAAGAAGATTCCCTTTGCTCGTGTGCTTCCCAAGAGCTATTTCACAGGTGAGTGGGCTCCTCGACTCCGCTACAATGTGCATTCGATAACCTTTGCTCCCGTGGCAGGCTTCACCATGATTGGCACCTATGTGGCCGTCACCACCGTCGGTCTGGGCATCTACTATCTGACGGCCAAAAAGGTTAAGCGCGACGAGATCGAGATGCGTTCGGCCCAGAATGTCATCTTTCCGATCCTGATTGCCGAGCGCGATCGTGAGTTCCTGCGCCAGCTGCGTCGCAACCGGGACGAGGAGGCCGAGCTAATGAAGGATGTGCCCGGCTGGGAGGTGGGCACCTGGTACGGTGAGCCCGTCTTCAAGACCCTGCCCGAGGACACCCTAGTTACGCCCATCTTCAAGGAGTTCTATGCCCATGCCGACTGGAAGTCGTACGCCAAGCGTGCCCACATCAAGCTCTGGTCGTAAGCGAACGGGAAGACCGGAGCCGAAGCAGCGTACTGCTACTTAGTTAATGCATATTGTGAAGCTTTTTTGTTTATAGAATTGCCTAAGCGCGCCCGCTCATTGCACTCAATTACATGTCGAGAGATTGATTGAAATGGGAAAAAAGCGAAACGAATCTCTTGCAGATTACACTGCATTTCTGAATGGGCGGGGAGCTTGGCCTAGGGTTACCAGATGGACAGTTGGTCGTCGTCGGCGCCTTGGTGTTGCCGTTCGGTTGGGAAAACGCCTGCTCCAGTGTTGGCGGTCGATGATGCTGTGGGATGTCCCCAAATACCCCCAGCCATGGTATCCAAAATTCTTTCTTCTTTTTTTTTTGTGGTTTGGCTTTATTGAGTTTCAACATCAATTTGACGCACGTTTTGTTGGCGGGGATGGGTGTCCTTTAAGCATTACGTTTTAAACAGCTGAATAGTGCAAATTATACAGTAATATAATTTTTAATAAGGTAAGTAATATACTACTTAAGCTAAACATTGACCGGACAACTAGAGGTGCTGGCTGATGTTGTTCAACATGTCCAATGCCTCTCGACACATCGAATTCTACTTTTGCGTATTGTTTTTAAAATTTGATAAACAAAACGGGTGATTTGTTCATTCTTTAAAATTATCAAAATTTCTTCATAACGGAACGACTTTCCTTGCTCTTTTTTTCCTTTTCAACAAGTAATAATTGTTAGGCTTAAAATGATTTCAGATTAGAAATAATGTTCCACAGTAAGTCTATATATAAAAAAAACATGTATTTAAATATGTATATCTATATATATATATATTTATGTAACTCAAGATTTTTTTGGACTCTTTCTCGCTCATTTATTAAGACCCCTCCCGCCCCAAGGGATTGGGAAAAAGAACGAAAATTTTACAAAATTAATAAGGATCCATCCATCCATTCATCCATCGTTCGCCTGCTAATTACTACTCCTTTTCTTGCTCTTGCTCTTGCTTTTGCTTCTGACTAACATCCAAGCCATCATCATCATCATCGTCGTCGTCGTTGTCGTCGTTCTGGATTGCGTCCTGTTTGATAACAACGCAATGCATTGGTGCAACCATCAGGGGATCATCTTCATTTTGGCTATCCAGCTGGTGTCGAGGGTGCCGTCGCCTGCGGTTCGTCGGCCGCCAATTGTCATCACGTTGCTGCCACCTCTACTTCATGTCACGCCGACGCTTGATGCTGCCATCGCAGGTGGGTAAATGGCGCTGAAGGAAGCCCTCAAAGACGAACTTGCGGCCGCATCGATCACAAGTGAATTCACGCTTCTCCTCCACCAGCTGCTTGTGCTGGCGCAGGGCCTCCGCATTCGAGTACTTATCGCGGCAGCCGTCGCAGGCATAGCGCCGCTTCACCTGGCCGACATCGAACACCACGGTGAAGTCCTCGTTGCAAAAGGAGCAATTGAATTCCTTCACGACCACCTTCTTGCCGCCATGCTGGGCAGCCAGAGCAACGGCCTCGGCCTCCAGCTTGTCCTGATGCTTGTGCGACTCCATATGGGCGTTGAACTTCTGCTGATCGATGAATTTGCGATAGCAGCGGGTGCAGCGGAACGGCTGCTCCCCGGTATGACGCATCATGTGCTCCTTGAGGTAGGCCACCGAATTGAAGACCTTGCTGCAGACGGAACACTTGCGGTCCTCGACCGAGACATCGTTGCGCTGCCGCAGGCAGGCGCGCATATGCAGCTTCAGGGAGCCGGCAGCGCTGTAGCAGTTGCCACAGTTGGGACAGTAGAAGGTCTTGCTGCGTCCATCCCCCTCCAGGCTGTGGTCAATGGTGCCCTCGAAGACAATGGAGCCGACACCCTCCTCGTCCTCATCGTCGAGGCCTTCGTGCTCGATGCCCAGAATCTCCTCCCCTCGTTGTCCTCATCGTGATCGACATCCTCCTCCAGTTCCTCGTCATCGTCCTCGCCCTCGCCATCACCATCACCATCGCCATCGCCATCATCGTCGTGGTGGCCACCGCCGCGAATGCTGGGCACAATGCGGAGAATGGTGTGCGTGCCATCGCCCTGCTCGATGGTCTCCACCTCTTCGACGGTGCTGTTCTCCACCAATTGCTGCAGCGTCACTGCATGCCCGTTCTCATCGATAATCACCTCCTGGCGATCGTCCATTGTGATCACCTCCGTCGCCTCGGCATCGTCCTCCTCAGTGGTCGTGTAGGCATATGTGTAATGTGGTGCATCGCCACTTTCGCCATCGTCCGATTCCGGTTGCATGAGCACGGGCACAATCTCCTCTTTGATTACAGCGGGGCTGGAGCTGGAAAGGCTCTGGTACTTGCGCTTCGAGGTCATTTTGTTGTTTGGCGGTGCCCTTTTCTTAGCACTTTTCGCGTTTGCGTGTGTGTTCGGTGTGCTGTGTGTGGCGTGGCGTGTGTGTGGCGTCAGCGCCTCGTCTCCACCCTCCTTCGCAACGACAGAGCCACACTACTGTATGCGCCTTATGATGCAGTTGACCCAGCGATTTTCTGCCGGGTTTTCTTTTGGCGCGTACTGCGATTGATAAATTTTTTTCTTACAATAGTCAACACTTATTTTTCGCGAGATTGGGTAGTTTTTTCCTTCTTTCCGACTTTTATCAATTGTGGCAACTTCGTACCCAAGATGGTGGACATGCCTAGTCTGGCCGAATGACTGGTGGTATTTTTGTCGGTCATTTTTAGTGCGTTTTAATTTGTCCATTGATCTGGCCATCGAGCACTGACAAGTGGCAGCCCTGTGGGCCAGCTGTCGTTCGGGCGGCTCAACAGCTACGTAGCGGTTGCGTCACTATGGGCGGTTTGATTCAATTTTAATGTACAATTTTGATTTACTTGCTGGTGGCACTTGAAATATATCACAATTTAATGTGGCTAAATGTTTTTAATAAATGAATCACTGAATTTAATTGATTTAATGCATATTTAATGATTTTAACTGGAGATCTTTCAAACCAGCCAGTGCTGCCCCTCAATCCAAAGAACTTCTGATGGAACTTTGCAACACTGGCATGGCACTTATTATAAATAATTGTATGCATTTTTTGTGATTTTGCAGTTTGTATTGCATCGCATCTCGTATAAACGTGCAATCCGCTTGAGACATGCCTCTGCCCTAACCTACGGCTCCCAGAGATATTCAGATGCCTTTTGGACTATTTTCGCTGCTACTTTTGTCACGTCGCCAAAACCGTTTTTGTGGTGGTGGGTGGGTGGTTTGGTTTGGGAAATGTTTTTATCAGCCATTAAAGAAATTCGCCAGCGCCTCATACATATCTATAAATAGTGGCCAGAAGTTTGAATTGGCTGCAATTTAGATGCAGTTTGCATTTGTTTACCCCACAAGTGTTTTTTTTTGTTACATATTGTTTTTGTGGCATTCATTAACAGGCGTCACTTCTTTGGACCCGCAGAGGACCTTGAACCAATTATCGACGATTGACGACGACTGATGAACGAAAACATCCATCCCATTCCAATTCCCATCCCCATCCCCATCCCCATCCCAACAATGTAGAAAGAACTTCTGGGTTGAGTCAGCAAACGAATTTGCAAGTTGGCATGGAAAATTTTTGTCGATCGGGTGGCTGTTCAGCCACAGTAAGGTAATGACCTCGCCAATGGGACGAGGGGTTACGTATGCATATAGGGGAAATCTCTCGCTCACTCTCTCGCTCTGCCTCTCTAGCGTCATCACAACGCGCCGTTAGATAGCAATCCAAATATGTACTGCAAATCCACTAGAGTTTTGCTGCCGTCAGATGGTTGTAGAAGAGTAGGATCGAAAGTCAAGTATAACTTGAGAAGGTGAGAACGTGTCCCCCCCCCCATAATATGTTGCTGAAAAGTATTATCAAGCGGTCACGTTTGTCCCCTTCCTAGATGAATGAATGAAAATTGCCAATGAAATCGACAAATACAAAAAAAAATTGTATATTTAATCGTAATAATTTAATTGGAACTGACATGGACTGTATGCCTAAAACGTAGAATGCGAATTTAAATTTTAGAAAATATGTACACAAGAAATTTTAGCATGACAATAAAATGAAACAATTATCTTTTAAAGATGTTTCAACTTTTGGGAGGAGACTTAATAACTTTTTTTTATTGTTTATTGAATTTGAGCTCTGAAGTATACTCGAAATATACATAATACTATACGGGGGACTGCCACAGATTGGCATTCCAACTAAGTTAAGCTTTGCCCATGAGAATTTCATTCTGGAACACAAAAAAAAGAGTTAAAATCAAACGAAAACACATCATTTAATAAAAGTATTATGGCTATTTATTATTTATTCTTTGCAATGAAAAGTTGCACTATCTATGCGTAGTTTTCTGTCAATTTGAATTGCGGTAGGTTGATAAATACGTACATATGTACATATGTAGATATATCCAGCCCGTATAACACTCGCGTAATTGTACTTTTTCTATTATCTCTCATTTTTCGCGACGCATTGACGTCGCCTTGTAAGCGACAAGCAATTTCACAATTTCTACGATCATCATACACTTGATGAGGGTGGTGGTGGGACGGGAATTGGAATTAAACGGAATGGAATCATGTGTGTAATGGAGCCAAAACCAGGCACTTGCATAAGCCCCGTCGCCGTGACATCGAACGCCATTCCAGATTCCCCCAACCACCAACCCACCCCCCAACCCCCCCCCCCCCCCCCAGCCAACAAAACATCCAAAGTTTCTGGAATCATCTTCTTTAGTTTCGATTAGAATTTCATAGCTGAATGCAACCGAACAGCTACAGTAGGTACATATGTACAGCTACGTGACAGAAAGAGAGGATGTCTATCTATTGAATGGAAAACGCTTTCTTTCTTCCATCTGGGGATACGATCAGCCAAGTTTTGTGGGCATTCATCCCTGTTGTTGGCATGCATCGTTATACAGGTGTCTGCAATTTAGAGTCAGGGCACGTCACCTGCTCACACCGTTTAACCCACTCTACTCTGTCCCTCTCTCTCTCTTTCTCTCTTTCTATTTACAAACTCTCGTTTTAATGTCCAAGCTCAGATATTTGTAAACCTACATATGTATGTATGTATGTACTATATTTACATATCGTATGCTCTATTTCCGTGGTGCAGTTCTTATTGATCAAATTCCCGTTTCTCCGAATGGAACAGCTGTTGGGGTAGGGCCTGGCCGGGGCCGGTGGCAAGGGAACGAACACGCAATCAAAAGACACTCATGAGTGAGTGGAATTTTCCATTGCAGTTTTTTTTGTGCAAATGCTGTGTGTCGTCTTTAACCCTACAATGGATAACCAATTGTACCCTCGTTTGTTTTATCTAGTGTTTTATTTTTACTTTATGGCTGTAAATTATAGCGCTACACAGCGTGGAATGTTTTAATTTATTGCCACAGTACACACAAATAAAAAAATTGGTGCAATTTGGGAGTTCAGTTCTGTGATTTTCACTTTTGGCACACCTATAATTTGCAGTTACGTACCAGAACGACCCCATGGGCATGCATGGGTTTAATTGCAGTCTCTCTGCGTCCCTCTCCCACCAACCAACGACCATTAATGCTAATGGCATGTGAATGAATGAACAGAGCGGGGGATGCGTGACAGAGACAGAGCGCCTAGTGTGACTGACGACGACTCTGACTGTCAGTCCGTCCCACTCACCCACTGACTCACCTCCTACTCACTCACGTCACATGAAATTGCAGCGGCCGCCGTCAGCCGACAGAGGCGGCGACATCGTGAGCGTTGTTCTCATTGATTTTGCTTTGTTCTCGAAAAATTTTGCTTTTTATGCTGATGTTGTTGCTGTTTTACTGCCAAATTGCCAACAGAAAGAAAGAATGAGAAGACAGATGAGTGTAGAAGATGATGAGCAGCAAGAGGATTGGGGAGGGAGACTGGAGTGTAGTAGTGGGAGAGAGTAAAGTGATGCACTGTTTGCAAGGTGTACTTATGCCGGGTGCGGAGTTCCATTAGTCTCCCTTCCCCAGTTATCTATGTATTTTGTTTGTCCCCTCTCTTTCTCTCGCCATCAGTGTGTCAGTCGGTGCCAAGCAAACGTCTCGCTCTTGAGCGTATGCCAATGCCTCACCTTGCATTAATTTAGCCAGGCAAAGACTAAAGAGAGAGCGTAACTGAGTAGGTAAAGCAAAGCGAAAAGATTTCATTGCATGTTAAGTTTACCGTTTATTTTAATGTGGACTTTTTCAGCTTAATGATATGCACAGGACATGAAACAAAAAAAAAACAACAAGAAAAGAAGGCCAGCTTCGGTGGGGCCGAAGCTTTAGATACCCTTGAATATCGATCATTCCTAGATCGCTCTTAGTAATTATTTGGGTGTGTGTGTGGTGCAATTTTCAATTTTTAATTTCAAGCACATCTCATAGCATGCGAACGACGGACAGCTGATCGCATCGAATGCGCGTAATACTCTCTGCAAGGGTATGCAAAACTATAAAATAAATTAAGTGCCTGGTCTGCCAACCGAACCCCGGTCGAACCGCTTCCTTATGACTACTACGACGACGACAACGACGACTACGAGCGATTGACCACAACGGTGTCCACTGTTTCAGCGGGTGTTCCTGTACCTGTGCTGCCATTAACGTTGGCACTCCCGTTGGTGCTCCCATTGCCATTCTGTACCGGTGGCGGCTCTATGGGTGGCAGACCCACAAGCTTCTCGCTCTCCCGCCAGAGCCAATCGGCGGTTTCCGTGTTGCGGGCCCAGGGCACCAGGGGAAAGCGCATGCTGTCGGAATAGTAGCCGCCGGTAGAGCCCTCCAAAGACGGGTCCAGGGCCAGGCGCAGCGTGGTCTGGGCCCCGGCCTTGGGGGTCTTGAAGAAGTACAGCGAGACGACCTGCAGGGCGCTCTTCAGCCAGGCGGGGCCAGAAAAGTGGCGATTCAGTTCGGTGCGGACCACGCCCGGGTGGCAGCAGTTGACCGTGACCCCGGTGTCGTGCAGAAGGGTCGAAAGCTTGCGGGTGAAGAGAATGTTGGCCAGCTTCGACTGGCTGTAGGCTCCAAAGAACTTGCCGTACTTGCGTTCGCTCATGAGGTCCTCGCGATTGATGCGTCCAAAGAGATGGGCTGCCGAGCTGACCACCACGATCCTGCTGGGCGTCGCCTGCTTGAGCCGGTCGAGCAGCAGGTTGGTGAGCAGAAAGTGGCCTAAATGGTTGACGCCCAGCTGCTGCTCGTAGCCGTCGGCGGTGAGGGAGCGGGGACAGGCCATGATGCCGGCGTTGTTGATCAGCAGATCCAGGCGCGACTCCTCCGCCTTGAAGCGGGACACAAAGTTGCGAACGGACTCCAGGGAGCCGAGGTCCAGGCTGCGATTGAAAAGCTGCTGGTTCTGGGTGCGGTCCATGATTTCGATGCGGGCCGCCTCACAGCGTCCTGGATCGCGGCAGGCCATATACACCTTGGCCCCCCTTCGGGCCAGCTCCAGTACCGTCTCCTTGCCGATGCCCGTGTTGCAGCCGGTGACGATCACCACCTTTCCGTCGATGCGGTTCGCCTTTCGGTAGGCGGGGCCCTGGATGCACTTGCGCAGCAGCCACATCACGAACAGTACACAGATCCCGATCAGCAGCAGGAGCACGAACCACGCCCAGAATCCACGAAAGCAGAGCGTCTTCTCCACCGCCTCTGCGGTCGGATCGAAGCCGGCTGGCAGTGCTGTTGTCCCTGTTCCTCCAATGGGTGTGACAGCCTCCGACATCGCTGGCTGTGTGTGCGAGCGTATTTCTGTGTGTGTGTGTGTGTGCTTCTATCTTTGTGTGAGAGAGAGAGAGGAAAAAGAGAGAAAAGAAAGTTCAATTATTGTTTTGGTTGGGGTGCGGTGGTGGGGGGGGGGGGGGGAGGAGTGGAAGCGGTTGTGGGTCTGAAGTGTATCATTTGTGGATCGTGTTTATTTTTTTGTCGGTGAAAGAGGCAGTGGAATAATCAGTAATTATCGATAACCGACAATAAAATAATTGTTTCAAGCGGTAGCTTACATTGTTGGCAGTATGATTTAATAATGGGTTAATGCATGAAAAGATAACTCAGCAATTTGCAAATATATTTTCAAGCAAAGAATTGTAATCGAAAACGCGTCACTATATCGATTAATGATCGATTGAATTTAAAATCTCAAGAACATTTATGGGGTTTTCACTTGTTTTTATACAGTTTTTAGTAGCAACTTCAATCGATTATTATATTAGAAATTGAAATCAATAAGAGTCAAGTTCTAATTTTCCAACTAAACTTTATTGTTGTACGCGTTTAAGACTGGACAACTGGACAATACGGAGTATTAGATTTGAATGAAAGCATTCCGGGTTATGTTTTTCCCTCAATTATAATTAGTGGCGCTCAATTATTCATTGTCGGTCCGGCACAGCACCATTCCAAATTCAAAATTCCAAAACCAGCCACAGCTCCGACACCATTTCGGCCCCACTTTCATTGACATATTCGACATTCTTGTACGGGAAATTACTCAACTTTCTTTTGAGTGCCACAACAAAAACACACGACACTACACACCTTGTCCACCTGCTGCTGCTGCTTTCGTGACTTACCGAATATTTGATATATGTATGTATGTACATATATATTCACTGCAGACACCGCCTGGGACTGGAGACAATGATGGGAACACAGATCCAATCCAACTGAGACTTTTGGCCAACACAAATTCTCACTCAGGTGATCCAGATGACAGTTTCGCACATTTCCACTTTCGTTTGCTCGATCGATTAGGAAGTGGCTTGCTTCGCTCTGAAGCGCCTCTTCTGTTTATGTTTATGGGCTAGTGGTTGGTGGTGTGCCTCTTCTTGGTCGTTGCGTCCAAACGACTGGCGTGATCTTAGCCAACTGAATGTAGGCTCCAATTGTAGGCTTACAGCTCCGTCAGAGCCGCTAACACGTCAAAAAATAACCTGAAAATAAGTGTTTTTGTTGTTGTTGTTGTTTTGTTTCGAGGCGGTTTGCCTCGGCCGACACTGTCTGGCTGTTATTAACATGCCTCTGCCTCTGCTGCTGCGGCTGCTGCTGCTGCATATGCCGCAGCTGCGGCCTGGCCTTAAATTCGAGTCGTTGTTGTAGTGTTTCTCTTCGACTTTCACTTTGTTCAATTTTTCGTATACCCTTTTGCAGAAGGCTATTCCAATGTTCGAGCAACACAATAATGGAAGCGTTTTCTCAAGCCCATAAAGCGATGCATAAATATGTAACGCATTCAGCAGATGTGTTCCGTGTGAGCCCATTTTATTTCTGAACTGATCATTAAATCAGCAAGTGACCCAACATTGAAGCGATCGATATGCAAGGGTATCCAAATGCTTCGCCTTTTCCTTTTGTTCCCTCCATTGCTGCGTCTGCCTTTCTTGCATTCTGCTTTGCTCGCTGCTTCTGTTCACGTTTGTTTTGCTCACTTATTCGCGGAGCGGAGCACACAGCCCGACTGCCTCGTTTTGTGGCTTCTTTCCCCGGCCTGCCTTGTCTGCCTGCCGGCCGCGCCACTCCACTCCCTTTCTCATGGAATGAGGCCATTCCAATTCGCATCACGATGCTTCACGTCTCTCGCCAAAGAGAGCGTCGGTCGGTCGGTCGGTCGGTCGAGTCACCTGATTTTCGTGCCATGCGGCTGGAGAGATCAAGAGCCCAGGGGGTCGCGCGCACCTGTCGAGGATCACAGAGGTGCCTGGCAGCGTTGGCCGCGCTGGCCCCCGTACCTGACAAGGCCAAGACTATGAAAAATTCATTCGCACCGGCTGGCTATGCCTTGGACTTGGACTTGCACTTTGCTTTCAAGTCTTAACAGGCGTCGTGTTCGCGCCTCCAACCCCATAATTTGGGGGGAAATCCGTCGAGCAGCACGCACAAAAATCGATGGGGGAAAAGCACAAACACAAACAAAAATACCAAACCAAAAAAAACAAAAAACCGGATAATGACGACAGAGCAGAGTTGAATGTCCTTGACTCGGGCCGAAAACCAAGTCGCAGGGGTCACAGGATTTGAGGGCTTGCGGGTGCTTTTTGGGTGGCTGACGTGCGTTTTCACATGCCAAACATCAGCCCGGAAGAGAGAGAAACACAGTGAGAGAGAGCGAGAAAAGAAAGAACACACCAGAGAGAGAGAGAGAGAGAGGCAGGCAGGTTCATAGTGCATGGTTCATAGTCAAAGGTAAGGCACTCCGCAAGCAGACACAAAAAACAAAAACTAAACGAGAGCGACTGACACCAACCTAATATTCAGCACAATAAAATTCACGCGAAGACTCGTACGCCTTACCTTATAATAATAACATCCCTTCGGAACATACAGGGTCGGAGCGCAGGAGTCGGACCCAAAAAAACAAAAAAAAACGGTTAGAGAGCGATGGGCCGAGAGAGTGCGCAACTTTGGACTAGGTCAGGACAACGCGTCGTCAGACGCTTGTTTCCCCACTGTTAAATCGATGAGCAGAATCAGCCACCACCCCAAGGATACCCTGGTCCTTTTATTTGAGACATTTTGACTTTTTTTTTTTTGGTAATTTTCCACTGCCGGGCCACAAGACGGGCCCTGAACGACAACAACGACCCTCGTTGAGGTTTGCCATGCAAAAACGAGTTACATAGTTCTAGAAGGTTTCGTTCTGTTTTCGTGGGATTAGCTTTTAAGATGGTCCCAGACGAAACATTTTCACAACGACAGCATTCAAAAATCGATGAAATATCATTGGGAATTGTACAAGATATTGAAATTACGCTTGGAGAGTGTTAATGAAACTGATCAGATGATCCAAGCTCTTAGATCTTGATTATTTTGTAGCTTACTTGTCTCTTAGTTTTTAAGCAGTTTTAGCTGCACATTCCCTGTGGCTATCCTGTGCCACAACCTGGTAATTTCAACATTGTCTGGCATATATGTACATATACTTCTATGAATTTCAGTCATTTATTCAAGAGAAACGCACTCTAACTCAAGTCGAATTTATATTGAAATTCCTGAAAGTCATTTTGCAGATGTGACACTGCCACTGGCACTGCGTCCACTCCACTGCAAGGAATGCCCAACATTGAAACATTGTTGCGCTGGCAACTACCTCAAGTGACCGAAAAGGAAGAAGAAAACGAATTACTGGAAATGGAAATTGCAACAATTTAAGAGTTTAGACCCCCATCCCACCTGGAGGCTGGCTTGGCACAATTGCGAAAAAAGTTTTAGAAAATTACCATAATTCAAGCATTTATTTTTTTACATTCTGTGGCGGATTTGTGGTGCACAATCCGCTTCCAGCTGCACATACATAGCTCCGACATAACTCCACTATGGTGCGCGGCTTCCGCTTTGTTCACGATACGCCCAACATCCTTTCATCCTCTTAGTGAGTCGGCGGGCTCATGCACTCAACAGCTAATCGCCTTTGGATGCTATTAGCATCCGCCCGCCATCACTGCCTGCCTTCCCTTTTTGGTTTTACCTGCGACACGGGGGGTCAAAGAAATTGTGTAAACGTTGCTCTTAGCTTGCCACCGAAGAGCCAGCCGAATACATGCCTACGCCTGACGCAAATGCCGTGTGGGTGTGGGGACACATAATTGGTGCACATAATTGCGTTATATAAGCGCATGGGAGAGATGAGAGATGGATTAGATGAGAGAGAGACTGACCTTGATCTTCGAGCGAATAATCAGTGGAAGCGCTGCCAAAAACAGCCCAAACGAACCCAACAAACACGATAAGTAGTAGGTAGTACTGCACTGCGAGTAAACAACTTGTCACAACACGCGCAGTAGGCAACTGTACCGCTGTGGCACATGTCGCCTCTTACTTATATGAAACGCCTGCCTGCAGCAGAAAATAATACATATATTCCAGAATCTAGAACCTAGATTTACATTCCAGAATCAGTCAAACTGACCAGCCGCAAGTATTATAAGTATTAAAAAGAGAGAGGCAAGTGGTATTGAGAACATCATCAATTGAAAGAGAGCGATTAATATCAGTTTAGTCCATTGAAAGAGAGGCGATCACAAAGGCGCAGAGATAATGGAGAGAGCGGGCTGTAGGCGAAGCTTGAGGACAAGGTATATTAAATAAGAGGGTGCAACATTTTGTAAATTTCTTAAAGAAAGAGAAGCAGCTCCCGCTCCCGCTCCCGTTCCCACACCGCACATCATCGTGAGTCTGGAATTGGAGGAAGGCCATGCTCTTGGGGCGCCGTGGCATTGCCATCCCAAAAGAGGATCAAACTGGGGAATTGTTCAATAACTGTTCAATTTAGCATCAACTTGAATGCGGAACGCGCGAATCACAAACAGAGTGGGAGAGCATCAACAATGTGCAAGTCGTTGGCTGGGTGCAGGGCGGGGGGATTTGGTAATTCCAATGAAAACCTGTTGCCTCTCATAGCAGCATAAGAGAACACGCAATAGCGCCTGGAGAACCCCCCATCCCCTTCTAGCCCCTCTAGACCCCTCTAGCCAATTATTTGCTCCCGATGACCAATCAAGCTTCAACTGTTTTGTAAATTAGCAAAAAGAATAAAAAAACCCAAAGCCAAAGACCAACAGAAGGAGAACAATAGCGAGAGCAGAAGCAGAAGCGGTCAGAAACGAACCAGATGAAAGCGCAACAACAGCAAGAATCAGAGAGAGAAAGAGAGAGAGGGAAAGAGTGATGAGAATAAAGAACAATCAGAAAATAAAGGGGAATCAGAAAACCCAACAAATTACTATGTAGAGCAGGAAATCAAAGGTTGGGGCTAGCTCTTGAGGGTCGTGCATTTTGATACCCCGGATCGAGCCACAGGTCGTACCAGGTATTCCTATCCAATACGAAACTAGGCTCATACCAGTGCAGCAGTTCAGTAAAACTGATTCCTGTTCAAATTGAACTGCACATCCTTTATGGTTGCAACATGCTGTGGCAGGCTACACCCGGGCTTCACTTGCATTAATTACTGCCAGAGACGAGTGGGCTTTCTGTGCTTGTTAGTTGATTGAAAGGTATTCCTGGAAGTGTCCCAAACTTTTCATTTCATGGCTTTCATGAGAGTCTTCCTGGAAATTCAAATGAATGGACACTGCACACTGCAGCCTAGTCAGATTAATAACGCGCTTCCAGGAAGTGTTTCGGATATGACTATGTATGTGATTTTCTGATTTTCACCCAAAATTTAGTCCTCTTTAAACTTGCTGCTGTCTTGCATCTACATAGATAGCTGTACAATAGAATATTAAGAACGAAAAGCATCACCGATCTATTTATGGTCTCTCCAGTGGCATCAAATTAACAACTGTTTCATGCCCTGCTCATCAATCATTCATTTGATACGCCTGAAAACCACCCAAAAAAAAAACAAACAAAAAACAACAAACTATTCGACAACAAACGACCGTAAATCAAGCAGCGGACATTTATGAATCTATAAACAGTAACCCTATATCTTTGCAATATTGTCACAACACTATGTACGTATCTTGCTTATCTTCTTTATGGCCATTTGAGCTTGAAAAAACTGCACCAGAGTCAACGAACGAACTGCCTCGAACTGGTTACAGTGCTTCAGATCCAGAAAACTTAAAGATAAGAACTTACACAACAACAAATAGACCAAGATAGAACTACATATACATCTATATAGAAATTGAATATAGATAGAATAGATCTACACAGCAAACTCTGTAATGGCTTCCCAGTGTTGCCTCATGGTCAAACGGCTCGACCGTTTTTCCACTAATTTACAGCAGTCGGTGACAAATCAAAGGAAGATACATATGTACTAGTGCCCTGCATGAACGGGCAGATGAATCGATTCGCAGTGATTCGGGATTCACTTCGTCCGATCAAATTGAATCAGCGATTCGGCTTTCTCACTGATTCGAATCATTTGCCCAAAATGGACCGAACGGATCACGATTCAGTAAGAAAACAACAATTTCGGTTACAAATACAGTCAAAAAATGCACAAGTATTTGGTTCTGTGTGTCCGCTTTTTTTCGTAATACTGTACATGTGCACGCATACAAAGGAAGATTCTTCGTAGTATGTTTTGAATCAGTTTTTGAATCATGCGACGAATCTTGCTGATATTGATTCGCAGTACTCTGATCCGGTTTTTTAGTGATTCGGGTGATTCGAATCGGACTGAAGGGGTGATTCGTAATGATCGAACGCATTGAAGGGGCATGAGTATACTGTGATTTTTTGAATCATGTGGATTTGTGCAGGGCTCTAATATGTACATAGATCGATGTTCATATATCGTACATGTGTATGTACAATTACGAGTACACCATCAAAATCTCTGTTGACTTCTGTTTTGATTGAAATTGAATGCTAAACGTTTTCATCGTTGAATATCTGTCAAAATTTATCTGCTCGCATGTGTGTGCCTAGCAGAGCGACGAGTCGACTGGCCAGAGGATACAAGTCTATTCATGCGCCCCATGCGGATGTGTGGGCGTGACACACGCCGCATCTCATATTCCACATGGTTTCGGGCCATCATTTCGCCGCCGTCTGTCCAAAGGTCAAGGTTGCCCCCTCATCATGGCGCCCAGCTATCGGGTATACTCGACTAGCGGTGAAAGCCCCCCTTTTTGCCAATTATGTGCACACACATAACAGCCCATTGCTTCCAATTTCACAAATGTTTCTATGTAATTTCTGGAAATTTCCAATTATACAATGTTTAATTACAGAGCGACTTGTACGTGGTCCTGCGACAAAGGTGACTACCAACCAATGTACACATATGTATATTTGATACGTTTTTGGTTGAATTTCAAGCACCTTGTGAAATGCTGAAGTGTCCCAGGGTATTATGATTTGCAACGCATTGAGGAGCATTTTAAAGCCCATAAAGTCAATAAATTGTTGATCTGAATGCCAGCCTTTGCGGATATTCGTACATCCGTTTTGAAGCAAAAACATATCCATATTTTTTGCAGCATTCACTATATAGACCCGAAATCAATTACCATTTAAAAGTTGCAGTGAAATTGCTGATATTTTAAAATATTTTATTCTATTAAATGAAAGAAATATCTATAAGATCTTTCAAAATACCCTACCATGAAGCAAGACATTCTGTCTCTATAAGCTAGCAGAGGCTAAAGTTTATTAATGCAATTAGAAATGAGGAGAGTGTGCCCCAAGAGTGCAATATACATATGTGTACATGGGTTATGGGTTTTCTAGGGTATCCATATGTGTGGAGATCCAACCCATTTTTTTTTGTAGAACATTTTATTGCATTTTTGTATTGATTTTTGTTGCACTTTCGTGTTGTGTGGTGCTCTTGCGGTGTCGTCTGCGGCCTGTCGCTGCTGTTGCTGCTGCTGCTGGCTGCCTTTGCTTCCGCATGCCAAAGGCAAAGCGGCGTACCTGTGGGCTGGGAAAGTAGAGGTGTAGATTTACCTGTGTAGGTGTGTGTGTGTGTATCGGGAGAGCGTGCAGCAGCGGTATCGAGTAGCTTCATCCTATGCCACCACCCTCCCTCTACCAATGCCACTGCCACTGCCCCTGCCACTCGACTGTCAACGCATTTTATGCGCACTTGGCTGTGCCACAGGCCGTTATGCACTACGTAGTACGAGTGTGCGTCGCCCCCTCAGCCACACCCGCTGGCAATGCAGCCGACATCTTAATAAAATTAAATAGTTTTCATTTTAGTTGATTTTATTTTATATTTTATTTTTGGTTTTCTTTCGATCTCTCACTCTCTCTCTCAATTTGTGTATATATATAGAATTTTCTCTTTCTTTCGTTTTGTGTATGTTTTTTTTGTTGTTTTTTGTTTTGTTTTTTTGCGTAGTTTACAAAAATTAGAATCTAAGGAAAAAAAAATGATACTAGCATTAAATATATGTATGTATGTCTGTTATTTTGTTATTTAAGTACATTTAGATATATATATGTATTAATGTTCTATATGTATGTATATAGATATATTGTATATGTAGCTATGTATATGTATGTATGTATACTGTGTATACAGGTATTTAGTATTCACAATTTGGATATAAATGATTTCTCAAGTCTGTTTTCAGCGATCTGCAAGCTGCATACCAAAACGCTTTCACAAAAATATCTACACCTATGATCGAAATACTCTTAGAATTCATAAGATTTTAAATAGTTTTAAATAAAATAATTTAAATATTCAGTTGTCAGTTTTATCAAAGAATTTGCATCATCATTTTTGATACATTTTCCAGTTGTAGTTTTTGTTGTTTTTTACCACAAGTGTATGTGCCCCGTATATACATATATGTATATGTATACATAAATATTGTCAATATTTGCGCTTACAGATTATGTAATCTATGTAAATACATTCATACATACATATGTATTTGTAAATTTAACGGTACAATAGTAGAATTTCTTTATCGAACATCTGTTGTACTATCTTTTTCTGTGTGTGTTTGTGTTGTTCTTTG
Source organism: Drosophila subsilvestris (assembly GCA_035043285.1). Lineage (NCBI taxonomy): Eukaryota > Metazoa > Arthropoda > Insecta > Diptera > Drosophilidae > Drosophila > Drosophila subsilvestris. Next base: position 6,287,501 of record JAWNNB010000133.1, on the reverse strand, counting down.
TGTGTTTTATTATGTTATAATGTTATACAATGCAATTTGGCAGTTGCAATTTGTTTTGTGTAAATTTCATTTTTATCAAAGCAGCAACGCAATGCGTGGGGGAAGGGTTGTTTTTTTTTTTGGGAGGGGATCTACTCGTAACTTGGAAGCCTTTCCACACACAAAAGCATACACATAAACACGTCCATACATACATATAATTATATTTAAATTAAGTTTATATTTAGAGTTTTCATTTGTACACCGAATACAAAAAAAAAAGTAATTAAAATGTATTATTCAGCAAAACAACCGCCGCCAACTATCGCCGGATCCACTCACTTACTCGCCTGCCTATCTGCCTGCCTGGTCGCTAGATGTCTCCTCCACTCATATTTTTTTCTTTTTCTCTTTTTGTTTGTCACCTTCGCTGCATTCGCTGCTGCTGCTGCTGCTGTCTGCTGTCCCTTTCCTTAGTCTGGCGAGGAGGTGGAGCGACGGACACGCAACTTTAGCCGTCTGGCGCTGCCGATGCTGCTGCGTCGACGGTTACGTCGACGATAGGGACTACTTCCGCCTGTTAGCTGTTCGACAGAGCTGCTGGTCGCTTCTCTGTCCAGATCCAGCGTCAACGCCAGCTTTGGAGGCACAGCGCTGGCGTGGGAGAATAACTGATAGTAGCGCCTGAAGCGTCGCCCCAATCGACTGATCATACCTCCCCCTCTCACAGGTACTGCTTCTCCTCCACCTCCACCTCCTCCTTCCTCTCCTTCTTTGTCTTCTGCTGCTTCTATTTCCTCCCAGTCGTGGTTATCGTTGTTGTTGTTGTGGCTGGTTCGACGAACAGCTCTCCCGGCGGCATTGTAGTTGTTGTTGTTGTTGATATTGCTGTTCTGCTGCTGCTGATGGGCCCGCTCTCAAGAGCGCTTGCCGCTGTCCTTGCGGAAGGATTTGCGCAGCTTGTCAACAAGACGCAAGTGGAATTTGGTATAATCGTTGCTGGCGGTCGCTGTCGCAGTCACTTCGCCACCGTTTCCGTTGCTCTGCTGGCGGCTCTGCTGATTCTGACTTTGGGCTGTCGCCGCCGCCTGGCGCTCCAGGGCCGAGGCCGTTTGCGTACGGCTGAGGGGGCTGGACCGCGTTGGGGACATAATAAGCATCATGGAGCCGTTCGAGCTCCTCGATGTGTTGCGCGGGAAAGCGCGCGAGCTCTGACACCGCTGCATCTGCATGCGGTGTCCACCGCTGCCGCCGCCGCCACCACTGCCCAGCTGGCCGTGTGAGGGGGAGGTGGCGAAACTCTCTGACTTGCATTCGGACACCTTGCGGCGTCGCTGCTGCTGCTGGCTGCCGGTGGCTGTTGTGGGTGTGCCCAAGGCAGTGCCGACGGCCGTGGTCCCGTTACTGCTCGCATTGGAGCACTCGGAGGTCTTGCGGGAGCGCGTGTCCTTGTATATATCATAATTGTTCTTCATAACCGGCATCATGAACGCCATTTCTGATGCACTTTCTTCTCACTTTCGATCACGCACGCTCAAAAAATAATTAAACAGTAAACGAATCGCTTTAGTTGTGTCTTTTATGTGGGTTTTTTTTTATGCCGCCCGCGCTTTATTTGCAGTTCGAATGCAACGGTTCCGTTGGAAAGCGAATATCGAATGCAAAGAATGAAGAATGTAGAATTTCGAATGACGTTTCGCGCGTTTACCGCTTGCCTGTTGTTTTCGGTTTGAAGCCGTTAGCTTCGCGCCACTGATACTTATACGCTGACCGCCTGGCTAGTGCTCCAAGAGAGCACCAAGAGAGCTGCCTCTCTCTCTCTATCTCGCTCTCGATAGGTTGAGAGCGCGCCTGCGCAGTGGAGAGCGGGTCATTTGAGTGCGTGTCAGTGTGTCAGAATGCGCGCCTGTGTGTGTGTGCGTGATTGGGTTGCTTGCTACGTTTATACGTGGCTCTTAATCGTGATCTGAGACAAAGCCACGGACAGCGGAAGTTCAAGACACTGACGTCGGTCCCTTATCACGATGACAATACCTACCATGTGGCATTAGGACTGAGCCCTATATGCATGCTAAATAGCTTCAAAATCATGATCGATTGCCAACGTAGCGTCCCTCGATTTCGATAAGATAACTCCAAATACCGTTAAATGTCTAGATCCCAAACGAGTGCAGGTCCCAAACACCAGCTAAAAACACATACCAACAAAAAAAACCAGGGAAAAACATTTGTTTATATATGATTTTTGCCACTTTAATGAATATATCTCAATTAATGTCTGTTTGCTTTCCGTTTTCATTGGATTTGGTTTTTTTTTGTTTTTGCCTGTACGTACATACATACATACATATGTATGTACATATACATATGTATTTATATATGCATGTATGAAATCTTTAAATAATGAATGTGCATATATGTATGTATATTTATTAATTCATTAGTTTTTGTTTTTTTCTCTTACCGCTTTCTTTTTTTGTTTTTGTTTTTGATTTCTATGAATGCTTAAAGTTTGGTAACAATTTTTCATACATATTTCTTTGCTTATTTAAACGCTCAACTCTCTCTTAATTTTCTTGTTTTTTTTTTCAATTTAAATGCATTTTTAACAACATTTGCTTCGCTTGTTTTTATTTAATACAAAAAAAGTGTATTCAAAAAAAAGAAATACATATTCAAAAATTTGAGAACAAGATTCGGAAATGGGAAAGAACTTCTGTGTGTATTTATTTTTATGAATATATATGTATGTATGTACATATATGTATGTATATGTATGTACTGCCTCTCTACTCGTACATACTCGTATCTTCTATATATTTCCAGTGCATTTTGTGCTTGACCACTTTTGCTACCCAAAAAAAAAGAAGAGGCTTACTTATTTTGCTTATGCTTATAAGATCTCATAATGGGGTCGGTCTCGTCTCTCGAGGCTGTGGGTGGCACTGTGTGGCACCGCAGTGAATGCATCGCATCATCGTGTGTTTATGTTGAAATTCTTTCACTAAACTCGTGTACAGTTGTCAACATCTTTTGCTAGGTTCTCCCGCTTGTTCTTTTGAACATTTTCAATGCTCATTATGTATTGTATAATTTACCTATAGCTTCTTGCCTTCTTTCCTCACATTTCTTGTTTAATAATATTTCAACTTGCATTTGCTTAATTTAATTGCTTCAATTCAATGAATGTCCGTTGTCCGCTAAGTTCAATAAATTTTTAGGTATTTTAGAGACTAGCTAATGGGTATCCTAATATGTTTTCCATAGGTTGAGGGGTTTCTGTTTTTCTTTATTTTGTTTGTTTGTTTGAAGCAAATAGTCGGTGAGAGGGCTAATCGTATCAACATCATATTTTGCGCATAAACCATTTATAGAGGGCATGCTACAAAACAGTGTTACCTAACCGGTTTCCAACAGCTGTAGCATGCCCCCAAAAACGGAAACCAAACCAAAATGTTGTCTCAAATGACGTGTGATGTTTGTTCTGTGTGCTGTGTGTGTGTGTGCTGGCAGTTTCGTTGGCTATATATAATATAGAGTAGTGTAAACCCATATAAATTGTCAAATATTTGGTGAGATATTCTTTAAAACAAAAAAAAATACCATAATCGTAGTAAATCGTCAACAAAATCTACAATTGGACTTCTCTATGTATATGTACAACACACCCCTACATGGGAGGGGAGAGGGTCGGGGGCTAACTAACTAACGCTTCGAAATCAACTAAATGCTATGAATAAGTATCGTATGTGTATTGAGACTTTCCTACGACCACGTTGGGATATACATCAGACACCCACCCATGGGGACAGGAACGGGGACAGGGACAGGGACAAGAATCTCAAGTATGTAGATATCAAGAGGATTTGTCTGAGCTATTTAACAAACTACACACGCACATATGCAAATACACGGACTTATAGCTATATATTAATCCGATCCAAGCATCAGATCATTCAACATTTATATCTGAAGATCACATATATATGTATATAGTAGGTAGTAGTAAAAATTGCCAGCGATAAAGTTTCTAGGGAAAATACCAGCCTCAAGATTGCTATAAAGTGAATTGTAATTGTTGCTATAAAAAAAAAAAAAAAATTTTTAAAACATATTACCCTATACAATATGTGTATGTATGTATGTATGTATGTATGTATGGTGTTATATATATCATAGTATCGAGTAATACATGTGTATATGTAGGTATTCATATAGATTTTAGCTAATCGAAAGGAAACACTCGTGTGCACTCGTACTCTGATCGATCGTCGCGTCGCGTCGCGTCGCGTCGTGTCGTTCGTCTCTGCTTATAACAACCACACTGCTTGAGGTACATTAAGGATATAGGCCAAGAAGACGCCAACACACTGCTTAGGCCCTTAGTTTAGTGAGTCGACTTACATATAGAAAGATTACTGGTGTAAGTACCCTGAAGATCTACCATGAGCCATGAACTCGAGAATCTGTATCCAATGCGAGCTAATTGCTCTTCTTACTTTCTATCGGGAAACTTTCGATTGCGTGGACTCGATCCGATGTCGCGTCGTGGAAACTCCTCCATTTGTGTCTGTGGATTGGGTGGGACAAAGGTAAAAACCTACGAAAGGTTTGGGCATATCCTGACAACTCACCCGAGCTACACCGCTGCTTTTGCTGGCATGTCGCGTTGGGACAGGCACCTCATCGTCCGTGTAAACTCTGCGATGGAGGAGCAGGATTATAACTGGATGAGCGGGCAATGGATGGATGGATTACCTGGTCTCCGGCTGGGGCTCGGGTTCGAGCAGCGGCAGCATGTCTTCACCCTGCTGCAGCAGGTCCACCGAGGCCAGGGACTCGCTAGTCGTTCCAGTGCCCGTTCCCGTGCTGCTATCCCCAGCGCCCGCTGTGGCCGTGGAGGACTCACCGCGCTCTGCCTCGTGGCACTCACACTGACAGTCCTCCGGCTTCACGTAGTTGTAGTGCAGCTTATCGCTGGCTCCGCCTCCAGTGTTCGGCTCCTGCGATCCTGGCCGCGTCTGGTGGTGGTGATGATGATGATGATGCCCCGAGCCGGAGCCCGAGCCACCAGAGCGATGGCCACTGCCGCAGGCCGAGGAGGAGCTTGTGGTGGCCGTGTTGCTTGCGGCTATTGTCTCCTTGGGCAGCGTGGTGATCCGCTTGGCCGGCTTGCGCTTCTCCGGGATGTTCTCGAAGTCGATCCAGTGGCCGGACAACTTTCGCTGTGTGGATGCCTTCGGCTTGGGCTCCTCCAGGCCGATGGCAGCCGGAGCCGAGGCTGGAGTTGGGACCGGATTGGAGACGGGAATGGAAATGGGAATGGGAACTGCACCTGAACCTTGAGCAACTGGGAGCAACTGTTTGCTGGAGTCCTTGCGCTCCAGATTGTTGGCGCGAAGTCCCTCCTCCGCGAACTCGAACCAGGACTTGCCGCTGGCATTGGAGATGCGTCGCGGCGACTTTGAGCTCTGGCCCGGGGCCCTGCCCTCCTTACCCATCGACTCCTTGCGCGGCAGACTGATTCGGAGCTTTTCCCCCCTTACAGGACCAGCGCCACCCGCCGCGCCTCCTGCTCCTCCTCCTCCTGCAGCCGATGCTCCGTTCTCCAGCTCATGGACTCCACCAGGGGGTGCCTCCTGTGGCGTCATGATGCCCGTGCAGTACTCCTCCAGGTGCGAGGGATTCAGCGGCGTTGTAGAGCGCGGCCTGTCCACAGGACAGGTCTTCAGCTCCATGTTGGCCCGCTCCTTCATCGGTATCAGCGGAACGCCCTGCGCCCGCTCCTCCGGCAGCGTCGTCGGTATATACGGCAGCTCGTCGTCGAAGGACTCCTGCGACACCAGGCCGGTGCTCTCGTGCTCCTCGATTACGCACACGTTGCGCGGAAAGTGGTGCCGCTTGCCCTGACCCTCGCCGCCCACGGCCACCGCTGTCGTCACCGACGAACTGCCAGCCATATCGGAGTCGCGTTCACTCTCCGATGACTCGACGGGCTCGTGTTCGTCCGTCGACTGCGAGAGACGCCGCTCCGCCAGGGGCGAGGTGAGCATTGGGTCGGGGCTGGCCGTTGGCGTTGGAGTTTCCATTCCCGTGTCCATTGCCGTTCCCTTTCGCATTTCAGTTGCAGTTGCAACTGCAATGGGCGTGGCTCTGTCCGTGGCAGTCGCTGGCTTGCCGACGCTTGCGGGTAAGGGTGTGGGTGTCGGAGTAGTGGGCGTGGCACCGCCAGAGCTCTGCGAGCTTTCACCTGGGAAAAGGAAGAAAAAATCAAAAAATAATTTTTTTTATTTTCTTTTTTTTTCCGTGCTTCCGTCCTTCTTTACTTACGTCTTGGTTCCGGGACACTCTGTCGCTTGGGTTTACGTGGCACTGGGACAACACCTGCACTCTCCTGCTGCTGCTGCTGGTGCCTTCGGCGCACCTCCTTCCCTTCTTGGGGCACATTCTCATGCAGCTTGCGGCGCACATCAAAGTTCTCCAGGTAGCGCGAATGGCGAAGATCCGCCGGAGCCGGAGCCGGTGCCGCAGCCGCAGCCGGACCCTCATCCTCGGAAGTGGGACGCGACCTGTGCTTGGAGCGCATCACGACTGCCGGATGGGTGCTGCTGGTGCTGCTGCTGGCCGGCTGCTCCTCCTCGGAGCTGGAGACGCCGCGCGGTGGCGGCGGTGGTGGCACGGCGCTCATCTCCGTGCGCCGAATGACAGTGCCCTGCCGCTGCAGGCCGTCGACGGTGGTCGCCGGTCCGTCCGAGGCCGTCGAGTTGTTGGCGGACTCCAGCACCTGCTCGGACAGCTGGCTGGACTGGCTCTCCGTCTTCGAGATGCTGAACTGCGTGGAGAAGATCTGCTCCTGGCTGCCGGAGCCCAGCCGCGTGGCGAACAGCAGACGACGGCGCTCCTTGGCAGCCGCATCCTCGCAGTGGGGCGCACTGACGGTGGCCACCGTGTGGACCAGTCGCGGCGGCTCGCACGCACTCTGCGTGCTGTCCACCGAGGGCAGGCGCTGCATCTCCCCCAGCCCGTTCTCCCGCACTGACGGGTGCTCCTGCTCCTGCTCCTGCTCCTGGTGGATCTGGGCCAGGTTCGAGGCCCGTGCACTCAACACGGAGCTAACCGACTGCAGTGTCTCCTGCGAGTCCTGCGAGCTGTGCCGCTGCACCTCCAGGCTCCAGCCCTTCTCCTTCTCCACTTCCTCCTGGGAGGGCAGCGACTGAATGGCATCCAGGTCCGGACGCTGGGCCACCGTCTTCCGCTGGCCCACAGGCCGCAGTGCAGCGGCGGCCGCCGCCAACTGGCTGGCCGTGATGGTCGCTCCGGATCCGTTTCCGGTTACGGACACGGCGCCACAGGAGGCGGTCGGCGGCTGCTGCGCATGCGACTGTGGTGGTGGCTGTGGCGGTGTCCTCGCCTGGATGGGCGGCGGAGAGGGCGCTGCAATCAGATTCTGGATGCCCTGCAGCAGGGTGCGGGCCTCGCGCTCCTCTGGCGGTGTGTGCAGCGGTATGTGGATGACCCCCTCCACCGGCTCATCGTAGTACCGCAGCCGGCTGCCCGGCCTGGAGCCAGCCGGTGTGCGGCTGCGTCCTGCCGATGATCCAGCCGATCCGGGTGCCGGTGGTGGCGGCGGCGGTGGCTCGCAGCTCGGCTCGATGGGCGAGGAGCTCTTCGAGCTCTTGGTGCCATCGGTGCCGGCGCTGCTGCCCCGCTTGCCCGACTTGAAGATGGCCAGCACGGACTTTTGCTTGCTGGGCGTCACATTCTGGGAGGAGCCCGTTGTCGCTGTCGCTGTCGCCGTGGACGTCGCCATCGCCGTTGAGCGCTCCTTGCTCTTGCTGCGCGAGCGGGCGGACTCTCGCGGCGAGTCCGGTGAGTCCTTGCCCAGCCGGAAGAGGGAGCTGAAGGAGCTCTTGCGGGACACAGAAGTGGCCGCCGGCGAGGGTGAGGGCGAGCGACTGCCCAGGCGTAGGGCATGCCGGCCAGGCTTCGGACTCGCCGTCGGTGTCAAGCGGTTCTCGTCGTGACCTACCCCTGCCACACCGCCAGCGCCACCCCCCTGCAGGCTGAGCGAGGCGGGTGGCTTGGGCTGTCCGGCGGCCAGGGAGGCGGAGGCGGAGGCGGAGTAGACGGGCGTGAGCTGGTTGGGCGCCTCCACCACACGCTCGTTGGCCGCAATGCCTCTGTCGCTGTACATGTGGTCCGGCCGCAGATTGATGCGGATGTACTCCGTGCCGCTGGGTGTCTTGCCGATGACCATCTGGCCGGGGCTCTTGGTGCTCCGTCGCTGGGCGCCCATCGCCGGTACGCTGCCGGCCGCCTTGGCCTTTGATTCGCCGTTGGCCAGTTTGCTTCTGCGGCTGCCGCTGCTTGTGCCTGTGGCCGGCGCAGGGGGCAGCACCTTGATGCCTTCGGCCAGCACCGCCTGGGTGGGATCGTGCTTGCGGGCTAGCAGCAGCTGCTCCAGCAGCGCTGTATTGGCCGCCACACCTCCGGGCACTCCGCCCGTCACCACTCCTCCGCCACCCGCCGATGCCTCTGCGTGACTGTGCGAGGAGCTGGCCGCCGTGGAGGCAGTGCTGCCCGCGGCACTGCTGGCACCCTGCTCCAGTGGCTTCGGACCGCAGAAGGAGGTCTCCAGCAGCATGCGATGGGGCGAGGGAGAGCGCGAGACGCCGGACACGGCGGAGAGGCGGCTCACGGCCGAACCCTGGCTGCCGACACTCGAGATGCGGCTGGTGCGGCCCGAGATGCAGAGCAGAGCGGCCACCTCCGAGCTGGCCGAATCCTTGCGCTGGTGCTGCTGCAGGTAGCTCTGATGGTCGTCAAACTTGAAGATGTGTGGCGAGGAGCGTTTCGTGGTCGCCTGTTCGCCACAAAAGAGACAGAGAGAGAGAGAGAGGGAGAGGAAGGTAAATGAATCAGTTAGCAACAAAAGGAGGGGAGAGGGAATAGGAAAAGGCAAACTAGGACACCGCTAAGGAAATCATTGAGCCCCAATTCCGTTATTCCGTGTCAATCGCATTCCTGCAATCTCCGCTCCAAGCCCCCGCGGTTGTCAATCAAAGAAGGAAAAAATAATGATAGGTTAGAGCGTAGGACAGAGACAGGAAGTGGGAAAGGGAAAGGGAAAGGGAAAAGGGAAAAGGGAAAGAGAGAAGACAGAGCTGCATTCGATTTTCCCCATGCAGGATGTGAGAATGGGACCGGGCTCTGTGGGTGTGACAGTTGGGCGAAGGGCAATCCTTAATGCAGTGCGTAATTTGTGGCGTTGCGTTAAAGGAAAGCTTAGAGGAAAACTGCGTGGAATTGAAACACCTTAAATATTAAATGGCAATCGTTTATCGCTGATAATGTTATCGATTAGCTGATGCTACAATTGAAATCAAGCTAAAACCTTGGCTATGAAATCTTTAATCTTAACTTTCGATAGGTAATTGCCTAAGTATCGACTGAATTCGATAAAATTTCGATAGCCGTTCATTTCGGATCGATAAAAATTGCAAAAACGGCTAAGTACAAAAGAGAATGGCCCCAGAATGGTACAAAAACAACATACATGTCGTGTGCATGATGAGTCTTAATTGGCCTAATTGTACCACAAATACATATGTGACATTCTATGGGTGTGCTGATTGCATGAATATTGCAACCAATAAAGCCATCAACCACTTGCAAAGATAATTATTGAAACATGTCAGCTGTCGAATGGCTGAACTACTTCCATAATTGATATGAATTCCAAATTGATGCAATTAAGTCAAAGTCCACAGCTCGATGAGGGCAACGATTAAAGTACTCGTACGTTCTGCCTGGCAATCAATGAATGAATGGATGGATAATGATACAAGCCGAAAACTTCTTACAAGTTAGCCAAGGAGCTGCGCCCAGCAACAGCACCTGGCCTCTAATTGGCATCGTTTCCATGGACAAATTGGCACTTTTTTCGAGCCAAACTCTTTGCAGCAATTAGGACTGGCCCGTGACTGACTAAACAGTCAATGGGAAACTTCTTAGCAATTAGAGGCTCCAGCTTGGTCCTGGCTCATCATTCCAATTGCCAATTGATAACTTTTTGCCAGTTGGAAAAACTTCTCGCGCACCCATCTGACAGAGAGAGAGAGAGAGGAGCCGACAATGGAAAAAGCAGCAGAAACAAAACTTTGGCAACAACATGAAATTGGAGAGTGAGAGGCGCAAAGTGCTGCCCACTTGTCAGCTGTCAGGGCCTTCCTTCCTTCCTGCCGCTGAAGCTGCTGTTGCTGCTGTTGCTGTTGCGTTTCCCAGGCCCTTGGCTGCAATTTTGCATTATTAATTCAACTTCTGTTGGCGATGCGGTTGCCCTTGTCCCCAGTCCGTCACTCGCTCTTTACTATCTCTCGTCCCCAGTTAAAGTAATTTCCGACTTGTCAGTGCTTTCTGCAGCCTCAGTTCCTGTTCCTGTTTAAGGGGAAATGGGGTAGCTGTCCCACACAGACGGGGGAGGTGAATCAAAGCTCACCTGCTGCTGTTGCTGTTGCTGCTGCTGCTGCTGCTGCTGTTGCTGCTGCTGCTGTAGTTGCTGCTGTAGTTGCTGCTGTTGCTGTTGCATGCGCTCCTGCTCTTCCTTTTTCTGCTCAGGATCCATAAAGTACAGTTCCTCGGTGGAGCTGCGTAACTCCAAAGCACCCTCCTCTCGAAAGCCAAGGCCAATCGTTTCCTGTAGGGTGCCAGTGCCGACCTTCAGAGCATTAGTTTAACCACAAAAACCAGCCAGTACACACACACACACACACACACACACACACACACACATAGATTTAATTTTTGTTTTTGGTTTTTTGTTTCGATAGATAGTTTTTTTTGTGTGGTGATAATGTGGGTTGTGGGTTGTTCGGGAGTTGCATGCAATTGAGGTGGATCGGACGGGTGGGTTGGGTAGCATACGAAAAGCACACAGAAACGAAAAGCACACACAGAATCAACAAAAATATCAACAGCCAATTTGTAATTTGTGTGCAGGATCAGGAGTGTAGGTGTAGGGTTTGTTGTTGTTGTTGTTCCCATTGGGTTTGGTTTCAGTTTTTTTTTGTTTTTGTTTTTCGGACGTTTCGGGCGTGTGTGTGCATGGGGGAGCGAACGAGCGTCAGAGCGTGTTACAGACAGAGAAAGAGACAGATGTACACAGATACATATATATGTAGATATCGGAGAGAGACAGAGAGAATGAGAGTGAGAGAGAGAGAGGCAACAACACCACAGGCGCAAATTAAAGAAAAGATAAAAAAAACGAAAAGGAACGTGAGTCGCTTCTAGTCGCGACTCTACTTTTATACCCGTACTCAGTCAGTATATAAATTTATGAGATTATGATTAAAATTTAAAACAAAAAAATTTTATTTTTACATTTTACATTTTTTTGCTAAATTTGTTAACTACATCTACATGTAAAATGTAGATAATACATCTAGAACAAATATTCTACATATACCATTTAGATTCTACATCTCCTCCGCTAGGGGTGGTTGCTCGCGCATTGCAAGGGTAGAGTGTGTGCGAGCGAGACAGAGAATGAATATCGTCAGCAGCGCCAGAGGAGGTGGGGAAGCAACTGAAAATTAATTTCTTCATTCTGGTCATAATAATGATCCGATCTGTACCAGATTTAGCAATCTGGTAGATATGTTCATTCTTTACGATACTGCATTTTTAGTTTTATCGTATGTTTAAAATTGTGGATGCCACAGATTTTCGTCTTTTGTGGAGACGGAAGTGGGCGGGGCGAAATTCTGAAATACACTTGTAACAGTGTGATATCGTTTGAGTCTGGAAACAAAATTTGGTTGCTCTAGCTTTTATAGTCTCTGAGATCCAGGCGCTCATCGGGACGGACAGACAGACAGACGGACAGACGGACAGTCGGACAGACGGACGGACAGACAGACATGGCTCTATCGACTCGGCTATTGATACTGATCAAGAATATATATACTTTATGGGGTCGGAAAATTTTCCTTCTCTGCGTTACACACTCGACTTTTACCACAAATACAGTATACCCCTTAACTCTTTTTGAGTACGGGTATAAAAAACCAGAAAAAGTACATTTAATTAGCACAAAATGTAGTTGTATTCCTTAACATTAAATGTTCGATGATTCATGGCACTGGCAATGGAAATTCTTAAACACAAAACTCACCTGCTCGAAGACATTCTCGGGACTGCTCTCACGGCTATCCTCCTCGTGATGGGATGAGCTGGAGGCGCGGCTCAGCTCGATCCGTGGCGTTGAGGGTGTGGTCAGGGTCGCCGTGGCACCCCGGTAGCTGGCCTGGGCAATGGGTGGCAGCGGCTGTCCACCCTCATTGCTGCTCACCAGTGTCGTGGTCACCGTTGTCGTCGCCGTCTTCAGCGGTGGCGGCCGCTGCTTAACCACAATTGTCGCCGAGCAGGTGGCCGACGAGGACGATGATGAGGAGGAGGATGTGGTGGTGGTGGTGGTGGTGGTGTTTCTGCTGCTGCTGCAGGTGACTGCTGGTGCCACAATGCTGGGTGCTTCGCTGGCGCTGCTTCTATGCCTCGTCGCTGCGGTTGTCGCTGTCTGTTTCCGTGCACCTTGCTCCATCATCTGCAACAAAGAGAGAGAGAGAGAGAGAGAAGAAGAATAAGCACTCGTACGGCCTGCCAGAGGATGCGACTGCACTTTTGTGCAAACTAATATCAAATGCTTTGACAATGTTTTTTCTTGTATTTTCATTGCGCTACGTAGCCCGAGGAAGCTCTGGGCTCTGGGCTCCCAGCGGCGTATTGTCTCTATGGATTTTCCGCTTTGCCCCATATGTGACTTTTAAATGAAGCTTTGTGTCCGGACCTGGCCTTGTTCGATTGTTTTCCTGTTCGTTCGGTTATAATTGGGTTTTGGTTTTTGGTTTTTGGTTTTGCTGTTTCGTTTTGGTTACGCTTTAGCTTCGGGGCCAAAAGCAGGGACACTGAAACAGCAGGTGGCATGAATCCCAGTCTCTCAGTTTCCCCTTCGTTTAATGCGCACTCGGGATCTATGGGGAGGGGGACGGGAAGGTCGCTCAGTCGGTCAGTGTGGCGACTGGCCGGGGGAAAAACGGAAATTTGTTATCCAATTTCAATGAATTTTCAGTGTTTCAGTTCGGAGTTTTGCAGCGAGTTTTGCCTGGATGACCTTTAATGCTCCTCACTTTTGCCAGTATCCCAGCCACTTTCGTGAACTTCCTCAAGGATACAACTACACCATTAAAGGCTTAAAAGTAATGGCAACTTTAAGGTCTGCACATTCCACCTCTGCCATCAAATATGCTTTTTAGCCCAATCCCCGGGCTGCTATCCAGCTTAAAGCTAAAGCTCAGTATCAAGTTATCTCAACTTGGTTCGGTGTGAGGGCGGTGGACGGGGTCTCGTGCTCCATTAGCGGGCTTTAAGTTTTCAGGCTCTGAACAAGGCTGTTGATGGATGCGACGGCAACGAGCAGTGGGGCGGTGGCTGGGGCGAGGCGAGGCGAGTCGAGGCTAAGTTTACTGGAGCAACAGACTGGGCACGTTCATGCACGCTGCATGCAACCTATCCAGGGGGACTGCATCCCGCAGCTTCCATGGCGTGCATGCTACACACGCATTAAAAGCGCTCAAGGAGAAATCCTTTCACACACACAGACACTCACAGGCAGAGGGAGAGAGAGAGAGACGGACGGACGGAGAGCAGAGAGAAGTGAAGAGAGGACGATGATTGACACATGGCGCCTGAATTGTCGCTGGGAGGCGACAACAAAAAAACTGTTCATGGCTCTGCCGGGTTGACGTGGGAAGGGGGTGGGGAGGGGTTGTGCTTCCAAGGGGGTCTCGTAGGGGGGATTCCGTTTATTGTCTCTGCGGGACCTTGGGGCACAAATTAATTTAAAGTTGACTCTCTGTCCCTCTCTCCCTTTCTCTCTCTGTATATCGTTTTCTGTGGCAACTATGCAACGATATCCAAATTGAAGGCAACGCGTGCTGTGGCAAGCAAATAGGTTCGCGTCCTGTTACCCTGCTCCCGCCCCCTAGTCTACCACTTTATTTTTTTTTTGGTAACGGTAAATGGGTGACTCTGCTGTGTTGGGATGGGATGGGGTGGGATGGGACGGGACGGGGGAACGGTACTGGGTTGCCTTTTGTTTTTGTGGTGTACAGAAAAGAAAATACGGTTTTTCTTGTGTTTTTTTTGGTTTTTGTTGTATTTTTGGTTTTTTTTTGGTGGAGAAGGCATAGAGGGGTGGGTGGTGGGCGTGGGGGGTGCGTGTGAGGCAGAAAGGAAAACGTGGCACGAATTTAGGCAGCGCTCACGAAAAAAGACGGCAACGAAGAAGCAGACGAAGAAGGGAATAAAGTGAGACAGAGAGAGAGAAAGCGAGAGAGCAAGGAGGGGGAGAGACAAACGCTTAATTAAATTAATTAAAATTTAAATAAAAAACGACAATGTAAGAGTAAGAGTGAGAGAGAGAGAGAGAGAGAAGAACAAGAGTTCTGGGTGGAGCAAGGAGGAATCAGCAGTAGATGGAGCGGTGTGTGGACAGTAGAAAAGCGAAGATGAGGGGACGAGAAGAGAAATCAAAGAAAAAGCAAAGAAGAATTGCAGGGCAGAGAGAGAGAGAGAGAAAGAGCAAACAAGATAGAAAGCAAGCAAGTAGGGACGAGAAAGCCGCCTATTGTTTGCCTGCAAGGTGTGTTAAAACAAGGTAAGGCACTCCCAGAGATTGCCTCTCACAATTGTCGCGCAAGCAGAAGCAGGCAATGACTGACAGAACTGAAGGGCCCCACCTTGCACAAATACACCTTGTTTCGAGCAGCGTGCTGCTTCCGTTCCAACTGCCGCTGTCGCTGCCACTCACTACCTCTGCCGCTACCACTGCCGCTGACTTCGCCTACGTTTCTGCCTTTTGTTTACCGTTAATGTACTCACCGCGGACCCAAAAATTATAGCTAGATGCCGTTACGCTGCTCCTCTGCTGCTTTTACTCCTCCTTTCGGCCTATGTGTGTGTGCGCGGGTTCGCGTGCGAGTGCGAGCGTGTGTGTGTGTGTGTGTGTATATTGCTTATCGCTTGTGTGTTGAACTCTGAATCCTGAGGTCTTATCAATTTTCGATCAATTTTCTTTTCTTTGGCACTGAACAACAACAAAAAATTAAGAACAAAATTTGTGCCCTCTGCTGCTGTAGCTGCTGCTGCTGCTGCTTCTTGTTCTGTTTGATTTTCTTCTTTAACGCGGACTGCTATCTGGCTATCTCCCTCTGTTTCGCCTCGCCTCGTTCTCGTTCGCCTCCTAACTCTCGCTCTCTCTCTCCCTCACTTCACACGCCTGACTGGGGGCTGGCTCTCTCTCCGTCACGTTTTTACCGTTAGACCGCACGCACGCAGCGTTAGCGTCGTACTGCCGAAAGCCCCGAAATGTATGCTAAACGCTGAATGAGCACAGCGTCGACGGCGATTGCGATTGCGACTGCTGCTGCTGCTGCTGCTGCTTCTGCTACTGCGGCGTTGCTTCGACAGCGTCGAGGGGCGGAAGCTTCAATTCGAATTCTGCTGCTCTGCTGCTCGGCTGTGCTGTGCGAAAGCTCGACCCCACAGGCTGCAAAGCTCTCTGGCATCCTGTCAGTGGACGAACTCAGCTGTGTGTCCTGTGAAGCTTCAAGAGTCAAGTCCCACTAGGTGTGTGTGTGTGTGTGTGTGTGTGTGTACAGCGGTGGGCAGCTGAATAGAAGCACTTTGCTAAAAGCTCTTTTTTAATGCAAAAGTTAAGCCTTACATATTTGACTGTACGATTAATGCGAAAGCAATAGCGGGCAGAGCTATTACTGTTGTTGGGCAGGAATATTTTAATCATTAACAGTTTCAAAATAATTTTGGATATGGCTATTGATGCATGCATTTTGCAAAAATTAGGAAAAACTTCTTGTTAGGTAAAACTGCTTGTTGTCATAGAGCCTTATTATTTGTTAATATGAGTGATGCATTCATAAATGAATTTTAAAGTGTTTCTGTACAAGTTTTTAATCCACTAACAGCTGTTATCGATCAATTTATTTTAATGGATTTTTAAAGTGTATTTTTTTGTGTGTGTTTGTGTGTATTTAAATAGCAACAAAAATTCTTAGAAAATGATTTCTAATCTTCTGCCTGTCACTGTTTTTGCCTCTCTCTCTCACTCTTCCCCACTCCTCTCTCACTCTGACTACTTGCCTTCTTTCTCGCTCTCAGCATTGCCGTTGGGGTGGTAGTGGTGGTGGTCGTGGTCCTCTCGCTAAATGACATTATTTGGAGCACTTCACATTCGAGGCGGATGTGTGCCAAAATATTTTCATACGGCTGCCAAAGCCGTGCCACTGCCTCTGGGCCCACAGTTTGACAGTCTCCGGTAGTGGGGTTGGTGGGCGGCGCGTGTCTCAGACAGGGGGCGGGGTAGGGGTGTTGGCGGGGCTGTTTGCTGCCTGCTGCCTGCTTCGTGTGGTTCCTGTTGTTGCCGCTTAAGGTTCATTTTGTTTATTAGCCAAAAGCGTTTGGTTGCCCTGACTTTTAAGTGGCCATTTGCATGATTTTGGCATACATTCCACATGCCAAGCAGTGTGCCCCCATGCCACAGTACACATTCATTTCCCACGCTCCTTGCCTGCTCTTGCTTGCCCCTCTGTCACACATCATGGAAGGCGGAAAGCTTTGGCCAAGCTTTAGCTGATTTCATACTGTGGTTAATTAAATTTAGCTCTGCATAATATGTGTATGACATGTCGGGGCACACACACATGCAACGTGCACAGGGAAAATACTGTACAAGAAGGGAAACACTCCTCTATCTCTCTCTCTCTGTCTCGCTTACGGTAAATTATATAGGCTAAAGGACACTCACCGCTGCCTGGATGCCCGGCTGCTGTTGCTGCTGATGCTGCTGATGCTGCTGGTGTGGCTGGTGTGGCTGTTGCTGCTGCTGCTGTACATTTGTCGTGGCATTGTCCTCAAATGACTTCTCGAACGATGCAATTGGCGCTGGGCCAAGTCGCTTCTGCCGGCGTGCATCCATTCCGTTCCGTTACTGCTGCCCCCAATTCCGTTACACAGACACAGCGAGGCCGGCTGGATGTTGAGGCGGCGACGGCATGGAAGGGCAGGGCTCCTTCAAATGTTATCAAAGCACATATACAGTGAAACAAACACATTAGAAGGACATTGGCACGGATTCTCTTTATATTCCACCCTCTCTCTCTCTCTCTTGTCTGCTGCTCTCTCTCTCTCTCTTTCTGTCTCTGTAGATCTTTCAGTGGTGCCTTTTCATAATTGCCTCTGGCAACACCAGCAAAAGCCCAACACAAAACTGTTGCAATCACACATCCTTTTGGCTTTTACTGCCTGTCTGCCTGCCTGCCTGTCTGCCTGCCTGTCTCTCTCTCCGCGCCATCAATCATTGGGGAATAATTTTTGAAAAAGAAAACCAAGAAAAAACTTATATGTTTGCATCGGCAACAAATTATTACTGA
Source organism: Drosophila subsilvestris (assembly GCA_035043285.1). Lineage (NCBI taxonomy): Eukaryota > Metazoa > Arthropoda > Insecta > Diptera > Drosophilidae > Drosophila > Drosophila subsilvestris. Next base: position 6,270,015 of record JAWNNB010000133.1, on the reverse strand, counting down.
ATGGGGGGGGGGCATAGTGAGAGAGAGACGGAAAGATATTGGCAGCGGGGAGGTCAGACATATCGTGTCAATGGTTCATTGAACTATTTGCTTTGCCTTGCCCCCACCGCACCGCACCGCACCCGTCCGACAGTGCGAAGCGGAAGTGAAATAATAACATCAACAATTGATGAATATTTTAAGGAATTGCGGCACTGGGTCCGCGCTTTTCCAACCCGTCCCCGGGGCTTGTCAAGTTGTTGTTCAGAATAGTGGAGAGTCCAGCCCACACCCTCCCCTCCCACCATATTTGTTGCATTTGCCTCTAAGGAGGTTATTGGCCTCTGCAATAGAATATAACCCCCCCTGCAAGTATTGGCAATTATCCATAATTGTTCTTTGTATTGCCTTACCAATATAAAGAGCCATTTTGCTTTGGCCTGCCTACAGCTCGTGGGACCCAACCTCGGCATCCGTCAGCCAAGCTTTTCAAGTGATTCAGGACAATTTGCCATACAAGAAGGCTATGGACTTGGGCTGTAACTACGCCTATTAATTGCAAATTGATTATAAATGTTAGCTATTAATTCTTTCAGGGGTTTCAGGTAAAACCGAATTATTTTCTTGAAATTTTCACATTAGTTATTTGCCTCTGTATTGCAATTTACTGCTCACCCTTATCAGTGGGGAAAGGATCGTCAAGCTATGCACAGCTTTAGGTGCCCACAAGTACATGATATGATTTCATTTGAAAATGTTCCCTTAGCTTTCAATACCCCAAGCACATCGATTCATCTTCTGAATTGTTTGCTCTATTTTCTTTGCTTACTTTTTGGAGAACTGTGTCAACCAGACATACACTGGTCCATACACTCCACCCTTGGCGGGGACTGCCAGATGACTTCATCGAATCTTCTTCTCATTGAAGGACCATGACAGAAATATGCCAAAAGCTTTATTCAGTCCTCTAACTTTGTATCTGACATGTTTATAAACCAAACAACTGAAATCCCAGACCACATGGGGGACCGTAAAAATACCCTCTGCTTATGCATGCATACAGACAGACATATGTACATACATACATAGTGCATACATATATGTATTTAATGGGCTGTACAAATGTCCTGTGGTCTAAGCTTTAACTTGATTTTTCAACATTTCGTAATAATATTTATGGCAACATTTGATGTCTGTTGGTTTTAAGGCTGCGCTTAATCCATGTTCTGGGTGTGTGTGCCTACGGACAGGTTTACGCACAAAGCTTTGTGCACAGTTTGTAGATTTTAGTCTTCAAAAAAAAATAATTGAATTTTGTAAAATTGAATCAAAGGTTCGAGAACTCGTACACAATATTGAATATTCCCTTTAGCGTGGCAGAAATGTGGGTACACAAATGAGAAATAAAAAATTGAGCATCCTTGAACAGCGGACACACAAACATGCACCGTTACACACTACACTTACACACACACACACACACACACACACACACACACACGCAAACTTAAACACACACACAGCCATGTTTATTGCAGTTGGCTGCCGAAACGCAGCCAAAACAATTTGAATGCTCTAGAAAACGGCATTATGATTTTGAGGCACCAAAGGAGACATTCTGAATGCCATAGCATATACAAAATATGTATTCCTTATATATACATATATTCCAGCAGCAACAGAAGAGTCATTCATGAGTCATGTTTATTTTTATTCCAACCAGTTCTTCAGTTTTTGAGATCATTTTACTGAACACATAACAAACTTTGTTTTCATTTGTTTCTTCCTGATTAAATCCACATCGAGCTCTATATCGTCCGCTCCATTATTAGAGCGAGCTAAGCTAGGTATCAAAATCTTCGACTCTACAAGCTAACCGTTTATTTTTATACCCGTACTCAAAAAGAGTTAAGGGGTATACTGTATTTGTGGTAAAAGTCGATGTGTGTAACACAGAGAAGGAAAATTTTCCGACCCCATAAAGTATATATATTCTTGATCAGCATCAATAGCCGAGTCTCTGTCTGTCTGTCTGTCTGTCCGTCTGTCCGTCTGTCCGTCTGTCCGTCTGTCCGTCTGTCCGTCTTGATGAGCGCCTCGTTCTCAGAGACTATAGAAGCTAGAGCAACGAAATTTTTTTCCAGACTCATGTGATATCACACTGTTACAGTGTATTTCAAAATTTCGCCCCGCCCCCTTCCGCCTTCACAAAGGACGAAATCTGTGGCATCCACAATTTTGAAGATACGAAAAAACTAAAAACGCAGTATCGTAGAGATGACCATATCTATCGATTGCCGAATCTGAACCAGATCGGATCATTATTATAGCCAGAATAAAGAAATTAATTTTCAGTTGCTTCCCCCACCTCCTCTGGCGCTGCTTAACCTATTATTCTCTGTCTCGCTCGCACACACTCTGCCCTGTGCAATGCGCGAGCAACCCCTAGCGGAGGAGATGTAGAATCTAAATGGTAGATGTAGAATATTTGTTCTAGATGTATTATCTACATTTTACATGTAGATGTAGTTAACTAAATGTAGCAAAAAATTTAAAATGTAAAATTTAAAATTTTTTTTTAAATTTCAATCATAAGCTCATAAATTTATATACTGACTGAGTACGGGTATAAAAGTAGGTCGCGTCCAGAAGCGACTCAACGTTCCTTCTCGTTTCGTTTGGGTTTTTGGTTTGTTTTTTTTTTTTTTTTGTTTATTTGGGTGCTTCATGGGAAAAAAATTGTATTTTGCAGTTCGTTCTCGTTATTGGGGCAAGGTTTGACAGGACGAACGGGGAATGGATGGAAAGGGTCCTTGCATATGCATATTGATTGCCCGACCTATTGGGAATTTCAAGGAAATTAATTTTGTGCAATATTCACACACTCGCCTGCGTATACTTATTCATTCATTGGCATCCGAACGCATTCAAAGGGAATTTATTATTGTTTTTTCTAGGCACACACTAGGGATATACGCAAACATATCAATCGAATGAATGGTTCCGATTTGGGTTGCTTCCATGCCAAGACATCCAAGACTCACCAATCATTTATTCACTTAGCAATTCACCCACTGACTAAATAATCACAGCGACAACCTTGATTTGAGCCAACAAAAAGGGTGCAGGTGAGCGGGTGAGGGTGCATACACATATGTTTTGTTAGGCTCATGGTATTTATAGTAAACTAGTGCTTTGTCATTGGGAGCCTCAACCACACCCAACCACACCCAACGCAAAGGTAGTTTTTAATAAACTTGTCGGACCACTTTCTCTGTTGCCTCCGCCTAAAAGGGTAGACCCAGGCCAAACTTCTCTACAAAAAAAAAAAAAGCACACACCCTGCTATTTCCGATTAGAGGTGAAGGCAAACGTTTGACCTTACTCGGCGAAAGTCTAATTTTAAAACGTTTACCAGCAATTTTGTATAAATCGCTCAATGGAAAGGAATGAACGAATTTCAGTTGCAGTCAAACGGGTGCACGAATGTGCACTTGGTCTTGTTTTAGGGGAATCGATTTGAAGGATGACCAAGCAAAATACTTATTGTAAGATATAAATAAACAAGTGGCACTAAAGAAACTATCGCAGTTTAGTATATTTAAAAGTATTTACATGCATTTATTTATGCACTAGATAAATATCTAAAGCTTTGCGCATTATTAAAGCCTCAATTCCCACATTCCCACAATTATGATTTGTGTATGCCGCAAATTTCAGCCAAAGCAATGCCCCAAAAAGTGGGCAAACTTGTTTGCTATCAATTTTGGTAAATACATACTTATACATACAATTACATAGGTACATACATATGTATGTATGTGCATAGATGATATTTCTCTTACTATTTTATGGCTGCTTTAAAGTACTTGGGCCTGCCGTTCACCGTCATAGAAAAACTCTGAATGCGTCTCAGCCCTCGGGGGACTGTGCACAGGATTGAAAATCGATGGGCGAAAGCGGAACATTGGGCAGGGGGGAGGTGGCTACAAAAAGATGTCAGCCATAAGCGCAAAACTTTGCCAACAGCTAAAAGAGCGATTCCTTAGCCCAATTCCATACACCCCATATCCCATGTCTACTCCAACCCCAAAGGAATCTTTCAGCACGAACCATGAGTAGAGATATATTTTATGTGTACATACATACATATGTACATATGTATGTATATATGGCATTTACTATGCATAACGAACGAGACTGCCGAATGAAAGCCGTACGAAATACCCGAATAATATTTTCAGCTTGAATGGTGCACAAATTTAAGGATTATTCCTTCATGGACTTTTTGGTGGAATGTGCTGTAATCACAATTTCTAAGAGTTTTTAAGCCTCAGCTGTACAAACATACATATGTACATATGTATGTACCTATGTATGTACATGCAATGTATTTCATTTATGTGAATGTAATCATAGTTCAATTAATAGTTCTCCGCCTTATTTTTTACGGATTCAAAATTTGTAGGCCTATTCTATTGGTTCGATTTTCGAAAGTTTTGGATTAAAAATCGTTCCAGTTTACATATGTAGGTGGAGTTATGCAACGGCTCCCTGTCCCTGTGCCTTCTCGGCCTGTTCTTGCCCGGCTATTCTTTCTGGTCTGCTCTTCCAGTCTGTCGTTTTTCTTCCACTTTGGGTGCCAGAGAAAAGAATAAAGTTTGGAAGTAGACTGTGCCAAAGGCAAGCAGCAAAGCCTTTGGCAGCATTGCCCCCAATGACATTGGGGCGCCTCTAACGACAATGTATAATAGTCGTGGGGTCTGGGGCAGGAGCGGGTTTATTGCGCGACGTCGCCGCTATCCTCCTCGCAGGAGGGAAGCGCGCAGCGGGCGGCAAAACATTTCATTGACCTCATAAATTGGGACCCAAAAGGAGCAAGCAAACAAACAGGGCTTGCAAGGAGCAGCAGGAGAATCGCATCACCCGAGAAGGCGGCGGGCATCTCTACCCCCGGACGCGGTGGCCATTTAGTGTCGTGCAGAAAAAGTCTAGAGAAAAGACAACAGGAACCAACTTGAAGGAACGAGCATAGATACGGTATGCGAAGCATTTGATACCCTACATAAAACCTGCAGGCTGTTGAAAATATCGATTTTAAATTGCTTATATATAAGTAATTTATATTATTTGTAATACGAGTATCCCCAGTGCATTGAATTAATATTACAATTAATGTACAATAATTGCGTTCTCTTCTGCGTTGCAAAAAAAAACATCAAATGGTTCTATCCTCTGCGAGGGTATCCAGAAAACAGTTATTAATGCCTGCTCCATTGCTCATCGCTGTTGACGTCGCCGTCGGCTAAAGAGGAGACCAACTAAATTGCTTGTCATCAAGCGAGAGTGTGAGCTGTTTAGCAAGTGAGCGCGCGGAGAAGGAAGGGCAGCGGAAGAGTCAGAGTCTGAGTTACAGAGAGAGAAAGAGAGAGACAGTGGGCGAAGGAGAGGCTGGAGTCAGGCCAGACAGCAATAAGAATAAATTCAATGAGGATGTTCAATGGCTGTCAAGAATGTAAAAGAGAAACTGCAAAGCACGAAAATTGAATAACGGAAGACGGAGAGACGGTAACAAAGAAAGAGAGCGAGAGCGCGAGTAGAAATGCAAATATGTAGTTAGTTATCAAGCAGACAAGTCAGAGTAAAGCAGCGCAGCAGAATTACCGTACAGTGGAACAAACTAGGATTACAACTGTTTTTAATTAAACTGCTGAATATCGATGGATATTCCCAGCACAGTACACTCATACTCATGCTCATGTACAATGGCCAGTTCCCTGCTTATGGGCTGCCTGTCAACTGAAAGCCTCAGATTAATCCTGCGTAGTATATTCATTAAAACAATTAAGCCTGCAATTACGTAGCCGTTTTTTCTTTATGCAAAAAATATAATTCCCATAGTCGGACGTTCCAATTACTGGGCCAAAACCACTGCGACTGGCGCTGACACAATGTCGCCCACTGTCGGACTTGCATGAGCTTGCCTCAAAGATGCTTATCAAGCAGCGCAAAGGTGTCTGTGTGTGTGTGTGTGTGTGTGTGTGTGTGTGTGCGTTTGGGTGGGTGAAGGAAAAACGTTGCCTTTGATGGCTGGCTTTTGATAGGCGTCAATGACACAGTCGGTGGCGGGGGTAAGTACATAGGTACTACTCGTAGCTGCAGCAACGGATGAGAGGTATGTAGTGGGATGGTTCGGTCCGGTCCGTCTTTGGTTGCAGCCAGTTTCAGCCACTCTCATTATGTCCGACCCGACAGCATGGGGCGAGGCAAAGTTTTGTAACCGAGTCGTGTCGTCGAGCTGGGCTGGAGCTGGAGCTGTTCATGGGGATGGGGCAGTGTGCGCTGAGGCTGAGTCATTCCAATTTAGGCCAAGAGGTGTGGGGGGTGTGTGTGTGTGTGTGTGTGTGTGTTGGTTCTGGTGTTCGTAGAACAGGTGGCTAGGCAACGGTGTTTCGGTCTTTTGTGACTGGTCGCCAGAGCAATGGCGATGCTGACCAGGGTGTCTCCGCCTACCCCTCCTCCCCCTTACCCATGCGACTCTACGCACGACTATGCTACATATGTATGTATATTGGGTGCATACTTTCAGGCAGCTGCAATGTCCATATATCATGTAAAAATTTGACTGTAAAACCGTTTCATCCCCTTTGGTTCTTTTGCATGATTTTTCCCTGGTTAAAAAAGAACAAGTTCGATATAAAAGCTACGAGTAAATGTGAAATATTTCGATTCACGGGCGCCTGACATTCCGAAAGCAATAAATACGAAAGAAAAAAGTTAATTTACGAATGGCAGAAGAGAATTAGCATGCAATCGAAGAGCGATAAAGAGAAAGAGAAAGAAGAAGGGGAGATGACTAATTTGGTCGCTCAACTGAAAGTATTTTGGGGGTAGTTCAAAGCCCTAGCAGCCCCAACCCCCCTCCCCGTATTCAAGCCAAGCTCTCGTTATGCGTTACCCTGGCACTGGGTATTAATATTTCGATCCATTAATATCCAAATCGTATCATGCATATGGGCATTTCTCTAACGAGGTCCACCGAAACCAAAAAATTGAATGTCTATAAAAACCTATTCAAGTAAGCAAAAATTCACTTTTTCATTATTTTATAGCATTTTTTTCCATTTTTTCTATTACAATTATCTCATATAAAAAAGTAAATTCTTGAGAAAAGTTGTTCCCCATAATCTTTTTGACGTATTCGACTATCTTACAAAAATACGAGAAAAATGCTTCAACCACTGCTAACGGTATCTTTTTAACTCTTATGAACCTAGGAATTTTTGTCCCGTGCGACATGTCCCGTGCGAATATGGTCTTAATTCAATTCTAAAAAAACTACGAATCATATTTGCTTATAACTATTACCATTTTAAAGAGACATCAATGCACAATATGTGTAGAACTTTGCATGAACATAGTGCCTAAAGTTTCGCTGAAATATGAGTTTAAATTGATCGCCGCGAAAACAACTTCCATATTTGCCCCGTGCGAATGGCTCGGTTTTTTTGACAAAATATCGAAAACGAATAGTGGCCAAAAATCGACCTTAGCACCACTTATAGGGCTAATCAAGAGGTGTATCATAAAGGTAAACATATTTTGAAAATCCGTCTTTGTTTAACTTTTCTACCACTTGCAATGCGTACCGTTCGACTTCAGAGAAATGCCCATATGTATATTCCTGATCATTTACATGTACATATTTCGAAACTACACAGATCGAATAACTATATTTTATATCAGCCATAGTGAGGATAACGTGGGGCCAATCTCTACCCACCCCTGCCTGTTTTTTTTTTGATGTTTCATCCAAATATCGGATGACCCCAGCTTTCATGGAAATGATGGATCTGCGAGGGTATCAAAACCTTCGGACCCCCGAGGCTAGTTTTCAGCTTCTGTTATTGTTGCTGTAATACTTAGTGTAATGGCGTGCCGACTGCCATGGCTGTAGGTGTTAAGTAATGGCACACACACACACACACACACATAGACGGCAGGCGGCAGTAGGCCAAAGGGGAATAGAGTAGGTGACGCGACGGTGACGCGGAGGGGTAACAGACATTAGGGTTATTCCATTGCATTGGCTGGGGGCTATCCAATTAATGGCAACTATTACTACACCACAAGATGTATGTGTGTGAATGATCCGAAAGTCGCACCTGAAAGGGCACTCGGGCCATAATTACGATACAAAACACCAAAACATATAAAATAACAAATCCAAAATAATACACAAAAATAAAGGGGAGTGCATGGCCTTTACTTTTGGAACACTTTCTTTCCACTTGGCTCTGTAGCTCAAAAATACAGGAAAAGATCGATGCAAACTCTCGGAGAACATTACGCCATTAAACTTTTGTATAATTTTGCAATCAATTTGGAACGGAGTGACAGATCGGCGGAACTTGGGAAAATCTTTCCATTCTGTGCTTGAATCAAATCTTCTAAGCCGATAAAACAAATATTACTTAATTATTAATGTGTATCATGGATTGTAAGCTTATGTTTAAATATTTAAATAGTTCTAGATGTAAACTGTTGAATATTAAATGTTCACTTTTGCACTCAAAATTCAAACTTGGGCCAGACATCTCATGGCTTAATGAACTCCCAAGATCTCTTTCTATTAACTCTTAAAGTGATTTCATCCGTTTATCCCCGCCACTTATGTATGTATTTAAATCCTTGGTTTCCCAGAGCCACTCCATTTCCGCACTGCCGCTCAGCCGTCAATGCTAATTTCAGTGGATTAGTCTACCCCAAAAAGGAGTCGCCTGGTAACAAGCTGGCTTATATAATTGAACCTGGTTCACCCATTGTTCCATTGATATATGGGGGAGGGGATATATGTATGTACATATGTACATACGAGTGTATGCATATGTAACACACACACTCACACATGCAGACACGCAGAATGATTGTGGCCAAAAACTGCACTCGGAATTCGTGGCATACTTTTTCGGGGGTTTTGTTGCCGCTGGAATTCTTGCACTCAAACAAAAAACAAGGAAGAAAACCCACAAACGTAACGGGATAAGCCGAAAATGTAGCGCATCTTTGTGGGTATGGGTGCGAGAGAGAGAGCGAGAAGCGAAGAGTAACAGTAACGACGCAAGTTATTTCCCCTCTCTCTCCCATTTACTTCTTTCTGTTGTTCTTTCGTTCGTTCGTTCGTTTGTTCGTTTGTTCGTTCGCCTTTTGCACTTCGTTCTCTGCGTCTGCTGCTGTTACTGTTTCGGGGCTGAATTCGATTAGAACCGTTAACCGCTCTCGGCGCCAAGCGAACGCCAACTGAACTTATCAGTCACTCAACTGAACAGCGACCGACGCTGCCACGCTGCCACGCTGCCACCGAATGTTGCCATATTCCTCATACATATATACATATGTACAAATGTATGTATGGGTATATGTTTGTCCCATTATGTCTGCTTGTGTGTGTGTGTGTGAGGGTGTTGCGACGACAACGAGCATGCAACAACAACATGTTGGACCTTATACATACCCTGCAGTACCAGTCGTCGACTAGTAAGCGACTACACGTCGATGCCAATGTAATGCAGCTCGCTTACGTCATCGACGACCTCCCATACGATGGACTGTTTACTTTAACCAAGGTATGTCCTAGGAATATAAGCGATGACATAGTAAGCGATAAATAGCCGAAAGTAACACCTTAATAAGTGACGAATTTCCCTTAAAAAGTAAGGCCTTAATAAGTGACGAATTTCCCTTAAAAAGTAAGGCCTTAATAGGCGATGAATTTCCCTTAATAAGTAAGGCCTTAATAAGCGCTGACTTTTCCTAAAAAGTAAGGCCTTAATAAGTGATTACTTTTCCTAAAAAGTAAGGTCTTAATAAGCGATCATTTTTCCTAAAAAGTAAGGCCTTCATAAGTGATGTATTTCACTAGAAACTGTCGCATGGGTGAATTTTGTATGAATATATTCAATTTCTTTTTATTTATTGTTGTATTATTATAAACTAGATTTACAATTTTGTTCTATGTATGTGTTCTTTTTTGCCACAGAACGTCCTTTTTAAGTGTTGTTGATGTTTTCATGTTCGTGAGGCCACTGAAATAAGATGGGGTAATTAGTATATTTCCATTCGAAATTTATAAAATTTGTTAATAATGCTCTCAGTAGATCAGCTATGGTAGATCCGGCAAAAACAAAACAAAACACCCGCCAAAATATGTATGTGCTCGACTCGAGCCTCGCTTGTAGGGTGGGTTTTTTCTGTTTTCGTTGTTGGAAATTGAAATTTCGTGCAAAACAAGGATAATTTCGCAATTTTCCCAGTTTATTCATTTTTTACAACGCTCAATAGACGTATTTTTATTTAAATGAAACACTGCACTTACCTGATAATAATTTTGCCCAAAATAACAAAACCTGCGTCTCACTTTTTACCGCACAATTCTAACAACTTTGTCGACGCCGACGGAAAAACCGAATTCTGCTACAACGCGTGCTGTAACAGAAACAAAAGAAAGAAAAAAGGGAAATTAAAAGGTACCGACGCGTCGTTCGCGACGTCGACTTCATATTCTGCTCGGCTGCCGCAGCGGCAGAGCAAAACGGCTGAATGACGCGTAGTTGACTTTTGTCATCGCTCACTTCTGGTACTGCAGGGTACTAACAAACAGAGAAGTTCCGGCACACACACACACACAGACGAAGCGAAAGAGACATACAGATAAATTGCATATTAATATAGGGTAAGGTATACCCACTCTTCGAGTGGCAAGCAAATTGATAAGCCCCCCTCCTATCTTTATCTCATTGTAGGCTGATATCATGTGTGTGCAAGCAGTACAGCCAATTTATTTGCCACATATCATATAACATGGACTCACCTTTTACAAATATACTTTGGACACCGCAAAACACACAAGAGAGAGAGAGAGATAGACAGAGAGCAGCACACACCATTGTTGACTGCACATTTCGCCTATTGCTTCTTCTTTGGATTTTCCCCTTACTTACCTTCTCCTTTACCTTATGCATCTGCATCTATCAGCTTCAACTGCCCAGCCACAGAAGCAGCAAAATGCATTGGGGGAACCCAACTGACTGGATACCCTTGCAGATCCCAAAGGGCTATGATCCCCCTCCCGCGTAAGAAGCATGTCTCACGCAGCTCTTAGGGTTCACACTGACGCATAAGAGTCCATTCCACCATCGCTGAAGACTCCTACTACACACGGGGCACCAGAAAGTTGTAGTTTAAATCAGTATACCCACTGCCAACAGGGTGCGAAAAGAACAACTATGAAATACCCAGGAAAATGCAGATTGTCGAAGCGACAGGCCAGCCCAGGTCAGGGCAGGGCTGTGGCTGTGGCTGGTCTGGGCTGGTCCAAAGGGATGGGCAGACCAAAGCGCAGCGTGCTTTTTGTTGGTGGTCTGGCCGAGAGTGGCTCGAGCATGTTAATGGGGTCGCCTTGCAATGCCCACAGCCACCCACAGCCACCCACAACCACCCACCCACACGCTGCACTTGCTGTAACATTTACGATTCTTGTGGTTAAATGTAAAATTGATCAATTTTGGTGTCAGCTTTCTTACAGCACTTTCCCCTTTTGGCAACACAGCGTTAAATGTGTGTGTGTGTGTGTGTAATGTATGCAAGAGAAACGCAAAACGGGGGCTAAGTGGGCTAAGAGACTGCCGTACGAGTGTCTAGGCATCCGCTTGTTTCGGCCATCGTTCAAACGCCTCTAATTGTTGTCGGCCAGTCATAATGCATTTGAAGGGTTGACTGCCACTGCCACTGCCACAGAGCTGGGAGCTATGTGTGTGTGTGTGGGTGTGCAGTGGTGCAGGAGTGGGACGCGTTGCAACCAAGCAGACGATAAGCTGCTGGCTGCATGTGGAGACTATGGATGGACGTGCCCCCTGGTAAGGGCTTTCAGGGCATTCTGTAATTTGATTTGTATGCCAAAAATTGTGCCAGAACCTTAGTTACATTTATATTACATACATACATATGTATGTACATAGCTAAGCTACATACTATATTTATGTATAGTATAGTATGTATGTACATGATTCTGATGGATTTCGGTGTTTATTTTGAAGAAATCTTTTTGTTTTTTAATGAACGTGGACGCTATTCTACTTTATACCCGTTCTCAGTCAGTATATAAATTTGTGAGCTTATGATTTACATACATACATATGTATGTATGTATTTTACATTTCTTTCGCTACATCTGTTAACTACATCTACAATGTCGATTACCCATCTAAAGTGTAGTTTATACATCTACAATGTAGATTATATGTATATCTTCTCCGCAAGGGTCGCACAGGGCAAAGTGTGTGCGAGCGAGAAAGAGCATGAGTAGCGTCAGCAGCGACGTAGGCTATAATAATGTTTCGATCTGATTCAGATTCGGCAATCTGGTAGATAAGGTCTTTCTCTACGATACTGTGTTTTTGGTTTTATGGTACCTTCAAAATTGTGGCTGCCACAGATTTTCGTCGTTTCGTGGAGGTGGAAGGGGGCTTGTAATTTGGTTGCCCTAGCTCTTATAGAGCTAGAGAACTAGGCGCTCATCAGGACGGACAGACAGAGACTCGGCTATTGATGCTGATCACGAATTAATAAACTTTATGGGCTCGGAAACGTGTCCTCCTCTGCGTTGCACACATCCACAAATCTAATATACCCCTTAAGTCTTTGAGTACGGTTAAAATAAACTTGTAATTTTCAGCGCCAAATGGGGCATTTGCCTCTGACTTTATTTAATTGGTAATCAACAAATTTGCTCAGCATCATTTTAAATGATATTAAGCTGCTCCTTGTCACGGTTATTGCTTATGTAAAAGGTAGCAGAATTCATTCAAGCGGTGGTCACATTGCACTCGAATTATCATGGAAAATTTTGGCAGCGTATCAGCGTCATTCCTGACGGAAGCTTGCACGCGCATCTCCTCTGGGGAGTGTAGGCGAGATCGACAATGTCTGTGAATGACAGCCGGCTTATTGGATTGGATTGAAAATTCCGCAATGAACGTCACAGCACTCACTTGCCAGAAAACCCACCTGCCACACACACACACTCGAAGCCATGAGGCTACCTCCATTTTCATGCAGCCCCGTTTCAAGGTCTACCCAACCTGCTGGCAAGCAGAGTTGCCACATAATTCAATTACCGTCATGCACTTCCATTCACTCCAATCCACCGCGCGTGGGTGCCCTGCCGGATCAGTGCCAGCGGCGTCGTTAAATGCTGTAAAATCGGGCGATAAAGATGAGCCTGTATCTACCTCCGATTGAAAGGAGGAGGATGATACACAAATGAGAAGTAGAAGGATACCCAGTAGGGGGAGGATACTGAGTGGGAGGAGGCTACCCAGGAGGAGGAGTAAAATGCATCACGCCATGGCGTGGGTTATATTTCATTTGTTTCGGATGATGGATGGAGCTGACGTTATTTGGCAGGGGAGAACAGGGGAGACGACGCATACGAAAAATTCAAAAAGTCTTTAGCTGCGCTGGGAGTCAGTTATGCAGTCTATCTGCGCATGGTAAACAGTACACCGCACCACACACACACACACACACACACACACACACACACACACACACACACACACACGCACATACCCTTCTGCCCTGCTTGTCAACACTAACAGCTGTTAACCAACACTGCATGCTAGCCGTGCCAATTCCAAGAATTGAAAGCACGAAACATTGCTGAAGTACCTTTCACCCGGTGAAGACCTGTACAGTGTGCGACATAAACACATAAGTAAGTTGTGCCAGAACCAAATAAATCTGTGGGAGACAAGTCATTTTTTTTGAAATGTCTTTCAAATGGCCCTTACAAATTTTTCGAATATTAAAATCAGCGTGATAAGTGAAATTAATTAAACAAGTTTAATTAATTGAAAAGCTACTACTACTTGCATACATATGTATGTATATTCAAAACCCAAAACCAAGTTCTGATTTGTTACTTTGTAAAAAAGCGGAACAATTTTCTCAAAATTTACAAAAAAAAACTCTGATAACTTGTTTATAATACGTTGCTAAGTGCAGCTCAGATATAGATTCTTATCCAAAATAAACGGATATATGTATCTATGAAGAAAGAGAAGAAATAATTACTTTTTGGCTACAAAAATAATGGTTGAAGTCACTGCCTAATGCGAATATATAAGTGGCTAGAAAAATTAAAAATTTCAAACTTTTGCATCTATTTGGGGAAGAGAGAGATAATTCCACTAGAAGAGCGCCATGATCCGCCATATCACAAGGCAGACGAAACAATTTTGTTTGATTTTATTTTAAACTATTTTTCAATGTTCCTTCTGCGTATTTCATATGTATGTTTCTCTCTGTTTTCGTAAGCAATTTCAACCAAAAGGGATATATGTAACATATCTTTGAAGTAAATTCGCAGTATTGGTGGTTAAATTTCAAGAATATGTAAAAACTTCGCAGAGTCCCATGTTAACCTATTCAAAGTCGAACATTCTAGAACAATCAACGAGGAAAAAAACCCGATTTGAACATAGCACCTATACCTATAGCTAGCACAGCGAATATCATCTTCGTGATCTTGTGTCCGTAAGTATGCGAAAACTCAGCATGGAATTCGATCAAGATCAATTTTGCCTTGTATTTTCAATTTCAATTTCCAATTCAGGCCATAGGGTCGACCATGTGGTCGAATACGGGTGCTGCCCGTGTGCAGCGCGAGATCAACGCGGCTATGCACATGAGGAGCGTGAACGCAGACACCGCGGAGCGTGGATTTAAGCTCTGGCTGATCGACGAGTCCTGGTCGAACCTGTGCGCCGAGATTCAGGGACCACCGGGCTCTCCGTACGAGGGTGGCGTGTTCGTTGTTAGGGTCCTCGTGTCAGATAATTATCCGGTCGAGCCACCGAAGGTGGAATTTATGACGCGTATCTGGCATCCGAACGTTTCGCCGGAATCGGGCGCCATCGAGCTGGATATAATCGGCAAGGCTTGGTCGCCCGATATGTCGATCCGCAGCACCTTGATGGCCATCACGAATGTCATAGCCATACCGGAGATAGACACACCCTACGACGAAGACGTGGCCCGTCAATACACCTTGAAGCAGGAGCTGTTTGTGCGCACGGCTAAGCACTGGACCCATCGATATGCCAGCGGACCCAGCAACATTCCCGAGTTCGTGGACAAGATCCAAGCTCTCAAGGATCTGGGCATGTATGATTCCCTGGCCCTTTCCATACTCTCCAAAAGGGACTGGGACGTGGAGAAGGTCCGCAGCAACTTTTCAATGAAAAAGTGTCAGACCGAGGCTCAAGCTTAGCAACCAAACCAAAGTTCAGGCATCCATTTAGTGTGGTCAATTGAATCATACTTTAAGGATGTCCTCATCCGTCACATTTATTATCCATCAACCCAAAATCAAAGTCCACAGGGAACCACCATAATGCACATCTAATTTCAGCATCATTTTTATTTTCATTTATTTATATTTAATTTCATTTGAACTTGAATTTGAATTCAATCAATAGTCAATAAGAAACAGTCGGTCCATAGCCAACCAACAGGAAACGACCATAGGTACCATTTTAATTAATGCCACTATTCATCAGTTGCATCAATCCATAAGCCACTAAAGAAACGACACGACACTAAATATCCTTGAATATCGGTTCCATCCGAAGAGCACGAGACGAGACAAGCTTCCTACAGTTGAGTCGTCAGTCGGTTGTTCTTACAGCACAGCACAGCACAGCACACAAATAAACACACACCGATCGCAAAACCAAAACCAAAACCAAACCCAAACAAAACCAAACAATTTTGAGCAGAATTTTGATTTAATTTGGGAATCATTGGCGAATCTCTCTGTGTTCGAGGTTCCACTTATAGGCGTCACCAGCATAGTTCCACTAGACATGCTAGCTGTCGATGATGATGTGTGGGGTGTGCAGATTCTGTGCAGATTTCTGATTACTTCAGACAGATTCCAGAGAAAGGATGTGGCAGGGCATGTGTCGGATGTGTCGATATGCGCATTACTTCTCTCTGTCCTGCTTTTGCTGTGGCTTTGACTGTGGTGGCTGCTCCACTTGCACAAATTTCGCCTCTTTACATGGATGTGCGCCAGCTTAGTGCACTGCCACTGAAAAGGAGGTCTTCAAGTAGGTCTCTCAGTCTTTACGAGTGGGATCACGTCGGTAAGGTAAGGAGATGCAGCAGCAGCAGCACCAGCAGCAGCAGGTGTAAGTCAATTGGATAGCAATTCAAAGAGCAATGGCAGTGGCACTCCACTTCTTTCTCTCAGTGAATGCCACACCCTGTACCGTTCCTCTCTGTGGACACTTAATTGCATTTGCCAGGCATCCACAGGCAGGGGGGGGGAGGGGAGATGTGGTATGAAAACAAACAAAAATATATATGTTAGGTTATGTTGTGTAGGTACAGTTGCCGCATTGGGAGCTAATCAATTTCCAGATTCTTAAGGCTATGCGCAACCGAGGCGGCAGTGGATGTGCTGGATCTCCTGTTGCCGCTGCTGCCGTTGTTGGACATCTTCTTGGCCTTGTTCAACTGCCAGTTCTGGCCATCCATCAGATAGTCCCTGGGCAAAGGAGCAGCGCACACAAGTCAGATGGCAAGTGGGGAAAAGATGTTGATGAGTGGCCCACACTTACCGCTGCTCCTTGAGCAATTGCATCCACTGTTGCTTCAGTTCGGACATCTTGCCAGCCTGACCGCCGTACTCCTCCGGCAGCATGGAGCGCGGAAAGTGCTCAAAGGGCGTCTCCGCATTGGGCAAATGGAAGTGAATCAGCTTGAAGACCTCGCCCTTGATGAACGGCTTGACCACGGTGAGCACCTTGTCCAGATACGAGGGGCAGTTCAGCACATGGACCTCCTTTAGCCGCACGGGATGCGCCTCCTGCACGAACTTCATGTACACCCGCAGGGAGCTAAGCACCGTTTTGGTCAGGTGCCGCAGCGTATAGCCGGCCATATCGAAAATGGGTATCTCTCCGTCCGACATTCGCGTGTCGTTCTCTGTGGCAAAGCGGCAGTCGGCCACCATGAAGAAGACCTTGATGCCGGCCGTAAAGTTGAACTGTGTGAAAAGATGATGCACGAGTTGGAGTTGGAGTTGGTGTTGGAGTTGGAGTCGGAGTCGGAGTGGGTGCTGTGTGGTGCTTTGGGATTACCTTGTCCGCATCGAAGTCAATCAGTCGGTAAAAGAGCAGTTTATTGTTCTCCGGGGTCAGGCCGGGCAGTGGCACCAGGTCGCTAAGACAGAGAGAGCGAGAGAGCGAGAGAGGGAGAGAGCAATGACAGCAGGAAAACCGGTTGCCGGTTGGGGCATGGGGCATGGGGCATGGGCCTGGATCCCATGCAATTTTGCGAGTACTCACGCCACTTGCAACAGCTGCTGGGAGCTCGCATCCAACGGATCGCGCTCAATGAAGATCTGGGCATGCTTGTTGCGCAGTCCATAATTGTGCTCCATCAGGCGCTGTGTGGCAGCCAAATCGCCTCGCGTTGTATGCAGAAAGCGGCGCAGCAACATGCATGCTGCACAGAGACAGAGACAAGGCAGAGAGAGATATAGAGAGAGTGTGTGAGAGGGGGGAGGGTTAGGGCAAGGAGGCAATTTAGCTGGCAGCCAGTTATGCAACTGCTTGCATTTTGCACTCACATATATTCGGCGGTAACTGCGACTGTGTCTTGATCCAATCCTGCAGTTCCAGCACTCGCTGTACCATCAGCTGATCCTCATTCTTTTCCTGATTCTTGTGCACCATGTTCCGTTACGTAGCTGCTTGTGTGAAGCTTTGAAGTTCTGTGCCGATTCGAAGTTCCGTTTCGCTGGAGAGCACTGGAGTGGGCGCACCTGTGCGACGCTAATTCGCGACTGCAACTGATTGCTGATTGGGTTTCGGTTGGGGGCTTTCCTCAAGTCTCTGCTGGCTACGCTGGCTCTGCTAACGCTGACGCTGACGCTGCTTTGCTCTGCTTTGCCACTGCTTTGCCACTGCTTTGCTATAGTGTTCAGGGCGACGCGGCGGCCCTCTGTTCGAACTCTGTGGATCGAAGCATACATATGTATGTACATACACATGTAAATGTGTGCCTGTGTGTGCTCATGTTTTTTTGATTGTTCTGTTGATTATTCACCGTGCGGTGGATTGTGCAACAACTCCACCGTGGTGTCAGAAGGTCAAACCCCTCCTGTTCTACGTGGGGGCGCTCTTCCTAAGGGCCAGCCCATTTTTTGGAGTGTTTCACAGCCTTTATCGCGACATTGGCAAACAGTTTTCGGCGACCAAGCCGCTGCGCTCCACTTGTTATGCTGCCGCTGCCGCTACCGCCGCTGCTGTCTGCTGGCTGGCTGCTCTGGTCTGCTCCGCCGTACGTGTTTCGCAAGTTAAACTATTAAAAAGAAGAAACAAAAACATGAATTAAAACAAATAAGAAAAAAAAAAAACTGTGAAAAAGAAGAAGCAGCCACAGCAGCGAAAGCGAGACGAAGCAGAGACTTCGATTCATCGCATTCGTTGCTGTGCAGAACGCGTAGACGACAATAAAAGAAAGAAAGGCTAGACCGAAGGCTTACATATGTACCCTAGCAGTTTCACACATGGCCGAGCATTTCCATGAATAAATAAAAATACAACCATTTGTTTCGATTAGTTTTGAGCATTGATTTTGGCAGCAACAAAATTTTTAAAATTTCCATTCATCCAATGAAATAAGTTGTACATAAGTTTCTTTATGCAGAAGTATTATCAAAACTAAAATTTGTAGAATCTCAGAAAGAACAAATATGTAAAATGAAATTTCCATTTTATGGTCAAACAGTCAAAGATTATACAGAAGGCAATGAAAAGATGGCAGTAGCGAACCGTTGGCTAGTCCTGAACAGGAAAATAAATCTGTTTGCAGATCAAAGCTTTCCTGCCTTGCCCGGCGCGTCAGGCGCAGAATCTTAATACCTTCTGCGTCGCGGTCACGTCCACAACAATTGAGTGTCGTTTTAAGTAGTCGTGGTGGATCGCATTACCATGTTATTTAGCGACCATTTAATGGAGCTGTAAACTGTAAACTGGTCGCACACATGACCTTGAATACATGGAAAATTGACGCACTGGCACACCAGCCACATAACCTCAAATAAATGCGAGAGAGGTGTTAAATGACCAATCAAAAAGCTTCAAGTTCCATTCAAACTCGTGAATTTACAGAGTTATGATCAGAGTATGAAGCAGACGTTTCTTGGGGCCCCAGCGACCTTTAGTGAACAAAGTTCAGCTTTTTGCTACTGAATCAATTACCAACGAGAAGGAACGTGTGAGTCGCTTCTGACGCGACTCTACTTTTATACCCGTACTCAGTCAGTATATAAATTTATGAGCTTATGATTGAAATTTAAAAAAAATTTTAAATTTTACATTTTAAATTTTTTTGCTACATTTGTTAACTACATCTACATGTAAAATGTAGATAATACATCTAGAACAAATATTCTACATCTACCATTTAGATTCTACATCTCCTCCGCTAGGGGTTGCTCGCGCATTGCACAGGGCAGAGTGTGTGCGAGCGAGACAGAGAATGAATAGCGTAAGCAGCGCCAGAGGAGGTGGGGGAAGCAACTGAAAATTAATTTCTTTATTCTGGCTATAATAATGATCCGATCTGGTTCAGATTCGCCAATCTGATAGATATGGTCATTCTCTACGATACTGCGTTTTTAGTTTTTTCGTATCTTCAAAATTGTGGATGCCACAGATTTTCGTCCTTTGTGAAGGCGGAAGGGGGCGGGGCGAAATTTTGAAATACACTTGTAACAGTGTGATATCACATGAGTCTGGAAAAAAATTTCGTTGCTCTAGCTTCTATAGTCTCTGAGAACGAGGCGCTCATCAAGACGGACAGACGGACAGACGGACAGACGGACAGACGGACAGACGGACAGACGGACAGACGGACAGACGGACAGACGGACAGACGGACAGACAGACAGACAGACAGAGACTCGGCTATTGATGCTGATCAAGAATATATATACTTTATGGGGTCGGAAAATTTTCCTTCTCTGTGTTACACACATCGACTTTTACCACAAATACAGTATACCCCTTAACTCTTTTTGAGTACGGGTATAAAAACAATTAGCCAAAACACTTAGACGCAGCGGCACTTAATGAAGCCAACTAACACCCGCGGATCGTACCTACCATTCGGTCGGATTTGGTCGAAGCCAAAGTGAGCTACATAGTATGTGAGTACATTTATATTCCGGCAAAGAATATGACCCACAAAGGTTTTAGAATGTGCAAACCGAGCAAAAATTGCCCATCAAAATAAAGTGGAAACAAAAATGTTGCCTCTGCTTTATTTTCGTGATTCTTGCAGTATTTAGCCAAATTATAGATCAATATATAAATATTTAGCCCTTTTTCCTCTTTCATCTGACAATTTTGAATGTGGCAACACTGTCGCATTGGCAAATATTCGGCAAATTCCGCAGCATAGTAATGTAATGCTGTGCAACACGCATTACGATATCGAAGATCTGAGTGGTGTGGTATTGAGCAAGCAAGCAAAGCGACTGTGGACAGTACTGTAATGGTGGATGGTCGATGGTGGCTGGGCTTGGGGTTGGGGATGTGGATGGGTCAGCACAAAAACCGCATAATTAAACGCCGGCAATTGCGACACACATACTAAACAGTTTCTGTGCAGTCACCCTGCAAATACAAGACAATACAATACAATACATACATTAAATACACACATATGTACATACATATGTACATATGTACATATATATTCCCTTTTCGTTGAATTTAGATTTTTTTTGTTTGTTTTCTTCTGAAGTTGTCGTTATGTCGTACATTGGCGCCATCTGCTCACTCCACCATGTAGAAATTATGTAGTTCATGTAATACCAACAGATGGCGCTACTTGCAGCAGGTGTATCCAATCTGCCACGATCCTCGAGCAGCGCAGCGAGAGTGTCCAAAATACCAAAATAAAACTACGAAATCCGCCAAAGATTTTGTACATTCAGAATTGATTTTAATTTTGCATCTTTTGCTTGCCACATTCAGAATACGCTCGTAAATACATTCAGAATAAATAAATATATATATGTATATATTTGTATTTATTATTTTTATTTATTTCCATTAATTTATAATATATGCCGCAAAAGGTGCGTGGAGGAGTGGACAGGGAGGAGGTAGGAGGGGGGGGGAGGGGGGAGCAAAGGGTTTAAAGTTCATTTGAGGGTAAGGTGTAGGCGTAGGAGGAGAATTCTGTACACACCTCTCTCTCTCTCTCCACACGCATTTCTCTAACTCCTCTCTCTCTCTGTCGCTCTTTCTCCGTTTTGGTTTTATCCTCCGAATGAGTGAAAAAGAATATAAAGTTTCATTTTCGTTGGACAATTTTTGAGTATTAGAAATAATATTGCATGGAAATATTTTGTAACCATTTTCCGCTATACTCTCATACCGCCTATCCATTATCCATTAACCATTTATCCATTATCCTTTATTCGCTAACTCCTATCCGTAATATGCTATCCTAGATAATATCAATTCAGCGGATTCGAAAAGTCTCTTCGAATCCGTTTCCGTTTCCGTCTCCGTTTCCAAGTCTGTGTGTTCCGCATACAACTCTGTTCTCCGTCTTAATGATCCATTTCCATGTCCGTTCCGTTTCGCTCCGTCTGTTTATTTCTGCTCATTCATATTTTAGTTACGAGTAGTTATCAGAGGGGGGGGGCGGAGTTTCAGTTTCAGTTTCTGTTCTAAGTTTTGATTATGACCTGCCCATATCAAAATAGTTAATATCATTTCGTTCGGTATCCAGATGTGACTCCGTGTCCCGATTCCATATCCATGTCCGTGTTTTTTTTTTTTTGAATTGTCATTCCTTTATATGTAGACATCAATATCTGGATAATTACTGGGGGGAGCGGGTTGAGCTATATGGGCGATTATGGGGGGAGGGGGAGACGGTTTGCTACGATTTAACGTCATCTAAAAATATGTCTGGGAGTCATCCTCCATGCCAGTGCACCAATAACCGGGCGACTCTGTCTCCGAATCATCCGAATCATTGTACTCCAGCGAGTCTGGCTCTGGCTCTGGTTCTGGTTCTGGCTCTGGATCGGACTCAATTTTCGTCCGTGGCTAAAATGTTTGGGCATTGCGGCAAACGCCACAGCCCAGGGCGAACTCCTCGCCGGTGGGCGGATGCATTACGTGCAGCGGACACTCATCGCCCAGCAGCTGCTTGGCCTTGGGCCCGGCGGGGCACTGGGGCAGCTTGATCTTCGGTATGTTGGTCAGCCGCTGGAAATCGTCGTGACAGGTGTCGCAAAAGTGAGTGGTGCCGAAGCAAAAGAAGACCGCCACCGAGCAGCAGTAGCGGCACTTGTACTCGAGGAAATCGGTTCCATGCTTGGGGCACATCTGGGCGCGTGCCACATCCGAACAGCCGCCGCAGACCAGCTCCTCAGGATCGAACTTCTCACCGATTTCCGCATCGCAGCGTGCCTCGCCGCCATAGTAGGCCTTCTGGCACTTGAAGCACACGTAGTAGGCATACCGATCCATGGCCAGTTGTGTCACATTCACGTCCTTGCTCTCCGTATCCTTGACAACGCCCTCGTACTTGATGCTGCAATGATTAGGGGGGGGATAAGTTAATGCAAACACACTGATTGGTGGGCATGGGATGTGGGGGTTGTATGGGTTGTATGGGTACGCACCGCATGAGCGCCTTGCGCTTCACATCCTGCTTAAGCGCATTGATGGGCTTCAGTATGTCGGCCAGCAGCGGATGATGGATGTCCGCCTTGCAGATGGGGCACAATGAGAATCCAAAGGTGATGCGTGGTCCGCTCCAGCGCTTCTCCAGCACCGCCTTGCAGCAATGAAAGTGGAACACATGGCCGCACTCCAGCTACAAAAAAAAACAAGAAGAAAAGTGAGCAGATCGAGAGATGATGAGAGATAATTATAGGATGGGGAGGAGGACTCCACCTACATGTATAGAGGGGGCACAGGAGACGGCCTCCACGAAGCATATCATGCACATATCATCCGCATCCTGTGTGAGCTTCGGATCGTGCTGCTCCTCGGCCAGTTCGTTCTCCCGCGCATGGCACACATGCTGCAGGCAGGGCAGGCACTTCTCCTCACCCACCACACCGCTGCATGCATGGCCGCAGGGCTTCGTTTTGAGGCACGAATTGGCCGCATACTCCTGACACTGGGCATCCGCGCACACATTGCCAATCTCCAGCAGACCCGAGTTGCCGGTTAAGCCGCAGAAGCGGCAACGGCCCACCGCTTCCTGTGGCCCCGAGATGATTGTATGGCTGCCATCGCGAAACTCCACCATGGCCTTGAGCGTCTTCGAGTCGGCGAGGGCCAGCAGCCAAAAGAGTTTTGTGCGGCCGCACGATTCATGCAGCTCCACGCGTATGGCCTCCTCCTCCTCTTTGCATACCTGCATAATCGGAATAAGGATTGGGATTATAATTGGAATTTGAATTGGGCTTGGGATTAACCCCAGTCGATTGGACGCACCGTTCGCTTGTGCGCTCGCGTCTTCCGATTGAGATGCAGAAATCGATCGCAGTCACCGCAAAGGGAGCCGCATGTCTCGCACTGTATGATGGCCGCCGTCTCGCCATCGTCGTGATTGCTGCACATGGGTCGGGTGTCGCACACCTTCGACCACTGGCCGGACGACAGCTTCTCCACGTGGTCACGCTCGAGGACGCACAGGCTGGCGAGCGCCAGCCAGAGTGTGGCCGTTTTGGTGCAGTGCTCCGGCGTGCGATAGATCTCCTCCAGTCGCGTCAGATTCAGCACAGACTCGGCAATGGCCGCCTTGGTCGTCTGCGACCATTTCTCGCTCAGTTTTCCCTGCAGGATTAAGTGGAGGGGTAGGTAAAGAAAAGTCATCCAGCGATCGATTGATCCACAACTTACGCTGGCCAGATCTCGGATGAGGCCGATAATGCTCTCCGCTTGCTTGGTTGAGATGATGCCGTTGAGGAACCAGCGCTGGTTGAGATTCCTTTTGGACTCCTTTCTGGGCGGTGCTGCTGCCAGCTCGAACTGGAACGGATCCGCACCGCCGCCAGCGCCAGCCAGCGACGTGCCCGGCAGCTGTGCCTCGGCTGTGGGTGGGCGCGAGCGCAGCTGCTGCACGGACAGGTCCAGGGAGCTGCAGAGCCTCACAAAGGCTGGTGTCTTCTCCTGTTGTCCCTGCTTCTGCTGGGATTGGCCAGAGCCGCCTGAGCCGCCTGATCCACCTGATCCACCCGATCCTCCTCCGCCGCCGCCGCCGCCTGCCGTTGCCGCTGTCGTCTTCACTTTGACCTGCAACTGCAGGGATTTGGCAATCACGGCCAGGAATATGTCCAGCAGTCCCAGTCGGCTCATATCAAAGTCGCTGCCGCTCTGATGCGCGATGCTGTAGTCGGCCGGCGGCAGCCGCTGCACGCCCAACAGATCCGCAAAGCTCTCCGGCGATATCTCGGGCAGAATGCGACGCAGCAGGGCCGTCACCTGGCGCTGGACACGATCGCTGCCGGTGTGCAGCAGTCCCAGGAGATCGCGCAGCAGGCCGTGCTGCTGCGACAGATAGGAGCGACCCACAACGCTGCCGGACAGGGCCAGCACCATGCTCAGCATCTCGAAGCAGTAGGTGTCCGGGGCCCGGCTCCGCTCCGAGCTGCTCTCGCTGCTGCCAGCTGCAGCCGCCTGCTGCTGCTGCTGCTGCTGCTGCTGCAGTGGGGGCCCCGGCAGCGCCGCGGCAGCCGCCTCCATGGGATGCTTGAGGTCATGGGCGAGATTGGCCAGCTCCCAGTCCTCTTTGGCGCGCAGGGCCTCCCGGCGGATGGCGTGCACAATGTGCACAATCACCTGCTTCTGCAGGTGCGAGAGTTTGCTGCGCGAGAACAGGATGCCGACCATGTGCTCGCGCAGGTCGAGGGAATCGGCCAGCATGGAGCTGCCGCCGGCACCGCCAGCGCCACCACTGACGCCCGCAGGGCCGGGCACCTCCGGTGGCGGCTCCTCGCTGCTGCGCACCGCATTCACATTGCTGATCAGCTTGCCAAAGACCTGGCCGGTGATCAGGCGAAAGACGCGCAGCGTCTCCGCCTCGCAGATCTGCTGCTGGATGTGGGGCGCGTGACTGTGCCGCAGATAGGGCTTCAGTTCGCTGCCAAAGGGCTCATCCAGACCCAGGCCCAGACCCAAGCCCATGCCTATGCCCATGCCCATGCCCAGGCGCATGCTCTCGCCGAGTGTCTGGAACTGACCCTGCTGACCCTGCTGGCCCTGGCCCAAGCCCTGACCCTGCTGATTCTGGATGGGCAGTCCCAGCAGCTTGATCTGGCGGACGCGCAGCGTGTTCTCGGGCCCGTGCAGCTCCAGCCGGAAATGGGTGTAGCTCTCGTCATTGATCTTCGCGGATATCCAGGTGCAGGCCTTCGTGTCGACATCCACCGACTTGATTAGGTTCGTGTCGCCCAGCGATTGGCCAGCATAGAAGCCCACATTGAGGACTTTGTTCTGTGTAATGGAAACGGAAATGGAAATGGAAATTAATCACTGTGCCCTGTCCATCCTCTCGCAGCTCCCCTTCTAGCTCACCTGAATATCGCGACTGTTGTCTATGTGGACGAGCAGGAAGCGGCAGGCGTATGTCAGCCTGATGAGGGACACTTCAATGATCTTCACCTTGTTGCGATCCTCTTCGTCGCTCTCCCAGAATGTCTCCGTGGAGTTGTCCGTTAGGGACTCGGCCATGGCTGGCCGCGACGACACGGCAATGTCGAACATGCCAGCCAGATCCGTGTAGCAGATAACCCGGCCACCGGGACCGCCCGAGCCCCCAGCAGCCCCAGCACCAGCACCAGAGCCACTTGATGTGGCATTCAGCTGATTGTGCTCGACGTCGCAGTGGGACTCGGACTTGTGCAGCAGCGTGGACACGGCCATCGCATCGTTCTGCTCATCTGACTTGGACAGGATCTTGGAGATGTTGCCAAAGACATGCGAGCTGTGCAGGAACTGATGGTCGGCCTGCCGGAAGCGTATGCCAAAGCACTGGATGGCCACCCGCTGCAGTGGCGATCCCGGCGGCAGATGGAGCGTCAGATCCGCCACGGACTGCAGCAGCACATGCAGCGACTGGGTGATGAGGTGGGCAAAGCGCCCACTGATTTTCGTATAGGCTGCCGGATGCTCCAGCGCCATGTCCGGCGACTCCTCGTATCGGCCGTCCGGCAGATGGGTGACGGCCGTCTCCAGGGAGCTGACAAACCACCACATCAGATCGTGCAGACAAACGCCCTGGGTGACGCTGCGCAGCAGCCAGTTGAGGGCCTGCAGCGAGTAGCTGCGACAGACCGAGATCCTCAGGCTGCGCCGCATGGCCGCCCGCAGACGCTCGAGCTCATGTTTTTGCGTTATGAAAGCCATGGCCGGTCGCGACAGCAGCGAGCTGCTCGCTCCACCCTGCTCTGGCCCCGGACTGATGGCCTGGACATCTCCCTCTGCTGCTGCTGCCGCCGATGTGGAGGCGGCTGTCTGGAGAACAGTGACGCTGGCCAGCAGCTTGTGCGGCACCAGACGCCGCAAATGCTCCGATGGATAGCAGATGAGCCTGGCGCCCTCGCTCTCGCTGCTCAAGTTATTCCTTCGCCTGTACACCACCTTGGGCGGTGTGTCCTGCTGCTGCTGTGGCGCCTGCTGCTGCTGTTGCTGCTGCTGCTGCTGCGGTGCCTGCGTTGCCTGCTGCACCAGCGAGGCCCAGCCCTGGCCCATGGAGTAGCTGCGATGGAACTTGGACACAGCGCCAGCGGCGGCGGCTGCACTCGTGCCCGGTGCCATGCCACCGCCAGGCCCGCCCATGTCGTAGTTGTTGGGATCGCACGACTCGTACGATATTTCAGATAGCGGCTGTCCCAGAAGAGAGCACCAATTAGGATCATTAAGGTTGGATCTGGCTGCTGCTGCTGCTGCTGCTGCTGCTGGCAGCGACACTTACCCTATCGAAGGCATTCTCGTTGGGTCCCAGGCCGAACATCTCGTAGGGCGGCTCTTCGTGGCCCGCCGTGCCCAGGCACTCGAGACACGCAAAGCTCTCGGGCGCCAGCCACAGGTTGTCCGGCGCCGTGGGCGGTCCGCCCACAAAGCTCTTGCGGAAGGCGCCGCCAATGCCAGCTGGACAGAACTTGGGGCCGCCACTGAGTCGGGCCATGCGACTGTTGCGACTGGTGCTGGGCTTCAGATCGGCCACGCCCAACGGATGATGCTGATGATGATGATGGTGATGCTCAATGACCACCGGCATGACCATGGACTGGGGCGAACGCTTGGCCAGAAGGTTGCTGCTGTTGCTGTTGCTGCTGCTGCTGGCAGAGCTAAAGCTGGAGCAGAGCTCCAGCAGAAAGGTGGCATTCTCACGCATTGTGGTGTAGACCTCGGCATTGGCAATCAGTGTGGATCGCACGCCAAACAGATTGAGGACATTATCTGGCATGGAAGAACGATAAATCTTAGTTAGGTATTGGCTGGTTGGTTCGGTTACTCACCCTCCGCGGAGTTCGCCTCCTGGCCGCGTGCCACACTATTTATGTTGTTGGTGCTGCGACAGCTGGCCAGATACCTATCCCGGCAGGTATCGCACATGAGGAACCAGGAGGAGGCGCCCTTGCCACCCTCGCCGCAATTGCCCGCCCAGCCCTCGCAGAATATGCCCACGGAATTGTAGCCCTTGCCCTTGGCGGACTTGCCGCAGCCCGGATGGGCGATGCGCATGTGATAGGTGACGGGCATCGGCAGGAAGAGCTCACAGATCTCGCACCAGCTGCCATCGTCCTTCTTCTTGCGCTTGGTCTTCTTGCCCTCCTTGTCGCTCGCACCCGATCCACCCTGATCCATGTGATGGCCTCCACCACCCATCTTGCCGCCCTCCTTGGCGTCATGGCCATGCCCATGGCCATGCCCATGGCCATCCGTGTGGTGGATGGGCGAGAGCAGGCGGGGCTGTCGCGGCTGTTCGAGGCCATTCGTCTGGACAATCTGCACGCAGCCGGAGCAGATTTGCTCCCACAGATAGACGAGACAACGCAGTGCCGGCGGCAGCACACTGACCACCTCCGGCAAAGCCTGCAGCTTCTGCGGCTGTTGTCCCTCGCGGGGCGGCTGCTGATCCTCTCCGCCGGCGGGGGATATGTTCTTGCGGTGCTTGCTGCGATTGTGCAGCGAACTGTTGCCGCTCTTGGTGAGCGTCTCCAGTGTGGAGGGTCGTATGTTCAGGTAGTGTCCCGCATTGGCCACCTCCACCGAGTGCCGCTGCTGGGCCTTCTGCTCGCGGGACAGCTGCAGCCGCGCATCGCCCGACTCGCCACGGCGCGTCACCACAGTGGCCCCCTCCTTGGGCAGGCCGGGATGGAACTTGAGGAAGCTGGCACAGGCCATGGCATCATGGACGACGCCCTCGTGCCACAGCAGTGCCGCGAACACGGCCCGAATGCTCTCCGCAAACGACGGGGGCATGGCCCGCTTAATGGGTCCCATGGTGTTGCGCCTCGAACCCGATGATCCGCCGCAGCCGGAACCCGATGCGGAAGCTGCTGCTGCCGATGCTGTGGCTGCTGATGCCGATGCCGATGCCGATGCTGTGGCTGCTGCCGATGTGGAGGCCAACTGGAGTTCGCTCTGCTGTTCCGTGCCCGTTGTCGTTGTGGTGATCTGCAGCAGACTGAGATCATCCTCCAGGCCGGAGACCACTTCCTGGACGGCAGCGGCTGCAGCGGCAGCCGCCACCCCGGCCGCCGTTCGGCGGGGCGTGTGCTTGGGCGTCGACAGCAGTGCCGCCGTCTGGCTGGCGGTGTAGTTGGGACGCCGCATGCTGGCCAAATTGAACTCCGGCTCCGATGGCGTCTCCTGCTCCTGCTCCAGCTGCTGACTGCTGCGATTGCCATTTCCCCGCATCGATGGGCATGGCGAGCCGGAGGACGAGGGTGCAGGCTCCTGTCCCTGTCCCTGGCCCTGGCCCATGGCCCGTACCATATCGCGTACAGAGACACCCGCGTGCGGCGGGAACGATGCATCCATGTGACTGGGCTCCTGGGCCTGTGCTTGGTGCTGGGGCTGGGGCTGGGCTCCCTCGATGGCATCGCCCTTGAACCATTTCTGTAGGGCCTGCAGCCTGATGGCACCGCCACCGACAACGCCCGCAATGGCGGAGCCGAGATTGGCGGGCAGAAGCTCCGTGGCCGCCACCGCCGAGGAGGAGGACGACGACGACGCTGCTGCCGCTCCCGCCAGCTCCGGCTCCGATTCTGCATCTGGTACGGACACTGGCAGTTCTGGCTCCGATTCAGCCTCCACCTCCACATCCTGGTCTGGTTCTGGCTCCATTTCCTGTACCCTTTCACGCTCCTCCCGCTCGCGCTCGCGCTCTCGCTTCTTTTCCCTTTCCCGCTCCCGCTCCCTTTCACGCTCCATTTCCCTTTCGCGCTCCCTTTCGCGCTCACGTTGTCGCTCCCGCTTGGTGGGGAACAGAAAGGGATTCGTGTTTACAGGACCGCCCAGGAATCGGCGCTGGACAACGGGCGACTTGGGCAGCAGGGGGCTCGGTGGGGGACTGTGCTCGGGCTCTGGCTCGGGACTTGCATCGCCGCTGCAGCCGCCACCGGCGGTGGGACTGGACGGCGCCAGGGCACCGCCATCCTTGGCATCCAGCACCGGCTGCAGCAGCACCTTGGCCAGATGCTGGTTGAACTGCAGGCACCAGGCCTCCGTCGGATACCAGCCCATGGTGCAGTGCTGCCGTATCGACTCCGTAGAGAGCCGCAGCCAGATGCCGTCGTCGTTCTCGATCTCATCGATGAACGAGATGATGCCGCCCAGCCGCACCACGCCCACCTGCTCCGACTGCAGTGTCGGATGTGAGCGGATCCTCAGGCCGGCACTGTGACGCACCTGGAAGCGTCTCAGCTTGCTGGGCGCCTGGGGGCGACGCGTTGTGCTGCTCTTCTGGGTGGGCGGGGGCAGAACGCCCTCCTTGACCTCGACTCGGTAGACCTCCTCCAGATGGATGCCATCGATGATGACGGCCAGGCAGTAGCCGCCAACGGAATTGGGCGTCCACTGGACACTGAAGGTGCCGTCCTCCATGTCGCGGGCACTGAGCGTGTCCGTGGAGCGCGTCTGGACGGGGCTGGAGTAGCGCAGCTCCTCGAACGAGTAGTTCGTGAAGGGCTTCATGAAGGTGATGGCCTTGAAGCACATCCGCTCCTTGGTGGTCACTTCGTAGTTGAATCGCGGCGGCGGCGCCATACCGCCCAGGCACGCGTCCGTCGCCGTCGAGGCGCAGGAGGCGCGACGCATGCGCAGGATATTGGCAGCACCCACGCCGCCCGGTCCATGGGGACCCGGTCCCGTCGGTATCGCCTTGATCTCCACCTTCAGCTCGGGCACGAGCACAGCATCCCCGTACTGATCCCGTATGGTGATGGTCACCTGGGTGGGCCAGCCGTAGCGCAGTGGCTCCGTTATGGCATTCATTTCGCATCTGTGAAGGGCAAAAGATTCAAATTCAAGGGGGATTCTCTTTGGATAAAGATTTTGGGGATTCTACTCACTTGTTGGGATCCAGGCGGGACTCTGGCTGTAGCCAGGCCGCCAATCGGGCACCCGATGATCCGGGTGCACCGCTGATAAAGTCCTTGAGAAATTGCCGTTCATTGGACTGCGATCTGCAAATAAAAGAATGCGATATGAAAATTATTATCTCAGCAGTTACATTAATGGCTTAAAATCCGGATAAAGATATGTAAAATCCAAACAAAACTTATCTAGAAAGAGGAATTACCAGTAGCCTATCTATCGCCCATGCCAAATGACACATCAGGTGGCAAATCCGCCAAAAGATAGCGACCGAACCTTTCCTTATCGCGATAAAGATAAGTCCACAAATCAAAATACGAGTGGAACGGTGCATCAGGTTTAAGGGTGTCATGTACGCCACAATTAATGCAAACATTGCCAACATTTTAAGGTGTTTTTCTATAAGAAATTACACATACATATGTACATACATATGTATGCATATTATAATCTCCTTATATGTAGTTACTTACAAGTTATACAATCGTAGATGTAGCAAAAAATGTAAAATATTTTAAAATTCTCACAAAAATACTGACTGAGTACGGGTAAAAAAGTAGAGTCGCGTCCAAAAGCGACTCACACGTTCCTTCTCGTTTTCTTTCTGCTACGACGCGTGCCGTAACCGAATTCCATTATGACGTCGGTGTCGAAAACGTTATTACAATCGATTGAATCGTCATCTAAACAAACATAGTATATGTATGTATGTACATATGTATATATAAAGATAACGTTCAGGAACTACTACTCATAAATATTGTGGTAGCCGAGTGCATGCATTTATAGTAGATTCCTCTACCTTTAACAAAATATATTGCATATAATATACATACATATGCATGTATGTACATATATCCACAGCAACTGATATTAATATTAATTTTATATATTTATCATCAACATATGTATTATCCTTACAATAGAAATGTTTACCGAAGCCCAAGTGGAGACTGCGCCAGGGCAAATGACAGAGTTACGATTATGTATACATACATATGTACATATGTATGTATGTATGTACATATTTATGTACAACGTATTGGCCTGTGATCGGCATATAATAACACTCCACTGAATCATTGCTTTATTAACCATTAACCATCCATAGACAAAATAAAGTCATTAACCGAAAAATGTACTTTATAAAAAGAGCATTCTCTCTCTCTTTGAATCCTCTATCACGGGGGAGTCCCCCGGCACCTTGGGGGTGCACCGCTCAATCCCCAGACCGACTCAAATCCATTTCCAATCCAATCAGAATCGCAGCATCAAAGCTGGAACACCGGCTGGCTGCCTCCTCTGCCCTGCCCTGCCCTGCCCTGCCTTGCCCTGTCGAGCCCTTCCCATCACATTGACCTGCTGCCCTTCGATAGAGCCGAAGAGCGGAAGGAGAGGAGCACGTAGGGGACAGTAGGCAAGAGGGACGGGACGCATACCGAACGCACGTTCGGCTATCGCTCGCCGCAGCGGGCGGTGCCGATGCGGTGTCCGATGCGTTTTTGTCTATGCCTGTGGCATAGCGGCTGTCCATGTGTGCGTGAGTCAATACCATGCGTAAGCAACAGGCACAGACATGTGCGGAGAACCTTTCCAGCAATGCACTCATATGCACGTAACGAAAGATAAGATAAACTAAACTAAACTGGGGCTAGATGTTTGATTGCAAAGCGCGGCCAGGAAGGCATTGAAGGAACAGCACCACCAACCAACACAACACAACACAACACGGTTGGCAGATGATTTCATAAAAACTTTATCGATTGCACCCATACATACATACATACATACATACATACATACATACATACATATGTATGTACATACAAATGTACTTCGATGTGCATATTTGTTCAAACGCAGTCCAAGGCACACTTTTTTAAAAGCTCGAGAAATATTCGTTTCGAATTAAAACCGCAATCATTTTCTGAATGATTTCTTTACTACCTTTGTATAGTGAAGTGCGCATGTGATAATACATATGTACATATGTATGTACACTGTAAATGTATGACAACTTTCATTTTCAAACTTATCTGACTAGAGTGTCCTACAGGATCTGATCACTACCATGATATGCTATGATATTTGTTAGAATGGAAGAGTTTTTAGTGCGAACATCCAACATTCCAGTTAGGCACTTCAAAACCATTTGGGGAATCGAAAGAATGGGGGGAGGAGGTTTAGGTTGGAATAGAAACAAACAAAAGTGCGGACACACACACACACACACACACACACACACACACACACACACACACATTTACATAAAAAGCAAATAAAACAATACCAAAAATAAATAAATACAAATGAAATGAAATTGAAAATGGGAATCGGAATCGGTATGGGAATGGGAATGGGAATGTGAATGGCGGGGGCCAGCAATGTTTTCCAACGAAAATGATAATGTCAGGGTTCCAGCCGCCTCGTCAGCTCCACACCACCAACGCTGGCGTGCACATGTCAGAGGGAGACACAAACAGAATAGGCAAGGCAATGCCAACCCTGCGCTTCACTGGCCAAACATAGACATAGATAGAGAGATAGAGAGAGTGAGAGGGTGGGAAGGAATGGAAAGGGGAGACACAAATAGCAACAACAAGAACAAAGGAAAGCAACAAACGAAGTATTCCCGCAGCCTACCTGTGGGAAAACACGTTTCCACTGCAACTCCAAGCCCCCCCCCCCACCACCTGCGCCCCACCCAACAAATGCCGCTTAACCCATTCAGCAGCTCCTGCCCGAACGCCCCCCCTCCCACCCCTTAACGTGCACGCACTCACACGAATGGAAATAGAGCGCAGCGGTGAGTGCAGGGAAACAAGTTGGAGTTGAGGCGTTCGCGGCCGTGTTTATCAACAGGTAGGTAAGGTGAGGCAGGGCAATCTCCCTCCTGCTATTTTGTTGTCTACTCTCTTGCTCTCTTAGTTCTTTGAGGCAAGTGAAACACATATGTACAGTTGCGGTCAAAATAATAGTAGTGCCACTAATGGATTTACATATTGCTAATTTTTTCCGCTATTCTTTCAACAATCGAATTTGTTTTTTCACTCGTACAACTATCAAGCATTGCTGTCCTTGATTATAAAGTTAAAGAAGCGTGTCTCTTTTCTTTCCGTTATATTTCGACATTTTTCGCTAAATATCACCATTTGGATGCGGTCAAAATAATAGTAGTGCTACCGAAAATTTCGAAAATTATTAAATCTACTGCATTTTTTGCAAGGCTTTCGTTTTTAAACAATACTTGAATGGTTTATTTAACAGTTTCAAGCTTTTTTAGTTTCGTTTTTGGTCATTTCGTGCCGGTATCATGGGGCGTGGCAAACACTTCAAAGCGGAAAAGCGTTCGTGCTTAAAGGGCTCGTATCAGAAGGAAAGTAATATGTCGAGATGCTAAAGACTATTGGTTGTTTAGCTATTATGATCAGAAATGATAATAAATAAGAACCATAAAGCAAAACACGCGAACAACGAAGTTATTCGGAAAAATATCAGTAGATCAACCAGTACCACAGGAAAGGTGCAACCATTTTGATCATGCTTCAGCCTAAAAAAAAATGTTTAATTTTGAAACGAGTATTGAAACTATTAGAAGAAGCATTAAATATTATAATTTGATGACACGAAACCTAAGAAAAAAATGTTTACTGTGAAAAAAACATGAAGTCCCGTGGTTGAAGTTTGCTAGGGAATACCTAAATTGACCATTGTAAAAGAGGAGGAATATTTTATTTTCGAACGAGTCGAAAATTGTTTTTTTTCGTAGCCTGGTATCTCGTTAGTATCTAAGACGACCACGGTTATCTGAATTTTCCACAAAATATACTTGAAAAACTGTAAAAACTGCGCCACCATAAACAATGGTTTGGGCGAGATTTTCCAGCCACGGAACTTGGCCATTATATGTGTTAAAAACGTATTGGATCGTCATTTATACGTTCAGATATCGACCAATTTGATGCTAAATTATGCATCTAAGTATATGCAACTTATTTGAATGTCCCAGAAGGACAACAATCTGAAGGACAGCCTCAAAGTTACCAAAGAGTGGTTCGCTGCCAATAGAGTAAATTCATTGGAATGGTCGGATCGATCCCCCGATCTCAATCTAATAGAGAATTTATAATGTTATGTGAGAAGAGAAGTCTCATAAATAACACAATCCACTTTGGGACGTTTTACAAAAGTCCTGGAGGACGATTTCTTTGGAAAGGTACCAACATTTAGTTAGCTCCATGCTAAAGCGTCCTGCAGACGGTAGAGCTAACATAGGCTACTCAAATAAATCTTAAAACTTACTACGGATATACAGTTCTTATATTGGATATAAAGAACATTCTCAGAATATTTTGTTAGACCGCAGTCTCTTATGAAAAGCTGCACTACTATTATTTTGACCGACCCGTTTTTGAGGTACTTCAACATTTTAATTTTTTTCTAAAAATGTTGATGGTTTATTCTGAGTTGTTTTCTATTATTATAATCTGCAATTAAGGTAGTCTCTAAAAAAAATAAAATTATTTTGGGGAAGTGCTTGTAAGTCCTTTTTTTGAGGGTATATGAAAAGTCATATTGGCACTACTATTATTTTGACCGCAGCTGTATGTACATACATATATTTGGAGTGGAGAATACCACTTTATCATAAATCCCATACCTTCTACACAATTTTCCTTGCAGTTCAGAGTGTACCTACTGTTCGTGGGGCATCGGCGGAAAGTCGAGTAAAATGTGGAGAGCGAGTAGAGTATGTGTGTGTGTTCCCTATTGCTGCAATGTCATCGTTCAATTCATTCATACCAATTCATTTTTATCGTAGCATGTAATGCGGAAGAGAGTTTCGACTTGATAAAACAACAGAGAGAGAGAGAAACAGAGCCGCCTCGTAGCGCAGTGCATGATCGTTCATGTGTATGTATGTATGTATGTGTGCGACATTCGTCAATTCATTTATCGCTCAATGTTAACCCCCCAAAACTGAAACAAAACAAGAAAGGAAGATTGGCTTTGGATATCGAAGCTTTTGATACCCTTGATACCCTTGCACATCAATCATTTATATGGCTGTCCCGACGGCTTCAAATTATGTACGTACATACATACATATGTACATCATATAAATATACTGCTTGACCAAGACCAAGAAAACAAAATGATCATCGAAACCTACAGACGGGCAGGCAGGTGGGAGCTTTGTTTGTTCATTGCAAACATCAGGTCAAATCGTACTACCCTCTCCAAGGGTACATATGTTTACTCCCTACAAAAGAAGAAGGGAGTTGCCAGATTCGGTAATTGCTGGCAGGAGCAACAGCAACCAAATCACCGTTCGATCCAATGATATAATAATTGAGTGGAAGGGAGACAGCATTGCATTTAAGTGCCCGCATCTCGCTCCCTCGCAATGACAATCTATGTATGCCCTGGGCTCTCTGCATGTGTCTCCCTGCGGGCCCTGCGGCACTCACTCAACTTCCGCTTGCATCCCCATGCCATCCGTGCGTCGTGTGTCCGTGCTGGCATCCAAATTGAACGCAAATTGATTTGTTGCCTACCAAGGTATGTATGGTACGGGTGGGAAACAAGAGGAAGCATTTTCATTCAATGCAACTTAAAACTCAGCTTGGCTCTCTCTCTCTCCCTTTCTGTCTATCCCTCCATTTGGCTTACCCTCTCCACCCATTGTCCGTAATGACGACAATTAAATTTTCTTATGTCTCTCTCCCACGGGCAAACCAATTAGATGTGCCTACCCTCTCGCTCCAGCAGCAGCAAGAGACTGGCAGAAAAGCTTCTCTTCACCATGTGTGTGTGTAAGTATAGTGGTGGAGGGGGTAGACAGGGGGGCCTGTACATATGTACAGTGTGCAAAAAAAAAGGAACAAATCTCTTTACGTACATACATACATACATACATATGTATGTATGTATATTATTCTAAAATTCGTGTGCATTCAAAATGTTTGTATAAAGATTACAAAATATTCAAGTGAATCGGAATATCGAGTGTTTATGTGAAATGCAAAAACTTAAATATGTTGCACACATATGTACATAGATATGTACATATGTAAGCCAGTGCGTAAACATACAATTTTGTACATAAGACCAAATAAGATTGTCTACATATATTGCATTTGTAAATTAAACCGTCTACCCCTTAACTCTTTGAGTACGGGTATAAAAATAAAAGAAATAAATAATTACCCTTTCAGTGCTAAAGATCTAATAAAAGTCTATTTTCGATTTACTCGACTTAAATTTAATTGCATTCGTTGTGGCACCATAACGATCATCGCCCTAACTGAAACCTCCCTCCCCACCACCATCCTCCTTGCAATGTGAATCGTTTGAAGAACTATTCCAGCTGAGTCTTCGAGCATGTGTGTGTGTGTGTGTGTGTGGATTTCAATGCTAAATTGCTTATAAATAGCAATTACCTTGGTGAATAACAATTATTTGAATACAACGTTTTGTATATGGAATATGTATTGACTCTGAATCTCTGGTTTATCTACTAGTCACGGCGGTGTTGCCTCTTCTT
Source organism: Drosophila subsilvestris (assembly GCA_035043285.1). Classification (NCBI taxonomy): domain Eukaryota; kingdom Metazoa; phylum Arthropoda; class Insecta; order Diptera; family Drosophilidae; genus Drosophila; species Drosophila subsilvestris. Next base: position 6,232,767 of record JAWNNB010000133.1, on the reverse strand, counting down.
ACAGAATGGTACATACATATATGAGATACAAACGAAAGAAATGTTCAGCTGATTTAATTTATCTAGAGCGCTCTCTTCCCCATGGACGACCGATCATCAGCTGGGGCTACTCATCTCTCTTCTCACAAAATCCACCAAGAGAGAGAGAGTTAGAGAGAGAGAGAGGAGAACAAAATGGGATTGACGCACACTTCAAGGTATATTCGCTGGAAGGTAAGGCAACTGATTTGCACTCTCTGTGGGTCGCGCGGCACATGTGCTCTTTAATATAAATGGTAATAGAATTAGTCTGATCTAATAGACTAGTTACACTGCTGCGCATTTGCTATCGGATTTTCTTTCTGCCATTTCTTTATACACATATGTACATACATATTTATGCGGGGGACACATCCCGACGAAAAACATTTAATCATGCGATCTGCCAGTCAGCCATAATTTTATTTTGGTTTAGAGCATGATGAAATTAAAAATATAGATTTGCATCATGGCTTGGAGCAGCTAAAAGTCTACATTTTTAGCCACTTTTCTCTTTATCTCTTTATCTCTCTCTCTCTCTGTTTTTCTGTGCCGTATTCCCTATGCTTCTTGTATGTGGAAAATAACTGAGTTTTCGAAACCTCAATTAATATACCTTGGCTCTAAGTGGCCACGGGAGAACAGCTGCCGATTATAGTCCATCGCTCTGGCAGCGATCATTCTCACACGAAACCTCGAATCAATACGACGTGCATACGGTGCGGAAAAGCGGTGGCATTTTTTTATCCGTTATAGATCGCGACTCTACAAGTTTTTTATATTTTTGTTGTTGTTTCTTTTTCTGTGTGTGTGCTAAAATATTTCCGTGGATGACAGCGTCTGCGGCCCGTTAATATGTATTTTAGTGCGGTGTCTTAGATCGCAAGAAGAGACCGTTTTTCGCTGCAGCCCCCAAAAGGGGGGAATACGGCACAGAAAAACAGAGAAAGAGAGAGAAAGATAAAAGCGTTTTCAATTTGCCAAAGAAAAACGACAGTGCTAAAAGAAAAACAAAAAAAAGAAACCCAAGAGAATCGCAAATCTAAAACCAAAAATATTGTCTGTCAAGAAGAAGGAAAGAAAAAAACGGGGAACAATGTCTGGAAAATCGACGATGCTCTGGCTGATGCTTTGCACTCTGTCGCTGGTCGTGTGTGATGTTCAAGCCAGGGGTACACCACTGTACGGCCGATTGCCCATCGCCGCCTACTCCGGAGCCATGTCCGCCTGGAATCCCGCTCCCGGCAGCCTGATCACTGAGACGCTGGGCGAGGATATCTGTAATCATTGTTACTGCCTAAGGAGTATGGTCACATGCGATTTCAAGAAAAATCGAACGGTGAGTAAAAGTTTTCATATGTATTTGTACACATGCACATACATATGTACATATGTATATGGAATGGGCGGGTATTTGCAGAAAAGTGTGTGGGCTTGCCGACTAATTTGTAGCTTTTTGCTAAAAACGAAACCTGCACTGCCATCCACATGTGTGGAGCCCCATCCACAAGTAGCTTTATTTTGAACAGTTAATTGCAAAAGTAAACAACAAACCGAACCCGAAGAACAAAGACAGAACAAAGACAAAAGTCAAAGCAAAGCGACGTTGACTGCGAATAGGCGGCAGGGCGGGCAGCAAGTAATGGAGTGAGCCAATCGGACAAGATAATGCATGTCTCCTCTTGCAAATACGATTTTGGTGCATACATACATATGTATGTATGTACGTTTTCAAGCAGCACAATACTATTACTGCCGGCAAATCACAAATGTCTCCCTCCATTCAATTATGGGAAATTTACACTGCGTACAAAAGGGAAATATCGATGACTCTTTTAATCATTTTTTTTCTTGGAGACTTTGTGCCCAAAAGGTCATGTTTTCGGGTCATTTCATATGTACATATGAATATTCAAATATTGCCTTGTAGAAAATTGTTTTGGGAATTAGATTTTTAGTTTGGATTTCAAAACGAAAGTTACGAATGTTCTTGGATTTCTCCTCTGCCAATTTGAATTTAAACAAAATTTCTGATTAATAAACATGTGGAATGGACTGCCTTAACAGGCCCCATTACTCCTCCTCAATCTGCGCTGGCTCGGGGAATGTAAACAAAAGCTTCAAAACAGAGAATGAATGAAAGAACCGAAAAAAAATATTCGAAAGAAGGTGGTCGGACGCTCTCTGCTCTCCCGTTTCAACCAGTTGAACAGGTTATGTTAATTAATTACGGTTACAAAGAGAACGACAACAAGAATGTGTGTGCGTCTCTACGAGAGTAAGAGAGCTAGAGAGAGAGAGCGAGACAAGTGCAAGTGATTGCAAAAATTGATGTATGGCAAGAACAAAGATATTCTTCTCTAGTATAAGAAATATGTATACACATACATGTACATATACTTACACTTGCTCTTATATGTATGTATATGTATGTATGTTTTATATATGGCTATTGCTTTTGTTTGCTTTCGGCATTTCCTCTGGCATTACGATGCCGCTCCCTCCACAAAGCGGATGTGGGCCAAGCGGGTGACAACCACCACCCATCCCCCAGCACACAGGCACACACACACACACACACACACACACACACACACACACACACACACACACACACACACACACATACATACATATGCTTATCGCTTATGTGTTTGTGTGTGTGTCGTCATCTTATGGATACAGAAATACTCGTTATTCCGGGATGGGATGGGATGATCATCATCAGCATTTTTTGTGGGCTGCATAGAAGCAAAGTGGTGCATGCCACACCATCATTCCACGCCCGCTCTCAATTTATAGATACGAACATATTAATAATATCAGCCCCAAAGCTGCTACAACAACAACCACAAAATGTACACTATGATCAGAAAATAATTCTTATCTAATTATCGAGACATGAAAACGATTTGGCACAGCCACAGACCTATTATTTTTTTGTACGTGTGATGAATGGAATTTATAAGCAAATAGTTCACCGATCAAAAGCCCAATAACCCCCATCCGTCAAATACCACAGTTCCACAGTGCAGTTCACTTATGGGATATTTGTTTAGCCGAATCATTGAATCATTCGCGGCAATGTAACAGAAGTATAAGAGTATACCCCAAACCCAAAATGCACTCAAAACAATAGATGAGATGGAGGGGGTGTGGATAGAAGATAGCGGATCGGGGATCATGGATCGTGGATGATGTGTAGATGGTGTATAGAGAGGGGAATGATGTGTGTGTGTACATTGCGGTGTGTTTTAGTAAAATGCCGCGCCGCCTACTTAAAGGCCCATTTCGAATGTCTACTTAAATACTACTTTGAAGAACACAAACGACAGACAGAACAGACAGAACACACACTCACTCTCACTCTTATGGGCTGTGAGGAGGAGCTGCTAAAAATCCATCAAGTGCCACAAATTGAATGCTCTCTCGTTCAACAATAAACAGAGACAACAGCAACAGCAGAAACAGGAGGAAAGTCACGAGAAACACACGAGGCAGGAGGAGGAGAAGGTGCAGGAAGATGAATGAGTGTGTGTGTGTGTGTGCGTGTAGCAAGAGGCAGGCAAATGCAAGCAGCACACTGCAGGAGGTGTCAAGAACTAAATAGATACCCAAAGTGGATGATTTTTGGCCAATAAGTGCCACAGAACACAAGTCGAAAGACATCAAATATATGGATAGGAAATATATGAAATATATATTTGCAATAATTCGATTCAATAACCTTATCGTACAACATCTGGCACTATCGTCCCACAAGTTACGAAAAGATGTGCGGTGCGAAATGCAATATAAAAACAGAGCCACCAACGACACCAACACCAAAACCGTCTCGAATAATCAACTGATATGTAGAGAAAGAGGAGGAGAAGGAAACACTACCACTCCGAGAGGTGTCCAAGAAAAAGTCACGTACTGTCTGGTTCCGTCTGGTTCTCGGACGTGCGTGCTGTGTGGTTGCCATATATACAACCAGATACCAGATACCAGATGGATTTATACTCGTGTGTGCCACAACGGGGAAAGTCCTTTTTTCAGGGACACGTTCGGACGTCCAGTAAAACCATGTGGCTCGCCGGGATATTGTGGCCATGTGATTTTTTTTGTTTGTTGGTTTATTTTCATGATTTTTCAGGGATTTCCATGAGAGCAGAAGTAGGGGCATGGGCAAGCGGAGAGAGCACATCATAATTTAGTTTTAATTGGCTTTTGTTTCTTATTTATTTATGTGCTGCTGCTGTTGCTGCGGCTGATGTATGTATTTTGTAGCTTTTGGCACTTTCCAGACAGCGATGGAGTCTCGCGGTGGCAGCTATTTCCGCCCCAAAAGGCCTCTCCACTCAGACCACTCCTACCTCTACCCCTCTAGCAACCATACCATACCAAAAATCCCATTCGTTGGTTAAAAATATCATGTAAAAGTTGTCTCGACGACAAAAATGCCCGGAAAAATATTTAAAGAACCGTGGAATGAGAGGAGTGTAGGCAAAAGGAATGGGGGAATCTTTTGGAAGAAAAGCGCCAGATCGGTTCCGTTCCTTCGTTTCGTTCTATATTTAGCGCCTGGAAACCAATGCACATTCTCATATAGAGAGGAGTATGGCTACAGTGGCGGTCAAAATTTTAGGCACTAAAAGACACTTGAGCTTTCCTTTAGGAATATGTCATTCATTTAGCCAGTTCGGCACTACAGCCAGAAAAAAAATTCTAAAATTTAAAAATGTACACTTAGATTACGATTACAAAATGTTTACCAATCGATTTGCTCCGAAAGTGGAAATGGTAACAATAAATTCACATTAATATGAGAACATATTTCGTATTAAAATTAAATATATTTCATTTTTAATTCTAATTATTTTTGCTAAATCTAATATTCAACAAGCAAATATTGAAACTGTTCTAAAGATATATCAAGTAAATTTTAACATTAAAAAAGGGTTGCAAAAAATTAAATAAAATTAATAATAATTTTCTTAACTTGCTGTACCACTGCTAATGTATTGACCGCAAATGTAGATACATATCTATATACGTATGTACATATATGTGTGTATGTAGTATTTATGTACATATAACTCACGCTATATGTACAATATCCGAACTTCATAAACTTTTGGGCCAAGTTCTTTTCTTTTCTGTTTGTTGTTTTCCACAAATTTCCACACATAAACTTGAATTCGAAATGGGGTGAGAAGCAAGGGAATGGGGGATAAAGATATAAAGAGATACCGATACAGATACGGAGAATATATATCGGGAGAGAGAGAGAGAGAGGGAGGGAGGGACTAACAAGCCAGCGGACAAATTGAAACTTGCACGTAATTGAGACTTCCTCTTCAGAGAGACAGAGAAAATAGAGAGGAAGAAAGACAGAGGGAAAGAGAGGGAAACTGGAGCAATTGAAAAGACATGCAACCCATGGGGAACCAGAACCAGCAGAGCGAGAAAATGCTAAGCGTGGATGCTGCTTGCGTTGAACAATCTGCGAGATTAAGCGTCAGAATAATAAATAAATAAGCAAAAGCAAACACACAGCGAAAGCAATCTCAGCAAGAGACAGAAACCGAGAGAAAAGCCATCGACAACAAGATAGATAGGAGGGGATATACTGCGATAGGATGGGATACATAGATAGGAGGGGATATACTGCGAGTATGTGAAGGAATCTGCAGCTGCAGCCAGACATTGAACCCCACAAGGGAGGCCACAGACACACAGCACCAACATGGCTGTCCCAGCAGGTGGCGTAAGCCATGGGGTACGGTACGGTACCCCCAAAACATTTGCCTAAAATTATGGAAATACAACGACAACACACGACAGAATCGATGGAGGCACGGCACGTACGATACGAACCAAGGAGATCGATAAGCTATTGCAGCGGTGTCCATTTTTTTTTTTAAATTTGAGACAAGTCAAACAGCAGTAAAAACTCTCCGAAACGGCTACCTTTATGGCGCGTCATGCACACGAAATGTATTTAGTTTTTTTTTTTTGGTTTTACTATTTTCGGGCATTTATTTTTGCATTTTTCGCTGGCGCCTCTGGCTGGTATCTATATACATATCTCAAATCAATGTGGTTTATGGGAGCAAGGACGTGCCCTATGGCCTATGGCCGATGCCCAATCGAGGGCTTGGATATATGTAGTTGGGTTCAAAGTGAAGAAATATGTACATATACTGCATAAAGAAACAGTACTCCACATGCACTGCATGTACAGTCATGCACTTGGTCGCTCAACAAACAGAATCGATGAGTAATCAATGAATGATGGAATGGAATGGCTCGAAAAAAGTTCGAACCATTGGTACATGGAAATCAGTGATTCATTAGCGATTATGCAGCTAATACGATTAGTTACTTAACGCAACTTGTGCTTAATGGAAAACCTCTATGCTCCATCCGCGAAATCAATGCAAATGATGCCTATGCCGTTGTCAATTGCGTTTCATTAATATTAATAATAATACGGAAGATAGATCTTCAGCAGATCAACGAGATCATTAGCAGACGACCCAATCGTCACCCCCAAGGGGCAACGCAGAGTCCACAGCAGTGGAGTCCCGTTCCGGGTTTCAGCACTTGAGAGGTTGAAACTATTTTCACTTAATTTAATGACAAGATTGCACCAAGCGACGACTCCCATTTTGCGTTTAAGTTGTGGATTCTGCCACAGACGAACGGTCGCTCTGTCTCTCGCTCTGTCTGTCTGTCTGTCGTTTTGGAGCAATGAACGTTGTTGCGTTGCGGTCAAGTTGTGGATTGGATGGTTGTTGTCGCAGACACTGCGTTTAAAAATAATACAAGTACTCGCACAATAGGGAGACGAGGCACAGACTTGGAATGGGATGGAATGGAATGGGGGTCCGCAAAAGAAATGTAAGTCAAGCGGCAAGTCATAGCGACAACAAAGCACCATGCACACTTACACACTTGCACACACACACATTGATGGATGGTGCAACAATAACTTTGATGTCTGTGGACTCCATTTCACCATTTCCCATATGGGGCACTTCCACAGAAATTTTCAACGCGACAAAACAAATAAAAACTATTTTTGAAATTAAAATAAATTTTTTGTCATGAAACATAATAAGAAATTTACAATGTAAAAATGAAATACAGTTTTGAACCTTTTTTTGTTATTTAAATAAAATTGTTAACTACTGCACTTGATTCTGAAACCAGACACAGGGTGTTGCCCCAGGATATCGCAGAAATCGGTGCCGTGCAAGTGCCTTGGGTTATGGCAGTTATCTTGATACGGAAATTATAGGGCTAATAAAATATTTGGCTACGCGTATCCCATTGTGCAAAATACAATATCAACGACCGATAAGAGCAGTCACAGTGAACCACGTTGAACAGTGACTTGGGAATTCTCGTTTGCATTTTTCGCTTGTGCGTCTCGAGTCGACGCGCACCCAACGCTCCTCTAATGTCTGTGAACTCTCTTAAAAATTCCCCATTTTCCACATACACACAATGCTTATTCGATTCTCATTCTCTTCTGCCCTTTCTTCTGGACAGCTCTCCCCTAAATGGGATTCAAAGTATTTGGTGCCAGTGGCCATAAACGCCATAACAATACGCCTGGCCGACAGAACACAATTCGAGCTGCACAACGAGTTCTTTCGCAGGAATCGCGTAAATTTCTTTGACATCGAGGGCCAAGGGAGCACGGAAAGCGATCAGGTGGAGCTCACAAAAAACGCATTTCAAAACAATCTTGGTGGATATCCGGACATACAAGTGCGGAATGTCCAACGGGTCTTTATACGCGAGGGAGCCTTCTCAGGTTAGTGTTCAAGCGAGAAAGAAATGCAAACCCATCTTATCCATTTCCTTTGTTTAGGTGGGGAATACAAGCTGCTGGTGGAGAACAGCCAGAATGTGGTGCTATTTCCACGTGCCTTCCAGAACCTTAACATTTCGTGCACCTTTCGGCATGTGGAGAATCTCGAGATAAAGGAGGAGACCTTCTACCCCAACGCGAATAGCAGTGCCAAGTCTTTGGTGAATGTAAGTGGAGGCAGCACACCCCATCGATCCCTGAGGGCTGCATCATATTTAAACTTTATTCTCTCTCTCTCTCTCTTTTTAGCTACGCATCGAGGACACCAAAATCGAACAGATTGGCAGCTTTGATGTATCAATGCTGAAGGTGAGCTTTGTGAAGGCAACGATCGATAGAATCCAAACGAATGCATTCGATGTGACCGAAATCAAAGAGCTGTCGTTCGAGGACTGCCACATTGGAACAATCGAGGCGAGGGCCCTCACCAGTAAGCTACGAAGCGATCATGTCTCCTTCAAGGGCACCACCATTGGCATGATTGACAGCGAAGCAATCCTCGACTGCGGCATCTCTCGACTGACGCTCAAAAATAACACGTGAGTGGAGCACAAATAGGCTTACATATAAGCCTCTGTAGATCTCTTTTTCTATATCTCTATGAATATTTTCTGTCTATTTGCAGCATCATGAAAATCAAATCGAATGCCATGCAAATCTTTAGCGTGTTCGTTTTTATACAGGACAACACCGTCAAGTACACGGAACACAATTGGCTGCGCGTGAAGGATGGCGAGCATATTGTCATCGAGAACAACAGATTTGGGCAGTTCAATCAGTTCGGCTTGGAGCTGGCCAAGCTGTCAAAGCCCTTCAACTGCACCTTTGCCAACAATCGACTGGAGGAACCGGAGCAGAGTAGCCTGAATTTCAGCAATTGTGAGGTTCATCGCATCACGGTGGGGCATGACTGTAGCTGCGACAACGAATGGATGCACCGCCTCACCGATCACGATCTAGATTCGGAGATCATTTGTCCCTTGGTGGCCAGCGATCGGGAATGCTTCAATGCCAGCAGCGTCAACAGGCGGCATTTCGTACACGAAGCCTGCGGTGGGGCCAGCTCCAATGTGGAGCGACACTGCACCAATGGCCAGTGGGCGACACGAACCGCCAGCGATCTACTGGGCGGTGGCGGTAGCCTTACCATCGGCCGGATTGCCCAGTATATCGTGGGATCCATTGGCATTGTGTTGCTGGCATTCGTTGTCGTTTTCGGTCTCATGGCCCTGCCACAGGTCATGTGCAAGGGGCGAAGGAGCGGCAACAACTCGGCCGCAGACTCTGGGGACTCGGCCCTGTGCAGCTTTACGGATGAGGCCCGGCGCACCATGCTCAAGCAGACGGAGTCGCTGCGCTACGGAGACAGCGCCCGCAAGAGCATCCGGAAGCTCACGAGCGGAAAGTTGAGTTGCGTCGAGTGCAAGAATCTTGTGATTGACACCATCAAGGAGATGCCCAATGAGTCGTCCGATCTTAAGGAGCTGCTCACACAGCATCTGTTGGACTGCCACGACACCAGCGGCAGCAGCAACACCAACAACAGCCCAATATCCCAGGGTGGGGACTTCTATGCCAGATCGGCAATAATGCCCCACGACAGTCCGACTGCATCGGCGGCACCCAGTGCCCCCAATTACGAGGAACCCATCTATGAAGAGCCGCAACAGCCGCTGCTCACCAGCGAATATTCATCGCCGTCGGATCCGATGACCGAGACGCCCGTCTACTCGGAACCCATCAACTCCACTGCCCCACCGGCATCCAGTAAGTACGGTTACGGTTATGGTTACGGCGTACTGCCCACATACGACTGCAACCGTAACAGTAACAGTAACAGCAGTGGCCGGCCACGCCCACTCGAACCGCCACCCCCTCGCACTATCAATAGCACCAACACCAGCACCCGTCCTCTCAACGAATTCCAAACCCAACGAATGTAAACCCCTTAACTTGGTTATCCTGTAGTACCTGTAGTATGAAGTATATTTTTTTATTGTATATAATAATATGTATAGCCAAATGAATATCGCTAGATACATAGGTTGTGGTACGTTGCGTTATGGTCCCCAACCCCAAAATTGCAACAGTAAATGAATGACGCAAGTGATGCCCTGAGAACGATAGTCTGAAAAGTGCGATTCAATGGTTTCGATAGACCGTTGGATTAGCAAAAAAAAAAAAAAAAAAAATTATGGACTTGAAGCACAGGAGGAACCGCTGGCATCCGTTCCACAGGCGAGTCCATGTACAAGAAGGGCAGGACACGGACACAGGATCCACAAATACAATCCATGCAAATTATTTTACACACAATAAAATTTATAAATATTTTTGTATGTATGTTTGTAAATGCGCCCACACACACACACCCACACTCACACAAAATACACAGACACACACACACACACACACAGAGAAAAGGCAATCTACACACACACATATGGAGCGCATTAACCCAAGAAGGTACTACTAAAAATCCAAAAATTAGTTGAAATTTGTTTTTCCATTCGTAATCTACTCGTCAATATGTATGGTTATGGTACTGCTTTCCCCTCCACCTATCTGTCTCTGTCTATGTAGCTGGCTTTATCCTCAATCTCTATTTGTGACTGTAATCTATCTTTCTTTAGATGTGTGTTACCTTTTGTAGCAATTGAATTGCCATTTAATCGATTCTTCTTGTTCTTATTGCAGATGCGATTAACGACATACCACCGGCCTATCAGTATGCCCTGCCCATGCGACACCTGGGCCCACAATTGCCATCCAGCAGAGGCCAGCATCAGCCACAGCTGCCACCCGCTCCACCGTCGCAGCAGCATGTCAGCTATGCCACGCCCGTGTGGCGTTCCACAGCCACTGCCACGCCCAATAGCAGGCCACCAACAGAAGGAGCAGGCGGTGGGGGTGGGAGAGCAGATATCACCCCACAGCGTCATGTGAGGGATCTGCGACAGGATCTCGAGGCGATGCCACAATTCCATCCAAATCAGCTGACCTCAGCACGCCACCAAAGACAGTTCCACCATCCCCCCCAAACACAAACACAACCTCAGTCACAGCCGTCTCAGGTTCAGCCCCCGCCATACAGTCAGCGGATGGGTGTGGGGGCAGGGAGTAAGGCCAGGGTGCGAAGCTTCGAGTGCCTGGATGGTGCCGCCAGTCTGGCGGCCATGGAGCATATGGACTCGGGTTCCGATCATTCTGGGGGCAGCGATGAGACGGTACAGATTGGCGATGTGATCGACTATGCGGATGCCTAAAAGATATACCGCATGCCACGCCACCCCCTCACACACACAGCCTGCCACGCACAAAACAAACAAAAAATAACCATGAAATGTGATATTTGAAAGAAAAAGATATGATTTAGAAGAAGAAAACGATAGAGGAGTGAAGCAGAACAGAAGAGAAACTTGAAAATCGAAACAAAAATCGATTTAGCCTAGACTAAAGAACTACATATTTAAGCCAACTACATATATACGATTATACAAGTCATGCGGGGAGGAATAGAAGGTGGATCCTCAATAAATGTAGTGTACTGCGTACAAACTGTGTGTGTTTTGAACTTTTATTACCCTGCAATTGCTGTGATCTCAGCAGGTACACAAATATTAATCACCCGCAGTTGTTTTGGGTCGATTTTTATGGCCGGGGTAACGAGGTAACGAGGCTAAAAACAAAAGGCAAGTTTGCTGAAATTGCATTTTGAAATGTTGTAGAACTTGATTTGCAAGCGAAAACCGTGAACGCTGCCTGCTCTGCCTGCTGACTGCTGCTATGCAAATCCGTTCTAAAAGCCTTTTTGAATTATTAATGTGCATATATGGTATGGTCAGTCGGTGGAGTCAGTCAGCAGATTGATCAGTCTGTGGATCATGTCTGTGTGCGCATGCACGCCAGAGATGGCAATGGGCTGTGGATCAATAGGTATGGTTTTCGTGCCTCCAGGTTAGTGTTTCATATGCGCATAGCGCAAGCTTGAATAACGTCGAAGACATTTTTGTTATTACCTCACCTTATATAAATACACCTTGGGCAGGCATGGCTTATCTCTCTCTCTTTATGTTCTGTCGCCTCGGTCGCTTATCTCTGTTCTTTCATGGAAGCACTCAAATGCTCAATTTGCAACTCAATTATTTTCAGCGATAAGAATGAGTCAAGTTCGTTTCCAGGGTATCAGCTAGGTGTAATGACTCGACTATGTACATCTAAGTATATTTGTACATACATATGTATATGATCTACAGAGTATCCTCTCTCCAAGACACACACACACGCACACATGGATGGATGGGCTTAAAATTCACCATGAGTTTGAGTTTCGTGCGTGGAGCGGGGACGCGGAGAGCTCTTAACAAGCTCTCTACTAAGTGCTTGTTGTTTGCCTTTGATTTGATTTGTGTCGTCTTTGTCTCTCGCTCCGCATTTGCGGGGGCTTGGGCTTTCGTGGAGGAGCAAGTGTCAAGCGCTGCATCATGTCAGGCGGTGGCCCGTTCAATTAAGCGCTGCGCAAGCAATCAAAGGAGAAGCAGTAGCAGCAGCATCAGCATCTCTTTGGCGGAGACCACCAACCAGCACAGCGGACTGGCGTCGTCGGCAGATTCAACTTAAACAAGGTATAGTAAATGAGAGGTAAGGCAAGACCGCCATAATGGCCGCTTTCCAGTTTCGTATCGTATATATATCCTGTATGCGCGGAAGCTGTAAAAAACCTCAAATCTCAAAAACGAGAATGCCTGACCTTATATGCAATGTACCTTGAACTTGAGCCTCCTCTCCGCCCTTCATTCTCATTCAACACTTTAGCAAACAAAAAGCAAACAAAGCAAATAAACGCGAAAAATTCTTTCTTCGTTTTTTGTTGGTTTTGTTTCTGTTGAGCTTGCCTAGAAACGCTGCCGACGCCGCCGTCACAGCCAAACTGGCGCTCACCGAGAGAGAGATTTGAGCGGAGTGAGAGACCAGCCAGCCGTGGTGCAACTTCAGCCAGAAGCAAGCTAGCTTTGCGTTAACAAAAAAATTAAAACAACTTTGAAATTACAACCGAAAATGTGCGATCATAGGGATCATAACTATAGCTAAACATTTAAGATTAGCTTGGACAAAAACACAAGTACTACCAAGCCATCGCAAATTTAAAACTTTTGTTTAGTAGAATTGATTTTTAGCCAGAGATTTAATGGCAGAGAGAGCCCACAGAACTTCCCGCTAGGGGGCCAAGTGCACAGCACTGCCTCGCGCTCTGCTCGCGCTGTTGTTGTTGGCTGTGGCGGCCGAACGCTGTGCTCTGTCACTGGTGGGGGCTGGGCGGCTGGCGGCTGGTGGTTCGTGAACATCGCGCTTTGGCGCTCAGTTTGTCATTTGCACGCGCTTACGCCGGTTGGGCCAACAACAACAAAACAAAAAAAACAGCTAGAGAGCAAGACGAACGGACCGGACTGCTGAACTGACCGCCTTTGCTGTTGTTGTTGTTGTTGCGGTTCTTGCCGCTTCGCGTCGAGTGGCGGCGTCGCGTGTGTGTTTTACTGTTTTAATTTTGTGCGCTGATTTCATTGCTAATGCGAATATTTGCCTTAGTCTTATATGAAGTAAAAATTAACTACATTTTGTGTTTATTTTGTTGTTTCTATACATAAACGGATAAGCCCAGGGCTTGTGTCTGTGTGTGTGCATGTGGCATTTTGGAGCCAGCCGAAAGGCGCGTCCATAATAAAGTTCAAAACGATAAAAACAGCTAGCGAGGGCATCATCGTTGCAGGCAAACAAAAAAATGCAGAGAAGACAGAACAGAGATGGCTGATGCAATGCATATGCACATATCTCTCCCACTCACTCTCTCTCTCTCTGCTCTCCCCTCTGGATTCCATTCCTTCTCCTTCTGGGCATTGCGTAAGGCACCAACAGCACAGCCCACGCATCAAACCAAAACAAACAATCCAAGCAAAAAAACAAAAATATGCGAGTCGAGCTTTTAATACCCTTGTATTTCGATGGTTTTAGTGTCATATGCACACAGGCGGAATACATGATATACATATGTATAATATAGTCATCTTTAATTTGAATACTTCTCTATAGATATAAGGAAATCGATTCGAGAGGCTGCAGCAGAGCTGCTTTTTTTCGGAAATAGTTTTGTTCTCTGTCAAAATCGATATGCTCTTTGCCAGCAAGGGTAGTTCCGAAAGGAAGAAAAACAAGAAATTTGGATGCTGTTTTTGCCATTTGCCCCATGGGAGAGAGGAGAGGAGACAGGCAAATCATGTAAATTAGCAAAAGACAAGTCTGTGTGTTTTTGTGTGTGTGTTGCCTACGCCCCCTCCGATACGATACAAATTGGCAGACGACACCTTGCCATATATCCATATCCATTATGCGCCCTGCCCGTCATCGTTCGCGTCATCATCGTCAAACGATTTTTCGATATTTCAAGGTTAATGACGACGAAGAAAAGCCAGCGCAAAATAAAAATCTGTTTTTAGTTTTGCGTTTTTGTTTTTGCTATTAAAAAAAACGCTTACAAATAAACATACATACATACATATATGTACACAATAACGCCCAGAGTCAATGTTATACGAAAAGTTCAGCGGAAATTTGTGCCAAAAACAACGAAAATCCACAGCTAGAATCACGAATATTTCATGAAGTAGAAAGCAAAATGAGCACAAAGCAACAAAACAAAAAAACAAGCTAAAAACATTAACCCCACTTCAAAAGTGCCCTACACAGGTACCGCACCTTTGGTTAACCGAGCTTTTGCGGTTGGTTTTATACTAAAAAAAACAACTACGCGCCAGAGAGAGAGAGGGAGAGAGCTTCGAAAAGAAAGGTGAACTGATAAGAAGATTTCTCCAGAACTAATGCAACTGTAAGAAAATCTTGTGTTGCGTGGAAGAGCTTTTACTGTATGCTTCATCCTGAACAATCTTATCGGAACGGACTGATGATAGCACTGATGGTTCATTTCAACCAATCTAAACAGATCCACTGCAGTAGAGTGCTTGCCAATCATTTGTGCAATGCTTTTGCAGGTTTTGAAAGTCCAATAAAGCATTTGCACACCAATCGAATCGTTTCATTACGATTACGATTACAATTCGATTCGTGGCTCAACGAGTCCGCGCTGTGGATCGTTTGCTGTGGTTATAAATCCATGAAATGTGTTAATTTATACATAATTTCCGTCTAATTGAATAACGCGAGTGGCGCGCTGCAAGCGGCGGGGGAGGGGCAACAACTGTACTTGACAGGAAATGCAATTTTTTGCTTTAATTTAATTTCCTAAGCGATGCTTTGCACAATGAAAACCACTTGATGCATATGGAAATTCAACCTAAAGGGTTCCCTCTTCACAGCGTCTGCGGCACATCCGGAGCTCTTGAGCCCCCATCAGTGGGGGGTGGAACCCTGGCACTCTGAAAGCTCTTCCGCCACTATCGTTCGCTTAACTTTAGTTAGTTTGCCCAGCCATTTAAGGAGTCAACAGTTGAATGAATGCAAATGATGACTGTTTTACTTTATCATTCACTCTGTACATAAATGTGTCAGAGACAGATAAGATATAATAAGATACAAAAGATAGCCGCCATACAGTCAACCGATGATAGTTTCAGAGGTACCCCCAATTGATGCAATTATTCGTAAATACACCCCCAGGCAGCCGACAGTCGGGCCAAAGAATTCAATAACAAAATACATTAAATACTGATATTTTGTGGTCCTTAATTCTATTTCATTTTATCATATTTCTACTCTGTTATTTTTCACTGAGTACATAGTAATAAATATTCTGGCCTTAACTGATTATAGAAATGCAATCTAATACTTAAAGGAATATTGCACATGCCATTCAGATTGTCAAAGTAAACGCATCGTTCGATTCGGTCAGTGAATAACAAAGCGTCGATTGGGTAAGTGGAAAGTTATTGCGAGACTTTGTGTAACTTGAGAGAAAGAGCTTCAGCTTCAGCTTCGTTTATGCGTATTCGAATTTCTCGACTCGTGCGCAAATATTTGAACAGTCGAAACTTGAGATGGAGATGAAGATGGAGACGACACAGCTGGCGATGCTGGTGACTGTATATATTTCCATTTTGTAAATTAAGTTCTCTAAACAAATGGAAATGGCCATAAACAAATAACAAAGCATAATTGCTCATGTTCGGGCTACCAGAGGGACCCAATACCCGATACCCAGTGTGAGTCCCCAAAAGTACAGTATTTCCTATGTGATGGACGACAGTACCGACCTCCAAATTCAATTAACAGCAGTCGCCAGAGTCACAGCATTGATTGAAGTAAAAGAGAAGAAAAAGCAGAAGCAGTAGCAGTAGCAGCAGCAGCAAAACTAGCGAAGTGATCATCACAATTGGAGAGGGGGGTGGTGGGTGTTGGTGTTGTGTTGTGATTCAATTAGAGCCACAGCCACAACCACAGAGCCACAGAGCCACAGATAGACTCCAGCTTGGACAATCATTGGGCAATTGCGTTAGCTGATGATTATGATCGACACTGTCAACTGTCGAAACGAAAGTTATTATAGTTGGTCAAAGATTCCGTCTAGCGATTGGCCCATCGATCATAGGCAGAATAGCAATTGAAATTCCATGTTGCTGTACAAATACATACATATATTCCCATTTTCCAACTCTCTCTGTCCACTCGACTATTGTTAAAATTCTAAGCTGAGAATAAAAAACCCAAAAGTACCGTGAAATTATTGGCTTCGCTTACCTAGAGGGGCGCGAAAACAAACTGTCGTGTATATTACCGATATACCCGATAGACAATAATAGGACTGAGGGTTTCTGCGCGACAACAAGATCTTTAATAACATACCAATGGCGGTATTATCAGAAAGCTTTCAGAATGAATAGAACATGTTCTTTATCGCGGAACCTTGCTCGTTCTCTTTTTATTACGCTCTGCCAGTGTGGATACGTACCCATAAAGGTACTCACTCCAGTACCTTGAACTAGCAATTTAAGTTAAATATTCGTTTTTTTAAATACAAATAATAAATAGACATTTTTAAACCTAAGTATTAAAATTTGAGGGCTCAAAAAAAATGTTATAATTATTCGTTATAGTCAATCAAGCGCCGCCCAAGAGCTTGACAGCGTATTCCTTAGAGATCGATCGATCGTCTCAGCTATGTACATCTGAAGGGGCATTTCAATGAGGATAAAGCGTCTTAATTGGGCGATAGTTTTTTTTTTTTTTTTACACTGTATTATATTTGTGTGTATTTTTCGCAGTCACTGTACGTGGTTATGTAATACAAGAAAATATATTAGTCATAGACAAAATGCGTGTGTTTGTGTGTTTTGTTTGCAATTTTTGCCTTGCAAGGGGAAGTTCTTTGAAGGGGGCCCTGTTCTATAGGGTTGTCTCTATAGACTGGTAGACGAAAATCTACTCGATTGGCCCCAAAATGTAATATTCGATTCATTCAAATACACCACACACACACAAACACATATAAATGTATGTAGGTATCTGTGTGCGTCGTGTGTAGTAGATAAGAAACACCTTCAAAGATAAGAGTCGAATCGAGCGATTTCCAAGTTATCAGCATTTCCATGTTGAACGTTTAGCCGAGCAGAAGGGGTCTCTGGTCTGGTCTGTTCTCTTCGCTCCGCCGTGTGGAGAAGCGACAAAAACCGAGTGCGAAACGAGGCGAAACACAAACAGAGAGCAGAGATAGAGAGAGAGAGAGAGAATAATGTGTAATGAGTGTGAGGTGAAATAAAGAAAATAACAAGCAATAGCCCACACAGAGACCAGACGACGCAAAAAGTGATTAAAAGTAATATGAGCGAAGAATAACTGCAGACGAACCAACCCAACGCAACCATTCAGACTCACGCGACATCACACACACATCCAAAAGGCAGAAACCATGCGAAATATCAGAAATCTCAAGGATCCCACCACCTGGAGCATCCTGCTGCTGTTAATGTTGCTGTGGCTGGTGGTGCCCGGACAAGCGGAATTGCCCAAAGTCATTTGTCGCGATCATGACACCACCATCACCTGTGACTGCAACAATGAGGAGCAGGTGAGTCACCCAACCAACCCCTATAATGACTCAACCCAACCCCAACCCACCCACTCTTATCCACACAGGCCATGGTCTTGCCCCAGCTGCATGGTGCCGTCTTTCAGGTGGAGGTACGCAACTGTCGTGACCTGGTGGTGGAGGCCCATGCTCTAAGCAATACCGAGGGTCTGCGCAAGATCTCGTTCCGACAGCTGGGCCAGCTGGTGCTGCGGGAGTACGCATTGAGTGTGCCGCGCTATGCCAGCAACAAGGCTCTGATTGTCGAATTCGAGGCGGTCAATCTGCGGTTAATCGAATCGCATGCCATCAACGGGAACATCGAGGAGATCTCATTTGTGGGCGGACGCATCGAACAGATGCAACCGTTTGGTTTTACCACCACCAAAAACATTGCCATATTGCTAAAGCTCGATGGTGTCACCATTCAGCGCATTGAGGGGCAGGTGAGGCGATTACTTCTGCTGTTCCACCTGTTCCACATCTCTAATCCGCGAGTCTCTTTTTTCTTTTCATTTTTTGTAGGCCTTTAAGAAGTTTGCCGTGGAGCAGCTAACAATCGCCAATTGCCAGTTCCTGGGTGACCTGCCCACACGTTCCTTCTACGAACTGGAGGTGCTCCATGAGCTGAGCATGCGCAACAATCGCTTCCATGTGGTACATTCGCATGCCTTCTCCTTTAAGCGTAAGTACCATGCACAGCTTTCCCTGCCAGCATTTCTAAAATCCTTTGAATTCTTGCCTGCAGTTGTCTCCAAGCTTAGCCTCAGCGATAATCATTTTGTGGCTGTGGACGGCGAGTGGCTGGAGGCGCAGATACGGGATGCTGTCACGCTGCGGGGCAATAATTTTGGGGCCACCAGTGAGATAGCCTTCCGCAGCCTGACCGTCCATCGGAGCTATCAGCTCAGTGAGCGGCTGGAGTTGCGCTTCAACAACAATACCCTGCGCAGTGCCCGGCCTGGCTCCGGAACGGATTCATCAGCGGGTGGACAGCAGGATATCGCAGCAGCGCAGCCACTGCGCTTTGACGAGCACTTTGCATTGAGTCTGCGTGAGGTGCGCTACGAGAATGCCTGGAGCTGTTATCAGTTGGATACAAGCGTGGAGCCGCCACTGCCGCGCTCCGACTTCTTTCGCCTGCACAGCGAGCAGCTGCTGTTCCCGCGTCCAAACGCCAATGGGGTGGTGGTGCTGCATCAGCAGTTTGTGCCGCTCCGTCAGCTGATAGTCGAGCAGTGCCAAGCGACCAGCTATGTGGCGTACATTGTGACGGGCAGTGTGCTGCTGGGGCTGCTGTTGCTAATACTTTTGCTGCTCTGTTGGTGGCGTCTGGCCCAAAGGCGCAAGCGACGCAAACTGGATGTGGTGCAGCCGGAGCCGCGCACCTACAAAGAGACACAGATTGTATACCAAATCGAGA
This sequence comes from Drosophila subsilvestris, assembly GCA_035043285.1. Classification (NCBI taxonomy): domain Eukaryota; kingdom Metazoa; phylum Arthropoda; class Insecta; order Diptera; family Drosophilidae; genus Drosophila; species Drosophila subsilvestris. The sequence goes on along the minus strand of JAWNNB010000133.1, from coordinate 6,213,387 downwards.
ATGCTGGCCTGCTGAAGACTGATCTGTAGACACACACACACACACACACACACACACACACACAGAGGACAGAACAAACACAAACCCAAACCCAAACAAACACAGAGCTGAAGAGAAGCTAGAGAAGCGGCAGCGAGCGCACCCACTGAACCACCAATCCACCAATGAGTGACCTTTTGTTGTACCAAAACCATAGCCTAAAACTTAGCCCTAAATATCTAGCACATAAATATTAAATCTATATATTATATACATACGTATTACATGTACATATGTATGCATATCCATCATCATAATATTTGTCAATTGTAAGTCGCCCTGTAAATAGCTATTATAGATAGGGGGATGGGAGATGCGATTCCACATCGCATATACGGAGTATATTGAATAAATCGAGCATCAAACGCTTATCGTTTATCATGAGCTATCGATAGGAAACGATTAACACACAGAGTTTCATATTTATATATGTTTTTACAACACAGCCAGAGTCTGTTCCTTAACTTTCTAAGGGGAATGCAGAAGGAATATTCAAATGTTTATCGTTTATCGTTTACCATGCATTTATCGATAGGCAGCGATTAACGATCAGTGCGTTTCATATTTATGCAGCACTGCTAAACCTACAGCCAGTGAGACTTGGAGATCTCTTTGGGGACATGGGGTAAATACATATAGGAATACAAATCACCCGCGCGCACTTACCCAATGGGCAGATATGGCTCCAAAGCTTGATGTACATTTAGATGTGGATCGGAGAGTGCAAATCCCTTGGAAAGCAACGAATGATGTGCCATAATGGTCTCCTCAACGCCACTCATGTCCTCAACATCCTTGTCCTCTGTGGGTAGATATAATTATTTATTTAATTAATTAACCAATAACCAGCTAGTTAAAACGTAGGATAAGTACAGTCCAATGGACATGTGCGCCTGCCTTACCCGGCATATTGAGCTCCTTCTTCATGAGATTAGCACAGCACATGCCGCCCAAATAGGACAGCTCCTGCTCCAGTCGTATCAAACACGAATTGCTGCCATTAATCTGAGTGAGAGAGAGAGAGTGAGAGCATCAGCATGGAAAGAAGAGTGACAGAAAGTGAGATAGAGAGAGAAATGTGAACTACTCACAGCTGTGGGATTGTCATATCCCACCACCAGACACTTGAAGCCATAGCGATTATTGTGCGGATCCTGGGCATACAGCGAAGATGTCTCCAGCGAGAATTCCACACAATTGCCGGGCACAACGAGGACACTCATCAGCCAATTGGAGGCGCTGCAAGAGATAACCAATGACCAATAACCAATAACCACGAAATCATTCCTGTATGTTCCTGTCTCCCCCTACTTACGTGTTGAACTTCTTTACCACAATCCATTCTCTGTCATTGGTATCTTGGGCACGCAGCGGGGATGTGGTGGTGGTTGTGCCACCACTGCCACTGCTTGTTCCGGGAGTGCGACAACAGCTGGCCATCAGTAGCTGGGCATTTGCCGAGCGATTTTTAGTGCCAGCTGCCGGTGCTGTTCCCATTTCCGAGGCAGTGGGTATCACGGTCCTTCGCGACTCGTGCACACTTGGCACATTGTTGTCCAGCATATCGTAATAGTCATCCGTTTGGCTGGCAGGTTCGCCAGCCTGCTCAGCCGGTCGCATGGGTATCGATAGCAGCAGATAATCCTCTAGCTGGGCCGTGCCCGATTGTCCATCAAACTCGATGGTCATCCACTGGACGCATGGGGGAAACTCGACGCGGTAGCAACTAATGCTGGCACTCCGATACGGATGCTCGCTCTCCACCATGCAATAGTGATTGCTGGTGGTGCTGCTGGATCCTCCAGAGTTACTCGAACTGTAGCTACCTGCTGCAGGAGGTGCTCCTGCTGCTGCTCCTCCTCCTCCTCCATTCATTGAAAAATGTTCTGCCTGTTCTGGTGGGGCGGATGCCTCTGGCGGATGTGGAAAATTGGCAGCTGCTGCTGCCGCCTCTGGCTGGCGTTGCTCCTTGGACACATGCAATTGATTGAGCGCCGCAATATGTGGCAGTATCTCCTTGATCAAGCCGAGTATCTGTACGGAGCTCTTGGGATCGCTGCAGGCCAAATTTGACATGTGCGCGTAGACCAGCGGCAGGAGGGTGTGAAACATATTGGAGGCGGCCAGATTGAAGACCTCCAGCAGCTGAAGAGCGGCCACTGGACAGCCACCACCTGCTGATACTCCTCTCGCTGCCTCTCCAAGTACAGAGGATACTCCAACTCCCACTCCTAGGCCTACTCCTACTCCTAATCCTCCTCCTACAGCAAAGCCACTGCAGCCAGCGGCTCCAGCATCGATGGGCGCCGCCTCCTCCGAGTCCGAGTGTACCAGTAGCGACTGCTGCTGCAGCTGCTGCTGTTGCGAGAATTGTGACACCTGTGGCATCTCCTCCTGGGGCGGCGCTGTCGGCAATGGCTGTTCAGCCACCTCAAAGTCCACACGCTCATTGCCATTGATGGGTAGAACGCTCTGCATCTGTCCCTGTCCCTGACTCTGGCTGGGTATCTGGCCATTGGCCAGATCATCGGAATCCTCTTCCCCAATCTCGGTGGCACCCATTTCGATTTCCATTTCAAATGGATTCGTGGAGCGCTTGTCGAACGTCAACGTTTGCATGATGCCCTTCGAAAAGGACTCAATGCGTCTGCCCAGATCACGAGCGGTCGAATTCTGTGGATCTGCTGCTGCCGCTGACGCTGACGCTGAGCTGGCCGGCTGCTGCTGCTGGGCAGCCTGCTGCTGTGCCGGCTGTGGCTGGGCAGCAGTACGCGAATTGTTGGCCCAATTAATGTCCATGTGCTCCTCGATGGGCGTTATATTGTGCTCCGAGTCGATTGTCTGCGTGTGATTGGAGCTGCTGTTGTCCGAGGGCGAGCACGAGGCAGCCATCGCATTGCGGGCCATGATCAACAGCTCGGTGCACTTTTTGGTTATATCCGAGGCAATCTGCAGGGCCGTGTCCCGCGTGGACACCTCGTGGGCGATCAGTTGACTGCTGGCCGCCAGCATGCTGACCGCATCGGCCGCTGCCATGGCCGTTGAGCCGGATCCCACAACGCCCGCCTCCAGCTTGACGGGTGTGCTGTAGTACAGGATGCACGGCAGCTGGCCCCGTGCCGGTGTCGTGCCATTGAAGCTCAGATCGCAGGCATAGAAATGGAAGTTTGTGCCGCACGGACCGCGCACTGTGGGCAACCCGGAGTCACCGGAACAGGTGCGTGCCCCCTGGGAGCAGAGGCGCAGGGCGTAGCGTGCATGCTCCTTGATTTGCACGGGATGCTCGAACTTGATCTCCGCCAGATCGTTGTGCACCGCCTCCTGGTCATAGCTGCCCGACACCGATTCCAGTGTCTCCCACTTGTGCTGCGGCTGCAGGTCCACCGTATTGTCGAACAGCAGCTCCAGCTGATAGTCGTAGCTGCCCGAGCCCGTATAGACCATGGCGCCCGCAATGGCAATGCCCGAACGATCCACCGAAAAGGCAATCGCATCTGGTCCAAAGTTGCCCGTATTCCATGTGCGACTCAGGTCGCAGCGTGCAAATCGGGCGCCCGTCGAGTGCAGGGTGCGTGGCGGCAGAAACAGCTTGTCATACTCGCCCATCGCCGTTTGGTAGACGATCTCGGCGAGCACGCGGGCCAGCAGATGGCAACAGTTGTCGATGAGGCCCTGGTTGATCCACTCCTTGCCCGGATAGCTGCCCTCCAGGCTGCGGCTGTATATCGATTCGATGCGTTGCCTTATGGGGCTGGCAATGATGTCCAGCAGACGCACCAGCACATCCTTGAACGTCCACGAGCTGATCAGAAAGTCACTCTTCTCCTGCTGCGTCCGGTAGATCATCTGCTCGACCAGTATGGGATACTGATGGGCATCCGTCGAGGATAGCATGGGCAGGCCCGAATTGTCGCTGGGACTGATTATCGACTGGCGATCGTTGCCGGGTGCACTCAGCAGCGAGAAGGTGGCACGCAGCTTGACCGTGGGCGAGCACAGACCCGCCAGAATGGCACTCAACAGCCGCGAATGCAACGCACCGCGATCCATTTGGGCTAGCAGATCGCACAGGCAGCTCCATTTCAGCGATGAGGTGGGATAGAAGGCATCGAAGCAGGCAACAAAGCTCAGATGACACTCGTCCAGGATCTCCAGGGTCAGGGCATAGCCTGCAAAAGGCAGAATAAACATTAGGATTGTGTATTGAGATGTGAATTGCTACCCTCACTTACCCTCATCTGTGGCTATGTCCTTGAATATGTCGTCGCAGAAGATGCCAATGAGCAGCGCTCGCACATTGCCCACACACTCGGCCAGCTGTATATTCTCGAGATTCGCCTTCCGTGTGATGGGTGTGCCCGTGCCAGCCGCTGAACCATCAGCGCCGCCACCACCACCTCTGGAGCCTGCACCGCCTGCACCCGATGTGGTTGGATGTTCGCCAAAGTACTTGGACACTGTTATGGGATTGGGCACAACACGAGGCAAATGTTTGTCTATGGGGGGGAGAGAGAAAGGATTAGAGTCTGAAACACACAAATTCTCGCGCTCACCTTTGCTTGACTTTGCTTCCAATTTGGACAGAGCGGCAGCCACCATGCTGCCACCACCGCCGCCAGCTGGGCCAGAGGAGCCGCCTTTGTTGTGTCGACCCGCACCAGCAGCACCAGCGCCAGTGCCGGTGCTGTTTGTGGCTCGCTGTGGATAGATCTCGTTGGTGTACTTGCGCAGCAGCCGCAGACAGGATTTGTTCACATAGCCGAGATACTGAAGCGACTGCTGCAGCTGGAGGGGACGCGATCGATCGCTCTGTTCGCGCAGCTGCGTCTTGAAGCTCTCCCAGGACCAGCTGAGCAGGACAACGAGACTCTCGAAGCACTCACGACTAACGCTATTGGCAAAGGCGCGTGATATACGCTGCACGGGATCGGCGTCCATCGGTGCGGCCGTTTGCTTGCAGTCCTGGGTGACCAAACGATAGAGAAGGGCGGGTATCTGGCCCGAGTTGACATCGGTGCCATTGTTGGCCTTCTTGCTGGACTTGAACGAGAACACCACCTGATCCTCAGTGGTCACCGATGCCTGACCGCACGAGCCACAGTCCGATGAGGGTCCCGCGATGCGTGCCCACACCAAATACCAGCGTCCCGCTGCCGCACTCACCGGCTTGGGCAACAGAATGTGATGCTTGCTCCGGGCGGCACACTCATACGGCACCTCCTTCGTCTCGCTGAGCAGGACGCCCTCCTTCTCGTAGCCGCCACCGTCGCTACCCAAATCGAAGAGCTTCACCTTGCAGCTGTACTCGCCGCGTCCGCCGAACATCCCAAAGCCGCACAGCACAATGTCCGTGTCCGAGGCGAAGCGTATGGCCTCCACACTGTGCCCGGAATAGCCCCAGCCGCCGCCAAAGTTGTCAAAGCGATTCACCACCTGATAATCGCCGCCCGGTGTCTCCGTTGTTGGGTGTATGGCCTTGGGCAGCGTCTGCTCGAAGCAGTAGGGTATATTGTCCTGTGCGGAGGTGAGTATATCCAGGCAGGCCAACAGATTCAGTGAGCCCTGCGAGCGGGAGACGCGTGCCTCCGCCTTAATGGGCAGCGATAGCTCTGGCGAGAGCAAAGCCCTATAGTTGGCTGCATTCTGTAGGGGATACAAGAGAGGGATATAAGCCGAGCATTCGCTAGGAGACGGGACGTTCCTGTTGCTGTACGTACCTCATCGCTTTCGGCTATATCGCTGGCCACAACATTGTGGCAACGTATACGCCGTGAGACGCCATCAAAGACCCACAGCACATTGTAGCTGGGGTCCATGGCAAAGGCCAGCTGTTGCGGCGACTGCAGTGGGTCCGACGGTGAGCCGGGCGCACCCATCTCGAGTCGCTGCCTCAGAAATCGACGCGGACGTGGTATGCAGCCGCCACTGCCAGAGGCCACCACAGCAGCAGCTCCTTCGGGCTCCTCGAAGATCTGATTTCGTGCCTCGTGCATGCTCCTGGACATCTGCTCGTTGATTGGCACGCCAGCGGTGGCAGTGCCCGTCAGTGCAGTCAGCAGCGATGATGATGATGATGCGGGCTCTGCCAGCGCTGGTGAGGCCATAACGGGTGTCGTTGCATCCGTCTGACGTTGGCTCTCGTTGGCCTGCGACTGCGATTGTGGCTGTGGCTGCGGCTGCGCCTGCATTAGCTGGATAAAGTTGCTCTGACCGCGATAGTGGGCCGTGCAGCTGCCATCCCGCCTATTGATGGACAGGGTGTGAAAGGACAGCGGTATGCTGGGCACAAGCACTGCAAATAGGAGAGGGAGAGCATTAAGAGGGTGGGGGGTGGCTCCACTGGTGGGCGAACTGTTGGCACTCACAAATGGTCTTTCTGTTGGCCACCACATGCATCTTGGGCAGCATTTGGGCGGTGATCAGCGACTCGTCTATTTTGATAAACGTCTGATCCCCATTCGCGCCAATCCAGGTGACTTTCTTGCCAAAACTGGGACCCAGGCCGCTGCAACAAAAAGAAGGGGAAAAACCGATTAGGAAATCTTTCATTTTGGTTGGCAGCATTTGTGGCAGCAGACTCACAATACAGCCGCTGGGGAGCAGTTCCACAGAAACTTTTGCCTTTGGGTCAGCACGGGACAGGAGAAATTCGGCATCAAGGCTGGCAGCTCCTTGCTGCAGCTGGGCAGGACACTGCCCTCCAGTGCAGCAGCAGCAGCATCACTCGAACCAGATGCGCCCAACGAGGCGCCAGGCTCTTCATCCTGCGCCTGCGACTGCGACTGTGCCTGACCCGGACTCTGTCCTGGTCTCTGATTCTTGTCTATGTTCGGTCCAAAATCGCTGGGCAATCGACCCAGCTGCCCCTTCTGATAGTTGCCAAATGTATAAACCATTCCTTTGTGCGTCAGCAGCACCGAATGATTGCTGCCGGCTGCCACCTGACTGATGGCACCCTGGACCTGCACACGAACCGGACCGCTGACCGGCTGCAGGTCGCCGCTGCCCAGCTGTCCGTACTGATTGCTGCCAAACGTATAGACCTCACCGGCCAGCGTCAGCACCACCGTGTGATGGAGGCCACAGGCCACTTGGACGATGGGCGAGGCGCTGGGCAGCTGCAACAGTTGCGGTGCCAGTGGTGCGACACGCGGTGGATCCTTGTCCAGATCGGTGGGTGTTGCGGCGCCACCGCCAGCGGCGCCCGTCTCCAGTTCGCAGGGTTTCTTCTCTTTGCGTCGCATGAGGAGCGTCTTGGAGCGCTGCTGTCGCTGCTGCATTTCAGTGGAAAGGGTCTTTAGCTCACGGTTGGTATCTAAAGCAAAAGGGAGGAGAAGAGGAGAAGTTAAATCAGAAAAAAATTGAGATAAGTTAAGATCACACCACACGCACCATTATCGTTATCCTGTAGGGCAATGCAGGTGGCACACAGACCGCATTTGGCACACCCCGCATCACCATGTCCGCAGGGGCAGATGCTGCCCGCCAGTCGCTGTTCGAGCGGCACATTCAGGGCCGACACACAGCTGACATTGTAGCCGGTGCATTCGCGGCACACAATGCAGACGCGACACTGGCCCTGCACCAGGCTATGATCATCGTAGTCGCAGAGGGCCGATAGGTCCAGTTTGTAGCGCTTATCCGGCGGCAGCAGGGCGGCAAAGCAGGAGGCGGCCGATGACGATGAGGCCACATCCTTGACGGGCTGCAGCTTATTGAAGATCCGTCCGCACTGACCCTTGTTGTTCAGGCCAAACGAGAAGAGCTGCCCCTTGGCATTGAGCGCGACGCAATGGGCCTTGCCCAGCGCCACCTTCGTCACATGCTGATCCAAGAGTTCCGTGACAAAGCCCATGGCATCACAGTGGGCCGTATCCTTGCCGTACATGATCAGTTTGCCCGCCTTGGTGACGAAGGCCGAGGTGCCATTGTTGCAGGCCGCATGCACCACCACATGACCATCGATTTTGGACATCTTTTTGGGCTTGACCGCCTTCGGCTGCCGTCGATTCTTGCTGGTGTCCCCATCCTCGCCACGGCGTGCTGTGCCCGCAAAGAAAACGGTGCCATCGTCGTTCACCAGCAGCGCATGGATGCCATCGTGGCCGACGGCCACATGGACAATGTGCGCCGCCTTCGAGATAATCAGTTCGGTGAGCTTTAGTGAGGGCGTACGACCCACACATTTGAGGCCCAGGGCCGTCGATTTGCCATAGTAGTAGACGCGTCCGTTGCTGGCCCTAACCAGGCCGAACTCCTTGCCGCAGGCCATGCCCAGCACATCGACATCCGCATCCCGACACGTGGCCGGTAGCTTGGGCTCAAAGCTGTTGTGCGATGACTGGATGCGCTGCACCTGATGCTGATTGAGCAGATCGTCCTCGAAGGCAGCATAGCCCAGGGTGCGGAATTTCTTGCGGGCCAGCTGCAGCGGCAGCTCAAACGGCTGCGGTTCGCTGCTGTAGCTGTTGTGGTACAGATTCAGTTTCTTCACCACGAGGGTGTCCTGCAAAGCAAAGCAAAGCAAAATTATAATGGTTGGAAGGAGGAAGGCTGGAAGGTTCATTGCACTCACATCGCGATTGCTGCAGATGGCATGGAGTGAGTCATCATCGGTAAATAGGACATAGTTGATGCCCTCACGCATGGGCAGCATATTCAGGGGACTCATCGACTTGAGGGCCAGCGTATCCAGGCCGACCAGCTGCAGCTGATCGCCCGTATTCCTGCGGCAGTTCCTTCTGAAATACAAATGGCCGGCACTGTAGCCCAGCCAGGCATTCCGCTCCCGCGTAAAGTCATCGTTCTGCGCGTACACATGCCCCTTGTAGGAGCCCCCAAAGCCAGTGCCGATCTTCAGCAGATATCCATCGTACAGCAGATACAGGAAGACACCATCACAGGCCATGGCCGGTGCCGTTTCGGCACCTCCGGGCCCCACTTCGGGCAGCTTCAAGGGGAACTACAAAGGGAAAAGAAAACGAAAAGCAAGTTTGAGCATCCACAAACCGACTGTGGCGGGGCGTAAGACTCACCTCATCGATCAGGGAATTGTGCGGCACTCCGTGGCTATGAAAATCCGGACGTGTGGGCTTGTTCAGAGCCGCACTGATCACCGTGTGCTGGAGGGCGGCCAGCACGGCCGGCAATTGGACAATCTGTGCTGAGAGTTGCCGTGGCGACATGAGCATGGCGGCAATCGCTTTGAGCATCTTGCCAGTGTCCCCGCGCGCAATGCAGAGGCCCAGGAGGGCGGCACAGGCCATGGCCGACCAATTGGCTTCGGCTCCGGTCGTCGAGTTGAGAGCCGCCGGCATGGTGGCCAGATCGAGCAACAGATCGTACAGCGGATTGATCAGCTCCTCCGGTTCCATCTTGAAGGACTCCGGCTGCTGGCCCTGGATAACGTCGAGCAGGGCCTTGAGCGCCTTGGTGCAGAGCAGCGGCTGAATGTGGCGGGCGTCAGCAATCAGCTCGAACAGGCTGCGCAGTCCGGCGCCCACGATGAGCGGAACGGTGGCATAGACGGGCTCCCGTTCGGTGGGCTCCTCGGTGTCCGAGTCCGCATCGCTGTTGGCACTGTCGCGGCGATTGCGCTTGTCACTGGAGCCACCCGGACCACCGGGTCCGATGACCACACCAATAAGTCCAGCGATGGCAGCTCCGCCAGGTGCTATCCCGGGCCCTTGGCCACCGCCGAGCGCACCGGCAGCTAGCGCCAGTTGAGCGTGACATGTGCAGTCGAGAATGTTGCTGGCCAAGCAGCTGGCGGCACACAGCAGACAGCAGGAGGAATCCAGGTTGGCGGCCCACTTTTTCAAGCCCATCCCCGCCTCCCTGCCAACGCCGCCGCCCTCCTGCAGCAGGGCATACCGCGTCTCCGCTTCCAGGACTGTGGTGCGAATGGCCGAGAAGACGGCAAACTTGGAGGCATTCGGCTCCAACTCGATGTGGCCCGCCGGGAACGAGGGCATGATCATCAGCTGCTCCTTGACCAGTGGCGGATCCAGGGGATTCACAATGCCACCGGGATTCCCATCCAGCACGGCGGCGGCAGCAGCGGCCGCCATCGCTGCGGCCGACTTCTCCTTGCGGCTTTTGCGCTTGGTAAGGGTTCTCCTCTCATTGTGGGTTCGCCTGCGTGGGTGTGGGCCCAAAAGAGGTGGAGTATCGATTAAACAAATGTGCGTGGGACGAAAAAAGCGTCGGACATTCCTATGGATTCAGGCTTGCATTGGAGTAACGGGACCGGACCCGACCGCACCGGCCCTGCATGCGCACTCGATAAATTTTGTATCGGAACATGGAAGCAACGGAAATTGGAATTTGAAAGAGTGATGCAGGTCGCGGTCGTTTCGGTCTCGTCGCGTCTCTCTCTCGGCTGGGATGGCAACAAACACACAAAAACAACACCAAAATCGGCCGCAAATGGGTAGCCAGCAGCTGGCGCTCAGCCGGGTCAGCTGATGCAGCGGTGCTGCCCACTTGTCGAGCTGATTTTTGAATGGGCTGCCGCCGGGCCGAGCCGAGACTAGTTTCAACCCCGTTTTCGCATCCCCATCCCCGTTTGCCAGGGGTTGAATGATGGCGAAGGGAGGAGGACGGAGGAGAGTGCAGCAAGCAACTGCGACTGCGGCTGCGGTGGTTCGATCGATTTTTCAACCCCACAGTAGCAAAAGAGGGATACAGCTATTGTCCTTTGTACTTATTAGGATTACCTGCGTGTTTGGTTTGTAAACAACTCGTAGAAATGATCACCATATTTCATGGGATTCAGTAGTCCCACCATATTAGCGGGCATTTTTCCTTCAGCGCGGTCAAATCGATATTTTCTTCTCTATATAGATATCTCTTTATATATATATATATACACCTCTGTACTGCGTAGGCAGCAGGGAACCGTACCGTACCGAAGAAACCGTACCGTTAGCGTTTAACAAGCGAAAATATTTGCGAACTTTGATTTTTCTTTGGCTAATTTATTGCACAGAATTTACGAACAAAAAAAAAATAGAATTAAACAACTAAGAATTAACTATTTGGCATTGGCATTCTAATAAAATATTGCTAAAACTTGAACTTAACTATCGCCTACGCCATTTGCCGTTTGCACTCCGCGGACACTTGCAGCGAGAGCAAGTAGCACAACATTTTAAAACTTTTCGATGCCAATGTCATTACATCGATGGCTTAAACCATCTATCGATGGAAAGACTATCGATATATATTGGTCCTTTATGTGAACGAGCTGAGTCACCGTTATTGCTGTTAACCGGTTTCTGCTGGACATTTTTATATGCTATTTCCTTTAATTAATGTTAAAATTTCGTCCAGGGTAATCCTTCACTGCAGGACTACCAGCTTATCGAGCTGCTGACGCTAAGCTCGGAGAAACAATCATCAAGCGGAAAGCTGCCAGCCAGTGGTTCCTTATTTATGTATTCCTTCGTAGCATGTCTGGAATAAAAAAACATAATTATTATTTCGGCCTTCTAGTCCCGCTTATTGCAGATTACATATTTAAAATATTGAATGTATCGATAGCACTCTGGCCTCTCTGCACAGGTTGGCAGCCCTTGGCAGCAGCTGTCAAATGCGAAGAAGAAGCAGATTACTGACAGCAGGGCCGCAACAAAATCGACGAGAAAAACATTTTACGTAATTTATTTTGTGTGATTTTGAATGCTTTTGCATGCCCTTAATCGAACTTTTGGTCTTTGTCTTCCCCCTAGGATGGGCAACGCTGTGAATCACTATCTGAAGCCAGATGTGACACCCGGTCCGGACGTGGTGCCCACATTCGATCCCCTGTTGGGATTTGCGGCGCGCAAGGAGCGTGTCATGATCGCCACCCAGGAGGAGATGGAATCGGTGAAGCTGCCGCTAGAGAATCGCGACTACTGTGCCCACAAGCTGATCGCCTACCAGGCCTGCCGCTCGGACAAGTTCCCCTTTGTCTATCAGTGTGCGCACGAGAAGCACGAGTACTTGACCTGCGAATACGAGGACTATGTGCTGCGCATGAAGGAGTTTGAGCGCGAACGTCGCCTGCTGGAGCGCCAGAAGCGCCTGAACAAGTCCGCCTAGGCTCTGGCTCTGGACCTCGTCTTGCTGTTAATCCTTTCCCCCCAACACACACACACAAACAAACAAACAAACCCGGGCCAATAAGCTGCTGCGTGTGGAGTGCAGGATGCTGCAGCTGCCACTCCACACACACACGACACACTGCCCGTTGCAGGCGAACGTTTCCAGCTGGAAATGTCGATAATAAACACCATGCTAGTAGTTATGTGGATTGGCTTACTTTTTTTTTAGTGAATTAAATGACAAAACTGTTGAAAAATTCCTCCTTCGCTTAAGTTTCCTCTTGTGCAGGCCCCATGCAGATGGGGAAACTGGCATAGCATAGCTGTCGGATGGTTTTCAGGGCAGCGAATGTATCTTAACCGGAGAGAGCCAGAGGAAAATGGACATGGTAGAGCTAAGAGGGCAGAGCATGCATGCCTGCCTAAAAGAGATTGGATCGAAGGCCAAAGTGGCACTGCCAGATAAGCCAGTGTATCCCAGTTGTACAGATGCAAGTGAAGGTTTCTCTGGTGGTACGACTGAAGCATGTAACTATCACTAGAATGGATAAACGTAGGTGCATAGTGGATATGGCAGCTTTTCGAGCAACGCATTACACATTTCGTTTTTATTTGCTTTCATTGTTTTATTTGATTTTTATTACTTTTAGTATTGCTTAGAATTACAAATTGCTTTTGTTTAACAATGCCTACACAATCACACACTCACGAACGCAAGCACACACGTTGTTTTATATATATATTTATATATAGGATATAGATCTTTCTTTCAGGGTTTCAATGTTCAATAAATATGTATGTATGTTTGTATGTATGCATATAGAACTAGTATATATATCCTAAGATGATGGCAAGCGGCGGCTTATGGGTTAAGGCCGTGCAGTTGTTGTTTTTTTATTACATACTAATTGGCATTGAAAATGTCCAAATTAAAGTTGAAATGCTGTTGGACCTGGACCAGAACCTGGAGCTCTCGCATCTTTGGTAAACTCTCCACAGTTTTCTTCGGCCTGGCGGCCGAGTTGCATCAAATGCCCAGCTTGCGCCACAGGTGATGCATGCGACCGTGGGTCTCGAAAATGCTGCGCAGCATAAACACCTGGACGAGACCAACGCCAATCATGGCACTGATCTGTAGCATCGACCAGTGGTTGACCTTCTGGAAGTTCGACTCCGCCAGATTGCGATCGCGGGCCTCATGCGATCGGAGCATGTCCTGCAGCTGGCGTGCCTTGTTCAGCTGCAATCGAATGCGACCGATAAAGTCCATGATGTCCTGCACCTTCATGTCGTAGTACTCGTCGGGCGTAAGATCGGCCAGATCCTCGTTCCACTGGGTGTCGCCATGATGCTGGTCGCCCTCACGCTCCACAATAAGCTCAAAGAAGACCGTCTTGCGGTTGAACATGCTGAAGCTGTTGTCGAAGCAAAAACGATAGTCGCCCTCCTTCTCCACATCGTGGCGGTGCATGTTTTCCGGCTTCTTAAAGTCGCTGACAATCACCAGCCCAATGGGATCCAGCAGGGTAAAGCTGATGTCCAGATCCCCATGCCCACCATCGATCACCTGGTACTCAAAGTCAATCGTTTCGCCCTGCTTGACGCTATGGTACAGGCACTCCGTCTTGCCCGCATCCACATAGACGGTCATCTCCTTGTCGTAGCCATTCACTGGCGGCACCAAGCAGAACACCGGCAGGAGCAGCAGCCAGGCCAATAGCTTCACTTGCGGCTGCAGGGGGAGGGGAGAGCGAAAAGAGCAATGAGTAAGCGTTGCCGAAGTACACACACATTATCTATATCTTGCCTTTATCGTACACGCAAGAGGCATTTCTTTTTGGGCACACAGCCGAGTTCTTTTTTTGTTCTTACTAGAGGTGTCAAACCATCGAGGGCACTATCGATAGTATCGATGGTTTTCCGACTATCATGATAGTATCGAGGTACAGTTGTTGCGCTTTTGATATGTTTGGATTGGCTGCTCTAAAATACAAAGACATATAAATTTGTAAACAAATCGACTGGTGGGATCTAATTTTTACAATTGAAAAGTTCCTAAAAGGTTTCAATGGTACCAAGCAGCTTTATGAGAAGTTTAACAGTAAAGAATGCAGTGCACGCCACTGGTCACACAACAGACCACTAGAAGAATATATGACATTTTTTTGCTAGCAAAAACAGCTGTTGGATCTGAGTGCTAGGCTTTAAACAGTAAAAACACTTCAATTAAGTCGCGAAAAATAATACTATTTGTATATTATTTTTGTAGATATCTGTAGATATCCTCGATATCTTTCACCTGAAATGCGTAAAAAATGTTTGGAGTTTCATAATATTCGGGAGTAAGCCGAAATACCTACCGGTCTCCGTCCATGATCGGAAATCTTATTAAAATTCTTATTTAAAATTCGGTTTCATTAATATGTATAGTAATTTAGCCAGCTACGACTCTTGGCAATAAACTTATAGTTTTACCCGAAAAAAAAAAAATTTCTACAAGATTTGGCAATCCTTTTTGTTTGGAGTAAAATTTTACATATAGAATAATGAATGCAGAGGATCGACGATTGAATTGTTGGTCAAGGTTTTTTATTATTTAACAACAACAGTTTTCAACCCACACACACAGACACCCAGAGCGAATAAATTCATAGCTCAGCCCTTCTGTGTGAATGCATCCGCCACTGACTGTGACTGCCAGCCTGACCGGGTGCTGTACCGTCGGGACCCCATACACTGACGAAGATGTTGGCAATGCCAACTTCGAGCTGAAAATTATTCTTCATCGACTCGGCTGGCTCACTCTCCGGGAAAAGCATTTCAGGCTCGCTCGATTCAGACTTAGCAGATAAGTCCAGACCTTTGTGTGAACTTATTTGTTAAGTCTGAATCGAACGAGCCTGAAATGCTTTTCACGGAGAGTGAGCCAGCCGAGTCGTTGAATCATCTTCAGCTCGCATCTTGATTCAAAGTTGGCATTGGCGACAGTTTTACAGTGAAAGCACAGCCATATGAGAACTTCCGGACTACCTCGTGAAGTTCCAAGCCGCTGAGGAGAAATTGCTGATGGAAAATACCGAAGACAGCAAGAGGGAATTAACTTTGGACTTAACAATGGCACACCTTCTTCCGTGTACATGATCACGACGGTATAGCCCTCGGCCACCTCAATCAGGGTGACCACGCCAAGCCCTTTTCCACCTCGAAAACGGCCTTATCCAAAATGATCAGATCAAGGACACTCTTGCCGGTCAAAGGCAGCGAACAAGGGTCCAAAATCTTGGGCAAACAATCGCGGGCATTGTGCTCCATTGTGATGATATCCTTGATGCGGGGAGAGGCTACCAAGTCCATGCCAAAACCAATTCCCTGGACCAGTTTAGTCTGCAACAACAAAAAAAACGAGAATTTTTTAGTGAGAATTCGTCGGTGGGAATAATCTGTTGGTTTACAGGAATCATCCTGTTGGCCAGATCAAACGTGGCGGAGACCTCCATGGCACCCAGAACGGTTATGTCCACATGACCGCCACGAATCATGGAAAAGCTGTCATCGGAGCCAAAGTAGGATGCGCCGAAAACCGCAGTGACGCGCTCCCCTTGCCGGCATTAACCAGATCGAAATCCGCTTGGTTCTTGGTGGAGAATCGACTCAGGTCCAAAAATGCCATTGTTAAATCCAAAGTTCCCTCTCGCTGTCTTCTGTATTGTTCATCAGTAATTTCTTCTCGGCGGCTTGGAACTTGACGAGGCAGTCTGGTAGTTCTCACATGGCTTTGCTATGACTGTACAACTGAAGAAAAGGAAAATATGGTCAAAGAAGAAAAAAGAAGATTGAGAGTTTACTTATAGCAGATCTACATACATATATATATGTACATATATGTGTGTCGTGCCTGCATGCTTGTGTTTGTGTGTGTGGGAGAAGAAAAGAGAATAGAGAACCAACCATACAATTTCTAGCGCATTACAGTTTGATGAAGAAATACTGACAGCCACAGTTACGTTTGCAAAATTATTGAGTTTTAGAATTGAAATGAACTTTAGTTCAACGAGGCCGGATCGGGCCGTACAATTGAAGCGGCAGAGGCGCGGAAGCGGAATAGGGGGGGAAAATTGTCACTAGAAAGCTCAAAAAAGTTAAGCCACAGGAAGAGCGTATGCAGCCCCGGACCCGTAATCTAATATACATATGTAGGTATGTATGCTGCATCGTTTTGTCCATTTTCCGTGGATTTTCCGCACGCTATTCAAAAGCTTGGTCTCTAACTGGTACGCTCCACTTGCGTGGTTTTTATACAGTTGTGCTGCTTGCACTCTACGTGCGCTTGCAACTTATTTCGGACAACAACGAGACCTTTTTTTTATTAATACAGAATAATATTCAAAACAATTTATTAACATTTTCCAGAGGGGCTATCATCATTATTATGAAAGAAAACAAAATAACTCAATTTGTGTTCCTAAGCGAGGTTTGAGCTGAGAGAACTTAAAACGCAGTGGGCAGAAGAGAGAGGCAATGTAAAGCGCGTCATGAAACAGTAAAAAAAAGCAAAATGAAGGTACAGCAACCTAAAACATAGTTCAAAAAGGGAGCTGAAAAACCGTTTTTTTCGTAATCTTTTCCACTATACACATGCACACACGTTAGCTGTTCTTTTATAAAATGTACAACTATTTGTTGTGCCGGCTTTCAATGCATTTGTTTTTGCCTTTGGCGTAGTACTAGACACATTCTACATACCCAGCGTAGAGTCCGTTTCCGTATTTCTAGAAATGCGTTCGAAATTCAATGCTCCCCACGATGTGGCCTGGGACAAGGCTCTAAATTAGAGCTGGGAAAAAATCGATTCAAACATCGATATAATCGATTCTTTGTTTTTTGGGTAAACATCGATTATTTTGTTTGGGAATCGATAGAATTTATCGAAAAAATATACCACCTGACCCTGTGATATACGTTCTCTAATATACCGAAAATATACCGAAGAAAAGAAAGACTTAACTAACCTTGCCATATCAGTTAAAAGTAGTGATAGTGATAGTGATAGTAGTGGTAGTTCTCACATGGCTTTGCTATGACTGTACAACTGAAGAAAAGGAAAATATGGTCAAAGAAGAAAAAAGAAGATTGAGAGTTTACTTATAGCAGATCTACATACATATATATATGTACATATATGTGTGTCGTGCCTGCATGCTTGTGTTTGTGTGTGTGGGAGAAGAAAAGAGAATAGAGAACCAACCATACAATTTCTAGCGCATTACAGTTTGATGAAGAAATACTGACAGCCACAGTTACGTTTGCAAAATTATTGAGTTTTAGAATTGAAATGAACTTTAGTTCAACGAGAGGCCGGATCGGGCCGTACAATTGAAGCGGCAGAGGCGCGGAAGCGGAATAGGGGGGGAAAATTGTCACTAGAAAGCTCAAAAAAGTTAAGCCACAGGAAGAGCGTATGCAGCCCCGGACCCGTAATCTAATATACATATGTAGGTATGTATGCTGCATCGTTTTGTCCATTTTCCGTGGATTTTCCGCACGCTATTCAAAAGCTTGGTCTCTAACTGGTACGCTCCACTTGCGTGGTTTTTATACAGTTGTGCTGCTTGCACTCTACGTGCGCTTGCAACTTATTTCGGACAACAACGAGACCTTTTTTTTATTAATACAGAATAATACAGAACAAAATAACTCAATTTGTGTTCCTAAGCGAGGTTTGAGCTGAGAGAACTTAAAACGCAGTGGGCAGAAGAGAGAGGCAATGTAAAGCGCGTCATGAAACAGTAAAAAAAAGCAAAATGAAGGTACAGCAACCTAATACATAGTTCAAAAAGGGAGCTGAAAAACCGTTTTTTTCGTAATCTTTTCCACTATACACATGCACACACGTTAGCACGTTAGCTGTTCTTTTATAAAATGTACAACTATTTGTTGTGCCGGCTTTCAATGCATTTGTTTTTGCCTTTGGCGTAGTACTAGACGCATTCTACATACCCAGCGTAGAGTCCGTTTCCGTATTTCTAGAAATGCGTTCGAAATTCAATGCTCCCCACGATGTGGCCTGGGACAAGGCTCTAAATTAGAGCTGGGAAAAAATCGATTCAAACATCGATATAATCGATTCTTTGTTTTTTGGGTAAACATCGATTAT
Organism: Drosophila subsilvestris; assembly: GCA_035043285.1. Taxonomy (NCBI): domain Eukaryota; kingdom Metazoa; phylum Arthropoda; class Insecta; order Diptera; family Drosophilidae; genus Drosophila; species Drosophila subsilvestris. The sequence goes on along the minus strand of JAWNNB010000133.1, from coordinate 6,195,105 downwards.
TTTGTTTGGGAATCGATGAGGAAGAATTTATCGAAAAAATATACCACCTGACCCTGTGATATACGTTCTCTAATATACCGAAAATATACCGAAGAAAAGAAAGACTTAACTAACCTTGCCATATCAGTTAAAAGTAGTGACATTAAAGTGCGCTAGATGGCGCTCCGAAAACGCTTTTTCAATTTCAAATATTTGAAATTGTTGAATTATCTAGAGGGAAAGCCCTTGCCTTGCCCCAATTTTCCGACCCACTGGCATTCCACTTCCCAGAGCTGATACCGACCGTCCATGGTCTGTTGTTCGCCTCCTTCTTGTTCTCATTTTCATTGGAATTTTGTACCTTTCATTTTATGTTCTTCTTTTGTTTATTCTTTTTTGTTTGTGTTGTTGGCCATTTGCCGTTGCTATCAGTTGCAATAAAACTACAATAAGGTATTTATTTAGATACATTTGTGTGTAACGATTGCTGATTAGAGTTGTGCGGGGGGTGGGGGAATGGGGAAAACTCATTCACGCGGAAAGTGGTGCTCTTTGGTCAATGGGATCACATGCAATTCTGACAACTTTTTCAGGGCTAAGCGCACCCTAAATCCTCCCCCCCCCCCACACTCGATGCCACTTGACCACAAGCGCTATCAAAATTCTATTTATCATCATTACTTGATTGAGTTCATTTCCTCCTCTTCTTTGGGCTCTTTTTTGTCACACACTGTCACACCGATTGCGTAACCTTCGCTGGAAACCCCACCGCCCGCCCACCGAAATGGCAATCTTATCGAGGATTGGAGAAACAGAACGGAATGGATCGGGTACGCATACCGTTAGTCGTTAGCCAGTCGCCATGACGTTGATAAAGCGCCAAACCGATTAGATTAACAGAAGTTGCCGTTGTTGTTGTTTTCTTATAGCCATTATCATCTAGCCATATTTTCCCCCGCAGACTCTCGTACACGTATTATTATGCTCCATCATAAATGGTTTGGTTATAGCACCCAAAACATCTGATATATGTATGTATGTACTCTTATGGCTGAAGAGGCTTTGAAAAGCAGGCTTCAAATGGGGAAATATTGAATATTGGGGATGCGCTAATTATGCAGCCAAGACGGAAATTACCCCCTACGACAGTTTTGGGAACTTAGATGAAACATTGAACTAGTTTTGTCTATTTTCTGTTAGATTGTTAAATTGTTATTTTTCAGGGCCTTGCAAGACTTGTTGGTTTATCGCGGTTGGTTTTTTGCTCAAAATTAAAGTAATTTAGGTTTTAGACGTAAATATAATTGTTTCTTATCATGCGTTGGGCTGGATCTGCGTCACGTAACCCAAAATATGACGCAGGTATGTAGCATACAAATTACATACGGGTAAATAATATAACTTGGAAATGGCAAGAACAAAACAAAGACAGCACAACGAAACAGTTTTCATCATCATAAATTACACACATATGTATGTAGTAGTTTTCTTATCGATGCTACGAGTAACATCATACTACGGTACTCACCCTCCCTACCCTAACTAACATGAGTTTGGGCCCCCAGTCTGATTGCCTGGTAAATTGAAATTGCTACTCAGACCTTGATCAATGAACGTTACCCGATATGACCATCGATAGAGTGTACACGAAAAATTACAACCAATTGAAAAAAGAAAAAAAAATAAAGAAGAACAGAACAAATCGTGAACATAGATATGCCCAAAGGTTTTTGGAAAGTGCTAGAAGCGGGCACTTGAAGCTCTTTAACCTTCAGGATGAGAAGAGCAGAAGAGAAGGTCGGGCAGGGCTGCCACCCAGCGAAAGAGAGAGAGAGAGAGAGAGCGGCAGAGAGCATGCAGCATGCCGGTAAAAGGACAAAAAGCACATGTGAAAGATTGCACGTGCAGCGGGAGAGTACATACAAAATGCAAAGCGCAGGCGTTGTCGAAACTTCCCCTAAATTTTGCGAGGAGAGCAAGGAACTACCACCAGAGCGCACCACACCTCAACCTCAATACCTTGGCCTTAATGCACCCAGCCACCACCACCACCCCCTTGCCGTGCCCACATAGTATACGCACAGCAGATGCAAGAGAGCAACTCTTCTCATCTTAAAAGAGAGAGAGCCGCCGAAGAGTAATTGCGAAATAAAAACAGCTGCAGTTGATGTTAATGATAAGCAAACATATCCATAAATATGTACATACATATGTATGTATGTGGGTATGTAGGTATGTATTGTACATGTATACATTTGTGTCAGTGTGTGCTTAAATTAAACGTTTGAACTCTGACCCTTCTGCACTGGCGCCGCTTGGTGGGGGGCTAAGGCTGATTGAGTGCACCCTAACAGTGCCCTTACACCCACAAACATGTTAATAAGCAGACGCTGCAAAAGCTACAGGCACTGGCTAATTGTATTTCGAATATACGGTTAACTTTTTCACCGACACTTAAACTTTTGTACATACATACATATGTATGTACATGTGTACATTTCAAATAGAATATGTGCATCGTTTTCTATCGGTTTTTCTATCAGGGAAATAGCGCTCTTTTTTCGAACACCGAGCCAACCTTAATTAAATATTTTATAATTTTTGTTAAAACATATTCCAGCTGGTAAAGACTAGAATGATCAATTTCTTATCTACTTGAGTCAATGATTTACATACATGTGTACATATGTATGTATGTAATACAGATTCTGCGCTTTGCCGTTATTCTTCTGTGTGCTCGGGTCGGACGCATTTTCATGCCCTTTTTAGGCACAGACAAATTTAGTTTTCACTTTTGTGTGTGTTTTCCCCAAAAACGAGTGGTTGGGGTGTCCCAGAGCTAGCCGATCGATAGTGTGCGACCTACATACATACATACATATATATTTATGTACATACATATTTATGTGCATACATATGTATGTACAAGTATTCTATGTAATGTGAGAGGAAGGTTCTTTCCGGTTAAGCGTATAAGCCAAAGCTAAGCTTGGCCTCCAGCTGTTGTCTTTATATACATACATATGTATATGTATGTATGTATGTACATATGCATTGATATATGTATGCAACTAGAATCGATCACTGGTGGTTGGGGGAAACGTATGGTACATAGGCTATTCCCCAAAGAGAATGAGAGACGGGGAGCGAGAGAGAGAGAGAGCGATTTTTTTGGTGTGTCTGATGCGTATAACCATATTTGGCATTGCATTTGTTCAACTGCAGTTGCCTCTTCCTCTTTCACTGTGTACCGCTGCACAATAGAGAGAGAGACGGAGAGAGAACGAGATGGACAGGGAGAACGAGAGCCGAAGACAACGAGAACGAAAAAGTTGAGCTGCCGGCGAGAGAGAGCGCGCATGCGCATAAGCTAAGCTTGTAGCATAGGCGCTCGCCCCACACTCCCTCTTTTGCTCACTGTCCCCACACACTTATGCATGCACATGCAGGCAGGCAGACAGACCGGAAAAGACCAGAGAGAGTAAGAGAGAGAGAGAGAGAGAGAAAGGGAGACAAGAATGAAATAATAAAAATAAATTTGAACTTGAACTTCCCGCAACCCCGTCTCGGGCACGATGCGTGAGAGTGTGTACCGGAGTGTGTGTGTTAGTGTGTGTTGGTGTTCATGTAGTGTCGACGCCCCCGCCCAAAAAAAGCCGGTCGCAAAATATACATGCATATGTATGTCTGTGCCTGTGTGCGTATGTATTTTATATATCCATCCAACTCCATCCTTTTCCTGCCGCTTGATTTTGTATACCCTTGCAGAGGGCATTTTGATCAGAGGGTGATTTTGAGCACATGTTTTAAGCCCAGAAAAGGAAGCATTATGTTGCCGAATAGCATTGTACACGAAATCACACATGAAAGGATACATATGTATGTAGATCCGTAAGAGCGGTGGATCAGCTTCGGGCCCTGGCTTAAAGCCTGCCTTTCTTGGCTGCTTTTGCTCTCCTCTCTTGGGCGTTGGGTTGACCATTTTTGAGCTGTTTATTGTTGCCTGCTCTCTACCTGTTGGAGTTCCTCTCCCTCTCAATCGTTCTTTCTCTCTCTGTGTCTGTTGCCTTCTCCAGTCCATCATCTTCTTCTTTGCCTTCGTCTTCTGGTTGGATTTACGTCGCGCATGCGCTTTGAATATTAACAACCATTTCGATCGCTGCGAATGTAATCATTATTTGATTCATTTTCAGCTTCATTTCGGGAAGGCGGCGACTGCTACTGCGACTGACTGTTTGCTGGTTTTCCCTTTTATCAATTTTTATTTTTATTTCTTTTCCTCATCCTCCATCCTGCTGTGATCGGCATTCATAATGTGGGTCCGTTTCCGCAGCGACTGATCAAGTGTGTGTGTTTGTGTGGGTCTGTATCTGTTTGGCTCTGTGTCTGCATATGGAGATTAGCTTCTTCTGACAATGGGACAGGGAGACCAATTTTAGTATGAACTTCACTTCCTCTGCCATTTACATATGGGGAGATACATGTATGCACATAAGTGTGTATATCTATGTATTTTATGATCCATTTCAAGTATGTACATATTTAGGAAAGTATCTCTCAAGTATCGCTTGGGCGTACATATGTATGTGTGTACATCCTGTGAATGGCAATAAGATAACATTACAAAACTTATCGAGCCAAGCGAACCATTCAAATTGAGTATTTTCTACCACTCGAAGGGCATTTTCAAATGTTAGAAATGTGCATACCAAAACTCTTGATAATAGACTGGGCTTATGAGATATAGTGATGTACATATGTACATATGTATGTATTTACGTTAGAAGGGTTCAAATTCATTCTGACTTGATATCTTTACTATCGAAATATTATCAGCTTAATAATGATCGTAATTATCAGTTATACATATAAAGATAGCAGACGTGCGCATTTATTTGTATAATTTATGATAGTTCATAATTAAGGTGAATTCCAACATTTAAATTACAACATTTGGTTACTTCTTGGGTACTACCCCCGCTCACAGCAGATTTAGGCCCAAAACGAAATCGATTGCATGAATACTCGTACTCCACCGTGTACTGAAGGTCCTGAAGGTGTTCAAAGTTTAATTGAAAAACAAAACCATCTCAAGGGAAACATTCTTTGCATGGAGTGGGTGTGGGGACAAAACGGATGATATGGGGAACCTTCTGCTGTCGGCTGGCATTCCATTCCTGTTATTGTTGGTTTTCTGTGTGCGTGGCCGCTGATAAGTTGGGGCCGTTACTGAAAACCCACAAGAATCCGATACGTGTGTAATCACAACCGTTTTGCCTTGATACGCAAACACCTGACTGTCTCTATCGGCTGACACACACACACACACACACACACACAAACACTGCAGCCCAGGGCCAGGTACAGTGGGGTATCGGTATCAGCACACAACCAACTCTGCAACTCAGAATTGCCTTTTAAAGCGTTAGTTTCACTGGCAATGATGACTCATGGCAACCCTCTTTGGCTTGCCCCAAAAACAACAACAAAAAGTGCACTGCGAATTTCGCTCCCTTTTTTCGAAAATTTCTGTGTTGTTTTTTTGGGAATCATTTCGTTTCGTATGCTCTTGGGGCTTGGCTACGGAAGCGACGGCCACCACGCCCTATTCTGGAACTGTCATAAATTAACACCCAACCGCCCCCCATGGCGAGACGAACGGCAGATGGGGAGGAAGCATTCGGCGTCGTCTTAAAGGGATCTTTCAGATTGGGGGTCGTGCATTTGAGTGCATTTCCACTCAAAGAGTTTTATGAGGTATGTACATATGTATGTACATTCATACATACATACATACATATTTATGTATCATTAAAGACAGCGACAGAGACAGGGACAGGGCGGTACTTGACTTTATCGAAGAAAAGATGGATGGGAGAGAGGCCTCTTGAGTTCTGTTATTTCATGCATCATGTTTATGCGTACATAGTATTTATGTACATTTTTATGTTATTAATTGGGGTTCGTAATAAATAAACGAATCACTCTATAACATCGTGATTCCCTTATAATCAAAGTCTAAAGAAAATGTTTATGTAATACAAAAAAAAAACCGAATATCAAATATCAAAGAATTTAATCAGAGCTTGACAAGACGTCCCCGGGGTTTCTCGCCTGAGGTGCCTGGGGAAAAGGGCTAAAAAAATAAGAACCCAAAGGCATTGGTTCAGGGAAAATAGTTCTTACAAACAAATTCTAAATATTTAAATAAGAAAAAAAAAGAAAAACGATCTTTTGGAATTTCTCAGGCGGCTTCGTGGACAGAACTCAAACGAATAAACAGAAAATTAATTCGAATCTGCGATGCAGGAGTCATTTTACAACATAAACAATGACTGGTGCATAGATTCCATTCCCTAACGATTCTGATTCGTTTGGCTCTTCTCTTCCATTCGCCCTCTAGATGGCCCCCTGGATACAATTCTTCTTCTTTCTCGTATCTGCAGTGGAAGTTTGTATGCAACCGGAAGGCCCCTAGAATTTTTCAACTATGAGTGGCTACATTTGGGCCTTTTCCACCGATAAAATTGGGAGATTCTGTCCTGGGCTCAGAGGCAACACACAGATTAGTCAATCCTACCACCATAATCATCAGCAGCAACAGCAGCAGCAGCAGCAGAAGCAGCACCACCACCAACACATTACCAACAGCTGATACTCGAGGGTTCCTGATTTCAGATTCGGTTGCATGTTGCCCCAGGACAGATCCCCGGACAGCACCAGCAGCGCACCCACCCCCGGTCTGATGGTGGTGGTGGTGGTGGTGGGACTATGACGGGTGGTCGGGTGGCTCGGTATGGTGTTCGTTCTCAAGGTTGAGCCGCAGGCGACCCTCATTTTGGCAATCGCAGTCCCATAAACAGATATCCCTCGCTATCCCATTCCGCCCGGCATTACCCCGCCCAATTTCAATTCCCATTCCCATGGGGGTGGTAATTGTAACGGCCAAGAGCCACCCCTATACCATACCCTATAACCCGAACGGGTGAATCATTTTACTGCTCTGTGCTTCTGAAATTTGCTGCTGATTATTTTTATTTTTTTTTCTCATTTTGCCAAAATGTTTGCAGAAAATCAGGGAAGTGGAAACGGGGCACGTGTCGCTTTCACAAAAATTTGTTGGCGAAAATCTCCTAAAAACGAAATGATTGGCGATGAGTCATGCGAATGCATTTTTTGTTTTTTTGTTTTGTTTTGTATTTTACGAAAATGCTTTAAGATGAATGCATTCAAGCAAATTGCATACCACTTTTGGTTTTTTCTTTTTAGTGATTTTTGTTATTTTCTTCAGAAATGGAAATGCAATTCGTTGCGGTCTGTTTCCACAGTCCAAAAAGCGTGCAAAGCGATGCTCAAGAGGCTGTTGCTAGGAGGTGTCTTGGTCTCTGTACTCTTACTCTTACTCTTACAGAGAGGGGAAAAGCTGGTTAAAAGATCTACACAAAAGATCCACAATTTCCAATGAATTCGCTATGAATTATCGTTACTTAAGTCCGACTATCCCATCATTTTTCTACGGGTAATTCCCAAACTGTTTACCTATTAATGGATTCTAAAATGAAATCATTGATGATTCACCAGATTAGAAATCCCTTTACAATTAGTAATATGAATTAATTATTTATTAAACTGAGATTAACAAATTAAATAAACGTTTTTCTTTACCATTTTAAAAACTTATTTTCTTCGATGATAGTGCTTCGATGCTTTGAAGTAGATATGTAAACCTCTGCATTGATTCCTCGACAATTTTATCTATGTACATATGTACGTTGACACAGATGGTGTGCACCCATGGGTCTGACAACAAAAACACAACAACTTCGTTATAATCCACTTGCAGCAGTTGCAACAAACAGCAAACCCGGTTAACACACACACACATGCAAATGTTGTATGGGAAAATAAATACGGGTAAGTGGAGTATTGTTTCAGGTCAGGCTGCAGCATCGTAAGATAATTAAGCTGCACATGCAACAAATAAAAAAAGGCAAAAAATACTTGTGGTATGTGTATGTGGTACAAGAAAACACCTCTGCTCTGAATTTCCTATTGATTTTCTTATCATAGTCTTATGGGCTCCAAGATCTCAGTGGACATGTCCACAGAACTTTCAAATCAAAGAGTACTAAGAGGGGGTCTGAAGTCTATAACCTGAGCAGTTTTCATCATGATATGCATTTCAAATACTCTTCCCCCACTCTCCACCCTATCACTCTGTCTCTGGGACTTTCTGTGGTGCTCTGGCATCGAACGGTATCAAAATTTACTTTCGCAAAAATTTGCCTAATAATTGAATACGAAAATTAAATAAATGTTTAAAAAGCGTTTATTGTTGCTGCATTTCATTGTTGTCATTGGTTCGTTCACTGAAATTCTGATTAGCCAGTGAAAGTCTTTCCTCCATTTCTTTGACTCTTTTTTGCCCCCTCTTTTCGGCCTGAAACCGTTAACAATTTTTGGCTTGATCTTGTATTGTCTCGTTGTCCGGGTTGCCGTTTTGTATGCGGACAACACTGGCCTGGCCTGGCCTGGCCTGGCCCTCGTATACATACATATGTACGTTTTGCACTAGAGATTGCTGGATAACGGACAACGGGTCTGTCATTGGAATGAATGGCGTTACCTAATACTCGTGGAAATGGAGCAAGGGAACGGCAAGGGAAGTGGTGGAGTGATGATGGGAGGAAGAAAGATCAAAGATTATGCCACTGGTTACTCGCTTGAGTGGAGCACACGCCAAGCCCATCGAATGCATCTCAAAACGTCTGCCGTCTTCTGGTTCTCTTTTCTTCTTATATTCATTAAATATTTTGTTCCATCATCTACATATATTTTAAATATTTTTCTCTTAAGCATTAATTCAGTTATGGGTGGCCCATCATCCAGGGCTAAATGTTTTTTGATCTTTAAACGAAAAGTTGTCCTATAAGTAATATCAATACTATAGATGTATCCGTGCTGTCTCTTGGGGAAAACTTCTCCTCTGTACATACAAAAAAATTAATGATCACAGCAACAAATTTGTGTGCCTAAATTTGGTGAAAAATATTGCCCACTCCGTATGGTACATCTGTTGACAATATGTCAGTATCTCAGTGTTTTTTTTTTGGCTAGTTTCCTGAGATACAATGTGTATTAAAACGGCGGATGCAAGGCCTTTTACAGATCGACACACACACACACGCACTCACACAACATCAGTATGTATCCCTAAAGCTCTGGCTTTTGGGGCGGAGGTTACGCCTACGATCAGGTTCAGTTTTGTATCTACAATATATGGACAACAATTTGAGTTTCCGCTTTTTGCGATACCCCATACATGAGGTATATTCACTTTAACAGAATGTTTGCAACGCAGAGAAAATTATACCATATATTGTTAGGGATATACATATGTACATACATAGGCCATATGCACAATCGATCTGCTTTAAATTAGACAATAATTTTCCATATTTGGTATACCCAAGCAAATTGAAAGAGCTACCCTGGCATAGAAATGATGAAACTGCAAAGGGTATCGAAAGTTTCGATCTAGAAGCTAGACTTCCTCTCATGTTTCGAATGTCGAAAATAGTTTTGTTACATTTTGTCCATAAACAACCATCACTCGCATACACACACACACAAATATGATGCCATTGCATGTACATTTTTGGTACAAAATCCAATAAAGGCTTCTCAATCGCTCTATCTCTGTCTCCCTATGGCATACGCATTCGAATTTCGTTCCATTCGAAATGCCAACGGCCAAAAACGGGCAGCGATGTCGTCGTCATCGTTGACGTCGCAGCCAGCGCAAGCGGCGACAGCTCAATGTCAATGGCTCTTCCAAGCTTTTGCTTAAACGAATGTGTGTGTGTGCGAGAGCGAACCCGAAAATAACAACCAAAAACAAATAAATTATTCAAAATTAAATAAAAAATGCCAAAAACGTTGACTCTTCTTTGGGATTATGTTGCTTTTTGCTTGTTTTTTTTGGTTTCTTTCTTTATTTATTTTTTTCGTTTCAGATTTTTGATCATTTTTGTTTTGTTTTTTAAATTGCATAAAGAAAAAGTTCGTCCCTGCGTGCTAATGAAAAAGTACAGTCACTCAGTATTGGTTGCGTACTAAAGCTCCTTCTCGATGATTTTTACAAATTGCAAGATCGAGCATATTCAGAAATTTAAAAGTTTTCATAATATCCCTATATTACAGAATATCTTTTGGGAACATCAGTGTAAAACTATTTATTTTAGCTTGCGAAAGTGAAAAGTCCATACCAATAGTGTCACATTTATCCGTTGACCGATTATTTCGAATGTTTTCCCGTTAACAAATGTCTGTTGAGTGTTTGGTAGGAAAGAAGCAGTCAGCGCAAAAACTTTCATTGAGAACCAAAAAATAAAAAGCATAGCCATAAATTGTATACCCTTGCCGCGTTTATTCTTGTTTGAAAGTGCTTCCTAGAATAATCAAAACAAAAGTCTAATATTAAAGCTCCATATAAATATTTGTCATATTTATGATTCATACGTATAAAATATGTACATGTAACTCGAATCAGAATATCAGTATAATAGTCATGGAACCGATCGGTTTTCAAGGGTATCAAATTCATCAGCCCCCGGCCAATTCTTTTCTCATTTTTTTCAATGTGTGCCTCCATTTCCAGACAGAGCACCGTTTTTTCGTTTTTTGTTGACACCGAAGCGGTTGACTATTTGGAATGTATGTATGTATCTATGCACTCTGCAGGCTAGTTGACTAGGTACGTACATTTTTATAAAAAATGCATTTCAGGCAGAGATAGGACTTTAGAACTTATGAGGAAATGTAAACATTCATATAAGGCAGATTTTTTTCCATATTCTGGGTGCAAAAGATATTTAAAGTAGGCCACAGGACGATCCTAAATCTTCTACAAGGTCTCGCAAAGACAAAATAAAAAATACACCCATTTTTCTATATAAACATGTGTACATACATATGTATGTACGTTCCTATGCCGCTGTCCATAGGTGTCACATGCTCAATATTTTTATTTGCTGCCAGCTTCTTCCGTTGCTGGGAAACAAGTTATCTTTTTGTTGCTGCGCTGCTCCCGCTTTCTGTTTTTGGAGCGCGGCTCAAGCTCTGCTTCTGTTCTCTCATTTCTTTCCCATTGCTTTTGCTATTTTAGCAACTTGTTCTTCTGTTGGAGTTCGTTCTATCGCCCAAGCAACGGTTTCTGCTGCTGCGGCTGCTGATGATCAAGCACTAGCAGCATCTCATTCGCACTTGTTTGTGGCCTTATGCATGTTCGTGAAACGGGTCTCCCCATCTCAATTATTTATAATTTTTTCGTCAGTTTGGTTTATATTTTGTTGTTGTTTACCGTTCAACTCGTTTAGCTTTTTCTATTGTTAAGCAAAACAAAAACAAAAAAACGGCTCAACTTTTGTGTATTTTAGATGACGCCGTTTGTATTTCTCTGGTATTTTGTTGTTGTTTGTTTATTCGTAGTAATAGTTATTGTGGTATTTGTTGTACATTACGTTTCCAGTCGATGATTCATTTGAAAATCATGGAATTGAAACTGAGCTGGCTGGCCGGACGCTCTGTCTCGCTCCCACACCACACCACACTGTCGCGTCATGTCGACCCTCAGGTTTGGCGCTCGTCCACTCTCTTTAACCCTGCATCTAACGCTCTCCTTCGGTTTGTATGTGTGTGTATGTATGTGTGCCTTTGTGTGGGCTGCATTCGGAGTCGTGTGGACAATGACTCACTTATCATTGACCCCATGGAGCTCAAGATATCATTAAATTCCAAGATCTTCACACAAATCTTCGATCTACACTTGAGCGTGACTCACATCTTTGTTTTCTTATCACGCCTACTAGTCGTATTTTTTTTTGATTCCATAATCCTTATCAGAAATTCGAATAATCACACATACACACATGCATTTATATGTATACATATACATAGTATAGATTTCATTATAGTTTATAGACTGTTGGGTAACAGTAATGTCCATAGCTCTATTTATGGGCATGATAAGAGGACAGGGCGCCAACGATATTGCTTTCCAATCAGCCAATTGGAAAGGAAATGAAGGGAGGAGGATGAGGATGACTGAAGATAATGGTACGCAGTATAAGTTATTTGGTTTTAGATAGAACGACCAATTCAAGGGATATGGCCAAACGATAACTGAAACGCTCTGTTTTATTGCTAGTCGATCCATTAGGGTAACCTACCGATTCCATCAGCAATGCAATCATCTAGCTGTTATCTTATAATTAGCTAAGAATAAAAGGATTCCAAAAGTATGAAAATTGAGAGTCCGATCTAAACGAAGGAACGGGCGAACCTTTGGCGAACTTTCTGTCATTTTCACACTCTCAAATGCCTCGCCCTCCCACATGCGGGCTGGCTATCGCATTGTCACAATCTCTGGCCATAAGTACATACTTTCTCCAGCATTATGTTGAGAGCCCATCCCGCAACGTTTTGGAAGGCCTCACGCAATTCTTTCCGCTTTGTACCCGGTAAAATCTGGATATGTCTGGGAGTATCTCTGTCCCCGAATCTGGGTGTGTCCTGGCCCGCTTCTGTTGCACGCTGCTCTGGTGCCACCCTACCCTACACACACCCAGAAATGTGCGCCGGGCTCACGTGTGTGCGCTTTTCAATTTGTGTAATTACGGGCGACGGCACTGGGCATGAAAATGCTGCAAGAAATGGCATCTTTATTTGAATTTTCCATTGTCTGTCCGTTTAATTGACGTGGCTCACACGCAGGGACGCTGACAGGGGGGAGGGACCCAGCTGATGGCAATCGACCGCAACGGGCCAACCCTGCGAAAATGGAACCACAGAAAAACAAAAATATTCGACCATGGGATACCTGGCACCAACAAAATAGAGAGCTCTCATAAGGCAACCAAAGTAGATACTTGATACCACTCTTCTCACATCGAGAGCTACTTATGCATCGCTTTCGCTAATTCAATATACCCATGTGGCCTACGAGGTAACGGGCATAAAATTTGTTCAAAACATCATCACCCCCGGCATCACCTGATATGAAGTGGAATGGTAATGGTAATGGGAACGGGAATAGGGCGTGTGTGTGTGTAAGTCTGTAGGCGCACTTATTCTCTCGCATATGTTGCATACTGTTTGTATTTATTACTCACATACATATGTTCATATATACAAGTTTACTTACATATATAGAAATTTTCATTAGAAACCTCTTTTAGGTTCGCAACCCACATTCTTGTGGCTAACTCAATCCACAGTGAAGATTAGCTGAGAATTCTGAAGCGTTGGATGTTTCATAGAGACACGATCGATGGGAAACCCAGGGCGTACACACTATACAATAGTTCTCGCTCTCTCTCTCTCTTTCGCAGTTACTTCACCATGCAAATATGTTGCTATAACCTTATAAATGAGTCGTGAAGCTAGCAGCGACTGTGACCTACGGCTTACCCTGTTGGAAATCTTCTCATTTACATAATAAATAAATTCTATGTTCATTAGTTATACATATTTTTGAAATAAAAACCAACAAAAATCATATCTATGTACATAGTTTGTCAACTTGCCAATGTTTTGCCAATTTAAAATTTAAAATGCAAAAACGTTCTGAACGTTAAAATGTCTATTAAGTGAAACGCAGCAAGGGTATCAATTAATCGTTGTGCGTCCCACCCAAGAGCCAAGAGCAGGGCTTTTCTGTTGCTGCTGTTGCTACAGTTTCAAAGACGGATTACCAGTCACTGCTTCTGCTGCTGCTCACTAGACCGACCGACCTCGCACTTCCACCCACGTACAATTTTTGCTACTTTTTGCCCACATTTCTTCCAATGCCAGCCGCAGCAGCGGTAATCAGATGCGATGCGATGCCCAAGACAGCAGCAGCAACAACAAATGCAACAGTAGTGAAAACAACAACTACAACAACGCGTCTCGCCTAAGCTGGCGCCGCCATAAACAACAAGACAAGACGTGCAAGAAGAAACAAGCAAAAAAGAGCCTAGAGCCTAGAGCCAGAGCCAGAGAGGCGGCGGCGGTAAAGGTGTCAGCAGAGAGCCGCCGTCTAAGCGTCTGGTCTGTTGTCTGTCTCTCACACACTTACACATTCTTTACAATTGCTGTTACACCTTGCAGCTTAAGTTAGATGCTGATACTGCTTCTCCTGTGCCCATCCCTTTCGCACCCCATCCAATCAAATTCAGCGCTCCATCAATGTGTGTGTATGTGTGTGTGTTTGACGTCTGGCCGGTAAACTAAATGAATGACTCAATGAATTTTTGTCGCCCTGCACAGACAACCTTTTTATGGAGCATTTTAAAAGGGATTTCGTTGAAAATACATCACACCCACAAACCGCTTACATTTGTTACTCATCGTTCTAAAGGGGGTTTGTCGTCCAGACGTAGAGAATGGAAAGACAAAGACAAAAGATAAAAGATGTATGTACATATGTATGTACATTTGTATGTATGTAGGTACATATTCCCTTTGCAAATTTCATAGGCTTTGCTATATCCTCCCTCATCACAGCATATCTGATGAGTAGAGAGAGCGCACGTCGGATCGCGAAAAAAAAGTTCAGTCAGAGTACAAGACAGAGCCAAATGAGGATGGGGGGATGGGGACACGCACTCCGTTAACCGAACATTGCCATTTCTATGCGCTCAGTGCGAGTGAAAGCACACACGTCAAAACAAATAAAATAATAATAATTATTATTAATTTTTTCTTTCACTTTCCCGCAGCAGCTCCTGCCACAACACTCCCACACATGCACACACATACCCACAGACACGCAATGCAACTTTGCAGGCTCCTCCTTAAGGCCATCTCTCTTGCGATCATGCCGCATCTCCTCCAGTGCAGAAAAAATATCTGCGCCACGTAAAGTGTAATTAACAGAGCAATTAGCAATGGAATCCAACAATTTAGCATTATCATATTCGTGCTGATATTTATGGCATATTATACATACATATGTATGTGCTTAAATGTATGCATATGGTAAGGTGCAAAAGAAATATATTGTTTTCTATCAATTTTATCCTTGACTGGAGAGTGGGTATGTATGTGTGCGTATTTTCCAAACGTTTTTTCGCCTCGCAGGTTAAATAAACTAACTGTCCATGGCCTTGCCTCTAATGTGCTTATCTCCCTCTCGCATCTGTCGACGCCAACGCACGCACGATCCACAACGAGTATGTCTACCTTCTCTGTCTCGCACTCTCGCTCTGTCTAAGCGCACGCAAACTAATTAAGACAACAATTAATGATTATCTCTCCTCGTCCATCCCATGGCCAATTGTGATGCAAAGCCAAAATAGCCAAAAAAAAAACACAAACAAAACAAAAAATGTTGAAGTGAAAATTTTTGTTTGCAAACTCCAAAACCTGCCCAAAAGCGGTTGCAGTGGCCCGGCCATGCGTGTATGTTAATGGTGCAATACAAATACGCAAGAAATGGAGAGAAACACAATTTAATTGCGAAAAATGAACGAAAATTTTCACATTTCAATGACCTTGACAATGGCGCTTTGCTTTGGCCCAGGCCAGATAGCATTAGCAAAGCTGCTGTCAGTTTAAGTACTGGCGAAACAAAGCAGCAGCTAATTTGGTGACAACTATAATCACGAAACTCTTGTCTCATAAGAGTAACAGTTTTGCGGCAAATCCAATCAGCAGCGCATATAATATAAGTAATACAATAATATACATACATACGTAAATTTTGTAAATTCTATAAGCTGCAGCTTCTGCTTCGTTTACCCAGTACTTAAGCTAAGAAAACTTTTAGGAGAGGGGAGGGTACAGCAGGTATTCGTACCTGTAGTTGTCTCCAACACGGGTTGATGGGCGTTTGTGCATGTGTGTGTGTGTGTGTGTGTAGAAAACGTGACGTGAGTTACGTACTTTTGGAGAAAGGTCGTTGATCATGGCTACAATGTGTGTGCATAGCGGTTTCAAAGTCAACATCAACGACGCTGTTTTTGGCAATTTTAAGTATTTCTAGTTTCAATGAAAAGCCAGTTATTTATGTACATACAGATGTACATGTATACATATGTATGTACATATGTATGTATGTTTGGATTGACAATAAATTATAGCCCCTCTCCAGCCGAACAACACTTTGAATTCCACAGCATAACCCCACAATGACAAGGTTAGCGGCCGGGGAAAATTTTCTTCCAATTCCTCGCCTAATTGAGAAATCTCACTTGCTAGATATGGATGTTCTTTTTCAGTTTGTCTGCCGACATGCTTGGAACACTTTGATGGCGATTTTCCAACCAGTTTCAGTTCCAATTGCTTGTGGCGTTCTAGAATGATTTGTGGGTCCAGTTGCTCGGTCCGATTCATCGGACCGTTAGAACAAGCCAATTTTAAAAGACAGCTAGCTCAACGCTACTCTCTGCGTTGGACAAGAACAACAAGCAGAACTCGAACTCAATGTAAGAGTCGAAAGCTGTGAATCCAATGGAATTTTGGAATATGCTGACGTTTGCGAATAAGTCAAGTCCATGAGAACCAACTCCGATTTCGGTATTTACCTTGGAAAACTGCCATGCAATTTGGTGATTTGTTTCATTTGTTTAAATGGAATTGTTGCAACGATTTCAATTTCTTCCAAAAAACAAAAACAAAATCCGACAACAAACCCAAAAGTGGCTGTGGACAAGCAGAGAGCGAGATAGAAATAGAGAGAAAGATACAGGAGAGGGGGCTGCCAAGTCGGGCTGTGGCTGGGCGCGACGTCACCGCCACAGTTGGTGCCACTCCTTTGACCAGTTGCCCAAACATTGACACTGCCTGTGTGTGTGTCGTTTTCTTTTTATGCTTATGCGAGAGAGGGAGGCGCAGTGTCTGTCTTTCTCTATCACACGGTCTGTTTGTTCGCTTATCGCGCAGCATGTTCTGTTCAGTTCTTTCTGTATTTCCTTTTGTGCGTCACTTCGGCTCGAAATAGTAAATTGTTTAACCACAGATTAGTCAACGAATAACAAATAAATAAAATACATTACTGAAATTCCCCTCAAACAGAAAATAGCTATGCTTATTTATGTATTTATTGCCATGTGTGAGCAATGGATGTTTAGAGTTTGTTTGCCGTTAAAAAAACAGCTCTCTCGAACAGAGAAGCTCATATGTACACACAAATGACTGGCTTTTTCGGCCTGCCTCCTCTCCAGTTACTCTTTAACTTTTTAGCAAGATGAGTAAAAAAAAAAACCGAAAAAGGGCATTAAATCACTAGAAGAATTCTGATTAGTTTGCGGAATTTCTGGTGGTGGTAAAAACATTTGTAATAATATTTGCATGCAATTGAAACATTCTACTCTTGAATATCTTGGGAGAGTCGACTTATCAAGCTCAGAGCCGCTTGTGGGCAACAAAGCCTCTGGGCAGCAGACCGCAGGCTAGAGCAAGAGCGCAGCATTCAGGTCGTCTTCGTGTGTGTGCTGTGACTCTCTCTTCATCTCTGTTGCGCAAACGCGTTGTTGTCGCATCAGAGAAGGCAGCTGTTTTTGCTGGCGCCGTTATTGCTAAAACCGGCTTGCGTCTCTCGTACTGAATTTTTAAATGCACTTGTGAATGCCCTTTAAAAAGTTAACATACGTACATACATACATATATACAATGAAAAGAACATATAGAAATTAAGGTTTTGGCAAATGTACGGAATTAAAAGAATGAGTTCAGCAAAATACGTCAGATATAAGCTTAACTTACAAATTGGCAAAATACTCGGCCATTTCGTTACACATATTTTTCAGTTAAATTTTGGTTTTAAGAAAACTTTACAAAAGCGCACAGATGGATTGATTTTCAATAAGGAATTTTAAGGAATGGAACGATAAGAAATTAGTACTGGGCAGTCATGAGTAATTGGCTGAGTCATATGTACATATGTAAGAACTTTTCAGATACGAATGACCCATGAAAGCTGGTTTTAAAACAAGCCCAAAAACAAAGTGAACGAACCCCTCTCAAGCCAACACAAACTACAATACCCCATTGAGAGCAGGAGCACACGCATATCGTACACACACACACACACACAAGTGAACGTACACACCCATGTGCGCTCGCTCACCAGCTCGTCTTTTGAGCGTGGAAATTCTCTTGAAAATCGACTGGCGAACAATTCATACCCATATATGGTAAACTTGGCTGCGGAATGGAGAAATGTCGCTGATAAGGAGTTGAGCGCTGCATGAGCGTGAGTGACGTAGCCGGCTGGAAAGCGGGCTTTATAAAACGGCAAGCAACGACCAGTTTTCATATCATTACAGTTTGAGTTCTTGTGCTGTGTGGATACTCCCAACCGACACAACACTCTCCAATCAGCCAGCAGTCGTCTACGCAAAAGACACTCAACCGAAAGACTTAATTTATATTAATTTAATTAATTTTAAACAAAACAGACCAAATGTAAGTATACGAAAAAGTTTGACACGATCCCGCAAAGTCCGAGAATTCGTCCCCCACCCCCCGCAAAGCCAAAGCAATGATACGAAAAGCATTCCGCAAACCGTGCGACCAAAAACAAAAAAAACAGTGCAAATGTTTTTTGTTTGATAACTACATTTTTTTGTGTGATAGTGTGAAAAGTGATGGAAAAGTTTGTCGAAAAATTCGCAACTAAAAATGTCATTCCTAAAAGAAAAGTTTGACGGAAGGTCCTAAATATGAGTTTTCCAGAAACCCCCCCTTAATGACAGATGTCATTCCAAAAGAAGAATTTGACTGGGAAAAGTCTGAGCTAAGAATATGCCCCTCTACACGACAACAAACTACTGCTGTATTCGCGATTGCGTATTCATCCAGATTAGTTATAATCTAAAATATACCCAGCCACATATGTACATATGTGCATATACATACATAGATATAGATATGTATCTATAGGCGACTGGGCGTGTCACGCGCCATTTTACGATTTCACCCATGTGGGCAAAAGACCAAGTAGACTAAATCTTTGGTAACAGTTTCGTTTTTGACATTTAAAATTCAATTCGCGAAACGCTTTCTTTTCCCACGCCCAAAATTAACTTTCCCTGCAAGCAAGATTCGAAAAATAATTGTTAGACGTTCATTGTAGCCCACGCAAAACCCCTAAAGAAATATCTGTAGCAGATCATAGTATAAGCCCATGCTATAGAACTGTCTTGTTGCGCGTGTGACGTAGGCAGATCGCAATCCATAAATGTTTGTGGCGTTTGTAGGTGACCAGAAATAGTAACAGAATCGCGTCATTAAAGTTATTTGGAAAGACTTGATCTGATCGTTGGGGCTTTAAAATGCCGGCTTCAATAAATTCATACATGCATATGTACATTTGTATGTACGTACATATGTATGTAAGTCGCCGACGTCGCTGTCGCCGTTGTTTGTGCAAAAATGGAGAAAACCTTCGGCGTCAGTTTCGAGAGTATGCGAGTGTGTGTGTGAGAGCGAAAGCGAGCGAGCGAGCGAGCAACGGGGCGACTTTTTCGTTCGACTGCGTTTCGCTTCGAAACATGACCATATATGGTCACAAAAGTTGGCTTCGACGATTCGACTCGTGCGCTCTCTGTCGCACGCATGCTCTTGCAGCCGTTCGAAATGTGCAGGCGAGAGCGAGTCGGCACACACACACAAACACACACGAGACAGATATCGCGTCAAAGCCGACGTTGCCAGCCCAGGCATTGAATCGTTGTTAACTAGCATTGCCGCTGCCACGGCCCGGTCTGTTCATTCCTCTTTCGACGGTCAAACGGTGCGGTTGGCAACTTTTCGAATTCTTTAAATCGTTTTAAATAAAACAAAGGTAAATCAAATGGTTTTAAGTGTTGCGAACTAATTTTTAAAGAAAAGTGGCTTTTAGTTTAAAACTAT
This sequence comes from Drosophila subsilvestris, assembly GCA_035043285.1. NCBI lineage: Eukaryota > Metazoa > Arthropoda > Insecta > Diptera > Drosophilidae > Drosophila > Drosophila subsilvestris. Next base: position 6,175,227 of record JAWNNB010000133.1, on the reverse strand, counting down.
TTCGCCCACTGAAAATAGTACGCGATTTAGTGGCCAAAAGCTTTGTTAGCCAGTACTATACAAGCACATCAGTTTCTTAATATTTTTTTATGGTGAAGTTTACACGTTTAGGTTTTGCAATAAACAGAATATTCGCGTGATACTAAATTGTGGTGCTAGACCGGCTTTAATAAACATTAAATTCGTTCCTTGCCCTTGCTGTGTTCTTCTTTTGCGGCCGCCATTTTACAGCGCGTTTGCCGCATACACACAGACAGACACACGCTCCTTTGCACCGGCATTCAAGTGCTTTTTTGTGTCTTTTCTTGGCTGCTCTTTCTTTCTTTCGGGGTGGGGCCCTGAGCCTCTTGTTCGCGATTCACCCTGTTCCTGTCGCTCTCTCGCGGGTGTTGAATCTAACCGGAACTAATTTTTTCCTTTTGTATGTCCTTGCAGCTTACAATATGTGTGACGAAGAAGTTGCTGCTCTCGTTGTCGACAATGGCTCCGGCATGTGCAAGGCCGGTTTCGCTGGAGATGATGCACCCCGCGCCGTGTTCCCATCGATCGTCGGCCGCCCACGTCACCAGGGTGTCATGGTTGGCATGGGACAGAAGGACTCGTATGTGGGTGATGAGGCCCAGAGCAAGCGTGGTATCCTCACTCTGAAGTACCCCATCGAGCACGGAATCGTGACAAACTGGGATGATATGGAGAAGATCTGGCATCACACCTTCTACAACGAGCTGCGCGTTGCCCCCGAGGAGCACCCCGTTCTGCTGACCGAGGCCCCTCTTAACCCCAAGGCTAACCGTGAGAAGATGACTCAGATCATGTTCGAGACATTCAACACACCCGCCATGTATGTGGCCATCCAGGCTGTTCTGTCCCTGTACGCCTCTGGCCGTACCACTGGTATCGTCTTGGATTCTGGTGATGGTGTCTCCCACACTGTCCCCATCTATGAGGGATATGCTCTGCCTCACGCCATCCTGCGTCTGGATTTGGCCGGTCGCGATCTGACTGACTACCTGATGAAGATCCTCACGGAGCGTGGCTACTCATTCACCACCACAGCCGAGCGTGAGATCGTGCGCGACATCAAGGAGAAGCTGTGCTACGTCGCTTTGGACTTCGAGCAGGAGATGGCCACCGCTGCCTCCAGCTCTTCATTGGAGAAGTCTTACGAGCTTCCCGACGGACAGGTCATCACTATTGGCAATGAGCGATTCCGTTGCCCTGAGGCCCTGTTCCAGCCCTCGTTCTTGGGAATGGAGGCGTGCGGCATCCATGAGACCACCTACAACTCGATCATGAAGTGCGATGTTGATATTCGTAAGGACCTGTACGCCAACACCGTCCTGTCCGGTGGCACCACCATGTACCCTGGCATCGCCGATCGCATGCAGAAGGAGATCACCGCCCTGGCCCCATCAACCATGAAGATCAAGATCATTGCTCCCCCAGAGCGCAAGTACTCCGTCTGGATCGGTGGCTCCATTCTGGCCTCGCTGTCGACCTTCCAGCAGATGTGGATCTCCAAGCAGGAGTACGACGAGTCCGGCCCATCCATTGTGCACCGCAAGTGCTTCTAAGTCTAGCGGTGAACGACACGCCTTCGGGCGTAAGAGAGGAAGAGGATGACGACGACGACAGAGGAAGAAGCAGGGCGAGTGCGAGTAGTGCCGGCAGTTTATGTGACGTGTCGAAGGAGTGCAGCACAACAAGAAGACCATCATTCACGCCGCCTCCAACGCCCACACCCTTGCGGAGAGAATGCTCATCCCTAGGGTGTGGGTGGGGGGAGACGGCAACGTGTTGTGTTCTAGCATTAATTAATTTATTCCACATGAGATATGATATAATATGTATTTTTGTTTTTTTTTTGAATATCCCTAATATAACTACAAAAACTGAGATGAAAACTAGAACAGCATTATCTGCCATTCCACGGACAGAGCACACACTCTCTCACACAAGAATGCACCCACTCACATACAGACACACCACACACGCTCGCACTTCCCTTGCACACACACACACAACACACACAGAGACACCAGAACAACAACAGTGCGTGGAGTCGGCTTCCTCGTCGAGCGCGTCGGCATGACAAGGACAACCACAAGAACATTTAACATCATCCAGAAGAATCATTCTATTCCCCCAAAGCAAAAAAAGACAACACAAAAACAAAAATGAAAGCAAAACACAAACAACACTTAGCGTTTTGTAAAATTAAAAAGCAACCTTATGTATTATTTTTTAATTATGATGTAATTATAAAAACAAGTGAAACAAAAAATATGAAAACGAAAGAAAATCAACCTCGTCTTCTCTTCTGTCTCCTCGTCTTCTATCCCCGCACTCACACTCTCTGCTACGCTCCTGTTCCTGGTCTGCTTGTGCTCTTTGCCTGTCCACCCGTCCGCTCTCTTGCTCACTGTCATTTCGCCGGCCGGCAAGCCGCTCGCACCAAAACTCTCATACATACATCTCTCATACCCGTGCATACATACATCATATATGCATATACATACATGAATGTGGATGCAGACAGTTGTTGCTGCTTTGGCGTCGACTGCAAAAGAGTTTTTTTTGCATACGGTACTCCCATACATACAAACATACGACATGAAATGCATGTGTAATTTTTTTATTTGTATACTTTTCTAATTGCATGCGTATCGAATGATAAGTTTACGCCTGAAAATGTTAATTAAAATGTGAAAATGCAACTAAAAACATACATACAACCAAAACGAGTGCAAACTATTGAAATATTAACGGACATACATACATATCTATGTGTATGTTGGGGAATGGTTGGGGAAATGCCGTTGGAAATTATCGTTGGGTGGCTGGTTGGGAGCATGAGAGGGGTCAGTGACCTGAAGTTCAAAGCTGATGCTGTGGACGATGTTCTTTAAACCTGCTTAACAGCTGTTAGAACTCTTAACAGGCGCCTGTGGCCAGCCGCTGTAGTGCGTACATTTACTGCACAAACACACAACCGATGTTAATGACTTAAAGAAGAGCGAGCCGCCTCATCGATGTCACTGCGATTAAAGTGCCGTTTTAAGTGTTATAAACTATACATACCGCGCGCAGCAGCCCATAAGTAAGAGATAGAAAAAATGAAACGCTGGCACAATTTGTTTGTATAGTTTTGGATCGAAATTAATTAAGATTGCAGGCGGAGTGGAATGAAACGACAAGGAGCACACAAATAGCACACACAGTTAGGACTTGCTTGGGCACTGGCTTGCCTTTTAAAAGAGCGTGTTAAACGGTAAAAATTCTTTTATGGCGCTTTCTTTTTGATTCTAATTTTATTTATTTTTGTTTTTGTTTTGGGTTCAACGGTTTCATTCTGCTGTTGGTTTTCGAATAGTTTCCGGAAATTTGTTCTAGAATACGTTCTGCTGAAAGGGAACATCACTTATAGAAGAACTACAGTAAAATTTACCTCAGGCAAACACTTGCGGTTATCGCCAGATTTCAAGAGATGTCCGCCTAGAAGAGAGACTTTAGGCGCTCGTACAATCAACACACCACACCTTTAGTTGTGCGGGCGAAAAGGGAAAGCGTCGTTTCAGGATCACCTACAAATAGTCACGATCCTGATCCCTTATATAGTGTATTCACTGTCACAGAGAAAACAATGTAAATCCGATGGGCTGGGCTGGGCCCCAGGGCCCTGAATATTCATGCGACCTCGAGCCGGGGGGTCGGCAGCGTGCGTTCCCCGATTTAAATATGACCGGAACTGGGATCGGGAACGGGCTGTACTTCGCACACGGCCTGGATCCAGAACGATTTGGGACAGCGATCCACGCGGTGTAATACGATGTCTGTAGCAGCGGCCTTTAAGGATCACGAAATCTTCGTAACCGGCGCCTCGGGTGGGTATATTGATATGATATCAGTATATTGATACACTCAAAACGACTGATGTGCGGACACTCTCAGGTTTCCTTGGAAAGGCCCTCATCGAAAAGCTGTTGCGATCATGCCCCAGTCTGAAGAAAATCTACGTTCTGATGCGGCCCAAAAAGGGGCACAGCATCGAGGAGCGCCTGCAGATGCAGGGCGAGTCAAAATTGTATGAGCGTCTGCGTAGGGAGCAGCCGGAGGCGTGGTCCAAGCTTGTGCCCATTGCCGGCGACGTGGAGCAGCTGGGCCTGGGCATTTGTGCGGCGGATCTGGAGAGGCTGCGTAATGTGACCATTGTCTATCACTCGGCGGCCAGTGTACGGTAAGATGGGATGATTGTGCTCTGCTGCTGCCATTCATTGCATCGTTTTTTTTTTTTGGCCAGCTTCGATGATCCGCTGCGATCCGCCATCCTAATGAACACACGCGGCACCCATGAGCTGATCAAACTGGCCCTGGCCTGGAAGAAACTGAAGGCCTTCGTCCACGTGTCCACCACGTACTGTAATCCGAGCGTGCTGGAGGTGGAGGAGCGCATATATCCGGCCCTTGCCGACTGGCGTACCACCATCAAGCTGGCGGAGACCTACGACGAGGAGACCCTCGAAATATTCAACCTCAAGTGAGTGGCCAAGCAGGTGGGGCAGGACAGCCATATATCATATAGTAATGGGTATCTGTTGCAGATATGGAGACTTTCAGCCCAACTCGTACACCTTCACCAAGAGTCTGGCCGAGCACGTGGTCAACGATTACAAGGATCAGCTGCCCATCTTCATTATCAGGCCATCTATCGGTAATGACTCACCCCACGTCCCACGTCCCATGTTTGCACTGTTTCCTTTTGCTATTGCATATATAACCCACATATATTCCCCGCACAGTGGTGTCCACCATTGAGGAGCCTGTGCCCGGGTGGGCGGACAACTTTAACGGTCCCACCGGACTGCTGGTGGCCTGTGGCGTGGGCATCTTGCGCTCCCAGAACTGCGATCCCAATGTTGTTTCCGATTTTGTGCCCGTCGATGTAGTGGCACGCGGTCTGATCCTGGCTGCGTACAAGTTCCTGGTCGAGCCAGAGGCAAAGGCCAAGGATAAGCCGCTCTATGTGGTCAACTGTGCCACGGCCAATATCTCGACCATTACCATGGGCGAGGTTATCGAGATTGGCAAGACCTACATCCGTGAGAATCCATTTGAGAAGACGCTCTGGCTGCCCGGCGGCGGTGTGACCATGTGTCCGGTTCTGCATTTCATACGGGTAAGTGCCGCAGAGCAAAAGCCACTATATTTGATAATTGATGGTACTCCTAATCCTATTCCCGTTTCCCCCTTTTGGATAATAGTTCTGCACGATGCACCTTCTGATGGCTGTTGTGGTGGACACTCTGCTGCGGCTGTACAACGAGAAGCCTTTGTAAGTTTCCCTCCCACTCAGAGACATTGGCGACATTCTGATATTCCATAATTACAGCCTGATGAAGCTGCAGCGACGAATTTTTGCCACGTTCAGTGCCCTGCATGTGTTCGCCTCCACCGAGTGGCACTTTCAGAATCAGAATTTCCGGGCATTGCAAGAGCTGGTGCCCGCGAAAGAAGTGTAAGTTTGTGCCACAGCACAGCTGCCAATACCTCGCTGTTAATCTCCACTCGCCTCTTTGCAGTGGCACTTTTGGATTTATGCAGCATGCAAATATCGACTATGTGGAGTTCTTTCAGCATGCCATTCGTGGCGCCAAGGAGTTCCTGCTGCACGAGAGCCCCAACAGCAGCAACAGTGCCCGGTTCCGCGTGAAGATCTTCTATGTGCTGGACTATCTATGCCGGGCCATTGTCTATAGCTTTTTGCTGCGCCTCATCTATAGATTTGTTGTGCGCCTGTGGTAGTTCTACATCCCACTAGATTTATTGTTTTTTTTTTACTTTCTTTCTCCAAAGTAGCTGCTTAGCACCCCCTCTGCCACCATAGTCGCACTAAATTTTAAAGAAAATATATAAATTTGTTTGGTACTGGTAAATGGCAGTTGTTTTTTAAATTGATAATTTTCAAATTTTGTAACGTCTTTTTTTAACCATCTGGCAACTCCAGCTAGTGGTCTAGCGCCATCTAGCGCATTTTGTGCAAAGTACGACAATCGGCTCATTTGCAGCCCTGGCGCACAGGGTTGCTGTTTGATTATCAAAAAAACAAAATGGTGGCATATAATATTTTTGTTTGGCCGCGTACATAAAAAAAATTCGTGTATAATTTGGCCGTAAACACTAAACCAAAAGTGAGCAAATAATCAAAAACGTACAAGAGAGACAGCGGTAAAGCGAGCACGGTGCCAGAAGAAATATAATTACACGAAATCAAGCAGCAATTAATACAGTTGATCATCGAACAGTGGTGTGGCAAAGGGTAGCGGCCTGCCTGCCTGGTGTTTGTTGGTACCGTACCCTCTTGGTGGGTCGATTGTGCTGCTCCAGAGGTGCCCCCCGAGCCACCCAGTGGTGGTTGGGCAACGGCATTCTAGGGTGGTGGCAGTACAGTACAGGTAGCTGCAGTCCGCCCCCAGTATCTCACACCAGCTGGAAGAGGCGATACCAAAACAACAACAGCAAAAGAGCAACCTGCAAACTGCATTGGCGGTTAATTGGATTAGTCCGTAGAGGTAGTGGAGATGGCCACGACACAGCAGTACTCGCTGCGGTGGAACAACTATCTGCGCCACCTGACCTACTCACTGGACAACCACCGGCTGAACGATGATTTCGTCGATGTCACATTATGCGTGGACGGCAGAAAGATTAAGGCCCACAAGGTGGTACTGTCCTCGTGCTCATCATACTTTAAGGAGATATTCAAGGAGAATCCCCATCCGCATCCAGTCATTATATTTAAGTTTATCAAATTCGAAGATCTCAACTCGATAATCGAGTTCATGTACCAGGTACGGTCATTACATTCCCTACCCCACTCCACACTGCATTCATTTTGTAATCGGTGAACCCCTTGTTGTGTCTTTTAGGGCGAGGTGAATGTACAGCAGGAGGCACTGCAATCGTTCCTGCAAACAGCCGAGCTGCTTGCCGTCCAGGGCCTTACCGCCGAGGAGAAGGAGAAGCCACAGCTGCCAACGTTGCCGCTCAGCGATCATAAGCTCATCAAGACCATACCCAGCACCATAAGAGCGGTCAACGATCAACAACAGCAGCAGCAGCACCAGGTTCCCAGCGTGGCACAGGCGCAGACAGCAACGCAAACCATCGAAATACCCACGGCCACACTGTTACAGGCAACGGCTGCCAGTCAGGTTCAGACGCAAGTGGCTGCTGCCGCTGCCGTTGCCGCCCAGCTTCAGGTCCAGCAGCAGCAGCAGCAGGCTCAGTCTCAGTCGCAGCAGCAACAGCAGCAGCATCATCATGTACAAACCAATCAAATACAACACATCCAGGTGCAGTCCGCGCCACTACCACAACAGCAGCAGCAGCAGCAATCGCAGCAGCAGCAACAGCAGCAGCAGCGCAATCACAGCCACTGCCGACAACGCCACAGCATTTGACCATTACGAATGCGGTGGCTCTGTCCGTGGCGAAGAAGCGTAAGCTCACCTTCTCCGATGATGATGACAACATCTACACCACCGAAACGGTCGCCTATGCCGGCAAGGATGACCAGACTATTGTGAAAAGTAAATCAAATAATCAAAAACGACAAATTAAAATCCAAATAAATCGTTGACCTTCTTGCAGCCACTGATATGACCTTCCTAAGGAGTGCCGTCAAAATGGATATACCCGACTATATTGTGAGCGAGGTGGATGATCGCCTATCGGACGGTGCCACGCCGCAGACGTCACAGGATGCCACTACCGGTGCAGCGCAGACGGTGGCCCAATACTCATCCGAATACGAGATACTCACTGAGTCAGAGATCGAGGAGAAATATCAAGCGGATGCGGAAAATGCCGAAATAGCCATCGAAATGAGTGAGTAGCCTCGGGCAGCACAGTATTTAATCATCTAACGGCACTCTCTTTTTCCCTCGCTCAAATAAAAGCCCGCCTGTTAAGCAGTGGGACGGGGGCAACATCCACGCCCCATGCAGTGCTAGAGGATGGCAGCCCGTCGGCAGTTCCCTCGACTACGGTGTCCTTGACGCCGGTCAAGGTGGACAGCAAGGGCAACAACGTGCCGCCAAATGGTAAGTGAGACATACGATGGGGTAGGGATTTTGTTAGGGATTTGAATGGATTTAACATAATTGATTGATGCATCAATTGCGTAAGAGCACACTTTTCATTTTGCGACTGGCTTTTGGCTCTGGATAGCTGGACCGCCACATTGCATCGCTATAGCCAGAGATCACAAAATAGAGTTACGAGTTAACAAAACAAATTAAAAGTGTCGAAGGCTACAATCATTTTTCAAGGTGTTCGAACGAGGATAACTTTTGTTTTAAATCTTTTTGTTTAATATGGAAAACTGATTTTTATTTTAAAATAAAAAATTAATATTTTTTTTAATTATAAAATTTCTTGACTTGAGTTGACTTGATTGACTTTAAAAATTATAAAATAATTAAAATAGAAAATTAATTTTGTATTTTAATAATTCAAATTTATTTAATTTAATTTTGAAAATTGAAAGAATATTTAAAAAAGAGTCTTGATTTTAATCAGAATTAAGTTGTGCTTCATAATTGGTACTATACAAAAGTAAACATTTTTACGATCCCTGGTTATAGCCATATTCGATATCCTCTCAACTATGTATGTAAATTGGTAACACAAGTAGTAGATCACACGATGCACATACTATGTATGCTTAAATGTATATTATGTATGAAAATGTTAGGCATACATAATAAAATTAGAAGCAGAAAAATCATATCACATTTTTTATTTATTTTTAAATTCGTTTTTTAGTGAATGTTGATTATTTGAATCATTTCTAAACTATTACAATGCTCGATGAAAGTTGGACTGCAGCGACTATTTAGTTTAAAACAAAAAAATTAACCTAAAGCACACACACACACACACAAAAAAGACAAATATACACACACACCATAAAAAATAAAAATGCCCCAAGATGTCATCGGTTCCTCCCTTTAAGTTGCTTCCTTAGGCTTTAGCATTATTGATTTGATTTTTAAGTTAAGTTATATTAAGTTTCTGGTGTAAATGGATGTGCCTAGCTAATTTGTACGACTAATATGCTCTGTAGATTAGTGTAAAACCGCAGCTCCAAGCTCTAATTATGTATTTAGTTTAGTCATTTGAATTTTTGCCCTGTTTAATGTATGTGTACCCAACCAATCTAAACCCAAACCCACGCCCCCGCCCCACCATTTATGTCGTAAGAGTTGTTGTTGTGGCTGTCGAATATGTCTTCAAAGGGTTGGTGTCGTGGTAGAGAGAGAGAGAGGAGAGAGAGAAAAGAGGGCGCAGATAGCGGTACATAGAGGATATATGTATAGGGGATGGGCAGAAGGGGGCCATCAAACTGTTTTGTATTGATTGTACGTATTTTCTATATATTTTTAGATTCGCCCAATAATAAGTGGACAGAATGTCAGTTTTGCAAAATGGTTATTACCACGGTTAATCTTTGGAGACATATTCGCACCCAACACACACCACAACCGCCCCGCAAATGTGATCTCTGCAATAAGAATTTCAAAAATAAATACAGCCTCCGCGAGCACATACGCATCTCGCACGAACAGAAGGTGACCATCAAAACGGAGAACTGATGGGCAATCTACACGACTGCCGAAACCTTCATCAGCCTCAATATGAATATGGGCAGCATACGAAACTAAATGGAACACAGAGAATGCGAGACACAGAGAGAGAGAGAGAGAGCGAGAAAGCAAAGAGAGAGAGAGATTCCAAGATATATATAAAATACTATATAGAGCATAACGTCCAAGTAGCAATAACAACTCAAAGATTACTTTTTCCAGTCCACACACAAAAAAAACAGTTCACCAAACACCAACCCATCATCCCCACCACCACGCCCCCTCCCATCAAAAAACTTAGCCAAAATTTGTCAAAAGAAAAGAAACTCCAAAATGCAAAGCAAAAGTGTGGAGTGGAGAAGAAAGAGAAGAGGAGCATTACGTCTAACAAACGACTAGCGATATGTGTCTAAAATAGCATTAGTTTATACACATCCATATAGTTACGATATACGATATATTATATTATATTAAGTTAAGGCTTAGGCCCAAGTCAGAGTCAGTCAAGAGTCAGTGGAGAGCTGGTAATCCCCCGTCGTTGACCAAGCCATTTATTGTATGTAAAATGTATTTTTTAGTATCTAGTACTTTGCTTAGTGCAACAAAAATCAACGTTTTTTATTAGATAGCAGAGTACAAATACCGACCATTATGTATATATACACACAAACACACACACACAGACAAATTGATCCTCTGGTGGCATCTCTTGTTTCCAGCAAAGGCTTTAAGCTAATCAATCTATTTATGTACTTTGCTCAACCCTCACATAATAAGCCCAATAATTGTACAAACAAAACAAAACAAAAAAAACAAAAACCAACTTCATTACCATTCATTCTATTTGGCCATTCTGTGTTCAAAGCAGAGAGATGATATACATACATATATCTACCGCAGAGTCGCATTGGAGGAGCAGGAGATTTTAATCGTTTGTAAAGTAGCTAAATTAGTTTTAGGCTTATCGGCCCCCTCCCTCGCTCCCCGCCACCCATTCGTTAGTTTAGTTGATTAAGCCACAAGCCAAGTGAAAACGGAAGTCATCATATGATAAACTGTACTTTAAGATTAGGTTGAACAAAAGTATTTTCGAATACCTGTATAAATCCTCTTTAAAGACACACACACACACACACAAACACACGCGTACACCCACAGAGATGCATACTAAAGATTATCTAGTTAAATGAAACCAACTCATACGTATTAATATAACGATCCACAAACGAGTATATGTAGATCTATGTATACAAAATATAGCTAGCTAGCGTTATACTATATCTAATGTATGGCCACTGTATGGAATGATTAGATTTGTATTTGTACCATAGAATGAAAGGTTGATACGATTTAAAAAGCGGTGCAGTTAAGTCCAAAAAAGTGGGTCTGATAGCAACACAAAAATATACCAGAAAATCATAATTATTTAAGTTCAGTTCAAATTTAATCTATGCGCTTAATATATTAAATTTTTTTTTTAGAGATTCTTTGATCGTCGTTCGGTTTTAATTGAAATGCCAAGATAAATATTTAAATACCTAAAGCAATGCAATTGATTTTAGTTTTAAAAAAGTATTAATAATATTTCATGCATAATAATCTAGAATAATTAGACGCAATTCTTTTGTTTTTTTATTGCCCCACCCACACGATTATACAAAGAATTTAAGCAAATTCATTGAGATTCCATACAGGGCCATAGTCCCATAGTCCGGATGGCCAAGCGTCGACTATATCTAGTGAACGAAGGAAGAACCGCAATGGGATATAGAGATTCCAATTCGATCGATCCCTCCCTAGCCCACAATAAGCCTAAGTACATAATGTGTATGTATATAATATGTATTAATAGATGAAACTACACGACTAGATTATCCAATTTAAATCGTTTTGCTAAAATGAGACAGACAGAGAAGGAGATATGACAAAGAGAAAGTCCGAGAGAGAAATAAACAAAATACATGTGTAAACCAATTAAACGAAAGAAAATCAATTATGCTGATCCAATGGGGGTGGGATTATAGCCGAGATATCTGTATATTAGATAATACAAATAATTTACACCTTTTTTTATATTTCAGCACCAAGTGGAATTGGAACTGGAACTCGATTAGACACTGATACGAGCACCGATCCACTTGCCGAGGATGAGACAGTGCCAGAGGTATACATGCCACTCATCTGTCACTTCTGCAAGCGACGCCTCAAGTCAACGAACGCTTTGAGGCGACACATCGCATCCAGGCACTCGGAGATACAGGACAAGCAGCACGAATGCGACATCTGCATAAAGAGCTTTAAGACCAAGTGGTCCCTGTCCACGCACAACTCTCGCTTCCATCGCTTTCTGCGCCAGAGCAAGGAGTTTATCAAAATCGAATCGGCTGATCACTGAAGCAAGTGGTTAAACATCAACTGAGACACCACAACAAGTATTTTCATGCCCGGTATATTGGCAGATGGAAGCGTTTCCGCACAACACTTCTCTTGATCAGTAATTCCCGCATTTCGTCCGCATATTGGCATGGGGAACTTTAATGAATGGCAGCCCGAATAGTAGAATAAACTGGGACCTTTCTTAGTAGACCAAATATCATAATCGATCAGACAATGGTAGCACTGCCAACTCCTATTCCTCTCATACTGAGAGCTTTCATTGTATAGTTTTGTGCCTTTTAAATACTTATCGATGTGATCGATTACCTAGCCAGTAAGGCTAGGCCAAGCAATGTAAAGGCAAATGAGCTGAACGCTAGTCAGATGGTTCACTAAGTACCCGATTAGTCGTCCAAGTAAAACTGGTTTCAAATTAAATTAGCCTTCCTTTGATTGATTTCATTTGGACTGTTTAATAAAGTCTTTATGTATTTATGCTATCGGTTCGGTTACGTGTTCCGCCTTTCTGCCTGATCAAGAACATATACTTTATGGGCTACGGAGATGCTTCCTTCTGCAGCATTTCTTAGTGCCCTCGCTTCAAGGGGTTTACAACTAGGTGTGAGTAGCGGGTATCTGATAGTCGGAATATTCGACTATATCGCGGCCCCCTGGCCACGGATCTGCTATAGATTGTACGTGTCTTAGTTTGGCTTGTATATTTGCTTGTGTTGTCATCTAATAAAAATAATGCATTATCGACCAATTTAGACAAATTTAAACCAATCTCCAACCACCAAATCTTTTGTACGCTAATCATTTTTGTTTGCTATCTGAGAGGAATGTGCCTCAGGTTCGATTAGGACAATTAGAAATGTATTGCGCAACTGGCCTTCACAGACCCGACAGCCTAACAGCAAACAAAACAAATTCATTTACTGCACGTGTGAGCTGAAACTGCATTGAAAACTGAGCTAAAATCAGTGAAAACAAATGTTTTTTTTGCACTTGTAGGACACTTCGTTGGTTAAATGGTAGCTGCCTTTCATGGGAAAGCATTCACTGTTCGTTCCTGTGCCACACTCAATGAGCAGATCAGTTCATCATGTAGAATTTCCTGCAGTTGGAAAGCATTGTAGTAGGGCGTCCAGTTCAGTGCAGATTCCAGTTTAAGAGGCATACCCATTAAAAAGGATTCTGTCCTTGCAACCCGACTGCTGCTGCAGATTCTAGGCCCCGTTCCGTCCCAATCCAACAACACTACCCCATTAAATTGATGTTTCTGTGTGTTTAATATCTTAACTACTGTTTCCATGTGCAATTGACGATCGGGAATTATTGCAAACAATTCAATTTTTGCATTACGTTTGGTAAAAGAATGAGAAAAAAAATTTTACAATTGCTTTTGCGTTTTACAAAGTCTTGAGGCCGGGCAGTGGGAATTGCTTGCTGAATGCGATGACAGACTTGTGGATCTGCTCGATCTTGGCCTTGATCGTTGCATCCTCAGCGAGGACCTTGTGATAGTCAGCCAGCTTGGGGCTGCCCGCAGCCTGGACGGCCTCGGCGCCAACCTTTAGAGCCGCATCTATGAAGCCCACCACCTGCTCCATGTCCTTTGCGACAAGGCCGCGCGTGGTCAATGCCGGTGTGCCCAAACGGATGCCGGATGGATTCAGGGCAGACTTGTCGCCGGGCACGGTGTTCTTGTTGCAGGCAATGCCAACCTCTTCGAGAATCAGCTCCGCCTTGGCACCGGTAAGGCCGGCCTTGCGGACATCCACCAGAACGAGATGGACATCAGTGCCGCCAGTGGCCACCTGATAGCCCTTGGCAATTAGTCCCTCGCACAGCACCTTGGCGTTCTTCAGCACTTGCAATTGGTAGCTCTTGAATTCGGCAGACTTGGCCTGCTTGAAGGCGGTAGCAATGCCAGCCACGGCATTGTTGTGTGGCCCACCCTGCAGCGATGGGAACACGGCCTGATTGATGCGCTCCTCCAGATCGTACAGCACCTTTTCGCCGTTGGGCTTTATGCTGCGCACACCCTTGCGGAAGAAGATGACGCCGGCGCGTGGACCGCGCAGCGTCTTGTGCGTTGTTGTGGTCACAATGTCGGCGTACTCGAAGGGCGAGGGTATATGCCCGGCGGCCACCAGACCGGCAACATGGGCCATATCGGCCATTAGATAGGCGCCGACATCGTCGCAAATCTGACGGAAGCGTGCGTAGTCGAGCAGGCGGGAGTAGCACGAGATGCCAGCGATAATGATCTGTGGCCTGAAGGCCTTGGCCGACTCGGCCAGCTTGTCATAGTCGATGATGCCCGTCGCGGGATTCACCTTGTACGGCATGCTCTCGAAGAAGATCGAGGTGGCCGAGATGCGTTTGGTGGCCGTGAAGAAGCCGTGCGTCAGATGGCCGCCATCGGGCAGATCCAGGCCCATGATGCGATCGTGCGGACGACAGACGCCCACATAGGCGGCCATATTGGCGGGCGAGCCCGAATACGGCTGAACATTTACGCCCCACTGATCCTCGGTCAGGTTGAAGAGTTCACGGCCGCGCTTCTGGGCCAGCAGTTCGATGCAGTCAATGAACTCGTTGCCGCCATAGTATCTGTGTGTGTATCGGTAGAGGATTTTGAGGATTAGATATGCTGCAGGACTATTAAAAATAATGCTTACCGCTTGCCGGGATAACCCTCCGAGTACTTGTTGGTGAGGCAGGAGCCAAGACTCTCCAGAACGGCCACCGAGGTGAAATTCTCGCTGGCAATCATCTCGAGTCCCTCGCGCTGTCGCTCCTTCTCCTTCTTGATGAGATTCGCCAGCTCCGGATCGCTATCCTCCAGCGTTGCCTGCAGCAATTTTTGATCCTCCATTTTCTGCATAGTGGAAAATTCACAAAAATTAAATACAATAAATTTACAAGTGCAGCAAATGTGATGCGATCAGTGCAACGATCGATAATGCTCTGACATTAAGTGCAAGACGATAACCGCCTCGACAACGATCCACAGCAGGGTGTGAGTGATCTATCTATCTGTTTGTGTGTTTTCACGCAACAATTGCCAACAACAAAAATATTTATGTTTGCAAAAATATAGAGTACACTCCCATACAGGGAAAGGGAAGGAAAGGCGAGAGCAAGCGGGTTCAATGAGTTCAAATAGCATTGGAAAAATTCTGCCGATAAGCAGGCTCTGATCCCGACAGATTGCAATGTGAAAGGATGTAGCCATGGCAACGAAATTTCTCCATCGATTAGATTATTTTTTTTTACTTATACTTGATTTCATATTTATATGCATCTGAGGGTCGCGACACGCCCCTTAGTGTCTTGGGTGGTGTCTTCTTATGTTTGGGCAGCGACCCCCTAGGCTGGGATTAGCCTTGAGCTTATCTCCGCTGTCTCCGTCTTTGGCTGGGTCGAAAGGTCAGTCAAGTGATAAGGCACAGCCCCCCCATAGAAGCTGACGTAAATAGATTTGTTATTTCAAATAGAAAACTCTAGAAATCTGAAAACCTACGAAAACAAATCCTAGAAGCCTACGAACAAATTTCTAAAATTAAATTAGAAACCTTCGTAAATCACAATTTTTTGATGATAGCAAATTTTTGTTAGTTATCTAAAGTGCAACAAACAATCGTCAGTATCAGCAGTGCTCTAACACATTAAACAACAAATTTACTTCTAGTTTAGTAAACAAAATCACAATGTCTACCAGCAATACTCTTGACTACATCCTCATCCAGAATCCGGTTAGCCGTGCCATCATTTATACCGGTGCAACAATTCTGCGTGCTGTTGGGCTACGTCCAAGAAAGATCATTGCGCCCCAGAAGATGGTACATCTAGTGGTGCCGCCCGGCGTCTGGCTGGGTGACAACTCTCTCGAGCTAGTGGCCGATTACAAATTTGTGCGCCTGGCTGGGCTGTCTGGCGCCTCGGCCATACTCATGAACGGTATATGCAAGTACATGCTGCGCAATATGATACTCAAAGATCAGCTGGAGGCTAAGGAATATGCCGAATGTGCAAACAGGCTGCACATCTTCAACTCTTTTGCCATTATGGTCATTCCTGTGGCCAAGTTTCCCGTAATGACCGGAACGCTGATGATTGCAGGAACGGTCCTATTCTGTGGATCGATGTATTATTGCGCTCTGACAGGAGAGAGGAGTGTTAGGATCATTGCCACCGCCGGTATCACATTCATGGTTGCTAGCTGGATTTCAGTGGTCATTTAGGATCGCGTCAACGTAAAGCTGATAAAAAGATCGCACTAGTCACAGCACAAGAAAATTCTTGTTAAGTACATACATACATATATTTTGTTACTGTACAAAATATTTATGCAGCTGTTGGAACATTATTATCCTTTCAGTATCCAGTTAAAAAAAATCAACGAAAATCTTATCAAAACAAAAAGGGATCCGAGGGTAAGAATAAATTTGTGTCTTTCAAGTTTTATAATCGCTTTTAAAAATATACACGTATTTATGTGCATATATATATTTACAGAAAGATGCAATTTGCTTTTATAAATGACAGACAATTTAAAGACGGATCTCTTGGCAGATATTTGAAGATAATACTCGAACATCGCTGGGTGAGAATGAATTTTATCTTTAAAGCGATGCATATAAATCCAATATATGTATATTTAAGGTTTAAAGGAGCTAAGTCAACTGCAGGGTCTAATCAGTTCTACAAAAACTACATAATCATCGCCAAAGAAAATTTTAGAAAAATCATTATAGTGTACTACCATGTTATATGTAAAGTAAAAACTATCTAAAATGAAACAGCAAAAAAATGAAAAATTCATAAAACACTAAAAAATAACACTAATAGTTCACACCACAAATAATCATTAATATGCAAGCACCCGATGGTTTGATTGGAAGCGGCCCTGAACCGGTCTGAGAACTCTTAGATTTCAGCAATTAATATTCGCACCAACACAACTATAATTGTCACTGGTTACCCCACGTGAATTCCAAATTGTACCTTGAACTAGAGAATTTGCGTCAATATATGTATATATGTATACCGCTTCTAATGCTGTTCCCTCAACGAATGCATTTGCATATATAAATATCCATGGAAGAGCAACTATTTGGAAATTCGTGAATCCCCTGGAAACAAGTATGAAATTCAATTTTATGGCCATTGCCAGATGTGGTGGGTTCTGTCGAATGAATTGTAACTCAGAAAAAGCTGAAACCAAAGAAATTTGAGTCGGCCTAAACGAGTTTAAGGCTGAACAAGCAAACAAAAAATTATCAAGTGCGATTATTTCGACTGAACAGCCCTCTACGGCTCAATTTCAATTGAGAAGGATCGATTTCAATTCGTTAAAAGTAAACTAATCAAAAAACAACACTTTTAGAATACTTTTGGACCGTATTCAGATAATAATAATATGTAATCATTATCACAATTTGCAATTTATAGAAATGTAAGACAAATGTCGTGGAAACCCTTAAGCTGGTTGTACACATTAGTGTCTGTGCTTTGTTTACACGCTGCAGAATTTTTCAAGCAGCTTTGGTCAGACAGAGGGCAACGAGAGCGAGAAATAGCCCAAACTCCAGCATGTGCATTTATGATTGTATGCGTGAAATGAGATCGATACGTCAACCGTACACATGGCATCGTTTACAACCTGCTGATTTTGAGCTGAATCACGCTACCATTACTCTATAGAAAATGTAATGTATCACAACTAATTCGAATAAAAACACATGGCATAGATGCTTGCGACTGAGTCGGCGTCGGCAAGCACATGTCCGACTACATCCAGAAAGCTCTCAAAACACACACAACACACACAGAACTAAGCGATATATACGATTGCAATCACATGCAAAAAAACAACACACGAATGATTATAATTTGCAGGTATTAATCAAATTAAATTTAGTTTGGAGAAGCAACGCTTACCAAGCTCAAAGTTGTGTTGTTCTTGCCTTCCGAATATCGTCTGATCGCGAATGGCAGAGTTAGCGTTAGCGGCGCTGTCGGTAACTTCTTCGCTAAAGCTCCTGCTCGGACCAGCTGCTGGCGCTGGAAAAAGTTAACCGCTTTGGTGTTCAAGTCTCTGCTTAGGACTGACGTGAGCTTTCGTGATAGTTTGAGGCTTAAGCGCTGCATGCTATAAGTTAAAAGAGCGTATTAATTCCAATACCTGAAATGTGTTGCGCGTGCCACTTACGTGTGTCTCTTCCCCTCTGCATCGACTTGCGTTCAGATCTGAACTAACAGCAAAGAAGTCGTCAGCGAACCAATGTTGTCGTGCTGATATTGAGGCTGTTGTGGCGACGATACCCTCTGACCTGTGCGTTGGGGAGTTCGGTGGTGATAATAATCCAATAATTGTGTTTACTTGCCTCTTCTTCCGTGCGACGCCGGTCTGTGCTTTTGTTTCTTCAGCGGGCGCGAGGGTGTTCGGCATTCGTGATACAATAAAATACAGCTGTTTTTGGTGGCGCTGCCAGACCGTTCATTTCATGGTAAAGCCTAGTACTCAGATCCAAAAACTGTTTGGTAGCGAACTCATGTCATATAATTCGCTAGCGGCCATGTGGTGTGACCAGAGGTGTGCACTGCATTCCGTACGGTTACACTGCTCAGACAGATGCTTGGTTTTGTTAAAAGTTAATGAAATGCACTTCTTCGGCTGGGGTCGCTCTTCCCCAGGCATATCCTGGGCTCCCCAATATTTTATTGGCAAGGTAGTTTGTCTGACTATCAGCAGCAGCAGATAGCGACACCGCCCGTGCCGACCACCGTGAGGACAACATGTTTGAAAACCATATTTGATTTATATTCATGAAAATTAATAAAAATAATATATTATAATATCCATATAATTGTCCTTCATATAGTGCTGCATTAATAAGTTTATATTTGTGTTCATTATTTCAATATCTCATTTTTTTTTTGCTCTCATATTGCAGTGGTTGCTTCGAACTTGCTAGCAAATTATATGCAATTTATATAACTTTACAGGGGGTAGAAAGATACCAGCAATTCCAGCAAATACTATCGGATACTTTTCTAGTATATACCGACCCTGTTTTTTCTTGAACTGAGTACTGCCTTCCGTACAGAGCCTAGAAAACAGTTTTCGACCAAAAAAATTTCTTATCGGTTTCATACGAATATCAACCCTGATTCTGTTCGCGAGGTGTTTTTTCGGAACTGAGTACTAGGCTTAAAACAACAGAGCTTTCTGATATTGCCACACATCTCACTGTTTGAACAGAGCTGCATCAGAGACCAATCGATGTTTTTGTGTTAGGCTAGTTGGCTCATAAATCTTTTCCCAGATCGACTCTGAAAGCCAAACTTTTCGCATAAGATTTTTATATCAGGTCTCATTGCCTTTGCTTGTAATGTAAAAATTCGTCAAATTTCAAATCAATTGCCAATTGCTGCCACATCATTCAACTTTAGTTAAAACATTGGAACAAGAGCTTTTTTGACAGTCTGGCATGGCTTATTTTGGCTCAAAACAAAACACAGCTGGACCGGCCCTCGAAACACGATTCAGTTGACTCCCAACTGCTTTTTGTGTCTCCACGTCCGGACAGAGCGCCGCGTCGGCGGCAAAACCCCAAAAACAACAATTCTTGGAATCCAACGGAACCGTTCGTTACTTTTTTGATATTGCTGTGCCGTTAACAACTTTTGATAGCATAAAGCGCGCGCTGACGAAATGGTTTTTTTTTTCTTTTTTTTGATAAAATATTCCATCAAAAAGTGAAATACTAAAAGAAGAGAAAAACTTGGGGAAAATGTATGAATGAATGAATATATTCCAACGTTCTGCTTCCTCTGCAAAAATTTGAAGAATTAAGAAATACAAAAGACAGCAACAACAACAAGAAAACCAGCAAAAAAACAAAACGCGAAAAGCCATAAAGAAAAGGTGAGAAAACAAATTATTTATTTTGATGTGCGAAAAAAAAGAGAGAGACACAAAAAACTGAAAAACAACCATAGAAAAGTTTTATTTTTAGCCAAACAAAAATTGTGCTTTATTTGTGTTAAACTCCTTTTTTTTCTTTGGTTTATTGTTTTGTTTTGTTGCGGCATCCACACTCATATTTTGTGCCTTTTTTTATAATAAATTTTTTTGTGATATTTGCAAATTTGTTGTTCAATTTTGTGATTTTTTTTGTACTATCGTTGAAAATAAAGCCCCCAAATTATTACAATAAAAAGTCCCATTGTTCTCAGTAGAGCCCCGGGGTTTCCGGGTTTGTTGACTTTGCCAGCTGCTTATTTGTTGTTTTGCGGATTTTCTCCCAATAAATAATAATGAAAAATATGAAAAACAAAGCGGGAATTGAAAAAAACAAAATTGGTTCCCAGAAAATCATTCTTGGAACACATTTTTTTTTATATATTATTCAAATAAAAACTAATTTCATAAAATTGCCAGCGACAAAAAAGAAATAAATTAAATTCGTGTGGCCGCAGAGAAAAGGAAAACAAAACAAAAAACACGAGGAAAAAAGTAATTTACATTTCGTTTTTGTTGTTTGCTGCCATATTTTGTGAGTAAGGTGAGTTGGTAATTAATTTTGCTGCTGGCCCACAAATACAAGAAAAAAATATACAACAAAACAAATGGAAAAACACAACTTGCAAATAGAAAAAACTTTACGAATTTCCATCCTCTGCACAGGCTTTTGTTGTTATTATGTATGGGTTCACATTTGAGGGTTTTTGGATACCCTTACAGGTGGTATTATAGTTATGCATACAACACGCACCTTAAGATTTTATTTGGCATTTCTGCCAATAAGCCGATTTATATTGAATAAAAATGACTAACAAGAGATTCCATAAAAGCTTTTCAACAAAATCGAGTTTCTTATGAAAATTCTCATTAACCTTTTGCAAGCAAATTGAATACTTATCAACATTATACATATGTACATTTTCCATACATATCTCTCTTAAAAGAATCGCAGCGTGGGGAATGGAAGGGGATCTAGGCTTCGGCTATGAGAAGAGGTGTGTTACCGTTGTTTTTTCTGGGCTTATCTGTTTCTCTTTCGTTTTTTGTGTGCTGCTGTGTCAATTATTAGGGGAAGAGAGAGGGAGAGAGAGGCCCCATCAGCATTTCCGCCTTCGGAGCAGAGAGGCGCCGCGTCAAACGCAAAAGCAATTTGTGAATTTACTTTTCTTTTTGCCTTTGCTTCTCTCTATCTCTCTCTCTCGCTCTTCTCTTTTTTTCCTTCTTCATCATCTCTCAGCGCACTTCATTTTTACAACTTTAATTATATGAGACAAAAACAAAAAAAACAGCAAAACAACAAAAAACATGAACAAAAATTAAAATTGCAAATCGCATTTGCCTTTTGCTGCTGCTGCGGTCGCTTTTTCTGTTGCTGCGTCTGCTCGATGCCGTTCGTTGCCATTTGTTTAGTCAAGGTATAACAAATATAAGGTGAGACCAGATACGCACACCGGATAGCCTACCCTCTTCCTCTCCCACGCGATCTTTTGGGTTCACACATTCTGAATTCTGAAATGAAATTAGAGGACAGGCCGCTCTCGTGAATCTGCCTTACCTTATTTTAAATGTAGCTATCGTGTGTTCGCGTTTTGTTTTTGTCCGCAGTTTTATTAGATTTTTTGTTTTCACAACGACATTCGCCTGCTGCGCCAAAAGAGCGGAAGCGAGAGTGGGACATTGAGAGGCGAGTGGGGGCCCCCCACAAGGTAAAGTCGCGACGCCACCAATCTGGTCGTCGCAGCAGCAGCAGCAGCATCGATGGGTGCGTGTACATTTGTGTGTGCGTGCCCACATGGGCCTCTCTACCGCTCACACAGTCTCTCTCACATACAGTTAAATTGCATATTCCGCTCTTCCCCAAAATTTCAAGTTCAATGCCCAAAACAACTGCAACAATAGCAACGGGGGAGGTGAGCGGAGGGCCTAAACAAGGGCAGGTCAGCAGCACACGCGTCACAGGTTGGATGGTGGGGGTTACGGCCGTGGGGTAGAGGGCGCGCTTGCCAGATCGCTTATTTGATTTTCCCTCTCTCTCCCTTACTTACTCTTACTTTTAAACCGTATTTTCTGTTGGATAGAATTATTGAAATTATTATTGAATTATTTAAAATATTGAAACAACCGTCACAACGCCCCTGTCGGGGTGTGTCATTGCACATACACACGAAACACACAAAAACACCAACAATAAAACAATAGCGGAAATACAAAAAAAAAATAACAAAAAAAAACTTCACAAATTCTGACACGAATATTGTTTTCTAAAGCTTTGTATTTATTTTGTTATTTTTGCACATTTTTCGTAATAAATTTGCCTGGCAAATTGCTGGCTTGTCACAAAATTATTTAAGCTTAACTTCTATTTGTGTGCAAGTTTTTTTTTCATCTTTTTTCTTGTGTGTACTGTTTTTTGTACTTAATAAGAAAATAAGAAAAATAATTAGTTTTTGGGGGTGAGGGAAACAAAAGAAACGCTTGAGTAAAATGCGTACAAGAATTTCTGCAAATAATGAAAAGATAAACAAAAGATTTGTAAAACAAAAAGAGAGCCTGAAGATAATGGTATGGAACTTTGTTTTCGCCGGGGGGAGGGTTAAATAGTCTTTGCGACACGTTTGCAATGCACAAATGCAATATAAAAGCGCAATCGAACTTTAAAAGTTGTCGCAGAATATGTATGTTTTTGTGAATATCTCAGGTTAGTTACGTGATTACCTCTGCTTTTCTGCCCAATTTAATGACATTGAATAGCGCCCCAAAAGGGTTTATCTTTTGTGTACTCTCTCTCTTTGCTTGGCTCTGATAATAGTGCATATTTATAATTAAAAACGGAACCAAAAAATGTCTGTGTACATATGTATGTACATATGTATGCATATACATATATGTATTTTTGTTTGTACATTTATTTGTTTGAGTTAGTGTGTTAGAGAGTGACAGAGAAACACGTTAGGCAAATTCGCTGATAACTTTTGAGCGAATAATAATGCAAAGGGGATACGAGACGGTAAAAAGAATGGGCCAAAGGCAACAAAAAAAAAGCAAAAGATTAACAATAGTAAAAAAGCATTGAAATCAAAGAAAAGAGTGAAACAGATCGGAGACGAAGAACGGAAGATAAAAACTACATATTTCCGTTGAATAAAAGCAAGCGAAAACAAAAGAAAAGAATCCGAGAAATAAACTCAAAAACTCAAACCCCCCACCCGCCACACCCGCACACCACAACGCTACCCAAAGCAGTTGGAAAGTGGAAAATTCTTGTTGTCTTCTTTTCGTTTCGTTTCGTTTCTATTCTATTATTTATTTGTTGTGATATTTATTTCGTCAAGGTTTCCAAATAAATTTATTTCGCCTTCAAAATCAACAGAAATACAAAAAATTCTACAAAAATTATAATAGGCAACAAAAATGATTTAATAATAAATATAAATGTGTGAGCACACAAAAAAAGAGAATAACAAGAATGAAGGGTGACTTAAATTTTCAGATACTCTCTCTTATCTATTTCTAAGGTGACTGACTGTAGGTTATAGGGTTCCGATTTCAATCAATTTTTTCGAAGCTTTTATGCAACCTGCCAGCTTTAAAAACACAAAATACGTTATTACAAAGAATTGATTTTCGATCTACAGTTTCTAGTTATACATATGATATAATGATCTTATACCATACATATTTTAGTATCTCTAAAACAGAAGGTATGCTTTGGATAAAATCTACAGATGGACAAGAGAACATGTCTTCCATGCCCATATTTTCACTGTGTGCCAAAAATTCTGATAAAATTCGTAATATCCTCTGCAAAAGCATACAAAAGAAATCGAATTTGAATCGAAATTATGAATCACAAAACGTTTTGTGGTTAACAACGTGGGGCTTGCCTTTTTTTTAAATTTTGTTTGTTTTTTTGTCGTTAATCTCAATTCAATTTCATTTTTCTCTCTCTCTCGTTTGGGGTTTATTTTTTTGTTTAATTTAATCACTTCCGTGGCATTGTGGCATGACACTCGTTATACCCACTGTATTTATGTATAAATGTAAATCGAATTTATTTTTCATAACTTTATTTGACTCGTATTTTTGAGCCCTGAGTATTTTGTTGTTGATTAAATTATTTTGCTTTGGAATTTTATTTTAACACGCACATACAAAAGCAATTACAGCAATTAAATCGGTTTATGTTTACATGAAAACTGGTTATTATACACTTGTGCAAGAAATTAGTAAAATGATGGCAAGATGGTTGGGTTTCTAAGAAACTCCGAGGATATCAAAAGCATCGGGCCTCAAAAGCTAGCCTGACTTTCATTTCCTTTTCTGTTGCATACTTTCGGGAGTCCATGAAGATTAACGCAGGTCAGTAATGAAAAAAGAGACAGGGAGAGAGCGATTGCGAGCTGTCTTTTGCTCGATCTTTACGCATAATTTACCGTAAGCTTGACTCAATCCAGACATTACCCTCTCTCACATTTGAGCCGTGCCATTTCATTGCCTTCTCCATACACCGCAACAGGTTCAGACTGCAAAATCCCATCTTTCCACCCGCATCTTAGGGACTATGCCTGTATGTAAATACACACATATGTACATACACACATGTGTATTTATGTAAATATTTATATGGGTGTCTTTGCAGAGAATTTTCACCCTATTGTTCCTCAAGCAGCTTTAGAGTTCCAGCTTTAGAGAGAAACGAGCAACACAAATCAGGGAGTGGAAAGGAACAAAAAAGTGAAATGCATAAAAAACATAATAGGAAAATCCCAAAGTGAGCGAGGGAGACAGAAAGAGGAAAATTTGCTGGCGAAAAGTCGTTGGAAACAACAACAAAAACAAAAAATAGAGAAAGGGAAAGAAAATATTAAGGGAAAAACACATTGCCAGGAAAAATAAAGTCGAGAATTTAATTTATATCCCCCGTTCCTGCTCTAACCGACTATCCTCACCATCTCTCTCTCGTTCACTGTAAGCTGGTGCCAAAGCTTTTATTTTCTCTTTGTTTTTTGCATTCTCTGATGATGCTTCTGCTGCTGCTCTTCTGCTTTTGTTCTGTGTTGCCCAGGAATATTAACAGTTAGATGCAATTTGTAACACACCTGAGGAGTGGATGTGCTGAGAGAGCTTTAGAGAGGGCTGTTAAAATAGTTGAAAATATGCTGGATCAGAAAGCAGTGTAAATGATCTAGAGTCTAGACTAAATTTAAAGCATCGCGAAACGGAAGCTACATAAAATAGAAGGTAAGGCAGTCCGAGACAGCGGGTGGACCTCTGTTTATACATTTGTATGTATGTACATATGTATGTACTAAAACATGTGTAAACTGTACTTACATATGTATGTACATACATATGCATTTGAGAGCATCGACTCGTAAGGGTATCAAAGTTGTCGTCACACAAACCTCGTATGTCTTTCTGGATTTGGTCTGGTTTCACTTTGCTCGTTTTTTGCATAAATATAACTTATATTTTACTATGTATAGTACATGTGCATACATTTGTACATACTATGTACATATGTATGTATATCTATATTCACATATGTATTTACACACACACAGTGAACACGTTTTTGTACATACATATGTACATCCATATGTACATGTCGTGTGTGATGAAAAAAAGCTGCACATGTGAAAACAAGTGAAAAAACATGCACGGAAAAACACCAGTGAGAGGGTGCGGTGATAGGGAGATGGGGAAGAAAGAGCCAAGGAAGGAGTAGCTGGAGACATGCACATTACAAAAAGAGTAAATCACTTTTGAAAGAACCGAACTGAACCTCCTTCCCCCGAACCGAACCCCGAAACATGGCAAATATCTCAATATTCACTTTGGTTTTGCCATTTCCCATTCTTTCTTTCGTTTTTCCCTCTACCCTCTACCCTCTTCCCAGCGCACCGTTTTTTATTATTTTTCGTTTTTCCTCTCTTCTGTTTCTTGGGGGTGAGGCAATAAGTCGGCCCTGCGACATTGTCTCGCACAAAAATTGAACAATTTTTTAAAATACTCGGTACTACGTATGCTACGTAAAAAAGAACGTAATAAATTACAGTCACCAACAAAAAAAAAAAACAGATTTTTTTTCGAAAAAATGTAAACTGCCACAAAAAAAAACAGGACACAGACAAGTAGGTGAAGCGCGATGCAAACCAAAATATACCCTCTATGCCAGAGAAAGAGATACCGGTAGATACTGAGTAATGGAGACAGTGGATACCGGTGATCTAGCGAGTATTAATCTTAGACAAGACAAAGATCAACAGCTGTGCAGTACGCAGCTTACCATGTACCATGTCATAAAGCCTCAAACGAAAAGGAAGCACGGGGTTCCGTGCGTAGTGCAACAGCTTTTTCACTTCACAAAATTTGTTTATAGTTTTATGCAGTTTCTTACTAAAAAGGAATAATGTAAATTCAAGATTGTTGAATTCTTTTAAATTGTACATTCATATGTACATACATATGTACATATATATTTAGGTACTTCGTTACCGTTGCTGACCTTAGATTGTGTATGTATGTACGTGTGTACATATGTATGCATGTATAAACTATACTTCTATCCGTTAAACACACATATACATATACACCAATCCCTATGGAGTTCAGCATACCCGATGGAGTACAAGTATACCCCTGGGTATATACAGATTCCCATTTCAAGGAGACAGCAGCAAACGGAGAGCCAGCAAAAAATTCTCTTCTCCTAACATCGTTCGCCGACTACGACTCCGACGCCGTCGTCATCATTATTATCATCATCATCAACGTTTTTTTCTCAATATTTTTTGTTGGTTTTTTTGTTTTTGCTTTTCCAGTTTTCCATTAATTTTTTAGTTGTTGTTCAACCATTTTGTTGTTTTTTGTTGCATTTCGTTATTAAAGTAATTTAAATGAAATAGTAAAAGTCAGTGGATATTTTTCCCAAGAGCAATCTTTGGGAAATTGTTCTACTTGATTGAAATATTTGTATGCATATGCATTTTGCCATTATCCCCATGAATACTATACATTTATGTATGTACATATGTATATAAGCTTGAAATATTGTGTGTAATACATATTTACATAGGTATATACATATGTACATATGTCCTATGAAGTAACAAAACCGATCGTAGAAGAAGATCAATCTAGTTCTGTCTTTGGTGCCCAGTGATTTCTGTATCAAGACTAATGAAATGATTTCTAGCCTTACGATTCGTAGAAGATCATTCCACTCTATCTGGGGATTTCGGCATTATGCACATAAGTGTTCTATCTTTGCCCGTTTGTAAAATATTTCATTCAAAGGTTTTTCCCGCAGGTAATATATCAGGCGTTTTTTTGTTGTTGGCCCTGTTCCGCCTGATTCCCGGGGACAATGCAGAAGGAATATTAAAGTTAACATTTTGCGCTGGCAAAAAATATGATAAATAATGAAAATAGAAACGAGCGAGAGCAGGATGAATCTCGGCACACAAAAATACCAGAATAAACAAACAGAGAGGGGGGGAGGGTGGTCATGTGGCATGGGGCATCCGATGCTGGTAACAAGAAACAAAAAACGAAAACCAACAAATAAGGAAAATAAAAGAAAGACAGCAGTAAACAAGAGACGGGGAGAGGCGGTACGTACTCGTAATATGAGTTAGAGAATCCATGGCGGGGGCTAACGTACTTACAGATACAGATACAGAAACAAGGCGCAGACAAAAAGATACAGATAGCAAATAACCGAAGAAAAAACGACGACAGTTTTCTTGATGAATGTTCTATGTCCCCCTCACTGCTACGCTCCGCTCTGCTCCTCTCCTCTCCTCTCCTCCCACTCCACTCCACTCCAAGTGGGGTTTTTCCCCACGAGTATCTTACATTTGTATCTGGGGCCCTGTACTCGGCAGCAGCAGCATCTTTGGCTTTTTCCTGTGCCGCAGAGCTGAGAGAGAAGCAGAGCGAAGACCAAGAAGAAATAGCTACTACCTCCACAACCCCCCCCCCCCCCCCTGCCACCCACCGTCTCAGAGATTGTGCAAAGCAGCTTTTCCTTTTTTTTCTCGCTTCGCAATTTGTGTGCTACCACCCCTCCCTCCACCCGTCTGCATCCTCTGTGTCTTCCCTTTTTGTTTTGTCTTATTTGATTTTTGTTTTTTCCTTTTCCAGCCAGGTTTTTTTGTGGAGACGCTTCCACGAAAGAAGCAGCCGCCACAGAGCTCCTCCTAGATCCCATCCCATCCTGCACCACCTGCTACCCCACTACCCCATGGATCTTTGATTCTTTTGACTTTTCCGCACTGCTAAAGTTACAAAGATCTTTGTGGCCCGACTTTATTTATTGTTTAGAGGCGGGCTCTTGAATCGATCTTGTCGAATATTTTGACCAAATTTATATACTAGCTAAGCTACTATCTAATGTGAGTTGCCTAAATCTGTGAAGGAAAAACTATACAACTATAGGTCAGTCGAAGGGCTACTTAGTTGAATCGTATTTATTTTAGTATTAAATACTTTAATTAAACTTGTAAATAGAAAAAAAATCTTTCTCGTATATATTCTGATCCGTAACTAAACTGATTGTTTCGTAAATCAATTCAAAAAGTGTTAAGTTAAAAAAAAAACTGCCTTACAGCTGTTTGCTAGCGATGCTGTCACGACTTGAAATCAATTCGAACTCGATTCGAACTAAATAACGTGCGTTTGTTCCCTTTGCTGAAAACAACAAAAACAAAAACAAACATCAAAATGTAAAAGATATCAAAAACAATCTGGTTTGTCGGGCCTAGGACTCTATTTATGGCCAAGTCCTGTTTTGTTGTGTTTTTATTTTACCCTGCACCCGCGCGCCCTCATCCTTCTTGCAGCTGAGGTTCAGCAACCTTGAGGTTATGTGCAGATGCGCTCGCTCTCTAGCCAGCAGCTAGCAGCTACAAAAAAATATGTTTCCCTCTCACTGTTCCCCCCTCTCTGTCACTGACCCTCCTCCATCTCTTAGCTCGTCCCCTCTCTTTGGCAATGTCCCACTCCTTTTGCCGTATTTCTGTGTTTGTGTTTGTGTGTGTGTGTGCCAAACTGGACGCTGCTGCTTTTGCTGCGTGTTCTGCTGCTGTTCTTGTTGAAATTATTAGACAGCGCCGCAACAAGAAGAGAACTGCAGGGAAAAGCTCTGCTCTCTAAGCAAGCAGTGGAAGGGGTGGAGAGATCGCAACAGAGAAAGAAGCTGAAAAAGTCAGCAACAACACGAACTTATGGTCTTAGCTTCTTATGCCGAAGCGTTACATACCCTTGCAGATGCATGCCACCTATGGCAGCTATACTTATCATATACAAAGTAACTCGATCATAACGGTTCTAAATTATACAGTGTGTGCAGTAAAAAAAACAAAGATCTATGCAAACTTTCTACATATATCTAATCTAAAAGCATATCTTGGAAAATAAAAGGGTATTACAAGCTGAAAAGAGCAACAGCGTACGCAGGCAGCAACAACAGAGGACGCTGCCGCTGCCCAGCATCATAGTTATAGAAGAGGATCGTAAGGTTTGTTGTTGTTCTTCTTCTTGTTGTCAGTTTGCTGGTTTTTATTTTGCTTTTGTTTTGTTGGAGGAGAGGTTGGGGTTTAGGGTGGTTTGACTTTATGATGTTGCGTAGCAGCTCTCTTCCTCCTCCTATCTCTATTAAAAGTTATTGTGAATTTGGCTGCCCAGGACTTGATCTTGGGACTTGGACAATTTGGTCGTTTGCACAGGCGCGCCTGCGTCCGAAAGCCCTGGCCTAGGTTGCTGCTTCTGTTGTTGCTCTGCTGGCATTTGGAATTCCAAAAACAAGACAAAATGCGCGCGGATCGAGAGGAGCAGTAAGAGGGACATAAACAAGCGCCCAAAGGCAGCGCAAAACTTGCGTACGCTCTTGCTGTTGTTTTTGCGTGCTCTTCTTGGCAATTTTCTTAATTTCTTTGCTTTTTTTATACCCGTACTCAAAAAGAGTTAAGGGGTATACTGTATTTGTGGTAAAAGTCGATGTGTGTAACACAGAGAAGGAAAATTTTCCGACCCCATAAAGTATATATATTCTTGATCAGCATCAATAGCCGAGTCTCTGTCTGTCTGTCTGTCTGTCCGTCTGTCCGTCTGTCCGTCTGTCCGTCTTGATGAGCGCCTCGTTCTCAGAGACTATAGAAGCTAGAGCAACGAAATTTTTTTTCCAGACTCATGTGATATCACACTGTTACAAGTGTATTTCAAAATTTCGCCCCGCCCCCTTCCGCCTTCACAAAGGACGAAAATCTGTGGCATCCACAATTTTGAAGATACGAAAAAACTAAAAACGCAGTATCGTAGAGAATGACCATATCTATCAGATTGCCGAATCTGAACCAGATCGGATCATTATTATAGCCAGAATAAAGAAATTAATTTTCAGTTGCTTCCCCCACCTCCTCTGGCGCTGCTTACGCTATTCATTCTCTGTCTCGCTCGCACACACTCTGCCCTGTGCAATGCGCGAGCAACCCCTAGCGGAGGAGATGTAGAATCTAAATGGTAGATGTAGAATATTTGTTCTAGATGTATTATCTACATTTTACATGTAGATGTAGTTAACAAATGTAGCAAAAAAATTTAAAATGTAAAATTTAAAATTTTTTTTTAAATTTCAATCATAAGCTCATAAATTTATATACTGACTGAGTACGGGTATAAAAGTAGAGTCGCGTCCAGAAGCGACTCACACGTTCCTTCTCGTTTTTAAATAATTTTTTAATAATACATACATATGCATGGATTCGAATTGCCCATCCACAATCAGCATTAAATGGGAAAGAGAGAAAAATGAATGCGACGACATGATGTCCATTAGTCCGTTCGTAGACTGGTGTCAGCATAACAGCTGGAAATAAAATGCACCAGCAGATATACATATTTTTTGTGGATTATTAATTCTTGCACATAACGACATCTTAGCAAAATGCTATAGCGAAATGACGCATCATTCGATTTTTGTGGGACACTGCCTGAAACCCATGTACCTTTTATCTTTTAGGTTTCCTCGGTATTTTCAATGTACAAAAAAAACACAAAAAATAAAAACATCTACCAATTTGCAGAAAAGCGAGAATCATAAGAAAGTATAGACTTTTCCCTCGAATCGCTTTCGAGTGCGCGAATTCTTTCAACCTTTCTTGTTATTATTCTACTTTTTTTATGGTATCTTTTCTTTTTGTTTTGTGTGTGTCTTTTTTCTGTTTGCACCGAAACTGTTTACTCATTTTGGTCGATGTCGTGTATGTTCTGCAAGTCGGAGAGTGGCCAAGTAGTGCAGCAGCTGTAAGCTTTGAAGGAGTATGCAAGCAGGGGAGTGGTGGGGTATTTTGTACATATGTACATATCTGTTGCTGATTAAAGTAGCGATTTTCGTTGCATGTCCAGTAATCGTTTATTTCTCGCATTAGGTGCTTTTAGCTACTGCCTCTCTTATCTTTGTGTCTTTAATGTAGACTCTACAGGTAGAGCCTTATAGAAACCGTATTCGAAAAGGATTCAGTCAGTTTAAGGTTTTTGAAACAACTTTGCCATAAGCGATCGAACACATTCGGCTTGTGCAAATATTTAGACACATAATTCTACCCTTCGTTTTCTTTTTTTATTTCTGTTACTGGGAATTTCAAAAGTTATTTCTGTTTATTAAACTTTTTTATGGTGCCATGAAATTTATTTGGGATTCAGTCGACGGTCAGGGGTGGGTAAAGGTGGGCGAGAGAACATAACTCCCAACTCTATAAACAAGGAATTAAACGGAGATGAACATTTTTTATTTTGTTTATTATACTGTGCACATATATATTTTTTATTACTATTTATCAAACAAAAAATGTTTGAGGGAAAAGAAAATGAAAAATATTGTACATATACAAAAAAAAATGGTACATATTATTCTCTTGTACCATTTGGTATACCCCCCGCGCACAAGTTCCCTCTCTTTTCGACCGCCTTTCCCTTTATCGTCGCACCACTCCCATGCTTTGTTTGCACATAAATTTATATTAAAATATTTTGCTTCTTTCTAAAGGAAAGCAACAAAAAAGTCTTTAAAAAACAAGCAGCAAAAGCCGTTACAAAAACCCAAAGCAAAAAAACTTAAAAAAAACCAACAACAAAAAAGGCCACGAAAAAACAAGATTGGAAGGTACGGAGGCTTCTCAGGGTCGAAGCTTTTTATACCCCTTTGCAGATTGATTGGTTTGGAAATATCATCCATTACCTGTACACAGTACATACATATTGTACATATTTATGTATATATCATCAGTTTTGAGCGACTAAATAGAAAAGGATGGAGAGGCGGGGACTCCTATTCATATTGGACGTTTATCGGGCATTTACTTTATCGTGCATTCAACCCCCTAACTCTCAACTATAGAATCTCGCCTATGAGGGTGCGCAGTCCGACAGTCGACAGTATTACAAAATTATACAAATTACATAGCACAGCTGAAAAATACAGAGCTATTACAAAGTTGTAAAAGGAAAATTACTTTAGGAGATGAACATGGAGAATGGGGCACGGACGTGTGTGCTACGAAAAAACAGCTAAACCGTCATATAGAACTTGTCGGAAAGCATGAGGGAATGTATGCATACCCTCAAGAATATTCTAAAAATAAAAAAAATTGTATTAATTATAACCAGGAATAAATTAAAATGTCTAGCAAATACGTTTGCCAAGATACATTTTACCTTTAATACTTTCGCTAACAATACCCTATATACATATATATGTATGTACCTCAAGACCCTGAATGACTCCAATATTCTGCTCAAACATTCAGTTGCCATTTCCAGTGTTTCCAGTTGATTGGTCAAGGAAACGTGCCTCTGCTCCCACAATAAAGTGCGAGTAATATCATCTTTCATTGGAACATAAAACAATATCCAGTTGCAAGCACTAGCCGTCGACATTGGGCAGTTGAAACCGTTCACATGCGTATTAAACATGCAGAACAGAACAGAAAAGAGCTCCTTTTTCCTGGTACTGGACTGCAATTATTGAGGGCCAATGCAACTGACTCGCCTATGCAAATGACTTGAGTGTGGGGTGGCGTGGCGTGGCAAGTTTCTAGGAAATGTTGTTAAGGACTTACAATTGAAAACTTTTAAATGTTATTAAATATAAAATTGATTGAATTGGAAATTATACCTATCGTTCGCGGTATACATTCATATCTCAGAGCTTCCAGACTCTTCGCTCGAATCTTTGGTTCTATGGAATATTTAAATAATCATTCATTAAAGAGTCCTAAAATCTTAACAGTGTAAGAATCGTATTCAATTGTGTTTTAAGTTTCATATATGATTTAAAAAATCTATCATTCTCTAGCGACATTTTTAAGGAGTATTCCAAACTATTTTTTGGCAGTCCCCAAGATTCCAATCCGAAACTTGACGCAGAGAAATTAGATTTGTTATTCTCAAATGTGTCCTCGTATCAGGACGGCATCGAAGTTCTCCGTCCCTTCATTAATCATAGTTGAAATTCCCATTCGCGTACTGAAACAAGAACGGAAAAAAACAAAAAAAAAGGTGGAAATTACTCGGTATATCTTGGAGTTCTTTTGGCGCGACGAGGCGAGGAGAGGCGCCGTGTCCTGTGTCCCTCTGGCAAGCATTTGTAAAGAGGAAATGAGAAAAATTTATACACATGTGTGTACAATATATACAAGAATTAATAATAAAAAAAGACAGCAAGGAATGGAAGGACAGGACCCACACACACACACACGATGGCTGGTCCCACATATGTATATGTTGAGTCCTCTTTTCGTTTTTTACATTCCGGAAATTTTTTTTTGTGGATGTTGTAGGGAAACTGTGTACCTTTCATTTAAGTTGACATGAAAATCGATATTTAAAAAAAAAAGGATAAAATTGCAGAAATAGGGTACTGGGGGAAGGGGGATTGGGGTAGAAAAGAAAGCATAAAAAACGTGAAGTAAAAAATTACAGCTTAAAAAGCAGCTGCAGAGAGAGAAAAAACAACTAAAAAAAAAAACAACTAAAAAAAGTGGATGGAATCAAAAAAGTGAAAAAAACCACCCATAAGAAAGGAAAATAAATGGAGAAAGACAGCAACTGAAAATAATAATAAAGAGAATGTTTTTCAAGGGGAGTGAAGGCGGTGGGAGGGACCGAGGTGGGGAGAAGGAGAAGTAATAGGAGCGGAGGATATGGAGGAGCGAAAAAAGCTGAAAAAAATACAAAAACACAAAAAACCAAACGAAATTAAATGAAACGAGAAACGCTCGTTATGCTTTTTGCCTCCAATGTTCTCTCGAAGCTTTTTGTGTTTTTATTTATATTTTTTCTCTGTTGCTACTGCTGCTGCTACTCTGTCGCTCCTCTGCTGCTGTAATGTATTTTTTTTTGTTCACATTTTTATTTTTCCGCTCGCAACCTTTTTGCGTCACAGAACCTCCCGCCGCCCCACCGTCGCACCGACCATCCTGGTCTTCTGGCCCGGTTATGCTGCTGAAGCCAAAACGACGTTTCTTTGCCTTTGTCCCTCACCCTCTCCTACCCTGTGTGTGCCCACTGCTTACAACGTACACAAGAAAAACACGAGGAAAAACACTCAGTCCGACACACGTACAACCGACCATGTGAATACCATCTTATTTACTTTATTTGACATCATTATGAACTCCCAGAATGTGAAAATTCTAACGGGTGCGAGCTTTGCCTTCAGGTGGCTCAAGCCGAAGTTTCAGAATCCGAAGTAGAAACGCAAAAGCGACCGAAAGGCACTGCCGCATGACGCGCGATGTTCAATGCAGGCATAATGATTATGCACTAAAAATGATTTTTCAAAGGCTGGTACCTAATGTTCTCGTCAAATACGAGTGCTGCATTCTCAGAATTGTGACTTTTATGCGAATTTTAATTGATTTGCATTTTCAAAGGGAACATGGAAATAGCTCAAACTCAAACTGCAAGGGACATAAAAGGGCTCAATACAAAAAATAGCTGGAACGAAAAAAAAATTAACACAAAAAATTAGAACTATATTTTGCAAGAAAATTTCGTAATTTACGCTACCACACGATGTAATATAGATACTTCATACATATGTGTATTTTCTTGTGTATTCTTAAAAAAACCGCTTAAATATTTTTTTCAGTTTGATACAAGCCCACACAAAAATTAAGCATACCCTGGCTCATCTACCACTACTGGGTACAAAAAAATACAAATAAAATAACAGCAAAAAAAGGGAAAAGAAAAAAACACAAAACGAAATCCAAAGAAGAAGAAAAATGTGATAAAAACTGAAAAATATTTTCCATGAGAAAATCCAAAAGAAGTAGAAGAAGAAAAGCGTCGAGAGAGGGAGAGGAAGCGAGTGAGTGAGCGAGCAGAAGGGAAGTAGTGAAAAGGGGGAGAGGAGAGATCCAAGTATGGGTTGAAGATGGGGGATGGGGTTGATGGTTGGGTCTGGCATGGGCTAGGGATTGGGTGATGTTGGGGCTTCGTATCTCTCTCTGTGTGTGTTCGTGAGTGTGTGTGTGTGTGTGTGTGAGTGCTTGGCGGGAAAAATATACTACAATAAAACATGTATTTTTTACGCCCCAACCCTACCCCATACCCTCATTTCTCCTCCTCTTTCTCGCCCATCAACCCCTCTCGGGCGTCCTTGTTTCCTTTTTTTTTTTTTTTGGTTGCCTCCGTTGTAACTTTTTTATTTTTTTATTTTAAGGAACTTAAATGTGTAACGGTTCAAGTAGATGTATGTGTGCAAGAAGTTTGTGTATGTATTGGGATCAAAAACCCTTTACAGTTAACCCTTGTCTGTGTGTGTGTGTGTGTGTGTGTGAGTGTGCTTTTTGTGGATTTCTTTCATTGCGGATGAGAAACGAAGTGCCAGTCAGAGTCCGGAATCCGTAACCGAACTCAAGTCCCAATCGCAGTTTGCCGGACATTGCGTTTTTTAATGCCCCACTATTTTGTACATCAATCATGACCAGCGATACCAACAGAAAAAAAAACGGAAAAGAATGGACGAAAATATTTTGTAAATGGACAAAAGGAAAGGAAAACTTTTTTGTTTGATATTTCGACTTTTAATAATTTGTAAGCTATTTTAAAATGTAGCAGCAGGCGTAAAGTTTACCTGAGCTAGTTGCCAGGGTTGCCAAGTCTTCGTTTCCTTTATTAAATAAGAAACAATTTTGGTTGACAACCCTCAAAGAATACGTCACCGCCTGCTTGGAATTCTTGGAATTTTTTCGGAAAACACAGTCACCGGGCTCCTGTCAGTCTGTGATTTTATTTCATAGGCATAAACTATTTCTGCTTGTGCGCTGTGCTTTCTGCTTAAAAATTGTTTATTTTGTAGAAATGGATGAAAATTCTGGTGCCGTACCGAAAAAGCTGCACATAATGGCGGAGATGAGTGAGCTCTGTGAGTCGGCCAACGATTCCGCTGAAAGTGTCCGTGGCAACGGTTCGGATTTGCACAGGGAGCCAAAGAACTTCTATCGTCATAAGATCGACAACACAGAGCTGCGCAACTACTGCCTGCGCCATGAGATGCCGCAGCCCGTCATCGAGATTGTGCAGCAGGGCGGCACCTTAGACGCACCTGAATACGTGGCCTGCTGCACGGTGGCGTCCATCAAACGTTACGGCAGGGCGAAAAATAAGAAGGATGCCCGCCAGCTGGCCGCCATCGAGATGCTGACCGTCATCTCAGCCGATGAGCAGGAGGCTCCGCTCAATGCCCCGAAGCACGATTTGGAGGTGGAACGTCGTGGCCCAACGACTCGTGGCCGCAAGCTGTGCGATGCCCACAACTACTACAAGAACTTCTTGCCGCACCTGAAGGCGGCTGCCTTCGAGGTTATCAATTCCGAGGACTACCAGAACGAAAAGGATCAGCTGCTGGCCCTACTGAGTGCCCTCAAGATCACACCCGAATTCTCTACTGTTCCGTCGACATCCGGGGTGACCATTGTGAAAGTGGAGCTAGATGTTGACTTTGATAACGTTTTTCTTGAATTTGAGAAAACGATCTGGGGCAATATGATTAGCTACTTCAAGGAAATGCTCAAATAATATTCTATTACATATTAAAACTAAGTTTGTTCTGTGTTATTTTTGCTGGCTATAGTATCT
Source organism: Drosophila subsilvestris (assembly GCA_035043285.1). NCBI lineage: Eukaryota > Metazoa > Arthropoda > Insecta > Diptera > Drosophilidae > Drosophila > Drosophila subsilvestris. The sequence continues at coordinate 6,138,015 of JAWNNB010000133.1, read as the reverse complement.
GTAAACACATATGTATATATGCACAGCATGTACATACATATGTACATATGTGTCTATATGTACTTCCCGATATCCTTTTTTTGTACAACCCTCTCCCTTTATGCAATTTATTTGCCAGCATTCTTAATTTTCTGCTGCTTTTTGTGGGGTTTTTTATTTTGGTTTATCGAACTTTCTTTTGGCATTTCAAGCAGCAGCAAAAACAACCAAGGAATTTTAGTGTTTTTTTTTTTTTTGAAGAACCGAAGCTATAGCTACTCTTGGTAGCTCTTTACAAAGGGTATACAAATGGCAAATGCAATTTTGGGTTTCTCGCATTCTCGCAAGCTTCTTGCTACCTCTACACCACTTTCTACCTCTTTCTTCAGCCTGTGTCTTTGTTGCCACCTGGCTGTCCCTCTGGCCCTCTCTGTTCTAACTCTTTTTCTGTGGCGAATTTTGACGAGTTTTTGTTTAAGGATTTCTCATGCTCTTCCTTGCTCCCATTCCCTCTTTACCTTTCTTTGTAAGTGTGTGTGTGTGTGTGTATTTGAGGACCATTTTGTATACTCTGGACATAAAACGCAGCCAACATAAAGTTCTGTTTCCCCATCTCCCCATCTTCTCCACTTTTTTGTTTTTTGTTTGTTTTTCCTATCCCTTCTTTTCTCTTCGTATATTAGTACTAAAAGTAAGAATGCATGGCAAAAAGACACCCAAATAAAAAGGTAGCAAAAATGTTTGGGGGCTAAAATTCTTGAAATTTATTACTAGAATAGAGTAAGGGTTACACGATAAGAGGGTGAGGGTCAGAGCTGAGCTGTGGGCGATGGCAAAGTATCGCCAAAAACCCAAAACCTAATCCTAACTTTTATCCTTGTTTAACAAAAAAAAATGCATAAATATGTATGTATGTACATACATTTGTATGTAAGGTACTGTATTTAGTAATATGTGTGTAGCTTTTGCTTAGAAAAGATTCTAGAAACCATTACGACTTACTGCAACTGGAATTCAATCCATAGCTTTTCGACAAATTTAGGTATTCAGATTTACGCGTGCCGAATGCCATTCGAGTGCCATTTACTTATGCGAAATTTGTACGCTCACGAACCAATGTGCCACGAATGCATTCTAGTGGAACCACCAACTCGCTATGGCCTTACAAGGAAATCAGTTGCCCCCTTTAAAACAACTCCAGAATGTACAATATTTTGTGCATATATGTATGTACATATCTGATAGAATCCCCAACGATAATCGCATCAAAGGTGAACGCCAAGTGGGCAGGCCCCTCCGCTACAACGATGGAAATCAATTTATTTCGAAATACAATTACAACGAATCTGTGAAAAATCCCACAACAAAGCGGATTTTATAATTGCTCTTTTCATTTATTTTTTTCTTCTTCTTCCTTTGTTTTTTTTTTCATACGTTACACGATATTTAAGTACAGTGACAGATTGGGGCCTGTTCCTGGTCTCGGGTTATTTTTATTAACGCGCCAACTCTCTCGATATATGAACACACCTATGTACATACATATATACATTTGTACATACTACTCGTATTCGTACCATATACTCAAACTCTATGTACTATTACATTATGTATGGGGGGAAGCATGGGGGCGGTTGGATACCCGTATATGAAATGGTCGGAAAAGCGACAAACAAAATAAACTTTTACCTGGCGCATAATATTTTCTCTTCTCTTGTACACAAAAAAAATTATGAAAATTTTTATATGTACTGTATGTATGTGAAAAAAAGAGAAGCAACGGAGAAAACATCAAGTGAAGAAAAAAAAAAGCACAGCAAGAGAGAGAGAGAGAGAGAGGGGGCAAAATATAATAATAAAATGAAAACGAGGACGAACATTTTTATGTTGCTGCAGTCTGAAAGGAAAAACTCCCTCCCTATCCCTTCTTACCCTTCTCAGATCCTTCACTCACTGCAAGCAACGTTTTTCGCTTTTCCTCCTCCTGCCTCATGGAAAAACCTTCTCTATAGTCCCCACCGAAGTCATTGACGCTTCTTTGTTGCTCGAAAAAAATCTCTCTCCTCTCTCTCTCTCTCTCTCTCTCTAGATGCTGGGACCCAAGCTTTTTTGATCAGTTCCCATGCTGTGGAGCATAAAGGGAGAATTTTGATTATTTATTGAATACATTTTGTGTGAAAAAATTTGCCATAAATTTAATACGGAAAATACCTTGAAACGTGAAAAAAAAGAAAGAAAACAAAATAAAAAAATTTCACATCCCAGGCCTGCATACAAAAAAGTTTTTCATTAATCATTGAACAGTTGGGTGGACTCCGACTCCGACTCCAGCCCCGATTGACATTTACACGGTCACAGCAAAAGTTCCAAAAAGGATAACAAGTTTAACCGCTTAATTCGAGTATAATACTCACACATTGAACGAGAGAACAAACAAACAAAAATACCATAAATATTTTTATTCATGCGAGTGTATGCTGGTATGCAGATATGTCGTAAAATCTGAATGTAGTTCTTAATTTAAAGTAAATTCTTTAATTGATAATACAAAATAAAGAACTCTGCTTTGAGAGTTTTTTATTCAATGGATAGAAAGAGTTTTCTTTCGATGTAAGTCTTTCTATTGGATAGCTAAATTTAAAAACCTCGTTTGTGTGAGACTTTGCCGCCGTCTGTCTGTCTGTCCGTCTGTCTGTCTGTGGGTCTTGATGAGCGCCTAGATCTCAGAGACTATAAAAGCTAGAGCAACCAAATTTTGTTTCCAGACTATATCTCAACAGATGTATCAAAAAAATGTAAAATTTTTATACTGACTGTGTACGGGTGTTAAAGTAGAGTCGCGTCCAGAAGCGACTTACACGTTCCTTCTCGTTTTTTTTATGGTAAGGTTCTGGTGTGGATTTAATTCACAACAAAAATAGCTACCAAACAAGCTAAAAGTTGTCAAATGAATGACACAGGTATGATGATTTGGTGACATTTACATAAGGACTGGCGTGTTTTTAAATTTTGATAAACTACATACAAGTATTAACAAATTTCCATATTTACTTTAATTCCAGAACAATTATAAGTTGTCACCAGCAGCAGCAACAGCAACAACAGCAGCAGCGGCAAGAGCAGCAACAGAAGCAAGAGCAGCAACAGGAGCGGCAGCAGCAGCAGCAGCAGCGGTCCGGCCTCACCATGCAGCCGCAGCAGTACTGCCTGCGCTGGAAGTACCACCACAGCAATTTGCAGATGATGTTCTCGCAGCTGCTGGATCGCGGCTGCTTCTGCGATGTGACCCTGGCATGCGAGGGCCAAATGATACGCGCCCATCGCGTGGTGCTGTGCGCCTGCAGCACCTTCTTTGATTCGGTGCTCACGAGCTATGCGAGCGAGCGGGATCCCATTATAATCATGAAGGATGTGACCTTTGCCGAGGTCAAGTGCCTCATCGAGTTCATGTACAAGGGGGAGATCAATGTGGAGCACGTGAGTACACTGGCAAGGAACACCGGAGTGCCCCCACTCATGCTCATCAGCCTGTTTCCCTTTTCCGTTTCGGTTTAGGCCAGCCTACCGTCGCTGCTGAGAACTGCCGATGAGCTGAAGATCAAGGGTCTGGCCGAGGTGAGTTGGCGCGACGACGAGGATGGTCCGCCGCCGCCCATACCCGCGGCCGTGTTTCTCTCGCCGCCGCGCAGTCTGGCCGAGAGCTATTCCCAGGACATGCTGCATCACCAGCAACAGCAGCAGGCAGCACCGCAGGCACCGCACCAAATGGGTGCCACTTCAGAGAGGGATCACGATCGGGAGCCCTCCATGGAGAGTATGCTTGGCCGTATGCCTCCGCAGACCCCACAGCCAGGAACAGTAGGGGGAGCAGGAGCCAGCAACGAGCTGCAGGCGGCCGTCGCACCCGTCGAACATTTTATGGGACCGAAGCGCAAACGAGGACGTCCCCCACTTGACGATGCCTACGATGTATTCAATGTGTAAGCAGTCAGATCTCAGAGATTCCCCCCTCCTCCTCCTAATGTGCCTTCTCTCTCCTTGTCTCCCCTGCGCGGAGTAGCCGCAAGCTGGTCCACTATGCTGCCAGCCTGGAGCCCGCCCAGCGAGCATATTTGGAGTCGGCCCGTCACTTTGCCGAGGAGCCGCCACAACAGCTTGCACCACATTCCAGTACGCTGGCCTCCCCGCCTGCCTCCACCTCCAGCCTCCTGCCCAAGCAGCGACAGCGCCACCGCCATCATCAGCAGCAGCAACAGCAGCAGCAGCAGCAGCAGCAGCAGCAGCTCCAGGCTGGCTCTGAGCAGGACTCGGATGCAGCAGATAGGGCCAATGGGCCAATTCAACGAGGCAGCTCCACGCCCAAGCCCAGCGAGGCAGCCAAGCATGTGCTCGAGGCCAGGAATGAGGCGGATGAGCAGGTGCTGGGCACCTCCACAGTGGGAGCGGCCTCCAAAAAGCTGGAGAAGATTAGCGAGCGGCGGGAGCGTCACGGCAAGCTGCGCCACGCCCGCCGCCACTACGCTGGAGGAGATCATGAGAAGTCCTCCGAGAAGCGTCACTGCGAAGAATCAGACCAGGGTCAGAGTGCCAGTGCCAGTGCCAGTGCCCTGCCGCAGCCCGTGGAAGAGATCGAGAACGAGCATCTGGTGGCCAATCGGGCCGAGTCGCCCGCTGCCCGTTGCCCATCAGCGCTGGTTCCAGCCAGCTTCAGCCGCAAGTACGAGTCGGGTGTTGGCGTTGGCGGTGCCTCCGCAGGCACTGGCGGGTATTTACTACACGAGCATGGCCTGCTAATGCCCCACGAATTTTCACCGAGTGTGACCAGTGCAGCAGCGGCCACCGCTGCCGTGGCCGTGGCAGCAGCTGCTGCGGTGGCCGCCAGTGCCACTGCCAATGCCAATGCCAGCAATGGAAGCCACAGCCAGATCGGTGAGCAGGGGGAACTGGAGGATTACGATGCGGCCGAGCTGCGTCTGACCAACGAGGAGCTGTCAGAGTGGCAGGACGTCATCAAAATGGACGACTACTTGGCCAAGGGACGTCGTCCGCAGTTCTGGGAGGAGCCCTTTACCAAGCGCGTAAGTCTCCAATAACCTCACCAATTATGTATTGAATGCATTTCTCATGCGCATTCCAGGTGCTGGATGCCATCAAGAACAAAAGACTTGAGATGAAGAAGGCCGCCCGCATTTTGGGCGTTTCCTATGGCACACTGTACGGGCGCTATCGCGAGGTGTATGGCTGCCTCAAGCATCCCTACAGGTGAGCAGACGCCCACCACCATCTCCACCATCAGCCATGTCATCCTAGTCCGGCACTCCTCTCCACTCTTCCACACAGCTTCACGAACTATCGCCACTTTGGGCCATCGCCATCAGCCGCTGGCGGCCAGTTGGCCGTTCAGCCTCGCTTCGATCTGGGCCTACGCGCTGTGGCCGCACAGCCCTCACAGTTGGGTGGTAAGACAGTCTAGCAATGCGTTCCCCCCAGCACTTGCTCAATCAGCCATGTATTTATTTTTCTAGAACTAGGAAAGCTAAAGAAGGATCTGAGCGAGCTCTGGACTCGTCCGCAAATATGAGAGCCATCACCAACAGCAGCAACAGCAGCAGCAGTAGCAGCAGAAAAACCAACGAAAAAGTCTCGAAATCTCAAGCGCCGCCACAGGGCTGATTTAGGATAGGGGAAGATGCGGTAAAAAGACACAATGATCACGAGGCTAGTTGAAGAGCGGGAGATGAAACCTTTCCAAAAGCAGATTCCCACATTAATTTTTTTAAATATTTTTTTTGTTTCTCTTCGTGTTAAAACCAATAACAGACCAGATTTAATATGTCTGCTAGGGGGGATCTTAATATAATTTAATAATAAAATATACATATTATATATTATGCACACACACACATATACATATGTATGTATGCATATTAGCTAATGTAAAGTACAGGCATGGCGGTTGCTGTACTAGAAACGGTATTAATCAGCATTCAATGTGAATTAAAAGCTGCGTTTAGCAGCGTGTTTCTTTTTTGGTAGTGAAATTCTGATAATACAAAAACTATGAAATCTAGTTAATCACATAAACATAATAACAATAACAATAACAACTGACAAAACGGGCAATCCGCAAAACAGTATGGACAATTGTTTGTATAAGTTAACAAAAACACACAAAAGAAACAACAACAAGCAAACAATATGTATTACATACAAGAAATATGTTTGAAACGAAATAAAAAAAAAAATATAAATTTAAATTAATTCTAAATGCGATAGCACGCGTTTAGCGCGTGACCTTATTTTACTTGAAATCCCAGAAAAACACTGGATGACCGTTAACGGTTAAGTGTTAACAGAGTGCTGTTAGTCAAGAATGAAAAAATGCTCATAACAGCGCGCTGGTAATCATTGCCGTCTGTCTATCGCACAAAAATATCATCTACAAATTATGCTATCGATGGTTGACTACTATCAAAAAGCTTAAAGCTGCGAATTTAGCAAAAACAGGCTCAATTATTGCATTCATATAATATTTATATGTTTATGGCTTAAACCTTAACAGAAACTATTTTCGCTTTTGAATACGAAATACATTTCATTCATTTATTGTATGAAATATACAATTTTAAAGTTACATTTTTCCGCGCAGTACTATCGATTGTGGGCAGAAACCGTTCAATGTTAGGCTATCGATAATATTGATAGCGGCGCCAAAGACTTTTTTCAAAAACTGCAAAGAGACGTGTGCTTTTTTATGTTTAAGATACCTAAAGCAGACGCAGGCGCCCACTACTAGCAGGCGGCCTACTCTTCACTTGAATGATATAACTTTTATCGCCTCCAGCCGATCGCAAACGGGCCATATCTATTATGGCTTCTCCCTAGGGGTAGGGCTGGTCTGGTCTGGTCTGGTAAAAACCCAATCTTACTCATCCATAAAAAATTAGTCACGGCGTCACTGTGGGATTCTTTCCACCTTTTCGCCTGGCTCGTAGCTAGTGTAACCTGATGCCTGGCTATGGGGCAACACCTGAACAATTCAGGGATCCACGTGAAGGCTACTGCTATAACTGGCGATTAGTTCTTTGGGGGGTAATCTACAATGCATACATATATATGTACATATGTATGTAGGTATGTACAATATGTTTGCTGCCATCGAAATCAAATGAGAATTTTGCTCTGATTTTGGCTGAGTTTTTGTTTATGACGCCCTATTGAGCGGTTGTCGATGGGCTGCTTCGGCTTTGGCAACATTCAATTTACGCACAGTTTGTGTGATAAGATAAAAGACAGGGGGCGGGTGGGGGTTTACCCACAACCTTGCCCCGCCCGCTAACTATACTCCCATACTTCTAGTATATTTCTAGGTAACCATACCCGTACCCGTACTCGTATATAAAACAATATCGTCTGATTTCGAGCTAGGCTAGCGTAGCCGGGTCCGGTTGCGGCCCTGCGTAGCTCATTGCAGTCGCTCGATTCACGAAATTCGGTCGATAATTGCGGTTAAATTAAAAATTTGAACGGTTCCGCATCCGCATACAAGTCCAAAGCGGACGAAACGGATCATTCAAGATCGCCTTTAACTTTTATATATACATTTTTTTATTGTTCTCTCTTTGTTTTTTGTTGTGTCAGAGGAATGCAAATGCATTCCTTGTGGTTCAGTGCCATAGTGGCGATGGTGGTGGTAATGCTGCTTGGCTCCACGGTTGCCTCCACGGAAAGTGAGTCACGCAGTTTTTTTTTTGTTTTCCTTATCAATCTGATAGTGGCTGTCGAGCACGGGCCCGGGTCCATTGATGAGTGTTTGATGGTTGTTTGTTCGAACAATTAGAAATTAAATATCAAAATTTTTGTGCAGAAAATAAATGCATGCAGCTTATTTGGATGGGGATATATGTACATACATACATATGCGTAATGGAATGCCATTCTATTTTTGTGCGCATGAGTAACATCATAAAAGAAATAGTAATACTCGTAGTATTACTTACAATTACACCATTTCGATCAACGATCCATCCAAACAAGTTTCAAAGATTACTGAAGGGAACTTTGTCCCACCGCAAAAGTTATTCGGTTATTGCAATTTTTGTTATGTTAAATTTAGCTTATGGTATTTTTCATATTAAGTTAAACCATTTCCAAGGCTCTGGATTGTCATGAATGCCCGTAAACATATTCCATATTAATGGCAATAGCGATAACAGTTTGGTATCTTAAATGGAATATTATTGGCAGCTTATTCCCATAAAAAATTACGTTTTATGCCGCATAGATACATATTCTATAATTCCTTCCTTCTCGTGCAATCACAGGCAACAACTCCACCCAACTGCTTCTGCAGCCAAAGGTTGTGGGTGGAACGGCCATCGACATCACAGCAGCCCCGTACACAGTCTCGGTGCGTTTGACGTCCAGGGATCGTCGCAAATTCGGATCGGGTCACATGTGCGGCGGTGTGCTCATCTCGCAGCGCCTGGTGGCCACGGCCGCCCACTGTTGCTACAAGTAGGATCCCCTCCCCCCGCCCAAATTGGCGTACAGCTTTTAATGGCGAGTTTTTCTTCTGTTCACAGCTCGGACACCAGCCAATATCGTGCGGCCGGCGAGTACGTACTGGTCATGGGCGGCACCCATCTGGCAAGCAAAACCGATGAGACGCTGGTGTACTATGTGCAGCAGCTGATCGTTCACGGCAGCTACGACCACGGCTCGCTGACCAACGACATTGCGCTGATGTTCATCAATGGCTACGTGCCCTGGACGTGGCCGACAGCGAAGGCTCTGGCCCTCAACAAGCAGTCCCTGGATGTCGGCACCGCGTGTGTGATCACCGGCTGGGGAGTACTCATCTCAGTGGGTTGACGCCATCATCGAGTTTCATTGTACAGCATTCATTATTCGAATCTTTAATCGCAGGGCGGCTCCAGCAGCAATACGCTGCAGACGGCCACAGTGCCGACGGTCAGTTATCCGACCTGCTACTTGGCCTACCCACCCTACGTGCCCAGATCACAGATCTGCGCCGGCTACACGAGCGGCGGCATCGATGCGTGCCAGGGCGACTCCGGGGGACCGCTGATGTGCAACAATCGGCTGTCCGGTCTCGTTTCCTATGGCGATGGCTGTGCCAAGCCCAATGCGCCCGGCGTCTACACCAATGTGTCCTATTTCCAGGGCTGGATTGTCCAGCAGAACAGTTCGCTCAACTACTCGATTTACCGCAATGGCGGCGCGGGCCATGGCCACAGCGGAGGATTCGCCTTTGTGCTGCTATTCGCCATCCTTGTAGCCGCTGCTGGATCATTGCGGATGAGGGGGTAACGTCTGTCCGTGTTTCGATAGCAGATTTAACACAATTATTTATGTATGTAGGAAAATAAATGAATTTAATTAACATGGAGGGAATTTCCAACTGTCGGCGCAGCTCACTTCACTCTGTTGAGTATATCGATAGGTCGTGCTTGCGTATCGATGTAACATCGATTCATCCATCAGCTGCCCGGCAGCTTGAAAGGCAAAATTTTGTTTATTTTTGTTTTTGAGTGCTAGTTAAGGTAAAGAAACAAATATACAGGGTGCCGTGAATAATTGTATGGAATTGTTACGATGGACACACCGTGGCAGCTGCAGGTGCTCTTGCAGATGCTTCTATCGTGGACATTGGCGGCCAACGGGCATCGTGAGTTGTTCCTCGATCCCTCTACAACAGCAACAACTCTAAACGTGCGCTCCGATGCAGGCAAGTTCGTGATGCTGCCGAAGGTGGTGGGCGGCTACTCGATAACGATCGAACAGGTCCCGTTCCAGTTGTCGGTGCGTCGCCGGACGATGCACGAAAGGTCATACGGATTGGGCCTGATCTGTGGCGGGGCATTGATCTCGCAGCGTGTGGCCTGCTCGGCGGCCCACTGCTATGCCGTGTGGGTACAACCATCTGCTCCTGTGTGTGCGTCTGCCAGATTGGGCACCAGTCTCACCTTACCCTTCCACCCCCCCCTTCTCCCATCGTAGCAACAACACGCACAACCCGGTGAGGTTCTACGATCCGACGATGTTCGTGGTAGTGGCGGGCAGCACACAAATCGACCAGGCCGACAGGAACACCAAGGAGTATCTGGTGCAGCAAATAATAGCCCACAGGGACTACAATTCCTCCACGCTGGAGAACGACATCGCCCTGCTCTTCCTGAACGGCTATGTGGCGTGGCAGTCGAGGGCCGTGCGAGCCATTCCACTGGCCACCAAGGCGCAGCCTGAGGGCACCACCTGCCTGATCAATGGCTGGGGTAAGATCACAATGGTGCGTTACCCCCATACCCTTCGCATTTCCTCCTCGCCTCCTCACACTCGGCTGCGCATCTCTTCCCGAAGGTGGGCAAATCGGCGTCACTGCAGCAGGCGCCAGTGCCCATCCTGAACAAGAGCCTCTGCCGGGCCATCTACATGCTGCCGGTGTCCCAGCTGTGTGCCGGCTTCATGCAGGGCGGCATCGATGCCTGTCAAGGGGACTCTGGCGGTCCGCTAATCTGTGATGGAGAGCTGGCTGGGATCATCTCGTGGGGCGTGGGCTGTGCGGATCCCGGCTTTCCCGGCGTCTATACCAATGTCTCGCACTTTGTTGATTGGATCAAAGCGGTGAACGCGTCGCTCGACTACTCAAAATACTCGGTGATGGGCTCTGCGGATCTGGCCAGCGGTGCCCAACGTACCTGGTGGCTGGCCTTGGCGTTTCTGCTTATCGCACTGGGCGGGGGCTGGAGTGGGGGCGGGGCTGATGATGTGTGGGCCAAGATATGAAGAATGTTGGACAGCAATAATAAAATCATGATCCAGCTTGTCTATTCAGTCATTTATTAATCTAATCATCTCCGCAAACGCAAACGAAAACGCACACACGCATTCGCAATTGTGTATCGATTGCCCAAGCATAGATAGATAGAGAAATCAAATTGCCGTATGACTAAAAGGGTGACACAATAACCATTTATAATCAGCCACAAGGACTGGAGCTGGGAGTGGAGTGGGACTGGGACTGGGACTGGCTGCGCCTGCCACTCAAGATCAATGACCGAGAAATTAAATTCCAGAGACCAACACCTACCTCTAAGATCTAGCAAACATTGCTTGAACTGCTCGATTTTGTGAGTGTATGTATTATATCTATGTATATTTTTTATTCCTGGACAAGAGAGCATAAAATATAGATATGATTGTTATCTAATGATATGCCAAATCAAACAGTAATTGGATCGTAAATATGTACAGACAGAGTACAAACCTGACATTTCCTTTACCATGTAATCAACCTCGAACCTCTTCAAAATATATTTAGTACTTATATATATATATATATAAATTTTATAATATTTGCTATTGATATTTTAACTTAAATTGTGTTTTTTGTTGCCCTTGCCCAGTTACGTAAAGGTAAATAAATTTTTATTTAATTCCAAGACGAGTACATTGGCACACAATTAGTTGGCGGATTTCTAATTGAAAATTGATAATGGAAAACTTTGTTCCTGCTTAACTTTCCCCTGCAGAAATTCGGGAATTTATGAGACGCTTTTTGAGGCTAGAAAATCGCAGCGTAATTTCCTTTTACCACTTTGAAGTGTGTCATAAATCTGGGGGTAGGCCCAAAGATTGCGCTACGGAAAATCCAAAGTACATGCAGAATAGCACTCAAGGAAGTCAGCTCCAAAAAACACCACAAGACGGATGGATGGGAATGTCTTCGGGGGCCGCCGCTCCAACGATGACTACTGACATTGCTCTGGACTGGGCCCGAAGAGTTTGGGGAGTTGGTTGTTTCTTGATTAGATTATGATGCTCATGTATGTAGCAGTAGTAACAGATTTATTTGCCGCATATATCAGCCTATCGATGGCCTATCGTCGAGTCGATCGGCTGCGATCCGATCCGTTCGTTCGCTGTTTTGCGGTTCGGGTCCGGTTCCGCCCTGGCCCAGCCATTAGTTTGGATTGCCACGTCGGGCAGCTAGCAACGCAAAATGGTTCACAGATCGATGCAACACTGGGCGACGACATTGGCCATCATCTGCCTGCTGCCATGGGCTCTAAATGGTTCGCTGAATCCACGGAGATGCCCGCACTCCAAGTCCAACTAAAACGCATCCTTATTCCACAGGTGGCTCTGTGCCAACGGCTGTCGAGGGCAGAGCGATTCGTCCTCGCTTCGATGTGGATCCCGGCAGGATTATCAATGGCACTGAGGCCACCATGGAGGCCACCAGGCATCAGGTGGGACTAAGGAGGGCCCTCAACGATGGCTACTACTTTGGCACGGGTCACATCTGTGGCGGAACTCTGATCCGATCCAATTGGGTGCTCACTGCCGCCCATTGCTTTGTGGAGTGAGTGTGACCCAGCCTATTCCCCCTGCCCACCTAATCATCGTCCGTTCTTTGTAGTCAGGAGATCTACGACGGCACCTTCGTGGACAAGGAGAAGTTCATTGTGGTGATGGGCAACGTGGATCGCTACAATCGCACCAACTCGCTGACCTTCGAGATTGATCTGCTCATCCTGCAGCTGGACAAGTTTGATCTGAGCACCTACGACAGGGACATTGCGCTGCTGCGGCTGAACGACTCAGTGCCGAGCAATCATCCCACCATACGGCCCATCGATCTCACCTCGTTGGCTGTGCCCGCGGATACCGTTTGCCAGGTGACGGGCTGGGGCTACACGGAGGCTGGCTACAGCTCGGACTACCTCATGACCGTCGACGTGCCCATGATCAGTGAGGAGGTGTGCATCAATGACAGCGAACTCGGCCATCTGCTCAAGCCCGGCATGGTGTGTGCCGGCTACATGGAGCAGGGGGAGCGGGATGCCTGCAGTGGCGATTCCGGTGGTCCACTCGTCTGCCGCAGCCAGCTGGCCGGCATCGTGTCCTGGGGCATTGGCTGTGCCGAGCCCAATTTGCCGGGCGTCTACACGGAGGTCTCCTACTACTACGACTGGATATTGGAGCAGATCGGTGAGGAGGGCGAAGCGAGTGGCGAAGGAAGTGGCGAGGGCAGTGGCGAGGGCAGTGGTGAAGGTGAAGGAAGTGGAGATGGCGATGGCGGTGGTGCCATGGCAGCCTTCGCTGGCATCCTTAGCATTCTACTGCCTGGCCTGCTCTCGCTGAGGGTATTTTTAGGCCATCTTTAGTATCAAATAAAATTCGTATTAGCTAAGGAATCCCTGGAGCTGAAGCTGTAGCTGGCTTCTTGGCTTAGTCTGAGTCTGGGATAGTGGGCTTGGAAATTTCACTCAACTCAAATACATCCTTGAAACAATACTCTCCTCCTGCCCCCGGCCCAGTGTGCGTACCCCATGAAGCTTTCGTTGCTGCTCTGGCTAGCGATGATGCCAGCGGGAAGAACTGGCATTGAGGCAGAACCATTTGAGGAGGAAAAACCATTTAAAAGAGCAAAAGCTGCCGCATCGATCGGTCATTTGGCCTCGCTGCGAATGCTCAAAATGGAGCGCATTCAATTTGGGGCTGGTCACATCTGTGCAGGTTCCCTGATCCGCGTCAATGCAGTGCTGACCGCCGCCCAATGCTTTGTGGAGTGAGTCGCACTGATATCTGGCAATCCGCTTTATCTCTGTTGTTGTTGTTCCAGCCAGGAGATCTTCGATGGCAGCTTTCTGCCCATTTCCGATTTCGTGGTGGTGCTGGGCACACCCCACCGCTTCGAGGGCAGCCCCAGCACCATGATCTTTGGGCTGAAATATCGCGTCTTAATGGAGGACAAGTTCGATGTGAAATTCCACGAAATGGACGTGGCCGTGCTCATCCTCAAGGGATCCGTGCCCCAGCAGCATGCCATGGTGAAGCCCATCAGTATCGCCGATCGAGCCTTTAAGCGTGCCACCGAGTGCCAAATGTCCGGCTGGGGCCGCAACCCAAACGGCTTTAGTTCTGTGGCTGCCGTGTCCGTTGACATCCCAATCATTGGCCCTCGCATATGCCTAATCAAGCAGACGACGCAGGAATTTTTCGTACAGCCGGGCATGCTGTGTGCCAATCAATTGGGCAAGCTGAGACGCGGCTACTGCACCGGGGACGCGGGCGGTTCGCTGGTGTGCGAGGGTCAGCTGGCGGGCATCGTGTCATGGGGCATTCGATGCACCACGCCCCACCATCCCGGCATCTTCACGGACGTGCTGTACTATGCCCAATGGATAAATGACAGTCTGGAAAACCCCACCCAACTGGACGACTTTTTTGGGAATATTCCCAAGCCACTGCCCTGTGGCGCCCACCCTGGGCAGGAGATTCTGTTTCAGTGGTTCAATTTTGTACTTATTTATATATATTTTATTTAGGCAGCAGTGGCCATAGCGTATACGGAATGTACATATATTAAAGATCCTGGGTGCCGTGCCTCGGTTCGGTGTGCTGCAGCCAACTTCGCTTTGCAGCTCTCAATAGTTTCTACCCGATAGCTCTTATATCGATAGGTCACATGGTTGCATTCATTAGATTTATCAACGCGTCCGGCAGCCATTGGCGAAAATTCAACGAAATCAAAATTAAATCTTATTTAAATTAAATTTTGCATCATTTACAATGAGTGAACTGGCAGCGGCTGATGCCCCGAAGATCGATGAGACCGCTGGCACCTCAATGAGCTTGAACATGGATAATAGGTACGACGATCCAAAGTTCTTGGTGGGCCATCATCACCTGGCCCAGACTTTGTTTGTGCTTGCGAATATCCAGCCGGGCATTCACTTTCGCCGACGCTTCAAGAAAATATGCAAAAGGGCCGGCGTCAATGGCTGGTTCTCATGCGTAAAAGAATCGCGTAATTTCTCCCTTTTCGGCAGGTTCCAGGAAAAGGCAGCTTCATCATTTGAACGTCATAAATTGTATTTATCATAGACCCCCAGAGTCGTTGCACAGAGGGGACGAAGAAGAGGCGGGCGATCTTCTGCCATCCATTATCTTAATTAATTATTTTAATTAACTGATGGCAGCGCCAGCAACGGCTTTCCCGATTCAGCCGTGTTTCACACCAAACGTGCTTTTCCCGCTTTAGCCGTGCTTCACACCATCAGCTGTAAGCTCCCGCGACTTTAAAATTTTGCGCCAAAACAGACGGAGATTGCTAGACAGAGGCACAGATATCCCGCCGTATCCAGGGGACAGCGTACCCCCAGACAGTGATGACGAAAAAGAAAATGAAGAGCAAATCCAGTAGGCTGCGCTTTCCAGACATTGATAAAGAAGATGAGGAGTATATGGCCGCCAAGTTCAAGTCTAAGATTCTATTCTGGAAAAGTAAGATTTTAATCCCTCTTCGCTTGATTATCTGCAGCTAAAAATAGTGCAAAATGAGACGCAGAAAAAAACTAAACAAAAACTAAAATAAATGGCGCAATGAATGAAAGCCAGTCCCCAACTAGCCGCAGATACTACTAATCTTTATTGGGGATCGATCGGAGCGGACGGACGGGCGGACGCTCTTCCTCTCTCTCTCTCTCTAGGTGGAAGGCACTTGCAGACAAGGCCAAGGAGCATTAGACCTGCCTATTAGGCAATCCATATCCTAAATGGCCGCAGTGCCACTCCATCGATGCAATAAATTTCATAACTATCCATCTGTCGGTCTGACTGTCTGTCTGTCTGTCTGCTCAGTATTACGGGTTCCAAGGTCTAGGGCTGGTTACAACACCATTGACGTCTGTCTGCTCAAAAATCGGTTTTGGAATGCTTCGCAATCTGAAAACGCCATCGATACCAATCAAGTGCACTTCATCGATGTAATCTTGTGTCCGTTCCTGATTAGGGATACAGATTACTTAGTGCCCTGGCCAAGACGATGTAATACCCTCGAACCGATTCATAAAAGTTTCCGCTTGTGAAAGTGATCGATGGATGGATGAATTGATCTGCCTTCAAAGTTCTAAAAGCATTGGGGGAATTTTCGTTCAGGAATCCAAAGGGCAGAAATGTTGACCCCCACCTTAAACGCTTTAAAGTTAATTGGCGTAACTCTCTTCTGCCATTTCAATCGCATTAACATAAATGGCAAAACAAAAACAAATAGAAATGGATCCGATCCATAAACAAATGCGTTGACTGCGTTGACTCTCTTTCACTCTTATCGATGATTTCCTCCGATGGGTGTCGCGGGGGGGGGGGGGGGCTCTTCGGTTGGGGGTTTGGTGTGTGTGTTTGTTTGTTATTCGATTGCCCGTGTGGGGCTGATGATCGGTCGGGACAGTCGTGCCAGTCCGTTTGGGTCGTATGTTGCTGCTATTGCGTTGGGGCCGCTTTATCGCCCCAACAAAACGAACGCGAACGCGAACGAACGAACGAACGAAGTCGGCACGGGGAATCGGAATCGAATCTCACGAAACCATAACAAAATTATGGAATTATCTAAGGAACGCTTTGTTGCGAATTTAGAAAAAAGAAATGCGCGGCTCTGAGCTGCCCACATTCAACGTTCGAAGCTCCCGACAGGTGGGCGCGACAATTTACACACGCGACATTCAAACAAAAATATTTAACGACGATCCATCCATCCACCTGCCTGATCCCCCACACAGCTGGAAGCTACCTCTGCGTCGTTCTGTAAAATATTTATCCTATTTTTTGGTTTTGTTTTTGTTTTGTTTGTTTGTTGTGCTAAAAGGAAAAAGTGTTTGCTATGCAGCTGAACGAGCATTATCGAAAGATTATGAAGATCCTGATCTTTGCATTCCTGTGCACTGAGATGCAGACGAGTAAGTAATCCATCCATACGATACGATACGGTAGACACTGGACGGTATTGAAAGAGTATTCAATCGTGGACTGCCATCCCTAGAGTAGTCTAATCAGCATAGCATTTAGCATGAGTTGCTAAACCATAGATCATAGTCGCAGTTGGTACCAGGATGAGCTCGAAATGTATGGCAGGGCCTGGGGGGGGATGCATAATTTGTATCGCTTGGGTTCGCACATTAAGTAGCTTCAATTATTGATAAGATCTCAGCCCAAATACGCTCGCGTTTAATGTTAGTTAAAGTATCATTAGCATGCCCATGCTCATAGCACATATACCCGTAGATACAGCCACAGCCACAGCCACAGCCGCCGATGTGTACCAATAATTTTGTTGCGTATTGAACTCTACGCTCATCCCCACGATTATCCCCAAATTGATCAATTGCTGGCTGGCTGGCTGGCTGGCTGGGTGTATCCATGGCGTGTTTAGCTGAGCTTCCGTCTTGCTATCATATCATACGCTGGAAGGGGGTGGCGGCGGCGGCAGGTGGGGTGTGGCCTGATCGTGCCGCTTTGTCGTATAGCCGGGCGGGCGCGTGTGCACTCGACCGTCCGCCAGTCAGTCAATCCGCACTAACGATATCACTGAACCGATCAGACCATTGACCATTCGACGAAGCTGCTCCCTGATAACGCATGATAAGGGGGGAATCCGATCCGATCCGTTTCGTTCTCCTCTGCTCTGCTCTGCTCGGCTCTGCTCCTCCGTTGCCAATTGCAGTTGGCAGTTACGAACTGAATGACTGACTGTTTCCAAGGGGGAAGCCGTATTCGATCGTTCGAATCTTATCACATCCTCCTCGTTAACCTTCACCCCGAACTTTCCACTAACTTTCCAGCGTTCACGCATCGCGATTTGGCCGCCAAGCAGCGCAGCATTGGCATGGCCCCAAGCGGCGGCGCCCTGACAGAGGGCAGAAGTGGCGCCGCCTGGTCAACGGTGGCCTCCTACCAGGCCTCCATACGTCTGCTGGCCCACGAGCGCGATTACTTTGGCAAGGGACACATCTGCTCGGGTGCCCTGGTTGCGCCCTCAGTGGTTCTCACAATCAGCAGCTGCCTCTACAGGTGAGTGCGAGGCACAGAGCACCCCTCAACAGAGCGAGGGGTGGGTGGGAATCAAACTGATCTGTCTCTCGCTCTCTCCATCCCCTCTTAGCCCTAACCGCAGGAGTCACTATCATCCGTCGGAGCTACGCGTCATGCTCGGCAATCCTCAGCGCTTTGCACCCAACGATCTGGGGCTCAGTCTGGGCGTAACGCATGTCTACCAGCCACCAAAGGAACTGGCCCTGGCCATACTTATGCTGGAGCGGGATGTGCCACTGGATCATCCTCAGATCCAGCCTCTACTGCTGCCCCATCCGGACATGACCAGTTCGCACTGGGAGTACACCCTGCAGATCAGCACTTGGGGCTACGACGGCCACAGGCGGGAGCTGCACGACCTCCTCATACTGAATGCCACACAGATTACCTGCCAGCAGTCCCAGTCCCAGTCCCAGCCTCAGTCGCAGCCTCAGCCTCAGCTTCAGAGAATCTGCGTCCAAGCGGATTGTTTGTCATCGTCCGGGGGCCAGCTCTTCATGGATGCGGGCGCCACGCTAACGGAGCGAAATCAACTGCTTGGTCTGCGCAGTGCGGACGATGGTGGCTTCGTGGAAGTGGCCAGCCATGTCAAGTGGATCCTGACCCAAATAGGCGATGGCTCCAATCAGAACAGCTCCGTCTGGGGTGTCCTCTTGTTCCTCGCCCTCACAGTGTATGTGCTGACAGTGAGCCGCAAGTCGCTGCTCGCCTAGGGCGGAATATCTGCATATCTGGCTATATATGGCTTGGGATTTATTCCTTAAACGAATGGAATGGATATGGATATATACAGTGGATTCTGCCTAGAACTTAGACATAGAACGGAACGTGGAATGTGATAATCTCGTAGTGCGCGTAGAAATCTGTACAGAACATAATTAATAATACATTAAACAAGTAAATATATATATATAATATATATATATAGGGGTACATATATACTCGTATGGAAGACACACACATCCCATCCTAATCCAGCAAAGCTCTGACCAGTGTGCACTCTCCTGCTGCTGCATCTTCTGCTCCTGCTGCTGCTGCTGCTGCTCCTTCTGTTGCTCCTCCGCATAGCAGCATCAATGGTGCCTCCGTCTGCTGCAACTCATCGCCGGACTGCACCAGCGGCAGGGCCCACTGCTGGCCGTCTCCTTTGTGGCCGTACGAGTGCTGCCGCCAACCGCCCACCTGGCCATAGCTGAACAAGTAGAAGGGCTTCGCCTCGGGCTGTGTGAGCACCAGCAGGTAGCGTTCTCCGCCCACGCTCAGCGGCAACATCTGCTGAATGGGCTCCTGGAGGCGCAACTGCTGCAGCGGCACAAACCGCGGACCCTCCTCCTGGGTGTGGTTCTGGTGGAGCATGAAGATGGCTATGTGGCGACATCCCCGACAGCTGAGCATTAGCTGATCCTCCTGGAACTCGGCCTGGTCGTAATCGCCGCCGATGAGCTGCGCGAGCAGGAAGCGCTCACTGGATGCGTCCCTCCAGTGGATGGACAGTGCCGGACGATGGCTGTGCACTCCGCTGGCCAGCAGGAGCTGCTGCTTCTGCGGGGGCTTCCCCATGCAAATGACCTTCATCAGGCGGCCATCAACCGATGACAAGGACTGCCAGTCGGTGAGGCTGCAGTTGCTCGAGCTCAGCCGCAGGATGCGCACTTCGACAGCACTGCCAAGTAGTATCAATGCCTCGTCCAGCATCTCCAGGTGCTCCACTGGCTGGCGCATGCCCAATGTGAAGGACGCGTTCCTGCACTCGATCCTGATGGTGCTGCGGAGGCGCTGCACCGGTCGCTGGCAGTGATTCTGCACCTTAACGCGTACATCCCCAGACCCCAGACGCAGCAGCTCGCTGGCCAGGCTAACGTTGGTCAGCTGGACCCACGCTGGCTGCAACTGGAGCTGGGCCCTCAGCTGGCGGCCCTGGCAGATGTCGGTGGACTGCTGGCCGAGGCTGAGCCTGCCCTGCAGGTCAAAGGATTCGTTGGTTGGTGCTGCCTGCGACCAGAGCGCCTTGAACGGCTGCTGGTCGTAGTCCAGGTACAGCAGTCGCCGCTTACTGGCCTTCTCGTCCTTGGCCTTTTGCAGCAGATCCTCCAGCGCCGCCAGAGCCTCGGGCTCTCCCTCGCTGGCGGCATCACGCAGCAGGTAATCCGCCGGAGGCGGTGGCCTGTCGTCCACATAGAGAAGGCCGGCCGGAAAGCGGGCTTCATCCAGCCACAGGCTATCGATATTATAGTCGCGATCCTTGAAGATGCTCTGCCGATAGCTCTCGCTGAGATCCCTGCCATTCAGATGCATCACATGGCCGGGTCCCGCGAACTCAACGCCGCCCGCAAAGGTCTTGCTGCCACCAAACGACTGCAGACGCGGGCTATGCCGATAGACGACATCCTCCAGCCCAATGCCGTTGATGGACCGCAGCAGGGGTCGCCCCTCGAGGATCAGCCGCTCGAAGCTGAGGCCACCAAACACCTCCATGGTGGGGCCGCTCAGGGGCACACGATGCTCGAAAAAGTAGTCCAGGCTCATCTCATTGACGCTGCCCAGACGCAGGTCCTGCTCCACTCGCAGCTGCCTGAAGCTGGCCCTTGGCCAGGGCCTGCCGCCGCCCTGCACAAAGATTCCATCGATGGGGGCACCGTTCACCAGGACGGACTGCCCCAACGTCAGTCTGCCCAGACGCGGGGGCGTCGCAAAGCGAAGCTCGGCACGGATGGCTCCGCCCTGGGACAGGCGGTAGAGGGAGGCATTCAGGCGCTCCAAATCGATGTCGTTGAGCCGCCCAAAGTGTCCATCGCCAGCCAGGTCCAAGCATTTCGCCCGGACGGGCCCCAGCAGCTGCTGGGGCGCCTCCACCAACTGGCTCTCATTGCTGGCCGTCCATCGGAGCAGGGCATCTGTCGCCAGGTGGGTGAAGTTGAGGTCGGCGTGCAGCGGCTGCTGCTGTCTGGTGTGCAGCCTCTCCAGGCGGGGCTGCCGCAGCAGCACGTGTCCGGCAATCGTCTGGTTTCCCTCCCGCCGCACCGCATGCTCCCGCAGATAGTTGAGTTGGCTCTCAAGTCCCTCCTCCGCTTCCTCCTCCTGCCAGAGGGCATCGCCGGTCACCACCAGTCGGCGCCACGGCTTGTGCCAGAGTGCCGCCAGTCGCGCGTCCAGGTCTTTCAGTCCTAGATCCTTGGGACACCTCAAACTGCCATTGACACTCAACTGGGCCGCAGTGAGATCTCCCTGGAGCAGCAGCTGCTCGCGACGCGTGTCCACAAAGAGCTGGGCAGGCACTCCATTTAGCCGGGGCACATCCACATTGCTGGCGCTCATACGCTGGCAGCTGTAGGCTCCAGTGATGGCCTGCGGCGTCGTCCGGAGCAGAGTGTTGTCCAGCAGGCTGCTCAGATCCAGGCCATTGATGTGCGGCGACTGCAGGGCGTCGCTCAGTTGAACGGGGGCCAGGAAGGTCTTGCGGCCCTCCAGCACGGCATTGGCATCGGGACGTACCAGGCGGGCGAGATAATCCTCCCACTGGATGCCATTGACCGCCTGCAGGTGGAGTCCCCGCTCGAAGCGGACATTCCCCTCGATGAGGAGCTGCTTGCGGAGCAACAGTTGCGGCGTCTGCCCATCCTCGGCGCCGGCCGAAAGCTTGCCCAGCAGCTCGTCAAACGGCAGCCCGTTGAGGCGTCGAAAGTGGAGGCTCTGCAGCTGCACGGGCCTGTGGTCCGCCAGCTCGAGCCGCTGCAGGCTGACGGCGTGGCCCAGCAGCTTGGACAGTGGCAGTCCATTCAGGCGACTCACGTTCAGATTCTTGCCAATCTCCATATCCTTGCCGATGACCAAGCGCTGGAATCCCTTCGTTCCGGTGAAATTCTGCACGGACTGAGACTTGAGCACCAGTTCATCCACTGGCACACCGTTCAGCAGCTGGCTGAGAAGCGTCTGCACGGTCAGGGGTGCGCTGAAGTGCTTGTGGCCTGTAATATTCGCCAGCTGGCCATGACGCACTGCCTCCCGGGAAATCAAGGCCAGGCGGGAGGTGTAATCGCGACAGATAATGTCACCCTCGATGCTGACATTCATAAAGATGATGTGCAACGTGCGATTACTTCCCACCTGCCCCACCTGGCTGCCTCTGGTCAGCAGATGCTCCGCCACGGGATGGCCCTGTATGTGGTTGGTGGCCAGTGAGGGTGTCGTGACCTTGGCATTGCCAAACATCAATTGGGTTAGATTCTGTGCAGCGTGGGCCAGCAGGTAGTTGGCGTGGAGATCCTGCTTGGTCAGCGATTGGCCTGTGGCCAGCAGCAGGCGCGTCCTCTGGGTATCCCCTTTCACATTGTTCAGCGTGAGGGAGCCCTTGATGGTCACCCTGCCCGTGTAGTACTGCTGCAGGCGATGGTTCTCCATTTGTCGTGGCTGCATCCACGGCTCCTCTCGGCTGGCTGTCTGATTGCCCACCAGGATATCCCCCGAGACGCTCAACTGGTAGATGCGAACAGGCGCTGCAGGAGACAGAAAGGATAATGAAAAGAAGCTCTGAGCATCCCTCTGGCCCCCCCCTGTCCACTCACTCTTTATCCACGTGCTGTTGCCGCCGCGAAAGACTATGTCCCGGGCAAAGTCCAGACCATTGACGCGACCCGCCTCCAGGCGGGACACATAAAAGGCGGACATGAACAGATTGGAGCTAATCACCTGATGGCGTCGCAGATTGAACAGCTGTGCCACCACCAGGCCATTGAGCAGTGTCGTCTGGAGGTTCACGACTCGCGAACGCCCCTGAAAGATGAGGCGTCCCTCCAGCTGTTCGTCGCGGGAGCGTAGGAACAACGAGTCGTAGAACTCAAACCAGGACACACCATTGATGCTATCCACATGTAAATGGCGCACCCACAGATCCGCCTTGGGGTATCCACTCGAAGGGGCGACAATTTTCGGGTTATTCTGATAGTCCTGCGGCGTGAGCAGCTGCTCTGTGTGCAGCGCCTTGGTCCGCAAGGGTTCCCTGAGCGTCAACAGCGACGCGTCCAGTGTGTGGCCTATGAATGGAACAGATGGACAGTCAGTATATAGTGTCGTGCCTGCCCTGCCCTGCCCAGGCACTTACCTGACAGCAATTGGCCCTCGTAGATGAGATTCTTGACATGCAATCGCTTCACCTTCAGCAGCTCTGTGGCATCGCTGGCATTGCCCGTCCCGAATGATCTCGGTACACGGCCACTACGACTATGGCGTACGGCTACAAATCGTTCACGCAGCTGCTCCAGCCGCTGCTTAAGCTGTGTGGGACTAAGCAGGTGGCTGCCCTGCAGCTGCAACCTTTGGATACGTCCTTTGGCAGCCAAATGAAAGGGTTGCTGCATTTGGATCAGCGAGTGATGTTGGAGTAGCTTCTGCCAGCGACTTAGCTCTTCCATTGAAGCTTTGCGGCGCAACAGAAGGCCCCTCAGACTCGATAGGGTATCCTCGAACTCGTGGCGATGCAGCTGCACGACGCTTAGATCTTCACCACCCACTTGGTTGCTGCTGTCCTGCTGTTGCAGCTCTCCGCCCAGCTGCACCATGCGCACCAGATCACTCGCGGATCGGCGGTAGGCCAGCAGCAGGAAGCTCTCGTTCTGTGCGTTGCGATGGCTGAGCAAACCGCTTGGTTGCACATCCCCACGCACCACAAATCCATTGTAGCAGTCCAGCCGCGGGCTATTGAAGACGAGCACTTCGCCATTGGAGCGTGCGCCTATCAGTAGACGGCCCTGCTGGGCCGCCGTCAGGCGGGAGAAGTGCAAATCCCGGTGCACGTGCTTGCGATTCACCACAAACTGTCCCTCGACCATGCGGAAGAAAAGGCAGGCAGGAGAAGTACCAGCACTGGCAGTGGCAGTGTCAGTCCCATTGAAGCCAGATGACGAGGAGCATGCAATGAAGCAGTTGCGCTCGCGAAAGCGGAACGTCAGCACATGCCGGGCCTGAGTGGTTAGGGTCTGACGTGTCCGCAGATGCATCGTGGCCGGCTCCAGCTCGAAAACGGTGAGCACCAACTGGAAATGGATAAAGGGAAATTATGCACTGGGGGAGAGTCAGCGGGTATCGACCGACACTCACCTTGGAGTGGGAGCCGCGCAGCGAACGGCCAGTGAGGATGTACAGGGGCTGCAGCCCCACCAACTGGAGCGTGCGGATGGCGGGCAGGAACAAATCTTCCACGGGATTGAAGTACGTGTCCAGCCACTCGAAGGTTCTGCAACAAGATGGATGGAACAATGCATTGCTGAAGGCTCAGGTATCTCTGGATGCACTCACTGTATACGCCCCTGCGATTTCGTGTAGTTGGAAGCCAGCAGCAGCAGCACCTTCTCCGGAGCCGGATGCCTGAGCAAGTGCATCTGCTGGAAGCCGTGGGCCAACGAGAACTCCTGTATGGGCTCAAAGCTCAGCTGTATGCCATCGGCCATGAGCTGCTCCTTGGGCAGCTGGTAAACCTCAAGCGTCTCGGGCAGAACAATGGCCAGCAGCAGGAACTGACGCCAGGCCACCACCTCGGCGCCCAGTGAGGCAGCGGGCAGCGCCCGCACCCGTCCCGCCAGCTCGCCCAGACGCACCAGACGCTTGTTCCCACCGCTGGCCACGTGCAGCTGAAAGAGCTCGTAGCCGTGCAGCACCAGCAACACATCCTCGATGGGTTCGCGCAGCAGATAGAACGGATGCTCGTGGCGCAGCTCCATGTCCATAAAGGGCAGACGGATCTCCACGCTGCCATTCACAGTGCTGCGACACGCACTGGGAAGCAACGAGGCGGCACCGGCACCGGAACCTCCTTCATGAACGTTCACTGAGAGCGGTGGAGATGGAGGAGCGGCGCCATTCACCGCAAAAACTAGGAAAACACTCACAAAAACTAAGCACACGCCAGGTGCGAACATATTTCACATGAGATCTGATCAATGATCCCGAAAACACGCACGAATGGACTACAAAAATGCAAATTCTTTTTACTTTGCTGCTCTCTGGTCTGTTCTGTCGTTTGCTTAACTTTCAATCTGCCTTGGCCCAGCTTCTTAAATGAGAGAAAGAGACAACTAGTGTGTGCTGTCATCTTTGCATGTCTCCATGTCATTCGCAAAACAGTTAACTGCCGTTTGTAAAAGAATGCGCGCACGGTGGGTGTTGTAATGAGAAAAGTGAAATTCATAAAATTTACCAATTGACTTAACAGATCAATAATGCTGCACAGCCCGAACGTATACTATGGGAAATAATTACAATATATAGTATTTATAATTTCAGCCAATATTCCCATAAGAACAATCAATCTCTCTCTTCCACTCTTTCTCTCTCTCTCTCTCTCTCTTTCTACATTTGTAGCCTATGTCTGACTGCAGTGACACCTTTGGCTGAGGACGGACTTGGGGCCAAAAATAACGCAGACAAACTTGGTGAGTGCCTTGAACGGGGACTGCTGAATCAATCAGCTTCGATCATTAGTCGAGGTCATTAAAGACATTAAATGGGGAGCACCACTCCTGCCATTCCATTCCACTGTGTCCATTGATAGAAAGAGATGAGAAAAGCATTTAACACGGAAGAGGGTGGGCAGAGGGAGGCATAAAAATAAATTTGTATTTGCCATGGGTATGGGGTAAGGAGGGGAGTGCGGTGTAGGGTAGGCTTATCCCAATATGGGCACGAATTGCTATTCCTAGTAGAATTTACGGAATCATCCATAAATCTGCAGCATTAACCTTAAAGGTGGCAACATTTGTACTTGCAGTTGGGATGTGATTTACGGGGGCCAAGTAGGGTGGAAATGTATGGAAAAGCCATGTCAAAAAAGCATGTCAATGACCTCGAATAAAGATTTTTGTGCATGCATGCCATCTGCTGTGGAGGAATTCCCTTTTTTATACTTACTAATTGATCGGCGACATACATTTCGGAAGCGAGTGTAAACAGTGCTGGTCACTGCACTCACACCACCACATGAACAGAATAGCCACAACTTTATAACTGTAACTGCAACTGTTGCTTCTACGAGTAACGTAACGTAAAGTAACTCTCATTGGAACAGCAGCAGCAACAGCAGCAGAGCAGATGTTCTCCTTTATGTTTCTTCATCTGCTTCCTAATCCGCTCGCGTGCTGTCCAATTTTGGGCCTGTTTCTGTCTCCCTCTGACCATTTACGCTGTTTCGTGACTAATTAGCAAATTTTGCGACATCGGTTCTGACTGGGGCAGCGCGCATAAACGTAGAGGTCATTCGTGGACAGTAGGGGCCAAACCCAGGCCCATTTTCATCACCCATCATCATCATCATCATCAGCTGATTGTCATGCACTTCCATCATAATACTAAGCGAATCAATGGAAGGGAGGTTGGAGTGGCAGGCACTGATTTGAGTGCTTTTCCCCAATGGCCAGCTCTCATGCAAACCCTGCAACTCCACCAAAAACAGAAGCAGAAACAAAAGCAACAACAACAACAACTCACATGCATATGCGAGAGCGTTCAGCACCGGCTAAACGAGTCAGCAGCTCCTGAGCCTAATATGTTTGGGGTGAGCCGGCAGCATTATTGATTTATATAACTTCTGAATTTAAGTTTATGTACACTTTTCGTTTATACTTTATCAGTAAAGTTTTAAATTTTGATTAATTAAAACTTTAATATCGTGCAAAGTGGTAGGAACTGCCTCTGCTATCTCGTTTAGACGGCGCTCAAGTGTGAGTGAGTCAGCGGCCGCGCTCACCACTTACGCACAAGAGAGCGCAAAAAACATTCTTAAGGCCTGTCTAAACTGACTGTAATTCGTATATGTTTGTTGTTGCACGTGGTATGCAGCACTCTCGTTAGAAAAAATTAAACTGGTTTTGATATTAAATGCAGCCTTTTCGTTGTTATAGTACAAGTAAATTGTGACTGCCTCGATTTTCCAACGGATCAAAGTTTTTAAATAAAATTAGATATCAGGCTGAGATATATATTTTGAAATATATATTTCCCAATATACCAACAAAAATCTGCATAAAAATACTTAAATCAAATTAAAGTTGAAAATTATCAGAAGAACAACTCGTCACTGTGCATTGCCAGGCCGCTGCTGCTGCCTCGTTTAGACAGACCTTCAGAGAGAGAGCATGCGCCTGCGCTGCGAATAGATAGAGAGAGGGAGCGAGAGCTGGCGCAAGATCGCATTTTCGCTTTGTTGCTGCCTCTTCATTCGTTCCTCGGCCATTCAAAAATTTCGGCCCGAGGTGCGCGCATCGCGTCGTGTTCTGTTCTGGTTTTTCGCTTCGAATGGAATTTCGAAATTTGAATTGAAATTGAATTAAAAATCGAACCGCGCGCTTTGCCCCCTGTCTGCCACACCACCCCACCTCATCTCTTATTTCGAGAGTGCTCTGAATTTTTCATTGAATTTTTTTTGCTGTTTTTCTACGGTTTTTTTGTGTGAAAATGTTTTTGAATCTTGTGCAGATTCGGTTCTGCCAGGGCAGACGGTTCTTGGATGGTATTCTGACATCCTAGGCAACACCTTAAAATCCCACTGAGAGAGATTTAAATACCCTAAATACTGATCCCGATCAGAACTGATCAGAAAATAATGAAATTGTGGAAATCGAAGAAGCCCATCGGGGGTTGTGTGCCCGGCAAATCCTCGGCCCTCAAACAGGAGCAGGAGCTTCATCATCATCATCATCCACATGCACATCCCCAACAACTGCAGCAGCATCCGCCGGCCGAGAGCAATGGAATTGCATTGGCGCCCATGTTATCCGGTAAGTATTTCCTATTTCTATATTTTCCGCTCGCAACGCCCCCCCTCATCATTATTTCCCGTTGAATGGAACATCTTTTTCCCTCTAAGCATGTGCGTTCCCATTTTCCGATTTCCTTCTTGGGCCCCGCCGCCCGCTTCCTCACCCATTCAGGGTTATCGCATTTCCGCTCAAGGTGGGCACGGACGGTAGCGGCGGCCCTCAAAAGTGCTCGTCTTTAGCTTTTTCTTTACTTTTTTTCTTTTTGTAGTATCCAAGTATTTGCGTATCTTTGTATTTGTATCTGTATCTGTGTAGAAGTTTCATGTTTGACAGTTTCAATTAAAAGTAATTGCTCGCTTTCCGTTTCCATTTTCATTCTCATTTTCCCCAACTGTTTTATTGAGACGGTGATATATTTGATCTGAAGACCCCCACAAAGAGATTTATTTGTAATCAGAACGGTTACGCGGGAGAAAAATTTTAGAAGGAAATGGAATGTGAATGAAAACTGTTGCAGATCGATCGTTTGATTTCGAATATATGTAAATCCAATGTACATATGTGTGGATTGGAAGGAAGTATTAAAATGTTATAGGAAAATGGTTTTCTCTTTTACTCTTCGCTGAATTTCTTTTTGCTTGTTTTCCATTGAAATAGATATAGCGAATGGTTGATAATCTCTGATCTATGTATCTTTGTATCTACCAGGGATTAAAGATCCAACAAAAAGCCGCCATAGCAAGGGATCGTCAAGGAGGGGGGGGGGGGGGGTGGGTGGTGGTGTAGAGGAGTAGAGAGTTATGGCCCACAAGAAAAGAGCTTAAGCATCTCAACTCTTCAAGTTGCTGCAATTGCAGTGGAGAGAAAAGATACAAAAGTATCTGTGTATCCGAGCTAGAGTATATCTTTTGCGGGGGTGGTGGGTATCTGTGTAGCTGCGTCGTGTGCGCGGTTTTAAATTGCATTTGATGAATTTATGGCATGGCAGGCGCAATTAAGCATTTAATTAAATATTTCTGATGCGCGCCGCATTGTTGTTGCCCCTGACTCCTGCCTCATGCCTCCTCCTGCCCCCCACCACAGCGTTTTGGTCTTCATTTTGCTGCGCGGAATGCTGCGCTGCTGTTGCTGCTGCTGCTGCTGCAGCAGATTGTTGATAAGGCGCCAGACGCTGGCGATTGATTGTGCCACGAAAACAGACAAAAAGATGCATAGACACAAAGCCAAGGAAAGAGACGAAGCCAAGAAAACGCTACATGCATAGATACAATCCAGAAGTTTGGCTGCTATCGAAAGTAAATCTGAATTTTGCCGAAAAGTTTTTTAAACTTTGAATTGATATTTTATCTATTAACATATGTATGTACATATGTATCGTATGTATCTGTGTGTCATTGCCAGATACAAATCCAAGCCCAAAACATACATAGGCGGTGGCGCACTCAACATCCGTCAAACTCTAGCGCCATGGTTGGTGGGGAGGAGGGACAGGGAAAGAGGCACGCCAACGACCAGATGTCACTTGTTTACACAAACAACAGCTCCAGCAACAGCAACAACAACAACAACAAAAACAACAGCAAATACAGAAACAACAATCACTCAAAGCGATTGATTCCGGAATCAAAGAGCAAACACACACACACACCATGGTTCTGAGAGCCTGAGCCTGAGCGAAAGGTGTGTGCAATGTCCAAAATGCAGCCGCAGCTGGAGCCCAAAATCAAACAAAAAGAGGGGCCAACAACAGATGACACTGAAATCCCACCACCGGCACAGCCACCACCCCCACCAAATACGCCCCGACCCCCTAACACCCACAGTCTGCTGCCGCACTCACTCCACTCTCTTTTTTATGACTTGTTCTTGTTGCTGGCTCACATTAAATGCTCATAAAATCAACGACAAAACATTTGAGATACATGCTACATGCTCCTCGTACATCATAAAAATGAGTAAAGACAACACCGATAATAAGGGTTAACAGCAGGGGGTTGAGCGATTGATAGGGGAATTGATAAGGGGAAAGAACAACCAGAACAACCCCCACCAGCAGTGGAGCAGATTTCAGAACGATAGCGAAAGGATAATTTGAAGTCCAAGCTGATTCTTTTAGGGTGTCTTCTGGCTGCCTGGAAAGTGTTTGATGAGCTGCAACTACCATTTACAATAAATTCCAATCTCATAAAATGATGGGATAAAATCTATGGAATTTAGATGGTCATTAGCCCAATGAAAACGACAGAATTAGAAAAACATCAACAAAATGGAAATGGAAAATGTGAAATGAGAAATGTTGGCCCGTTTATCTTTTATTTTTGTTGTTGGTTGGTTCCTGTTCCGTTTCTGTTTCTCGTAGATACTTTTACGAGTTGCATTTTCAAGCATTCAAAAAAAAAGGAACCTGAAATCGGAAATAGTGTCTGAGTAAAAGTGAGGTCTCTGCCCTTAAGTGTATCCCCCCGACATGTAATAGTACTTGTTGCTGTTCCCGTTCCAAGTGATGACTGGAATTCCACAGTGTGAATGGGCTCCGCCAGTATTCCCTTACAATTCCCTTTTCTGCTTATTTGAGTGGAGTTTTGATTGCTCCTCCTGCTTTCTCCACTGCGTTTGTTAATTCCTTCTGTGCGTATCCTTTTTGATTTGCCTTCTGCCTTTTCTTTTTCTGCTATTTCTTTCTTTTCATATCCGGCGGCCTTGCCCTTCTTCCGCTTCTCTTTCTGCAGCTTTTTCATTTTCCTCGCATCTTTTCTCTTCTTTCTCGTTTTTCTGTGCTCTTTTTCTCTGGTTCCTCCTTTTCTTTCTTACCGGCTCTCTTCCTCCTGCTTCTTTTTTATCTCTTGCCTCCAATTTCTTCTTGCTGCTTCTTGCATTTCCCTGTAGACGCGCGTTCCAAGTCTGGAAATCATTTGGTGACACTTTCCATCACTGTTGATGGCTTTATTTCGCTCTCTCGAGAATTGGAGTGCTTGTGGCTGCTTTTGTGGGTCCCCTACTCTCTCACCAAGCAGCAACAATAAAAACCGCTCATCCAGGGATTTCCATAATAGTACTTCCACATCCAGGAATTGGGTCCACATGTGTGGGTAAGTGTGAAGGGAATTACGATTACGATGGATTACAAAGTGAGGGGAAGTGAGAGAGAGCAATAAACATTCAAATTTGTTTGCCCAGCCTAGAGACAGCGAGACGGAGACAGAGAGACACACAGAGATAGAAAGAAATTGCTGAGATGCCATTGTCGCAACGCCCACCCATCCCCAACCCATTCTCCAGCAGCACTTTCATTCCATTCCACTCATTTTTGGGCTATCGAACACTTTTGTGTGTTCAAAAGAGCATTTGTGTGTGTGTGTTTATTTTTCGCCACATTTCGGCCGTTGAGTGTAAACAATGCAATGCATTGTGAAAGAAGATATGTAGGGGTGGAGAAAGGGGAAGAATACTCTAAGCAAAGAGAGCGAGTACGGAGAGAACTAAAACATTTGACGCAATTAAAACCAAAAGTGGAGAGGGAAGGCGTGATTCCTCTGCCTCCCGTTCGACCACCAAACAGTTGGTGTTGTTTATGGTGGGATGGCTGGGGCTATAGCTGGGGATGTGTAACTACCACGCTCCAGCATTTCTTTTGTTTTTGGGGCGTGAAAATCCTTTTGCTTCCCCCTCTGTCATAAAGCTGCCAAATCAAACGGAAACGCAAATGTGCGACAAATGCAACGGTTCTGCATACAGAACAGCACCAGCTGAGCGGCAGCAGAGCACAGCAGAGGGCGAAAAGGGAATGCGCAAACACAAAGCGCAGTAGCGGCAGAGGACAGAACAGAACAGAACAGAACGGACTGACGGCAGGCAGAGCAGCACGCTACTCCCAGAAACGGGAAAAGCATAGGGAAGAAGAAGAAGAAAGCACAAACAAAGCGCAGTGCCAGGCAGAGCAGCAGGCAAATGCCATTTGTGCGCACAGTGGGCCACATAGGGACACACAATAGATCACAACAATCCTACGGGAAGGAGCACGGGGGGTGGGGTGGGTGTTGTGGGGACTGGGAGTAGTGGCAGCTGTTGCCGGCTGATAACGCAAATAAAGTTCCTCTACAAAAGCAGGGACAAAAAGTTCACTGCACTTCCGCTGAACTTTCTCTGGGTCTGATTTGAGAGAGAGGGGGAAAGAGAGTCGGGTGTAGGAAGTGGAGCCATCGAAATAGAAATAAATGAGAGAAATCAATATATGTATGTATATGTACATAAGAAGATTATCCCCACTTTCTATCGCTGAAGAAGCACATAATTGGGAGACGTTAAAAGAATACAATAATTTTCTCTGTTCCTGGAATCTTGAGAGTTCCAATTTAGATACCCAATTTGTGCCGTTACCCAATATTCTACTAATATTAACCAAGATTATTCCATGGGTATGCATGTACTCTTTGTGTGATCTCCAATAAAATAAACTTTTAAGGGGAATGTCTTTCTTCAATAGAAAATTTATTATTTTCAAGTAATTTTTCTAAGATTTTCCGCAATTTCGTATGGTACATATAATGATCTTCGACTTGGCTCTTTCTTTCAGTCAGGATCGGATGCTAGGACTCTTTTGAAGTTCTTTAAGTTGTTATTTATTTTGTGTGTGTGTTTCCAGAACCAAAACCAATTTGGGTTTTATGGCCACTTGGTCCCATGGTTGGTTGTTCTCTTTTGTTTTTGTAGTTGTTTTCGCTGCTTGAATGGCGTGCTGCAAACATTTTGGTGCCACTTGGATTGCCGGCTGCCCCCTGCTCCTCCCCAGACATTTTACTTTTCCGCTGTCGGGTGTTGCCAGAGTTTGTGGCTCTGTTTACTCTTTACTTTTCGATGCTGCGCGAAATCTGCCACAACAACAACGACGGCGACGTCACTCAGCAGCAAACATAAACACGAAACAAACATGCACACACACACATACACATACACACATACTCTATGCGAATGAATCGGAGAGGAGTGGGAGAAAGGCGAGTGTGGGGAGGGATGGAGAGATGGAGAGATGAAGAGAGAGTGTGCAATCTATTTAGAATTGAAAATACATTCATATTGCAGTCGCCGTTGCAATCGTAGAACAGACGCCGTCCTTTGTAATATTGC
Organism: Drosophila subsilvestris; assembly: GCA_035043285.1. Taxonomy (NCBI): domain Eukaryota; kingdom Metazoa; phylum Arthropoda; class Insecta; order Diptera; family Drosophilidae; genus Drosophila; species Drosophila subsilvestris. Next base: position 6,105,268 of record JAWNNB010000133.1, on the reverse strand, counting down.
CAGCCACAATATCCACAATCCTGAGTGGATCCTGCACTCAGAAATACACACACACACATATGTAAATACATATGTATGTGCAGAAGAAGAGCAGAAGTAGGAGGGGATGGTGGAGAAAATGTCACAATTTTAACGGTTCTGCTGCTGCGGCGGCAAAGATGTCTAAAAATAGCAAAAAAAAAAAAAAAACAAAAATTCATGGAGCCCTGAGCACACGTTTAATGTAATTTGTTGCTCTGTTAATACCCTCTTCTAGGGTATTATGATTTAGGTTAGATGATTGCAACGCACACACATCGAAAAAGCTTCTTCGATCAAAGGATTAGGACATTTCCATCAAGCATTTCCAATTTCAGTTTAGCATTAATCATAAATTGATAAATATTGAAAAAACTATTATGAGTATGCTCGTACCATATGGTAGGTAGCTGCCCTGGGAATCATGGATTTTCAAGGGTATCAAAAAGGTTCATAATATTCGTTTTGTTGTTGTTTTTTTTAGTTGTTGCTGCTGTCGCAGCGACTCTTTTGTCGTCGTCTACCGTTTGGATTAATTTGTAGAAAAGACAGATTCCCCGACCGTCTTCGCCTCTTGACTCTCTTCATGCGCACGCCATCCATCCGCGCTGCACACTTCTTTCTACCCTCCTCCTCCCTCCCCCTCTATGGCTCTCTCCCACTCTCTGGCCTGCATAAGTCGCAATAATTATTTGTTGTCTGTCTGCACCCCTTTCTCATATCCTACAACAACACCACTCGACATGGCAAGCAGCAGCAGCAGCACTGTTGCGATTCTCCCGCCCCACTCCCTCTATCTACATATGTATGTACATATATCTTTCTGCAGTGCACGTGTTAATTATGAATGCAGAGCATTTTTGGTTACAGCTGCAGCGTGGAATATCCTTGTATGTACAGATGTACATATGTATGTATTTATTTATGTACAGTGTATATTTCTGCTTATGTATTCTTATTGATCACGCAGCAGCCGCAACGCAAGAGCTTTAAGAAACAACAGCAATTACAGTTACTCGTAGATTTGCAGCACCAACAACTGTCTATTAATTTGTACCAAAAAAACCCGCCTTCTTTTGTCTGTTCAATCCGATATACCCTTGGGTCTCTGGAGAGTATGATGGGTACTTTGCCTGGGGCTCTCTATCTCTCTTTTTCCCTGTTAATGATTGCTGTTCATTTAATTGGAAATTCATTGCATTCAAGGGTTGCTTAGAGCTTTGGAACTTACATAAATACCATCCATCACATCGGCCATCTCTGAGATCTATCACAATCTCATTATGCACCCCCATCCGCCCAGCCACACCACACACTTGATTACACTCTCAATATGTCCTCAGTCCCACTCTAAATGAGACTTCAAGTGTCGATGAGTCGTACAAATTTGTATGCATCCTCCCCGACAAAATTTAATGAGATCCCAGGCTCTTGAAAAACAGCCTATGTATGTACATATGTGTACCCCTCACACTCCCTAAAAAAAAACAGTTATCAGCAGCTGAGAGCTAGAGAACGCCTTTCATTTAGTGAACGGTAAAATTAAATAAATATATCCACAAAATACATACATACATACAAACATATATCGAACCGTATAGAGATCTGAACCGAACCGAACCGAACCGACGAGAACCTTTTTATCAGAGAGCAACGACTGCGTTGCTGCTTCCCGTTCGTGCCCCGCTGCAGCGGCCCTGGATTGGTTATGGGCAATTAACATTTTGGGGCATAAATCTCTGCCCCCTTACTGATCGCAGTCGACAAAGGCAGGAGAAGAGAGAGATAGAAGGGAAATGGGGCGTATCGCATATGGCTGTGAAATTGTCAAATATTTTTCCAGCGGGAAACCAAATGGCGGTGGAAAATGTTCTGCACAAAATTATGACTGCCGCTTCCAGCTTGAAAAAAAATAAAAAAAAAGGTGCCGAAGCTTTGGATACTCTTGCTGATCGATCATTCCATTGGACACTGTTCATCGAATGATTCGAATGATGCGTTTATTCACTGCAGAAATGTCCCATAAGCGAACGAATATAATACATATATAATATGTATGATTTAAATATGATCTGTATATCATGTAAATATCCCACTGCGTTGCAAGCCTCATGGGGAAAAGTAATGATGCTCTCTGCAAAAGGGTAACTGTAACTCCAAATGGTCGTAAATCAATTTTGGAATTTAGCAAAATTTCACTCTCCTTCCTCCATGACCCCATCAGCCGACTGTAATTTGCGACTTGAAATATTTTCACAAAAAGGGTGTTAAGCATTGTGGAGAAAGAGAAAAGGAGAAAAGGGAGACACGGGACATCAACATTTCTTACGATGTGTGAGAGGAGGAGGGAGTCATGAACCTCGGTGGTGTTGTCAGGGCTGCAGTAGCTGTTTTTTTTGTTGTTGCCTATATTATCAATAAAATCATGTCAAATTATGAACCAATGGGAAAACAGATATTTATATCGCTAATCGGAATAAACATCGACTAAAACAGATTTTAATATTTGCATAAAATATAAAGATAAAAAGATAGCAGGATAAGTAAGCTTTTCAGCCACACAATTAAGTCCCGTTAACCCAGTAGTTTCTCGATAAGCGATTCGATTGTTTGCAGAAGGCCCTGAATGGCGATTACTCATTTGGTTTTTATGTTGAATGAAATATCAACTGGAAGGCCATGCGATGACGATCCTCCCATGCCATGCTGCCCATGCCATCGCTGACAGTTGTCGGTGTTGTGCGTGTTTGGGCTGCCTCTGGGCTTGCCTCGCCCTTTGGTGCGACTTGCGGCTGTTGCACTTTGGCTTGCAGGGCCACTGCAACAGCCAGAGGCCCCGCTTTGTTGCGGCTTTATCAGATGTTGACATTTTTCTGTGCGGAACCACACTCGAGTTCATTTGCAATAATTGGTTTTCCTTGTCTCTTTCTCCCGCAACACACAAAACGGAGTGGAGGAGGAGGAGTGGAGTACAGTACCGCACCGCACCGCACCGAAAGGGAAAAGAGTGTGGTATGTGTGTCCGTGTGTGTGCGCCTTGTGCTAAATAGATTCTGTTAAGAAATTTTTGACATATTTTCACGCCCAACGTATGTCCATTAATAAGTCAACGCCATCCGTCCGCTTGTCCGTCCAACGTCCATTGCGTTCAGGTTAATGGATACATGGGGTACCATGGATGACGTGCCCCCAAGTGGCAGCAGCAGTAAGCAGCTCCACTCCATTCCACTCCACTTCTTCTACACTCTAAAGGCTAGTACTGGAACTGGAACATATTCCACATTGAGCGACGAGGCTAAATGGAAGCAATAACAAAATAACAAAGCCTCAAGTTGCCAATAGATTGCGGCATGTCCATCAATCAATCATTCACTCACACACACACACACACACACACACACACACGCACATACACCATCGAACGACAAGTCCATCAATTGGCTGGCATATGTACAGTCAAGTCGATTGGATCTTCTAGCACCTGTCAATTCGGTGCAGATCGGATCTATGGATCTATGGCCTGTATCTCAATTGAGTGAAGGGATCTTGTCATGGATACCACAGCGATGAAGATGAAATAAAAGCAGAACAGAGATCGAGTACCTCTGCTCCATCCACACCAAATGACGTTGATTTGCTGTACAAATTTATCCCAAGTGAATGGCCAAGCCACAATAATAAAGATATAACTAGAATTAAGCTTGCAACTGATGGAATAAAATGCTCTGAATCAGAGTATAGGAATGTTGGGCTCCCTCTTGTTCATCGCTCATCGCTCATCGTTCATCGTTCATGTGCAGATCGTCCAATCTCCTTATAATTACGAGATCGCGTTGAGCAGATTCCGTTTCTGTTCTGTTGAATGATGTCTATTTTGTGTCCGTAAATGTGGCAAATAGTCATGGAATTTCTTGCATTAAATGAACCATTTCAGAAAAGAAAAAAACAAAACAAAACAAAAAAACCATATTAATAGGGAGACAGAAAGGAAACGATACAGAGCGAACAAAGTGAGGAATGCGACCCCCAGCGATGTCTCGCAAAGAGGCAAAAGATCGCCACTTGATCCCCAGATGGGAAATGGAAAATTGAAATGAGTTGTGGTGCCCTCTCTATGCTCTGATTGCTGTGAACCACAGGGAGAGATCTCTGTGATCTGTGCTCTGCGTTCTGTTCTAATTGTCAGGATGAATTTTGAGGAAGTTGCAAGTGCCTAATGCCTACCTACACGTACACCCATCTAGCATCTTGCCGCTTACCACTTGCTGCCACTCTCTCCTTTCTTCCGTTGCGGCTGAGCGCAATTTCCGCTGCCAGCCAACAACTGTCGCCGATAAATTTTGCCCGCAACTTCTCCGGCGACATCGTCATCCGCCGTCGAGTGGGCCATAAAAGCGAATAGACGAGGCAAAAATAGTCTTAACTGCCCCACGGATATGGGATATGGATGTGAAAATGGATCCACATCCACATGATGTTCTCTCTACAAAACGGAACTCCTAATGGCACTGCGAATTAGCTGGGAATTGCTAATGTCTATGCCATTAGGCTTATAAGTTATCAATTTGGGGGAGTGTTCTGGGGAGTTGCCTGTGTGACAAGGGAGAAGGATATTTGCTTTGCTTTTTTTTTGTTGGTTGTAATTATAATTTAAATAAATTTAGGCGTAAATTCATGGGGTGTTTTACCTCAAGAACTTCCGTTTGTTAGCTTCGTTTACGTTTAAATTTCCTTTATTTGCGTTTAAATTTGAAAAGGGAACTCTATAAGGAATTCCTGTTCGAACAGCGCAAAAGTCATTCCAGTTTTTGACTAGATCGGAACTAGTTTCGATTTCTAGCCCCACACACACACACACACGCACACTCATACCATGTGAGTAGCGATGTTCCTCATTAGCTTTTCGCTTCTTTTTCTGTATTTTTTGATTGGAAAGGGGAAGTGGGGTTGGAAACACGTAAATCAGTTTGGAAATCAACTCGAAACTTGTCTATATATATATGTACATACATATGTAGATATGTATTTGTATATATGTATGTAAATATGTGTATATACATATTTTTCATAAATCCATACGCACTCCATCACATTAGTTGGCTATTTTATGGGCTCTTTTTCAATTTCATTTAGCGCTTGGCTCGTTTTGATTTGTTCCCCCCTTCTCTTCCTCTCTTTCTCTCTCTCTCTCTCTTGTTCTCTGTTGAGGAAAAGCGGCAAGAAAACGCTTTCCAGGGCATCTCTCTCAGCCAAGGGGGGATTTGTGCTTTTCGTTCCTCGTTTTTTGCTGAATTTTTGATAACATTTATTTATAAAAAAAAGAGAAAAAAACTAAACTGAAACGTACATATAGTTTCCGTTCGCCGGCAAAAAAAAAATAAAAATCACTACTGGCCGGCCGGCCTCTGTGGAAATCAAAATGAAAAGCGTACATTATAAAAATAGCAGAAAAAGCGCATCCAAAATAAAATAACAGCAAAAAATGTGAACACCACTTCAAAGGCGAATGCGAATCAAGAAAAAGTGTTGCAAGAAGAATCAGGGGATATATTTGTGTGTGTGTCTGTCTGAGTATATATGAAGATATAGCCAAAGGTGCAACTGAACCCCAAATTGGCACACCTTTTGGTGGAAAAAAAGGCGATGCGATTCTGAAGCTGAAGCCGAAGAAAACAAATTAAATGAAAATAAATTATAAGGTGGATGGGTGGGAAGAGAGGGCCAAAGTTGGGGAGAGACGAGTGTGTGTGTGTGTGTGTGTGTGTGTGTGTGTCAGGCAAATGAAGCGAAACGCTCAATACGCTAACAGAAACAGGGTACATCACTTCCACCGCCAATTATGCCATAATGTCTGATACAGAAAATATTTGAAAATCCTCAGCCAGTTGCGAATAAAATGGTTTAAAATTTTTAAATTAATTTTAAACCATTTGCAATTAAAAGTCAAATATTTTGACTTTGAAAATTTGCAGATAACATTATAAAATTGAATTAATAATTTAAAAAAAAAATGTTTTCTTTATTTGAATTGATTTTATTATACTTTTATGCAAATACAGCTAACACTCCAACTCTATGCTTTTGATTTGGTTATAAAAAATGCTCCTATTTAAAGAGGTTAAGAGCATCTATGCTTCGGCCTTGCTTTCGTGGGTCTTACATGCACTTTTTTAGGCTTTTTTAGATATGTATGTATGTATATGTACACTCGTTCGTTCTCTACTGGCGGCGGCGCCCGATGTTCGTTTTTCCATTTTGTTGTTTCTTCTCGTTTTCATTTTTCATTTTCGTTTTTTTTTTCCGTTTTTTGTTTTTTTTTTTATATATTTGGTTTGTTTTTTTTTTTGCTTTTTCCTAATTATTGTTGTTGCTTCTTCTGGTTCATAGTTGGGCGGCGGCGGTCGCATTAAGAAAAACTTTATGCGCCATTGAAGCGTTCGAAAATAAAAGTCGCGTCCGCGTCCGCGTCCGTAGCGGTCGCCGTTGCCATTGCCGCCTGCCTCTTGCGTCAAACTTGCGGCAACGTGTGTCCGTGTGTATCCGTTACGCACACGATGGGCACCGTGGCCGGAGCGGGGGGTGACGCAGGAGGCAGGGCGGATGATGGTGTATGATGTACGCCGTAATTGTAGCAGATCGCGTATACGCAGCATGGTCCAAATGTTGCAACATGAAAAGATATAGAGGCATAGAGATGGGTGAAACGATGGGTGAAGCCGATGGGTGCCATGCATTATTGTATTGAATGGTGTATCCCATAATTGGGCTTTTCAAGAACCTTAGTTTGTTTGTACCGAAAAATACATCAAGAAAATGTGGAAATTTGCACTAAAAAGTTATACACATGTGAATGAACAACAACAACAACAACAGGAAGCCATGAATATACATATATACATACATACATACATACATACATACATACATACATATGTACATATGGAGCTAAAGAATTGGCGAAGAAATAAATAAGATTTGGATTCCTTAACTCAAATAATCATATAAAATGCTGACAAAGATCGATAAAACTCCAATAAATAATTATAAATGACCAATAGATACTGACAAATACCGTTTAATTACAATTAAATTACCAATAATGAGCATAATTAAGCGATCCAATAACTAAATGAACGCGGAGAATATAATTTTGATAAAGAAAAAATATCTTTATTATGGGATTTTGATATTATCTAAATTTTAAATAAGAATGTCAAATGTTGTTTCTTGCCCGGAGATTAAGAGGCTGCCAATTCCACACAAGTACCCATAAAACTCAGTTCGTAACACTGTCCGACACCTTTTGGATAAATATCTCAGACGAGTAGGCTGAGCAAAACATATCTCCCACCACTGCCATAACCGAGAGGAGAGCAGTGCTAAACAATCGAAATTAAAACGTAGACAAACAGAAATCGAAGTAAAATCTACAAACGAAGATCAATAGATTGAAAGAAAACAAAAAGAAAAGACTTTTCCAAAAGGATCAATGCCCCAAGTCCCCTGCTGGTAAGAGACGCCAATTGCTTAGATTTCTGAAACTATATTTACAGTCCACAGCAATGGACTGGGGTTTTAACTTGGGTTGGCTGAACGACGAGGAAAATGACGACGACGATGGTAACAACGAGGAAAACGAGAACGAGAACGAGAATGTTGATGAAGATGCGGATCCCTACCTAATTGGCGATTTTATAATTGAGAAATTAATGATTGTGTTCATTATGGTGCATCTGATATATTTCCTTGTAAAGGTCGTAATGGCAGATGAGCGTAGAGCAGAGCGTAGACTTAAGCAAATTCTTTAATTGGATGCGAAAATAAAATGTATTTGGATATGTTGTAGCCATAAGGAAGTCTTGGAATATCCCTGGAATAATCTCTGCTTATATGAAGTTTCTTTCGCTGTTTCTGCTCATTCTCTTCGTTACATTTTGCTTGACTTTTCCCCTTGAAATTTGTATGCTTGGCGCTTCAGCCTTTCGAGTGGACAGTGCGCCCCCCAGGCACGGGGCAAGTGGGGCACCCTAAAGTGCCTCAAGTATGGATCTTTGGCATTGCAAAAGTTATGCCATTATATCGATGTGATTTCCCAATTTGTTGTTCCCAAAGTGATCGCTGCCGCTGTTTTGCCATCATCTGGCATTTTGTAGCAGGAGGAATCTCATATACGAGATTAATTGACTTCTGTTTTGTTTCTGTGTCTGTTGCTCATCAGAGAATAGGGGCAGGGCTGGGCAGGGGGTTGTCTTCTTATGGTTGGAATTTTAATTGAGACTTTTGGCGACGCTGAAGGTCGATTTCGTATTGGAAATTTTGGTCGATTCTTCGAATTCTAATGGAATGAACTTTCCCCCGCCTCCGAGTGTTGCCACAGGGCATTCGGCACTGTGTGTTCCTTTGATCTGCGGACTTCTTCCCTACATTGGTGTGGCAGAATAAATTAAGAATTGCAGCTGCTTTTCGGTTTGCAAACAACAAAATACAAAAAAAAAGTAAATGAAATGAAATGACCAAACAGCTTTTTGCCACCTTTGATGTTTTTGCACTCCCCTTGCACGCTTTTTCACTCTTTCTTTCTCTCTCTTGCTTCTGTTTCTTCTGTTGCAGTTGATCGTGCGATGAGCCCAGCACAGTCGGAGGACTCGGGACTGGCACCGGAACGTGGCACCACCTATGCCACCATCACACTGCCACGCAATGCCCTCCATCTGGCCATCACATTTGCAGGTATGTAAGTCATTCCCCCCATGCCCCTTTTCTGGGAATTTAATTGTCCATACGGGAGGCGGCAATCAGCGTCAATCTGTAATCCAGTAATCCAATAATTGCTGCCAAATACTCTCTCAATCGAATCAATTGATTGACTCAAAGCGTTCGTAATTTATGCGGGTCTTCAGATTATGACAGACAGATCAAACCAGACTAGACCAGACCAGACCAGCGCAGCGCAGCGCGGTGGTTGGATCTCTACAATTGAATTATTATGCTCTCTATCGAGATGCAAGTTTTTTTACTTCAATGAAGAGAGACACTAATTGGAACCAACGGAATCCATAGAGCGGGTTAGGATGCGCGGTTAGATATTGATTTTGGAAAGGGAATACTAATTCTGATATATAATAAGTTGCTTGGCCGTAAAAAAGTTCCCATAAGCGAATAAAGAGAGAGAGAGAACAAAGAAATCAATCACCAAATAATTTTCCCAAGTGAATGGCAGTTTTGATGTCCTACTGCTAATGGAACTGCGGTATATGGCCAATTCTCTGACGCGGTTAGGCGATCCTGGCAGTAGTACCTCAGATAGTTTCTTTGTATAGCAACCTGCCTTGGTTTTTGGATTTCCGTCTCTGTGGCTCTGTCAACGACTCGTCAGCCGACCGATGGACAGACAGACAGACAGACAGACAGAGAAAAAGCCAGAAATCTCACCAGACGAAACGCAAGTGAATCGAAATACACAAACTCGTAAATAAAGAAATCGAGTAAAAAAAAATAATAATAAAAAGAAAACAACAACAACGCCGGACACTCGGTTTGGGGGCAGCCGCAATGAGAGCACAAGTGGCAGATTGCCAAAAACAAAAAATAAAAGAAGGCAAAAACTAAAGAAAATGAGGAGGAAAAACTATGAAAAAAAAACTACCCATTGGATGCGACGCTTTACGAGAAACGTGTTGCTGAGAGCAACAGAAGAGGCCGCTTACGTCAGACAACGACAACGGCGACGACTCGACTCCCCCGCGATACTAAGGTTAAACCCCCAAACCGCAGCAACGACCCTTGCCCCAATCCCATTCGCATTCCCCTTGCCCTCAAATGCCAGAAGATTAGTCCAAAAAAATAAGAAAAAATAAGACAGGCAGACAGACAGACAGACAGACAGACAGACAGACAGACAGACAGAAATCTGAATTGGTTGGACTTTATATTCTGTGATTCAGAATTGACAAAAAAATCATACAAAATACTTGCATACATATGTACATATGTACATATCTACATACATATATTATGTCTGGCCAGCGACTGGCGTACCATTCCGTCGGGTAGGTGGTGTGTAGCTGGGGGCTGGGGATTTTTCTATGTAGATTGGAACGATGATTTATTTTGGCAGCGACAACAGACATCAGAGACGCAGACGGACACAGAGCCACAGACATACAGACAGAGCACATTATCGACAGAGAGAGAGAGACGACGACTACGACGACGACGCGTTCCGCATTCAAATCAAATGATACCGGTGCCCATTCTGTCTGGTCGATCGGCGGAAACAGAGAGAAAACGGAAAACGGAAAACATCCCTCAAAAAGCAGACCCCCAATGGAAACAGATCCCCCAACCCACCCATCGACAGTTCTATAAATCAATGCCGAAATCTAGAATTTTTTAGGGGTTGAGAAATGAAGAAAATAGAGGGCCTAGGAGCAAGTTCCATTAGCAGCTAGGCTCGTGTGTCCATTCGCTTATGTGAACTTTTGTACAGCGAATTGAATGCCAAAAAACGATTGGAATTGGACTTGGGTTTTCTCTTGGTTACTTGACTTAACATTTCTTGAGCACTTATCTTCTCTTCTATCCCTACCTTCCCTACCTGCCAGAACGTAACGATCTTTCGTATCCCCCCGTTGTGGGTGCCCTCAATCCGGTGGGCCATGCGGCGGACTTTCTGGCACCTGGCGACCGTCTGCACCAGATCGATGGCATCTCCACCATCGGCCTGAGCAATCAGAAGGTGATGAATATGCTCTGTGCCGATGTCGGCGGAGCAGGAGGTCCTGCCATCGTTGAGATTGAGTACTCGCTGCCGGAATACAGTAAGTGAATGGAAACGAAGCGGAAACCCAAATGATTCCTCCCATCAGATTCTGTATCTTCTTTGTGTATCTTTTGTTGTTGTTGCTGTTGTTGTTGTGGCTGCAGCAGTTTCGCAGAACAGTCTCTGTGTATCCTCGAAACTGGCACAGATCACCGTCGAGCGGGAGAGCGGCTGCCTGGGTCTGACGCTGCGCGGTGGTGCCGACTATCCGCTGATTGTGACCCATGTGCGTCCCCATGGACCTGTCTACAAAACGGGACGCATCAAGCCCGGCGATCGTTTGCTTCGTGTGGATAATGTGAGTATCGCCCCCGCCCCCGCCCCGCCTGAGCTACTGAACCACTGATGATGCCCTTTTGCCCCTTCCCTTTAGATCTCGCTGATTGGCAAAACGCTGGCGGAGGCCCAGCAGATCATCAAGTGCGGCGGTGTTCATGTGTCCGGCGGCTACACCAATCTGACCATCGAATACGATGTGTCCGTTGTCCAGAGCGTCGAATTCTCCATGGGCCCGCTGCTCATCGAGATCGAGCGACCCATGAACGACAAGCTGGGCCTTGTGCTCTGCAACTATACCGCCGCAATGGCAGCGACGGGATCCTCCTCCGTCTCTGGCTCTGGCTCGAGTACACCCTCCAGCGGTGGCGAGAAGATGGAGGATATGGTGATGGTGGTCACACAGCCGGGTGTCTATATAGCGAGCATACTGCCCGCCAGCATTGCCGATCGGTGAGTGGCGGCGAGTGGCGAGACCATGGGAATGGGATCATTCGCGAATGAATGATGTCATCTGTGTGTCCGTGTGTGTGTGTGTGTGTGTGTGTGTTTCGTTTCGATCTCTTTGAATCTCTAACACGGTTTCGGTTTGGTTTCTGTTACAGATGCGGCGCCTTATCCGTTGGCGATCAGGTGCTCTCCATCGACGACACCATGATCGAGCATTCGGCCTACAGTCCCGACGAGGTGATGACCATATTGGACACCAGCACAGGACGGGGCTACACGCAAATGCAGATCATGCCCGCTCATGCTCTGGCCCGACGCGGTGAGTCTTTCCAAACGAGGCAATCCAAGCGATCCAAGCGATCCACATTTCCCATTTGGCTATCGACTTGAAGCGATCAGCTTCAGAGGCAGAAAACGGCAGGCTCCCAAGCGACGCGACGAAGGTCTGGCGTGGGCGTCACGGCTAATGAACAGAGTCGTTCGATTGTCGATTGTTCAACAGTTGAAACAATAGACAGACAGACAGACAGAGGCCAATGTGTTGGGGTTTCTAGAGGAGTTGCTGAAAGAAGAGGAGTTCTGGTACTGCGCAGAAAGATTTATAGCAAGGGAACTAGGTATATTTTCCGGTGGGTGGGTCTACTATCGCTGTAAAAATTACCCATAAGCAAACTGACACGAAAAGAGAGCATTATTGGGGCTTTGGGCTTTGACATTCCAGGAGATTCTATTCTATTTATACTATTATTAGTAATACTATTCCTATTCCCATTACTACTCGTATTTATATTGTCTTTGCCTGTAACGTGTCATGTGGCAGCGCCCCTCGGTTGATGGTCGGCGACTTCTGCCTTCTTTCTTGGTTCTGGTTCGTCTTATTGCAGCTTCTGTTCGATTTACGCTCTCAAATGGTGTTCAATCCACCCTCGTTAGAGCCCCCCAATCAATTGGCTTCTCTATGTTTTTCTTTCGTTAATTTGTTAAGCAAACACACGCAAAGAGGAGACAGACAGAGATACGGACAGAAAGACAGACAGACAGACAGACAGACAGACAGGCAGACAGACAGACGTGTATGTAGATGGGAAATGTTCTGTCAGCCCCTTCCCCAATTGATCGAATTGGAGAAGCGTAAGAGAAGAATGGAAATGAAATCAAAGTGGAGGCAATCGCTGATAGAAGGGGGGCGCCACATAAATTCTCCATAGAGCTCCATAGGAGGACACAGCAGCTGTGGGGAGTCACTAAGCTGTGGATCAGTCCAGAGTTATTTAAAAGCTTTTTGTTCTCGCTGGGAGTTGGGGCGCAGAGGGAGTTCCATTCCGTTCCATTTCCATTTATATTTCCCTTTTCTTTTGCAGGTCACACGGCGCTGGGGAGTCCAAAGTACAGCTTCAGCACCCTGGAGTCGCGCAAGTCCACATCCGCGTCCGCATCGACGGGCAGGCAACGGCAGCGCTTTGCCAGAAAGAGCTCTCTGCCGCTGGAGGGATTGCCAATGGCTGTCGCAGCAGCAGGCGGAGGAGGAGGAGGAACAGGCCATGCCAGCAGCAGCCTGGGCTTGTGCCGCGCCGAGAGCTTTCCCGTGCTTCTGGATTGCAGCCAGGGTGCTGGCATAGTGCTCGGAGTTGGTGGTGGGGATGCCAGCCAGGGTGGATGCGGTGGTGCCATGACCATTGGCCAGATTCTGGCCGATTCGGTGGCCGATCGCAGTGGCTGCATTCAGGTGGGCGACCGCATTGTGGCCATCAACAAAATGTACAGCCTGGATGCGATGGCCATGCGGCAGCTGCTGGAAGGAGGAAGCCTCCTGCGACACACCTCCAATGGAAATGGCAATGGGAATGGCTCCAATGGGAACATCAACAACATGAATGCGCCGGCCAATTGGCTGGAGCTGGAGATCGAATTCGATATGCCCGACGCTGTGGTGCCATCCAGCGGTGTGTTCAATGTGAAGCTGCTGCGTGCCGGCAAGTGTGGCCTGGGCCTGAGCGTGAGCGGCTCCAGCCATGGCGGCCTGGTCATCTCCGATGTGAAGATGGGCAGTCCCGCCCATCGCAGTGGCTCACTGAGGGCGGGCGACATACTGCTGGCCGTGGATCAGCATCCGGTGCAGCACTTCAATGTGGATTCCCTGCTCAAGGACTCACAGCCGACACAGCAGCAGCAGCAGCAGCAGCAGCAGTCGAGCAGCAGTCCCCCCCTGAGTCCCACCACCACGGGAGCTGACTTTACCACGCTTACCATCAAGCGGGTGGTGCTGCCCGACTTCCTGCCGATGGCCAGCAGTCCCATCTACAGCAACTGCCCGGCAGGCGGCATGACGGAGCACGATCTGTACAGCAGTGCCTATGTGACGGCCGGCAAATATGCGGACTGCATCTCCCTTAAGTCACGCACGCCACAGCCGGAGTACTTTCGCCTGCCAATGCAGCAGCAGCAGCAGCAGCAGGAGGATCAGTCGTCGTCGGTGCAGATGAGGCTGCATGTGGCTGGTGGTGGCTCGTTTAGCCGCTCGTTTGTGGGTGGAGCCAATGGTGCAGCCAATACGCAGAGCTTGACCACCGAACTGCCCGAGGAGGAGGACGAACAGGACGAGGAGGAGCAGGAGCAGCTGTACACGGGCTACGAACTGAATCGCTATGCCAGGTAGGCATCCCCCATACCCCATACCCCATCCCCAATGCCTATTTAATCTTATTTAATGTCTGGCTGCTTCTCCTACTTGGCAGCGTGGATTGCACGGCTTTGCCGCCGCCCATGGAGAGCAAGGTGTACGGCTCGGCGGCAAGTTCGAGCAGCAAGAGCAGCGGCAGCAGCCTGCATCAGATCATCTTCACCGTTCGCCTGGAGCCAAAGGGTGGACTGCTGGGCATCACACTGGCTGGCAGCGAGGATATCACCAAACCGATCACCATCAGTGGCCTCGTGGAGGGTAAGTCGGCAGAAGATGGTAGAAGCATTCTCATTGATGTTTTCCTACTTATTTTCCAGGTGGCATTGGCCATAAGAACGGACAGATTCATGTGGGCGATCAGCTGCTGGCCATCGACGAGCACTCGGTGCAGGGTATGCCGCTGTCGCATGCCACCAGCCTGCTGCAGAATTTGGGCGACTTGGTCGACCTCAAGATACTGCGCAGCCATGCGGACTTGGCCAACGGCAGCCACCATCTGCCCCAGACGCAGGCCATCTACGCCAAGGTGCAACGCAGGCCGCGCAGTCCCAGCAAGGAGTCAACCTGCAATGGGAACCTGAATGGCAGTGCCAATGGCAGTGCGAATGGCAGCACGAACGGCAGCAGTGCGAATGGGTGTGGAAATGGGAGTGGAAATCAGCGCATTTTCCATGTGACGCTGTACAAGGACAAGGTGTACGATGACTATGGCTTCTCCGTCTCCGATGGCCTGTACGAGCGCGGAGTCTTCATCAATCGCATACGCAGCGGTGGGCCCGCGGATATGTGCGGCCAGCTCAAACCCTTTGACCGCATCATGCAGGTGAGCAATCTGTGAATCCAGTGTCCATCCATCAGGATAA
The DNA here is from genome assembly GCA_035043285.1 of Drosophila subsilvestris. NCBI lineage: Eukaryota > Metazoa > Arthropoda > Insecta > Diptera > Drosophilidae > Drosophila > Drosophila subsilvestris. Next base: position 6,090,159 of record JAWNNB010000133.1, on the reverse strand, counting down.
CTAACCTTTCTGAATGGTCCAAAACGATCAGGTGAACGAGATGAAGACGCAGGACTTTGATTGCTGCCTGACGGTGCCGCTGATAGCCGCCGCCGGTGACAAAATCGAGATGATTATGCAGCGCACCGAGTGACGCCCCGCCCTGGACCCACGAATCGAATCGCATCGCATCGCATCGGCCCCTGTTAAACTAGTTGTATGCTAAGCTAATCCTAAGTGCCATCCGCATAATCACCAACAAAACGAAAAACCAAACCAAACGAGAGCTTACCCGTGAAGCTTATCCAACGAGAACGGAGAACGGAGAACCGAACCAAACGGCTGCCTTGAGAACAACAACTTTACCGACAATAATAAGCATCCAAATGTATCAGGATTCATGAATCGTATCGTATACCTACCGCTATATCGCTTGCCTTTCCGCATATATCGTATACCGTATATCGTATATCGTATCGTATATCTAGATCTATAGGCTCTGCCATAACCAAATAATGCCCTCTTAAGGTAGTTCTGCCATAATTATACTTTAATTCTATCTCTAAACTTGTTTTCTAGCGTAAATAAATAATCTTACTGAAAGTTTGTTCGAAACTAAACAGCTACCCATAAAGTAATCCTTCTTATATAAAATGCTCCCTATGGATTGTCGCATTTTGGATTGATATTTGTCGGGTATCCACCATCCACCTGCCACAGAGCCACCCACACAATGACTTCCCTGGAGCTTGCTGTTTATGCTTGCCTACCAAACGTTTCTTTGTAGCCCTGCGAAGCGTTCTTTCAATTCTGATGATCCACTTTGGGCTAGTCTCTCTATCTCTTTTCACACTCCCTCACCAGCATGAGTAAAAAACTAGAAAAAATATGCAAGCGACAAGAATAACGGACAGCCCAACAAATGATTCAAGGCAAGTGGGTGAAGAATAGACTCAGCCAGCAGAGGATCATTCACTGAGGACCATTTTGTAATCAGTTCATGTATAGCCAAATTACCAAAATACACTGAGAATAATCTTACGATCCGACATATGCAGTATTCGATTTAATAAGCTTGCCATAGAGTTTAGTATGGGTTATATTTGAAGTTTATTATATAATTTTTTTAGTTACAAGAGAAATAGCATAGCAATGTTCTCATATTTAAGCAGCTTGAAGGCAAAAGATTGTTTTTCATTAGATACAAGTGTGTGTGCCTGTACATTTTGATTCATTTTTTGTTGGATTCGATCCATTTCGATGATTCTATCGTACCCCACAACTAAGTTTTAATCAATATTAAACGAATGTACACGAGTATGTATGTACATGTTGTATATGTATGTATATATCCCTGTCAGAACTGTAGCATCTGGCAAAATCGTTTGCTGCTGCGCTTGTACTCTGAACCCCTTGGCACAGCTCGTGTTGCTTTTGCATCCGTCACTGATCTTGTAAACAATTACCCCACTGGGGCTTATTCAATACTCCAGATTGCAAGTATTTATTCTATTTTCAGTCTTCCCATATTAATAGTAGTGGATGCAGAGAGAGAGAGAGAGAGCGCCTTCTGTGCGCACTGTCAACAAAAACAAATTGTTTTGTGCCAATGATCCAAGTCCCAGAGGAAATGGGTGGAGTAAGGGAAGGGACTCGCACGTTAGTGGTGACGTTAGGGGGACTCTCTCAAACAATTGGAAACACACATTCCACTGCTGCTGCGGCTGCTGTAGATTTGTAATGCATGTGGATTTTGGAACCGGAATCAATTTTTGGAATCATTTTCATTTTGATGCGAACTCAAAGTTCGCTGCTTATCGCTGGAGGCCAAAAGTGAAATTCCCTTTAAGCTCAGACAAGAGATGCCCGGTAACCCGCCCGCTCGGCTGTTGGATGTACGCTACAGGGGAACTACCACCGAACTGAGTCACTTCTATTGGTTTTAGTAAAAACAAATCAAATTTGTATATATGTAGCTCTAAAGTTTATACCTTAAAATTTTAAAGATTTGACTGGTCCGACTGGTTCGATGCACCTACATATCTCACTTACTTGATCATCTTTCTTTACTGAATTTTAAGCGTCAAAGTGCTGCTACATGACGGAACCAAGAATCTAGTCGATATTTATTCATGGATAGAGTTATTTCAGGTCGAATTGCCATCAGTTTTAATGCAAAAGGAAGCATCATTATGGAAAAAATAACTATAAATAAATCTGTGATGATCTTCTTCCATTCTTTCTGCGGCGTGGGACTGATGGGTTGGTGATGCTGATGCTGATGGGGTAGCCTATGGGGTAGAATGAGTCGTAAACAAAAACAATGCTAAAGCAGAATCAAAGAAAATATAAAGCGAATATTGATAACGGCAGTCGCAGAGGCCTTCGGTCTACGCTGTCTGGTGTCTTTTGTCTGCTCCTAGAGGAGGCAACTCGACTCTCGTGCCAGCGAGAGCCCCCATCGATCGATTGACGTCAATCGTCGCATCGAAATCCTGGTGAAATGTCAAACGATCAAAAAGCCGTAAACACCTTTTCACATGGACTCTGGACCCGGCCCAGGCCCAGCCAGGCCAGGCGTTCGGTCGAAAGCGAATCTGTGTGCTGGAGATGTCGTTTAGAGCTGATAAGAGTGAGGATGGAATGGAATATGTAGATGGGAACAACGGAATGGTGTCCAGAAATTGACACCAGCAACCACCACCTGAATGGGACAGCGACAGAGGGAGTGGAAAGGGGCGAGGGAGAAGGCCTGTCGCGCTGCTTGACACAGTTTCTAGAAAGATTCGAAATTTGGCATTGACAGAGATAGAGTACGAGTCGTTCCAGCTCTCTCTCTCTCTCTCCCTCTTTGGGGACGTTTCTATTTCTGACCCTATAACTCTTCTTTATCTCTATCTCTCTACTGCACGCTTTGCAGAGCTTTGCGGCGGCTTTTTTGTTGCTTATCATGGAAGGTGCATCCCATTCAACAGAGAGAGTGGGAGAGTGGGGAAAGATGTTTTGTACTTTGCATTCGAACTCGCTTAACACTGCACAATGGGGCGAAATGCCTAAAATATTTTAACATCAAGTCAAAGTATGTATGTATTTGGGCCATACAACATGAAAATATATACAAAATAATGTAAAAGTGCTGATTAAATGTTTTTGACTTGTTTTTGTGCCTTTTAAATATAATAAATTTGTTAGCGTGGAAAATGTTTGTACAAGTGTGCCAAATATAAATGTTATTTTTTTAGTCCCGTATGTATTAAATTTAATCATGTTAAAGTTAAAGAAAAATTATTTTAAAAATTCTCTAATAAATACATATGTATGTACATAAATGCATATGTAAATTTATAAAAAATTTGATAATTAAATTTTATGTGAAAAAATCGTTAATTTTGACCACAGTGCACTGCAAGCAATGCGTTGGTTGGGCCCCCTTCCCCTGTCTTCGTTATCAGCAAGCTCAATGCCGCGCTCGCTTCCCTTTCTCACTGTCCCTCTCTCTCTCTCCCTCTCCGCCCAAAAGTTGCGCACCGAAGCTCTCCGACAAGCGTTCGGCTGCAGTTTTCTATTCGTCTTCGGCTGCGTCTTGAGCTTGGCTGGTGAATAAAAATTGCGTGAGGGGCGGCTGATCTGCTCATTGCTGCAGCGAGATCCACAACGAAACAATCAATCGCATTGGAGTAACGGCTTATTACCCGTTCTCGAAAGTTCAGCAAAGCACATAACTAGGCAGAAAACTAACGGCAACAGCCATTCACTCTCGAGTGGACGGGCAGACAGACAGACAGCCAGACAGACAGCCAGACAGACAGCCAGCCAGGCAGAGGAACAGGGACAGCCCATCAGTCGATAAGATTAACGTTAACTTAATTAAAAATAAATAGCAAGAAAATACGCAACCATCGGAATCGATCCAAAGCCCATATCGAGTGGAGTGGATCCCAAGTATTATAGAACAGTCCGAGTGGCCCCAGTGCAAGTTTCGGTTGCGCGTTCAAGTGATTTTGTGTGTGTGTGTGTGTGTGTGTGTGTCTGCGCCCCTTCACGAATTATGCATGAAGGGTGACAACAAAAAAGAACAACTAACAGAACTTAAGACAAGCAAAAAATAAAATCAACAATCAGCAGTAAAAGAATAAGTGCAGAAGGACAGCCAAGTGTAGGAGCAAAAAATGTATGTGGCCAATACCACTGGCGGCCTGATGCTGCAGACGATGCTCTATCTGGCCAATCACACCAGTCGAGCGGCAGTCAACACTTTGATCGACTTGCCACCGGCCCCCAAAAGCGGTAAGTAGTGCCCCGATTGCACCATCTCATCCGAAATAGCATGAAAAACATTACCAGAATAGGCGTAGTAGCACTCGATGGCTCTATTAGTGGTTTTGAAAACCAGTAACCCCCTCCCCATCACTGTGTGTAAACGACCTTTTAGCAAAGGAGGTGGAGTGGTCTCTGAGTGTTCTCTTGGCATCATCTCGTTTGCTTGTTGACTGAACAAACAAACAAACAGATTTGTAGGGAAAGCAAGCTCTGCTTCAGCAAAAAGATCTCTATCGATGTGGCCTTAGCAACAAATGGAAGGGCGATACGATGCATCGATGGGGGATTTCTGAATAATTGCCACAGAGGCAGTGGCAGAGGCAGGGGCAGTGTACTGGCCGGAGTGGATACGCCTATCTAATCGAAAACTTCCGATAAAAAGCGGAAAGCAAAAGCAGAAGCAAACCCAACGTTACAAAAAAAAATGGGACAAAAAAGAATGACGACAATGATCAGCCGAGCGGAAGACTGACTGAGAGGCAGTTGGCCAGTTGCATGCATCAGTGGAAGGTTAAGATGGGCATCGACAGAATCGGAATATCAAAATTTAAGCAATTCCAAATCAGAGATCATGGATCAGCTGTGAATCAGCGCCGTGGTTCTTCATCGATGAACCAACCAGCCTGATCAGCAGGTTTATTTTATTTTGGGATCTAAGTGGATTGTAGATTAAAGAGCTTATCGGAACACCTGCCATGGAACTACACACGGAGTACTCGTACTCGTACTCGCACTCGTATTTTTAGCCATTGAAATCAAGACACCAGAGTCTACAATAATTCTCCAAACCGATTTGTATTCCAGATATCAACGAGGTGAAGTGCTTTGGGGTCTACGGCTGCTTTCCCATTAACGGGCCGTGGAACACGGTGACGCGGTCGATCAATGTCCATCCCCAGAAGCCATCGGAGATCGAGCCCCACTTTACGCTCTACACACGTCGCGGCCTCGATCAGCCCAAGTATTTGGACCTCAACGATCCGGACAGTGTGCAGAATATGGGTATTAATAGGAAGGGCAGGATCTATCTGATTGTGCATGGGTATCTGGAGTCGGGCGAGATCCAGTGGATGCTGGACATGGCCACGGCGCTGCTGAAGCACGAGCCAGAGGGCGAGGCCGCTGTCATATTGATCGATTGGGGCGGCGGCGCCAGTCCGCCGTATGTGCAGGCAGTGGCCAACACCCGGCTGGTGGGCTCGATTACGGCGCATGTGGTGCACATGCTGTACGAGGAGCTGGGCCTGCCCAATCTGGATAACATGCACATCATCGGCCACTCGCTGGGCGCCCATCTCTCCGGCTATGCGGGCTATCATCTGCAGCAAGACTTTGGCCTGAAGGTGGCACGCATCACGGGCCTCGATCCGGCGGCACCACTCTTCACGGACACCGATCGCATCGTCCGGCTAGACCGTACGGATGCCCATTTCGTGGATATCGTCCACACCGATGCCAATCCACTGATGAGGGGCGGCCTGGGCATCAATCAGCGTCTGGGACATGTCGACTTCTTTCCGAACGGCGGCTTCGACAATCCCGGCTGTGACAAGAAGTTTCAGGACGTGGTCAAGAGCAACCGCAAGGGCTCGCTCTTCAGCACCATGCAGCAGTTCCTCGGCTGCAATCACATCCGGAGCCAGCAGTTTTTCACGGAGAGCATTAGCACCCAGTGCCCCTTCATGGGCATCACCTGTGACTCATTTGATGTAAGTGCCACACGCACACACCTCAGACTACATTTATTAATCTCTTATCTTCCGCAGAGCTTCAAGGAGTTCAAATGCACCAGTTGCGACGATCCCGGCCACACGTGCCTGCGCATGGGCTTCCACAGCCAGGAGGACTACCAGGAGCAGGTGGAACGGGGCCAGCTGCGGCAGGACGACTCCCCGGGCGTCTTCTACCTGACAACCGGCGACAGCAAGCCCTTCTGCCGCCTCCACTACCGCATCACGGTGCGTGTGTCCAGCCACGACGAGAGCACCTTGCATGGCGGCGAGGTGGGCATACTCTCTATTCGCCTGCATGAAGCAGCGGCAGCAGCAGCAGCAGCGGCCGGACACGACCGAAAGAAGAAGCACACCACGGAGCTGATGAAATTCTCAGCCAAGGCCATGTACTTTGAGCCGGGCTACGAGTACAAGGCGCTGGTACCCGGCAAAGAGCTGCAGCAGCCGGATCACGCCACCGTCCACTGGGAGTATCCAACGAGCATTCTCAATCCGCTCACCTGGCGCATTCTATCCTCGCCGCGCATCTACCTGGAGTACATACTCATCGAGTCGATGGAGTCCAGCGACCTCTACCTGAAGCTCTGTCCCCAGCACGAGGGCGCCATACTGTCCGGCGCTGAGAATGTGCTTCGCACCAGCTACTGCAGGGATTAGTGTGTGTGTGTGTGTATGTGTGTGTGTGTGTGTGCGCTGTGCGTGCGTAAGTCAGCACGCAGCCCAAAAGGCGGCAGCACATTTTGCCCGCAGCCAGACGGGTGTGTTCATGTCTTTGCTTAGCGAGGACAAGCACCGAAAGTGCTCATGTGGCTTGTGTCGTGTCTCTGCTGTGGGAACACTTTTGCCTGCTACTGTTTATAGCATCTTTTATGGCACAGGGAAACACAGTTGGTATTTTATTATAGTATTTTTTAATTGTTCGCAAAATTAACAAAAAACACAAAACAACAACAACAACAACAACAACAAAAAGACAAAAGGAACTCGCTGGAGAGAACACCATTATTTATTTGTTATAAAATAATTTAATTTTTTTTTGTATATTTAAATGTTATTGTAGTTAGTTCGTAATTTAAATAAAATTTAAATTTAAAAAGAAATTATTTGTATTAGAGCTGCACAGAGTTGCATGATTTGAGTGCTGATTGGTAGTTGGAATTGCCTTTAATTTATAAATGACATAAGATCCAAAGCTTCGACTGGGATCCGACAAAGAATTGTGGCACAAAGGTACAAATATGTAGCTGGGAAATTATGGGAGTCTTTCCCCGTACAATGAATAGATACGATCACCGAGGCATACCATATCCCCCATTCCGGCGGGGCCAGTGGCAGTGTCAGTGCCAGGTATCTAGATAATCCCGTCAAGCTACATATAACTCAAATCAGCTGTGAACGCGCAGTTTCTAATGAATTAACCAGTTGGAGTGGTATGGGATGGGATGGGATGGGATGGGGGGGAGGCATAAATTCCATGTCACAGGGATCCTTTGCTTCGTTTCGTTGGGTTTTTGGTTTTGTGGATGTTAATATTTTAAATGCTTATCGCAGCGAATGTATCTATCGCATGCATGTGTATCTTTTACATATAATTGATATTATCTGCATTGATTTGACTCGTTTTCAACTCAGGTTTTGCCTTTGCCTGTTGCCTGTTGCCTTTGCCTGTTACCTCTACCTTTTGGTTCTGTTTCGGTTTCAGTTTTGGTTTCTGCTTTGGTTGCTGTTGTTGTTGTTGTTGTTGCTGTTGCTGTTGTTGGGGGTCTTTGTTTTATTATGGAACATTTGGACATTCCAATGACACAGCCACAGCCACAGTTCCAGTTCCAGTCCCAAGTCGCAGCCACAGCCGCAGGCCCTGCGGCAGTCGCTGCCTTCAATGTTGGGCCCATAAATATGTTGACAGAGACAGAGACAGAAAGTCGGAGCTGGGATTGGAGTCGAAATCGGAATTGGAGAGAGGCCAGCAGCAGCAGCAGCAGCAGCAGACAGTTGATGATCATGTTGACAATGTTTCGCTGGGAGTTCATTTCGTTTCTTGGAAATTGAAATTGTTTGAAAACGTTTTCATGTTTTTTGGACTTTCCGTTGCCCCACCTGCTTACCCGCTCCACGCTCACCGCTCACTCTCCCCATTGCCCCAAATGTATGTATGTATGTATTCCCATGATATGCATTCATTAATAATGTTAATCGATTTGGGATAACTCTCTGTCCGATTGTGTTCCCATGAGTGTGTGTTCCTCTTCTCCCCCCCAGTTGCCACCGAATGTCATTCTCTGTCACTTGTTGCATGCTGCACGAATGAGTATGATTGGGAGGCGGGGGCTGTTACAGGGAGCCACAATACAAATTGTTTGTCATTTGGTAATGGCCTAAGTGCCGCCTCCCCAATTCTCAAGCAAATTGCTTGCAGCTGCAACCCGTTCGGTTTCCCAGTCCCAGTCGCAGTAGCAGTCCGCCTCTTAATTAGTTCACCTTCGCCTCCACTCCGCAGGCAACACCCACCCCTTCCATTACCTAGCAGCTCTCCTTCCCCGCTGCCATCCATCAGCTTGGCATAAATCAGACGCCAGAGCGGGCGGCGGCTGAGGGACATCAAATGGAACTCAAATCAAAATGTCATAATTCCAGACGGCCCAACATCAGCGACAATACGTCAACATGGTCCTCTCTTCCACACTCCCACTCTCACTCCGACTGAGACTCCGACTCCTCCTCTGTGGCAGACTCCCTGCCTAACGTAACCCTTCCCCCATCTCATCTATTTTCCACCCACTCATCCGCTCTGCCACTCCGCCGTTTAATTAGTCGCCCGCGCCAATGTCGCAAACAAATCACATAATTATGATTGAGCGCAGGCAGCGCCAACTCTTTGCCTGGGATTCATTCCGTTCCTCCTGAAGATCTTTCACCTCTCCATCGTCCATCCTCCATCCTCCTGCTGCTGCTGCTGCTGCTGATGCTACTGCTGTGGCAGCATTTTGGGGTTTGGTTTCCTTTATGGGACGTCAGAGAGACGCGTGCATAAATATAAATCAGGGCCGGCTCACAGCTGCCGTAATTGAATGCAAATGTCCATCCAAAAATACGACCGACTCCACTCCACTCCTCTACTCACCTCACCTCTCCTCTCCTCCTCCACCCGGCTCTCTCGCTCCAAAAAGAGGCGACAATCTGCTCTAAATTATCACATGTAGGTGCTGGCGATGATGCCCCCCCGTTCCCCTCCCCTCTCTCGCTGCGATGCTCCATTGTGTTTGCTGGCGATGCGTGGAAAACTAATTTCCCACTCCCCCAGACACACACAGCATTCCCTTTTGGGATAGCATTTTCCTGTGCCATTCATCTTGTGCATTTTTCTGATATTCATAATTTGTGGCGTGTGCGCTCTCCATCCATCCCATCCATCCCATTTGCTCACTCCAAGGGATTCCCTTCGAGCACATGGAGTATGAGGATGCCGTTGCTCTGCCCTGCCCCCTTTTGTCATGTTGTTAAATTGCACCACGTGTTTTTGATAATGACGACATAATTATGCCCAGGAAAGTGCTCTGAAGTAGATGGCTAGAAGATGCCTGTGGAATGAGAAGCAGCAGCAGCCTCGAATGGAACCGCGAAGATTGGGTGAAACGTTGGGGAATCGGCATGAAATCGGTTATAGATTCCACTCCAATCAATTAGATCTTTCATCGTATGAGGAATACAGCTCAGAACAGTTCTAAATTATGTCTAGATGTATCTGGAATATGTATTAATTATGCATAAACAAATAGTTTGAGGTGTTCTATCTGTTTATCCATCTTCCAAGCAGCACATCAAACACTTCAGATGATACTTACGACCCTCAAAAGTATTAAAGATATATTTTAAGCTATTTTCAATCAATAAAAGTTAAGCAAAACGATTAACCAATCAATTTTTATTTTATTCAAGCATTAACAATGATGAACGAGCAATCAAGTCTATAATTCAATGAATCATGATTGATTCAATGATTGTGGTTTGTGAATGCAATTGACTGACAACTGATAAGCGCAGAATATTTCCACTAGCTGGCTGGCTGACTGGCTGTGGCATTGAATTTTACCACTGAATGATACTTGAATTGAAATATAAACAAAAAATAAAAATGAACAGTGTCCAGCCATCCCCAGTCAAATCAATTTCTCGCAAGGCTGATTGTTTGATTGAGTGAATGAACAATTTTGCCTTTTTTTTTTCGTGTTTGCAATTTTTCAGCATTTTTAATAGGTTTCCGATTTTACCTTGGATTTCCTTCCGTTATTCCAATGTAAGCTACATGCAACATTTAGTGATTTCAGATCGTTCAGTTGCACCTATGCGTATATGTTAAATAATAAATAAAATAATCCAAATAATGGTAGACATTTTCAAACGGGTAAAGCAACCGCTTTGAATTTACCATTCAGGTCCTCCTTCGCTCAACTCCATTTAATACTTTCAGTTGACTCTCTTCGCGTTTTGTTCCATCGCCCGCGCTGGGAGTTGGTAGATTCTAAACAAATGAAATGTCAAAATGCGAACTACACAGCAGGAGCGGAACAAAGGTGGCCAGAGGGAGGGAGACCAGACCGAGCCTGGGGGTCATTTAGAGCACTAATTTAAATATCATTAGTAAACAATTAAAACAAAGAGAGCCACAGCCACATTCAGAACTACAACAAAAGGAGTCAGAAAGGACGACAACGACAGCGAGGACAAGCCAACTCTGCCGATGACAATGGGACGCAATTCGTAAGCCTCGCCTCTCTCTTGACACCGCCCACGGCCATGGGCGGTTGCGGTGGGGGGGGGGTGGAGGGTAGATAACATAAATGTCAACAGAAAAAAACCGAAAAATTCTCCTCCACATTACCTGAGAGTGGCTCGACCATTGGGATATCCAGCATCAGTTTGGATAGCCAGTAGCCAGCTTGGGATCTGCCAGGGAATCTCCTTTGACCATCCCAGCCTTTGCCCATCTGCCATTTGTTTCTCTGAACTGCATGCTATGGCCACAAATCAAGTGATGTGCGAATATGCCCAGCATTGAGCATTGAGAGAGGGTATCAAATCAAAGGTCGAACAATAAACAACAAGAAAAAGGGCGACAGGCGACAACATTTTTTTTTTGTGTGTGTGTGTGTGTGTGTGACTTTGGCCAAAGTTGTGACAGCCCATTCAAATGAGAAAAAGGCTTGGAATAGGGATTGAAAGTGGAATTATTATGGCTATGGGGATGGGTATTGGCTAGAGGTAAAGCCTCGGCAGGTGCTGCTACTGCTGCTACTGCTCCTCCTTCTACTCCATTTTAATTGCATTTCAAATATAATTTGTCAAAACAAACTGCTCTCCTTGGTATCCCCCGGTGGTGCCAATGGGAATCGTGCCTTATCGAGGCCTGGCTGCGTGCACATGGTCCATCTCCAACTCCATCTGGTTGTTCCATTCCCCCTGTCGCCACTGCGCCCCTGCGAGGCCAGAGACCAGTCACGTGTCGTGGCGCTGGCGGCAAAGTGCGCAACGAAGCGATTCGGTCACCTGATGATGCTTTTCCCAGGCATAGGGAAAACCATAGGAACAGCCTACCCACCCACCCACTCGGGGGGGGTGGAACTGATGCCTGGAGCTGTAGAGATGGGGATGTGGCCATGGTTCTGGTTCTGGTTCTGGATAGAGCGGGAGAGAGCGAGCGAGCGAGCGGGTAACATGATCCCTGCGTGCTTCGGCATAATTTGTTATTTTGACTATCGCATTATGCTGTGTGGCTCTGCCTTTTGTGCTGACGTTGATTATTTCTTGTACTTTCCATTACAGGCAGGAACGGAGCGGTGCAGAGCGGAGCGAAGTGGAGACACCTTTTGTCCGTCCGGCTTTCGGGAAAAATATCGATTACATTCGCTGAAAGTTTTCGCCCCGCCTGGGGATCCCCGCCTCCTCCTCCTCCTCCTCCTCCACCTCCTCGTTGCTGGTCCAACAAAGAAACCGCAGAACAAAGCAGACAAACTACTCTTTTCGGGCCTTCTTCTCTTCGACGGGCAAAATAACACATAACCATAAATAAGGGTAATAAAAATGATGCTCAGTTGTCGCTGGAGCCTGAGATCTGGATGTGAATGTGGATGTGGATGTGAGTGTGGAGGCTGATGCAGCTGCATTTTCTTGGAGACACACGGATACAGATACGGCAGATACGGCAGATACGGCAGATACAGCAGATACGCGATGCGAGCCTGTTGGCTAAGAGCTGCAAATAAATATCCGACAATGCCAATAATCATAACATTAACTCACCAGGAGCCCAGGCCCAATGCCCAGTGCCTGACATCCGCCCTAATGAGAGTCGAAAGGAAGTGAATCCTTGTGGGATTTGTCAGCGATCGTGCTTACCCTCAAAGAACTCAAGGAACAGCTCGTTACACTCTCTGAAATATCTCTGAAATAGTATAGCATACAGCAATCATTCAGATCTCTCTCTCTCTCTCTCTCTCTCTATCTCTGAGTATACTTATCCTTCTGTTCGAAGCTTCCTGCCATAGCCCACCCCAAAATATATATGTAAATCAGAAACTGCATTGTTGGGGTTCTGTAACTGCCTTTGGCTGAGTATTCTTGAATTTATTCAAGCATATTTCTCACACTTGGGCAATCTATTACATATGTATTACGAGTAGGTATGTATGTATGTATTATTTAGGTATATTAATTTGTGGATAATCTTTACAAGTGTTATATACTCGTATCCGCATATATGTATGTAGATATATATATGTATATGTATATAGACATTTACTGGATAAGGAATAGCAAAAAAAAAAAAAAACAAAAAAAAACAAAACAATTTTAAGTTGAACTTGGAACGATCAATGGAACGGAACTCTCTCCCAATCCTCGTCTCATCTCTTCGGTTTCTTCTGTTTGTGTGATATTTATGCTGGATTGAATTGCTTTGATCTAGGATCGGCATACTATGGAAACAATCGTATACTACGTTGAGTACCCTCCCCACCCCCCTTCCCCACACAACGATCTGCACACACCTCTGCATACACTCCGCTCCGCTCCGCACCTCTCTGCTCTGCTGTGCTGTGCTGTGCTCTGCTCCGTTCGGGCACGATGCTGCATTTTGAATGCTGTAAAAGGAGCCGCCTGGCCAAATGTTCCTTTTGCCAGCCCTCATTGTTCGCTTAACGGACGGACGGACGGACGGACGGATGGACACGGACACGGACACGGACGGGTAAAGCCAGACAGACGGTAACAAAGGATGTTTGAGTTATTAAAAACAATATTCGCAGGCTTAGCCGGGCATGGGCAGGGCAGGGCATGCCTCGATGGGCAATGCCAAGGAGTCGAATGGGGAGTGGACTTATCTCGCATCTTTGCATTAACACTTTGCCTTTGACGCACACACACACACACACAGATACAGCTACAGCTACATGCTACATGCTACACTCATGGCACAGATACAAAATGGCAGCCGCGAATGGGATGTGGAATGAGGATGGAGCAAGGGATGGAGGGAGACAGCAGCAGTAGCAGAAGCAGCAGTAGCAGCAGCAGCAGCAGCAGCTCTCACTTGGACTTATCTCAGATCATCTCGGCACTGCAATCGCAGTGACAATGAAAATTTAGCACCTTTATCGAGTACCCACTCGACGACGACAACACTCACGCGCACACACACTCACTCGAACACACTCACACTCACTCGAACACACTCACACCAGAGACTCGGAGACTCGGGGACTCGGCGACTCGGCGACTCTGTTACCCCTTTTTACAACTTCTCAAAGGCATTGGCATTGGTCAGCATCTCTCTGGTCAGGCGCCAGACCTGCTTGGCCGCCTGCTCCAGCGCACTGGGCGACTTGCCCTTGAACATGTCCAGGCTGGGCAGAAAGTAATGGGGACATCGGCGGTACTGCAGGCAGGAGATCAGCTGCAGGAAGATGCCATTGATGCGATCGGCAATGCAGCTCTCGTCCCACTCGTAGTCGCGCGGATGCTTCTCGCACTCGTAGAGCAGCAGATTCTTCAAGTGATAGGCGCTGATCGGATTGCCGGGCAGCTCCAAGTGCCGGTCACGCAGCGTCTTCAGCATGCTCAGGCAGCGACGGCGGCAGCCACCTTGGGGGTGAGAGGGCAAAAGACGGACAGAAGAGGGATGATTGTGTATTGGAATCATGCCGAAAGCTCTCACTGACTGCACTCTTACCCTGCAGCAGGCGATTCTCGGCCTCGTAGAAGCTCAGCACCCAGGCATCCCCCTCCATGCTGGCCGCATTGTTGTTCTTGTTCTGCATGGCGGCGCTGTCCTTGGAAAGCAGATCGAAGCCCTCCGTCTTCACCTCGGCGACGATATTCGGATGCGGCCAGGGGATGTGCGGCATTGGCCAGTGGGCCGCCGACCGTGGCCAGATGCCGGAGCACTTGAACGCCGGCGTAATCTGCACCACATACCGCTCCCTGATCCTCAGCTTCACCTCGCTGGTGTCGCCCATGACCTTCACCATGTCACGGTACATGCTCTTGTCGCAGGCCTGCGCCACCAGCGTCTGGAATCGGGAGCGTATCTTGCGCGACGACAGATACCCGGACGCGGTGATGAACTCCACCCACAACGACATGGAGCGCTTTCGGCCGTCGCTTAGCTTCAGCACCGCACAGCCGGGCAGGGTGCCGTCGTCCACGAAATTGAAGACGCCCATCTGGTTGAGATATAGCACAATCTCGAACTCATTCGGTGAGATGACCTCAACGCCCTCGAACCTAGACAGAGAGACACCGCATCAAGATGGATGATAGATGCTAAATGGGTGGCCAGAGAGCCACAACCGCAGACCCATTGCATCGATCCACTGGTTCTGCGTAATTCCGGTGCCCGGATGACTGTCATCGCACTGTCCTCCTCTTCCTCCTGCTGCTGCTCGGTCTACTGGCCCGGGGCTGGAGTCGCATCATTACATGCATCGTGCAGCGTCATTGTCAGTTAACTGTCAACTCATGCTCGTGCAGTGTCTGTCAGTTGCTGTGCAAGCTCCTCCCCACTACGTACTGCTTCATCGAAGCTTCTCTTTGATGCTTGAATGCTTGAGCTGCAGATCGATCGATTGATCGGGGTCACCATTATTGGGACTTGTATTTTCTGTATCCAGCTAATCAGTTCCTAAGTCTACTCGTACTTATAATTCATTTAGGATTGCGGCTTGATTCAAGTTTTGGGATTACTTTTGTGGTAATTTATCTGCCGATCGGGGTCACCAATTTAGCTTAAACTTTAAATCCTACCGCTTACTCTTTTCTATCCTGAATAGCTAACAATCGAACAACATTTTTCGGATGGCATTGTGCCGCGGATCTACTGTAAAACATTAACTAAAGCTGCATCGATCGGTCGATCGGGGTCACCAGTTATGGAGGATTTGGATTTGGTCAGCCACTCTAAAACTAAAACTGGGAGATGCAATGGGGGCACCGGTGTGAGAGTACACAGAAGATATGAAATCAAATTGGACCTGCCATTGCTTACCTGCCATTACACTCGACGAGACTCGAGATGAAGCGCGGCTCCTGCAGCTCCACCTCCTTGAGTATGTCCTGGATAATCTTGCATATCTCCCGTATGGCTGTCGAGGTCTTGAACATGCGACTCTGGACACGCTCGGCACAGTAGCGATTCATCTGGTAGATCATGCGCGTCTGGGCGGCCAACATATCCGGCGGCACCAGCATGATTGTGAGCTGCCTGTCTGCGCCTGCCTTCTGTTCTTCCTCTGCTCTTCCTCTTTACCCTTTCAGCGGGTGGGGGGTTGTAGTTAGTTGTATCGCTGACCTGGCTCTGGCGACGCTCCGTCTGGCGGCTAACTACAAAGCGAACGAACGAAACGGTCCGGCAAGTGACTTTTGGCCAATTATGCGAAGTTCGGGAGCAGAGAGGCAGTGGCAGTGGCAGTGGCAGTGGGGCAGGACGGGCGTGGAGTTTGGCGTTTGCTGTGGCTATGGCTGCTGGAACTGCTGATCAGGATCGTGTGGCGGCGGTGCTGTTGCTGTTGCTGCTGTTGCTGGTTCTGGTGCGGATGCTGCTAATGCGGATGCGGACAGAACAAAGGAACAATTCAATTGTGAGTTACGGTGACAGCCGGAGAGCGGCAACAATGGGCACAAGTGGAGCACGACAATCGCAGCCAGCTTTGGTGGTGTTTGTGCCGCTTGTGCTCGGTACTCGGTGCGCGGTACTCTCACTGGTATCTGTATCTGTATCTGCACTTGTATCGGCATCTGCATATGGGCTGATGCAGTAGCAGTGCCTCCGCTTATGAGAGGAGTGCAGTTTTTTTTTGTTGTTGTAGCTGTTGTTGTTGTTGTTGTCTTATTGGATACGAGTATTTTGTATCTGGGAATTAGCCATCCGCATGCGGATGCGTTAAGCGAGTCGTTTACGTATCGAATGCCTCTCTGCCAAACGATTCAGTCCACAGAGCGAGCGATGGCAGGCGATGGAAGCGATGGATGCGATGGATGCGATGAATGCGAGTGGTGCCTGTGCCTGTGCCTGGTGTAGTCGTTGCCGCTGCCATTCCCCGATTCCGATACCGATTCGCACGAAAAGATACGCGACGACGACGACGACGCTGACGACGTCGCTGGCTGGCTGGCTGGCTTGCTGGCTTGCTGGCGTTGTAAATCTCGCGGATATTTACAGCTTCGGGGCAGATAAAGATAAAGCGCTGAAAGTGCAGCGCCTGTGCATTGCCTGTGTGTGTGTGTGTGTGTGTGTGTAGTTGCATTGTATCTAACGAATGCGGCCGCCATCTCATTCGCATGAATGGGCCACACAAATACAGCTACAGCTGCAACACTCACACAGATACACAGCTACACAGCTACAGAGCAACCGAGCTATATGTCTCGCTGTCACGTGACAGGCGGCGTCGCGTCAGTGTTTCTCTGTCTCGTGCCATGCATTCCAGAGCGCTCAGAGATCCCCCCCGCCACCCAAAAAAATAAATCGATACTCCGAGATACTGTATCTGTATCTGTATCTGCAGCCAGCGTATCTGTATCTGCAGCAACAAACTTCAACAAGCAAACAAAAAAAAAATATAAAAAAATAATATAAAAAACACACACACACACACACACACACACACAAAAACAAATCACATGCCGCCCGACGCCACCAGGCACTGTATCTCTCTCTCTCTCTCTCTGGCTGATGCGCGCGTGTGCCTGTGTCTGTGTCTGTGAGTATCTGTGTGTGCGCTACTCGTGCATTGGCCCTGACGCGACTGGCACAAGCTCCGCCCACAGTGCTGGCCCCCGACCGGCACGCTGCGGCGAGCTCTTTGATGTTTTGCTGCTTCCGCTCGCTCTCTTCTCACACTATCTCTCTCTCTCTCTCTCTCTCTCTCTCTCTCTCGCTCTGTGTGTGTATCTTTGGGGGCTGTTGTATCTGTCGCTGCGTTGTTTCTGTGTGTGTGTGTTGTGTGTAAATTTAATTTGTTAAATACATTTTGGTTTGGCTGTTGCCGTCGCATACGAGACCTGTGTGCAATAATTTATCAGAAATGTGCACTCATTTAGCAAAGAGCAACCCTCGTCCATGTTACCCGACAACCACAGCAGCAGCAGCAGCAGCAGCAGCAGCCCAAGCAGCAGCAGAGCGATATCTTTATATCTCACGGATACACCGAGTGGCAGTGGCAGAGGCAGTGGCAGTGGCAGCGGCAGACAGGGCCGGCTGCCACAGATACATTTACACTCATAAATATGTCGCGTGGATTAATGTGCCAGTTGGCAATTTTTGACAGCGTTCCAAGCAAGCAACTTCCACTTCACTCCACTCCACTCCACTCGCAACGTACCCCGAGCCCAACCCCAACCCCCTACCACCATCCATTCAATTTCATTCCTTCGACCAGCGCCATTTTTAGGTGCCCCTTGTACATAGGAGATACATATGTATGTACATATGTACTTATGTATATGGCAGGGTTATGGGTTGGGCCTTAAGTTTACTTACAGCCTTCTCTTCCTTCTTCTACTTCTTCTTCTTCTTGTTTCGACTTTGCCGACAGACATCCGTTGTCATCCATGCTGCCACACGCTCGCCGCTGACTCATGACTGACGGACATGTGGCAACAACCAGAAGAACATCAAAGCGCCACTGCTGCCTGGCAGCCTCCTCCAATTAGACAAATCTCTGGCGCTGCTGCCACTAATTCGAGATGAGCACAAAACACACACAAAACACACACAAACCAAAACAGTGGAACAAACGTTTTTGGCATTGTTTCGAATCGAAATTCGATTCAAAATTTGTACGAGTAGAAGATACACACACACACACACACACACACACACACACATACACACACACAGAGGCTGTAGGCTTCTAGGGAACATCAATTCCAATGATTAGCTATCGATTGCCATTTCTCTTTCGTACTAATGGAAAAATCTTATTTAAAGTTAGCTGGAAAAGTCTGATCGATACCCAAACTCAAATTAGAAACCATTTTATGGTCAGTTGGTAGATGTTTTCATTTGGTTAGATAACTTCAATACGAGAAGAGGGGGAAACGGTAACTGTCAAGTCTTTTGTTCAGCCTACACAGACATCAATCAGTGGCAGTTTTTTGAAGAGATTCTAGCCACAGGATTGGCCCCCAATACTAGTTTATTGTCAGCTAATTGGCATGGAATGGATCACAGTTCCAGGTGTTTCGAGCAGCCGCCACTTGGCTCTGGCTGTCCTGCTGATTTTTAGCGCTACACAAAAAGTGGCCCTCGAGCTGTAGTGGCAGTGGGTAATGGTGATGGCCTAGTGGGGACTCCTATCTACATACGCACAGATGTGGTTTTATCTGCATAAATTGAAACAAAGGGCAACATTTTTGTTGTTGTTTGGTTTGGGTTCTCTGTGCGGTTTGTTTTGGAAAATGTCAGCAAGGAGACAGTAGACAGGAGACAGGAGTAGGGGTGAGGATCGAGGAGCAGATCGCGGAGTCGCCGCTTGTGTTTTTTGTGTGTTTGTGTGTGTTTTCCCGTATTTATATATCTTTTAGATCTCAAAGAAATTTGAATATAATTTATGTGCAATCGTCGCTCTTTTTTTTTTGTTTGTTTGTCGGTTGGTTTATTCGCTAGATGCTCGATGCCCGCGCTGTCCACTGACTGCTGTCCGTTTCTCCACTTCGGCTGGTACCTCTCCCCCCCCCCCCCCCCCCCCCCCCCTCCAAAATGCAGAACGATCCATCCATCTAAACGTTTGTCACTTGGCCTGGCGTTGTCGCCGAAACGTTTGTCTTCTTGTCTTCTCCGCCAGCTCTGCTCCTTCGTCGTCGCGTCAGCGTATCTTTTGTCTTTTTGGTTCCTGTACCAAACCTAAAACCCAAAACCCAAAACCCACCATCATCAACATCATGGCAGTCGTTTATTCCGCTGGAACATGCAAACATACGTACTATATACATTCATATCAGACAGTCCAGCCGAAGCCCCGGGGACCAACCGTGAAATTTCGTGGACGTGGAAAAACAAGTAAGTAGACTAGAAGTAGAATCTTGTTACAAATATAAAAAATATAATACTAAAGCTTCGAATTTTTAAAACAGATCGAACTTGAAATAACTGAAATTTGTTGGTTTAGTTTTTATATTGATTAGCTTTCAAAGCAATTGCCAAGAGCGAATCAATAAATACAAATAAAACGAGAAGGAACGTGTGAGTCGCTTCTGGACGCGACTCTACTTTTATACCCGTACTCAGTCAGTATATAAATTTATGAGCTTATGATTGAAATTAAAAAAAAATTTTAATTTTACATTTTACATTTTTTGCTACATTTGTTAACTACATCTACATGTAAAATGTAGATAATACATCTAGAACAAATGTTCTACATATACCATTTAGATTCTACATCTCCTCCGCTAGGGGTTGCTCGCGCATTGCACAGGGCAGAGTGTGTGCGAGCGAGACAGAGAATGAATAGCGTCAGCAGCGCCAGAGGAGGTGGGGGAAGCAACTGAAAATTAATTTCTTTATTCTGGCTATAATAATGATCCGATCTGGTTTAGATTCGGCAATCTGATAGATATGGTCATTCATTCTCTACGATACTGCGTTTTTAGTTTTATCGTATCTTCAAAATTGTGGATGCCACAGATTTTCGTCCTTTGTGAAGGCGGAAGGGGGCGGGGCGAAATTTTGAAATACACTTGTAACAGTGTGATATCACATGAGTCTGGAAAAAAATTTCGTTGCTCTAGCTTTTATAGTCTCTGAGAACGAGGCGCTCATGGGGACGGACAGACGGACAGACGGACGGACAGACAGACATGGCTCTATCGACTCGTCTATTGATACTGATCAAGAATATATATACTTTATGGGGTCGGAAAATTTTCCTTCTCTGCGTTACACACATCCACTTTTACCACAAATACAGTATACCCCTTAACTCTTTTTGAGTACGGGTATAAAAAATAAAAAAATATAATATATCTACACTGATAGAAAAAACCAAAGTTAAAACCGAATACAATCATATTTAAATTTTAAAATGCGATTTTTAAATACAAACACAGTAAAATTAAATAGAATTCACTTTGATTCCAATATAAATGTATTAAAATGGTTTTTTTAATACGTTCATATTTAATTTAAATGCAAAACATTTTAAAATAAATATATAATTTATTAAATTTGAATATGAAATATATTAAAATTATATATAAAATATATTAAATTTAAATATTTTCATATTTATATCAAAATGTTAGTGAAAAATATTCAATATTAATACAACCACTCTTGGGTGAAAATCAATGGCAAACATATTAAAATATGGGTAAAAATATTACAATTTCAGGGCTTTTTTCGATCAGTGTAATATAATTACCACAGAATAATTGGGTTGGAAATTGATGGAAAAACGAACCGACAGTGGAACTACTATGTACCCTACCTATAAATGTTTAATGTTGCTTTTGCAACATATGTTACATTGTAAATATAAATCTCTTTTCTTTTTTTTTTTTAGAGAGCAGTCGTAGATGGAGAGAGCGAGTGACTCCTGGGGCCACCATCGATCGCATGTCCAAATGACACGGCGGCATGTGATGAATTAATAAGCAGAGAGACAAAGACAGAGAGAGAGAGAGAGATATAGAGTAAGAGAGAGAGTGAGAAAGAGAAACCTGCCAGTTGCCACCACGATCCTGTTGCAGTCACTAAGCGGATTTGCGTTTCTGGCCATTAACCCCCACCGCTGCTGATGCCTCTGTGTGTGCCCTTGTGTGTGTGTGTGTGTGGTGTGCCTGTGTGTGTGTGTGTGGTGCAACGAAGTGGTGAGACGGCACATCCACATCAATGGATTGCTTGAGCCGTGCTTGAGCTTTTTGCGTAAGTCCAGCTGACATTTGACTACTTTATTGAATTATGACAGCGAACAAATCAGCGACACGATCCCTCGATCCTCTCGTTGCCCATTCCCCTGATCTCATTCGAGTGGCATTTTTTTGTTTTTGTTTTTTGTTATACCTCATTACGCATGCGACGCCGAGTCCAAGACCAAGTCAAGTCCCAGTACCAGTAACAGTCGCAGTACCCAGACCCAGAGCCAGAGCCAGAGCCAGTGATGATCTACTACTGCAGTCGCAGTCCAACGGTAGGGACAAGAGCAGCAGGTACAGGTACAGGTACAGGGACAGGGACATGGCATTGCGGACATGTGTTTGCCATCATCTGATTGGAATATTAATTGTGACGAATGCAGCCGCAACTCGAGATCTTCTCTGGTACCTTGCTCTCCCCCTCTCTCTCTCTCTCTCTCTCTCTCTCTCTCTTACGATCTTGTCGACAAGTGCACGCTAATCAAATCTGCGTCTGCTTCTGCGTCTGCGTCTGAGGGTCCCCCACTGATGTCATTATACTTAACATTAATTTCAAATAATATCATAATTTATCGTTACAACAGAAGGCATGGCATCGGGTATAGGGGATCGAACCCATTCGTTTGAGTTTCGCATTTCAGACACGTACTCTCGAATCGATCTCAATTTCGTAGTTCAGATATCACGCGCACACAAGAGGCTCACAGACGACAAAAAACAAAACAAAAAAAGAACCTAAAAAGACATCGGAATCGAAATCGACATCGACCCGGCCAGAAGGCATCAAGCACGCCACGTTCCAGGTTTCCCTAAGGGTTTGCCCCCACCCCACCACACCCACCACACCCCACCCCATCACTCTGTACTCTACTACGAATATATGGCCAATATATGCGATGCGATGCGATGTGATGCGATGCGATGGGCCAAGTCGGCGGCCCTTTTCAAGATGCCACGATCACGTTGACATTTTGCCTGCCGTTTCGACTTGGGCTTGGGCTGGGCTTGGCGAGGGTGTCCCCCGTTGCCCCGTCTGCACAGTCTTAGCCTCAGCCACTGCCTCGCCGCCACACTGCCCTCGCGCTGTTGACATGTCGCCTGGCCGTGATTGATTTAGGGCTCGTTGGCCGCTTTTTGTTTTCCGCTGAAGCGCAGCCGTTTGAACCCATTGTTTTTAACCCAAAAAAGGGCGTATGACGATGTCAGGCAAAGCAAGCAGCAAACCGAGCAGCAAACCGAGCAGCAACCAAGAGACGTGAGCTGCCGTCGTTTCTTGGACTCGGACATGGAGCTTGGAATTGGGCACCGCTCCGCTCCAATGTCTGTCTGTCTTTTGGGTTCTCCCATGTTAATTGATAGCGCTTTTGGTTGGATTAGTTGGATCGATAAATGCAATGCATTTTGATATGATTTCCTGGAAACTTTTGGATCTGCTTTCTGCTGGTTGGCTGGTTGGCTTCATTTGAATTATGAGAAACAAACTGAATGTGGAGACATTTTCAGTAGGGAATTTCATTCGTTGAGATTCTTTATGCGTGGATTAAACGACGACGTTTCAGCTCTTTTGCGGTACAGCTCGGATCCGTTACTCTCGCTGTTTCTGCCCCATAGCTGGCCTTGCACACACACACACACACACACACACACACACACATTGAATGGTCGATGGAACGGGCAAGACACTTTTTTCAGGTGAAATTCAACAGCAGCTAGCAGCCAGCAGAAGCAGACAGAAGGAGCAACGGAGGAGAGGAGTCCGTGTCGTGTTTTGGGTTGTTGTTGCCTTGCGGCACTTGCTCTCCTCGCGCTCTCCTGGCTCATCCCTGCCGCCTTGCCCGGACTGGCCTGGTGAAACGTATTAAATTAATATTTACTTTTTGTCAAAAGGCTATAATCAAGCACGCTGGCGATGACAGGCTAAGAGGCTCTAATTACAGCTTGTTACCTTGATGCAGCGGCCACACAGGTCGTGGCTCACTTCAGCTTCGAGTTGGGACTTGGGACTGCAGCTTCGACTTGGAACTTGGGACTTGGGACTGGTACTGATACCAGTGGGTGAGGGGAGGGAATGCCGCCCCGGATAGCGTCTTCCGTTTATGCTAAGTGGCAAGCGCCGTCCTACCAGCACTCCTCTCTCTCTGGTTCGCGTGATCCTCGCTGCAGAGAAGCAGAGACGAGACCCTGGCTGCAGCATACATACTCGTACTCGTACTCGTACGGGTATTTGCGGGTTTAATGCACCACATCAGGCACTCCTGATGCCTCTCCCGCCTGCCTGCCTGCCCGCCTGCCCGCCTGCCTGCCTGCCTCGTCGACCACTTCTCTCCACCTTGTTGCAGTTTGATTGAAGTCAGCAAATTAAAATCCCCCCAGCCAGCTAGCCAGTCAGCTCCGATCCGATCCCATCCCATCCGATCCGATCCGCTTCGGTTAGTGGGATGCCAAATGCAATTCTCACGATTTGGCAGCTGTGCAGCAGTGGAGTGAGTGGCTGCCCCAGCGCCATTTGTTCCCCATTTGTGTACCTCCCCGGGCCTCATCATCTCCTTGTAAGCTGCTCATTTGGCCGTTTTCAACAAGCGGAGTGGGCCACAGATGCGACCAGGCAGGCCAAAGCTGATCAAATTAACCATTTAAATAAAACATTTGTTTTGATTTTTTTGCTTAAATTGTGTGGCAGCAGCAGCAGCACCAACCGAGGGTAGGAAGATGCTGGCTGACAGGCGTGCAGAAGAGAAGTCTCTGAAGGAATGGAAATGGAATGCAAAGTGGATCCAAACCAAAGCGGGATATCCATATGGGATTCAATCTATATCTATGTACATGGACATAAACAAATAAACATAAAAAAGGATCCAAGTACAGCCCTCCATAAAGTTAAGTTCAAATAAAATTAAAATCAGCATTTAAATATTCATAGGCTCCCTTCACACTTCTCTCTCATTTGGTGCTGCCATAATGTGGTGTGGAAATAAGAATGAATATCTTTAATTACTTTGCCATATGCAGATATGAGTGGGTGATGGGCTGATTGGGTGGTGTATGGGAGGGGCGAGCAGTGCGGGGGATGGCATAACAAATTGTGTGTTTAAAATGTGATTATGAGATGTTCATAAAATTTGCTTTTGCGGCCATTAAAATGAATATAAATTGCATGGAAATGAAATTCATTAAGCCAACAAACAAAAAAACAAGCAGGCCAACAAAAAAGAAAAGTAGACTGAAGTGAGAGGAGAGGCGAGGAGAGGGGAGGGAGGAGGCAATGCTGGCAATGTGTGGTTAAATTATCATTTATTTATTAATTATTAATTATTGTTTAATTTGTGTGGGAAGGGCGTATCAAACAATATTGTGGCTCAGTAAAACAAGTGGTCACAAAAAAAATGTCCAAAAATATCAGGCAAACACATCGCACACACACGAAGATAGAGAGAGAGACAGAGAGAGAACAGCAACAAATAATAAATTCTGATTCAGGCAAATCAAAATGCAAATCAAATCCAATAAAACACAACTCATTAAAAGCGCAACTAGGCGGCCCAGCACGGCCTGGCAAACAAAACCCAAAAGCAAAAGCAAACATCGATTTGATATTCGAAACCGTCGGCAGCATCGCCCACACGAAGCCACGATCCCGATCTGCTGCCGAGAAATCAAATAGTCTTGGACAGGGGTACGGCACGATGGAAGGGTCCAATCCTTGGAGCTAGTAGAATCACAGAATAAATATCCAAGTACACAGATCAACTATTAGGTATGCTGTTCAGCATAGATTCGTTTAATTTTAATTGTGATTTGTGTAAAATGATCCTTGACTTCGAAAGGGTATTTCTTGGTGTCCCTAACCCTGTTGCACTTGCTTTTCCCTACTACCATTTGCAGTGTAATTTACAGCAATAAAAATACACAAAAGCCACAAAATGCATAAATCAACGGGGGGGGGGGGTTGGGGACCGGCCACAATAAAGTATAAATTAAGGCTAAAAATAATGGAAAACCACAAAAGCAGAAGACAGACAGGCAAAACAAAAACAAAACAAAAACCAAAACTGAAACAACATCAAAAACAATGCATGGCAAAAAAAAAAAAAAAAAAAATGAAATTATTTAATTTATGAATGACATAAAATTTAATTTGAATGTTATGTCTGTCCATCGAGAAGCGAACCTGACACGTGATCAAAATGTTGTATGTGCCCGTGCGCCCCCAACCGCCCATCGATCGTCCCATCCGAATCAGAGTCTGGCTCAGAGGGATTTTGTGGCACAAATTATGTTAAGTTTATTGGGATTGTTAGCTGTCCACAGAATTGCTGTTAATTCGCAATTAAAATGCGCAACATGTGAACGTCGAGCCAAATGTCAAATGTTGACATTTTTCATAGTCATCAATCGGCAGCAATCGGCGGAATCGACGGAATCGTGTGGGCCTATCGATACCGACAAAACATCAAACGAACTTCAACAATCAGTGGAGCAGAAAACATTTAAGGAGCATACCGATGAGCAAACCATTTATGGATCCAACTATTGATCACAGACCATCATCAATGGCATAAAATGTGCGTGGAATGGCAGTGAGAATTCTATGAATGAATTCTTTTTGGAGATTTGGTGCAACGGCTGCAGTTGTGTTATCTGTTTGAATTTACATTTTCGCAGATTTCAAATTCATTTCAAAGCCCTCAAGTCCTAAATACTTACCTCACGTTTGCCTGCATACCTGCCCTGGAAAATAAAGAACAACTGCACACAAGATACATACATATGTATATTCAATGAAAAACTTAAATTTTATTGACTAAACTCACAAGAAAAAGGCAAAAAACATACAATAAATAATTTATGAGCGATACAAAACAAAAAAAATACTCCTCCATAGTTTTTCTTTCTTTCATTCGTATCCATTCGACTTAAAGTTAATTTTAGCTAATTTTGCTCTGCGCTTTGCTAGCAAATGGACTTCAAAAAAAAAATAATATACATACATACATACATATATGTATGCATATATTTATGCATGTATGTTTTGTATGTATGTATGTGTGTATTGTATTGTATTGTATGGTATACTCGTATAGTATGCTGGCAACTCTGGCTGCCGCTCTAGCGATGATACTCGTAGTTTGTGCGTTTGTGTGTGTTTGTGTTTGTTTTTGTTTTTTTTGTGTATGTATGCAGTAACCCTAGTCATAGGCTCTAATTGTAGGAAACTCTGTAAGCGGCGTATACTTTTCGAAAGCACCTAAACTTATTTACGATCTAGCGAAATATCAAATAGTATTTGGGTTACAATTTCACTGCCCTCCACTCTCCTCTCGACTTGCGCCTCCTCCTCCCTCCTCCTCCTCCCCTTATCCCGCATCCCTAGCTGGCTCCTTGGGGATCCCTTTGTTTTTAGGATCCCCCTTCTTCTCTCTCAAAGCAAAACCAAAAACAAAACAAAAATAACTAAAATATTTGAGTATAAAAAAAAACAAAAAAAAAAAGAATTTCCAGCGGCTGGAGGATGAAGGATCTGGTTGGGGACTGCGGCTGATGCTCTGCTCTGCTGTGTGTGTGTGTGGTGTGTGGTGTGTGGTGTGTATGTGTTTGTTTACAGATCTACAGCCCACTCTACAGCTCCTCCAGACATCGGACATTGGTCAGCATGATGCGCGTAAGACGCCAGACCTGCTTGGCGGCGTTCTCGAGGGCACCGGGCGACTTGCCCTTGAACAGATCCATATTGGGCAGGAAGTAGTGCGGACAGCGACGGCACTGCAGGCACGAGATCAGCTGCAGGAAAATGCCATTGATGCGATCCGCGATGCAGTTCTCCTCCCACTCCATCTCCCTGGGATGCTTCTCGCACTCGTACAGCAGCAGCGTCTTCAGATGATACGATGTCACCGGATTACCGGGCAAATCCAGATGACGGTCCCGCAGCGTCTTCAATATGCTCAAGCAGCGTCGCCGACTGGCCCCTAGAAATTGATTGACAAAATATATGAGGGGAAAAAACGATTCGATTAGCATTCGATTATCTAGGAGAGGTTTTTGGGGAGGATCGATCGGTGGGGTGTCTTATTCTAGCATTCAAATTGAAATAAATACAATTGTTATGGCCATAATTCGTTCATGCTCTGTCAGATAAGGCATACATGATGGATCGTTGGATATCTTTCAGTTGGGATCTGTCTACTTGTTGTCTACTTGTTTGGGGCAAGAAGCGGAAACCTTTAGATCTGATCTAAGGATTAAGAAGCTTCACCTTAGATCGGTCTGAACATTCTATTAAGAGTCCTGCTGGACTTTAATTAGTTCGAGATTATTCTGGCGGGAAGGTTTGCCATAGACATTGCCACTGGATTTCCGACTTTGATTGATCAACCCTTCAGCCATTTATTCGTAGTTTGTTTTCGATTCTCTTGAACTTCTTGAAGTAAGTGGTACGAATACATCTACGCATATATGTACATATATGACGTTTAAATGTACTGTACGATTTTTAATTTATTATGGCCAAGTGCGTTGGAAACACATAAATCATGGCTACGTTGGCACCATGTCAACCGGTCTAATCTCGGCTCTTGCCCCGATAATCACGTCTGCGGGTCTCTCTCCTTCTCTGCAGCCTGGAGACTCTCAGGGTTTCGATGGACTGGACTGGACTGGAGTGGAGTGGAGTGGAGGAGTGCTTCGGGTTCCGTTTCAAATTTCAGCCTAATCAATATTGAACGATATTGCCACAATACGAGTATTGGCACTCGACAAGCAGCACACAGGCGGACACGGAGGCACTGCAGAACCGAGTCGATGTCAAGTGGCAGCTAATTTAGTGTACAAGTGACAGTGCTAATTATAGTCACGGATCGGATCGGATCGGGCTGGATCCGATTCCTCCTCGATTAATCGATACCTAATATCGAGGCATTATTTCTGAGGAAAGTTAATCTATACACAAAATTCTTTTGTGGGGGGGAGGCATTAAATGAAATGACAAAAACGATCAGTGATCAAAGATCAGATCAGGGATAGGTAGAAGTAGAGGTGGAGGAAGATGAAGATGAAGAGGCAACGATTTGAGATTGTTGTCAGGGGCCCCAGTCGCATTCCCCCATTCCCATTCCCATTCCCAACCCCAGTCTCAGTTTCAGTCTCAGAATTGATTTCGATTTTGGTTTCGGTTTTTGGTTTAATTTTTTTACGTTTTCGTTTTTTGTTTTGGTTTTTTTTCTTCTTTCTTTTTTTGTCTTAGCTTTTGCCCCTTGCTTTGCTGTCCATCTCTTCGCTGTCTGTCCCACTGTCGCACTGTCCTCTCGCTTCTCTCCTCTTGCGGTTTCTTCGTCATCTTCTCTGTGGCCAACGCGCGCTGTTGTTTTATTTATTTGTTGACTTTATCTAATCGCCGAGATTTAAAATATTTATAAAATCGTTTAGAAATTTATTTATGGCCCATCCATTGGCATTGTTCATATGGAAACCCGTTTTCCACCAAAACAGTGGGCTCCGTGGTGACTCTGAGACTGCGCTTATCTCTCGGGGATCAGCAGATTTGTGTGGCGTTGTCGCGCTGCGGACGGAACACACGAAAGCGGAGGTGGAGGCGAAGGCGGAGGCGGTCGCATGGAACTGTCCAAACTCCCCGAACGAACTCTTTTTTCTCCGGTCGCAGTCGCGGTCAGGCGATCGGATCGAACAACAGATTTATGATCGTACCCAAACAGGCGTCGCTGAATCGTATCTCATATCATATCTGGGTCCCCCGATAATCAGATGTCTCGTTGAGCAGCAGTCGTCGACTCGATGACTGGACCCCCGACTCTAAACGATCGTGATTCCGATTCCGGTGGCTGCCATCAAAATGATCAACAGATCTCTTATATCATATCATACGGATCTTGGATGGGGCAACTGTTCGTTCCAACTGATCTCCAGTAGATGAAAACATGAAAAACTTCGCAAATGAATTTCAAATGGATCTATGGCAGAATAGATAGAATAGGATATGGCAGATAGGATACCAAGTAAACTTACTGATCTGCAGATCTTTAAAGCGATCTTCAAAATATGATTGCTACCTCCTAGTTCTTATTTACAGATCTATAGATACAAGTAGATTTACCATGAATAGATTTTCCATCAGACCCATTCAGCTTTTAAAGCATTTCTGATCTAACGAAACGATCTCCCAGCAAACTTCATTCCTCAATCTCCACCAGCCGGACAGTTTCGTGGTTAATTTACAATCAATTACGGTCATATCAAGCTGGAGGAGTCGCTGATTTGTTGGGAATAAATCAATTCCATTTAAGTGTGTCACTGATTACCGATACGAGATTGGGGGACTGTGGTACTGGTCGACTTTTTACTACTGGCAGCAGCAGCAGCTCACCTCACGGGGGAGTTGAGTTCTCTACTGATTTGTTTTTGCGGATAATTTACAGCCGGATAATGTCTTGCCGTGTGACCCGTGTGACGTGACGGATAAGACACGGGAAGCGCGTGGGGGGGGGGGGGGGGTTGGGTTGAGCAAAACAGAGAAACATAAAAACTCACCTTGCAGGAGACGATTCTCGGCGTCGGTGAAGCTCAGCACCCAGGCGTCACCCTCCATGGCAGAATTCTTGCCCTGGAGGGCGATGCACTCCTTGGAGAGCATGTCGAAGCCCTCAGTCTTAACCTCTGCAACGATATTGGGATGTGGCCAGGGTATGCCCGGCAGTGGCCAGTGGGAGGCGGAGCGCGGCCAGAGGCCGGCACACTTAAAGGCGGGCGTGATCTGGACAATGATTCGCTCCCTGATCCTCAGCTTCACCTCCGTGGTGTCGGCGATCATTTTGACAATGTCGCGGTAGGCACACTTGTCGCAGGCCTGCGCCACCAGCGTCTGGAAGCGGGAGCGTATCTTTCTGGCCGACAGATAGCCGGACGCGGTGATGAACTCCACCCACAGCGACATGGAGCGCTTGCGGCCGTCGCTTAGCTTCAGCACCGCACAGCCGGGCAGGGTGCCGTCGTCCACAAAGTTGAGGACCCCCATCTGGTTGAGGTAGATGATGATCTCGAATTCTGTGGGCGAGATGACCTCGAGGCCCTCGAAGCGACCGTTGTAGTCGTTCAAGGATGATATGAAGCGCGGCTCCTGCACCTCCACCTCCTTGAGGACATCCTGAACGATGCGACACACCTCCTGGATCTGTTTGTGGATCTGCGCCTTCCGCACCTGCACCCTATCCGCGCAGTATTTGTTCATCTGATAGACCATTTTGGATTGTGCCGCGATCATGTCCGACGGCACCAGCATAATGGCGGCGGCCCCCGGTGCAGACGTCGTGGTCGTGGCTATTGAATACAGCCGTAGCAGGTCCTCCTCTCCACTCCACTGTCTGCTTGTAAATGGTTTTGGTTTTGGTTTTGGTTTTTGTTTTTGTGTCTCCTTGGAGCTATTCTCTGAACAATTGTTGCATTATCTGGGATAATCACTGGATTCGGTTATATACACTATTCATGTAGAGGCACTGGCACACAGTCACACACAAAAAAGAACAGACAGCCGTGTCGTGGGCCGCGGACGAGCGAGTGAGCGTTAAATCTATTATCAACTTTTGTTTCTATTTTGTTTATTTGTAGTTGGATTGTACTGTTGTTAGTATTGAACTACTTTTCGGAATTTAGAAAAATATTCGACATATTTCTGTGCTTCCTTGTCCGCGGCCGAAAAATTTCTGATATACAAGATACAATTTTTATACATTTCCCCCGCAATCGTCGAGATCGCTGCTGGCGTCGCAGTCGCTGCGTTGCGTTCTTGCTTTGCTGCCATTTGCTTGGAGAGCGCTCAGTTTTGCGTGCAACTGTGAGCGCCAGCGCTCTCGTTGGGCTGCGCGAGCCAGTAGCGTAGCTGGGGAGAGAGAGGCAGCACATATTAACTCCTCCCCACTGTTGAACGGTTTTCCGGTTGCAGGGTATTGAGTGCGGAAGTTTCTATACCCTGTTCCTTATAGTTAATACCTAAATTAAGAACCTTAAATTAATATCTGATAGATTCAAGGGAGCAGTATGGACAACGCTTGAGAGTTAAATATTCATACTTTGAGTATATAACAAATGAAAATTATATATTTTAAATGTATATAACAATATATTAAGTTAAATATTAATATATTGAAGAAACTAAATTAAAAGTGCTCAAATGCGACGCAAAACTGAGCATCGTGCTCTCTTACAACTCTCTCTCACGCGCGCACTGGAGAGCGAGATAGCTGCAGCTTTCTGTTTCGCTCTCTCACTGTTTGCGCGGGCATCAATGGCTGGAGTTTTTGTTTGTCTTCTCTCTTTGTTGGTTTTGTGTTCTCCGTTTGAATGGTGGGAATTATGGTTATGTTTAGGTACATCCTTTTGTTCAGGTTTGCCCAGAGAATTATATTGTGGTGCACCCCTTGCTCCCCGCGGAAACATCAACCCTGGCAGACCAACAACAACAGTAATGTTTTCATTATGCTGCCTCTTGGCTCCGCCTCTTTCGCACACTCTTTCGCGAAACAGAGAGCCGCCGCTCACATAGATAAGCACCAATACAGCAACGTGATATATCGCACTCGCTCTCGCCTGCCTGCGCGGGTGTTTATGCTAGCCTTTGGGGGTGGATGTGGGTGGAAACGGTTGGCTGAATAAATGGTCGAATCGGGGGATGTGAAGGGATTTCCTTAGGCCACAGAAAAAATGCTGAATATGCATAAGGTACTCGGCTCGGCTTGGTATAAGGCAAAAAGAAAAACTCTTGCTGAAAAAGTGGGTTACGAATATTGATTTTAGGGTTACTTATGGGTATTATGGTAACTGAAAAGGTGACCCCGATCTTTCTATGGAAAGGTATTCTGAGTTGGATGTCAAAGAATATTAATTGGAAAGGTGTCTCCAAAGTTCTTCATCAATGTATTCAATGGGAATGGGACTGACTTCTACCCAGGCACTTTTTCCGGTAGACCCACTCAAAGCTGAGATCGAACTACATACGCGTACATCCATCTCTGTCGTCCACCGTTCCTCCTCCTCCTTCCTTCCTTCTTGGCTATTCCGTTGGCGACCGTCCTGAGTTAATGCATATCTAATGTGATTAATGAGCGTTTAACACGAGCTTGGAAGGCTGTGGATTGGATGGGTGGGGATATCTATGTATCTGGGGGTCACCACTCACCATCCGAGACGGCAGCCATTGCGGACTGACTCCCTCCCCGAGGGCCTGCCTGCCTGCCTGCCTGCCTGCGCCTGCCTGTCCACTCAAAGAACATTAAGTTGCACTTTAAAGAGCGGCGAACAAATTATTATGTATAATTCAATTTGAACTGTGTGCCGGAACGTGCATTAAGATAATGCTAATTAACACCTCAGAGGGCACCTACCACTACCACTACCCTAAAAGGTAGGACTACGACCACAACTACGACTGCGACTGCGACTACGAGTCTATATGCATATTCCCCCCACCCCTCAAAGATGCTTTCCCATATCTTCCACTCACTCGCTCTCTCTCGCTCTCTCTCGCTCTCTCTCGCTCTCTCTCTCTATCTCTCTCTGTCTCTTTTGGGACCCGATAAGCGCAGGGGGGTTGGGGGGAGGGGGGTGTGGGTAAGGCTATCGGAGAGCCTGTCCAGAAATGGAAATGAGAAGAGCTCCGCTGCGCTGATAATGGAGAAGGAGGAGTGGTAGAAAAATGCGGCTGGAATCATTTTAATGGCCGCGTAAATGTGGAAAATTATCAAAGGAACACGAACTTAATTGCGGCCATTATCGCTTTTATGGCATATAAATTGAAAATGAATTATGCAACGGGTATGGGTATGGGTATGGGTATGGGTACGGGGTCCGAACTGGGAAACGGCAGCGGCACCTCTCGAGATCTTCATTAGTGGGGGGCTCAAGGTCAGGCTTCAAAGAGAATGAGGAGGAGGCTGTACTTAGGGGTGGGGTTCCTCCTTTCTCGTTTCACAGGTGATTTTATCAGTCATGTTTCGTGAACTTATCGGCGATTGGCAATCAACGATCGATCCTCGATAGGTTGCAATCGATTGCTGGGCGCTGTAGCACGGTAGTCGCATCTTTAATTAAATTGTGTATGTTCGGAGCCCCGAGACGACTTCATCTGTGGATTCAGTTCGACTTATCAGCTGCACGAGATCTCCATGGATACTCCTTATGCT
Source organism: Drosophila subsilvestris (assembly GCA_035043285.1). Classification (NCBI taxonomy): domain Eukaryota; kingdom Metazoa; phylum Arthropoda; class Insecta; order Diptera; family Drosophilidae; genus Drosophila; species Drosophila subsilvestris. The sequence goes on along the minus strand of JAWNNB010000133.1, from coordinate 6,056,534 downwards.
CCTCCACCTCCTCCTCCTCCTCCTCCTCCTCCCTGGTCACATACGCTTTGTGGTTCGCCTTCACAGTGAACTCCGAAATGGGCAAATGGCGGAAAATTAAGCAGCCCGCAACAGAAGCGACAACTGCAGCACAGAGATTGCAATCGCTGCCACAACATTCCCCATCCCCCATCCCCCATACTCCTTCCCTTTTCTGGCATTCCCTTGTTGTCCCTTCCAGGGAGCGATGTCCAGCAGCTGCTGCTGATCCTGCTGCTTGCCGACACGACACGCTGCCCCTTCTGCTCTTCACCTACCTTCCTCCTGTTTCCACTTTTGTGGCGCTTTCGCAGGGCGACACTTTGACGGGGACAAGTTCATTTCGCCTGAACAGAGTCCCAGTCCCAGTCTCAGTAAGGAGTCCCCCCCCCCCAAGGTGTCTTTGTATGCGAAAGGAGTCCAGCTAGTGGAAAGGAGAAGATGTAACCATTCACTTGAAGGGAATTGGAATGCCCCCAAGGTAAGGGGACTCTTTCTCAATTATCAATAGAAGAAAAACTTCATTTGGAGCACACATTTATCGAGGAATAACTTTATCAATGCTGCCAAAGAAGTTGTTAATGGAATATGGAAATAGAATAAGAGGCCTCCGGAATGGCATATCTTTCTGTTGTTTCCGATCGTATTTATATGCCTGATCCCGTATAATCGTCATACAGATAGACAGATATGCCGAGTACAAATCATCGTGAGTGATTGAAAATGATATCTGGAATACGAGCAAAGAGAAAGGTCTGAGGAAATCTTAGACAAAATCCATTCCAAGTGACTCCACTCTGCGCGGGCAAAACCCACACACAATCTATGCACTTCCTTTGCGGACTGTCGTCGGGTTACGGTTACCTTCCCGGCAAACAGGCAGAGAGATGCATAATAAATGATCAGTGATCGGTGATCAGTCGAGCGGCGAACGGAGAGCAATACCGCAAAAGGGTAAGGCATGAGCAGCGACAACGACAACGACAACGCCAACGCTTAATTAGGGCAAACAATGATGCACCTTGCAGGAGTCGGAGTCGGAGTCGAACTCAAAGTCAAAGCACGATCATCGATCATCGTTCGTTTTCCGATTGAGCTGGCCCGAGACGAGAGCTGGCTCTCTGATTATAATCCCCCACTACTTGTCCCTCCCTCTTTGGGACAGAAAGAGACACAAAGAGAGAGAGAGAGAGAGAGAGAGAGAGAGAGAGAGAGAGAGCGAGCGGCTCTCCATTGTGCAGTCGAGTTTGTCATTCGATATGATGGCTACGTTGACAGGGCCGAGGGCTAAGCTGATGAAGACAACTGATGGCGCTTGGCGCAAGGGGTCAAGCCGGGGACCCTTCTTCGGGCCACGTTGTGTGTGTGGCATGTGCAAAGGTCAGCTGGCTGCAGAGGGCAATGGCATTCGGCAGCATTTTAACATTTACCTGCCATGTTGCCCTGCCCCTGCCCCTGCCCCTTCCCCAGCCACGGCCCCTGCCTCTTGCCACCGATCCGACTCTGGCCAAGTGGCGCCTGCATCCCGTCGTGCGTCGTCTGCATATGCGGAATATGCGTGAGCGTCGCCCTGGCGGGGGCATGCCACACGAAATGAGACTGGCGAACAAGCTCCACTCTGACTTCGACTCTGACTCGCATTCAAATCTCTCTCACTCTACCCAGGCACCCCCACCGGTGTGTCCACTGCCCTCCTGCCTCCACACACACACACACACACACACACAAACACACACCACTTCGCGCATTAAAACCAGTAAGAAGTGCTTCCAGTCAATGATTTAGACTGAAATATACCCTGTAGACGGGAATGAGCACTCCTCCCACGATTATATCAAGTGGTATGGGGGGAGCTGCTGTCTAGATCCTTCCTTCTATGAGTATATTATGCCTTTTAGGCTGTCACATGCATCTGCAATGCGATTACAATATACCCCTTTTGGGGCGGCCCCTTAGAGTGCCGGTGGTTACCGGGTATAATCAGCCAGCAACATGCGGTTAAATATGCTTAAGTTTTTCCGCGGACAACTTGAAATTAAGTAGATGCCAGTCAGAGAAGGGAAACAGACACAGACAGACAGACAGAGAGAGAGAGAGAGAGAGAGAGAGAGAGAGGCGAACCTAAGAACTGGCAAATTGTTAGCCATCCCAGTCGACAGTCCCAGTCTCAGTTCAAGCTCCACTGTCCTGTCCACTGTCCCAGACAGGTCCCCCGGTGCCCATGGTCGAGCGCCTCATGTAGTTGCCTCGATTTATATTTTGTTTGGTCAGAGGAAGTATCAACGCGTTTGCGTAAATGCTGGCTTAATCCATTCATTATGGCCATTAGGCTTTGTATAAAGCTGAAGTGCCTTGTGCCTCCTCTCTGTCTTGCCATGCCCCCAACTGGAACCACACCGGATCTGGCTACCAATAATTGCACACAGACAGAGAGACAGAGAGAGGGAGAGCAATTGATTAATCTCGACTCTTGGGCCATGTCAACGGGCCGTAATCTTCAGCCACTGACACGTACGTAAAGTGCCAGGGCTCAGGATCAGTGTAGGAGCGGTAGGATTATCAATGGTAATTGTGGGCTAACAGGCATAATTGTATGGGCCCAGCCCCCATTTTAAGGCAACTTAAGGGAAAATCTTGCACTGGGGGAATGAAACAAAAAAAAACGCCGATTGAATCGATGCTTGGAATCAATTGATTTTTGGTTTTATTTATTGAATTCGTAATACAAAATAAGCATCAATAAATGATGATCCAACAAACAAATAAAAGTTTCTGATCTTCATAGATTCTGTGTAATTTTCATATTCACATAAATCCTAGTTACTGCCACGGAATGATCATTAAGGATCACACGAAGACACGAAATCTTCGCACAGCATTCAGACATCAGACTGAATCCAGAACGCTGCGGGTTTTGGGAGCGGTAAGGGAGAGGCAGTCAGGAATGAGATCATTTAGCGATCGTTCTCATTTAAATTATAAACAAAAACACATGCAGCGCTTCCCGTCAGACATGCCGTAGAAGTTGGAGAGTGGTTCGCGGGTCTCTTCTCTGGCAGGAGTCGGAACTGGTTGGAGGAGCATTGGTTGGATTTGGTATGCAAAACTGGTGTGTGCGAGAGGTAGGTGCAGGAGTAGGGGCAGGAGGAGGATGAGGCCTGTACTGTCTTATCGCCTGCCTTCATTTAAATTATGGCAACGAATTTCAACTCCTTCTTGTCGTTGGGTTTTTAATGCAATTCCAGCGATCGCTCTACATGCCCTGATGAGCCATTAGGCCATTAGTCGAACCGTAAAAGAGCCACCACCAATGGAAGGATCAGTCGAGGGTCCAGGGGAAGGGCGGAGACATTTGCACAGATAAGAAGACAGAGAAAGAGAGCTTAAGGATTGAGTGTGTGGCGCCCATAAACATGAGATTGCTATTATGCAGCCAAAATCCTGCTACCAAGGGCCGACGAGGGCCACTTTGCATTATCGTAGAAGGGGGAGTGGGAAATGGGGAATGGGAATTCTTCCTCCACTCTGTACATCGATCACTTCACCTCCAGTTCCACATAACTGCGATTCCTCCTGCTGCTGCTGCTCCTCCTGCTGCTGCTGCTCCTCCTCCTGTTGCTGCTGCGACTGCTTTTCCCATTGTAAAATTGACCAATTTATGGGGCAAACACGTCGCAGTCCCAGTTCGGCTCGTATTGTACAAGTGTTTATTTTGATGGCCATCACAGCCAGTCGCTAATTAGGATGTTCTGTGCCTGGTCCTCTGGCTCTCTTACCTTATCGGTGCTATCGTTAAAATCAGAATCATGCAAACGTTTAACTGCGCTACAAAAGTTGTCGCAACAAACCCCATGCCCAATGCCCAATGCCCCATGCCACATGGTCCATGCTCCATGCCACATGCCACATGCCACATGGACGATGTGGGACGAATACTTACGATCATTATATTGAGGCCCGATCACGAATCCACGATCAGTGCCCTGACTGGCCATACAGCATCGTAAAACTGCGGCAGTTACAAGGCAGGTGGGGGGGCAGGCTGCCCCCATTGGCGCTGCCCCAAATGCCCCATAAACATGGCAAACTGATGGCCGTGGAAAGCTGAAGAGCGAACGAAAAGAAGCTCAAGCTGAAGCTGTTCGAAGCTGTTCGAATCTGGTGTCGTCTCTAGCTGTTGTCTCCTGATGGTTCACAATTTGTAATTGAATGCATGTAAATTGATTTCATCTACCCCAAAAGTAATAATTTTCAACATTTTATTGAATGCACAACGCCCTCCCCTCCCCACCCCGACCCCCAACTCCAACACCAGTCTTGGCTCTCTCGCTCTCACCTCTACCCTAACTGGCGGATTTCCAACTGTGTGTTTCAGTTCCAGTTCCAGTCGCCCCGTTGCAGTTTCAGTCCTGGGGCTCCTAAGTGATGGCCATGTGCTTAATATTATCAGCAAGTACACTTTAGGCCATTAGCAGGCCATTTAGTAGCCGCCCCTGGTCTGGCTGTCTAGCTGTCCGTAGCGCTGTCCTTGTTCACGCCGCAGACGAAGTTCATTTCAGTCTCTCTGGGGTCTGTGGTCTGGGGGCTGCGCTGGAAAGTTGATTGTGATAATTCCTGTGAGAGCTGATCACGCTGCTATCTTGAATTATGTCAGTTTTGTAATTTTATGCGAATCTTGTTAATTGCGCATAAACCTGCAGACTATTAGCTCTCTCTCTCTCTCTCTATCTCTGCATTCGCCTGCGCGCACGCAAGCGGCAGCTGCGCAGCTGGATGGAAGCCAGACTGCTGGCAGCAGGAGAGGCAGGCAGAGGGAGACCCGACCCAACAACATGCTAATGAGAAATTGCAAATATAAATGAGGACGCACAGAAATGGAAGCATTCAATCTGGGGGACCTGCGCGAAAAGGAAATCCACACTTTGGGCAACAGGCAACTGTCAGGCATGCGAAATGCACACAGGAAAAGGAAGCTCACAGTCTCAGCAAAAGAGAACAAAAAGAAAATGCAATGAGGATTTGCACTGGAATTGATTTTAAAGTGATCAAAAGTCATGGGAAATGTTAAGCTAAAGTGAGAAATTTATTTCCCCTCTCTTTCTCTTTTTATCTCTCTCTGTCTTTGAGTCATCAGAGCGTGATTAGGGGCTCAATAAAATAACACTGCAAGAAAAGTTCACTCAGAGCGCTGCACGATCTCTTTCAGAGATTCCCCCCTTAATCATCAATCCAATACCCCCCCCCCCCCCCCCCCCCCCCAATATACTGCTCGTCGGCTGCAGAGTAATGGATGCGCAAAATCAATTTACAAACAACAGAAGAACCAACGCCAAGCCGATGCAAAGCCGTCGCAGAACCGCTGGCGCCGCCATCGAAGTCGAAGTCGCTGTCGCTGTTTCAGTCGCTATCGCGGTTTCAGTCGCAGTCGCAGCTCTTCAAAATCGCATAAATTGCGGTTAATAACGCGCGCTTAGGCCACAACTCATGTCAAAATGCATCAAGGGGCACCGTATGGGGAATATTTATATTTCGCTGCAGCAGCAGCGGCGGCGGCGGCTTTCGACGCTTGCCCCAAACCTCAAACCCCAAACCGAAAGGAAAGGAGCCACAGAACACAGCAAAACCAATAAAAGGCTCCAACTGGAGTCGAGGCTTGGGGCAGCACTTCAGCGTGGACTGCAAACTCCACCAGACACTGCAACTGGAGCTGACTCTGTGTGTGTGTGTGTGTGTGTGTGTGGATTGGAGGCCTGGGATAAATTATTTTGGGACAAGCAAAATATCACTTCGATTAATTCAAACAAAGGCCAGCGCGCGGAACCGATTGCTGTCGCGTCTCCCCACCCCTATCTCTTTTCTCTCTTTCCCACGTGCCCTGTCCGCCTGCGAGGATCGGGCCAATGCAAATAGAGTTGAAAGAAAGAGGGAATTGAAATTCGCTAAAACATTGCCCAGTCCCAGCCATCCCCCCCCCCCCCCACTCTAACTCCCAGCCCCAATGGCGGCCTCCTGATCTTCCGCAAAAGAGCAGCGCCGCGTAGGGTATTCAGAGGGTTATTTCGATTCTACTCTGGCTTTGGATTACTCTACATATGTATGTATTTATAGTGCTCGTATCCCAATTTAAAGATTGCTTCTTGCTGTGGAAATTCAGTGACGAACTCAGACTTCAATATCCGAACGGAAGAAATAGAAGATCTGCAAGGGTATGATAAGTTTCGGCCCACATAAAACTAGTCCCGCTGTCCTGTCTGCTGGTTATTGTTTCTTCTCTGCTGGCAGATCTTCCGCCAGCATTGTTGGGCTTGTTTATTCGGGTTCGAACTTAATTTGGAAATGATAAGTTGCTCTCTGTCGGCAAGGCAGTTCAGTGCAGTGCAGTGCAGTGCAGTGCTGGGCGGCAGTCTTTTATGTTTTGGTTTTAAGGCAGTGGCATGGGCAGGGGCAGGGCAAGGGTAAGGTATGCAGGCTGGACGGTGCGGTGCGGTGTGGCATATTGATGTTTTACTTGCAAATCGACAAATGCAAAAGCAATGTTCTTGCGATCGATACTCGTATGCTGATCAATTTCGATTAGTTGAAGTGCATTTAATCGAGGCAAAACTTGAGTTTAATTTCATCGATAGCTATAAATGTTCTTTATATATATACATACATAAATATATATCACGGTTCTCTTGAGTGAAGATCTTCTTCAGTTAGATGCTTCACTGTCTTTTAATCAGACCTGACAATAAATCCTATCTTTCCCTTTTATCAATTCCCTGTCATATTTTTAGATATTGATCGGTGCATCACTGGAATACTGCTTATCGCTCATGTTATCGATACAATTCGATACCTATTTCTTTCTCTCTCTCGCTCGTCTCTTTCTCTCTTCTTGTTAGCCACACACGCTGTTCAGTTCACAGCAAAAGTGTCTTAAATTGCATACCCAAAGCACACGAAAAACAAGCAATTTAGGGCAATTTCGATTAAAATCAATATTTACAAGGTTCGAGCTACAAACAAAAAAAAAAAAACGATAAAATGGTTGTTGTTTTTTTGTGAACTCGCAGGAAGAGAGGTGTGTGGTGTGTTCGAAGAGAACGAAGAGCTCCAGTCACGAGGCTCGGACACCACGGGTGGGGCAGTTTGTGGGGGCAGAGAGTGGGGTTTTTCTTAGCAGTGCGCCAAAATTACAAATTTAAACATGAAAAGTTATAAATAATGCGACGACGATGATGGGGCTGCAATGGGGGGATGGGGGGAAGCTGCTAAAACCCACAGAAGACATATCCCCAGCTACAGCTTCAGTCCCAGTCGCAGTCGCAGTCCCAGTCCAAACCCAAGTCAAAGTCAGAGCTGGAGAATGGAGACTCGAGACGGTTTCGTACCACGATCTGGACGCTGGACCCCGAAGGCGGAAGACCCAAACCGATCGGACCCAACCAGGCAACCAGGTGTGTTTGGGGCACAAAGGGCAGGGAGGGGCTGTGCTAAAGAGCTGTTGATGTGACTGGGGCCTCACTGTGGCCGAACTGATCGGCCTGTGCTGCGGCTGGGGCTGGTGTTGTTGGTTTGCTTTGGTAATCACCTTTTGTTATAAAGACTGTAATTAGGGCTTCATTAAAAGGGTGGTCCAGGCTTGTCTTCGCCTTGGCAGGCCCAGGCCCATGCCCAGAACGTTGATTGAAAACATTTCGACGGTTGATGGTTGCTGGACAGGGAGGGGGTGGGGGGAGGGGGGGGCCTGGTATGTAGCGCCGATCAACAAGCGAGCCACGCCCACAGCGCACGCCTCATAAATAAAGTGAAATGTGCGTGCGTGCGATACCCAGCAAGTAAAGGCAAGGCGGGGTATACATAGGGTGTACGGTGCACAGTGGTTCCGCATCATTCAGAGGCAGCAGGAACTGGGCAGCAGACTGCACATGCAGCAGAATGCACACTGTAATCAAGCCAATGCCTTGCCCTGGCCAAAAACAAATAGCAAACAAACCCTGCATAATTATAGTCCGAACAAAGTGTTCTTTTATGATGGAGGCGGACACTTGCAGCGCAGTTTATTCACCTGCCATGGATGCCATGGCACCCACTGTGCCCAAGACCCACCGCATGTCGGATCGGGACTGGAACTGGGACTGAGACCACATTGGGGAAATTTCACGCCTTGCAGCTATTTGCAACTTTTGCTTTTTGGTATCCATCTCCATCTCCGTCTCAGGCGCGGTCTTGTCTTGGAATTGGACTCTGATTGCGGACTCTAAGGGTCTGGCTGCTGCTGCACAGCTCCGCTGTGTGTTCTGTTTGCTCTGCTAAACGTCGCACGCAATAATTAAAATGCCATCAATGCACCTGACGCACTAGACGAGAGGCTGCGGCTGCTGCCTGCTGCCTGTAGCCTGTAGCCATGCCTCGTATCCGTACCCATACCCATATCCATACCCATAGCCATACCTGTGCTCGTGTGTACCTGCGGTTGGGCTCCCAGACTCGACTCTCGCTGTCTGTCTCTGCAGTTGGATTGATCGCTTGATCACACCGATAAGAGCGGTGCAGGATGAACGTAGCCATAACCAGGACAGAGTCAAGAACAGAAAATGTCACCAGATGCGGGGCGTGGGTGGGGGGGCGTTGGCTCAATGAACATATGATTTATAGATCGGGCCATGTCGTTGACAGGCCGCAGAACACAGGCGGGACAGGCTGGGTCCAACCCAAGGCCAACTGTTTCAACATTCTGGCCTGGCCTCTTGGTTCCTCTTATCGCTTTTTCGACATTAGATAAAACTACCATTCGTCTTGAGCTAGGGCACTGCCTGCCCGTGTGGATCTGTACGGTGTCCGCGTACCCAATACCCAAATGTTCATTCCATTCCATTCCATTCCATTTCTGTTGTCAACGTAATTTTCCTCGATTTGATCAATTTCTTCGCATCTTGTGCTGAGGGAATGAGGTTTGGAGTCTGGATTAGAAGGTGGGGTTTGTACAATCGATTGTCTTATGGAAACTTATCGATTGTCAATAATTAATCATTTTAATTATTGATCAATCATTTTAAATTCTACAAAGAGTTTTGCATGCAACTAAAATTAGTTGTAAATTAAGTATTAACCATCTTAAATTGAAACATACATAATGGCAGCTATCAACAATGTTTCGATTATTTTTAAGTTCCTTTTAGATCCAACACATTTTTATAGCTCAGAATTATTTGATGTGGCTGTTGTGACCGCATCAATTGCGCCTAAACAATGGGTATTATCGATGGCTTGCCCAACCAATTTCCACTCTTTCTCCGTTCTGGGTCTGGGACTTTTGTCAGCTCATTATGGCTGCTGTTGTCCCATTGTGGTGGCTTGTTTGTGGACCCTCGAGCTGGCCCTGCGGGTTGTCCGCTCGCCCGTTATCCCATTGAGAGAGTGGCGCCTCGATATGGAGCTGGGGCTGGAGCTGGCTGGCTGACCCGACCCGACCCGAGGCCTAATCGAGAGAACGTTTCGCTGGTGAATTCCAGGCCAGACAATGTGTCATTTTAATGTTGTTCTAAATGATTTTTATTGTGCTCATTTGGGCTGTTGGGTTACACTCTTGTGGCCTCTCATCTTGTTGGTATTCCTACCATGTCTGGAGGAGGCATCGTAAACATTTATTAGTTACGGCTCATTTCGGGGCGAATAAACAAACAAACAAACAAATAAACGCCCCAGACACAGACAGAGTCAGAGACAGGAGACAGGAGACCCTGGGCACTGTGCACTGGAACCGCCACCTGCCGCCGCCGGCGTGGATCTTCTCGGAGCACGGCTTTTGGCTTCCAACGATCGCTAACCGATCGCAGATCCTTTCACTTTTTAATGAACCTAATGAACGGCCGCATAAATCATCGTTCGAAGAACCCACAAATGTCGGAAAGTTTGTCGCGCTCATTAAATGGACACACGGAGACCACAGAGACACGACCACAAGCGTCCAGAGGGACGCCACGCCCAGCTGACGGCGTTAGGTCTCATTTCACGCATCACGAGGAGAGGGGATCATTAAATGAATGCTATTAATCTATTGGATTATGACCATTGGAAAATTAACTTGCCACATCATTTGTAGCCAGCCCTTCCTTCTTCTGCCTGCCTGTCTTCCACTTCAGTACATTTTATGGGCATCGCTTCGCTTCGCTCCTGTTGTGTCCAGCAGGTGGAAATGGTTTAGAAGGTTTCCTCAAACTGTCCAGGATTAGCATAAGCGAGTGTGTGTTGACTAATTGCAAATATTCAGGATGGCATCTCGATAGCGATAACAATTTATGATTTCGATAAGCGTGGGATCATAAACTAAAGTTGAAGCATCGCTAATTGGCATTTGAAAAGGTTGCACCAACGCCTTGCCTTGGCTTGGCTTGGCTTGGCTTGGCTTGGCTTGCCATGCCTCGCCTCGGCAGTCAATAAACGTCAAAGAACTTCAAAGGAGAAACAGAAGCCATGGCCTTGCATTCTTTTCAGCTAATCCATTGAAAAGGTAACCAAATAGTTCGCCCATTGTTCTCCTGCTCATCTCGGTGATGATGCATCAATCATCAGTTCTGTTATTACAACAGCTGAGGCAATAACAACAGCCACGCCCCTCGAGCACAAAAGAGGGAGGCAGGGTAGTAGCAACAATAGACCGAACGTCAGCTGACAAAAGGCTCGACAAAATGGCAAATTCTGGCAAGTCCTCTCTCGTAATTGTTTGGCTATCGGGCTTGTTAATCAGTTTACAGCCCTGTTTGACTGCTCTGCTGTTCCTGTTCCTCGTTCCTTTTCCCTTGTTCCGGCTGCTTCTTATCGCAATGGCCTCAGCTTTGGTTTCATATTACCATCAAAATGATGTCAAAAAGTGAGATATGCCCTTGGCGATTTGACACGTGATTGCAGATACAAAAGTAGAGACCAAGAGAAAGGCATGGTTCTCCCACCCGTCCATTTCGGTCTGGATTCAGCGCCGCTTTGCTGAGTTCTTCTAGCGCATTTCCATAAATATTTATTGCTGATTATGTTACGGCCTGCCATCACGATATCGGCAACATGGAAACATCTGTTTGCGGCAGTACCAGATCGATAAAAGACATTCTGGCCAGGGAGTCCTTGGACAATACCATACCATACCATACCATACCCGTGAGTCGGTAGTGCCCAAATATGGTAATATGTATAGTAAGGTCGGCACAATGGGCCCAGTTGAGTTGTATCGGGGCGTAAAGCAACATGTTCCATGTACCACCACATTGTGATACGCTTCGCATACCGCACACGCGCACTCCTGTTCCGTTCGACTCCTTCCTCTGTTCGATTCCTTTGCGGCCACTGTTACTGCTCCGCTCCTGTTCTCTGCTTCTCTCTCGCTCTCTCTTTCTCACTCTCTGTCCATGTTGTTTCTTCTTGCCATGACATTCTGCTGCAGCTATTCTATTGTTATTGCTGTTTCTTTTTTAATATCCCTGCAGAGGGTGGTATGATTTTGCCCATGGGTTTGTAACAAAACAGAAGCAGGCATATCCGATATCCACCATAGAGAAATACATATATGTACATACATACATACATACACTGATAGAAAAAAGCCCTGAAATTTTAATATTTTAACCCATATTTTAATGTGTTTGCCATTGATTTTCACCCAAGAGTGGTTGTATTAATATTGAATATTTTTCACTTACATTTTGATATAAATATGAAAATATTTATATTTAATATATTTTATATTTTATTTTCATATATTTCATATTCAAATTTAATATCTTATATTTATTTTAAAGTGTTTTTTATATAAATTAAATGTACATATTATATTTATTTTAAAGTGTTTTGTATTTAAATTAAATATGAACGTATTAAAAAAGCCATTTTAATACATTTATATTTGAATCAAAGTGAATTCTATTTAATTTTACTATGTTTGTATTTAAAAATCGCATTTTAAAATTTAAATATGATTGTATTCGGTTTTAACTTTGGGGTTTTCTATCAGTGTATAAACGAGCATTCCTGATTAGCATTAAGCCAACAACAATCTACAACAAAGCTGTAGTTTTAATTCAATAGATATTAGTTACACTCAGAAACGCTACGATGGATCTGCGCAAGGGTATCTAAATCTTCGGCACGATACAACCCTTCACCATTGCCTTTTTTCTTGGCTCTGTTGTATTTGTTGTTTTTGTGTCGTGTTCAGTTGCCGTAATGTTTGTGTTAGTGTCGTTTTCTGAATGTGTACGACTCGTATTTGTTTGTTTTATGGCCGCATAAAATTTAATGCCGCATAAAGTTATCGCCTAACGAGCTCAATGGGCAACAAGAGAAACACAGAAGAGAATTCAACAGCCAAAAGGTAGGAGACAGGCAGCAGCTATGTACATATGTAAGCGGCTCTGAGGCACCCTGTAGCTGAGTCCCCCCTGCCCGACCGATCGACCGATTTGTGAGCAATTTTAATTTGCGTTGCATTTTCATTGCGTTGCAGCTATTTTCAGTCCGTCTCGTTGGATATTTCCACTTTTTTGCAGTCCGTATCTCTCTCCTTCTCTCTCTGGACATGTTCAGTTCTTTTTTGTGCAGTGTGCACCTCTCCGCCTCTTGTAATTTGAGCGTAATTCACGTAAACGACACATTCCAAATTCAGTCTCGGCGAAAAGCCAGTGGTGTCGCTGAAGGGGCTAGCTAATTCACACCACAGCTTCTAGTTGGGAGGCGCCCCCTCTGATCGACGCTCCTGAACGAGGCGATAAGCTCTGGCAGTCAATTTGCTTGACACCTCACGTTCATCAATGAATGGCGATGTTCTGCTGTTGCTGTTTGCAGCCGGCTGTCGTTCGCAGATCTCTCACTTACATAGCTCCTCGTCACTGCTGTTGCTGCTGGCTGACATCGTCGTGGACGAATCAATCTGTAAATGTGTGCGTAATTATTCCAGCAATTTGTTGCTGTGCCAATTGCTGCCTGCATTCCAAGGCCATGCCTTACCGCTCTCCCTCTCCGCTCTCCACTCTCCGCTCTCTGCCCGTGCCGTACCAGTCTGTGCCTTTCTCTTTCTCGCGCAGTTGACAAATAATTATGTTAAGTTGCATGTAATTGGCAATCCTCGCATTTGCTCTCCTCTGCCTGCGACAGAGAGACAGTGTGCCTGGAAACTGCTCGGTCACAGGCCATGTGCGCCCAACGGGAAGAGACTATCCGCACTCAGTGTGCGTATGGCTGTTGCTTGATTTCTTTTTTCTTTCCCTTTCCCTTTCCTTTTTTGTTTGTTTTCTTTCTCCTTGCAGAAATGTGCACAAAATTTATCGCCTGCAATTTGGCTGCATGTCATTCCAAAGGCGACGGCGACGTGGCAATAATTAAAAGCGGAAATGCCCTGATGAATGGCGGGCCGATCTGCAGATCCAGGAGGAGCGACCTGGGGCGTTTCATACAGCCCCCTCCCCCGTAAGCCAAGGGCAGCCCTAATGCGCCCCCCCATCCATGAAGTGATCTCTGATACCACCACAGCAGATGTGTGGTGTGTGTGCGTGTGTCCATCAAACGGAGAAAATCAATTGCGGCCCCTTAATGGATGGGTGCGTCATCTATCAAAATAGCACCTGCTCGATCAGAAATACAGGTAGCCACTGCACTGCGGCTGGTGGGTCAAGAATGGGTACGGTACTCCGCGCTCATCTGAGCCTGAAGTTTTGGGGCACGCGCGACTCATTTATCATACGCAAAACTGTCCGAAAAAAATCATCAGCGGACAGCACGGATAGACCGGACAGAGACCGGAGGGTATTCTTCTGCGCTTATTAAGGGGCGCCCAAAATTGACATATTGGCAACGCCCTCATTAGCCACAGTCGCAGACCCCAAAAGGTCACAGACCGGCTTCGGCTTCGGCTTCGGCATCGGCATCAGCAACATCGGAATCGAATCGAATCCAAGCAGAACAGAACAGAACAGAAGAGAACGCGTCCAATCCGTTGATGATTTATGCAGATTTTATTACACACAACAGAAACCGAACCGAGTGGAACCCCACGGCGCGCATCGATCCATGGGGATCGAAACTAAGGCAAAATTAAACTTAAACGGCCACACGATCCATTAAGATAATCTTTATGTCAATCCTTAGTCACAGTTTTACTCATGGAGACAATCAGCGACTTTTGTTTTGGGCAAATGTTTTGCAGATTTAATGCCCCCAATCTATGGCAGGGACGGGCAGGCGCCCCTTGATCTATGGGCGAATGGGCGGCATTAACAATAAAATTTTAATTATGCCCCATAAAATCGACCCGTCCGGACGTTCAGGGTGTCCAGGCACTGGCACTGGCACAGGCACAGGCACAGCACAAGCACAGATGAAGCCATAAAATCCAAAACAAAATTGAGTTGTTGGCCAACATTCTGTTGTGATCCCCACAGACGATGATCGTTTGGTTGATCGTTAAACTTACACTGGAGAATGTTGAGCCTGACGATGGGGATGGGATGATGAAGATGAGTAAAGATGCGTGGGTGGGTGGTCGCAAAATCGAATCGAATGACTAAATGCAGAATTCAGTTGCACAAAGAGAGCTTTAACTGCTAATACAACTGGCAACTCTCTCTCTATGTCTTTCACTCTCTCTTTTTCTTTGATGGATCATTGGCTTTGTCGAGCTTAACGTGATTACAAAACAGGCTCCTTCTTGTTGTATCCTCGTTGTCCCAGGTCCACAAATTGAAACAGTCCAAAGAAACTCAAGCGTAAAAACAGATCTGAAGTCAGGATAAAGCAAAGAGAGGTTAAAGCAGCATTAAAGGGATGACAGGGAAGAGAGAGAACCGCTTCGGGTCTGGATCTGGATCTGGGTCTGGGTCTGGGTCTGGGTCTGGGTCCGGGCAGGTGCCATACTTTACGCTGGAAAGGAAAGACTGGTAGGCCTGACGAGGAGAACAAAGAAGAGAGAGCGAACCCTTTCCTATGAAACCAAAGCTGCCAGTTCGAATGCTGATGAAGTCTTGTTATCATTTTAATCCCCAGAAGCAAGACAGAGGCAGCAAGGCAGCAGGCTAAAGGAGGGTTGGATATGGTTGGATGGATGGATGGATGGATGGAGACTATCGATGCGAAGTCGCGTTTCCTTTGAATGAAACCCAAAACCGAGAACGGCATGCCCTGATCCCGATTCCCGATTCGGATCCCATCCCATCCCGGTCCCGGTCCGGTTGCTCCAGCACTTGGGTTTGTTTTGGATGTTGCATCAAGCGTGAAAATACCGCGAAATTCCTTTTGTCTGTCCCATTGCTGCTGCTGCTGCTGCTACTTCTCCTTCTACTGATTCTCTTTCTTCTCTGTTTGCTGTTTATTCTTCTTCAACTTTTTCGGTTTTGTGCCTTCTTTCACTTCTAAGCTTTGGCTTCTTAAGCCCCCAAACGACGACACAACGACATTGCCAGCGTTGAAAATTATAAAAATGTAAACAAAACAAAAAGCGTTAACATGGCAACAATGATGTCCCGCTGTGACACTGAATTATTGTTGTTATAAATTTTTATGACACTGTCCATTTGGTGGAGTGGACTCACGCACAGATACATAAGAGTGTTGTACATAAATACATACATAAGAATTTAATGGTTAAATGATGGTTAAAATATATGTACATATGTATGTACGAGTATGCATCTGCATATCCGTGTATGTATGTAGCTGTGTGACAAGCATCGGTAATTATGCAGCGCCCACAAGATAATCCGCCCCCATGCCCGAATCAATTTCAGCTTGCATTTCGCGCAAAGGAAAAGTTTAAAGCGTCGTCCATAATGCATAAGTTTGTCTCGAAGCGAAACGAGAACCGGTTAACCGATGCTCAGTCTGTCTTTAATGTTTTTCCACGACATGTACGAACATGTCCAAAAATAGTGACGTGAATTAATGTCTGCTTGGAGCTTTTATTTGCGAATCTGCCATTTGTTTTAAGACTATTTAAATTAATAGGAAAAGTAGCTGCACAGTGTTGGAAATAGCTCTGCTCAACACTGTTCTGACACAAAGCACATATGTATGTACATAGCAACGAAAGGAAAATGTTTTTGATTCTGGATTTATTCTCTACTGCTTCTTCCGTTACTTAACCAACACTGAACTGCAGGCAAAGCAACCAATTGGCAGCTTTAATGTGCATTTAACAACACTGTTTTGGAAGAGTGTTGATAACTGCAATTTTCTCCTGTGGCCTGATCGTGCATCCCACCTACTTTTTGCTCTCAGTCTCTCATTCCTTTCGATGACTTTCCTTCAATCTTGCTGGTGCATTTCATGTGCACTAATTGGAGAAGAGTCGCAAAGGAATTTGGAATGAATGGGATGAGTGACGCGATGTGTAGGAAAATGAGCAACCTCATAAACATCAACAGCTCGGCAATCCAATCAGAGATTAAAAAGCCGCCCCGCAGACACAACGCCCACTGATTGTTTCCTTCCTTCCTTCCTTTCATCCTGTGCTCCTGCCTATCCTCCGCTGCTCATCCTCAATCGCCTGTCCCCCCCCCCCCCGGGGTTTCTGTTGTGTCAAAATGCAAAATTCAATTGTTTAGCCCTTCTGTTCTAGCTGGAAGGCGAGGGGTTGCCGGTTGCCAGTTCCCAGTTGCCGTTGAAGTGGATGGAAGGGCAGAGCAGAGCAGAGCGAAGCAGAGCAGCGCAGGAAGGTGAGTATCAGTAATTTGGGAAACAAAAATTGACATAAAAATCCATTTGTCAGCCCCTTTCAGATTAAAATCAAGGATTTAAAGTGTAATTTGATTCAGTGGCAGGGGCAGGGGCAGGGGCAGGAGCAGGAGCAGGGACTGCTATTGCGATTGCGATCAAAAAGAGCAAAAGCGTGACCCCAGAAAAAAATCACACAACGGCGGAGGAGGAGGAAGAGGAAGAGGAAGAGGAAGGAAGCCCCCGGACAACACCAATAAATGACAACAAACACACCCTCTGCGCGCCCGCCCACCCAACAGCCAGCTAGCCACCAGCCAACATCCTTAACAACCCATCA
The DNA here is from genome assembly GCA_035043285.1 of Drosophila subsilvestris. Taxonomy (NCBI): domain Eukaryota; kingdom Metazoa; phylum Arthropoda; class Insecta; order Diptera; family Drosophilidae; genus Drosophila; species Drosophila subsilvestris. The sequence continues at coordinate 6,039,499 of JAWNNB010000133.1, read as the reverse complement.
GCATCCGGCAGGAGTGGGTCGAGTGCCGAGCAACTCTCATGGGGTGGCTCACGGGTCTAACCCGAAACGGAAGAGTGATTTTAACGTGACTCCTGCGGCAAGAGGATGAGCAACAGACACACACACACACACTGGAGGGTGTGCTGCCCTCTCGATTCTCCTGAGTGCTATTTTATGCTGAAGTGTGCCAGACGCACTGAACCAGTACCAGTTCCCCCCGGTAGCTGCTCTGCTCTGCTCTGCTGGCTGGTGTCCCCTGGCCCAAGGATGCGACCACGACGGCGCCACCATGGAGTTACGATGGGATTTTCGAGAGCAGCGTCAGTGGCAGTGGCAGTGGCAGTGGCAGTGGCGGAGAATGTGCCGTGCAACCGGTTGAGTCCATTAATCATTTTCTAATTTGTGGAATGCAGAGTGCGGGCGTCACACTGGAGGGTAGGAAACATTCCCCTTCAAGGGGGTGGGGACGACACTGAAAATGAAATTTTCACATCTGTAATTTGTTAAGTGCGTTTGTTATTCCACCGAATTATTTCACTTTTATGGGTTAAGTGCTTTTTGAGTTACGATTTACGTGTAGTCTTGGGCCTGTTTCTGTTTTCTGTTCCTGTTTCTATTCCTCTTTGTCTGTTTTCTATTCCTGTCTACTGTTTTGTGTCCTTTGGGTCCTTGGGGTTATGCCGTGGCATGTTCCGTCTGCCCGGCTCCCCAGACGATTGACATTAATTAGTTGTCGGGGAATTGGCCTCCCCCAGTTGCCAATGGCATTTGGGGATTCTAATGCTATTATGGAAGAAGTTCCAGGAAGATCGAAAGGATCATGGGAGTGGCACTAGGAGCATGGAATATTTTGTGGGCTAAGATTTATTGCACATTCTATGAATTTACATCTTTTGCCCAGCGGATAACTGACCCTCTTGAAGCTCTCTCTCTCTCTGCAGAATGAGACTTTAGATGTTGATTGCAATGTGAGAATCATTCCTTTGGCTTCTTGTAAATGTTTTATCCCGTAGCCAGTGATATTTTCAGCAACATAATCAACAAAATGAAGATGGAAATGGAGATGTCATCATCGATCACAACACACATCTCTGCTCGGCTGTCTGGGAGGCCTGAGGATGGAAATCAGACAACTGTAAACTAATGACATTTGCCGAATCCATTCATTCCTCCCTGCCACTGCTTCAGATGCCACTGCTTCAGATGCCACTGCTGCTGTGGTCTCAATGCGTATCCACTTACAAATGAGAGAATGGGTGGATGGATGTCCTGGACGCAAGCAAAAACGAGGGTTGTTCGAGTCATTTGTTTGTTTTCGAGTGCGCTGCCTGTCCAAATATGCGGCAGCTTGTAACAATTACCAAATGACACCCTCGACAATCGGAAATGGCCATTGTAACGGCAGGGCCAAGGACACAACTCGGCACGGGCCAGTGACAACAAATGCGCAAAATACACATAAGAAGGGAATGGGAATGGTTACATTGGATGGAAAATCCACTTGTCGCAAAATCAATGGCAATATTTTCACCATTAGTTGGTTGTCCTTTTGCTGATGAAGTAATCAAGCGGGAATCAACTTAAAATTCAGTTTGAGGGTAAAATTTATGAGCTGGAAGTAACCAGCTACCCAGGTTTTGGGGATTACAATGGGGTTGAATGGATTCATTCCGGGTGCTAACACCCCTAACACTGGGTTACTTCTGACTAAGTCCTGTGTATCCCAGCAAAATTAAAGATGATCGCTGAAGGATCGCTGCTACAAACCAAAACCCTTGATGATCTTTTGCTGAAATGTTTCCAAGATCGTAACTTGCCACAAGTTCCATGCTGTCCGCCCTGTGCTGCAGCTGCTTGGAAAAAGCTTTTCCCCCGCCCCAAAAATATTATGAAAAACCGACAACATCTGCGCGATGTTTCTGCTGCTGCTGCTGCTGCTGGAGGAGCTTCTATTGGGGAGCAGCAGCAGCAGCAGTCAATATGATTTGTGATTTACAACAGGTTTCAATTAACCAAAAGAATCCATCCCCCAGCCCCCCCCCCCATGTCATTGAATTTTGCATGTTTTTGGGGCCACAAATATAGAGAGGGGAGTGAAGTGGTGTGGCGTGACGTGCAGTGCAGTGGAGGGGAGGGTAGGAGACAACGGTGGCAGCTGAGAGGCGTTGACAGGGACATAAATAAACGGCGGTTAAGTATCGTGTAATGCTAGACGAATAGTTTTTGTTTCTTTTGTTGTTTTTGTTGTTTTTCGGATGCTCGTTGTCGCTGCAACTGTAAGTGGAGATCGCAAGCATCTCGATGCTCCCCGGGGTAAACAGCCGCTGGCTTGCTGGCTGGCTGGCTATGTTGCAGTTGCAACTAATTGAGAACAAGGCGGCAACGGCAGCGGCGTTGGGGCAGCGCAGGCGGCATAAATTAGAGGCAACTTTCAGCTCTCTAAGTGGATTCGTCGGGGCTGTGCGTCCTCTGATGGATTGTCAAAGCAGAAACTGGCGACATTTTTCAATTAAAAATGCATCGCTTCTTGCCCCACGCCCCCATTCCCCCCCATGCAATCACTCATCACAATCCCTCTATTCCAACTCTCTCTCTCCTCCATCTCTCCATCTCTCCATCTTCTTGGTACTCTCTGTCTCTGATCTGTAATCTTTGGGCTCATTAAATTCAAATGGAATTTGTTTCAAAGGCAGAACTTAATCCGCTCGTAAACATCTCCACTCCCCACCTTTTGGGCATCCCATCGCACACACACACACATCCCATGCCCCACCCGCTACCGTTGCACTGCTCCAGCCATAAATCAGTTGTAGCTAACCCGAAGGATTTGCCAGGCTCAACTCAACTCTACGCGAAGCGAGATGGCAACCGAATAAAGACAGCAAAAATACACACACACACACATACATGTACATATGCTTGCAGGTATTACGACTGTGGAATACCCATTAGGATATGCTGGGAAATACTTCTATTGAGCCAGGGGAACCTTTGAGAGGAAAGGCAGAATAGCAGCTCCCTTGCCATCACAGATGTACAGCTACAACGCAAAAGTGGGCTCCTCCTCTGATGCCTACTTCTGTCGGCTGCCAAACAGCACAATCCTCTACATATGCCTGTGCCCTTACGGAGTACGGGGTATACAGAAATGGACCAATTCGAATGGGAAGCGTGTGTCGCCATCGGTTCGCATAAACCTCGTAACGAATGCAGGGTCCGGGCTCGCGGCTGGGGTTGGGGCAGTGGCAGAAATCTAATTTCAAGCACCAGAGAGCAAGCGAGAACCAGGAGCCAGGAGCAGCAGCAGGACCTCAACCAGAAGCAGTCCTCGACTTCGTGGTGAATTTCTGTGCGCCTTTTCCACTTGGCTAGCTTAACGATTCGAGCTGCTGTCAGGGTTTTTTCTCTTGGCCCTTTCCTAGCCCCCCCCCCCATACACCCACTTTGTTGTCTATTTGATGTCTTAATGCGAACCACCCCCAGCAGCACCCAGCACCCGCCGCACCAGTACCACACCAGTAGCACCAGCGGGTGGAGGGAGAAGGCTCGTATCATCCACCCACCCCCTTGCAGGTTGCTTCTTCCTCGTACAATTTTAATCAAATGGATTTTCTTTCTATTTTCTATCTAATTTTCTCCCTGTACGGTACGGAAATAGAAAGTCCCCCCCGTCTGCCCATGCCCATGCCCCACTCCACCCACTTAAGAGCTGACAACAGGAGCAACAATTTATTAGGTGTTCCCTATCCCCGGGTCTCACTTCTATCCCCGGGTATTAGCTGGCCTACAGGCAGGCATTATTCATGATTCCGCGGATCGCAGCTCGTGGAGTGGCAAACGAAATTGATCTACAAGCAAGAGAGATATATTATATATACATATGTATCAGATCAGGCTTCTGGTCGGGCATTATTCATGTTCGTTTTAATGGAAGAAATCAACAATTTGCTAGGTATACATATGTATGTAGATCCTTAGATCCAATCCTTACGACACAGCTCCTGTTTATGGTTGCTTACAATATTTCTGAAATTTTGGTATTTTAATACTAAAACTAAAAGCCATAAACGGCAGCCATAAAATAACCAAAAAATATTACAGCTATAAAACATAAGGCAGTATGGGTGAGAACAGTTTCAGTGGGGACAGCCAATACACCCACCATTCGAACGGTTGGTTGTGGTCCCGGCTTATCAATGAAATCATGAAAGTTATCAATGAAATTATGAAAGCTATCGATAGATTTCATTAAAAAATCAATGAAATTATGAAAGTTATCGATGAAATTATGAAAGCTATCGATGAAATTATGAAAGTATCGATGAAATTAATGAAAGTATCGATGAAATTAATGAAAGTTATCAATGAAATTATGAAAGCTATCAATGCTTAGCAGCAATGAGTCTACGTTTCATACGTTAGCAACATGGGGAAATGAGTTAGCAGCATTGTTCTGCAACTTTGCACGGAATGCGCAACAAGGCTGCTACCCTTGGGAAAAGGATATTATAGAATTAAGATATTATTTGTAATTTCAGGCTTCAATTAATGCAGAAACTAATCAGTCTCTGTTTTAAGGATCTGAACGAAATTTCGAAGCATATGGGCACCAATAATAGGTGTCGGGACCTGGATAAATATGTATATAAAACACCAATTTTATGCATTAATGGTTAAATACCATGTCAATCTAATACAAATTCATTATTAATCTTTCTTCAGCCGGGCACGAGTGCGGAAAGCGGTTTGCTACCACCTCGGATGTGCAGGTCCACCAGCGCTCGCACACCGGCGACCGGCCCTTCTGCTGTGACATCTGTGGCAAGCGCTTCAGCACGCGTTCCTTCTTCAAACAGCAGGCAGGGAGGTGGAGGATTGCCGCCTAGTCAGCTGAAGCCCTTAGGAAATCAATCGGTTAACCGATACACATTGATTTTTTTAAAACATAATATTTAATAAATTTGGTATAATTAATTAATTTCTAACATCGAAGTTCAATAAATAAATATGTATAGACTGTATGTAAACATAGTACATACTTTTGGGAGTCGGGAAAAGGGATTGGTAAGGGGATTGGGGGGAGTGTGTTGCCCAAATAAGTGGAATCAGTCTTTTGCACCTAGATACGAATACTCTTGCCTAAACGGTGGGCACTGGGTGGGGGTGTTGGTGGGGGAATGTGGGATGGGATTTCGTATGCATAGCATACAAACAGAACGATATATGGGGAGATTTTTCATAGATTAATGTTAGAAATTGTGCTAGCGGAATTTAAAGCCGAACTAATTGAATATTCAACTTAATTGAAAAGCTTTTCAGATAATGACCTAGAAGCGCAGGCCGTAGCGTCCCGGGCGCTTGGGCGACACCTCGGTCTCACGCTGCTGCTGCTGGCGCTTGCGTGTTGTATATCCAGAACTTGTGGCGGGCATTTCTACAATGCCATCTCCTGCGGGCGGCGGCGGCGGGGTTGGTGGCACTGGTACTGGGCCCTGGGACTCGCACTGGGACTGCGAGCTGGAGGAGGACGTTTCCGCGGGCACTGGCTCGGCTGAATCCTCCAATGGGTTCTGTTCCGGCTCCTCGCTCTCAGCCCTGGCGAAGAGTGTGCGCCGCACACTGCGCAGATTGCTTCGCAGCTGGCCACTGGCCGCTGGTTCCTCGGCCTCGTCATCCGTCAGGGGATTGCTTGTGATGGCAGCAGAGCCGCGTGGTCGTTGCCGTGGAAATGTGCGGTAGTCCTCGTACACGGCCAGGCAGATTTCGATGTCGCGCAGGCTAACGCTGGCCGTCGGAGTTTGGCGATAGCCCAGCGTCAGCAGGACGTGCTGTGAGTCGCCCAGCTGAATGCCGCCGTCATTTCTGTTCCCCTCGACATCCTCCATCACACCTCGGGCCTCAATGTACTGCAGCATGTCCATGACGTGTCTGGCCGGGCGTGGGGGTGTAACGAGATGGGGGGAGCTGCGCGGCAGCACGTCCACGTCGTCCTCCACCTCACCCACCGCAAGTCGCCGTGCACCATCCGCGTTGGCGCGTTCACGTTCCTTCTGCTCATGGATCCGGCGGCGCACTCGATCGAAGCTTCGCCCGAACCGCTCCTTGATGACCACCTCCTTCGATGGAGTGCAGGGGCGGGCCTCTTCAAAGCCGATGTGCTTGAAGCGGTTAAATATCTGAGTGCGGATGAAGCCAGTCACACCCACGACGCCCCTAATGTGGCGCCCGAAAAGACTGAGGATGCAGTCATCGGCCAGATCTGCACGCACGAGCCCCGTGTCCACGCCCACGATGAAGTTCTGCACAATCTCGCTGGGTGATGGCTGGGCTGGAGACGGAGTCGCTGCAAATTGTTCTATTGGTTAGAGGCGAGAACGTTCGAAAGAAACGCGAACCAAAAGAAAGCCTTACCCGCTGTCTGATTGCTGCCGTTCGGGTTCATTCTTCCGTTGTACGTGCTCCAAAAAAATCAATGCGTATTTCCTCCAAACTGTCTATTTTAATAAATAACAAACTAAACTATAATATCCATTAAAAAGAAAAATGTCCCAATTGAAAACAAAGCCAACTTCAGCGGACTTATCGATCACATATACCGTCTGACCCTCAAAAATATACCGAAATATACCTTCATGGTTTACCGTAAATGTACCGAGGAAACTCATATTCCTCAATTTTTATATTCGATGTCAAATTATATTATAACTAAGACCCTCAGTGCTAAACACATAATTTTATCCAAAAGATGAAAATTAACTACACGAGAGAGGGTATAAAAATGTCTATTCGCATGGCAGAAACCTGGTTGACCAGCGGCAATGACGTCACATGTGCTTTGCTTAAACTAAAAAAATCCAATGAAGGAAGTCCATAAATTAAGTCATTCTTGTAGATAATTGATTTATCTACCGGATAAAATTATTAAAGCTCAAAGTCGTAGCTTGTGGGTCATTATATCGTTAAATATGATTTCCGATCATAGATAGAGAACGATTAGCCCATTGTCGACTAGGGGGCATTTAGTATTCCAACGAAATGTATGAAACTTGAAACAGTTTTTACGCATTTCAGGTGAGAGATATCGTGGTAATATTTTTATTTACGTAAAGAGAAACGAAGGATCTACAAGAAGAATATACAAACAGTATTATTTTCCGCGGCTTAATTGGTTTGGGTTTTCGCTGTTTAAATAGAGGGGGACTAATTGGGTTAAGTTCTTTTTTTCTTCGGTATATTTATGGTATATTTTGAAATTGATAATGTCTATATGGGTATATTTCTGAGCGTCAGGCGGTATATTTTGTCGATTAAACATTGTCCACATTTTAGCAATCAGCAGCTGCAGCAGTCCCCGGTCTTAACAAATTTTAGCAAAATGTTCAAAAAGTATGTATGAAATGTGCGGTGAAGGTGGCGGCGCGACTTATTCTTTTCGATATCTAGATTCGAGGAGAAGGATAGTATTTCGTCCATACAACAGCTGAAATCGTCCGTACAGAAGGGCATACGTGCCAAGCTGCTGGAGGCATATCCCAAGCTGGAGACACACATTGATCTGATATTGCCCAAGAAGGACTCGTATCGCATTGCCAAGTGGTAAGTGGTTGAGTGCAGTGCCCTGCCCTGCCCTGCTCGCACAGGGAGTACATTTCTCAATATTTTTGCAGCCATGACCACATCGAGCTGCTGCTAAACGGGGCCGGCGAGCAAGTATTCTTTCGGCACCGCGATGGCCCTTGGATGCCGACGCTGCGCCTTCTCCACAAGTTTCCCTACTTTGTCACCATGGAGCAGGTTGACAAGGGTGCCATTCGGTTTGTTTTGAGTGGCGCGAATGTCATGTGCCCAGGGCTGACGTCGCCGGGTGCCTGCATGACGCCGGCTGAGAAGAACACGGTGGTGGCCATCATGGCCGAGGGCAAAGAGCACGCTCTGGCCATCGGTCTGCTCACACTCTCCACGGAAGAAATGTAAGTGGAAAACGAAAGAGTAAATCCACATGGCTGGCTATTCTAGATAGATATTCCATAAAAACCCGCTCGCTTTCTCTTGCTCCTCCGCAGTTTGGCCAAGAACAAAGGCATCGGCATTGAGACGTACCATTTCCTCAACGACGGCCTTTGGAAGTCGAAACCAGTCAAGTAAGATGAAAATCAGGACAGGACCCGGACCCGGACCCCTGCACACGCGCGCACACACACGCCATGCGGTCGTCGCTTTTAGTCTGAGAGCAAAGAATGGTTTTTATTTTCGTTTGATATGCAAACTGAATCCTGAATCATAATTAATTTTTTTTATTGTCTTAATTTTAAACTGTCAGTCAAACTATTTAAGCCGATGCGAAATATAATTAATGGCATTTAAATAGAAACTTTGAACAGATATAGGAGCCAAACACCTGTGGAAAATGAAGATCGGCTGGGCAATATGTCTGAACTTTTGTCTTGGGCATCATCTACACGGGGGGCATATGCCTCTAGCTGCTCATGAATGATTGAGAGAGCAATCCACACACATAACAAAACAAAACAGTACAGATACTAGCTACAACGACAATAGATATTCCATATGGATTATGATATACAAAACAAACGTGCCCGGCAAGGGCGAACCTCGTCGTATGACTGTGCAAGAGCGTCGGAATGTCAACCGTCAGCCACAGGTTCGGGATATGCTAACAATGGACGATTTATTCAATTCGTTCCTTAAACTGCTGGATCGTGTATTCCATACTCAAGAAGTATTTTCCCGACTTCGATAAGGACTAGACAAAGTAAGAGCTCGCTCGCTCTTCCCCCCAATCACAATTTAATTGTGGATTAAACCAGGATTTACCCCGTTCCATTGTGCCACTAAGCCAAAGCCAAGGACCTCTGGAGGCTGCAGATTGCAATCCGTACCACAAAATTGTTAAGTCCTTGGTGTTGACTTATAGCAGTAAGTCGGGCATACAACATCATTATCATCAGGATTGATACGGTTTCAAAAGATTCGGCACATTTCCGCACCAGTTATACAACCCTACGACATCTGGCATCCCTGGCCCAGCTATCGATATGCTCGCCCAAAATCAACGCTGAATCAGATGCTCGTCATGCGCACCACCCAAAACTAACGGTTTGCTCTGTTTTGTTCCTGCGTAATGGACCGCTTTTGGTTAGCAGCCCCAAGCCCAGCACAACATTTGTGGCGTCACACGGCAACTGCAGCAGCTCGAGGCACCATACAACACGAATCGAGGAGACAGCGTATCCATACGCTACGCTCGCTCACACATCAAACCACAAGTGGTAGCAAGTACAAAAGTTGTACAATTCCATCGCACGCATCCGCTTTCGCGGAAGTTCAATATGGTAAATCATGGCGCAAGCCTGGGAAAAAGTGAAAGAAAAAAACATTCAATAAATCATACATATCTGTGTTTGTGGCATATGGAATGTATGGAATATCATTGAAAAATCACCGTTGCAGCCAGTGCAGTGTTTGTGTGTGTGTGTGTGTGTGGGTGTACGAAAAGTTTTCAAGGAAAACGGATACACACTGTTTGAACTTTTTGAAGGTGCACCCGAGATGCAATGCAGTGCAAACTTTTCGAACAGTGGGAGGACATGTTGAGTCACGTACACAGATACAGATACACAGCAACGAGCACACTCTCAAGGGGGAGGGGTGTACGGGTGTCCGTACGGCATACGCGTACATATGGCGGCATCCAACATAAACAATATGCAATACTTTCTGGGTTATTTTATTGATTTTACTCCAATTTCGACAGGCGAAAGCAGCAGCGGCAACAGCAAAGTCGGCGCTAATTGAGTTGTTATTGATGGCGTGCAAGGCCAACAACGCAGCAAAGGAGTCGTTCACGAACTAAAGCTCCCTACCAACCCACCACCCCCAAAAGGCAGCACCAAGCAGCAGCAGCAGCAGCAGCAGCAGCGCAAGGCCTACGATAAGCATAACGGGACACGACACACCGTGAGCAACAGAGTACAACAGAACAGAACCCCAAACAGCAGCTAGAGAGTGTGAGAGCGAGAGAGCGGGACGGAGAGGGTGGCCGTGGCCCTACTCTATCAGTGCAGCAATATGGAGGACCTTTTTCTGCTAATTATCAAGGAGTCGACGGGCACGAAACATAACGCGTTGCGACAAACGGCGCAAATTGCTTACGGTATGTATTTTATTTATGTACCATATGTGTGTGTGTGTGCGCGTGTGTGTGCGTGCATTCCTAGCACTTAGAGGAGAGAGAGCGAGCGAGAATGGTTGAGAGCGAGCTAGCGATATTGAAAACATTCAAGAACGCAATTTCCTTTCATTCGTACTTCCTTCCTTTCTCTTCGCCCTATTGTTGCCATTCCATTGCTTTATGTTCACCGTTAGCTTTTGCCACTTCCTTTGTGACTCTTTCGAGTGGGAGGGCGGGCATATTCGTTTTACTATCGCTTAGCCAAACTCCTGCTGGTTCATATAACTATAAAATATAAAGCTACATATCTATACGTACTCGTATGTACATATGTACATATATCAATAAAAATGTGTATCAATGCGCTAACTTTATAATCATAAACTTTTCTTTTGCCGGGAGCTGTGACTCTTCCCGAAGCTTACATAAAAATTTCATATGTGGCTCACTTGGCTCATCATCACGATACCTTCAGGACAGAGTATTAAGTATCAAACGTTCCAACTGCTGTTTGGTTTTATCAGCAAAAGATAATAATTAATTGATTAAAAGTTAACAATAATCAGTATTTAGGGTATTTCCCACTTCCATACGCGCTCTACTCTCTTTCTGCACTTTCTCTTCCTGATTCGTTGTTGACTTGGTGACGTTTGACTCGAATGTAGGCAATGATTTGGTCAAGTGCTGCGGCCCCTGTCTGGAACTCACAGGAAAAACACCCTGTGACTCTGGGGCTCTGCCGCTTCTATGGGTCTGTGGTCGCTCTATGCCATTAGCTTTTAATTACCATGCGCTTATCGTGGGGAAATTTTTGTGTTTTTACTGTTTGCGTTTTTATGAGTGTCCATGGATTGGTTCTCTAACGTTGAATACCCCGATGGTTTTTGGTTTTTGTGTATTTGCAGATAAATTGTACCGACAGCATGGCATCCACCGGGATCCGTCGCACGAGCTGCGCTCGGTCTGCTTCACGGCCCTGCAGATGGCACTGGACACCAAGCGGCCAAAGTTCATCACGATGGGCCTCAATGGGCTGCATGTAAGTGCCGGACAATCCGATCCGGAAGTAAGGGACGGTGAACGGAAGGGAAAGGGGACGTTATGCCTGCCGCAGATTCCGGTGCGCACACAAAGCGGATTTAGATATCATTCAATGTGTGTAGATACTTCCCTCTTGTGCGCCCCGGGGATTAGCTAATTGCTCGAACATCTCTTGGGACCTGTGGACTTCCTGCACTTCCCCCCATTCTTGCTTCTTTGCTTCTGTATCTCTTTCATTATTTATCCCATTTGATTTCGATTCCTTCTTCTCTTTTTACACACACAGCGCGTTATCAAGGACGAACGTTTCTATATTGGCCTAGAGCCCGAGGACGATTCGGTGTGGCTGCCATCGCAGCTGCTGCGTGCCACCAATGGCATCCTGCCATCGACCAGCAGCGAGGACACCGTGGTCAATGTGCTGCGGCTCTTCCTGGCCATGGCCTGCTCGCCGGCCTGCACCCTGAATGGGCGCCTGCTCATCGAGATACTCTCCCGGTGTGGCGAGTGCTGGGAGATGGGCTCCCGGGCCACCAAGGCCGCCTCCTTGGCGGCTGCCTCCCAATGCCTGCGCACCTTTTGCGCATTCCTCATCGAGGAGGCCGAGGAGGTGAAGAAGACGGCGCCAGCGGGTCTGATGACCCAGACACAGGCCTCGGCCGTCTACAACGAGGTGATACCCGTGATGCAGTGGCTCTGCAGCCGCCTGGTGGAGCCCAATGTCAACACATCGCCCAACAAGAAGTGCGAGAATCACAGCTCCCTCTACCTGACCGAATGCATACTGACCCTCAGCTCGGCTCTGCCCCGCAACGTGCATGCCAATCCGCACTTTACCTCCTTCCTGTGGCAAAAGTTCTGCCCCACCTTGGCCGCCGCCCTGGGCTCGCCGGGACGCATCAATCTGGACAAAAAGTTCACCTACAAGTGAGTGGCAGGGCAGCCATTTTATTATACAACTTTTATATCCATTTTCCCCTTCTGCCAGAGATGCTCTCCACATGATTGAGAACGAGGCACGCGGCTTCTTTACGGGCCCCGGCCTGGACGGACCCCAGGCACGCTGCGTTTACCTGACGGCCATTCAGCTGCTGCGCATTGCTGGGGCCCACGGTTCGCTGCGGCCCATGCTGGAGGCACTCTTCCATCGTATGCTGCTGCTGCCAGCGCCGCAGAACCGCACAGAGCCGCTGCGCTGTGTCCGCGAGATATTCAAGAGTCCCGAACGGCTGATCGATCTGGCTGTCATCCTGTACGTGGACAAGAACACGGCCCAGGGCTGTAGCGATGAAATGGCCCTCTTCAGACTGTAAGTAAATCCGAAACTAAAACGTGGTACGATTCTCTATGGAAACAAAATCTGTACAGCTTGGTGGATGCCATGGAGGAGTGCGCCTATGGGGCCAGCGGTGCTGGGGGAAGCGCCTGCACGGAGGCCAGCCTCCAGGCCAGCGTCGAGTGCATGGTGGCCCTGCTGGACAGCCTGCAGGTGCTGTGCAGCGGCGAGGTGACCGAATCGATGATCAGCGACCAGATTGTCCAGGTGGTCAACTCGCGTCACGATCTGCTGAAGGATGCGGACTATTCGGGGCCCTTGACCTACCAGAGCATGGCCCGGCTGCCGGCCCCCTATCGGGATGCCATTGTGGAGTTCCGACAGAATGTGTTCGAGACCTCCTCGGGATCGGAGAGCGATGGCGAGCCGCCGAACGAGCAGGACGGCGCCTCCAATGGTTCGGGCGATACGGAGGGGCCCGAGGACGATGAGCACAGCAGCTCCAGTGATGAGACGTCGCGCGTGGAGAATCGCTGGCCCTACTCGCACCTGGAGGCGCCCGTCATGCCCATACGTACGGACAGCGACAACGATCGACAGCATGCCCGTGACTTTGCGCGTGCGCTGCGGCAGGATCTGGTGCCGAAGCTGCTGCGGCTGCGCAGCTGCGTCGAACTGGACGAGGCCATGCAGGAGTTCGCCTCGGCGGTGTGTCAGGAGAACAGCATGAACTTCTCAGACTTTGACTACAATCTGACGGCCATCAATGCGGATGGCATCTACCTGGCCATCTACTCCTCGCTGCTGCTCAGCCTCCAGCTGATGCGCGCCGGCTACTACGACCAGGCGGTGCCCGTGCCCGTGCCGGCGGCCCCCAACCGTGACATCCTGGTGCCCATGTCCGAGCAGCAGTTCGTGACCTCCGTGCAGAACACTGGCGTGCTCGTCTACCTATCATCGCCATGGCTGTGCGAACTGTATCAGTCGGTGACCATGTGCAACATCCTGGAGGCCATGTCCCGCCAACAGCTGGAGGGCATTGGTCCGCGCTGCGCCCTCGTCGATATGCTGTGCGACGCGGGCGGCCTTGGGGCCACACAGATGCTATCCGAGTGGCAGCGCCTGCAGACGGCCACCCAGGTGAAGCACAGCGACGACGAGCAGCACGACAAGCGACGCGAGGCGGCCAAGAAGCTGTGCCGCCGTCTGCTCACCTGCTGCTGGGACTCCATGGTGATTGTGCTCAGCTCGGGGCTGGGGGATCTGCAGACAGCGTCTGCCTCCAACAAGCTGGTGGCTCTGTCCAAGCGCACGCTGAGGGTCAAGGCCAAGGCGAACAAGTCCAACGGTGAGGCCCTGTACGCCATGTGCCTGGACGGACTGCATTCGGTAAGATTTGCTCCCAAAAAAGAGAGCCCCATAAATAATTCTGGATAATCCTCCTGCTATAGGCGGCCACGCTCAGCAACAGTCTCAATCTGCAGCATTTGGCCGGTAAGATTCTCAATCTGTTGGCCTCGAATGTATGCCAGACGACGGGGCCACGCATCTCCGCCAGCCAGGCCATGTCCATGGATGTGGTGCTCACCGGTGGCCTCAATCTGGGCAGCTACAGTGCCGACTGCTGGCCGAGCATCTTTGCCGTGTGCCGGCATGTCAGCCAGCTGGAGCATGAGATATTTAGCATGCAGAATCCATCCATATCGGCATCGCCGGGCAGCAGTCGCAGGGATCTGGAGACGGGCGAGAAGCTGAGCAATGGCAACAATGCCCAGGATAAGCTGAATCTCTCCTCGATACCCATCGATGATGATGAGACGTGGTAGGGCTCTCCATGCGCCTAGACCTAGACATACGACTATATTTCTCCCTCTCTGTCTTCCCCTCTCTTTTTGTGACAGCGTTGATGTCTATAGCTTCCTGCAGGCGCCCATGCAGAGCCCCAACACGAACATCACATGCATACTGAAGGTCTACTCGGGCACCAATGAGACGGTGCTGCTGAGCCAGTGCGACACCTCCAAGGTGCTGTGCGCGTTGTCCCATCAGGCGGAGAATCTGTTCAGCGATGCCGCCGAACGGCTCAGCCTGCCGTCACTGTGCCAGTTCCTCAAGCATCTGTGCCGCGCCTCCCGCGAGCAGCTGTACAAGAGCCAGGTGGCCCGCAAGGGCACACGCATCTGGTGGCCCAGCAAGGGCTGGAAGAAGCTGGACTCGCTGCCCATGTCGCTGCTCCTGCATCGCATCGGCGATGTGACACTCAAGGTATTTCGCAGCTCGCGCCCGCTGCTGCACGTGCTGAAGGTGTGGGCCATAACGGGACCGCATCTGATGGATGCTGCCTGCCACAGGGATCGCATGATCTCGAAGCGGGCCATCGAGTACATACACGACATCATAACGGCCCTGCTGGTGGAGCAGTCGGAGCTGCCGTACTTCCACTTCAACGAGGCCCTGCTGAAGCCCTTTGAGAATCTGCTCAGCATGGACACGGATGTGGATGTGCAGGATCAGATTGTGGCCTGTCTCTACGAAGTGGTGGAGGCCCATCGCACAGAGATACGCTCCGGCTGGCGGCCGCTCTTCGGTACATTGCGCAACGCGCGCAGCCGAATGCTCAACATGAGCAACATCATCGACATCTTTCGCGTGTTCCTCGACTCGGACAACACGCTGGTGTTTGCCAATGCCGGACTCGACTGTATACTCTGTTTGCTCTCGTACTTGGAGATCTCTGGCGGCGGCAGCAATAACAATAACGCCTGCACCAGCAATGGCCAAGGAGCCGGCGCTGGTGCAGCTGGGGGAGAGGAGGAGAATGCGTTTAGGCCGACAGACTTTCTGCACGAAACGTTGCGCTTTCTGGAGCGCTGCTCCAGCATACTGGGCTTCATGTACAGCATGCCCAAGTGCCCGAACTTCCACTCGACGTACAAGATCAAGGGCATCTCGTACACGCACATTATCGACGCGAACATACCCAGTTCGATGGAGAATTTCACGTACTTTGGCAACGACTATCTGCAGACGCGCAACGAGCAGTACATGATCTCGTACCGCTCCCTGCACATCGACAAGGACACCATTGTGAAGATCGATGAGATGGACAAGCCGTCGGGCGTGCTCAAGGTGTGGTTCCTGCTTCTGGATGGCCTCACCAACTCCCTCATCGTCTGCCCGTACTCGCATCAGGCGCCCATACTGCAGACGATCTTTAAGCTCTTCAAGAATCTGCTGGCCACGCCGGGCATCGATTTTGGTTTCTATTGCATCAATCATTTGCTGGTGCCAATGATCCAGGACTGGCTGCGGTACATCAACAAGACGGGCGCCTCCTGGCAGCTGATCGAGAAGAATTTCAAGCACTGCTGCTGCATGACCACCGATCTGGTGGTGGAGTTTATTGAGAAATCGGTGCCCGAGCAGCGTCGCTTGGGTGCCGGCACCAAGACGCGTCTCACCCAGATTGTCCATCCCGCCGATAATCTCATCTACTCGAAGCTCAAGTTCGTGACGGAGCGGATCGAGCAGCAGGAGCTGCCGAATCTCAATCTTAATCCCACACAGTCACAGGCGGGAGTGGCGGGTGCAGTGCCCGACACCAGCAGCAGCAGCAGCAGATACGATAGCAGCTCCAGTTCGGCCAGCGAGGAGCAGCAGAAGCAGAAGAGCGGCACGGGAGTGGGTCCACCGACAGCTGGGGCCACCTCCAACTCCACGGGCAGCAGCGGCAACCTCATCGAGTCCCCCACCAAGATCTCCAGCTCGGCCACGTTGGCCCTCAAGCAGCTGCTGCTGGTCCTCATCGAATGCGCCGCCCAGTCGCAGGAGGCGATTGCCCGCATCTCGGTGTCCTGCCTGAAGCACGTCATCCTGTCGACGGGCATGCTGTTCAACGAGTCGCAGTGGATGATCGCCTGCTCGGCCATCCATCGCGCCTGCACCGTGACCATTGCCCCCCTGCGGCAGCTCTCGTTCGCCTTCCACGAGAAGTCCAACAGCTTCTACGGCGACTGTGCCAACGTGAAGGTGGCCGCTCGGCGTGACAGCAGCCTGGAGGAGCTGGCACGCATCTACTCGCTGGCCCAGCAGGTCTTCCTCTCGGACAATCAGCGGGAGCCCGGCCAGGGGCAGGGCCCCAGTGGCACGGGACCCGGTGCGGGTGCGGGCGGACAATGCAAGCTGTCGGACGACCGGAGCTACTCCTTCCTGCTGTACCCCCTCAACAATGGCTTCAACTCGAATCTGGACAACTTTGTCATACGGATTCCGTTCAAGAATCTGGTGGTGGGGCTACTGGCCAACCAGATGCTGCTGCAGCTGGTGGCCAAGCTGCTGCTGTCGCGGCTCAAGTGTGTACCGCAGGCGGTGTCCACCTGCATCTTTGACAACTATGCGGGTGCGGCGGCCACGCCCAGCCACGACTATGATTTGGACTTTCGCTCCAAGGAGATCCTGCTGCGCTGCGTCAAGCAGTACCTGATGTCCGCCCTGGAGTTCGACTCGCGGCCGGGACTCAAGTTCCTCATGCAGAAGGTGTCCAACATCGAGTATGCGGCCAATCTCTACAAGCAGATGACCTCCTCCTGGATGATCTACTACATAGCCCTCGTCGACTCGCACCTCAACGACATTGTGGTGTACAATCTGGGCCCGGAGGATCTCAACTTCATCCTGGAGTCGTGCTCGCGGCTGAACACCACCACCGTGAAGAAGAAGGAGAACTTTGTGCGGTATCTGTTCTGTCTGCAGGACGCCTGGAATCTCGTCTGTGAGCTCTACCTGAGCAATTCGGCCCTGCACGATCTGGAGACGGGCTCGAGCAGCAGCAGCAGCAAGCTACGGCCGGACCAGTCTGTAGCGGCAGCTGCCAACAAGAAGCTACCAATGGCGGCGCCACCACACCATCCGCACCCACATGCACACACACACCCCCACCTGCACGCGCAGCAGCATCCACACCCGCAAATGGTGGGCAAACCCATGTGCATCTCGCTGAATGGGAATGGCAATGGGGCGCCGGATGCAGAGATGACCGAGGCGGCCGGATCGGGGGGATCGCCCAGCAAATGCGTGCAGCTGCAGGAGGAGGAGAACGTGACGATGACAACGCTGATCAGCGAATTCCAGCCCAAGTGCCGCAACAATCCGTTCGATACGAATCGTCAGGCCAAGTCCGAGGCAGAGTCCATATCGCCGGAGATCGAGCAGCAGCGGGCGAGCAGCATTCTAAAGGACTCCAATTATAAGCGGGCGGCACTCGCCCAACTGGTGGTGGCCTCGATGGAGCTGCTGCGCTCGCTGCCCGGCGAGGCCGAAGAGAATCTCAAGCTGCTGATGACGCCCACCATACGTGAGGCCTTTCGGCTCGTCCAGCTGCAGGGCAACGAGCTGAAGGTCAACCAGTTTTAGGCAATGCTTGTTGAGTTTTATTTTGATTTGTAGGCGCAGCTAAAAACCGGCCCCTACTCCAGTATCCTGCTACCAGTTCCCAGTTCTCCCAATCCCAATCCTCCTGCCAATGGCTAAACTACAGCTACGTCTGCATCTTGTACTGCTCACGCCCTGTCACTGTCACTGTCACCTCTCTAACTATCTTTTTCTCTCTGTATCCGTATCCGCATCCGCATCTATTTGTCTCTCTGTCCGTCACTATAAATTGCCCGCCGTTCCCTAGCACAGCAGGCAAAACCATTTCAAAGTAAAAGCTCAACATGTCAGCCAGCACAAAGCAAACAAAGCAAAAGTACAACGGCAAAAACGAAAAGGAAAGCAAAGGAATGCATGAAAGATAACCAGGATTAAGATTCTGATGAAGATGAAGTAGATGACTAGAAGAATTAGCATAGGCAGCAGCAGCGTACGTCCAGAACGTGTGTGTGTGTGTGTGTAGTTCTGTAAATTATATTTAGTCGAAAAACTTTTCTCTCAACCTGAACCCTCAGCCTCCGGCCCATCCCAATTGCACTTTGCCCTCACACCCCAATATGCATATATATATATATATATATAAATGTATTGTAAAGAACTGTTAGCTAGCACACTCTCCCCCAAAAGCAGATCCAAGCCCCTTTCCAGTAGAGCATCATGCCCCAAGGAAAAATATATATAATATAATATAATATAATATAATATAATATAATA
Organism: Drosophila subsilvestris; assembly: GCA_035043285.1. NCBI lineage: Eukaryota > Metazoa > Arthropoda > Insecta > Diptera > Drosophilidae > Drosophila > Drosophila subsilvestris. The sequence continues at coordinate 6,020,846 of JAWNNB010000133.1, read as the reverse complement.
TGCATTAAGATTATAGCAAACTGTAAACGTATGTTAAACTTATAGCGAATGTTAACTAACACAAAATCAGTGCCGCCCATTAATCCACGATTACCACCATTAACGATTAGACACAAATACACAGACAAAGACACACACACAGACAAAGACACAGCCTAAAACATATATACACATATAGTATATGTATATATATATATATTAATAGTACATATGTGTGTCCAAGTAGTCCCGTGCTGCCTTTAAAAAACTTGCATACCTATGTACCAGTGTACCCACTGGTACAAACCCAAAAATCAAGGATAACCTGCATGCATAGATATGTATGTGTATGTACATACATATGGTATGTATAGCCTCCTGCACTATCCGAAGCTTATTAGCCTCTCTCTCTCTCTGTATTTTCCCAACAACAAACAAAAAAGCTGACTCGTGTCCGCCCAAGAAAGAACTGGGAACACTGGACTCTTTTGGCACCTCCTCTTTGGTGGATCAGTCCTAAAACCTACCTTTAACAAGTAAACGCACACCCACGCCTGCGCTACATATATACATGCATACAAAGCATATACATACATATATATATGTGCCCTATATAAAGATCTAAAGAGTTATATGTCTATATATATATATACCTACTATATACATTAATCTATATACATATAAATGAATGTACTTATACATATGTATTATAGTTGTACTCGATGTTGTAAATGTCTAAATGGGAAAAACAACAAAAAAAAACAAAAAACATTTTTATATGTGAAACTATTAGCAACAGCGCTACAAATCTATACATATACCATATACATACATATACATATATATATACATATATATATACATATATATACTATACTATACTATACATAAATATTTATTTATTTTCGCTTCGTGGTATATACATACATATATACATAAATATACATACATACATACATCTACTATATACATACATATGTATGTACATAGGTATATAATGAACTATGTAATTGTGTTATTTACTTGCCACCTCTCGCTCTAAGTACTCGTCTTTGTCGCTCTCTCCCTACCTACCTCCCTCCCTCCCTCCCATCACTCTCGCTTGCTCTCTTTTTATATGAGAATTTATAACTGTATCTCGTTTCTATCTAACTGTAAAACTGTAAGTGGCGAGAGGAGAGATTGCAAGTGCAAGTGCAAGTGCGCAAAGCTGTCAAAAGAACGGATCATTGGACCGACCGGATTGTGGTATTGGGGAGGAGGATCATATGCTAAGTTAGTAGGTACTAAAACTCTCCAAGAGTGCATATGTAATGTGGAATGAAAATAAATGATTTAACAACGCTTTCGCAACTTTACTAAACAATTGCAATGAGTTTTCTTTATTATTACGAAATTATCAATTTCAATTAGCGATTATTTTGTTACTGAGAAACCGTTAAGGAAAAGCTAGCGGTGAGAGCGGGCTACTATATTTACTAGTTATTTAACTATTTAACATAGTTACTTAAATATAGCTTTGAACCACGATTGTAAGGTTCTTCGGCTGCGCCAACTATCGACTGACTTCAATATCGATAGCAAAAGGTGACCATCGATAGTTACACGGGTATCGCATATCGTCTGGGCCGATACTGCAGCGAGCAACCCCCACTTCAAAAACTCGGCTTTGGCTGCGCGGTTCGTTTCGGTGTTTCGCTGATTTGCGGTGGCTACACTCTACAAATGATAGTTCGGTAAACATAGGAAATATTGCGCTGGTGTCTAGTGTTTATGAGTGAAACGAAACAACAACAGCATTGTGTGCACATGTACTTTTCTGGCTGATTTTTTTCTCTTTTTTGTTAACTGTGCAACTGTTATTCAAATTTTGCGGAAAGGAAAGGCACATCGAAAGTGTTGAAAGAGTTTCAATTTTCCACTGCACCTGTCCTGTCGTCTCACCTGAGCGCGCTCGCACTCGCAAGCCACAAAAGTGTAAAGTGCAAGCGGCAGCTGTAGCCCCGGCGATCTTTTTGTTGCTATTCGCGTCGCTGAATCTGCGATTCCCGCGCCACCGCCACCGCCAACGCCGACGCGCAGCCGCAACCAGATTCTCCGAAGCAAGAATTTGCGCGCTTCTTTGTGACTGTTGCCGCGCTCTAATTGCAAGAGTTTCGCGTGTGTGTGTGTTGCTCTTTGGTTTTTTGTTTTTTTTTGTTTTCTGTTTTGTTTTTGTTTGGATCACTCCTTAACTATAATACTTGTTCTTCTTTTGGACGCCCCACCGCACCGCAAATGAGGTAAATATATTTATGTTGGCATGTCTGTGTGCGTGTGTGTGTTGCTGCAGTCATGGGGATGTGCATTACCTGTATGTTCTGGCGTGTGCGTCTGCATGTGTGTGCGAGAGTGTAATGTGACGCTTTATTTTGCCGTTGCTTGGCATCCATCCTCCTTCCACCAAACCGCTACTAGGCATGGGTGTGTGTGTGTGTGTGTGTCTAAGCTGCTTAACGGGCGACACCATTTGTGAGAGAAGAAAGAGAGAGATATTAATAATAAATAACGCATTAATTGTGCCGCGGCCTTCAATTGTTGTGACTCTTGTTTCGGCTTTTGTTGTCTGCTCTTGATTTGCTCTAAATACTTTTAAAGTCTAGTCCAAACGAAGAGACGCAGAAGATGAAGAAAAGGAAGAGCGGCGACAAGCTGAAGGAAGAAGATGACTGCCTCTGTCCCTGTCTCTCGTTGTTCCCGAGTAACGGATGATAAGCGTAAGTTCTGACTGCGAAAACACGAGGCTTATCGCTGTCTCTCTCTAGGGAAGAACTGATGGAAAGCTTTCGTTTCTCTTGCTGTCCCTTTGAGCAAGGACCCCGTATATGTTTTGTGGAGGGGGAAAGGTTGTTGTTGCTGTTGACCCTCTCTCTCTCGCTCTCCTGTAGAAGAAGCTCTTTGAGAATAAACAAAAGCGAGAGAGCGCTGTCTCTGGGCGAAAAATCAGGAAGAAAGTTCCCTGTTGCCGTTGCCGGAAGAAAGTTTACCCCGTAATATCTCTCTGTCTCTCTGCCTCAACCACTCCCCACCCACCACCATTATGATTGAACATCTGAATGACTGATTGATCATTGGAGCGACACCAATCTCTTATGCAATCCCCGCCAGCAATTGGGCACTCGAGAGGAGATAGAGGTAGTGGTAGAGGGAGCAGTGAGCAGTGAGAGCACCTGGTCGGCCAAAAAGGCCTGTGGCGAGGCATGAGGCAGCCAGCGGCAGCGGCAGCGGCCGCAGTCGCGGAGACTTTCAAATGACTGCAGCCAGAGTTGTGGGCCAATCGGTTAATTGCATTTCCTGCCCAAAGCAAGCCTCGTCATCCCCATCATCGTCATCGTCATCATCGCTGTTCCCCCCCATAATGATGAGGCGTTAATTGTGGTTTAATTACCCGGACAGTTGCCTGTGGAATGGTCTAACAGCGCCGCAGTTGCAGTTGCAGTTGCAGTTTTGGTTGCAAATTGCAAAATGCAAAATGGAAAATGCCAATTCAAGTTGCGCGTATCTCATATATACTCGTACACAAAATTGAAATTATAATGCAACAAAACTGAGGCTGCCGCCTGCGGCTGCCCAAAGCACACACACAGACAGACAGACAGACAGACAGGCAGGCAGGCACACGGGGCACACAGGCAGTGCCACAGAGCCAGAGTCAGAGCCAGGCTCCTTTTGTAACCCAAGCCCCGCCGAGGACGGGCAGCAACGAGGCTGCTGCTGCTGCTGCAGATCTTGGCCTGGGCAACCAGTTCGCCTCGCCGCCCAGTTAGCCTCAAATGGCATTTCTGCCAGGCGGACGACAGACAAACAGACAGTCAGACAGACAGACAGGCGGCGGCGGCGGCGGCGGCGACTCTCGGACTGGTTGAATTTTCTTGGCTGCTTGTCTGGCATTTGTAGGATAAGCCAAGCCGCCTTTCCAGTCAGCCTGCCTGCCTGCCTGGCTGCCTCCCTCCCAATAAGCAAACGAATGCTGGCTAAGCGGTGGCTGCTGTTGCTGCTGCTGTTGCTGCTGATGTTAATTTTTATAATCGGTATTTGTAGACCAGCTTGGAGGGTTCAGAAGTACCCCCTTTAGATCCACAAGGCAGATCCAGTTTCTAGTTTTCAGTTTTTAGTTTTGCAAGTGCCACAGTTGTGGCTCTTAAATTTTGGATGGGATGTTGTGTGACTTTCATAGCAATACAACAACAACAACAACAACAACAACAAAAAAGAAGATGTCTTTGCAGGAGAGAAAAATGGGCTGGACTGGACAACTTTCGCTGCAGCAGAAGGCGGCCCCAGCAGCAGCATCTGAGGCTCGTCTGATGATGATCTGCAGATGGTCGAGAGCCAGCAGCCGCGCCCTGACAATCCAGTTTATGCTTGCAACTCCCCATACCCAACCCCATCCCACTCCCACTCCCACTACACCTCCGCCTATAAGTCTCTGTTGGCGGCAGCTGGGCCGCTGCATCTGGCAGCTGCTGCTGCTGCTGCGCGTGGGCCTCACAGAGGAGGTACAACTACTTCAATTAAAACAACTGCCATACTGCCACTGCCACAAAAATGAAACTGAAACAGAAACAGCAAACGAACGAAACGAACGAAACGAAACATCAATTTATGCAAAACAATTCAATTTTTGCGCGCCATTCAGCGGTCATTTACCCTTTGTCTGGAGGCAGCCGCATTAGGGCCAACCGAACCGAACGTACTTGAAACATGGTGTTTCGTGTCACGCCTCGAAAGCTGAAAGCCAACAGCAAAAGACGACCGACAGTCGACAACCGTGCAACGTTTCACACGCTGCAAGAGTGGGTGGGTGTATGGGTGGGTGGTTGGTATGTTTAGGCAGCTGCAACATCATCTGCAACAGCATCTTTGGGTGCTTCAGCAGGTGTGTGGGAATCTTGGCCAAAATAGCAAAAGTTCAATAGCAGCCACAGGCACAGCTAAGAGCCACAGCCACAACTGTTGATTGAAGAGGCGATTGTTTGCTGGCACAAGGTGCCACCGCTAGTGGCAGAGCACAGCCAATTTCCATCTGACGCAATATGGCAGTGAGAGGCTTTTTAGGCTCCAACCTCAACTCATCTGCCGCTCTCATCTTGCACGCAATCACAGACAGAGAGCTCTGGAATGATTCGAGGCGCAAAATGTAAATTGCTTTGCAGTGCCTGATGATTCCCCCCCCCAACGACCACTGCCCGCGAGAGCTGTGCTGTTGCCACATGCCACACACAAAACATTGTGGGTACATATGTATGTATGAGGCAGGGCAAACATTTAATAGCAAATTTTGTCATGCAATTGGTAGATGGTCTAGAGATTGGGCTACTGTCCAAGGGTCCAGGCCATTGCATTGCATAAGGCAGGCATTTGCCGCCGTCATCCTAATTGGCTGAAGGTGAAAGCCAGGGAGCCGCCAGACCCAAACCCAGACACAGACACAGACCCAAACACAGACGCCGAGGTAGAGCCAATCCTTTGGCGCATTGTTAATGTTCTGCAATTAAAATGAGGCAGAGTAAAAGTTGTTGATGCCCCCAGCTTTCTCTCAGACGAAGGAGCATCGTTGGCTGCAGCTGCCACACAGATGGGCGACGCTTCCTTGCACACGACAGCAACAGCAGCAACAGAAGAGGCAACCGCTTTGGTATTTATGGAGTCGACTGGCTGCTGGCATCACGATTATGGCCATGGCTGGGCTCTGGCTCTGGCTCTGACTCTGACTCTGGCGCATCCTCCTCCTGTCTGTTTTCTGTTGTCTGCTGTCTGTTGTCTGCTGTGTGCTGTGTGGTGGCATAACCCACGTTTGACATTGCCTGCAAATTTGGCGATAAGCAACACACAACACACGAGTGAGGAGTTTCACCAGAAAAATGCCTTCCTTGCTCAGAGGAAGAGCCATGAGACAGGGAGGGGGGTGGATGGGGGGTAAGGTATGGGAATGGGGCACTTAGATTATCGACAATTTGTCACGTTGTCAGTCGTGCGTTTGCCTGATTGCAGCCGGCTGGCAGCAGGCAGCAGGCATCGGCGGAAGTAAAAGCATTGAAAGAGGCAGCCACACAGGTGCAAAACCAAAGACAAAACGACGCTCCGAGGAGGATGTGAATGTGAATGTGAATGAGGATGCCCCCATCGGATGGATGCTCATTCACGTGTCGTCTCTGGTCTCTGGACAGAAAATTCAAAAGAAATTTCTCTTTTATTTATTGTAATTTCATTTGGCAGCCAGCCAAGCCAAGCCGAACCACCGCTCATTCCTCTCGCTGCAAATATGGAAATTATTTTATTTGAAAATCAACACAAGGGAAAATACAACAATGTATGTACATACATACATACGCTACAAGAAATACATATGTACATACGTGCAAATATTCACCCTCGCCATTTCCATTTCCATTTCCATTCCCATTTGCTGTACTTTGCTCTGCTCTGCTCGACTCCAAGCACGTGAGCAATTAAAACGTGCTTGATGGATAAACCCACTAACTAAGATTCACTCCACCCCACTAATAATGGAGACTCACTCACTCATGGGCTGCTGCGCCAGCAATCGTCAAAGCAAATCAACAAAAGACTTGGGCAACAAACGCGATGATTATGGAATGCCATTCGACATTCGAGATTCGACATGGGGGAATGCCCCAGACCGCCCTCCGACTGCTACTTGGCATCTCTGAATGCCGCTTGAGGCTTGGCTTTTGCTCCCATTTCGACTTAAGAGGGAGTAGGAGTAGGAGGAGCAGGAGGCTTTCGCTGATCTTTTCGCACACAATCATCGATATACAACGATTTTGTATCGATATTATTTTAAATGGGAATTAAATGGAGTATCCTTACCTGCCCATTCCAAAAAGAAAGCTGGGCTGGTTTTCTTGGTCTGATCTACGGCTATTCGGTATTCGGTATTCGGTATGCTAGAAGCCCAATTGGTAAATACCTGTAATTCAATGACATTGAAGGCGCACTTATCCCACATCCGTCTGCAATTTATCAGCGGGAGATTGATGGCAATTATCGGAGCAAGTCCGAGCCACACAGAGATGCTGCATGCTGCAAGGCCTGGGCATGGGCCTGGGCCCCATGCTGCCATCGGACTGACTCCACCTTCAATTCCATTCGAGGCATTGCTGAAAGACTACTTACTGAGCAGCTACTTGAAGGTAACCGTTTATCGATCAGCCAGGCAGACTTGAGTCTACCTCTGCCTTTGCCTTTTCCCCGTTTCTGCCTTTCTGTTTCTGTTGCTGTCGTTTCAACACTTAATAACAATAGAAAGAGGGAACAGACATAGTATTAATAATAATGATAATCAGTTTCTGTGGCCGCAACAAATTATTTGGCAGTTACAATTAAGTTTCAACAAACAACTGCAACAGCCGCAGCCACAGCCACAGCCACAGCCCCCTCAAACGAAAGTCCAACTCTTTGACGGCCTTTCACCTGCGCGCGGCATCATCCAACTGATCCACCCGGCTCCACTTGACCGCTACCCGTACCCCTTACAATTAGTTCTAATGAGTTGCTGCTGCTGCTGCTGCTGTTGCGGTTGCGGTTGCGGCTGCTTGCTGTGGCATCTACATACACTTCCTTCCTGTCGCTGTCACGCCTCTGCGGCATGTTGACACTTTCCGTACGATTTCCGTTTGGCAATTGCTCAGCTTTCAGCTTTCGGGTTGAAATTTAATTGAAAAAGTGCTGAGGCAGGCAGGCACCAGCAGCAGCAGCAGCAGAAAGAAACCCAAGCTGCTTTTTGACCATTGGCTGCTGATTATTACTTTTATTTCCATACACAATTTTATGCTCAACATTTCTACAGAAGAGAAGACCGCAAGAAATGTCTCGCTGGGAGGAAAACAAAACAAGACAAAACAAGAAAAAAGAAAGGCCGATTTGGATATGTGGCCGTAGCTTTAGATACTCTTTTTTTGTATTTGGTGGGAAAAAAGAGAATGCTGCAAGATATACATAAAAAGATTGTTCGGAAAAGCAAAAGAATACGAGACTTATTGATGGGATTCCTCGTGTATGAATGCATGTCGTGTGCATGACAAATCACATTTATACACTGATAGAAAAAAGCCCTGAAATTTTAATATTTTTATCCATATTTTAATATGTTTGCCATTGATTTTCACCCAAGAGTGGTTGTATTAATATTGAATATATTTCACTAACATTTTGATATAAATATGAAAATATTTAAATTAAATATATTTTATATTTAATTTTAATATATTTCATATTCAAATTGAATATATTATATTTATTTTAAAGTGTTTTGTATTAAGATTAAGTATGGACGTATTAAAAAAGCCATTTTAATACATTTATATTTGAATCAAAGTGAATTATATTTAATTTTACTAAGTTTACTAAGTTTAAAAATCGCATTTTAAATTCAAATATGATTGTATTCGGTTTTTACTTTGGTTTTTTCTATCAGTGTACTCTACTTGATACTGGGACCCAAAAACTTGCACACGCGATTCAAAAAACAATATACATGTCGTGTGCATGATGCGAGTCTCCCCTGGTATACATGCCAAAGGATGGGACTGATGCTCTTTAGCGGCTTTCAGCCATGCTAAAAAACAACATGCAAATCCAAAGTACCCCGAATAAAATCAAGGGTATCCAAAACATTGTTTCTTGTTTGATTTCATGTTTTGTTTTTTCAACATTACTCGTACAATATTTTTTGCGTTTCATCTGCTTAAGCAGCAGCCATGCAATAATTATTTGAGCAGTGTGTTGCTTCTGCTTCTGCGTCTGCTGCTTGGACATGGACATGGACATGGACATGGACTTTCTCTGTGTATGTTTTTTTGTTGTTGTTGATAATTTGAGATGTTGTCTCGGTCTCGGTCCAGCATTGCCACAGTTCCAGTTCCAGTTAATGTGTGTGTGTGTGTTTTATTTTGCTGGAATGGGAAGCTCACGTAGGCATTACAATGTTATTTCTTGTTTGTTCTCTCTCGGTCTCTCGCTGTGTGAATGCCACGCCCCACTCCCGCCCCCTCTGCGCATTGCGAGCATTGCGTGACAAGAGCGTTAAGTGTTTTCCCATTGCCCATTGCCCATTGCCATTGCCCCATCCAGATCCGAAATTCGTTGGACTCGCATTAGCAGCGATTCTCTTTAAATTGATTATCACGCGCCTCCACAGTACACACACATATTCTGTGGCGGGTCTTGTACGGGTTTTGTCTCAACTCTTTTTGTTGTTTCTTTTTTTGATTGCAAAGAGTTTCACCTCAGAATAACTGGGTCTCTTTCTGTCGTTCGATCGTGTCTGTCTGTCTGTCTGGTTGACAGTGGGGAAAGTTGAAAGAATCATTGAAAAATCTGTTCAGATATAGATATCCGACATACTGGGCATCGATCCATCATGGGGTGGGCGGAGGTGAACTGATTCGTTGGCATTAACTGATGATATTGTGTCATCGGTATACAATTTCCTTCGCTGAAAACTCTTACTCCATGCGAAACGATTACCGATCGAGTGATCAGATTGCATTGAATAACATACGCGACTCCATTCGCAGCAAGCAATTATATTGATCACTTATCAAGCAATTGAACTGTCGCCACTGATTAACTACGAGCAAAGCAATTAGACAGACGACTCATGACTCATAAATGCCAGTCGACAGTAGAAGAGAGAGAGAGAGATAGGGAGAGCTTAAGGAGCTATCTCCATTGCTGTTGCATCCAAAGAAATTGCAAGTGTTTCATGTGTCACAGAGTGGCATCTGGGGCACGCCCCTGAGGATAGAGAATTTCAGACTCATGCCCATTTTATTTGCCATATATTTCAACTGAATTTGAACTCTATTCTGCTACAAATATGCAGAGTGGGAGGTGGAATCTTTGGCCATGTCCTGCTCTGACTTGACGCTGTTGCGGGCGAGTGTGTGGTGTGCACACTTGGGGTGTGTTTATGTGTCTATTGGTTGTGCGTGAAGATCTGCTCCCATCTTATGCTCGAAGAAGAGCCCTGGATTGCCCAGCAATTCATCCTTTGTCGAGTGCATAAGATCGGATGCTGCTTTACAGAGATCCTCGGACATGGTGTCCAGGCGCTTCTGTTGCTTCCATTTCCCTGCCTTTCCTTTTTTTTTAAGTAAAGCATTCGGAATCGTTGAATTTCATCATTAGAGCTGTGTCTGTGTGTGTGTGTGTGTGTGCCGGCAATTATAAACGTTTTGATTCGAGTAATTGGGGGGACCCGAGAGCAGCGCAGTTACGTCAGTGAGCGAGGGTAACTGTGGCATGTGGCAAACACCTTTTCTACCCTACCCCCACCCTCCGCCAAGCTACAACCGCCATATCGTAAGTGGGTTGAACTTTGGCACTCGAATGGCCCATGGATAACACCGTACATGCTCGTAAGTGATTTATATGGCAACAGAAATATGCTTCGAATAGATCGGGCGAGTAGATCCATCTCGGTGGGCATTTTCCAAAGGTGTGGAGAGGAGTGGAGAGGGGAGGGGAGGGCGTGTGGCAATGCAATTTCAATAATAAATTTCTATAATTTTCTCGTTTCGTTTCCTTTCGTTTGGCTCGTTGCCGGCACTGGCACTGGCGCTGCAATTGAAGCGTAGAATTACGTGAAAAAGTGAAATTATGCGACGAAACGACGACACGACAACGCGACGCTGGTGAATGTGATCTTTGGAGCAGTTGGCAGTGGCAGCACTGGAGTGGCAGTGGCAGCGGCAGTGGCGCGTGAAAGCAGCCACACCAGCAGGCCGCAACACTACCACCACTGCCACTGGCACCAGCAGCACCACCACCACCACCACCACCACCATCATCACCATCATCGTTGTCGATGCGTGTGACCCAATTTTGCGATGGAGCTGGGGGCTGGGCAAGTGGAATTTCGAATTGCAAGTTCAAGTTTTGCTCGCTTTGCATTCGGCTCTCTCTCCCCTCTCCGCACTATTCTCTGCTTGTATTCTCTCTGGCATATCACTTGTGAGGCGTTGCACGTCGCCAATCGAAGAGGCAGGGAGGGCACTCCCGTCACTCCCCTTTCCACTTGCTTTCTTTAGCTTTCGCATGGAATACGCCAAAAGTTTCGAGTCCAAGTGCTTAGCGCGTTTTCGATAGATAACTTCGATAAATGCGAATAAGAATCGATCAATGATGAGTTAATAATCGATAGCAAATCTAAGCAGAAATCCACAATCCATACAAACAGATACGAGTAGCTCTGACCCTATTGGTTGCCATTTCTTGCAGCAGCCTCAACCTGAACCTGAACCTGAACGTTACACAATGATGACGATGACAGCAACTTCCGCGTCGATATCGACATCGGCATCGACGGACTGCAGCAGCAGCATGCAGGGCTCCACGACCAGCTCGGCGTCCAGCGATGTGATGACACTGACCACGACGGCCGCCTCCTCGTGGTGTGCCATACCGACGAGCTCCAGGCTGCGAGTGTTGCGCCTTGTGCGTCCGCATCAGCGTCGCCTGCTGGTGGGTGGCCCGGAGCGTGCCAGCACGTTCGGCTTTGCGGTGCGTGGCGGCCGGGAGCATGGCACGGGGTTCTTTGTCTCCCACGTGGAGCATGGCGGCGAGGCGCAGCTAAAGGGATTGCGGGTAAGTGCGGCTAAGGCTGGAGCGGTGGTCACTCTGTGGCTGATCCTTTTTTTGTGTGTTCCTTGGCTCGCAGATTGGCGATCAGATCCTGCGGATCAATGGCTTTCGGCTGGACGATGCCGTGCACAAGGAGTTCATTCAGCTGGTGGGCAGCCAGGATCGGGTCACGCTCAAGGTGCGTGGCGTTGGAATGCTGCCAGTCAGGGAGTAAGTCATACAACATCCCTCCCCCAGTGCCGCCCCCATGTAGATCGATACCTAACCATTCACCCCCACTCCCCTTCCTCGCTCGCAGCCAACCGGAGGAGCGTCTGTCGTGGAGCGTGGTGAAGCTGCCCAGCGTCAGTGGCACACCCTCGGAGAGCTCCTTCAAGACGGACCGCAGGAGCGCCAGCCGCGACATCAGCGTCGTGCTGCACGTGGCACCGCGCACCAAACTGGGGCTGGGCATCTGCAAGGGGCCGGAGTGGAAGCCGGGCATCTTTGTGCAGTTCACCAAGGAGCGGAGTGTGGCGCGAGAGGCGGGATTGAGGCCCGGCGATCAGATCCTCAGCGTGAACAGCATCGACTTCTCGGACGTGCTCTTCAGCGAGGCGGTGGCCGTGATGAAGAGCTCCAGCAAGCTGGATATGGTGGTGCGCACCGCCGCCGGCTGTGACCTCTTTCCGGGCGAATCGAGCGGCTACAATAGTTCGGCCAGCTCGGTGACCGGTGATCAGAGTCCCTGCTGGGCCGATGCCAAGTCCAAGCGGCTGACGGCGGTGCGTGAGGAGGCGGTTTCAGGTGGTGCAGCTTCAGCTTCAGCTTCAGCTTCCTGGTCGCAGGCACAAATCCCGGGCAAGCAGCTGAACAAGACAATCATCAAGCTGTCCGAAAATGGAACCTCCATCAATAATACGTTCATAGCCAGCCACTCCAGTTCCAGTTGCAGTGCCGCCACGGACAAGGTACAGTCACGCACAGTGACGGCACCGCACAGCAGCAACATCATGAAACGTAGCAGTCACCTGAGGACAGGAGGAGCAGGAGGAGGAGCAGAAACAGCAGCAGCAGCAGCAGCAGCAAAAGGAGCAGTAGGAGGAGCATCTGCAGCAGCAGCCGCATCTGCCGCATCTGCTGGAAGGGGATGTGCACCTATTCCACCCCCACCGAAGGCAGCAATGAACGAGACTAGCGGATCAGGCGCCAGCGAAGGGACTGCTGGGGGTAGCAGCCTCTCCAGTGCCATAACCGAGGAGCTCAAGAAGCGCAAAGAGGTGAGAGGGATAGAGAGGGAATGCCAGTAAACTAATTGAAACTATTCCAGAAGCAACGCAACAATCGAGAGTTAAATCAGATCGCTCACAATGCCAGCAGCAACAGCAGCCACAGTCACCGCAACAGCAACAGCAACAGCCATGCGGTTGCTCAAGTGTCGCACAGACAGCGGGGCAATGCAGGAGGAGGAGGTGTAGCTGCAGCAGCAACAGGTGGAACAGCGAATGGAGGCGATCAGCACACGGCGCTGATGGATGAATTCAAGCGAGCGCACCAGCGCATGTTCAGGAACGGGTTCCATGAGAGCGAGCACAAGGTGAGCCAGCAGCCAACAGCTAGTAGGCAGCAGCATCATCATCATCATCATCAGCTACTTGTAAAGGTCAAGCGAGCCTCTGGGGCTGCACTTGTTGTTGGCCAGTTGGCCGCCTCCCCCCCCCTGCTTATAGCCAGCCCATTGTGGCATTGTTGTTACCTAGATGTTACCTAATCAAGCTGTTGGCCAATTGCTGCCTCAGCGAGGTGCACAGAGACGCGAGACAAGGGCTTCGATTGTGGAGTGGATCGGAGTGGCGCTTCACATCTTATCGTGGCAGCAAAAGCAGGCAACGGCTCGGACAATTCCTTTGCTTTCATCTGAACATCTCTGTGGGGCATCTCTCTCTCTCTGTGTGGGTGTGTGTGTGTTTGTTTGGGGTGCTGATTTGCTGATTTGATTGTTCGATCAAGTGTCGATTAATTATGCTTTGAAGTACATAAAAGTAGGAGGAGGTGTGGCAGGCAGCATTTTGGGGGTGATCGATCGATCAATCAATTGGCTTGATTGATTCACTGAAATTGAGTGACAGTTCCGTTTCGTTTTCCCCCTGCCACTCTTTCAAATCAATCTCAAACGGTCACCGCCGCACACGCGCATGACTCACCCAACTGGGAGGAGCAGGGGCAGGGGCAGGGGCAAAATGTCGATAGAAGGAACAACCAAAACAAAAGGCAGGCAAACAAATGGCCAAAAGCAAATATAGGCGAGCACAAAGTGAGAGTTTAGACGCGTAGTAGCGGCATGGAGCGGTGGGGGGGTGTCCATGATTGTGATTCTGATTGTGAGTGTACTCCCTCAATGGTTTTTATTATCTAATCGGTCGGGAGGGGGCGCCGTCGCGATGAGCGAACTGCGCCGCTAGCCTCCAGAGTGGGAGTCAGAGCCAGAGCCAGGTCGGGAGGCATCGGTCTGCGGGCAAAAGGCCCAGTCTTGCTGTCAGCTAGCAGCCGAACAGATTGTGATTGTGGCCCACAAAGAAATGAGTCTGCTGCGTATAAAGAATGGTGGTGGTGGTGGGCAGGCGGAGGGCAGCAATATGCCAACCATGCGACCCGTCACCATCGGACGCCCACTGGTTACCATGTCCACCTATCAGGTATGCGTGATTGAGCATCTAAGGCTAAGTGAGGCTGCGGGAAAGAGTGTGCCACAATTCCACATCTAATGCTTCTACTCCCTCTCTCTCTCTCTCTCTCTCTCTCTCTCTCTGTGTGTCTCTTTGCAGGAACGCGGTGAGACACTGAAGCGCACCTCGATAATGCCAGACGATAGCTGCTATCGTAACAGCACCAGCACCACGACAAGCAACAGCAACAGCAACAGCAAAATCAACAGCCGCACAACAGTAGCCACACAGAATTTCAGTCCACAGCATGGTGTCACGAATGGAGCAGTGGCCAGCAATGGGCAACCGGAACTGCCGCCACCGGTAAGCCACAACTGCAGCGTATCTCTGAGCCCCTACTAATAATCCACTGTCTGTCTCCGTCTCTTGCAGCCGCCACAATTTGCCAATCCGCAGCCTAGACCACAAATGCTGAAGCTAACCAATCAGAATGGAAATGCAAACGGAAATGCAGGCGGAAACGGAAACTTTGTCGGCAATGGAATGGTATCCAAAATTAAACAGCCCATGTCACCGATGCGCAGTGCCAGCATCAGTGTGGGCGGCTTTCGGCCGCCGGCCACACCACAGCCCGACTACGATGCCGTCCAGCTGCGTAGCAGCCATGGAACCCCAGCAGCAGCAGCAACCTCCCCAACAGCAGCAGCAACCTCCCCAACAGCAGCAGCAACATCAATGCAGCAGCAACAGCAGCAACGACGAACCCTGCGTCTGGGCACAGTGACCATTGGGGAGTACGGCGAGCAGCGAGCCAAGCGGGAGACACTGAGGAAGGTGAACGGTGGCGACACCCAGGCCACGATCAGCTCCAATGGTATACTGAAGAACGGTTCGAATCGGAGCAGCGCCAGCTTCAGTCAACACGGGGAGAAGACCATCAAGTTTGGCAACTGAACAGATCCGTGCGGATCATCAATACATTTGTGCAATATGCTCGACGGGCGGAGAGTACAAAATTGGATGTGCAGAGGCGGCATTCCCATATGCACCAAGCATATATATCGCATATTACTTATGTATGTCTTTTTTTTTTTACACATAATAATAGGGTTTCTTTTTTTTTGTGCGATCCTGTTGAGCTTTCGAAATGGAAATGAAAAAGAGATGTACTTACGATTAGTTTTTATTATTATTTAATGTAATATGTAAATAAAAATTCCACATACGCGTGTGTGGTGTGTGCGAAGAGCAGGCTTCCAATAAAATTGAACGCGCATACAATTGATGTACATATAACAGAGAGACAGACAGACAAACATAATAGATATAGACACACACTCGACTCGTATAAATAAATGTGTGTTCAGATGTGGTGGCTATATACTATATATAGACAATGGCAACACACATCTCACTGCCAACTGATAAGACTGCGAAGAAAAAATGCCTCAACGCTTGCGTCACCGACACCGAAAACCCGCAAATCCCAATTACATTTCTAGCCATAAAGATATTGGCCCCATGTACTGTCTACTGTACAGTGTGTACCCCCGACAATTGGTTGCTTGATATATCGATTTATGGAACATAAATCTTGGCCTCTGCCGAGCGACACTTTAATTAGACAGACCGAAGACTGACACACAAAATGTCTTGCAATTCTTGGCGTGGGAAAAGGGCCAAGGCATGCAATCCTACGAACATGCTCGTAGAATACTATCTGTACTACTGTAGATTTCTGTGGTAAATGGCATGGGAAATACATTCATATATCTGCAATTGCAATTCTGAACTTAGCGGACAATTGGCAATGTATCCAAGTGCTGGTAATCCTTTTGCAGATAACGTAACATTCTATTGGCAACCGGTCGATGATAAAGTGGATTACTATTTGTGTTTAGTTGGATTACCTTTATAGAGAACACTCCGAACACCCGGATAACTTGACTGTTGCTTACCGATCATCAAATCTAAGATATTGGCGCGCAGATTCCCAAAGCTGAAGCACTGCTCAAAGGTATGTACATGCATACATCCAGGATAGAATTATTCCTGCGCCGTAGTTACCGATCTCTATCCTCAGGTGAACATACCGAAGTGGTTAAGTGACCCTCTGCCATGATATACTTGAAAAACTTAAATTATATTTCTATATTTTGTATGGGCTACCTGTTCAGTATATTCTTAATCAGGATCAATAGCCGAGTCGATAGAGCCATGTCTGTCTGTCCGTCCGTCTGTCCGTCCCGATGAGCGCCTAGATCTCAGAGACTATAAAAACTAGAGCAACGAAATTTTGTTTCCAGACTCATGTGATATCATACTGTTACAAGTGTATTTCAAAATTTCGCCCCGGCCCCCTTCCGCCCTTACTAAAGACGAAAATCTGTGGCAGCCACAATTTTGAAGATACGATAAAACTAAAAACGCAGTATCGTAGAGAATGACCATATCTATCAGATTGCCGAATCTGAACCAGATCGGATCATTATTATAGCCAGAATAAAGAAATTAATTTTGAGTTGCTTCCCCCACCTCCTCTGGCGCTGCTGACGATATTCATTCTCTGTCTCGCTCGCACACACTCTGCCCTGTGCAATGCGCGAGCAACCCCTAGCGGAGGAGATGTAGAATCTAAATGGTAGATGTGAGTATTTGTTCTACATGTATAATCTACATTTTAGATGTAGATGTAGTTAACAAATGTAGCAAAAAATGTAAAATGTAAAAATTAAAATTTTTTTTTTAAATTACAATCATAAGCTCATAAATGTGAACGCATAAAATATTCTCAGAAATTTACCTGTCGTTGGACAACATATTCGAACTAAAATTTTACAATTTATTCTGCAATTTTTCAAATATTTAATACATTTTTTAAATGTCAATTATAAGCTCATAAATGTATATACTGACTGAGTACGGGTATAAAAGTAGAGTCGCCGACTAGAAGCGACTCACGTTCCTTCTCGTTTAAGTTTAAAAATGCCATAATTTGTTCTACATCTTCTTCTGTCTTGCTTGGGTTGTCCGTTCGGCTTCAGTTAGATTTAAAGCGTAGCGGCTCATTGATTGTGCGATTCGAGTACGAGGACATCATGACAATGGTCCAGGCAGTATCATAAGCCATCCTATATGTACAACACTTCACATATATCAGCTCTCAGGGAACCGCTTCTGATTAATATACATACATATAGTCGTAATTAAGACACCGTAACAACAGCAGCGTTTACCATAAACAACAATCAACTTCAAATGTTTGCGCTTTTAATTGATGAAAGGAATGGTGGGCGTTGGCGGCGTCGGCGGGTGGATGGGTGGACTATGGCGGCATTTAATGGACTGTGTCTGGGGCCAGTTGCACAAACCCGGTCGGCCGATTGACCAACTAACTGAGTAAACGAACACCGAACGGCTTCCTTCCTCATTGTTGCGCCAGCGAGGAGCACGCAATGGGCCAGGCGCAGCTGTGGACTGTGGACGTGGACTGCAACAAGTTTGCCGGATTTGATTTTGTTGCTGCTGCTGCTGTGGGTTTTGGTTACCGTTTTACTCTGCTAATGGCGATACCCTCTTAAAATGGCTTTCGATGCTGAGCTTGCAGAGCTGAGCAGTCGATCAGCAGAACAACAGCCGAGTCGTATAAGCCCACCACGAGGGTATTTAAAACTTCGATTCCCTGTTGTATGGCTGCCTTTGGTCGTTACACTACAGAGCGGTGCTTGTGACTCGATGGGTCGACTGGTGTTCGTTTTCAATTAGTTTTGGGTTACGTGAGATTTGGATAGGTTCAGTAGCGACGCCCGGCGGCTAGTAAACGTTCAGTCAAGACCGCTTGGAATAAGGCAGAGCATACTAAAGCTCTGAGTTAAAATAGCACAGATTATATGGGTGAAAATCAGCTAGAATAAAGAAAAGTGCAAGTCTGGCTTAGGCTGGCATTGACTTGGACTATTTAATATTATTCTTATACTACGAATAAGCTAAAATAGCTTTGATCGGCTGGCACTTTGTTTGGTTTAAATGAGTTTTGGGGCCAACAATGGACAGACATGGACATCTCCTTGAGCAAACAATAAGGAATGCAAAAAGATTAGATTTACTATATTTGACTTAGATTGGTGTTATTACTGCATTAATGTAGCGGCTACCGCTGTCGTTTACACAAGCACTGAAATTATCACACAGCAAACCAAACCACACACTCGCTCAGAGTCCAAGCCCCGACTCGTGGACGGGTTAAACCAATAAAATCGTTGCGCAGACGCGGCGATTCAGTTGAAATTTGGACTTGGCCGCGCACAGACAGCGACTGGCCAAAAGCGGAGACAGCCCCGAAAGTTAGCGACGTTTTCACTTCACTTCACTTTCGGTTTCGTAAGAGTCCACACACACACACACACACACACACTCAGACACAGGTTCGTTTTGCAATGATGACGACAATGATGATGAGACTTCCGATGCAACTGCTGATGATGCTGCTGCTGCTCCGCCACTGCACTCGCGGCACACCTATAGCGCCCGCAACCAAAGACGGCGCCACGCCCATCGATGCCAGGGTATCGGCAGATGAGTTTGGAGCCCTCGATGCATTTGCCGAGGCGGAGTCCACACAGGTAGAGGCCAGTGAGGCGACGTCCGGTTTCAAGGTGAGTATCGAGAAAGGACAAAAAAAACTGCAGTTGAGGTGCCATCTTGCAACTGCTGACCGTATACTTACAGATCTCGCTGCTGGCCAAACCTGCCCAGACGGCGGAGTCGGTGAACCTTGAGCAGGAGGCCATACCCTCCAAAGTGCTCAGCGCCTACGACAACAGCCAAAAGAAGGTGGCAGAACTCTCCCAGGTGGGTTATACACTTATGTATCCTTAGTGCCGTACGCAATTACACGTCTTTTTTTTTCGTTTTGTGTCACCATTACGATCGCAGCCCGTTCCCATTTTGGATACCATCAGTGAGCACGAGAAGTACGGCAACAATGGCGACATGTTCGACGGCATCTCACGGACCATTGTCAATGGTTACGAGGCCTTTTCCAATCTGCTCAACACCTTGATACAGGTTAGTGCTGTGCTGAAATTTACAGTTTGTTTGATTGTTTGTTCGTTCGTTTGCTGGTTCGCACATTACGTTGCACAATATGACGAGAGCGTATGCACCACTGCTTTGGCCAATGCTTTGTCCCATGCTTTGGACACTGCTTTGAATACTGCATTGAATACTGCTTTGGTCCAAGCGCTGTGTCCTCTGCTTTGGCCTCAGCTTGGGCTCCTGGGACCAATACCCTGCTTATGCAAGCAGTCGTGCGTCGCCGGCAAATGTGATTTGTTCAAGGTCGGCTCCACGCTCACTCTTCCTCATTTCTCTCTCTTTTTTGTACAGAAACCCAGAGAGCTGGCCCGCAGCGTCTCCAAGGGCATTACCAGTCAGCTAGACATCATCGGGGGCAAGCTGGTGGGCCTCTGAAGGGAATGCCTTTTGCCGAGCTTTCACCGAGGGAGTTGCATAACTCGTCATAGCAACTTGGCCCTTGAAGCGGGTGTTACAGATATTTCCCAGATGTTGGACTTTCATAAATTACATGTATTTCTAATCAGAATGCACAACCGATACGATATAGCCATGTCCGTCAGTCTGTCAGTCTGTCTAGATGAAAGTTTTGCTTCCGGCAGTGTACTTCAAGTCGAAGCTGCCATATATCGGATGGCCATATCATAGGGCAACTCATGGGAATTATTGGTCGTGTGTGGGAGCACTGCTTACAATATGTACTCTTATATATGTATAACTATATTTTTTGTTGAATGTTTTTTGTTTTGTTTTGTATGTAATTTAAATAAATACTTTAATTTATATGTAACTTATCGCAATAATATTGTGTAATTGATTCTGTTTGGGAATGTATGTATATTCGATATATAAATATAAATATATATAAATAAAATAATCATACTCATAATATGGTTATTAATTAACTAATTCTTCTGCTGCTTCTCTCCTCTCTCCTTTTTCATAATGTTCTTCCTACTCTTCACTTCTTCGTTTTCCTTTTGCTTTGTGGGCAGTTTTTGTTGTTGTTTTTGTTGCTCTTTGAATACTACAAGTGTCCATTAAAATAACATAAATATAGTATGTAGATATTATATATATAGTATAATGTATAATGTATATTGTATAGTAGATATGTATGTATGCTTTAGTTATTCGAGAGACCTACGAGTACGCGAATATTTACTGGGCCCGCAGCCTGTTGCTTATTGCCTGGTCCTGGGCCTGGGCCTGCTACTGATGCTGTGCTCGAGTTATGGGCCTTACACTACTAGGAGAGCACATCACAATATGGATACACCACTAACTAGACAGGTTTCGATATGTGTGAGTGTTTCTATCGGGGATCTATGTCACGTCCTTCTACCCTAATAAACATCGGATACGATACGTTTTCTCCTACTAATAATAACAAAAAGAACACTACACATTTCTCATAAAATTAATTTTTGGCACAATTCGCAGAATGGTTTAAAAACTAAAGAGATTCAAAAAAAAAAAAAAAACAACAAAAAAAAAATGCGGAATAGCTAGAGAAATGCCTGGAGAGAGACATCCAACTGGTTTTGTTTTGTTTTTCTAAGCTGCTGTCCCTCTGCTACAGACGGGTTCAATCCTCCCAACTGCTGGTGCGCGTCTGGGGGTCGATCGAGGGCGAGTAGGATTTGTATGTGTCGGAGGCTCGCTTATGCTTGACGGTGCAGAACAGCAGCATCGAGGTGATCAGTCCGAAGAGCTGCACGAAGGCGATGCCCAGTCCAATGGCACCCACAGCATTCAGCTGGCCGGTGAACCAGCTCTGGAGCGAGTGGGCGCATCCCTTGTCCCACCACAGCGAGGGGTTCTCAGATCTGTGAATAAAAGTGGTAGAGGCATCAATCGGAGAACACTGTGCCCATGTGCCCATGTGCGGGATGCTAACCTGCCGCAGTCGACGCGCAGGAGGCCATCGCCAGATCCTTCGGTCATCAGTTGTCGTTGGTCGTACAGAGTGCGGCAGCAGGACTCGGGCACCCAGCGCTTGCCCGTCCACGATTGGATGTCGTACCAGTCCTCGTAGGAGGATACACCGCAGCACTCAAACTGAAATGGAGGGGCAGTTAATTGAGGCATGGCATAGAGACATGGGCACACTGGCCGACTCACCGACTGCTGCACACTGTCCCAAATGGCCGCCACCGAGGGGGCCACCAGGGAGCCACGGTCACTGCTGTTGTAGTGGCGCTCGATCCCGAAACGCAGCTCGTTGGCCAGCGTCCGTCCCAGTCCGCCGCGGAAGAGGAACGCAATGGAGCCAACCAGGAACTCGCTCATGAACAGCATCACGATCAGCATAAAGTACTTTTGGTAGAACGAGAGCGAGTGAATGTGGCTGCATCGACCTTCTATCCACCCATCCACCTGCTACTTACCAGCACCAGCAAACAGCGCGACTGTACCCAGGCGCCGCAGCAGCCAAGGAAGCTCACCACGAACCCAATGCCCCCAATGGACATGAAGATCATGTCCGCACTGAGAGCGGCATGTTGCGGCAGCAGTGTCGCATATCCCTCGTAGCTGAGGCGCAGCCAAAGGCCGGCGCCCAGGAAAGCGCAGCTGCAGAGCTGTCAAAAAACAAGAGAACGTGTGTCAGCTAAATACAGAGGCAGAGAGAGAGAGAGAGAGAGAGAGAGTGACATGACAGTTGCGCTCTGGCAATCGATTGGAAAACTCTTGTTCAATCGATTGACTCTTACGCCGCCGCTATCATTGATATCAGCGACATTCAGGACAAAGCTCCTCAACTGACATCGGTTGACAGTTCAAAGAGCAAACGAAAGGGGACTGAGAATGAAGCAGAGCTCCGCCAAAGCCGTAGAAGACAATGACAAAACAGACAATGCAACGAGGAGAAATATACTCCGTACACCGCTCGCTTCCGCTGCAGACGAGACGCACGACGTCCGTCGGCAAAGTTCTGCCTTTGATTTTTTGCCATCTGCCAGTCCGTTCCACTGGCTTTGGCTCTGCCTGTTGCTCTGTATGTCTGCTGTCTGCTGTCTGTCTGTAACTGTTGCTGCATATCCGCCACCGCCATCGGCCATCGCCGAAAGGTAAAGTTTTTGTTATCGATGCGTGCGAGAGCATAGAAAAAGCAGCAACAAGTAAGAACAAACAAACAAACGGTAAGCTCAAGGTCTGTACCGACGTGCAGCTACCCTCTATTCAGAACCAGTTAGGGCTCTCAGCAGACATATTCTATCTAGCCTTTCCTTTCCTTTTCTGTTCCTTCGATAGATACATGCATCCGGTGGAATACACAATACCTTTGTACTTGGGAATGGGATGGGCAACTTACCCATAGAATTATGTTCAGCCAGCAAAAGGTGCGGCGTATGCACGTGTAGCCGGCGTTACCCATCGCGGGAGCTGCAAAGAAATGACAAAGATGCAGCAAGCTTTAGTTATGATTCGGCTGGGATTTCCCCCTTTTCCTTCACTCACAGACACAAAAACACACACACACACATACACAAAACACTTCCACACTCACATTGTGGGGGGGGGGGGGGGCATAAATCATGGGCAACGCTGCATTCATTAGAAGTGTTCTTTTCCATCTATTAAATAAGCGATTTTTGTTTTTTTTTTATTTTTCGGCGACCCCATTGAGTAAGCGTGTCTGTGTGTGTGTGTGTGTGTAAGTGTAAGTGTAAGTGTGTATGTGTTTGTGTATAAATAAAACTGAAATTTCATAAATTTAAACAAAAAGAATTTATTGTTGTTCTTTTTTTTTGTTGCTATTTTTTTTTGATGGCTTCCATTGGCATTTCCTTTTGTCTATGGCCATTTAATGGGAGTATCACGAAATGGCTGGCGGGGTCTGCCAGCGGGGGGGGTTCGCAGCGCAGCTGTTGCACATCCACTCAGCCATGGATTCGTTTATGCAAATAATATTTGATATGATGATCTGATGCAATGAAAACAAACAAATTGAACAGCAACCAGATCTGCAGGCCATTATCCAGAGAAAAGCAAACAAATCGATGTGCAGGGAAAGGCGGAAACCGAAGAGAAGTCTAGGAACAGCAAGTTCCCATTCTTTACATTAGAATAGTTAGAACTCAGTTGCTAACGCAGCAACATAAATTTAAAGTCTCTAAAGTTATCAACCCAAACATCATTTTAATTAATATCCAAATCCAGAATCAAAGCTGAACAAGAACTTCAGAGCATTGTTTCATTTCAACAAGCATTTAAGTATGTGTAGGTACATATACAAATGCAATCGAGGAGGGTCATTCAAATATTTAAACTATTTAAAAGCTAACCAAATATGTACATACTATACGTATACGAGTATGTACAAAATTTATCTGTAAACATCTGGAGGATTGTACAAGTAAAAAGAACCGAAAATTTCCATTCTACACAACTTTCATGGGAAAGAAAAACGCAACAAATTCAATTGGTTTTATGCAAATTAATTCATGTTGTGTGGCAATCAAGCTTCGGATCTGGGAAAATTCATGTTCAATTCTCGCGCCACCTGAGAGCGGAGATTAGATGGTTGCATGTGAGGCAGCAGTTAGACAGACGGAGAGCATGCGAGGAGGAAGAAGATGAAGAGATACAATGTTTATATTACAATATTTGTAACTGAACTACACTGCTTGCAATGCGGGCAGGGCCGAAAAGAAAGCAGTGCTGGCTTCCCATAGGATATCTAAGAGGGATTAGATAATCATTTACAGTCCATCCCTGAGCCTCCCACCGCACCTCTCGTTAATGGATCTGAACTTGAAATCTTTGGGCGTTCAGAGCACGCGACAGACGCATGCGTGCAGTTTGCTTTGCTTCCAGAGTCCTCCTACGATCCCAACCCATTCTCGGGAAACAACTGTGGAATGCCAACTAGAGGGAAAAGAGCTGCTCTGTAATTGGAATAACTATCATCATCATCATCATCAGCGTCCACCACATCCAACATAATAATGAAATAGTAGTGCAAATAAGCTGGAATGGGCAGTGAGGGACTTACTGGGGCATGGAATGGATAATGGGACTTGGGCCAGGGCTGTGCAGCTCTCGGTTCAGTCTCAGTCCCAGTCCCAGTCCCAGTCCCATACCCAGTCGCAGTCCGGTCCGTCGTTTCCAAGTGCGAACAATTGCAAAGGCCCAGCCAACGAGAGTAACTGTCGCTCGCTTATTTTCCAATTTAACTCAATAACGCGGACTGGCTTAATGGCATTTGACGCTGAAAATTTGCGATTTACCCCAGACCCCGTCCCGTGCCGTCCCGTTCCGTTCCGTCCCCAACCCCCCACACACAGCTGCACATTTATCATAATTCGAGAGTGGACAAACCGAAGCTGGGGCTGGACTATATTAATACTACTACTATGTGTGTGTGGATTTCAGGCTTGACTTCTCTGAGCCTCTGCTCTGCGGATGTTGCCCGAGTGATTTATGCCATGGAAATTGTTGGTTAACAAATCTTGAAATTATTCTCTGTTTCTCCAAATACAAGTATTTCATAATCGGAGGCAAAGATCATGATAAAAACAGTAGAAGAAGCAGACAAAGAAGATCAGTGGATGGCAAAGCAGTAAAAATAGGCAGTGAAAAAGCAGTTTCCATTGTCACCATTCTTCCCGCAAGAGCAGCGAGCAGTTGAATCCGCACAGATCCGCCAAGTCGACGACATTTGCGGCAACAACAACAACAGCAGCAGCAGCAAGCAATGAAAAGAT
The DNA here is from genome assembly GCA_035043285.1 of Drosophila subsilvestris. Lineage (NCBI taxonomy): Eukaryota > Metazoa > Arthropoda > Insecta > Diptera > Drosophilidae > Drosophila > Drosophila subsilvestris. The sequence goes on along the minus strand of JAWNNB010000133.1, from coordinate 5,995,786 downwards.
TTTCACCGTCTGCCGATGTCTCTCTTGACCATTGACTAGCCAATTTACCCCCCTCTCGAGAGCTCTTACTGCTGTTGGTCTTTCAAAGTGTCGTCGTCGTCGTCCACGAAAAGTTTTCTCTTTTGATACTCTTTGCAAAAATGGGTATGACAATTTTACAATAAGTCGTGTGTCAGACTCAGAGAGGACCCCTTTTCCCCAGTAGTAAGAATAAATTCTTTCATCAGTTCTGTCAGACTCTTGTTTTCACTGTAGATGGTACCTGATCACTACACATACATATCTTATGGCTCTCAGGAACCCTGTTCAGTGAGTCCCATATTCATTCACCGTGAGCAGACTTGTGATCCAAGCGTAAGAAATTGATGCTTAGCCAGTAATAATCCTGCTTAATTTAACTAAAACCAGCTTTATCGAAGACCTGTCATAACAAAAACAGCTCATAAATCATGTCTTAGTGGCAAAACTTTTGTTTTTTAAGACAATCAAACCAAAAGTTTGACCCAATTTATGGTACTCGTCGTTTACTATCACTCTCTTCGATGGAATTTGGCGATATTTGATTAAATTAGAACTACTACGAGATAGATTAAACGGCCGATAATATGTATGTATGTATGTATGTATGAAACTTCAAGAGTATCTAAAACTGCGGCTTCCAAAAACTAGCCTTTCTTTTCTGCTGTTTTTCTTTCTGTTTCGCCACTGACAAGGGGGGACTGGAAAAGCAGGGCCAGGGGGTTTGCCCGACGATCGGCCAATCTATGTGTTTACTTTGTTTGTGCCCCATTGCCGCATTTCTTTTCAGTTTCAATCTGGTTTTTTCTGTTTTGTCAATAAACCGCAAAGGTTGGCTGTTGCATCTGTAAACTAGGGACCTTTATTAAAAATATGTACATACATATGTGGGAAGGACTTGGACTTGGATCCTCCCACAGTCACACATACATTTGTTTTACTCCAACTCAAGGGAGAATCGGTTTCGATTTCGGTTTCGATCGGCACGTATCGATGTCGCGCACTAATAAACACAAAATTGAACTGCAAAAAAAAATTGTGTTGCAATTGCAATTGATCGTTGTTTTTTTTAAATATATTTTTTTAGAATTTGTTTGATCTCCTTTTGGCTTCTTCTTCGCAGACACACGTTTTTGTCCAATTTATTTTTACAACAATTTAAATTTTTGAGAGTTTTCTATTTTGCGCTTTTGCTGCTGCTGTTCTGCACGGCACTGCTGCTCGGCTCGGTCCGCGGGTTCTATGGTGCGCTCGCGGCGGCTGCTGAAATAAACTTGACGACAAAATAAACCGACGGTTTCCTTCGCAGTCGCAGCTAAAAATATCAAAGCGTCGAGCATCGAGCACGAAGCGGCAGCGGCAGCGCAGACACGAAGCTTTTTTCCCGTATGCAAGCAGTACATAGCATATTGATCCAAGGTGGGGCATGTTACCACCAACGCTCTTTGTGTCATTGATGCCTATATAGTGTATGCTTAGATATATTTTTAGATTTGATTACGATATTGTGGACCAGCCGTTTGTAGAACATAAGGAAAATGAGCTCTCAACAATCTACTCTGGGATTATATGTTTAGCCATAATTTAGAAACTTTTAATGATTATATAATATGGTACGATGTGTATATGAAACAATGAAGAACAAAAAAAATCAGTTTTATTTTCATTTTCTAGACAATTATCATTAAGTCACACTCGATGGGAATGCCTTACCTTATACAAATAAACTTTGTCCATGCAGCTGTGGCCCCATCATGTGTAGGAGAGCAAAGTGGTTGCATATTCTCTCCGAAAACAGCCAAAGAGAGAGAGACAGATGGAGAGAAGGCGAGTACACCGTCTGCATACTTCATGAATGAGATTTATGTTTAGATTTCAGTGTCACGTTTTGATCCACATTTCTAAATAAACGAATCAAATCAACGAATCAGCAGAGAAGCCAGCGTCAACGCTTACAAAGAATACAACAATAGAGAGGGGAAAAGATAGCGGGGGCAGCGGAAGAGGTGGCGTATGGAAATGTGTCTCTGACAAAAGGGGAAATGGAAAGTGGAACTAGTGACGTAAGCGGTAACGCTATTGAACCGTTAGCTGATATGATCATACATATGATTGGAAATGACGTAAAGAAGATGCTCTGCTCACTAATATTATAAAAGAAAACAGTAATCACTGCTTATAGAGGCAACCGAAAAATAACGAACATAACATAACACCACAACGCAACGCAGCGGCCACCGAGGGTTAACGAACTCAAAACATAAACAAGACAGATATTGTGGGCTTTGGAACCGCAGCTTTGAATACCCTTGCAGATCTGATCGATTGCAGAAGTTCAATCTGGGTCAAATTTTGGGTTTGTCACATGGTCTTTGCATTATGAATCTTGACAGATCCCATTAAGTAATACGTATTATTTTAAATGTTATAGTTTTATAGCAGATCTATATTCCATACTATCCCATTAAAGCTACAAACAATTCGAAGGTTTTTTCAATGGTTCCTCATATATTTTCTTGGGAGCATAACTCTAGGAATGGCTTGCTACATTACCCAATTCTTTGTTAGGTAACTTTTTTCTATCCAACGTTAATCTAAGCAAGCAATTGCAACTCCAGCTTTATCTATGGATACCTGAGGACACTTACTACAGGAGTACCTCACACAATACCCTACACTCTGGTGATTATTTATGATTGCTTTTATGTGAAATCGAAGTTTGAATAATGCTGGCGCAACTCCCAAGCCAAATCTCTGATGCAACAGAGTCGAGCGGAGCCGCAACGGAATCAACGAAAAAAAAACCCCACCACGAGCCGTGGCAGGCGAACTTAACATAAAGGAAAGTTGGGAGACCTCGTTTACCTTTCCACACAAAAATCTCTACAAAATTTCTTTATTAAATCTACGAAAAAAAAATAGTGACAGACGCAACAGAAAGCGGTTGAGGTAGAAGACACTTAATAAGCGGAGCTGGAGATGCTCTGGGGCGCAGGTCATTATGTAAATGGGGCAGCCATCGTCGTCATCCCGGGGCTCCGAGCAGTGCTACTATCTGGCTCACTTTTCTTTGCGCAACTTCTGGCTGGAGAGCTCAATGGCGTCCAGCCAGAGCTTGAGATCGGCGGGCATCTCCGGTCGCTTGGCAGCCTCCGGGTAGGTATTGAGCAGCTCCTGGACGTCGCAGTTGGTGATGCACTGCTTGGAGAGTGCGACGGCACGCACAAAGCCATCGGACAGGGTGACGAACTGCTGCTCCAGATAGATGGCCTTGTCGTCCCACCAGACAAGCTTCGTTTGGATCTTGTACGGATGGAATATGGGTATGGTGCGGCGATATCGTACGCTGCTTGCACCCTGCACGGCACCGCCGCGCCGCTGCCGGATGCGCTCATACAGACCCGTAAGGGCGTAGAAGTGGAAGCGGGCAAAGTCGAGTTCGCGCAGGTACCGGGCATTGTTCATGTGCCGGATGAAGATGTCCACATCCTGGGAGGTGCAAAGCCCGTATATGGAGGTGCTCTCCGTCACCTTGCGCTTGCGCTGGAACAGCCGGCCGGCGAAGACGGTGAACACGCAGCGGATGAAGTAGTTCACATCCCAGATCACGTACAGGATCAGTAGAATCACAAGCCACGACATGGTTCGATCGATCTCTGGTTCCGTTTACCCACTCTCGTTGCCTTGTGCTGTGGGATGGGATAGATGGGAAAACCTGTTAGGTTAGTCGCTTCAGCGAAAGTTTTGCAACAGACTTTGGCCCGCGTCCCGTCCCGTCCGGGCGTCTTGCCCACAGCCAAAGTCCGTACCGCAGGGCGGATGTCAATCGTATGCACTGAACCCGCTGGTAAGCAGTGCGACAATTCCAGCTCTGAAAATCTACTTACGTTTGCAATAATCGATCCCCTCTCGCTCACAGACACACAGACACACACACAGAATTACGCTCAGCTGGCGTAGATACGATTACGGTACACCGCAACAAAGAAAAGCGGAGAAACAGCAACCGTTGACTGGGCAAGGCCAGAGAAGACTGAACAGCGGCGTCACCGTCATCGCAGCGAAGAAAGCTGCTAAGCAGTCCAAAGTTGGAGAGTGGAGAGAAGAGCACTCGCAGTAGCAGCAGCAGCAGCAGCAGCAGCAGCAGTGGCAGCAGCAGCGAAGCGACAAGTGCAAAGGCCCGGAAAGAGAGCGGTAAGCAGTGCTTCTTGGGTGTTGTGTGTTGCATTTTACTATTGTTTATGATAAATGCCGATGCAGAGTACTATATGCAAGGTAAACAAATGTAAGTATTTTCTTGTTGTTGCGCCTGCCGATCGATTGCTTTCCGATTACGATTCCGATGACTAAGTGGGGAGTGGAACAATCACGCGATCAATTAGCACATTGGCGGGCAAATGTGTAAATGCTGGGACTTACAAAGTTGACCGACGATCGGCAAATACATACGTTGCTCCCGAACTATGAACGCTTGTCAGGTTGTTAAACTGTAAATTACCCAAAAGGTAAAAGTCTCAAGTCAAGGGGCGGATACACATCAAATCAATCGGTCATCGAAAGACTCCTCTGAAGACGCCGACAACCGTTGCATGAACATGCACGCTCCAGGGGCATACTTTCGGGCGATTAAACCAGAGTGAGAGAGAGAGAGAGAGAGAGAGAGAACCCGTTAAGCGGAGAGTTTTACTTTGTTTTACTAAACACAATCATTGTACATCATAATCTTACACACACTTGGGACTACCAATTGGGGTTGGGTTTTCGATTTGGGTGTGTGTGTGTGTGTGTGTGTGTGGGGGTGCGGGTTTGGTTTTCGGTTTCAGACATGAATGATGATCATCATACATAAGATAAAGCTAGGGTTTAGGGGCGGACACTTACGCCTAGGGTCACTTGGACCACTTAAACATGTATACATAGTACGAGTAGCACAGTTTGTTGTTGTTGTTGTTTGTTTGTTTGTTTCTTTGTTCTCAGAAACAGCCCGCAAAACGCATCGGGAAAAACGTCGAGTTCCAGTTTCCCGTTCGGGCCCTCCCGTCAGCAGCCGCTGCGCAGATTCTTGCTGGACATGTCATTGTACTCGATCCACTTGGACAGCTCCGGTGGCAGCGATGGCTTCAGCTTTGCACAGTGCCCCAGCGTTGTCACCGTCACAGTCGTCGCTGTCGCTGTTGCTGTTGGTGTTGTCATCTCTGGCGCTGCTGCTGCATGTCCATTCTCCGCCAGAGAGGATTGGTCCATCGCTGGATTGCTGATGCCCCCGGGCACGCTCATCGGCTGCAGGCTAGCCACAGATCCGGGGGCCACAAGCCGCTCTATTGGCCGAAACTGGTCCGAGGCCGTGCGCGGCAGAAGCTCTGCCATTACCGCCTCCATGGACACGTCAATGACGCGCTGTCGACAAATGGCTATGCAGTGCACAAACTTATCCGAGGGCCGCACAAAGCGGTGCTCCATGAACAGGGACTGCTCATCCCAGTACACGATCTGCAGGAGAACCCAGACACAGAGATAAGGGGCTTAGAGAATGCCGTGCGATGTGAGCCACAGGTGGGGAATGGAATGGAACCGCAACACTCACCTTGGAGACAACGTTGAAGCGATGAAATGGCCGTATGAAGCGACGATAGCGTATGGTGGCCGCGCCCTGGAACACGGATCCGCCCATGCCCACGATGGTGCGATACAGATTGCTCCGCTCGTAGAAGTCCACGCGGGCAAAGTCCAGCTCCCGGAAGTAGCGGGCATTGTTCATGTGGTACAGCAGCGTGTCCACATCGTTGGTGACGCACAGACCTGGTGAGGGTCCGAGACCAACCATTAGTAGTGCCACCCACAACGGGTTAGACTGGGACTCTCACTCACCGTTCACCGTGGTGGTGTCCAGTATGTGGCAGCGTCGCTTCACAAAACGCGCCAGCACCACACAAATGCACATGCGCAGGAAGTAGTGCACCTCGAGCAGCCCGTAAAGGACCACGATGACCAGGAGGCAGCCCAGCGCCAGGTAGCACAGCTGCTCCATTATCTATAGGATGCTGAACGGATGGATGGTGGCGGCTCTGGCTCTCTGTGTGGCTGTGGCTGTGTCTGCGTTGGCCTCTAGCTGTAGCTGTAGCTGTAACGTAGACGGTAGACGGTTAGCGGTAGGCGTTGGGCGGTTGGGCGATTGGGCGGTGGGCTGGGTGCGTCTGGGCCAGGGGCCTTGGTGCTGGAACAGTTCCGGAAACTGAAAAAGGAACGCGAGAGTGGCGAGAGAACAAATGCCAATCAAAATTGGAATCTAATTAGAGGAGGCGGAAGTGGGTGGTGGTGGGGGGGGGGGGTAGGGGGGGCGAAACCAATCAAGTGCTGGGTGGGTGTTGGTGGGTTGCTTGTATTGTTGCTTATGCTGGTTTTTGTCCTGGCTAAGCGATAGCCCACACAAGAATTAGGTCATTCCTTTCGCGGTACACATCTCACGGAACCCGGAATCCGAAACGCGAAATCCGAAACGGGGGGCCCCCTCATCAGGTGATTGAAGGCAGCGCGCGATTGATTGGATTGCCCAAAAAAGACGGAAACGGACACAGAAACGGAACACAAGCAGCAGCACACGCAGGACAACCGACCAACCCCAATTTGTTGTTGTTGATTCGCCTTCGCCCCTCCGTCTGCGGCACAGCTGCTGGAATAATGATATTTTCCTTTTGTTTTTGCTGTTTCTTAAATTTTGGCAGGACAAACCGTTGCACGAAACTCACCAACAAAACCGAACTAAAAAAAAAAGGGCACTATGTATTATTTAAGCGACACCAGGAGGAAAAGAAACAATTTTGTATTAAGTCAAAACGACGCGCCTACCACAGCGACAACAAGCGCACTGAAACTTACAAACGTATTTTTTGTGTGTGTGTTTTTTTTTTGGCCAAAATGCTGCGGGTGCTTCTGCCTGCTGCTGCTGCTGCTGCTGGTGCATCGCTGCTCAGTCACAGTCTCCGTCTCCGTCTCCGTCTAGGTCTCGGTCTCAGTCTCTGTCGCGAGGGGCGCCTCTACGACGCCTGCGCGCTGAGCGAAGTTCGACCCGTCCGTTGGTTCGTTCGTTCCGACGGGTCGACATTTGCTCTCAGCTGACGTCCTCCTCACAGCAGCAGCAGCACCAGCAGTAGCTTTTAGATGACAAAACAAAAGCTCTTTCTTGGCTGGTAAGGGTTGAAACCTGTTGCCGTTGAGCGAAAGCTTTCAGCTCGCTTCCTTATGGCAGAAAAGAAGCTTTAGCTTCAGCCTCAGTCAAAGCTCCTTGGTTGGGCATCGAGCCGCATGTGGAGCATCTTCAGAAATGACCCTCGAGGTGTTTCGGTTTCCGCTTTCATGGCAAATAAACTTAGCTAGATAAACAGGGGGTGGGGCGGGCGAGCACTCTCCATAGGCACTCTTTAAAGATCAAGCCTAGAGCGAGGAAAGAGCTCCAAAATATATCGGGAAAACATCGATCTAAGCACGCTACGCTGAAATAAACTTGGAACCCTTTGAATAGTTTGAAAGTATTCGAATATGTTTGGATATCATAGAACCATGAGAGCCTTTTGCGCAGAATTGTGCAGACAGACAGGAAAAAAAATGTTCAAGTTCAAATAGAATTTCGATTAAATTATAAGTAATTCCAGAACTTAAGGGCTAGCCTTTGGTCTGCTGGCAATGTGGAATGGAATTTTTGCCTTTTTTGTCGAGTATGAACACAAATTAGCTATCGGCAAACACTAGTCAGAGCACACGCTATGCAAATACGGGAAGTTGACAAATATCAAAGCGCAAAACAAAAACAAAAACAAAAATACAAAATAAGTTCGTACGAATGCAATAAGGTCTATAGTCGAGTATTCCGACTATAAAGATACCTCCGCTATTTGGTTATTGTAAGTGGCAAATACCCTACCTTTTACCCTACGAACACATGGGAACTTACTCGCTGGCAGCAGGATTGATCGATCGATATTAGCAGTGACCAAAACGAAGGGGTCAGCCATTCGTAAAGCAATTTGGGGTTTCTTTATTCTATATTTAATCTTGCTTCTTCCAAATGATTATAGTCTACTTTCAATCTGACTCCTGTTGCATACGATTCACACGACTCGAAGGACACCTTCAGGCGGGAAATCAACGGTAGTATCTGCCCCCCGACGTTTGGTGTATGCTAACCGGAAAAACAGAACAAAATACAAAAAAGGCAATAAATAATATCCACTAGCACCCTAGCAGTCCGTCATTGCCCCTCCCCACTCATTGATTTTTGCTCTTTTTCGTGTTGTGGGTTTTTGTTTTCTCATGTTTTTTTTTTATTTTTATTTTTAGCTTAAACAAATTGAAAAAAAAAAACAAACAAACGTCCAAGCGCGTTAAGCTCTAAACTAGAATTGTGTTAGTTGTATTTTAGTTGTACTGTTTTTTGTGGGTTTTAGGACAAACATAATTACGACAAAAGCGATTAAAGTTGCTTTAAGTGCTATGTACAGAGTGGTTGGGTGTGCTTGGGACGACTACTATATATACCTATGTATAGTATCCGCTCTTGATCCGCTCTCAGGGAAGCAACGGAACGGGACGACGACTGGCACGCTCTTCGAGCCTCTGTCTCCGGTTACTTCCATCCTGTTCCATCAGTTCACCTCTCAGTCACTCCACTTTCTCTTTGCGACACTTTATCTACTTCTCCTGGGGGGTTGTGGATGTGGCCAGCCCCCTATGCCTATATTCTCGCCTTACACATATCACACAGGTTTAGCGCACAACAAACAGTTTTTTCTTTTTACTTTTACTTTTCGTTGAGTTATTTGCATGGGCCCAACGACTCAAGAATATTCTGCTTTTAATCATGTTATAACTTATAAACTATAACTAGTAGGTATATATATATATGCATGTATCTATGTGTGTTTTTGTTTGTGTGTGTTTTTATGGTTTCTAGATTTAATTATATCTAAGACATCGTTATTTATATATGTACAAAAGGGAGGGGTTTCGGGAGGGGGTTAAAGTATGTGAATAACAGCAAAACAAAAATAAGTAAATTATAGGTGAAAAATAAAGTATCGAAAAAAGAAACGACGATTTCTTAGAGCAGCCTGCGTTGGGGGGGGCGGGGGAGTCATTCGGAGGACAGACAGTGGCATATAGATTGATAGATATATATATATATATATTATGTATATATATGGTAGATAGATGGTAAAGTATTTTGGATAGTGTAAGTGTTATTTTCTGAATTCCTTGCTCTCTCTCTCTCTCTCACTCTCCATTCTGCTCTAACTCCTGCTGTGGTTATCCCTCTCACTCTCACTCTCACTCTTTCTCTCTCTCTCTTTATCACTCTCGCTCGGTTCTAATCTTCGTTCGTTATGGATTGGATTGTATCATCCCATCCACTGACTATAAGGCATACAAAACACACAGATTTCCGACCAACTCCACACTCTGTGATCTCCCTTCTCTCTCTCTCTCTCTCTCTCTCTGATTATTTCTCTTTCTCGCTCTTGCAAACTAAACCCAAAAATTAGGGTCCATTCCGTTCCATTTTCAATCATCTTATACGCATCTATTCCAACCGCAATCTGCAATTTTTCATTCAATTTCCGTTTTGTATTCTAAACATTCCGACGAATCCCTTCACAAAGTTCTGCACTGGAGCAGAAGAGCAGGCAGCGGAGCATCGGAGCAGCAGGCAGCCAGGCAGGCATCTCAGTTCGTATCGTCGGGCTGGCAGAGGGCCTCAAAGTCGCAGCGCTCCACACTGTCCGCATATAGGCGGCGTACCGTGGCAAGCGGGCACAGATCCTCGTTTTGGGGGCAGCCTGGCAAGCGGACAACCCGTTCCTGGTGCATCACCAGAACACGAGGCGGCTCCTGCTCGCATCTGTCATACAAAATATCATAAAATTAGAGTCAAGTATTAAACATGAGGAGGCTGTCAACTCACTCGTAGCGCAAAAATGCCAAGTTGGTCGCAAAGGCATCGATTTCACTGGTGCGCCAGAGACGCTCGCTGCCAAAATGCTTGTGGGTGAGTGGCTCCTTGTCCTTGGCCAGACCGAGATGGGCCAGCAGCTTCAGCAGTGTGCCCGAGTGGGTGAAGTAGAACGTGGCATTGGCACGCGGCATGGAGGCCTGGGAGACTGGGCTGTGGAGAAAAAATGTTTAATAATGATTAATACGATTCAATAGATTCAAAGTCGTACGCGCGCACTCACTCGATGGCTGCAAACATATCTGCTATCGCCGGACAGGCAATGCGATGGGTCAGCTCATAGCCATAGCCATCGTTCCAATAATACTCCAGATCCTTGGCAAACTCCAATGCCTTCAAGCTAGCCATATCGAAGAAGCTGCACCACACGGACTCGCGCTGCCTCCGACGCTGCCAGGCTGTCTCGAACGCACACACCATATACATGAGCTCCACATCCTCGGGCTGGAGGTCCGGCAACTGTGTGCTGCCCCGCACATGCTCCACTGCTGACTGCATCTCCGGCTCATCGGTGAACCGGCGTGCATTAATAAAAGTTTCGGGATTCTTATCGACGTCAGTTCTCCATCTATCGCAGAGTTTATAGAACTATAGAAAAAAGGCAACAGAACGAAATAAGGAATTAGTGGGATCAAGAGATTACACAAGGGAACAAGATTGTGTTGATTAAGAACTGAATATTGTTTTTCAGGTAATTGGAGACGCTGAATCCAGCTCTGTATTTGGCTTTTTTCTATCAGATCCGAGTTTTCGCGATATACCGTTATATCAAAAATTAAGGCACTTCCCCTACATATAGTGGACTAACTTAAAAACGGTTTACCGTATTCAGTTCAAAAAAATATTTGAAACTCGCTAACAATACTGTTTTTAAGTCGTGTCTACATTAGTTTTAAATTTGACCAAATTCGATTGATACATTTGATTCAAAGATATCGTTGTAAATTAAAAAAAAAAATTAAAAAAAAAAAATGTATTTCTTGTTTAAATATTTTAAGCAAATAGCACCAAAATTCATAGTTTTGGTCTAAAAACATTTAGTTTAACATATTTGGAATGTGATGAAATTTATCTCATTTCAATCGGTGCTCAAAAAAGTTATTAGTACTATAATGTACCTATAAGTAATCAAAAATGTTTTTTAAAGATTTTCTTGAATTATAATTATATTTTTTAATGTAGATTAGTTTCTGGATCATCACTAGAGTATAGGACTGGACAGAACGTTAGGATAAATCCATTTAGATCGATTTTTTTTGTTCATGCCTTTTACGTTTACGTTGACTGCGCAAGAATAGCAACCATTACTGAGACATGTTTCCTAGAACTTTGTTGAAGTTTTTTACAAAATTGAGGTGGCTAATTTCAAATATGATCTCCATTTTTTTTCCTTCAGGTCGCGTTTTTAAGTTACAGGTTTTCAAAGTATTTTTGACTTTCTTCCAAAAATTGCAAGTTCAAAAAATCATAACTTTACTCTTCACACAGCGATTTTCCAATTTGTTTTTGTTTTCTTAAAGATGTCACTGTTACCTTTGAAAAACAAGCATACTTTTAAAAATCGCTGAATGAGATGTCAAGTTATGACATTTTGAACTTTTATTGAAGAAAAAAGTGAAAAAAAAAACGTTTAATACCTGTCACCTAAAAACGCGATCTGATATATACAAAAATGGAGTTTAGATTTGAAATCAGCGACCTCAAAGTAGTAAAAAAAAACTTCAATCAGTTTTCAATCAACACGCAAAGAGTTCAATTTTGTTCCCTTGTGTTATTGTTGCAGTTGGGGAATATTTCCCCACATTCCGTCCCCACCCGGAGATATGCAGCCACCTATGATAGCCACTGCTACCAAGCGGCCCTATGTACAATATGTATGGTTAGACGAGATGGGTAAAACTCTTTTGTATACCTGGCGTGGGACTGTAGATGGCGACCATGTTGTCCACAAATCCCACTGCCAGCTGCGCCTTGTACGCATGGAAGGATATACAGGTGGGATGTCCTATCTTGGGCCCAATGAATCCCTCGTTGGTCCGCAGCACCTTTTGGAGATCGCCCTTCAGCGAGTAGATGCAGATCTTTGTGGCATTGCCACACGCAACAGTGCCCTCGATCTGGTGGCTGGAAATGGCTGTGATATCGCTGCCAGCATCCCACTGGTATAGCACCCGATCGCCGGTTCCGATGGGGAATCTAGCGCCGCCATTTCGCACATCCACCACACTGATCGTTCCGTTCTCACAGCCGGCCACCAGATGCGGTTCGTTTGGTCGCATGTACGCGTGCAGTATGGGCGCATCGTGGCGTCGCGGCTTGTACACACAGACGGGGGCATATCGTGTGGCACAGCGCATGTCGATCAGTTGGACGCTGCCATCCTCGCAGCCCGCGAGTATCAGTTCACAGCTCTGGTTGGGCAAATAGGGGCTGAGCACACGGACGGTCGTCTCGTTGCGTCGCAGCTGAATGTCGCTCAGTCGAAGCTCCCGCTCCACATCCCAGATGCGCAGGAAACGACAACCGCCGCCGCCCACCACCAGACGTTGGCTGTACTGCTGCCAGGCCGTAATGATGCTGGAGCTGCCCAAACTGCTGGGCGATCCGCCGCTGCCGCCGCCTGTCTGATCTGCTGTGCCCTTGCCGATGGTTCCGCCGCTTCCCGCGATGCTGCTGCGCTGTCGTGTGCTCGATGCTGTGCCAGTGCCAGTGCCTGTACCCGCCTGCTGGCTGCCGCTATTGGCCGGCGCAAGGGCTGTCCAGGCGGTGACGAGGCGAGACCTGGGCTGCTGCTGCATCGATCCAGATCCAGATCCAGCTACATCCTCGCCCAGTGGCGGTGGCTGCCACACCCGCACGATGCCATCATCGTGGGCCACCAGTGTGAGTGCCTGATCCTGGGCATTCAAGAACTCAATGCTGCTGACACGCGCAAACGTGGGCACGGCCATCAGTCCGGACATGCCCGATGAGTGCTTGCGGGGCGTGCTGCCGTTCAGGGATGAGGATGAGCCAGAGGTTGAGCCCGAACCGCTGCCACAACTGGTGCCCGTGGCGGTGCCGACGCCCGTGCCCTTGGTGCCGTGTCCTGCCAACGCCTCGGCGGCATACGTGCGCACCGAATTCCACACGAAATCGTAGACGAGCACCTTCTCGCGATAGGCTACGGCTATCTGGGACTCGTACGGCAGCAGCTTCACAATCGATGGCGTAAATTGGGTCTTCCGGCTCCAGCTGCAGACGTCGTACCCAAACTGATCGGAGCTCTGGCCATGCTGTCCAGGCCGCCGTGACTGACCATGTCCGTGTCCGTGCACCTGCCCCTGGCTGCTGCCGCTTTGCTCGCTTTGTTGGCTCTGTGGGCGTCGTGCCTGTCGGCGGATCAGTTCGTTGCGCTGGTAGCGATAACGCCGCGTGCGCAGCTCCTGCGAATTGCGATCAATGGGATAGCGCTGCTCCCCCTCCGCACTGCCCTCCGCGGAGCTGTAGCGATGCTTGCCCGGACGCGTAAAGTAGGAGATGGCCCACGGTATGAACTCCGTCTGGATGATGGGCTGCAGCGCCTGGCCGTGACTGCCATGGCCCTTGCCCGGCTCGTGGTAGTGATTGCTTTCGCTGCCGCTGCTCCTAGCCGAATGGCTGCCACCGGCTGCCTCCCCTCCAAGTGCGGGTCCCAGTCCGCCAACCGCTCCTCCGGTGCCGCCACCGCCGCCACGGACATAGGCCGGTCCGCTGTCAGTCTCATCGTTGATCGAGCTGGTCCGCAGCTTTCTCTGCAATATCATTTGTGGATCCCCCGATGCGGCACCACCGGCGGCTCCGCCTCCTCCTCCACCTCCACTGGCACTCCCCGACAGCCGCAACTTTTGGGCCCAGTGGCTGCCACCCAGAGTGTTGGCGCCGCCGCTGCCAGCGCCCGCGTTGCCGCCGGTGTTGCAGCCCACAGGCGGCGATTGGCCACCGGCCGCGACACCCCCGAGGTAGGTGACCCGCGTGTTCGGACTGGGCGGCAGACTGACGCTCAAGCTGTTGCACTTCTCGGTGGCCGTGGCCATCGTGGCCTCCTTGGCAGCCATGATCGGACAGAGGGCGGTGTCGCGCACATGATGGACAATCTTTAGGGCGGTCACCGCCACCTGGGGGAATGGATCCTGGGCCAGTTGGCAGATGCCCAGCCACAGTTTGGTGAAGATCGATTGGAAGGGTATGCTATTGGTGCCTCCGGCCACGCCGCCAGCTGCCGCTCCCACGCCCACTCCTCCTACGGAGCCGGAGCGTTCGCCGCTGCTCTTTCCGCTTCGACTGGATCCTCCTGCGGCTCCTGCCGCTGCTCCTCCTGGCAGACCCATACTGGCCGAACCGGAGCCAGAGCCCGTGCCCATGTTCGAGATGGAACTGGAGCTAACGCCGCGACGCATCGTCACATGCCGCTCCAGGCTGTGGGTGGACGAGGCGAGGGCGTGGACGCCCGTGGGCATGGCACTGCCGCCTTGGAGCATCACAAAGGTGGAGGCGGCATGGCTGCTGCGCATATGCTCGGCCAGATAAACGGCCACAAACTGTGACTCGAAGAGCAGCACCATCCACTGCAGGGCGGCGGCCAGTTCCAGGCGCACCAGCGGCGACATATCCTCCCCGACAGTCTCCAGCAGTGTGATGGCTATGATCCGATCGATGTTGTTCGCCTGCTGCTCGCTGCGGTCCGTCACGGAGCTGATGAAGGTGCCCAACGCAAAGACGGCGGCGGCCCGCACTTCGGGTATCGAGTCCCGGAGCAGGACATAGAGCTTCTCGTGGGCCAGATCGCGGGCCCCCGACCAGCGGGCCTTCTCGAAGTTCTGCCACAGCATGCCCAAGCAGATGGCCAGCCACTGGCGCAGGAGCCAGCTGTGATCGTTCAGCTGCTCCAGGCAGATGGAGAGCAGCGGTCCCTGCAGGGCGCTCGTCTGTCCGAGCAGGAAATTGTGCACGATGGAGGCCAGCACAAAGGCGGAGAGGCTGCGGTAATCCTTGGAGACGCTGGTGTCCTGCAGCACGGACAGAAAGTACTTGTACTCCTTGACCAGATCCACCTGGCAGCTGGGATCCACGGCCAGTATCTTGGCCCAAATGAACACCAGCACCGGGCGCAGTTCGCGCGTTGAGCTCTGCAACAGTTTCAGGACATACGGAAAGATGCCCACGCCCAGGGCCAGATTGACGGCCCAGGGTCCCAGGTCCAGGAAGCGTGCCAACAGCTCCAGGGCACGCAGACGATGCACCTGCGACAGCAACACCTGCAGCACAATCGGCAGCTGTTCGGGCGGTGTGCGCGACTCCGACTCCGAGTCCAGCCACACCTGAAAGGCGGTCAACTGATGCTCGAAGAACGGCAGCTGGCGATACGGTGCACTGTGGTCCAGTATCTCTGGCAGCTGCTGCAGCGCCAGATCCACCACCAGATCCCAGGCCTTCCACATCGGATGGCGATAGCAGGGCGGCAGTGCTGGCAGCGATACGGGCGTACAGTCGTGACTCCTTAGGATGCGCTCCGCAAGCAGAAAGTTCCGAAAGAGGCTGGCCACCAGCAGATCCTGGCGAAACAGACGCTGGAAAAGCTCACGGGGCAGCGTATTCCAGGCTATCGTGTCCGTGATGGCCGTAAATATCCAATTGAGTTCACCCATCATGGTGCGTCTGTCGTTGACTTTGCCTGCAAAAGTGCAGAGAGAGAGAGAGAGAGCAGAGTGTCAGTCAGGTGTCAGGGCAGGGGTAGGGGTAGGGAGTAGGGCTGCATCTTACCTGGTATCTTGTCAATCAATTCGCTTTGGATGCGCGGCACCATGCCCAGCTTCTCCTGCATCGCATACCACTTGAGGGCAATGTTAATGGGCGTGGTCAGGCAACTGGTGAACAGATCTGCCGGCAGTTGGGCATTCATCGGCAGTATCTCGTTGGCCGCACACGCGGCCAAGTGTATGCAGTTCTTGTAGCTGACCAACTGCGTCGGCAGCTGTACATTGATGGAGCCAGATGAGGAGGCGGCGGCGGAGCCAGAGCCCGGTATAGAGCCCGGCTGGAGATGGGCCATGCCACGCTGCTGGGCTATGGCCAGAGCCTTCTCCAGCTCGTGCTCATGCTGTTCGGCATACGGCTGGAACGAGTTGATGATGATGCCCGCATTGGAGCAGTCGTACACATAGATGGAGGGCGCCGACATCCATGTGATCAGCTCAAAGATGCTCAGCGGTATGTACTGGGTGAAGGTCTTGTTGAATACCCAAATCTCGCCATTGGCCGTCGGCTTGGGCACCCCATGGCCATTGTAGTGGAAGAGGATGCGCTCCCCCTTGGCATTGCGACGCAGCGAGGTGCAGAGCTTCTTCACATCATCGACGGTGGGGTCATGGCACTTCTTGTAGCGGGCGCGCGGCTGCCAGCGTTCGTATTGCATCTGTAGATTGCTGCCGATCAGCTCCATGGCCTTTGGCGGCGACACCGAGCTGGGATCTATCCAGCATTCGAGGCGGGAGCAGGGCTGTATCTTCACCACATCCGGCGGATCCACACCAATGTTCAGGCAGAGCACCAGCGCCACACTGGCCGTCTTCATGCGCTCCCGTATGCGCCATGCCTGACGCTCGTACTTCAGTCCCTCGATGAGCTCCAGATGCCGCTTGGCGATGAATGAGAACGAGATGCGCGAGTCCTCGTGCTCGCTATGGCCGAAATGGAAGCTACTGGGCACCACATCAAAGTGGAAGAGCTGGACGAGCAGCGAAGGGCCACCGGCAAACTGGCTGCGCTCACCATCGCGCTCGCCGCGATCCCGTTCCGATTCGCGCTCCCATTCCCGCTCCCACTCCCGTTCCCATTCGCGTTCGTTTGGTGGCCGGTGCGAGGAGGCGATTGTCTTGTTATCGGGATTGGATGGGCCGTCCTGGCCAATCATGAGGCTGCCAATGTCGATGGCGCTTCCATTGCTGCTGCTGTTGTTGCTATTGTTGCTGTTGTTGCTGTTCGTGCGGTTATTTGCGAACAGAAGCGGTTCACCGCCACCACCACCGCCGCCGCCACTATTGTTGCTGCTTTCATCGACGCCCACGGCGACGGCGGCGGCATCTGCTTTGGAGGAGGACGAGGCTGCACTGGGCATGGCGCTGTAACGCGACTCGAGCATGCTTCAATTTCGGACTCACACGCACGCAAGCACGCACACACACACTCTCTATATCCGAGTCACACACGGTGTGTGTGGGGTGGTGTTGTTGTGGCGTTGGGGGCTGTCGGGCTGTGCTGGGGAGGCCTTGGTCTAGGCACGGGACATCCCCGTGACGCGAGGGCGATTACGTCTCCGATTGCAGTTTCAGCGACAGAATCCGTTTTTCTCAGCAACTACTGCGATGACTGCTGCACATAACCAAACACTTTTCGCACTCTCGCACATACATACACACACACACACACAATTACATATAATTGTACACTCACACACACACGCGCGCAGTCGACCTGCCTTCCGACGGCGACCGACGTCGTCGCCTCACGTTTTTACGTTTTACAATTCACCCGAAACCCGATGTGCAGTTCTAATAAAATCTTTTGGTTCCGATACCGCACGTTGGCCTACAAATGGTTTCACTCAATTGCTTCTCCAGTCACAAATGCACACACGAAAATACCATCAACCAAACGCTCTTCTGGCTGGTCTGGTCAAGCTAGCAAAACTATAACGACAACGAAATACGCATTTACGGGTTTAGGAGTAGACTAACACAAACAGAAAAATGCACGCACACAGGCGCACTTCATGTCACACTTTCTTTTCCTCTTCGCGTTTAGTTTCGTTGTGCAGCGTTGCCAGACTGACTCGCGAAACATATCGCGCGCGTTCCATTTAAATTTAAATTTAAAGTTTACAAGTTGTAATACTCTACTCACCCTGAGCACGGGATCCCGATACACAGGCCGGGGATAACGCACCGTGTGTATACGATGCCGCCCAAACAGACCCGTTGCAAAACTCTGGGCGCTCATGAGCGTCCTCTGGGTGGCGGTGTACTTTAGGAAGTACCAACCGGGGTCGTACATGTCCGGCAATAGCGCGGGGAAACGCAACTGCATGCGTTCGGCCAGCTCGATCAGTTCATCCTCGCCCTCGGCCACCAGCAGCTTCTCATCCTCGGCGGCGTTCAGGTGCCCCCAGCTCCAGTCACGGAGCTGCTTCATTTCGGCTGTGCAGAGATTGGGATGTGGCTGGCCGAGAAGGCGCTGCTGCAACTCGACGAGACGCAGCTGGGCGCGCAATATGACCTTCTTGCTGGGATTGCGGGTACCATGGCGAATGACCGACCAGATTCGAGTGGGGTGGCAGCCTTGCTTGGCGAAACCGGTGGAGAGAAGGGATGGAATGGAATAAGTTGAATCAGCTGTTGGAGCGGCTCAATATAAAAATACCCACCCGCGTACTGCGGCGGCGTTTCGTTATAATTGGCTATGGCCCTATAGGGCGTCTTGGTGGACAAGTGCCGCTCAATGTCGTCCCGCTGCAGTCTGCTGCAAGCGCGGGTATCGTGATCGGGATCGGCTACTACTGCCCGCTCCTGTGGCAGTACCAGTACAGTGGCCAGCAGAAGTGGCAGAAACAGAATTGGGAATGGATTTAGCATTTTTCCGGAAAGGCCGAAAAACTTGTCAGAAGTAAAAACAAAAAGTTGGTACAACAAAAACCAAACAAATCAAAACATTAAAAATTAGACTTGCACACGCACGCGAAGAAACACACGAATCGAGGGACACAGAGCAGACCAGCAGATGAACATGGGATTAAAAGGGAGGCTGCGTAAAGTAAACACGCAAAAGGGAATAGGCAAGTGTGTGAGAGTGGCAACACTGCACAGAATGAACAAGGCTGCCAGGTAGTCAGAAAAGTAAAAACAATTTAACGTTTTTGGTATATAAATAATTTATTAAATTTAATAAAACTGCCCGCTTTAATAAAAGGAAATATTTATTAATTACTCGCTTGCAAACTATGTATATAAAACGCCCATCGATATATTTCCGCCAAATATGCATTGTGTTATCGGTGTGCTTGCATTCCCCAGCACTGGGCCATAGTGTGCCCGTTTGGTGAAAGAAAACACTGAAAAACGTTTATTTAAATTCGAATCGACACCTTTTTGATGAGGTCTTTTCACACATTCCGCCACATTCCTTATCGCGACTGATGCGCAACTGTAATATTTTGCCTAATTTTTGGTATCTTTTTCCGCTCTTTGCACACTGCACGCCAACAAGTGGCGAGCTTTTATCAGAGAAAGCTCTCGCCTGTCGTCAATCTAAGGTGGCTTAACGCCTGGCTGCCACTCTGTGCTCTGATTAAGCGAAACAACTTTGCTCCTCGCTTTGTGTACCAACAGGAATATGCTCAGTCGCGCAGCCCAATGAGCACTCAACGCGCATTTTACCGAGCATCCGAGAATAGTAGAGCAACGAGAGGAAATCAATTGCACACTCGCACCGGGAGCCACGTTTATACGCTGTTTTCACCCCTCCCATTTCGGGTTTGATTCGGTTCGGTTCGGTTCGAATTTTGTTTTGTTCATGTCCCGCCACAGTTTCGGTTGGCTCCTATAGCGCGTTTCTGGCTGCCATATGGAGCCGGTGTCGGCCAATGTCAGCAGCAGCAGCAGCAGCACCAGCAGCAGTAGTAACAACAGGAGCCACGCCACGCACGTGTCGACCAAAAGTTTTGCGCCAAAACTGAAGCTGAAGGTAACCGTAGCCGTAAACGTAAACGTAATAAAGTCGTTGTCCTGGTGGGTGCTTCGTGACTTGATTTGTTGCACTGCTGCACGCAATGGTGCTTAGACGATGTTAATCTTATTTATTGGCCCCGCAGAGTACAAGGAACAGAGAGCCGAGCCGAGCCTCGGGCTGGCTCCGCGTGGCTCTGAAAGCACGCCACCTGTTGGGCGCCCAAAAACGGCAAAAGCTTTAGGCGCGAACTTTGAATGATAAAATCCATTGGAACGGGGCAGGACCTGAAAAGCAATCAAATTATGTGGATTTGAGGGGGTGGTGAGTGTGAGTGGGGATAAGTCGGGTGCTTAAAAGAGTAGCCACGAAGGATCGCTTGGAATTGGGTGGCAAAAAAAGAAGCGCTGTTCGAGTGGGCAATCAATCAGTGAAATGAAATCAATGGCAACGTAATTTCAACGATTACCCTGCGGCATTGAGTGGCCCCCGCCGATGAGTGGCAGCAGCCGAAACAAGTGTCACAAGCAATAACACAGGAAGCGGGGCTGGGGAGAGCCTCTAATCTCTGTCCACCATGCTGGACGGGGGCCCCTAACTTATCGGCCAACACACGGAGAGCGGTAATTAATTTTTTGGTATTTGTCGGGCCGAGAACATATTGACAATGAAACGATGATCACGCACTGATACAGATAATGACCATGCCAATGGCCCGATGGGTTTACCCCCAAACTGAACCCCATATTGAAATTGTACCACAGACAGACAGGCATGGGGAGCTGGAGCTGGCAACGAAGGCGGCAGGCGCAGGCATAGCGTCATGCTGGCTGCGATTAACGCGTTTTGTGTGTGGAACGTGCCAAATGAGCGCAACGCGGTCCAAAAACCTGTGGTTCGCAGCAGCAGTAGCAGCAGCAGCGCACCTGTCCAGCCCCCATTCAGCCAGCAGCGAATCGACTCTGCCCCCCCCCCTATCTCTGTGGAAGTTGTGTGTGTGTGTGAGTGTGTGGGTGTTACGGTGTCGTCGCCTGCACTTTCTTTGAAGGCAGCAGAGCCGCAACGCAATAGCAGCAGCAGCAGAACAAGTTCAATCGCTTGGCAGACTGGCAGACAAAATGGGGCTAGACTGATTGATACCCTTTGGATGATTAGGATTGGGGGTTTCAGTGTTCTTGCTTACATTCTTATCAATCTATTTATGTACATATGTACTTTCTATCATTTAAATATTTAAAAAAACTCCTTTTAATCACACTTTTTTCAGCTTTCATAGGAGTTTCAGAGAAGATTTATTTTTCACCTAAAAAAAAGATGGGAAGAAAAAGAAGAATAAATACCCGCTCTAGATTTTAATTAAAATATAGCCCGCCCCCTCCACATAATAATTATCATGAATTTCGGGAAAACTGTAACTATCTAAGCGTTATTCAACACTGCCGCGTAACGTCCACTTTCACAGGCAGAGGTGCAGGTGCCAGCTCCTGTCTGCCCCCAACACACGACCCGGACCACCTGCCCATGCTATGTAGTAAACCAACTTAACAGCAATTTAATCTACACCTTTTTGGGTGTCAGTTCGGTTCAGTTCCATTCACCCGGTGTTGCCTCTGTTGCTGTTGCTGACGACGCGCTGCCGTTGACGCTGGCGCTGGTGCTTAAAAGCTAAGGACACGCGCTCAGAACGTTCAGTTCGCCTCGAGTTTTTGCTCCGCGCGGTTTGGCGCGAACAAAAACCACCAGTCACGCACCGCACACGGACACGCACACTGGCCACAGACCGCCGCACGGAGCCACAGAGAGCGCTAAATATTAGTTAAAAAACAAAAATATAAACGGAACGGAACCAAACCGAACGGAACGGAACGGAACGGAAGGGAAGGTAGAAGAAAACAGAGAAGAAAAGCCGAGTGAAAGCCATAAAGAAAGAACAGAAACAGAGACGGAACTGAACGGACGTCCCCGGCAACAGTAACGGTAACACGAAGCAGCAGCAGCAGCAGCAGCAGCAGCAGCAGCAGCAGCAAAACGTAACAACAATATCAAACAACGGTAAACGTAACCGTAAAGCCACAACGAAAATAAAAGTAATTAAAAAAACAAAACAAAATCTAAAACTAAACAGACAAAAAATCATGAACAAAACACAGCGTGAACAGAAAAAAAAAACATTAACAATTTAAAGTTAGTTTAGAACAAAGGCAATCCAATTTGTTGCTATACAATGTCGCATTTAATTTTGTTTTTTAGTTGGATTTCGAGTTTTGTGCTGTTCGTTGTGTTCTTCTCCACACTCTCCTCTCTTTTTGCTTTCTGCCGTTTCGTTTTCATTGACGCAGTAGCAGTAGCGGCAATCGGCAGCAACATCCAACATCCAATCCACGATCGGTGGCAGCGGCAGCATTTCGCATTTCACGTGGCGCCCAAAATATTCATGCCCATCACGAGATTCGATTCGAGATTCGAGAATCGGATTGTTGGGGCTTCTTCCTCTGGGCCAGATGCCCACCTGCTGCGCCAGCTGCTCTGCTGCTGCGCTGCCTCCGGCTCAGGCCTCAGTCTCAGGCTGGGTTAACTAGTTTCGAGTTTTGCAAATTTCGCCGCGCATTAATCTGCGATTAAATTTATACAAAATCCAGCAAACTGTTTGACTGTATAGCCCCCAGCCCCGCCTCTCTCTTTCATGTTCGGTCGCGCCGCCGGCTGCGTTTGCGCGGCAACGCTCGAAACACGTTGGCCCTGATCGTCACACTCATAACAGCAGCAACAACAGCACAACAGCAGCAGGGGAGCAGAGGCAACCAAAGCCAGCACAACACAGTAGTACGGGCCAAGGAGGTGGCTGGCGCACGCAGTGCAGTGTCTAGGCGGTAGAAGGAGCGCAGAGGTTTAGAGTGCAGAAAAAGCAGTGACATAAAGGTGGAGCACAGGAAACCGAGGGCAGACGAGTGATGGGGACGGGGACAACGGGAAGACATCGGGGGGGACATCGGGACAACATCAGGCATCGCAGAGGTTTTACAAGTGATGCGTATGCGTTAAGCAGTGATGTTGAGTAAGAAAGGACTCTGTTAGGGCAGTGCGAAAGAAGTCCAAAAGTTCACTTAGAAACTATCTGCAAGCAGTTCAGAGTGAAAAGAGAAAGCAGTAATGTGAGCATCGCATTTAATAGCAATATAAGAGTTCTTCCACTCTTCTTCACCCCATTGATGCTGTGGCTGCTTGCTAATATTATTGCGCAACACAGACACATGTCTGTCATACAGTGGAAACTCGACACGTGACTGGTGATCGACTGTCCGTCCGATTATATTAGTAGTTGGCGATCTGGTTGGGGCCGGTCTGGTCTGGTCTGGACTTTGCCGGTGGTGGCGGCGGTGGTGGCTATCAGCTTACGTTTTACGACGGTACAGTGGAGCCAGCCTAGCCCTAACGTAGCTGAGTCGAAATGCAAGGCCAATGAGAGAGCTATGGTAGTTATAGGGAAAGTAAACGTTGCTTGCTGTAGCATTTAAGATCATCTGCTTAGGAATATCCAAGCAGTGCATTAATGTGGGGTTGATCTGCACTGTACCGCATTAACGAATGGACATTTGTCCATCACGGATCTAATACCCATCATATCTCATAATTGGCCATCTCTTTCTCTCACACTCTCTCTGTCTCTCTCACTTAGTGCCATCGACACTGATGTCGCAGTCACAGCCAGAGTCGCTGCCGTTGTGAACCGTGCGTGGAGCAACCAAGTCCAAGCCAGCGGCCGACAGCATTCCATCAAAATCATCGGAGATTACCGACCGTGAGCCGTGAGACACCACAGGCACAAAGCCATAAATCAATAGGGCTCGTACGCTCCGGTCCCGTCCCGTCAGTGTATCAGCGCCCAGCAGATAAGGAGCTGGGAGCGACGCCAGCGCCGGGCAGTATTTGGCAGTGTCGCCGCCGAGCGATATGTTGGCCACGCCGAGCGGCGGCGCAGCGCCCGCTAATGTTCCCGCAACCGCTCCAGCCCCCGCTCCCGTATCCGTATCCGCCGTGTCGGTGCCCCCAGCAGTCGCCGCATCCCTGGCCAGTCCGGAGAAGCCCCTGATCAATGGCTACCTGCAGGCAAATGCTATGGACGAGCTCAATGCCACCGTGGTGTCGCCTCTGCTCGGCCAGCAGCAGCAGCAGGCACAGTTGCAACAGCAGCAGCAGAACAAGCTGCCAACGGTAGTTTTCCTTAGTCCGGATGGAAGCGGTGGCGTGGGCATTGGCAGTGCCCTGCAACGGAATCCCATCTCAGGTGCAAGCATACCCCCGGCCACCGCCTCGAGCCGCACCAGCGACTGGTTGCTGAAGGAATCACAGCAGCGGCGCCGCCTCCTGATCCTGGCCATCGCCTTCACCGTTCTGGGTGCAGCCATCGGTGCGCTGGCTATCTACTTTGCCGGCATCCATCAGCGCTGCCAGCTGTATCCCCGCTCCCTGGACGCCACCGATTCTGCAGCAGGTGAGTGTCTGTTTGTGTGTGTGTGTGAAGCTCATTTCCATTTCCCGTTACCACTGCCGTTCCCATTCCCATTCCCAATCCCAATCCCGTGCTATGCAATGCTAACTGGGAACTGGGTCAGCAGCCAATCAACAGGCATCCTGTGCCCCGTCTTCCATCTTCCATCTCTCATCTGTCCCCCGCACCTGTCAAGGTCCATTTACTGCTGTGGTAAGTGAATTTAGCGCCTACCCCTGCTTACCCTCCCATCATACCGTCCTATTGCTCATCCATCCATTAACCGAGTAGAAATTTCAATTTCATTGAGCGGGGGAGGCGGACTGGACAAGCAACAGGCTAAAAGAAAGAGGCAACACAGCATCGAGGTCGATGCTATTGATACCCTTTCAAATGCATCGCTTCGATGGGAGATGGCTAAGAAGTGTATTATAACGCGTATTTTGATGAATTTCCTATGGTTAGTTGTGATGTATGGTGATCCGATCCGAATAAGTATTTTTGTGCCACTTCCTCTGTGTGATGTGTGAGTGTGTGTTGCATGCCTTTAATCAATATTAATATTATCCTCTGAAAGGGTATGTGTATAACAAGATTTTTGTAATCTCCGTCCAGGCAGCAGGCCCTCTCTTGTCACTAAATGCTGCTGCTGTCCGCTCTCTTTTCACTCTCTCTTTGTCTATCCCTCCCATTCGCTCTGCTTGAAAGGGCACAGAGCACTGCTTGCCTTGGTGCCATTTTGAGGTCCGTTATTTGTTCTCTCTCGCTAACAGTGGGATCGAGCAGTGCCCTCTGGTAAGCCATATGTTTCGCACGTTTGCCACCCTCGTGGACCACTGTGCGGGCGCTGCTCCTCTTCTCAGGATTTCACTTCTTCTGTTGTCCCGTGGCCTGTTGTGGTCTGTGCGTGGAGTGCGTTTGGAGTGAGAGGCCAAGCATTGCCAGTGGCAATGGCAGTGGCAGTCAAGCAGTCGTGTTCCCTTCTGCATTCATTCACATAAGACATTCACAAAATACGTGTAATGCGGATTCAAAGCCACTGAAATATTCAGGAGCCTGTGTTCTGTCAGCGGGCATGGAACGCAAGACGGGGCAGAGGGATGTGTTTTGCGGCGGTCCTACAACATTCGTTTTCATTTTCATTTTGCTAAATGAGATAAAAAGCGAACACACACACACACACACACAGAGGGAGAAAACCAATCAATCGGCTTGGCCCTTGGCCCTTGGCTCTTGGCTCTGGCCAGAGGATGTCTATGAATTTTTGAACGGTCGTTTCAATCGATCGTGTTCCGTTGCTGCTTCCCTTCTCTTCACTGCTTCTGCTTCTTCTTTGTGTCTCTCCTTCGTTTTTTAGCGTTAGCTTAATTTAACGTGCACACACACACACACACACACATTCACTTCAACGGCATTTTTCATGCGTGCGCGTGTCACCGTTATAAAAAACGTGTCTTTTAATGTTTTGCGCCAAAAATTCATTCATCGATAGCGCGTTACCGTTACCGGATGCCACAGGTCGTGAATGGGAAGGGCTGAGGGTGTTCACCATCAAAGCCTATGTATTTCTAACGATTCTCCGCATATGATGCGTCGCCGCCGTTTACCGTTATAGCCCACTTAAAAATATCTCTCCTCTCTCAGTTTCTCTCTATAAATATCGAACATCATTATCGGCATCATCATCGCCATAGCATCATCCCCCATCTTGTGGTAGGACCCTGGCCTTGACTATGATACCGCCCATACCCCCACCCCCCGAATACTTTCTCACAGCCCACCACCAGTCCATTTCCCACTCCTGTCTGCTCCATTGATTCAAGCCGCAATTTCTACGGAAATTTTAAAGTGGACTCCGAATTTAATGGGTGGAATGAAAGAGGAAACGTTTTAAAAAACAAATTGATTTAATGTTTATAGAAAAAAAAACACGGCGGAAAAAAGGGACACTCACTCGATTGATGATTATATACATACATATATTATACATACATACAGATGTACATTATGTATACATTTATGTACGTTGATGGTGATATTCCTGTCAGATCTTATAATAGATTCCAGAGCGACACCTCTATCACAATAGATTTAATTTGTTTTTAATCGATTTGTAAAAAGCAATGCCACAAAGCTTTAACAGCTTTAATTTCTGATTGTATCTGTATTTCGAAATCCTTTTTGCTGCATACAAATTATTTGACAAAATCTGACAAGCTCAAAGATTGCTCCCAACCTCCAAGGGTTCTAAGAGTACCAGTGTCGAGTCTCATTACTATTATTTTTTTGTTGGTTTCAGCTTAAAGGGTCTCAGGTTTAATTTCGGTTTCATTGGGACATTCACCTCGAACTATGGTCTTGGGTGTTGGGTCTCGGGACTCGGTCTGAAACGTGCCACATGCCACTTAAATCTATTAACGCCATGGTAAATGTTATTAGCTGTCCATTCGGTCGGGGGAATCGTTTTAATTAATAACTAATGCCGCCATCCAGCTACCACCACCACCACTACCTCCATCCTGTTTGCCTAGATGTCACTTTTTATTGACAGCCTCGACAAGGACATCACATCAGCATGCAACATGTGTCCAAGCTGGAATCGATGTGAGTGGTATTTGAGAGTGGGGGTGGCTGGGTGGCTGTTTACTGCTTGGCAGCACCACATTTCGTTATTTTAATTTAATAAAGCCCGCGACTTGACGCACGACATGGAGAAGGAGCAGCTGAAAGGAGGTCCTGGCACTGGTAGCACTTGTACTTGGCTTGTCTTGTGGTCGCTTGTAATTTTTTTCTTTCGTATTTCTCATAATGAAAAATTCAAATTCAATTTACTTGAGTGGTTTTCGAATCGCATTCCCCCGCATTCCCAGCACTCCGCTTCCCATCCCCGTACCCGTACATCATTCGGAATGCTACAGGAAATCTTTTTCTTTCTCTAATTGCAGGCAACGCCAGATGGGGACTGGGCCAGGCCCATGAGGGGCAGGACAACATATGCATGACTCAGGAATGTGTGAGAACAGGTACGCTACTCGGGTACTGTTGGACATGCTTCAAGGGGAACACCTGCAGCATTGTCTCTAGTCTTAGGTGGCAAGGGGGAAGTAGGAGAATGACAGTCCAAGTGCATGCCAAAAGACACGGAGGGTGATTGGATTGGAAAGACAGCGAAAATGGTGCCAGGGATTTGCACACCGAAATTCGCCGCAATTTATCAAAACATCAATTATTTAGTTGCCATTAAGATAGTTTAGTCCTCTTTTCCCAAGCATGGATTGTAACCGAACTAACGAGCGAACGAACGAACCCTTTGCCGATGTGGCGGTTGGGCGGAGCGGGCGGGAACGGCAGCCCATTAGTGTTCAATTTATATTCAAACATCTCCAACTCTTTTGGTTTTCAGTATCAAAATTGAATGGAGCCCGAATGGAGCTACTGCCATATTCATTGCCTATATCCATTCCAAGACAATTACCAAAGGGTGCACTCAGCAGAGCACAACGCCGTACCATTACCGGTGTCCAATTAGCGTTGCGGTTTTCCGAGCCTTTTTCTCATCATTGACGGTTCCACTTGTGTTAGCCTACTTTTTGGGGCAGACAGCGGAAGGACAGTGATTGGGGACAGACAGTGGGAAATCCTTCAGTTGGGATTTGAATGCAAAAACAATATGCATGTCGTGTGTGCAATTTTTTTTATCTTTCGGGTACGCCCAACCCAACTAATAATGTAAAATAAAAGAGCCACAAATGGAGAATTCAACTATTCTAAATGGAAATACATGCTGGCCATAAATCCATTGATTTGTCATCCTCTTTTCAAGGGCAAGAATAGTAGCCCAAGCCCTTGAAATGTGGCCCTAATCCCACTCACATGCCACGGGCAGCCCCCCCCCCCCCCCCTGCACTCTCAGTTTCAATCGCAACTATTGTCAGACGAAGAAACTTTTCCGTCTACGCGGGAAACTTTAGACCACAGCCACCGCAACGTAATGTAATTTGGGGGGGAAGGCCATTGAATAGCAAGGAGAAAAGGAGTAGCGTTGTGGGTGTGTGTGTGTGTGTGTGGATGAAGGGTTGGGGGACCTATCGCTCTTATCAAACAACTTTTTGGCGTATGATTTGCTGGCAAAGTTTTCGGCAAACACGGCTTGCTATCGGCACAGCGCGACAGGTGAATGAGATCAAGGTGAATTATGGCCCAAATGGGTTGTGGTGGGGGAAGGGGGGCGTGGGGAAACCCACAATTAAATGCCACAGCTGAACCGTTTCCCAAGATACGAGGTTGGTGTCTGACACGTTGATTTACCACCCATCCAATAGCCGCTTCCCTGCTCTCGGCCATGGACATGACGGCCGATCCCTGCGAGGACTTTTTCCAGTATGCATGCGGCACCTGGAACAAGGTGCATCCCATACCCGAAGATCGCAGCTCCATTAGCACATTTGAGGTGAGTGATGGATGAGAGAGGAACCCAACTGTGATCGGGAGTGCTACTTTTTCGATCCTCAACAGGTACTCTCCGACCAGCAGCAGGTGATCCTTCGGGGTGTGCTCGAGGAGCCAATCGACGAGCGCGACAACCAGGCCACCATCAAGGCCAAGACCTTCTTTAAGAGCTGCATGGACATACGTGAGTGTTCCCCCCCCCATAAAGGAAAAACAGTTACCAAATAAATATACAAATTTTGCTCCCGTCCACAGCTCAGATAAGAAAGATCGGCTCGGGACGGCTCAAGCAGGTGCTGAAGGCCCTCGGTGGCTGGCCGGTCATCGAGCGTAATTGGCAGCCACCGGCCGATCTTTCGGTGGAGAAACTGATGGGCCATCTGCGGCTGAACTACAGCGAACCGGTGCTGATCGAGCTGTATGTGGGGGCGGATGACAAGAACAGTTCGGTGAACATCCTGCAGATGGATCAGCTGCAGTATGCCCTGCCCTCGCGGGACTACTATCTGAAGGAGAGCAGTGCCAATGACCGGAAGGCCTATCATCGGTACATGACGCAGGTGTCGGTGCTGCTGGGCGCCAATCCGGCCACGGCCGCTGCCGAACTGGAGCAGGTGGTCCTGTTCGAGACGCAGCTGGTGAATGTCTCGCTGGCCGAGGCGGACAGGCATGACACGAGCGCCGTGTACCGAAAGATGTCGCTGCCGGAGCTGCAGCAACTGGTGCCGGAGGTCAAGTGGGAGGAGTATCTGCAGACGGCCCTGGGGCCGAGCATTCCCCTGCAGGCGGACGAGCCGCTGGTCACCTACGGCCTGCGCTATCTCACCGATATGGGCAAGATATTGAGGCGCACCGACCGTCGCGTCATCCACAACTATATGCTGTGGCGCCTGGTCATGTCGCTGATGACCCACATGATCGACGAGTATCAGCGGGAGCGGGTGGAATTCCGCAAGATCCTCATGGGCATTCAGTCGGAGCGGACGCGCTGGTCCCAGTGCGTCGAGTGGACCAACAAGAAGCTGGGCGTGGCCGTCGGTGCACTCTTTATACGCGACAACTTTAATCAGGAGAGCAAGGAGGTGGCCCTCGAGATGATACACACGATTCGGGCGGCATTCAATGAGCTGCTGGCCGAGAACGACTGGATGGACGACGAGACGCGGGCGGTGGCCAAGGAGAAGGCCGACTCTATGAACGAGAGGATTGGCTATCCCGAGGTGCTCACCAATGCCACCGAACTGGAGCAGGAGTATGTGAATGTGAGTGTTGAAGGCGTGCCAAAAAAGAACCGTATAACAGTTCCATTTCTTCTCCTCCTCCTCCTCGTCCTCCAGCTGACTGTTGTGCCGGACAATTTCATTGACAACGTGCTGAGCATCTTGCAGTGGGAGTCGGAGAAGGTGCTGCATCTGCTGCGCCAGCCGGTGGACAAAGAGAAGTGGACCACAGAGCCGGCGGTAGTGAATGCTTTCTACAATCCCAACAAGAACGATATAGGTGGGTGCTGTGCTCCTGTTTATCTCCCACCGATTCGCCACTATGGATATATGTTCCTTTCCTTCTTTAGTATTTCCTGCGGGCATTTTGCAGCCTTTGTTCTACAGCCAGCACTTTCCCAAGTCCCTCAACTATGGCGGCATTGGCGTGGTGATTGGGCACGAGATCACCCACGGATTCGATGACAAGGGGCGGCAGTTCGACAAGGAGGGCAACATGATGCAGTGGTGGAACAATGCCACCATCGAGGCATTCCGCGAGCGCACCCAGTGCGTCATTGATCAATATTCGCGCTACAAGATCAACGAGGTGGACATGTTCATGGACGGTCGGATGACGCAGGGCGAGAACATAGCCGACAACGGTGGGCTCAAGCAGGCCTTTAGGGTAGGTCTCCTCTCTCTCGCTCTCTCTCTCTCTCCAGAGATCTGCTCTGATCTGATGTTGTATTTTTCTACGTTGCAGGCCTACAAGAAATGGGAGAAGCTGCATGGTCGTGAGCTGCAGCTGCCCGGCCTCAATATGACCCACGATCAGCTATTCTTTCTCAACTATGCCCAGATCTGGTGCGGCTCAATGCGGCCGGAGGATGCACTGACCAAGATCCGCTCCTCGGTCCATTCGCCGGGCTTTGTACGTGTCCTGGGGCCGCTCTCGAATTCGCGCGACTTTGCACACGCCTACAACTGCCCCCTGGGGCGCAACATGAATCCCGAGGAGAAGTGCAGCGTCTGGTAGATACACTTGCACACAAGAACGGAACGTTGATGTTTGTGTGTGTGTGTGTTTTTTTTTTTTATATATTTATATCGCATACTAAATATAGTACGAGTAGTTTACGACACAACACCACGGAGGATGGACAACATCTGATTCGCATCTCTATTGTGTTTTAATTAATATTTATATTTTTTTGCTTTGTTTATCTCGATCTGTGCTCTTGTTGTACTTTTTTTTTTTTTTGTTTGTTTATTATAGCAGCTATTATGTAATGTAATGTAATGTAATGTATTGAGTAGTAACGATGATCCATGTATACCCTGCACATATCTAGTTGGGGGGTGCTATATGAGATTCATGCCACAGAGCCGCCCACAAGCCGCCCACTTGCCCACAACACACATCAAAACCGGACACCCACGCCCACGCCCACGACCACACACCAACACCAACACACCCACCCGAAGAGCGTCCGAAGAAAACGGATTATATTATATTCGTGAATAAAGAAAACAAAACAAAAAGTACGGAAATCACAAGGGATGATTTTCTGAATATTCCTACGAACTTCTTCCGAAGCTTACCCACGAATGCAAAAACAAAATAAATGTTGTGTGCATGACGAGGTACACTGCTGCTCAACTGATCAGTAATATGATTCGCTTGGCAAGTCCATTGGCATGGTCTTGGCGTTATTTAAACAGCAGTGCTGCCTATCAATGCCATATAATTCAACGAAACGATATTCTGATGCGTAGAACCCGCCGCCGTAATTTTCCATGATATGCCCATGCCAATGACTTGCTGAATGAATGGAATAATTCAGCCTATGGCAACGATACTCGTTTATGACTAATGTTATATGGGGGGGGGGGCTCTTTTCGATATGTTTTGAGCAGTTTATTCTGACAGCAATATCCATTTATCTATTCGTCACAGACTTACGGTACTAGGCATACATACATACATACATACATACATACATACCATATCTATGATAAATTATGATGGATGTATGTATGTATGTATTGGTATGTAGTATGTATGTATGTTACTATGTAAACAACATTTATTCTTATTTGAAGCTATAGTTTCTATACTTGGTATGTCTGTTGTGTATAGGATGTGTATAATTTCATTCTAAATCTATATAATATACATTTACAAATACATTTAGCATGTATGTGTGCCCAGGGCTAAACCCGAGGCTGAGAACCAAACTTATCATTGTCCGTTCGGATTGTATATATCGTCATATAATTATTATATATAGTATATATAGTATATATGGATTAATTTTCGTATTTATGTATGTATACTTCGTACATACAAAAAAAAACATCCGCCTAGCAAAACAAAGTCCATATAAAACGGTACATCAAATGCATATACATATACATATACACATACACATACATATAGATTGTATCTACTAAAACAGTTAACATCAAGAAGGAGATGGAGGAGGTTGCTCCTGATGCACCCTCCTCCTGGTAGCACTAGAGTTTTATCGGTTTCATCTGGAAGCTACATCAATACTGTCCTATAACTACACACATAATATTCTCGTTCCACTCGTACACATACATATATTCCAATACCTTCAGCCTGGATTTGGAATTATCACACATGCTTATTCTCTAACTGCATAGCGATGCTTTCTTTAGGTACATGGCGCTCACCCAGGCGCCGGAATGCCCGCTAGGTGCGCAATGATGACCTCGAGCCCGTGCCTGAATTGCTGCGACGACCAGCACGCGACCAGCTCTGCTCCTCGGCATTGGCAAAGATCAGATAGATAAAGTTGCCGCCAATATTGAGGGCCGCGGCCAGCCAGAAGACAATGTGCCACTGGGTGAGGGTCTCGCGGTGATTGATGATCAGCCCGATAACATAGGGAGCCAGGAAGCCGCAGATGTTTGCCGCCGAATTGGTGATGCCGTACATGGTGCCCGCGTAGCGTGGACTCAATGCAATGTGGTTCATCTGATTGCCGGCGTAGACGGCGCCGCCGAAGGAGCCGACGCCCGCCAGCATGAAGGTGACCCATACCCAGTCGCAGCCCACGTAAATGATGCCGATCAGGCCCAGCGAGGGCACCACGGAGGCCACCGTGTTCCACAGCTTGTACGAGTTGATCAGCGAAATGTAGCGCCTGGACAGCATCCAGTCGGCCAGGGCGGAGCAGGCGATGCCCACAAACCATGCGGTGAGGTAGGGCACAGCGTTGAGCAGGGCATTCGACTGGATGTCGAAGTGCAGGATGTTGCTCATGTAGGTGGGCAGCTCCGTCAGCTGCGTGTAGAAGGCCCAGCCCTGTCCGCACTGCGTCAGCAGGATGGCCCACAGCGGCACCGAGGTGAGCAGCGATCGCCAGGGTATGTTGTCATCCTCTCCATGTCGTAGTCGAACGCTTTCCCCATCCTCTTCGCCGCCGCCGCCGCTCTCCTCCTCCTCCTCTTCCTCGTCATCCTGGCTGATCAGAGACTGAGTGCGAAGGCTCCTCTCGATGTATTCCCGCTCCTTGAGGGAGATGCGCGGATGAAGGCTGGGCCTGTCGTACACCAGATACATCCAGCAGCCAAACCACAGGATGCCCAGCAGCCCAAAGATGTAGAAGGCCGAGGGCCAGCCGCCCAGGAAGTCCAGCGAGCAGAGCCATCCGGCCAGGGGCATGGAGATCACGGTGCCGATGTTGGAGCCAGCATAGACAATTGCCGCGAATTTGTTGCGCTCCAACGGCGGTATCCAGTGGGCCAGCATCGCGTGCATAGCCGGATATGTGACGCCCTCGCCCATGCCCTCTAGTATGCGCACCAGGATAAGCAGCGGCAGGTCACAGCGCGCCGCCAGCGGCGTGAGGAGCGTGAAGATGGCCGTGACCAGCACGCCGTAGCCGTATATCAGTTTTCCGCCAATTAGCTCGGCCATGCGTCCGCCGGGAACTTGGGTGAGCACGTAGCCGTAGAAGAAGCTGCCCAGCACCAGGCCCTGGGTGGCCTCGTCCCAGACGAACTCGCCCTCGGGCATCCGGTGGCCGCTGTCGTTGCGCCCCGGCGCCGGCATGGGGCACGTGTCATCGTCCACCACAGACCCGTTGCTGTGAGGAATGGCCGTCTGGTTGACCATAGCCACAATGGCCACCGACAGGTTCACCCGCATGGCGTAGACCACGGCGAAGCCCAGGAATCCCATCAGGCCGAAAATGTGGCGTGTCTTCAGGCCGCAGCCGTCGCTGCCCTCGACTGTACGACGAATAGTTGTGGGGGGAGTGGAGGGGGGACATTGGTTAGAGAATTTTATCTAGTACCAGGCCTTATCTACTTACCCCCCGCTGCGGCCGCACCACCAACGCCACCAACGCCGCCCCTAATGAGCGGCCTGTCGCCAGCGCAGAACGCCTCCTGCTCGTCATCCGCATCATCATCGTCGTCATCATCGTCGAGTGAAGAGGAAGAGTGATGCCGCCTGTTGGCAGCATCATCCGCGTCCCCGTAGTAGCAGGAGGCGTCCCGCGTCTCGTCCGTCCACTTGTGCGGTGGCATCGTCGTGGCAAATTGTTGTCTTTCTCTCCGGGCTGCTGCTGAGCTGATGCTTCTACTGTTTATGCTCCCACTTCTTCTGCGGTTTTTGGCTGTCTGTCCCGTTGGTGTGATTGATGTTTCTGCTGCTTAGTTTTGATGCTTGTGCAATTGCCAGCTCATTTTCTCTTTCTTATTGTTTTATTTTTGCGGAAGAACGCGAATTGAATTAGTGGCGGAGCAGTGTGGAGTGGAGGCCAACAGCACTGAGAGCAAACAGAGACCTTCGCCAACAGCTGGAGCGGCAGCAACAGCAAAAGCAAAACCCAAACAAAAAGTGGCCACAAATGGTCGGAGCGAGCAATCGAAGCAGTCTCATCTAAGCACCATCAAGCAGTCGCTCGCCCGCCTCGCTCTCTCTTCTAATGCCACTCTCTCTCTAATTCGCTTCGACGCTCTCTCTCTCTCTCTCTCTCTCCTTTGCTGTGCTCTCTTTGAGAGCGTACGTTGTTACTCCGCGGGCAGCAGTGTGAAAGTAGAGCAGCAGCAGCAACAGCACTACGTCACCCAGAGGTGGTGTAAGAAAGGGCAAGAGAGAGAGAGGTTGCGAACGGCGCACTTTAAATTGTGTTGTAAAGTACAATATCTTTGTTTAGTTACAGTTTACGTACTTCCCACTCACTCACTCACTCACACACTCACGCACACCCTCGCACACACGTGCAATGCTGTGATGATATTTACTTGCACTGGAATATACAATAATTCGAATTGAAATATTTAATCAAAGATAGCCGAAACAAAGGGGAAATTTTTGAGCAAGTCAAACAGAGAGAATAATAACTCTCTGCTCTGCCTTCACGACAACCGAAAAACGGGGTAAGAAACGATTATGGTTTAGTGGTACATACATCATAAGCATGTACAGATGTAATGCACAAACTTGTGTACTACATGCACTGCTTTTCCTTGTTTTAAGCAGATTCTACGCATGCCCAAGGAATGGCCTGTTGCATGCCTCTTCCATGTAAGGCATCCCTGACCTGACGTACGATACTTGCCACAGATGGCAATGGTTCGGTTCGGTTCGATTCGGTCATGCAACGCGTGTATTGAACAATTATTGGTATAAAAAACAGTTACAAAAGGGGGTACATATGTATGGCATGATTGATCAAGCACCTTGTGGAATGGGAAGCGGCTCCTAGTCCGACTCCAGATCCAAATTAGTTGGCGAACATGGTGCCCACCGGGAAGACGACAATCCGGCGCTTTGAGTTCACCGTCAGCGTCTCGTAGTGATATCCCTTGACCAGGCAAACATCGTTTCGGTTGCCCTCGAACGCCGGTCGAATGGGGCTCAGGTCCGGATTGAAGCAGTTGATCGTGAAGGTGTCGACGGCCAGGTGACCGAGCACTTCGTAGGCACAAGCCAGCTTCTCGTTCCAAATGCTGACCCGAGCGTAGGGCACAGACTCCTTCAGATTCACCTGCGTGGCCTCGCGCGTAGTGCGGAAGGTTTGCAGGCTAATGGCGCCAGTAGGGCCCGGCTGCCCCAGATAGCTGCTCACAAAGTCAGACACCAGCAGGGGCGATGCATTGGCTGGGACATCTCCCTCAGCTTTTATCACATTGGCCTTGAGCAGCTCGATCTGGGCCAGGGTGCGCACGTAGCTGGGATGGCTGGCCACCTGTGGCTCCAGTCGCTTGAGGTTCTGTGCCACCAGGCCCACAAACTGATCCCGCACGCTCTCCTGCAGCAGCACAGTGGCCACGGCTCCCTCTGCGAACGGGTTTTGCAGCGAGTCGAGCAGGTGCTGACGGGCCGAGTGCAGATCGCCGTCCTCGAACACAATCATCAGCTGGGGGGACCGCCACGCAGCAGCCACGCTTCCATCTTGAATCCCCGAAATCTTCAATTTAAAAGGTTGAGTGTCAAGGTTATGTCCGGTCTACGGAAGGGGGGCGTGTGCTCGAATTACCTTCACCGCGGGCTCTGGCGTCTGCTGCAGCTTGTTGACCATGTCGCTGGTGATCGCTGGCTGGAGTGGACTGAGTAATTTCTTCACCGGCACGGACTTGTTGGCCATTCCTTTCTTTGTTTCCCGATTTTCACTAAGAAATTGAAACCGAATCAAGGCGTCGTCTGATCGCGTTATCAGCAGCTCGCACACACATGCACGCACACACGCAGAGAACATAAACACATGCACGCACTCAGCTGGAGCGGCCCCACGCGAAGGGCGGTACGGTGAATACCCCCAACGCTGGCAACATAGTCACAAAATTTATCAGAAACTCAAATGAAAGCAACAATATGTTTCAATTTGCGGTTTTGAAGACAAAACAAACATTTGAATTTCCTGCAGC
This sequence comes from Drosophila subsilvestris, assembly GCA_035043285.1. Lineage (NCBI taxonomy): Eukaryota > Metazoa > Arthropoda > Insecta > Diptera > Drosophilidae > Drosophila > Drosophila subsilvestris. The sequence continues at coordinate 5,958,978 of JAWNNB010000133.1, read as the reverse complement.
ACATTCTACACCCGTTTTGCAGCACTTTTCAATGTCTTCCAGTGTGCAGCAGGTGTCGTCGTACACTCTATTTCTTGTGAATAACAATATGTAATGTCAAATAATGTGCATCTGCATATAAAACATAAACAATAAGCATCTCTAAGAAAAGGCGTAGCTCATTTAAAAAGCTCTACTACACATGTCTGAAAATCACGCAAAAATCTACTGAAATATATACCAAGCGCAAGCGTTTGGCAACACTTTGCTTGAGTCATTTTGAAAATCCCACCAGAAAACAGATACCAACAGCATTGCGCAGCACTGGGCAGAATTACGCCACCAACGTTGACGTTGGCGTCGCTGTCGACGCAGGTTGGCTGACTCATGGTATAATTATGGAAGGAAAGGAAGGTGTCTCTGCGAGCGGTCTCTAAACTTAGTTAAAAAATTCGAGAACGAAAAAATATGAGAGATTTCTTATTTTTCAAAACGGTTGGAATTTGTAATTAGAAAACTTTTTTTGCCTGATCAATTCAATTATGTTTATAAAATGAGGCTATTCTCTGCGCCGTCCCTACCTAATGTTGTTATACCATGGGGGGGAAACCGTAGGCCGCTGCTGGGGACCGTTCGGGCGTCTGGCTCTGCCCCATGTACAGTCCAAGTTAGATTTAAATTGAAACCGTTCGTGCTCTGTTCGTCGCCTCCCGCTTTCCGCTGCAGAATATACTTATAAATCCAAATATTTTTTTTATATCCATAAATCCACCTACATTTCTGTGTACCTGTCTGTGTGTGTGCGTAGGTGTTACGGTTGTCCGTGTGATACTGCTCCCTGCCCCCGCAATAAAAGTAATTCCCACCTGCCCCCTCCGTGGAAGCAAGGAAGACCAACAAGTGCTCACACTCATACAGACAAGTGCATCAGTGTTCCACTTGCATTGCCCGGAGAGGACAGTGCGTTCAACCAATTGAAAGTGATTGAAAGCGACAAGTGAAAATAGATCTGACAAAAGCGGCAGCAGCAGCGGTAGAACAGTAAAAAGTGACAGGGACAGCAACGGGGAGACAAAATAGAACAGTTTTAGCAATTTTTTTTTTGCACAAAAATAACAAACAGCTGTTTGCGCGACTGCGAGAAAGCAGCAGAGTGTGTGTGTGTGAGTGCGTGTTGTTGTTGTTTAGAAGCGTAACAGGTCCGCCTGCGTGGGAGAGCCAAAAGAGAGCGAGAGAGAAGAGTCGACTCGTGTGCACAGCTGCATCTCTGTCCACAGCATCAGAATGACCGACCTAAACGAATTGCTGGGATCGCCGTTTGTGCGCGTCAAGGTAAAGCAGTACACCACCAAGCCACGCCACGCCACCCCCCACAAAGCCAGTCAACGACACTTGTTGGGCTGCCCTGCACTGCTTTGGAGACCGTCTTGGCTGGACCCCGCCCCACTTGCAACGGCTGATTAGCACCGTCCAACGTGAACAATCCAACCGCAGGCACAGGGGCAGCCTGACGCATACAATATCTTCGAAAGCGACTCGAGTGTCTGCGTCTCAATTTGCAACTATCCAGAGGCTTGGGCAATGCCGCTGCCGCGACTTCGTGGGGCTTCAATTGACACTCCACGCGTCTGGGGCTTGATCCGCTTACACTAACTCTATTTGCCTCTTTGTTTCCCCCTTGCAGTTGGTGGCGTTTGTGCATTTCTTCTTCATATCGAATGCCATGCTGGGCAGCTGGGGGCATGGAGCCTATGAGTTCTACAATTTTCTGTTCATCATTTCCATGTTCTGGTCGATCCACAGCAAGGACTCAATTGAAGCAGTGCAAACGGTAAGTGAAACGGTTAGGCATTCAAAATGCTAACTCCAACGGTTAGCTGTTGTGAGTCTCAGGAGTAACTGATTGGATAAGGAGGCAAACCCTAAAGCGTAAAATTGTAAATGAGTCTATTAAATCAGTTGAACCTACCATTGGCCTCAGAAGATTACTCCATTCGGTGACACATTCACTCACTCACACAGTGAGTGCAGCAGCTGATAAGAACGTACACAAATATGTACATTCATATGTGAATGCTTTGCATCATCCCACAATTCAAATAAAATGTTGAATTTCTCTCACGGCTTTACGGCTTTAATCAAAATTAAATTCCGCACGAGTCACATTGATATACGTATAGCCACCAAATTGCCAAACCGGTTTGACGAAACTCTGCCAATTCTGAAATTAACATACAAATAGTATAAATAATAAAAATACCGAATGTTCTCATTGGATAAATAGTTGGAGAGCATCTTAGCAGAAGCAGTGACTGAGCTGCAGCCAGCAGATGTTTCACAAGAGAGTAGTTTTTGGCGCTCAGGTGGAATCAAAGCAGTGGCGTGACTTTCGTTGCTTGAGGGGCGAGGAAATCAGTACAACCAAAGCAGTGAAGCAGACGCAAGCCAATTTTAGAAGGGTAAAATATTAATCACGGAAAGAATAGAAACCCCTTAAAGATTATAAGAACTTTGGTTAAATCATGGCAAAGCATATGAAGAGACTGCAGCAGAGTTGCACAGCAACAAATGCTGCCTTAGAGGCGCCCCCACCCCCATAAGGCGACGCAGATACCACTCCATACAGACTCCGGCCCGCATCTTTCCCTGTTTACATGCACCCTGACATTGCCCTGATTAGATAGTGAGAATGGGGCTATTCGTTTATTTTCGAAGCTTGTTCTTAATGAGATATACAAGTGGGATTGTGTTAGCGCCTAAAAGAGAAAACGTTGAAGCAAAGCTGCTCAAGGCAAAGAGTGTTCCCAGTTTTGGGCTATGTCCAATCAATTTGTTCGCTTATGGTTTAACAGGCACCCCATACCATACGCATGGCATACCAGCAAAAAAACAAATAAAACATAAACCCACGGGGGTACGTGGTGGTATGCAAATGGAAGCGGATTTGTGTAGTACATACATTTATGCATATGTATGTATGTGCGTGTGTGCGTGTGTGCATGTGTGTGTGTACCGTTATTAATAGATGGGTTGGCGGCAAGAAAAGTCACTACTAGCCAGAAAATGGTTCGGCACTCTCAACTTTGACCTAAGGCCAACAGAAAACGTAACCAGTTAACGCTAACTGACCAGCCACCCCATGTAGCCTCCCACCCCCACACACACACACACACACACACACACACACACACACACACACACACACACACACACACACACACACTATTTACACCCTCCAAAAACCCACGCCCACATTTACACGTTTTAGAGTCGCAGCACGCGACATGCCATTTTGGGTCAGAGGCTACCAAAAAAAAAAACAATATATATATATATATGGATGTAGTATCAGGAATTACAATTTCATTTCGGGGGCTTCGGTCGGTCAGTCACACGAACTCAGATTCAGCCAACACACCACTCCCCCCCCCCCCCACGATTCCTTTTGTTTGGCTCCTTGAAAGCCATTAGCAACGCCTTTTAATCAACTTAACTATGCAAAAGCCCAACGAGTCCCATCCGAAGCAAATATCCTTTTCTTTCTTTTGGTTTTTGTTTTCTAAGAAATGAAACTGTACAGAAAAATCAATTCATATAATTTATTTAATTCGATATATGTATGGGGGAATTGGGGTAACTCGACCACTGCCACATAACACACACACACACACACACACACAAACATACATATGTACATACGCTATCGAACCGATTCTCCAATTGATTGACAAATAAAAAGTTGATATATGTATATATATTATATATATATTATATACATACCAAGAAATGTAAATGATTGCAAAATGTGTCCATATGTTGATTGTTCAATAAGGTTAGTTCTGTGTATGGAAAATATAAATTAAAAAAAAGGAGCATTTCCATCAAGATGAATGCATGACTAAAATTCATTCAATAAAGCTGAAACAAAACCATTTCCCAAATGCATTTAAATAGGAAGATTGGGAATGATTTCTTGGGTAGAATAAAGTTAAGGTATATTGATTTTATAACTTAGTTTCTCCCTGACTCTCGTTAGCTCAGGCCTTAGGGTTCAGGCAGCAAATCAATGTAACACCTACATAGCTCATAGCTTTTTTTGAATAATAATTATTGCTTAATACCCGCGACAAGAGATCATTTAATGCAGGTGAACGCACACAATATTTCTTAGAAATTTACCCTGTCGTTGGACAACATATTCGAACTAAAATTTTACAATTTATTCTGCAATTTTTCAAATATTTAATACATTTTTTAAATTTCAATCATAAGCTCACAAATTTATATGCTAACTGAGTACGGGTATAAAAGTAGAGTCGCGACTAGAAGCGACTCACGTTCCTTCTCGTTTCATCTGATTTTTATGCATATCAAAATGTAATGTAACTGCCACCTTTATCTGGAAAATCGACATAAGTTTTACGCATAAATTTGGTAGCCGAAAGTAGACTATGCTAATTCAGCTAAATAGGTATATTACATACATACATACATACATACGCATGTATATGATAAAATGTCGCCTAAGAAAGCCTAAAAAAGATCAGCTAAAAAAACGGATAAAAACGATATTTAAAATAAAGCCCAAAGAAAACTTTTGGAGTAGATGAAAATTTACTTTATCATGTCATATGCCATGTCATTGTCATGTAGTTGACTGTTTGTTGACTCTACACTGTAGAGGGTACACAGTTACATATGTATGTACCATGTAGTATTTTGTTATGAATATACATACATACATACATATGTACATACGAAATAAAAACACGTAAGAAAGCGTATCCGAAGTCCTAAATAGGCTTAAAGATCGGCGCAATGCTACCAATAAATCGAACAATTTCAAAAAAGATTCTGTTACCCATCCTGTGGGGGCTTTGCATTGCTATCCAGTCACTTGCCAGTCATGTCAGGATAGACCCCCCCCCCCCCCCCCCCCACCCATCCAGCCATCCGTCTCCCCACATACTCATGCCTTACCATTTCGTTCTACGTATCTTTGCAGGCGCTCGTCATCGATGCTTCTAGCATATTCTTTGATCTAGTCAGCATTATCGTTTATTTCCATTACATGAGTAAGTAGAGAGGCTGTGCCAGCTGCATCCGTTCACACCCGCCACCGCCACCCCCACTGAAGGAGCCGCAAACCCTTTGTGAATGTATGTACTATGTATTTTGCATATTTTTTTTTGTTCCATTTCAGATGGTTGGGCCATTGCTTTTAGCATCATCAACCTGATCCTGCGGCCCGTGAGCGTGGCCCTGCTCTATCGCGAGTTCAATACGCGCGGCGGCAGCCTGCAGACGGGCTCGGTCTTCCCCACTAGCCAGCAGCGCAGCTATCAGGACATTGATCGTCCCACGCAGCCGACTCCAACCAATTCGCAGCCGGGTCCCAATGTGGCTAGCATTTTCTAGATCAAAGAGCCAACCCAGTCATTCAGTCATCCCCCCCGCTAGCCCAAAAACAAAGCAAACAAAAACATTTTGAAGAAGGACAACGAAGGGAACGGAATGCAGTCCACCACCCCCCCCAACCCCCAGAAGAGAATGAGAACATTTTTGATATATACTAAATAAATAAATTTTTTTGTCATTGTTGTTGCAATTAGGTTTAAGCAACCTTAAGCATTGTAGTTAAACGTGGAACACAGAACACCGAACACAACAGGGAGAGGAGAGGAGAGCGAGCACTTGATCCAAAATCTCGATCTGTGTCTCCTTCAGTCTGTTTTGTTTTGGTTTTGTTCTGTATTGTATTTTTTTTGTTTGTTTTTGTGTTAATTAATGATTAACGAATAAAGACAACTAATCAGATAAATCAGATAATATATGTGGTAGCACTTTGATTTGGAGACCCAGACACATTGATCACAAATTGGTTTGTGGCCAAAAAAAAACATATAAATATATTATTTTATTATTATTATTATTATTACAATTATTATTATTATTATTTGATAATGATTTGCAACTCTACTTATATTTATGTGTAATCTGTAATAACAATAATAAAAGTGGGCCTCATCGTTTGCCAATTAACAAATAAATATATTCCGTCTCTGCCATCCTGTACAGTGCACCCACCCCCCATCCCAATGCCCCACCCACTTATGTATGTAATGTATAAAAAAACCCCTTTACGCTGCGCCTAGAAACCCTCCTTGGCCTTACGGAACTTGTACTGATTGCTGCGCCCATCCAGACAGGGCACCTGCACCAGATTAAAATAAATGGAGCCCATCAGCTGGCTGGCCGAGGTGTTGGTCTTCTTCAGGCAGCTGAACAGCATATCATCGCAGATGCAGTGCGACCTGTGGCTCAGATCAGAGAAGGATTGTCAATGTCATTTGAATTAGAACGGGCATCAAAGAACTCACTTGGTGTAGATGGAGTCATTCATCAGGTCGTACTTGGGCTGGTAGGCACGGATCTTCACCGGGCAGAGATCGTGCTGGCGACAGCAACGATCCATGGCCATTTCGCTGCCCAGATCGCTGTACGTTTCCGCAATGTCACCAGTGCCGCACCACTTGGTGCCTGGAAATCGTGCGCTCAGTTTAGTGATCCTACTGCTTGGATCCTGGTATAATCTCTCACCTGGTATAATGCCGCTGAGCAGGGAAAAGGGACTGCGCGGAAAGATGTTGGTGGCCAGCTTGAGGCCATCGTTGCCACTGGCTAAGGCTGTATCACCGCTGGCACCACCACCACCGCCACCGCCGCCGCCACCGCCGCTGCTCCTTTCATCGCCACCCTCCGATTTGACTTTGTGACGCGAAGCGTAGCTCAGCTTGTCCACGTGCTCGCATTGGTCCATCAGCTTGAGCATCTCATCGAACTTGATCTCCAGCGGACGATTGTAGTGGGAGAGTCCATCCAGCAGCATCTTTCCCTCCTTGTCGTTGCTGGCAGAGCAGAGCAAAAATAATGGTAAGAGATTCGAATCGCTAGAAATGCATTCTCGACTTTCATTCACTTCAGTCAAAGCAAGTTTCGGATCTATTTCAAAGTTATCATCCACTTAAAAGGTGGGCACTCCCCTGGCAGCGCAGCATGCAGAGCCGCCTAATCGAAATCAAATTAGTGATAAACGGAGCTCAAAGCATTCCATAAACAAAGCGCAAGATGGACCTGTCGATACTTCGTTGTATCTTCTGAGTATCCGCAAGTATCTGCCAATACTTAATCTCATATCTAATTAATAGATCAAAGAGGAAAGCAAACCTATTTAAATTTTGATTCTTGTCTAATGTTTTGTGTCTGTTTTTGTTTTTGTTTTCCCTGTCTGTTGTCTGCTTCCGCAAAACCTTGATAGCTACCCAAACAAATTGATATTATATATCCATCCATATATATATATATGTATATTAATAGATACGTTGATACGTGTCATTGATTTGCATTGCATACTCACTAGATTTCGATCAGTTCGCAGCCCAACAGTAGCTTCTGTGGCCCCAGCTCCGTAACGGCTATGGTCAGATCGTGATAGTATATCATAATGAGCGAGTCATTGCTCAGCCGCTTCCCGCTGTCAAGCCAACGAGAGAGATATATATATAGAGAGAGAGAGAGAGAGAGAGAGAGAGAGCGAGAGAGTAGTGTGAGTGAGTGAGAGCTTTTGAGTCATTTATGGGCACATGGCCAGGCAGCACATTGGGATGGCTTGGGATCTACGTGACGTCCATGGCAATGGCTGCAGGTGAAATCCTCGACTGCCGACTGCCGTAACGCCAGATGCCTACTAATTGCAGAGAGGGGGCGAGAGAGAGAGGGAGAGAGAGATCCATCCCTCTGGTCCATTCAGCCATGGATCTCACCTGTATGTCTTCATTTGTCGCACGCTCCGCTGCTCGAGAATTTGCTGGGTGAACGATTGAAACGATGGAAAGCCCTGCAGTCCTTGGGGCAGGCTAAACGACAGCGTTGGCTTTGCCGACGATGACGTTAGATAGCCGAGCAGGGCGCAGAGCAGCATCGATGCCAGCAGCTGGAGTCGCCGACGCAGCCACAGATTGTAGGGCATCCCGAAGCGAAGCTCAACGAACGTGGATGTGTGTGGAAGGTGGAGAAGCAACTGGTTCGTTCACGTGGGCCAGACCCAAAGTCACATCACAGTCTGGTCTGCTTTGGTCTGGACTGAGCCGCTCCAACGCTGGAAATTGTACGACGCTGGCCGGTGGACGTTGTGTACGTTGTGTACGTTGTGTACGTTGTGGACGTTGTGGGTGTAGCTTCGCCTTCCCGGCGGAACCGAAACCTGCGGTTGGTTCCAATATATATTGTTATTCTTTAATTAAATCAGCTGTTGGGATTTCAGCTCGGTTTGCGTGTTGTTGCCGTTCGGGCTAAGGATTGCATTGGAATGTGTATTTTGGCTTTTGGATTGCTAGCTGGCGTTGGCGCTGAGCTTCTGTCGGTCACTTGTCTGCGTGTTTCAACGTATGGGGCGTGAATTATTTAGCCTCACATTCGTATCCAGTTGAGGGGCTCGTGCCCCACCAGCTGGCGGCTTTCCCAAATGTTAAAGCCATACCGCCCAACCTTTTTTATTCGGTTCCAATTTTGCTTTGCCGGCAGGTGCTAAAACTTGCAACCACCACTCACCACTCGACCCCGTTCCCATCCTCCCTGCTGGGTGAGGGAGTGGTGGACAATTGTCATGGCCTTTAACAATGGCCAGACACGACATTGCACATCTGTCATTCATTGCATCAGTGGCCAAGCCCCCCCCCCCCCCCCCCCCCAGTCTGACGGAGAACCGCGAGCCACGCCCAGCCATCATTCGGCTCCATTCATCACATTACGTATACGCACAGTGACCCGGGCCCAAAACAATGGAGAAAGACAAAGCGAAGAATATACCAGCAGCAATAGCACAACATTATCCCATTACGTATACAACGTATGGCCAATTGTGGGGTAACATTGTTGCGTAGCCCCCACAAAGATCTGCGGGTTAGGGGCTGACGATATGGGCTCATGGGAATGGGAATGGGAATGGGATCGCCAGACTATCGCAGATATTGCAATTTGGATGCGCTGTTGGAACGACTTCCTAGGCTAAATATCCAAACTGCTTTCTGCATTGAATCGACTATATAAAGCCCGTGTCCGAGCGTATTTTTATACCCGTACTCAAAAAGAGTTAAGGGGTATACTGTATTTGGTAAAGTCGATGTGTGTAACACAGAGAAGGAAAATTTTCCGACCCCATAAAGTATATATTCTTGATCAGCATCAATAGCCGAGTCTCTGTCTGTCTGTCTGTCTGTCCGTCTGTCCGTCTGTCCGTCTGTCCGTCTGTCCGTCTGTCCGTCTTGATGAGCGCCTCGTTCTCAGAGACTATAGAAGCTAGAGCAACGAAATTTTTTTTCCAGACTCTTGTGATATCACACTGTTACAAGTGTATTTCAAAATTTCGCCCCGCCCCCTTCCGCCTTCACAAAGGACGAAAATCTGTGGCATCCACAATTTTGAAGATACGAAAAAACTAAAAACGCAGTATCGTACAGAATGACCATATCTATCAGATTGCCGAATCTGAACCAGATCGGATCATTATTATAGCCAGAATAAAGAAATTAATTTTCAGTTGCTTCCCCACCTCCTCTGGCGCTGCTGACGCTATTCATTCTCTGTCTCGCTCGCACACACTCTGCCCTGTGCAATGCGCGAGCAACCCCTAGCGGAGGAGATGTAGAATCTAAATGGTATATGTAGAATATTTGTTCTAGATGTATTATCTACATTTTACATGTAGATGTAGTTAACAAATGTAGCAAAAATGTAAAATGTAAAATTTAAAATTTTTTTTAAATTTCAATCATAAGCTCATAAATTTATATACTGACTGAGTACGGGTATAAAAGTAGAGTCGCGTCCAGAAGCGACTCACACGTTCCTTCTCGTTTTTTCTACATTTTCAAACGTTCTAAATGCAAATTTTTGTATATTTTTTATTCGTGGCTAAGCTCGAAACTCATTTGAACGGGTCATTAAATTGTTCTTTGATTACGAATTATACGTTATTATTATTATTGTATTTGACTTGTTTAAACAAATTTTTTTAATTTTTTATTTTTTATTTGATTATTTTTAATTATTTTTAATTTTAAAGTGTTTTATGTTTAGATAAATATGAGCCTTTTAAACAAAAATTTTTGAATCCATTTATGTTTAAAGTAAAATTAATTCTTTTTTATATTTAATTGAAATATGTATGAACTGAGTGTACCATAATAAAAGCCCTTAAAAAAGAATATTTATAAAATGGTCAGTGAGTGTGCTATATGCTGTACAAAAGCACAAAATTTTCAGTTGTTTGCTCATCGATCTGTCGCTCAGTTACGATCGAAGGGGTTGCGTGGGCCTCGACCTGTTTGGGGGTACCCATTTGCTGACCCCTGCTGACTTTTACCTCTTCAATATGCACAGAATTTTCCCTATTCTTTTTAAGCTAACTTACATCATTGACCCGTGGCCTTTCTCAAGTCCTTGACCTTAGCCGTGGCCTCGCACCCACCAGGGGGCGTTCAATACTAAATGGCGATGGCAGCAAAAAGCAAAAAGCTACAAAAAAGCAAAACCATCCACCCCCCCACCCTGCTGTAGTCGACACTCTCTTTTGGCCATATCGCCAACGATTGGAGCACACGCACCCAACATGCTTCCACACGCCCCTACCCTGCCTCCCTACCTTCTACCTTTCGCTACCCTTAACTTGTGATGCCCATTGAGTGATTATTATTATTGTTGTTGTTGTTAGTTTCTTGGCGACGACACATTTGTTGTTTTGCCCTCAAACAATAACAGCAACGAAAAACAGCTAAAATATAGCACGAAATTTTACGCAAGCTGGTCAAGAAGTGGCCAGGGGGGGGGGGGGAGTGCAGAGAGTGACTGAAGCACGGGGCAGTAGCCCTCGGTAGCTGCGAGGTGAGCAAAGTGAAAGTGTTTTCATTGTTTGGGGGCTTTGCCTCTCTCTCTCTCTCTCTCTCTGTCCTCTACTCTGCTCACCCCACCAGTTTGTTTGCCGATTTCGTTTGCGATTTCAATGGGAACTATGGCCGACGAGCATGCAATCCAAATCCAAATCCAAGCCGATGACGAAGATGTCCAAAATGTGTGGCGTGTTTTGCAATGGGCCTTGTGACTCCGCAGACTCCGCAGACTGCGCAGACCACACAACCGCAATGGCTATAACTTAACCACAGATCAAGATACCACATATGTACATACATACATATGTATGTATGTATGTACGTGTGTATGTATGGGCATGTATCTACCTGTATGTACCTGTAAGCTCAAGCTTCAGTTATAGCCACAAAGGCGTTTGGGTACATGTGCACTTACAGCTGTATGTGTGTCAAGTGGACCCCCAAGTCAGTTGATTCAATGTTAAACATAAATGCAAATAGCCAACCATGTGCCAGGCCGTAACGAATATCTGCATCTAAAACATATACATATATTTGTGCTGAGCCAAGCTGAGCGTTGAGTCAGCGGATTTGGTTTTGAAACGATTGAACTTTGGCTTGGAACTTTTTGGGGATAATAAACTAAAAACTGAGCCAAGATTTTCCGAGTGTGTATGAGGATTTGGCTGTTTTTTCTGCTTTGATGGAACTTCATAGAGTGCCCAGCTATGCTTGGGTAATTTCTCCTTATAAATCTGAGTAAAATCTGTTTAATTTCTGCAGCCATCTTTCAGCCGAAAAACTCATCTTAGCCCCACTCAACCCAGCCAAAAATCTGTCAACTCACTGAGAACCAAGCTGAAGCTCTGCTCACAGCATGAGTATTCCAATAAGCCACAGCAGATCTACAACGGAAATAACAAAAAGAAAAAAAAACATAAGAAAAAAAAAAATAACTACGAAAAAAAGGTAAAAAAAAAAAAGAAAAAGAAAAAAAAGATTGCTCTCGAAATTTCTAGCAGTTTTCATCACTGATAGCGTCTAATGGGTAGAGATGGGGGTGATGGGAGGGGGGCTCTCAGAGCGATGCTGTCGCGCAAAGACACAAAGATAATTATAATGGAAAGCGTTGGCTGGCTGTTGGATTCACAATGGATCTTTGAACTGAATCTGCGAGAGGCAAGAGATCTCGCCCTGCCATGGAGATCATCTTTTAATGGGGCTCGCAAGCCACCACGAGATCTATGGTTAAGTGCTCAATTTCCGGGGCTGGGCATGGGCTTGGCTCCACTAAAAAAAAAACTAAAAAAAAAAACCAAACGAAACTTGGCTAACTTGAACTTGCTCCGAACTTCACTCCCCCCGCCCCCCACAAACCCTCTGTGGTGTCTCCGTAGAGAGTTTTAGTCGAGTTTAAGAGTGCAAAACAAAATAGCAAACAAACAAAAGAAGAGAAGAAACAAACCACGAGCCAAACGACCATCAACATCTGAGGGGGGGGGGGGGGGGGGGGGGGGTGCCTTGGCATAGGTCAGTGAAGCGTACCAGCGGCATATCTCCCTACCCCCCCCCCCCCCCTCCACCCCTTCTGACCAGATCTGGCCACTGTCATCATGAAGGTGTAGTGAAAGGGAGGGCGGACGAACGGACGGGGGTGTGGCTGCAGATGAACCGCATAGCAGCAGCAGCAGCAGCAGCAGCAGCAGCAGAAAGAGCAGCAACAACAGTTTTCATCCAAGCAATGCTTTGGATCGGCATTAACTTTCACATTGGGCACCTAATTGTGGGCTTAATCTTGGTTAATTTGCTCCAGTTTTGATTTCCATTTGTAGCACACGCGAGAGAGCCCAAGCCAAGCCAAAGCAGAAGCCAAGCCAAGACAAGATGCGATCCAAGCCGAACCGCACCGCCCGCACCGCACCGCCCCGAAGAAGATCTTCTTTGGCACATTGAAGATTTTCTACTGCTTCGACAGATGAGAATTGCGGCCTGTTGGCATGATGGAATGATGATGCGGCCATGTGGATACTTGGGGCACTCTACACGACAACATTATGCAATCTGGCGATGATTGGAGTTGGAGTTGGGGTTGAGGTTGGGGTAGGGGATTCGTGGGTAGATCTAGTCGCACTTCACAACTATCTGCTAATCAGGCAGCGGGCAGCAGCCAGCAACCAGCAACCAGCCGCCAGGTTGCGACAGCTTCATCTTAAAACCCAACTAGCACTGGCACTCACACACCGCCCCACACCTCTCCGTTCATGTTCAGCCATAAAAGGCGGCACAGAGCCAACGGGCCAACCACTCTAGGAATGGTAATGGGAATGGGAATCGGAATGGGATCTTCTCTCCCAATTGGTTGCGCACTTTTGAACTTGCGCGCCACTTTAATGGGCCATCAATCCGCACAGCACAGCCACAGCACAGCCACAGCACAGCACCTCACCGCACCAGCCACTAAAATCCACAATTTATACACAGCACTCAGAACTATTCGCAAATCACAAATTTATGTATAATTATCGGGCGGCCGAAACTCGTTTCGGTTTTGCTGGACAGTTTCACTTTTCATCGGGTACGAAAAAACAAAACAAGAAAAAAACAAGAAACCAAAAACTAACCAACAAAAAAAAATAGACGCTTTTTTTTTTTTGCCCACCAATTCAGAGTCCGGCGCGCATGCGCAAGTGGCTTTGGCAATCGAAATCGCAATCGCTGGTTGCAATAACGGTAATGGGAGCCGGAACAACTATCGAAAACGCAAAACCGTTCGCTGCCGCGCAAAGTCAGCAACTGATCGATCAAGAGACACCAAAGCCAAGCGAGCCAGCGCCAGCGCCAACAGTGGAGCTAACCCAGACAGAGCCGGAGCAGCAAAGCAAGCGGCCAGGCCAAGGTACATTTAATGGAAGGTATAAACTTCGTTATGCGTAATATGTAGATACACGTGTCGCGCGTCATGCGACAGTGCCTCTCGGTCGGTTAGGCATTTTGCCCAGGGGATTATTGGCGCCGAGCTCGTTTTGCTGAACAACTCTGTGCATACCTCACATTGAATACACCTTGAGCGACGACGCGAGTGTTGGGCTCCGAAAACATCAACAACAACGAAACGACGAAGCGTCGGCGGCAACGAAAATGTGTCAAAAGCAAAAGCTGCGATACAACAGCAAAAACACAAAAAATACAAAAAAATACACTGCCAAAACGAGGCGTCTGTGGATGTTACACGATACGCTTTCTAGCGACGGTTTTTTTTTGAATAAAAAACCGATGGCATTCCGAAAATCAATTCACCAATGCAAACACGATCAAATAAAACATTCCAATTAAATGCTGGATACAAATGTAATAGAAGAAGAGTATGGAATAGTGTCGGTGGAGGCCCGAATCATTGGTGGAAACACGAATCAGCAACCAGCAGACACAAAGCAGTTGATGCCTTGTTTACGAAGAGCGCTCACATGTTAGCGTAAGTGAGTGCACGTAAGCAGGGGAGCCGAGACATGGTAACAAGTCTCAGGATACCCTCTACTAGTGCACGCAACTTGGCATAAAATCTCACAAATCTTACAACAATTAGAACATTTTCAGCAATTTGTGCGAATAATCCAAGCGATATTGTTTTCTTTTACCAGCTAAACCACTGCTTACCACTGCTTAGCTCTCAGCAAAATAATGAAGGATGGGTAGGAACAGTTTACATATTTCAACTAATGGGTATCATGGGTATGAAGCAGTAACTGCAACTGCATCTTTTGGCAGCTTCACACAGCACACACACACACAGCGTGTGACTGCTTGCATTGTGTGCAAGAGAGTAGGCGATGCCGCTGACCCATTTACGGGAACGTCGCGCGCAACTCTCTGCGCTGCGCGCTGCGCCAAATGCTGATCATCGCGCTGCCGGAGTTTCCCATCCAAATGCTATGGCGAGAGGGGGGGGGGGAGGCCATTAATTGTCGTCGGTGAAGTGCCAAAGTGAAAACAAACCCAAACAACTTTTAAAATGTCGCTGCAAGCAGGCACAGCGCGCGCGTACCGAAGAAAAGTGACAGTGGGGTAAGCAATTAAAACGCGGTTTTACCTGCAGAAAGCGACCCACAAAAGGGGCAACCCAACACAGACAGACAACGATCAAAGGGTTATTGGGTGTTTGGCAAGGCACTTTCCACGTGTGTGGGGGGGCTGCCTCATTCCCACACAATTTCTCTAAAATTTCAATAGATTTTAACATACAAACATGAGAATGAACATTACGTAGCGGTATTTCCAAGAAAACGAGAGTAACCGATTTGATTTGTTTTTGTTTTTTTTTTTGTATTTATTTTGAGATTTACGACGTTGCTCTTAAGCTACTGCTAAGTAATGCCAAAAATTGCTTGCAACTGCAATGTTCATAAGTATACGTGTATTGGTTTCAATTGTATATGAAATTTACTCATAAATGTTTGTAGCTGTCACTGGTGGCTTGGCTTGGCTTCTTGCCGCTACCACATATGCATACGACATATGTATGTATGTACGTATGCACATATGTACATACGGGTATGACCATCGGCTCCCGTCCTCTTCGTTGTTTGCCACGTGGTATATGTATACGTGGATGAGGATAGGTGGTGTGGCTGTGGTTGCCCACTACTTAGCTGCTGCGTCAAATACTTGTTGCATGGGTGCACGCACGCATCAGCTACCATCGGTATGAAATATTAATCATAGTGGTTAATGATTGTGCTTAGAACTATACATTTATCGCTTATTCCTTCTCCGAGCGTCTCATCTCTTCTCGCTTCTACTTAGTTAGCATTTACTGGTGGTGGCGGTTGGCGGTTAGGGGTTGTGGGATTGGCGGTTGCTGGTTGGCGGGGGGGGGTGGGGGTAGCAGCATTTTCAATCACGAAATCAAAACTTCAAATTGTGCTACATAATCGTTCTAATAAATCGTGGACAGATGATGTCCAGGCATGTGCTTAAAAAAATGAACAATGTTTTCGCTACATGGAAAGCTGCACACACACACACAGCCTATCCCTATCTTTTTTTGCTTATCATCTCAATCACATGTGTAATTAACTATAAACCATCAAAAAACAAAATAAAGAACTTTTTAAGAAACGATAATCAAAACTGCTTGCTTTTCAGTGAATTTTCAACAAATATTCAAATACACACACACACACACACACACAAAAACACACACAAACACAAGAAACAAAGACAAACAAGACGAATAATAATTTGTGGAAAATCAAATATAACAAGATATCCAGGGTATCCAGAGTATCAGCAAAAACTAGCTATACTCTTTTTTTCCTCCTAACTTTCAATCGGAACTTAGCCTAGAGCGCAAGGGGGGTGGGGCGACCGCCTGACTGCTGCTGACTGCTAACTGACGGGTGGGGTTGTGTGGAACTGGACGTATTCGATGGTTCTTAATAGTGGATAATGGATACGATACGATACGATTACCTACTGCTGGCTGGCTGGCTGGCTGGCTACGTGGCTGCTCTGACTCTGGGGTACGGGGCCCGGGCCCTTACTCAATACTTTTAACTACATATTGGACTTATTCGATGGTAATGACAAACAAAATAAAAGAATAGAAGGCTAATCTGCTGCATCCGTGTGTCCATGCAGGACACAGTGCATAATATTTACAATAAAAAAAAACTGTATAGAGAAAGGGGAGGGCGGGGTGGTGCATTGCACACATTGCATTGGGCTGGATATAACCCTATTGCTATGCCATACAACAGATGCCGCCTCCAGTGCGGCTGCTGCTCCATGAAGCTCCCTCCCTGGCTCACTTGCCCTCCGTTTTCTGGGGGCTGCTGCTGCTGCTGCTGCCGCTGCTGCTGCTGCTCTCGCATGTGTCATAGAATTTGTTTTTGACCTCTTCGATGGAGTAGTCCTGCTCGATGGCGGGGTAGCTGAACTTCTGCAAAAACAAAACACAAACACAAAAGACACAAAGAAACAATTGAAGCACTCGTCGTAGTCGTAGTCGTAGCCAAAAGAACGTACATTCTGTGTGATGTTCTGGCCGCGCAGCACCTGCCAGTTCTCCAGCGTGTGAGCGTATTGCAGATACTTTTCAAAGTCATGCAGCGTCTCGTAGACATGACACAGGCCCAGATAGTCGTACTCCAGGCCGGAATACGACAGCCCAAATAGACGTAGACCTGCACGAGACAAGACGTGTTGTAGAGCTTGGGGCAGCTGGAAGGCAGTCAATCAAGCTGCCAGGATACACGGATACTTACTTATATCGATGCTGCGCAGGTAGAGCTTTTCCGCCTCGCGGTACTTTTTCATTTGGTAGTTGTAGAGCGAGGCCAGGTGGCCAATGGAGAGGCCCACCTCGTAGTCGAAGGGCCCCAGCAGATCCGTTTTGATCTTGATGGCCTTCTGGTGCATTCGTTCGGCCTCCTCGAAGCGGTTCATTGTCTGATAGAGTCGCCCCAGATTGCCATAGTGTTTGGCCGTCTGCACGTTCACCTCACCGAATACCTCGAGGGAGAGGAGCAATGCAAAGTTATGCAGCTCCTCGGACTGCAGCAGTAGATCCTCCTCGTCCATGCCATCGGCCATCTTGTCCAGTGCAATCTCCTCCAGCAGCAGGGCCTTAACACGCTTCGCCGAGGCCAGCATCAGGTGGTTGCTCGGCACCAGCTTCTTCATAATGCCCACAGCCTTGTCCACATGGTCCTGGGCACAGCTAAAGTCCCCGGTGCTGTACTCGTGCACGTAGTACGCATACGACAAATCCTCGTGTGCAATGGCCACATGGAAGTTCATGTTGCCAAAGATGCCGCGACGGACGCCCAGCGCCTCCTTGTACACGTTCACCGACTGGAACACCGAGTCCACATTTAGCAAGAAGAAGCCATAGTCCAGGAGCGTGTCCCCGTACTTTTGATGCTTGCGGCCAAAGTGTTCCCTGGAATGAGCAGGATGAGCATGAGAGAGAGTGCAAGAGCCACAGAGAGAGAGAGAGAGAGAGAGAGTCTGTATAGCTTACCGAGCGCGTCGCACAGCCTGACAGATTAGCAGATTGGCCCGGGCAAAGTCTCGCTTAACCACACAGGCCTTGGCCGCTTGCCTCAGCACATCGATGGCAATGCTGTGGGTAAAACAATTAATGAAATATTCAACAACAATCAAGATTCAAGATTCAAGAGTAGGTGAGTCAGTGAGTCAGAGAGAGAGAAGGAGTGGCAGAAGTATCGCTAGATAGCGGCGAAAACCCACCGCGGTGTGGCCGAGTGCTTGAGGCGACGCATCGCATGCAGGCTCCACATGTGGCTGTTGTTGTACTCGTTGCGGGCAAAGAACATGGCCGATATTTGTGTGTAGGTCATGGCCACCAGATCGGAGGGCACTCGGTCGCTAATTGACCGATTTAGATCCATGAGGTTGTTGTAGGTGCGCTGGGCCAGCTTGAAGTTACAGTGGGCTGATTCCGCATAGAGGAGGCTGCAGAATCGAAATACACATACATTAAGGATTGGCTGGCTTGGGTTCGGTTTGTAGTTGCTTACCGCTGCAGGCAGTCGAGGCGCATGACCAGCCAGTGCTTGTGCGGCGGCAGACGCTTTAGTCTTTCGCTGAGGCACGTCAGCACTGAGATGCTCTCCTGCATCCAGCCGGCCTCGGAGAGGAACGAACCGAGTCGCAGACCCAGATCAATTGGCTGCAGCTCCTCCCCGTTCAGTTCCTCCAGGTCGGCATCTGCAGCTGCAGCTGCAGCTGCATCTGCATTGGGCGTTGCAGATCCTGGCTGATCCATGGCAGTAGTAATCACACTGAGCTCGAGCTCATGGTTGGGACACATCGTTTGGCTGGATCTGGCCCGGGCCATGGCACTGGCACTGACACTGGCACTGGCACTGGCACTAGCACTGGCACTGCTGCTGGTGCTGGCCACATCCTCGTCCGGTATCGGCAGCTGGCTGTACTCCTGCAGCAGCTGCTTGGCCCGCTCATCCAGACTGTCCTGCGACTGTTCCTGCTGCTCGGCACCTGCCCTCCGCTGCTGTTCGCCTGCCTGCGCCGCATCCTCATCGCCATCCTGCGCGTTCTTTGTGCTGCTGTAGCGACCCACATAGGCCTCGCTAAGTCCACTTGCGAGCATCTTTCTGTTGGCCATCAGGGCGGCCACAATGCTCAGCAGTTTGCTGCGTGCTGGTGCATGCCGCACGAGCCGTGCGAACACCTCCAGGCGTGACAGCTCCTCCAGCAGGGTGTCCTGTAGGGAATCCCGCTGCGACATCTATCGTGGCAAAAAAACGGCATAAAGCAATAAGCTCAAAAATGATCTGAGAACAAGACAACACAAGACAATCTCTGGACAATGGAAATGCGCTTAGCCAAGGGGAATTATCAGCAAGTTCAATGGCTCTTTGGCAACAGCTGTGCGTCAGCAAGGTCTGTCCCATCATGATCATCATCTATCTGCCCGCATCCATGAGCGAGGCAGAGCAGGACAATCAAAGGGACCTACCCCCCTCCCGGTTTCTGCTCTGCTGCCCTGGCTGATTGTGGCTATTTTTAGCCGCATGTCGCAGCTTCTGTTTATAATTTATACTGTAATTGCCAGCTTATTATGACAAGATCTTCGCTCTTCGGTCGGTGCGTGTGTGTGTGTGTGTGTGTGTGTGTGTGTATGGTATGCATGATACGATGGGAATACGAAGCCCCCGAATATATGTACATAAAACTGGAAACCAAACAAGTCCAGCTCCAGCTGCAGCTACATCTACATCTACATACATATATGCTTATAGATCATCCGCACCGTGTATCAGTGCAGAGGGCAAACAGAATAAAAACGAAATCGTAGTTGAAAACAGATCGTTCAATTGCCGATCATTTGCAGCAGAAACCCACCAACCACCATCAGCCGAGTTAAGTGCCTTTACACAGCTGTTTGAGGCAGGCGCTTCACTGGTTTATGTTATTTACAGAACCACCCCGCCCGATAATGCTACACAGGGTCAATCCGTACACCCTCTTGATCGTTTTACCCAATCAATAATATGAAACGCAAATCAAAGCAAATCGACTTTTGGCCAGCGTCGACGTCACGACGCTCAAGCAAGCCTGGCCACCCTCCCCCTACCCACCCACAAGCGGAAAGGCAAACACACACACAACAAGCACACATAGAGGCATGCGAATGATATTTACACAGCGGCTGGTAATCGGAGAGATGCGAAAACAGTGGGGGACCAGTGGCGAAATACCCACTGGAATCTGGGCGGACAGATAAGCAGGAGAGGAGCATGGCGTGGGTGTGGTGCTGTAACCAAAAAACACCGCACCCCCATCCCCCCTCCCGCCCAAAAGATAACGATCGAGCCACGAGTTTGATCTGTCCGTTTGCCTGATTGTTGCATGCAACCGTTGCGTTTGCTGCTTGTCTTGGCTTGGCTTGGCTTGGTTTTCCACTTACCATTTCGTAGACATCGATAAGCAAATTGCGCGGCAGCTCCGGCAACCGGCTAATCCGATCCAGTGCTGGCACTGTGTTCCCGTCCAGGCTGCATATCGATGCATGCAGAGACAGGTCGTAGAGGGGTTTGGGGCTGTTGCTGTTGGCGGGGGCCGTCGCGATGAGATTCATCAGTTGATTGTTGTTGGCCATGGCGATGGGACGACGATGATGATCCTCTGCACCGTTTGCTACTTGGCACAGTCGCGGGCGCGGGCTGGGGCAGCAGTTAGAGCTGGGGGCTGGGCTGCACTCACGTCTCTCGCTGGTGGAGCGTGTGGAGCAGGGACGGGGTGGCACTCGGGTGCACTCTGCAACAAGTATTCAGTTAGACTACACGCACATTGGGGGAAAAGGGACACTCTTTGGGGCACGGCCCACAACACACACGTGCCCAGGGGCCAGACACCAAGCAAAACAATAACAGAATCGGTGGAAGGGGGGTGGGACAAAAGCACTTTCTTGTCTACCAGCAGTGCGGAGTGTGGCAATCTCTCTAAGGGGTCTACGGCTGCTCCGCTCACTTATAAATTCACTTTCTTTCAAGACGTTCTCTGGTTTTCCTTTCTTTCAAATCAGTGCTGCTTCTGCCGCGGCCTCCAACACCGTCGCAGTCGACGCGTTTCTTCTGCTTTCTGCTTGCTGGTGCTGGTGCTTAGCTTCTGTTGAGCTGCTGCTTGCTGTGAGTTGTGGAGTGTGCCTCTTTGTTGCCAACAGCAGAGGCTGACTTTTGATGGCGTGGGGCTCACTTACACAGATTCGAATGCATCCAAGTTTCTCTCTCACGTGTACTGTGGGCCACTCTGGAGGAACTCCGCTGTTTTTCTGGCCGTGAAACGTAAAAACACTGTAGCACTCGAATTATTTTTTTTTATTCGATAAGGGCCTACATTAGAGCTGGGAATAAAATCGATTCAAACATCGATGTCATCGATGATTTTTGTCAAACATCGATGTTTTTAGTTAATAGAATAATATTCTTTCATATTTTAATGATTACAGAGATTAAAAGGTTGATATTTAGTTGTATATACTAAATAATATACATATATGGAACGGTATACACTGTTTTTATCTACATACATTCACAAATTCACATATACAATTTAACCCACTAAGGGCTGCTTCTAGACGGCTTGATGAACTTTTTATATGTCAGCCCTATTAAAATAGTTTATTAAAAAAATAATTGTATCTTTACGAATACCTAAGAAGATATGAGTATTTAAGCACCATAGCTATTTTCTTAGAAACAAATAACTATGTTTTCGACCAAGTTTTCTTTTTATTTCATTTTTATTTTGTTTCATCGATTCACTGGGGCAATAATATAAATAATACTGTTTGTGAAGGTTCCTTGTAGCTCCATCCTCCTCTTAACTTAAAAAGAAAACTGACCACCGACATCTTTGACCTGTAATGGGTAAAATATGTTAAAGTTATATGAATTTCGTGGAAATACTAAATACCCCCCTGGTCGACAATGGGATAACGTTTTATTTTATTGATTGAAATCGTATTCCATGATTTTGAAATTCTGTTTCATATTACCAGCCAGCTAGGACTCTCAGCAGTGAACATAATAATATCCAATAATGCCCGCGAAACGCTGAGCTTGCATACACCAGCAAACTGCGCTAAAATTCGTCAGGTTTCATCATTTTCGTGGGTCACAATGTCTAAGTGTTAAATAATTAATGAATTAATAATATAACATAATATAATAAAAATTAATAATAATATAATAAAAATTAAAATGTAGTCCCTGTTTTAGGTAGCAGTCTTGGTTATTGCTAAGGTGGAAGGACCTCTGGACAGACTGCGTGCCGGTGCTACGGTGGCCGGTGAGGAAGGGAGCTTGGTGCGCTTGGGCAAGGTGGCGGCCCGCAAATATGGATTGTCTATGTTCGGATTCTCAAGTATGGCCTTGTTGGTGGCGGAGTTGGGCTTGATCTCCAGCTCCTGCTTGTCCTCCTTCGATTTATCCCCCTCGAGATCTTCGTTGTCGCTGTCCCCTTCATCGCCATCCTCTAAAACAGAATATTAATGAGTATTTCGATCTCTAGAGTGTCACTGGGCTGCGTGTTACCTTTGCTGGGCGCATCCTCTGTTCGATTTGCCACCAAGTAGTGATACTCCAGCTCCTCAAAGTCGAAGACCTGATCCGTGGGATTCAAGGCTGCATAATAGGGCGGCAGCGACGGGTTGCACGCAATCACTGTGGAGGCAGCCAATGAATGAGAATTGTTGGGAACGAATCGTGGCAGAACTACTCACATGGAAACATATTGTCTTCGGTGGGAAACAGATTATTCGTTTCGGTCGTCTTGCACAGGAACTTGGTCAGAGCCTTCTCAATGTCCCGCTTCTGGCAGGCGGCCTTCTCTCGGATCGCCTCGTACTCCGTCACCGGCTGCTTGTGGGTCGGGGTGCGTATGTAGGCATGTGGATCGGGCATGGGTGGAAAGTAGCTGGGGACATAGGGTGGATGCGACGCCTTGGTGCCCGCCTGTAGAAGGCTCAGTGTGCGCTGTTGAGTCTGCTGTGGCGGGAGTTGCACAGGCGCATGCGGTTCACGGCGCAGGTAACCCTCCAGACTGCCAATGTTCTGGCCCATGCCGATGAGTGCCATGCTCACATCGCCCACCGTTGCCATGGTGCGCCCACTGAGCTCGCAGTAGTTGTGCGCCGAGTTTCCCAGCTCCACAATAACTGCAAGGCAACAATCATATTTAATATGCGTTTGATATTCGTCCATTTTGCGGCTACTTACACGCCTGCAGCATTTCCGTAAGCGTCTCCAGGCACTGTGCACTGCATTGGCCGGCCCCCTTGTCCAGCAGCAGCTGCGAGATTACCTTGCCGAGCAGGCGGCGGTAAACATCGATGTTGGGTGTGGATACAGATTCGATCTTGTCCATTGCCTAAGATTATTGCACTTTTAATTGATTATTTTTGAAAATTTTAAACAATTTTCTGGTGTGGGTTTTCGTGGGTCAGCTGTTACACCCAGGGCTGCAAATTCGCTAATATGTATGGTTGCACTCTGTGTTTATCGGCACTTAGTGCATTTCGGGCATTTCGAACACAACAATTTATTTTTATGTACCTTTATTTGGCACCTGTGCTTCTTTCTTAAACATTTTTGTGAACATTAAAATGTGAAAATTATAATAAAACGCAAAAAAACAAAAACAAAAACAAAACAATAAAATTTAAAATTCAAAGGCCGACGCGAAAAAGTGTGAGTTGAGTTCGGTTTTTCGTTTGTGTGGCAAGTGTTCATTTCATCGGCTACAAGCCCCAAAGTAGGCATTATTCATAACGCACAGTCGCATCATATGACGCCAGTTGTCATCGGTGGCTAACATTTTGGCGTCCCCGTATATGAACATAGCAGAGCGGGCGCGAGATATGGACACATTCATTCGTTTTTGGGAGCGCACAAAGGCGAGGAGCACGGAATCGGAGGATCGCACCGTAGAAATCATCATTATGTCGCGTTCCTAGAGATAAGCATAGGGATAAAACTGTACGAAAAGGCTTCTAAGCGACTCACCCCTCCCTGGAACTCTTCAACGGAGCCAATCTTGGGCAGAACCTCGTCGGAGCCATCGCTGAGCAGAGCCTTGATCTTTTTTACCTGCTTGGCGTATGGTGTTAGAATGCCAATCTGATCGGGCTTGATGCCGCTGCGAATGAGTTTTGTATACATTTTATGTATTTCGTTCGCCTCCTCGGGATTGTGCCATGAAGGCGAATCGGCATCCTTCAGGCTGTTGCCGAAGACGCCCACAAAGAAGACGCCATGACCTTGGGGAATGCCTCCACCCAGTAGGGCGTGCACCTTATCAAGAAGTTTCAGCTCCCTGGAATCCTCTGCAGACACCATAGCTATCAATTCGTCCTCATAGAACAGGTGGCTAAATGTGGCCACAATCGATGGCAGGGCGCGATAGTTGTGCTTCAGCTTGCTCAGTACATTCAGTCTGTTGTTGTCGGGATTGTCCTGGTCCTTGGCATAAACCGGTGACTGAAGCAGCCGCTCCAGCATGGATGTGTCCAGGCCATAGGCACGTGCACTCGAACTCCACATTATGGGCTGCAGCTGTAGCGGATCTCCGGCGAGAATCACCTGACCGTGATCTTTTGCCAGCAAAGTGGCTGGCAGCAGTAGCTGCGGCTCACTGATCTGGCCGGCCTCGTCGACAAACAGATGGGTGAAATGGCCGGGCGAGAATGGCATCTGCATGAGGCTGCCCAGGGTGCTACAGGTGCCAATGATGATGCGCTGTGTGGTAAAAAACCACCACTGACAGTGCAGCCTCATACCCGATGCGGTCACAGTCATCTGCGAATTGATAGGGGAAACATTTTTGGATGCGAAGTGGATGCGAAGACTTACCTTATTATTTTGGAACATATCCATACTTGCGCAATACGGCATCAGCTCCGGGGGCAGCAGTCCCCTGTCCGTCTGGTTGTGCGAGACGAGACGCACGAGATCGGCATCCTTGGCCAGAGCATTGCTGGCAATAATACGCTTGGTGATGAGATCTGCAGCACTGTTCGAGGGTGTGACCACCAAAAGGCGGGACGTGGCAACGTTACGCATCACCTGCAGCAGAGCCTCGACCAGGGTGGCACTCTTGCCGGTACCGGGTGGACCGAAGATCACGTACGGCGTGTTCAGTGTCGCGCCCCGCAGGATGTGATAGACGGCGCGCTTCTGAATGAAGTTCAGCGAGCTGTTGAACCACTCCAACTTCGTGCCGCTCACGTACATGTCTTCGCCATCGACGAGATTCACCTGCAATTGATGTTGCCGGCGCTCCTCCAGTTGGGTGGGGAAGAGGAACTGCTGGCCCATGCTCGCAACGATTTTGCTGGTGGCGTAGTGCTGCTTTCTGAAGATCCAACGCGAGGAATGGAACTCGATGCGGCAGGGCTCTCCGTTATACGATCGAATGAAGCTGGCGTTGAATCGAAGTATTATCCGATCGCATAGCACCTTAGATATTAGCCCCGAGTATGTGTACTTGTCGCCCGCCCAGACATTGCTCACATTCACCTTGTCGCCGGCGACCAGCGAGGGTCGACGCTCGGCAAGATTTTCCAGATGCAGTGCCAAAAACTCACCCTCCCGCTCCATGTGGCCGCTGTGACGGTCGAATTTGCGCATGGCCACGAACAGTTCCAGTTCCTCCATCGAAAGGAGCACGTTAAAGCGATCCGCATAGTTGTCCATGGTCAGGGGCCCCTTGAGGCAGGGATACTGCGCCTCCAGCCCTCTGCGCATCTCCCCAGCATTGCAGTCTCGCAGATAGAGGCTGGTCAGAATCTCTGGCACGTCATACAGGGGCATGTGGATGCCCACAAAGCGACGCTCGTTGCCATTGGCTGTGTCCTCGTTCCGGTCATCAGCGTGAATCACCTCCGCATCAGCTCTACGGCTCCAAACCTGATTGGCATAGCTGCGATTACGCGGACCCCTCGCTGGCACCTCCGGCCGAAGGTGGTCTGGTGGTCTGCCAGCGGGTGGCTCAGCCGAGACGACAACGCTCTGCAGACGAGGCTGTGCTATTTCGACGATTTGCTGCGTGTCGCATGCAGCGATCTGTAAAACTGTCGATGGGTGAATCGCTGTCAATGCGCGATACGTGAAACCCTCCTGCGGGAGTGGGGATTACAGAGTAGGCAAAGGATTATTGCTGGGGTGAACACATACGTAGTCACACTCGATGAGATGGGCCAGCACTTGGTCGCCCACTTGCAGATTTAGATCTTGGGGGATGTGCTCCCGCAGCATATAGATACCCCTGGCGAAGACAGCGAACTCCGGATTGAAGCTGTGCACCGTGCAGCTTTGGTTCTGGAGGATGTGCGATGGAAACAACTGCAATAGATTCGAATTGGGAGGCCCCGTCAATACGTTCACAAGATCGCCAGGCCTTGCCGCAAAGCTAAGCGAAACATCAGCCAGCTCAAACTGGTGGCGTCCACAGTTTGTGTCAAGATGTATGGCGGACTCGTTGCACACTTCGACCTTTCCCACGATCGGTTCGTTCTGTCCCGAGGCCCTTCTGGCCAATAATTGGCGAAAACGAAACATTTTTTGTTAAAATTGAGGAGCTAGAATCCGAGCTCTGCTAAAAAACTTGGAACTACACAACACAAGGAAAGGACTTGACACTATGAAGTTTGGACAATGGCAGCAACGTTTCCCTAGATTAACAAAACGAAAATGTATGCATGTGCATCCTATGTTCAAAAATTCCCGCAAAATTTCAAATCACAATTTATCGATAAGCACATAAATAACAAAATGGGGATTTTCATTGTGCACTTCAGTAACAGTGCAGCCCTGAGTGGAACAGCTGACCACCGAGATATGAGAGATTAAATTTAATTCAGTTTTAAAGGTATATTAAAGAAATTTTCAAAATATGGGGTTTTAACCGCCATTTATTTTTAGCGCACACAAAAAACCGTGAATAGCTGATTCATCAATCCAATTATATTATATATTCAGGCCTGAGAGTCTTAGTATTATTAAGTCGATCCAGGAATATGATCATAGACAGAGAACGATTAGCCCACTGCTGAAGAGTTTTATCGTTGTCATTTTTGTTTTGTAAGTAAATAAAATAGAAAAGATTGAATCAAGATGCTCGACTGTTAAAGCGGAGCGGGGCTAAGTGGGTTAAGTTGGTATTGCATTGGCCGGCCCCCTTGTCCAGCAGCAGCTGCGAGATTACCTTGCCGAGCAGGCGGCGGTAAACATCGATGTTGGGTGTGGATACAGATTCGATCTTGTCCATTGCCTAAGATTATTGCACTTTTAATTGATTATTTTTGAAAATTTTAAACAATTTTCTGGTGTGGGTTTTCGTGGGTCAGCTGTTACACCCAGGGCTGCAAATTCGCTAATATGTATGGTTGCACTCTGTGTTTATCGGCACTTAGTGCATTTCGGGCATTTCGAACACAACAATTTATTTTTATGTACCTTTATTTGGCACCTGTGCTTCTTTCTTAAACATTTTTGTGAACATTAAAATGTGAAAATTATAATAAAACGCAAAAAAACAAAAACAAAAACAAAACAATAAAATTTAAAATTCAAAGGCCGACGCGAAAAAGTGTGAGTTGAGTTCGGTTTTTCGTTTGTGTGGCAAGTGTTCATTTCATCGGCTACAAGCCCCAAAGTAGGCATTATTCATAACGCACAGTCGCATCATATGACGCCAGTTGTCATCGGTGGCTAACATTTTGGCGTCCCCGTATATGAACATAGCAGAGCGGGCGCGAGATATGGACACATTCATTCGTTTTTGGGAGCGCACAAAGGCGAGGAGCACGGAATCGGAGGATCGCACCGTAGAAATCATCATTATGTCGCGTTCCTAGAGATAAGCATAGGGATAAAACTGTACGAAAAGGCTTCTAAGCGACTCACCCCTCCCTGGAACTCTTCAACGGAGCCAATCTTGGGCAGAACCTCGTCGGAGCCATCGCTGAGCAGAGCCTTGATCTTTTTTACCTGCTTGGCGTATGGTGTTAGAATGCCAATCTGATCGGGCTTGATGCCGCTGCGAATGAGTTTTGTATACATTTTATGTATTTCGTTCGCCTCCTCGGGATTGTGCCATGAAGGCGAATCGGCATCCTTCAGGCTGTTGCCGAAGACGCCCACAAAGAAGACGCCATGACCTTGGGGAATGCCTCCACCCAGTAGGGCGTGCACCTTATCAAGAAGTTTCAGCTCCCTGGAATCCTCTGCAGACACCATAGCTATCAATTCGTCCTCATAGAACAGGTGGCTAAATGTGGCCACAATCGATGGCAGGGCGCGATAGTTGTGCTTCAGCTTGCTCAGTACATTCAGTCTGTTGTTGTCGGGATTGTCCTGGTCCTTGGCATAAACCGGTGACTGAAGCAGCCGCTCCAGCATGGATGTGTCCAGGCCATAGGCACGTGCACTCGAACTCCACATTATGGGCTGCAGCTGTAGCGGATCTCCGGCGAGAATCACCTGACCGTGATCTTTTGCCAGCAAAGTGGCTGGCAGCAGTAGCTGCGGCTCACTGATCTGGCCGGCCTCGTCGACAAACAGATGGGTGAAATGGCCGGGCGAGAATGGCATCTGCATGAGGCTGCCCAGGGTGCTACAGGTGCCAATGATGATGCGCTGTGTGGTAAAAAACCACCACTGACAGTGCAGCCTCATACCCGATGCGGTCACAGTCATCTGCGAATTGATAGGGGAAACATTTTTGGATGCGAAGTGGATGCGAAGACTTACCTTATTATTTTGGAACATATCCATACTTGCGCAATACGGCATCAGCTCCGGGGGCAGCAGTCCCCTGTCCGTCTGGTTGTGCGAGACGAGACGCACGAGATCGGCATCCTTGGCCAGAGCATTGCTGGCAATAATACGCTTGGTGATGAGATCTGCAGCACTGTTCGAGGGTGTGACCACCAAAAGGCGGGACGTGGCAACGTTACGCATCACCTGCAGCAGAGCCTCGACCAGGGTGGCACTCTTGCCGGTACCGGGTGGACCGAAGATCACGTACGGCGTGTTCAGTGTCGCGCCCCGCAGGATGTGATAGACGGCGCGCTTCTGAATGAAGTTCAGCGAGCTGTTGAACCACTCCAACTTCGTGCCGCTCACGTACATGTCTTCGCCATCGACGAGATTCACCTGCAATTGATGTTGCCGGCGCTCCTCCAGTTGGGTGGGGAAGAGGAACTGCTGGCCCATGCTCGCAACGATTTTGCTGGTGGCGTAGTGCTGCTTTCTGAAGATCCAACGCGAGGAATGGAACTCGATGCGGCAGGGCTCTCCGTTATACGATCGAATGAAGCTGGCGTTGAATCGAAGTATTATCCGATCGCATAGCACCTTAGATATTAGCCCCGAGTATGTGTACTTGTCGCCCGCCCAGACATTGCTCACATTCACCTTGTCGCCGGCGACCAGCGAGGGTCGACGCTCGGCAAGATTTTCCAGATGCAGTGCCAAAAACTCACCCTCCCGCTCCATGTGGCCGCTGTGACGGTCGAATTTGCGCATGGCCACGAACAGTTCAGGCAGGGATACTGCGCCTCCAGCCCTCTGCGCATCTCCCCAGCATTGCAGTCTCGCAGATAGAGGCTGGTCAGAATCTCTGGCACGTCATACAGGGGCATGTGGATGCCCACAAAGCGGCGCTCGTTGCCATTGGCTGTGTCCTCGTTCCGGTCATCAGCGTGAATCACCTCCGCATCAGCTCTACGGCTCCAAACCTGATTGGCATAGCTGCGATTACGCGGACCCCTCGCTGGCACCTCCGGCCGAAGGTGGTCTGGTGGTCTGCCAGCGGGTGGCTCAGCCGAGACGACAACGCTCTGCAGACGAGGCTGTGCTATTTCGACGATTTGCTGCGTGTCGCATGCAGCGATCTGTAAAACTGTCGATGGGTGAATCGCTGTCAATGCGCGATACGTGAAACCCTCCTGCGGGAGTGGGGATTACAGAGTAGGCAAAGGATTATTGCTGGGGTGAACACATACGTAGTCACACTCGATGAGATGGGCCAGCACTTGGTCGCCCACTTGCAGATTTAGATCTTGGGGGATGTGCTCCCGCAGCATATAGATACCCCTGGCGAAGACAGCGAACTCCGGATTGAAGCTGTGCACCGTGCAGCTTTGGTTCTGGAGGATGTGCGATGGAAACAACTGCAATAGATTCGAATTGGGAGGCCCCGTCAATACGTTCACAAGATCGCCAGGCCTTGCCGCAAAGCTAAGCGAAACATCAGCCAGCTCAAACTGGTGGCGTCCACAGTTTGTGTCCAGATGTATGGCGGACTCGTTGCACACTTCGACCTTTCCCACGATCGGTTCGTTCTGTCCCGAGGCCCTTCTGGCCAATAATTGGCGAAAACGAAACATTTTTTGTTAAAATTGAGGAGCTAGAATCCGAGCTCTGCTAAAAAACTTGGAACTACACAACACAAGGAAAGGACTTGACACTATGAAGTTTGGACAATGGCAGCAACGTTTCCCTAGATTAACAAAACGAAAATGTATGCATGTGCATCCTATGTTCAAAAATTCCCGCAAAATTTCAAATCACAATTTATCGATAAGCACATAAATAACAAAATGGGGATTTTCATTGTGCACTTCAGTAACAGTGCAGCCCTGAGTGGAACAGCTGACCACCGAGATATGAGAGATTAAATTTAATTCAGTTTTAAAGGTATATTAAAGAAATTTTCAAAATATGGGGTTTTAACCGCCATTTATTTTTAGCGCACACAAAAAACCGTGAATAGCTGATTCATCAATCCAATTATATTATATATTCAGGCCTGAGAGTCTTAGTATTATTAAGTCGATCCAGGAATATGATCATAGACAGAGAACGATTAGCCCACTGCTGAAGAGTTTTATCGTTGTCATTTTTGTTTTGTAAGTAAATAAAATAGAAAAGATTGAATCAAGATGCTCGACTGTTAAAACGGAGCGGGGCTAAGTGGGTTAAGTTGGTATTTTCTCGGTATATTTACGGTATGTTATGAAAATGAGAAGGTACCTTTCGGTATATTTCCGAGTGTCAGATGTCTATCTCTTATCGATAAAGCTAACAACCAAATATACAAAACAACAAATCGGCAAAGTGATATCCAAGAGCTATTCTATTAAATGCAATATAACAGGCTCCGGCCTTTGGAACGCGTTCATCAGGTAGGTCTCGGTGGGGTCTCTCGTCTTGCGGGTAGAAGTGAAGTCAGAAAAGTCCCAGAAGTCTTACAAAATCCAAGAATAGAGAGAGAGCCAGGGGCCAGGCGAGAATATTAATTATGTACATGCAGCGTGTGTGTGTGTTTGTGTGTGTGTCAAGTGTGTGCGTGTGTGATGCTGTGTTGACTAATGGTCGGAATGGTATGGAAGGCGGGGGATTAGTGGCGTTTGGTGAGGAAGGGGAACTCAGTTTTTATAATTGGAAATGCCCATAGAGAATTTCGTAATTTTAAATGGCTTCTTGGTTTGTTTTTGGTTAACTTAACAAAGAGTGGTCCGGCCCAGCTGCTGCCTCTCCCGCACTTTCTCTTACCCCTCTTCATTGTTGGCAATGCGCGCGCGCGCCAAAGTGCATATTTGCCGAAAAACCCCCCCATGGCCCCTGCACACACAACACACACACACACACACACCCACTGGTTGTGGCGCCGCGTCTTTGTTTGCTTATGCATCTGTTCTGTCGGCGGGGGGGAGCGGAGAGTCTTCGACTCCGTCTCCTCTTGCAAGGTTGCAGTTTGCTGAAGTTTTAGCTGAGATGACTCAAGGCCTGACGCCATTCGCTTGGTCTACTGTTTATCAACTGTATCTGTGGCCCTATCTTATCACAAATTAAATAAACACTCGTTAATTCAATTCAAGCAGAGTCCGTGACAAGGAGGCATCTTTGATAGGAAGACGGGTACGGATAACTGTCAGTCAGTCAGTCGGTCGGTCGGTCAGTCATAATCTTCTTCCTGTATTTTGCAAGTGCGCACTCGATCGCACTTTGTATGCGATCTCTGTGTGTGCGTGTGCGTTGCGTCAAAAGAGAAACTCTTTCATCGTTTCGTTTGATGGTGCGTTCGGTCTCTGGCCTGGCCCTGGCCCTGGCACTGGCATTGGCAAAAAAAAACAAAACAAACCAACGACAACGACAACGAACGACCTACAAAAGAATGCCGGCAACGGCAAGAGCGGGTGTGGGGCGGGTGGTTGGGACTGAGCAACGAGATCATGAATCACTTATCGCGGGGATATCGCCAGCAGCTGAACAGAATTGATTGTATAAACATTTGACACCAATAACAAAAACCTCTGACTAACATTTCATATTGTCTGGGATTTCTTTTCGGATTTTGCCCTTACCCCACCTCCACCCCGCGCAACCCATACAGAAGAAGACACAAACGGTGGAGCAGCGGAAGCAGATCGGACAGCACAGAAGAAGAACAGCATGAACAAGGTGGGCAAACACATCCAAAGCGGCGTCTCGTCAATCGGCGGCGGCAGTCCTGTGGCCCTATCGACAGCAAGTCTACTCGGCTCGCCGATAGATAACGAAACTGGTGTGGCCGGACCGGGGGCCGGCAATGCAACGAATGTGTTCAATTCGATCATGAGCTTCCTGCCAGACAATCGGCCCATCACCTCGCTGCACATTGTCGAGGACTTTGAGCGGTGAGTGGCCCGCCCAATGGCGAGTGCAATATTGAATATTTGCAATTGCAGCTGCCCAAAGAACTTCAGTGCCATTAATCGCACCTACGACCAGGATGCTGACGCAGATCTATGGCGCGACTATAGCATATTCGGGCGCCAGAATACACGCTATCTGTGCCTCTCCAAGTCCGAGGGACTGCCCGACTATGTGGTTGAGACACTCCAGTAAGTTGGCTCACACTCTCCCCTTCTTCCGCGTAATTTAACGTCATTTGTTTGTACGTGCAGAGTCATTGCGGATAAGACGACTCCGCCCAAGGAGTTCTCGCTGCTCTCGCGCACAGCCGACAGCGAGCAGAAGGCCTGGCGGAAGCGACAGATCGCCTACAAGCTGTCGAAGCGCGGCACTGTGACCCAAGCGGTGACCGACATCATTCTCTGCTCCAAGCTGAAGTCGGCACCCGATGGCTTCAAGCTGGCCGGCGACATCAACGGTGTTCTCATCTGCTACAAGACGGGCGCCATACCTGTACGCCTGCCGCCGCCAGTTCCGGCAGCAGCTGGAAGCGGCGGCGCCTTTGAGGTGGAACAGGCCTTAAATCGCCTCAACTTGCAGGGGCAACGACACTCGCGTGGACCCGTGAGTGCCACCTTGCGGCTTCGTTCGTTTGCACTGAAATTGAAGATTTTGTAAATTGGTTTTCCAGCTGCCACAGCCACCAGCATCAGAGCACCATGACTATGAGGAGATTCAGGCCAATTATCAAATCAGTTCGCCACAGCGGCCGGCCCCACCACGTCCAGCGGGCGCCCATGCCGTTGGCGGAGGACGTGCGGCCTATGGCGGAACTGGCACACTAGGCACCTACACAGAACTGGAAGGGGTGCCCTTTGTGATGGATGTTAGGCTGCAGCGGAGTCAGCCAGGAACTGATGTGAGCACATACACACCCGCTCCTTATGTCTCGCTTTCTTATGCTGTCTGTCTCTCTCTCTCTCTCGCTCTCTCTCGCTCTCTCTCTTGCCTTATAGCTACCCATACTGCCAGAGCTCACAACGCTGCTTAGATCCCTGGACTATGACTTTCAATTGGAACGTCAGGTCCTGTGCACCATGAAGTCTTCGGCCTCGAAGAATCCATTCTTCAAGTAAAAATCGATAACAACAAATTCAATCACAAATGTCAGAAGCAGAGACAGAAGCAGCCGCCATAGACGATGGACGGGAAGCGGCCCTAGAAATGATTTAGTTGCGATTCAGAAGGAGCCTGCGCCTTCGATAGCATAGGATAGGATCGGATCGGATCGGATCGTTGTGTGTGCGTGCGTGTAATAAGTATTCCTGTGCCTTTGATGTCCCTCTTGCATCCCCCCCCCCCCCCTCGCCACAGCCCCCCGTTATAGTGGAAAGTGGAAGCCAGCCAAGTGCAGCCACAACTTAATATACACTTATATTTACATAATTCATCATGTACATGATGCATGGATGCATCATACTTAATCACCACAGAATTGTGATCAGAAAGAGCAAGCAAATGATAATGGTTTTTTTTTTGTTTTTAGTTTTTTTGTTATTTGTCTAATATACATATATAAAGGAGAACAAACCCATCCCCAACTCCTCCATCTATTTCCATGTACAACCCAATCAATTTTGTGTGTATTTTCGTGATGAAAAAAATGTACCCCGTGCGTGTCTGACAAAAATTAATGTTGAAGTTTGAAACAAGTCTACGAAACGCTATCCAATTGATAATTCGAATTCTATTATGTATAACGAGTATATACATGCGCGCATACACATACACACACACACACACACAAAACACATATATCAAATATATATATAGTACATTACATAAATACATAAATTTATATGTAGACCAGTTGGTCTTGGCATAGATTACATTACATGGTAGCTAGCCTCTAGAGATGATTAGACTGTAATTGTGTGAGATATATCCTAGATTCTTCCCAGCCCCCTGTCTCCTGCCAGTCCAGACCTACCTACCTACCTACCATCTACCACCTAACTAACACAACAAACAAAACAAAAACACTCCACCCGCAATGTTATTATAAAAACAAAAACAAAACAAAAACAGTTCAAAAAATAAAAACAAATTATGTACACCAAGCAAACGTATGGGGAAACTGTGATCGATTAGCCTCAAATGAAGCAGCATTCCAATTTAAATGCCGACAAAGTGAAAAATTAATTTGTTTCCCCAAAAAACACACAAGCGTTCCGCCAAGATTGAGGTTATTCCCTCACTGCTCCCTTAGTAGGTGGCAACTCTGGCTGCGGTAACGGTCGAAACTTAAATGTCAGATGCCTCGAAGCAGCTGTCAGTGGTGGCTACCATTCTCCCAGGAAATGTGGGAAAGGTTTGAGCAGTAGGAAGGAAGAAACATCTATGGATGCAGTGTGCTGTAACCTGGTCTAGCCAGTGCCAGGTCGCCTCGAATGAATCAGCTTTACGCTCTCGATTCTCTTCGTCTCGCGCACGAAGCCCTCCTCCTTCCGGCAAAGTACAGCTTTCAATGTTTGTATATCTTATTTATTAACACAAAAAATTATTATCAATTATCCAAAGTAATTTCATGCATGCCTGTATACGATATGGTTATATATATCTAAATATATGTACATATAGGTAGGTATATATATATGTAAGTACGTATTAT
Source organism: Drosophila subsilvestris (assembly GCA_035043285.1). Lineage (NCBI taxonomy): Eukaryota > Metazoa > Arthropoda > Insecta > Diptera > Drosophilidae > Drosophila > Drosophila subsilvestris. The sequence continues at coordinate 5,923,675 of JAWNNB010000133.1, read as the reverse complement.
AACTAATGTCATTCGCTATATACAGTGGCTTGCTCGCTGCTTTTGGCTTTGCTCGATCGATCCATCCATTGGTCATCAGAATATATTTTGGAATAGTAAATCCGGCTGCGAGAGCGTCTTCTTCAAGTTACGCATGCTCAGGCGATTCAGGCGTCGATCGGCGGTGCATCTGTAGGTTGTAGGGAGTGTAGGGGTTGGGGTTCAGGGAACAAGGATCGAGGATCGAGGATGCAGGTGCAGGTTCAGGTTGAGTTGTGGATTCGGATACAGATTGTAGGAGGATTCGGGTGGTTAGCATTTGTTTTTTTTATTCGACACAGACACGAGACATTCAGTTCAAGTGGATGGAGGGAGGAGGGGTGGGCAGAGAAGCAGCTGGTGGATGTGCGTTGTGCGGGTGAAGGAGCCATCACCGATTCGACAATGGGGAGGAGGGCCATCACTTACTCGAATATGCGCGAATGATACTCGATCATTAGATTGACACAATCGGACAGCGTTTTGCCCTCGCGCACCATCTGCTGTATGTCCTGCATGTGCACGCCCTGCGGCACCATATGGAATATGGATGGTGTCACCGAAATGGACAGCGTCTCGGGGCTGATCTGCTGCAGCGGCACCTTCGTCAGCCTATCCATGTGAGTGAGAGAAAAGAGAGAGAGAGAGACGAGAGCTAAGAGAGTGCAAAAAAGTGCAGCTGCAGCTGTCGCTCACCGATTGAAGTGGCCGAAGATGTAGTCCATGGTATCGCGATTGATCTCCGGCAGCGAGCGCATCAGTCTTTTCAATGTGTCCAGCTTGACGGCCAGTTCGGTGAGCACTATGGGAAGGGCAAGGGGAAGGGGAAAAAGTAAAGCTTCAAATTGAGGGGATTAAGGGGGTTATACATACACCATTGATCTGGAGTGCCAATGAATGTCATTGCCTCGTTCACACTGACCAGCGGACTCTTAATCTCGCGCAGAAAGAGCTTGAGCACACCCGTTAGGGTGTGTATGTCGACATCCGTCTGCCGCAGTGCCTCATAGTCATTCGCATCGATGCTGAAGCGCAGCGTCTGAATCTTGTTGTAGTCGCCGCACTGCCGATAGATGCCCTCGATGGGCTCCGTGGAGCGGCGGTATCTGTGCTCGATGAGGTCACAGCAATCGACCACAATGCGTGGCACGGTGCGCTGCTGGTCGTGCTTCAGCACCATCTCCAGTTCCGTGTCGAAGCAGGGCTCGTCGAAGAAGATGCGCTGCGCGCGCAGCGTCTCCACGCTGGGCCTGCTCTTCCACCAGTTGGATAGGTTCATCCAGGCCACGAGACGCGAGGGTCTCATATTGCTCTTACCCGCACCACCGCTTGGCCCACGCTGCTTCTCTCTGTCCCTGTCCCTGTCTCTGTCCCTGTCCTTTTCCTTCTCCTTCTCCTGCATCAGTTCGCTCAGCTGGCGGGTCAACTCCAACTGTGTGGCCTCCAGCTCCTGGCTGTAGCTTATCTGGGCCAGCAGATCCTGCTCCAGGGTGTACATGCGCTGCTTGAGGTCGTGCCAGCGCTTGGAGCAGCTGCTGCAGCACTCCTTGCTCAAGCTACACAGCTCCCTATCCCTATCCCTGGCCCGCGCCTTGGCCCTGCCGCCGGCCAGGGGACTGCTGGCCGAACTGGAGTTGGAGGAGCACACGTCCAGACTGGTGTTGGACACCAGCACCGCCGTCGTGCTGCCATTGCCATCCTCCAGGAGCAGGCGCGTCAAGTCCCTGGTGCTGTTGCTCTTGAGCAGGGCCAGCTTGTTGGTCCTCGACTTGTGTTCACGCACGCAACGAACGGCCTCCGGTCGTCCGGCGTCGATGCCCGCCCGATCTAGGGCGTTGCCCGAGCCTCCTCCTCCGCCTGCATTGCTCTTGAGGCGCAGCAGGCCCGTCGATGTGGTGCTGTGTCCGCGCATATAATAGCCTGGCGGTCCACCGCCTGTGGAAGACGTGGCGCGGTCGCGAAAGCAATCCATCAGGGTCTTCTCTCGTGGCTGTCGTCTCTCGTGGGCTGCAAAGCCGGCGGCACCGATTATGATGTGCGCCGAGTCTGGTGTTCCAGGCGTCACTGGCACTGCCACTGGCACTGCCACTGACACTGGCACTGCCACTGCCACAAGCCCCGGCCTGCCATTGTTTGTCGTCGTCGTTTGCATCGTCGTCTTCGTTCCTCACTCCCTCGCGCCACACAGATCTCGCGTCTTTTATTGGGCTTCGCCTTTGCTGTAGCTGCTAGTGCAGCTGCACACGGTCGGTCGGGATTATCGCCAGTGCGGCAGCTGACCACGCAATCCCTCCCTCCCTTCCCTGCCTGCCTGTCTGCCTGCCTCTCTTTGTGGTGTGGGTGGGGTGGCAAGTGACGTCAGAGACTGGAACCTCTGAGTGCAAGTCGCGGCAACAGAGACGACGATCGTGTGCGTATAATTAGTTTATGACTATTGGAATGGTTTTGGAATGGCTGATAGTGCGCCGCTCATATCGGGCACTGGGCACTGCTATGTATATATCCCTCCACTGCGAGTGCTCACTGTAGACAGCCGCTACTCCTTCCGCCACTCAAGTGCCAATATCCGCAAGCTTCGTTCCTTCGCGATCAACGCTGACCGTCACGAATGGCTGGCTAATTCTCAGGCAGCTCCGATTTCCGACTGACAATTGGAATTCACTGGGCGCACCACGCTCTGTCACTCTTATCGCCTCCAGGGCGCAACGTCCCCTCTGCCTTTGCCTTTGCCTTTGCCTTCCTGCCCAGTTCCAGTTCGAGCGTCATGATAAGATAAAGACCCGCGCGCAGAGAGTCGTGAATCGGGGAGCTGGAGCTGGAGAGCCAAAACAAATGCTAAAATATAAAATAAAACTAGTGTCCGATAATCAGCTGAAAGGGTTCCCACTTTGATCCAATCCACTTTACGCCGCCCCTTCCATTCCATTCCGTTGCGTTCCCTGTGGCCTGACTGCCTTTGCTTTGCTTTGTTCTGGTCGGGTCTGGTTTCCGTTCCGTTAATGCTTCTGGTGTCGCTTATCACACAATCAATCCACATTTATCGCCTCCAATGCGCAGGCATCCAATGGTCTGGCTACAGTTGCCTCTCCGCGCAGCCATTGGATGGATATTCTAGCATAGTTTTCGGATCGGGCGGCACTGTGCGGCCATGTGACTTCATGTGGCCACTGAGTCCCGCGTACTGGGCAAAGCCCTTCGTGCATATCTTGCAAATGTATCGCTTCTGGGGATTGTGGATCTCCTTGTGCTGGCGCAGGTACTTGCAGCTGGTGAAGGTCTTGTGGCAGATGTCGCACTCCTTGTCGCGCACATTCAGATGCCCCTTGATGTGGTCGTTCAGCACGGACTGCTCGAAGAAGCTCTTGCCGCAGATGTGGCACTTGCCGCGTGGCCGCTGCTCGTGCCGCCGCCGATGACGCTCGAAAAAGGACCGCGTGCTGAAGCGCTTGCCACAGATGTCACAGCAGAAGGGCCGCTCGCCGGTGTGCGAACGCCGATGGACCTGCAGATCTGAGGTGGTGGCAAACCGCTTGCCGCACTCCTCGCAGCCCAGCTGGTAGTCGTGCGTATGCCGGCGCAGATGGATCGTGCAGTTGCCGCTGCGCGAGAAGCCCCTGCCGCAGGTGGGGCACACGAACGGCAGGCTGCCGTCGTGCCCGGCCCGATGCACCTTGTAGACGTCCACGCTGTTCAGCAGCTGCTCGCAGAGATCACACTGAAAGGGAGCCACGTGCGGATCGAGGAAACGCAGCTGCTCGTAGTAGCGGCAACGGGGGATGAAGACCACGCCGCCACCGGCACTGCCCTTGCGCTCGCTTTGGATGCGTCGCATCTTCTCCTGCTGGTAGGCGTTGCGCAGATATCGGGTGTAGCGCTGCAGCAGCGAGGGCTCCAGCTGGGGCATGTGCAGCTCGGCGCGGCACAGCGCCAGCAGCTTCTCCTTGGCCGCATCTCGTACGTGACGCAGGCGGCAGGACAAGTCCTGCATGTCCCAGGTGTCGCTGCACTGCCGATAGATCTCAATGAGCTTCAGGCACTGCTGATGGTTTAGATGGGGCACGGGCACGGATAGGGACATCTTGGGATGCCGCTTCCGGCGCAAACTCTTCGCCAGGAAGCCCAACCTCTCGTAGTACCAGCGTGGGGACGTCGTCGTCGTCGATCCCTGGGCGTGCGCCCGTTCCAGACGCTGCCTCTCTCGCCGGTAGACATCCTGCAGCCTCCTGGTGTGACCGGCCACCTCCTCGCCCGTCAACTGCAGACCAAACTGCGAGTTCAGCCGCTCGGCGATCGTCGTGCAGGCTTCGCTGCGATGCTTGTAGTTGCGGTAGGCCAGCATGCCCAAGTCCCAGAGCAGGCGCTGCTCCTCCAGCTGCCCGATGAAGGCCAGCATAATGGGGTGCTCCTGCAGCCAGAAGTACGTGGTGTCCGTGCATGTCCCTGCGCCTGGGCATAGTGCTAAGCTTGCCTCATTGTAGCACTCCTGGGAGGTGGTGCTCTGGCCATCGCTCTGGCTGGGCCAGTACAACATTGTCTCTGACTCAAAGCACTCTTCAGAAGCATCATCATCAGCATCTGAAAGCGGGTCAGCAGCAGCCGCAGCAGCCGTAGCATCGGGCAGGGGTAGAGCATTATCAACAGGCGGTTCTGCTTCTCTTTCCACTTTCCCAATGGCCAATTCTGGCTCGAAGGCCTGCTCTTTGCTGGCACCACTCCTACGCAGCGTCGTGTCCGAGGCTGTGGCTGTCTGTGCAGTCTTCTGATCTTCAAACAGATCCGCGTGCTTCGATTCTAGATGCGACTTGAACTCTTTGAGTGTCCTGGTCTGCTCCTCGTCCCGGCAGTAGATGCACTGGAAGGCGAAAGCCGTCGTCTGCCGCTTACCCAGCCAGACAATCTCCCCGCAGCGCTGATAGGGCGGCATGCTAATCCAAAAATATATTTGTCTACAATTTGCAGCCGCTGGGCAGGGCTGCCACTCGGCTGAGCGCTACCAGCCTGTGCCAAGCAGCCAGTGTTGCAAGTCGTCCTCCAGTCACTTCGCTTCCCGCATATTCAAAATGTACAACTTCCATTTTTATTAGCAATTATTACATAATTTCGGGGCAGAAGAGGAATACAAAACAACTTTTGACTTAATTAATAGAATTATGTAGAGTACAACAGGGCGGCGTTAGGGCGTTACAAGGCCACGTTCGAGGCATATTGACGATAAATGCAAACTGATCGAGCTCATTGAGATGTCTGTTCACTTTTCAGTGATTCTAGGGCATCATGCGCAGGGCACCATCAATGCGGATGGTTTCGCCGTTGAGCAGGGGATTCTCAAAGATGGCCTGCACCAGATGGGCATACTCGCTCGGCTCGCCCAGTCGCTGGGGGAAGGGGATGCTCTTGGCCAGGAAGGTGCGCACCTTTTCGGGCAGGGCAGCCAGCATGGGTGTGTTGAACAGACCTGGAGCAATGGTGCAGATGCGAATGCCCTGGGTGCTGAGGTCACGCGCAATGGGCAGGGTCATGCCCACCACAGCCGCCTTGGAGGCTGCGTAGGCAGCCTGTCCGATTTGGCCATCGAAGGCAGCCACAGAGGCAGTGTTCACGATGACGCCGCGTTGGCCATCCTGATTGGGCTCGTTGGCGCCCATTAGGCCAGCGGACAGGCGAATCACATTGAACGTGCCCACCGTGTTGATGTTGATCACGCGCTGGAAGTCCTCCAGCCTGTGGGCCACATTCTTGTTAAAGTTGAAGGTCTTCACGGCCGTCGCGGTGCCGGCACAGTTGACGGTAAGATCCAGGCGACCGAACTTTTCCTTGGCGATCTGCAGGGCAGCACTCACATCCTTCTCCGAGGTGACATCGACGGGCACAAAGATCACCTTGTCGCCCAGCTCCTTGGCCACTTCGTTGCCCTTCGAGGATGGCAAATCGGCGAGCACCACGCTGGCTCCCTGCCTGGCCAGACGCTCGGCTGTAGCGCGACCCAGACCGGAGGCTCCACCGGTCACCAAAGAGACGGCGTTCTGCGGTACACACAGAGAGAGATTTGTTATTGTATAACGCTCCGGAGAAACGAAACGAAACGAAACGAGACGATGCTAATCATCGTTCAGGGTACAAGGTGCACATATGCAGCAATACAGTTATTCTATTTGCCGATGACACGGGTTCAAATCCCCATTGGACTTTGCACCCGGCAAGGGTCTTGTCTTTGTGCGATTGGGATTGGGCGTGGGGCATCATAAATTACACACGAGCATACCTTGATCATTTTGATATTGTTTTTATGAGTTTACAACGTTGCACAAAACCAGCGACAAGGCGACAAACGAACTGTGTGAAAGCAGACGAAGACACCGGTTGCTTCTTTATATAGATATCTGGTATATATGCATTAGTGTTGGTCAGTAGTTCATATACGAGTTCTGGGTCGTATGACACCAGTCCTCACGGGCTATGGCCGCATCACACTAGACTTTGCAAACTGCAAAAGCAGGGGTGGAAATATTTCAAAAGCAAAGCAGTGAAAGCGGGGAATTTATTTGCGTTTTCTCTCTCATATGTTATCTTTGTCCATCAGATTATAGAGGTGGTTCAGTGTAGCGTGTCATACGACCATAATCGTTATTTTCTGTTCATTTGTTGTTCCGACTGGGGATGCGTCATGCTTCTTTGCGTCTTTGTGCAGTTTTTTTTACATGGGTTAAGCATAGGGCCCTTGTGGTGGCAAAAGGTTGCGTCGCTTTCTGATGCATGTGCGTCTTTTCGACATATTCGATTGCTTTTGCGCTTAACAGCACATTTATGTGCATTTAATAACAACAAAAACTTTCAGATCAAAAATCCAATTTTAGCGTATAAAAGTTATGGCTATGCGAAAAATTTGAATATTTAAATGCGATAGGAAACGCGCCCAGTGTGAAAAGGCTGCAGGCGACAAAACATTAAGCTAGTGCTGGTAACCGTTTCCACAGTTAAATCAGTCAAATAAATCGACTTGATTTTGTTCCGAAACATGTTCACCAACACTCAGAGCTGATTTAGATCAAACGGCAAATGGCAGAAAATTAAAAAGTCATTGTAGAAGTCATCTGGCCCAGGACAAAGCGACAAGAAGGAGTTAAACAATTTAATTTTTAGCCTGCGCGCACCGGCTGTGCAACCAGCTGAGACGTTGATGCGTCTGGGTTGCTTTTCTTGCCGCCCTTTTTGTCCTTACAATCGTTTGAGACGTTGTTACGCGTCTTAAGCGCTTTTAAGGACAATTCGGACAGCTCGACAAGCAACCCAAATGCATTCAAGTCTCAGCTGGTTGTATGGCTGGTGGGAAAGGCAAAATAATCGAGTTCGAGTGATTCAGGTGAGTAAATCTGTGGAATGACTTGCGAATTCAAGCAGGGTTTTCTGAATTTTTCCATTTGCCCGTGTACCCACAGCTTTACTTGAGACAGGAGGCCAAGCCGTGGATCCACAATGACTATGCAAATTTCACGAGTACCAGAGCCACCCCTTGAGCCAATGAACTGAAGCGCCAGACGGGTTGAGAGTTCATTTGATGAGAGTCTGGAAATGCAAGGTAAGCGAGAGAGAGTATAAATGTCCTTGCCTGTTGACCAACGTCCGAGTTTCTTTTTCTTTTAACAGCTCAGACGTGAAGAAATCCGAACAAGGACACTCGATATAAGGGGACTGTGGGCTGCCTCGACCATACCGGTCTCCACACACTCCGACCTGAATGCTGCCTTTACCTGTTTTGCTGTGAGGTCCCGCTGCCAGCCAAGCATCCAATGCATACGCTTATTACATCTGTAGATACAAAAGCCAAGCCACTGCACCGCGGCCAACAATGAAGTACAACCAACACATAGCCACAACGAAATATCTAATTATTTGTATTCCATTTACCCACCGCACTGGGTATCGCACCCGTGGTGGATGTTTACTGTGTGGAAGCGCTCTTAGCGCTGCCTCGTATCGAATAGCATTTTTGAGACTGCAATAAACTGAAGCAAAGTCGAGTATTTGTATGTAATCTGATTGCGTTTCCGTTCGAACACCACAGAACGGAAGGAGGGCTGGCAGTGTCCGTGTAAACTGTGCACACACTTTGCTTTGGTTTGGCTCTGCTCTTCTCTTCTCTCTTCTGTTTGAATTTAATTAGCCGAAAGATTGGAAGATTGCTAGTGCAGATGTGGCAAGGGGATGGCTTATCGAACCCAAAGTGTAAACAAAGATGTGTGCTGGGAGCAGCTTCCGCTGCCGTAACCGTAGCCGTTGATCGGAGGGCGAGGCGAGGCCTCTTCGCTGGCCCTGTCGTTGGCATCAAGCTCAAAGCGCAGGCAGCGTTCGCTGAGCGCGGTGTGGTACCATCCGAAGATACAGATTCTCTGGCTGATTTCTTTAGATAAAAAGGGTAACTTTATTGCCTTCGCGATAACTATAGCTATACAGAACGTGTCGTGTGTTTTGTTGGTGTTTTTTGTGTGTGTGTGTGTCTGCAAGTGGAAGTAAATGAGATGAAGTCTTCTTTTTAAAGCTACATATTCTACATAAAATCAATATATATTTAAGTATATATGTATGTAAGTATATGTATGTATATGTATTTGCATGTTTTTTTTTATAATGTACAACCTGTCGGAGCCAAGACAGAGAGAGAGAGACAGAGAGGAAGAGTGTCCCCACAGGGAACGTGTCAAGTTAATCATTCAGAAACATTGAAGCTGCAAGAGGACATCTCTTTGATCTTGCCCGATTGCCCGATGCATGGCCACCAGTTGGCACCAGCTCCAGGCCATCCCCCTGTCCTACAATTTGCCATCCATCGCTGTGGAGGAGGGGCCTAGGGGCGGCAGAATGCTCATGCGCTCCAGCTGATCGGCCAGAATGCGCTGCTCTTTGGTGAGGCGTAGAATCTCCTGTTTCTCCTCGACGGTGTGTCCCTTTCGCTTCGCCCGATACTGCAGCATTCGCTTGTAGCACTCGAGTATCTCCGTGTCAATCATGTCCAGCTTGCGCTTGAGCTCGATGCGCTTGATCTCATCGCTGGCCGCCAGACGGAGGCGTTTCAGCTCCTCGCTGTTGAACGTCGACACTGTGCTAATTTCCGCCGTGACGCGCTTGATCTCGTGCAGCACATCGTCCATGTCCTCGGGCGGCGCACAGTCGCTGGCATCCATCAGTCCGTTCTCGAGCAGCTCCTTCTTCAGACGCTGCTCAATGCCCACGCCGTGCTTGAGCATGGAGAGGGGTCGGAAGTTCCCGCTGGCTGCAGGAGCTCCCGAATTGGCGGAGGATAGGTGCGAGTGCGTATGGGAATGGGAGTGCGAATGGGAGTTGTTGTCGTTGCTGCTGCTTGTGGTGCTGTTGCTGTGCTCCCCCACAGCCGCCTGCTCGCTGGGCAGCGTCAGCAGCGACTCCTCCATGAGGGCTGTGACAAGGCGCTGGGTGAGGGGGCCCGTGATGCTCTCCTCCACCATTCCCTCGGCCTTCTTCACCATGGCCGATGCATTCTGCGACTTGACGCGCGATCCGCCTGGCTGCAAGGCCTTCATGTCCTCCAGCGCCCACACGGTGGAGTAGTGCGGCCCCAGTGGGGGTACCGGCGGCACCAGTGGGCCGCGATACTGCTCCAGGAGGTCATCGATAAGGCGCAGATCCTCATTTGTCACCGGCATACAGTAGGGCTCCACCGAGAGCCAGAACTTGTTCGGCATATCGTTCTTTGGCATCGCCAGCTTAGGCAGCTGTGGCAGCATGGGCAGTATCAGGTTCGATGACGGCAGGAAGTCCATGCTGTCGTCTGTGTGCACGGCCATTGGACTGTTCTTCGAGTGCCTCGATGAGCCGGACGGGCCAAGGCCGCCCTTCAGAATGGTCATCGATGAGTGCTTCTTGCGCACGCCCGTTGGCTCGTCCCGCTTACGCTTGGCCATGCTCGATGAGGCGCCCGATGGACTGCCCAAACCGCCGCTGGCTCCGCCTATTCCTATGCCCAGCATGGCGTTCAGCATCGCATTGTTGCTGGTGCACGGCGGCGATCCAGGCACGCGATCGAATTTGCGACGATCGTTGCGCTTCTCATCCTTGTCCACACTGTCGTATTCGGCCTTGAGGACGCGCGCACGTAGAGCCACATTCGAGAGCAGCTGCTCCAGCTCGAGTTGCACTGCATCCAGATCCTCGGCCGACAAATGGTCATCGGTAGGTCGCTGTAGGGCTGCCGACATCGTGGGCAGCTTTTTTGGCATATCCCTGGTGCGGATAAGTGGTATGATGACACCGCTGGGCGTGAGGAACACTTCCGACTCGGCCGCGGCAGCCGCAGATGCGCCTTTACCTCCGCCGCCGCCGCCATTTACGGGCATCTTACCAGCGACTCCGCCAGATATTGCCATGCCAAAAGCACCGCCGATGCTTCCACTAGCACCTCCGCCGCCGCCTACGATACCAGCACCGCCGCCACCGAAATGGCCCAGCTTCAGGTTCTTGAAGGTTGTACTCATGGTCTCTCCTCGTGTCTCGTGCAGTAGCAGAAACTGCCTTGTTTTGCCTTCCAAAATTTGTTGTTTTGTTTTTTTGTGAAACTTCTGGCCGAATCGCAATTTGTTTGCAGAGCAGTGTGACCGCGGCTTTATACCGTAAATATACCGAGAAAAAAAATACTCATAAATTTTGTTAATCGATACCAGTGTTGAAAAAAATGATGTTATGTTGTCGATATTTTTTGGTTCTGCGATTCGCGATATTTTGTTTTGAATGTACGACTGCTGCTGCTGCACTTCTCCCTCCGCCGAAATAGTTATAATTGCCCCCTCCAAAAGAAATACACGCAGCAGACAGAAGATAGTACAAGTGCAATTTCTGGGTTCTTTGTTTTTGTTATACCGTCGCTCTGGCCGTCTGCTCCGTGCGTGGGTGTTCGGGTGTGCGCGCTCCCCTGCGATAAGCAGTGTACTTAATAAATCAGTGACTGTTGACAATTAGTAATGATTGTGAGTGGATCAGGTGCTTGCTGAGAGACAACCATTCATTTAACAATCCATCTATATATATTCAACAATGTGCTGCAGCAACGAATTCTGTACAAAATTCGGATAGCTCCTCCTCTACCATTGGCCATTGTCACTCTTAGCAGCGCTGCCCACTGCACTGCAAACTGCAAGCTGCAGCATCAGGCAGCAGCGCAACAGCAGAAACAGCAGCAGCAGCGTATATGTATGTACATATGTCATTTTATGTAATTGAAAGACTATTCCCCTTATTCTTCGGTTAATCTATGGCCTTCAATTGGTTTTCGGTTTTTCATCAATTGCCTTTAAGAAACGTTGCGCTGGCGCTCTGACCCACTGTCACTCATCGTTTCAATGAATCGCGTATCAAGAACAATAACAAAAAAAGTATAAAGACAAAAACAACAACATCATCATCATCATCATCATATTTCCAGATAATAAGGAGACAGACTTCCAGACACGACTTTCGGACAATTCTCTGCTCAGTTAACAGTTTTTGTGTGTGCCTTTTTTTTCTTTCGTGTTTTGTTTTTATTGATCAAATATTTGCGTCGTACGTGTACGTGTGTTTGTGCGTGTATGTCGATGTGTCTCGTTGGGCATTGCGGAAGAGGTGGGTGGGGGCAGTGGGAGCTATGGGGCTTTGTGTGTCAATTTTTTGTTGCTGCTGCCGCCGCCGCCGCCGCCCGCCTCTACGGATGGCAGCACACACATGTTTGATACGGCTAACTGTATAACTGTATCGTTATCAGTTGGCAATTAAACCCCAGAGAAGGAAAAAATCTGTACACAGGGGGTTGTGGAAGGGGGGGGGGGGGTGTGTGTGCGGACGGTGCGATAAGGGACGAAAACACTCTGTTATGCATTGTCCCGGATAACTATTTAAATCCCCGCCTTAAAATCGCCAAAATGAATGAGCATCGATGATCGATCAGCTGTTACTATTCGACGAGTGCTCTAATCAATCAGCGTCGCAGGTCTATATTTAAACACCAACCATTGACCATACCATTGACGTTAATTGACCAACAGACTGTTACTTTTTCTGTTGCGGGTGCGGGGCTGACCCTGCCATCAATTATCACTTCCAGTGTTAAGCCCCACTCTTTGTTCGCTACGCTTTGATTTCTCTCCGTTCCAGAAGAAGAAGAACAAATGGGAAGGGGTAACGGACCTGCACTGTAAGGAACGGTACTCTCCAAGGGAAGGAGGGACAATGGGAAAGAAAACAGTCTTAAGCCTTGCCTGGGAATTTAATAGGAAACAGGAAGGGTGAACAAAATGAGTTGAATAAAATTAATTAAGTACAGAACATGACTCCACACTGTCCACCCTTATGGGAAATTAGGGGCAGGAATTGTAGCTTCCTCAACTACATACATATAATAAAAAGCGCTGAAATGAAGGGAAATTTAAATAGGGAAGGGGATCTGGTTTCCACTGGAAACAAAGGGATATTTTGAGGAGAACCTCCTCCTCCTCCTGCTGGAAGGAGGGGAAGGCGGATATAATATTTATTCAATTGATAAAAATGTTGTCATCTTTCGAGTTTTTTCCATATTTTTTGTGTGTTGTTTGCCTTTGCGACGAAATTTTCCAATTTACTTAGCTTATTATTCGGGCCACGTTAATGAGATACTACACAATTATTCTGTTAAGAGATTGGGGCGGTGCTTATCATTCGCGGTGCACACACGAGGAGTGGGCAGGGGGGGGGGGTGGGGAAGTCGTTGCTATCCAATTGTGGGGGCAATAGTCGGATTGAGGCGTTTGTAAACCAATTTGCAATCGCCTCTAGGCAAATACTACTAGGCCTTACTTCGGATTAGATATATGTACATATGTATGTGTGTGTGTATGTATGTATGCTTGATCATATATAGACATGACCCACCCCCCCATTAGTATGGCCATCGGGGCGTTAAATTAGGTTTACACTTGAATGCCAAATGGCTGCCACGGAACTCAGGGACAGTGAAAATACCTTCAATGGGTTGATATTAATGCAAATTTAATACTGCACTGAGAAGACTGAGAAGGGGAAGGAGAGAACACTGCACATTACCCCTGCACTGCTCCCCGCCCACTGATATGTATATGGGAAAATCCGAAGCAGAGTAAAAATCCCGCTATAACTCTCCGCTTTTTGTTTGTTTGAATTTGCAGACGCACTTCCAGTGAGGGAGCTGGTGCTGGATACGATCCAAAGCAAAAGGAGGAGAGACAACACTTGGAATCAAAGCTAGAGGCAAAGCTGAAACCATGAAGTTTGCCGAGCATCTGTCGGCGCACATAACGCCCGAGTGGCGCAAGCAGTACATCAATTATGAGGTGAGTCTCTCTCTCTGTTTTTTGATACATCCAGAGAGAGAAACCGCAAACCGCCATTCTATCTTGATCTTGAAGGAAATGAAGGCCATGCTGTACTTGGCCGTCGAGGAGGCGCCTTCGGTGGAGAGTGTCGAGGATGATGTGCTGAAGCGTCACTTTGCCAACTTCGATGAGAATTTCTTTCACTACTGCGACAAGGAACTGAAGAAGATCAATACATTCTATTCGGAAAAGCTGGCGGAGGCCACACGCAAGTTTGCCAATCTGAATGCGGAGCTAAAGACCTGCATCGAGGAGTCCGAGCGGAGTGCAAAAAAGTCAAAGGGACAGAAGCGTCTGGCCGCCCTGCCCGATCGCAAGGCGCGCGAACTCAAATTGGCCTTCAGCGAGTTCTACCTGAGTCTCATTCTCCTGCAGAACTATCAGAATCTGAATCACACTGGATTCCGTAAAATACTCAAGAAGCATGACAAGGTAAACGACACTCACAATGAGATTTACAACCGCTGCATTGCAGTGGCAGCTCTTGGCACCTCTTGGTACACCCTCTGACCCTGACCTCAAATCTTTTCTTATCTTTTCTCTTTTTTTGGCTCAGCTTTTGCGCGTTGACACCGGTGCCAAGTGGCGGCAGGAGTACGTGGAGGCGTCGCATTTCTTCACCAACAAGGACATCGACAACATTATCAATGAGACGGAGACGACGGTCACCGGCGAACTGGAGGGCGGCGATCGCCAGCGGGCAATGAAACGACTGCGCGTACCACCGCTGGGGGAGCAGCAGAGTCCGTGGACCACCTTCAAGGTGGGCCTCTTCTCCGGCAGCTTCATTGTGCTGGGCATTGTGGTGGTGCTGTCGGCCATCTTCCATGAGATTAGCGGCGAGAATCTGAAGGTCACATTCCGCCTCTATCGCGGCCCCCTGCTGATCATCGAGTTCATCTTCCTGATTGGCGTGAATATCTACGGCTGGCGTTCGTCTGGCGTCAATCATGTGCTCATTTTCGAACTGGATCCGCGCAATCATCTATCCGAGCAGCATCTCATGGAACTGGCCGCCATCTTCGGTGTGGTGTGGACGCTCAGCATGCTGAGCTTTCTGTACAGCGCCAGCCTGTCCATTCCGGCGTTTATTAACCCTTTGACCCTCACACTGATCATGGTGCTCTTCCTGGCCAATCCTTTTCATGTGCTGCATCACGATGCCCGCTTCTGGCTGTGGCGCATCACCGGACGCTGCATTGCGGCGCCATTCTTTCATGTGGGCTTCGCCGATTTCTGGCTGGGCGATCAGCTCAACTCTCTGGCCACCGCCATACTGGACTTTGAGTATCTCATCTGCTTCTACTTCACCAACGGCAACTGGTCGGAGGCGAAGGACGCCTCCATCTGCATGGAGAAGGACTACATCATACGGCCGATTGTCAACTGTCTGCCGGCATGGTTCCGTTTTGCCCAATGCCTGCGACGGTATCGTGACTCGCGTGAGGCCTTTCCCCATCTGGTAAATGCCGGCAAATACTCGACCACCTTCCTTGTCGTAATCTTTGCCACCCTCAAGTCGTTCCACAGTCGTGAGTGCACCAGCTGCCAAATCTGTAAATTATTCTCTTTGCTAACTGATCTTTATTTCCGCCCCCATTGTTTAGCGAACTATGCCAGCACGTTCGACAATCCGTATACGTGGCTCTGGATAATCGCCTCGATAGTGTCCTCCTGCTATGCCTACACGTGGGACATCAAGATGGATTGGGGCATGTTCGATAAGAATGCCGGCGAGAATACATTTCTGCGTGAGGAGGTGGTCTACTCATCGACGGTGAGTGCTTTGTGCCCTGCACCCTGTTCCATTTTAATACTTTTATTTTTATTTTTAGGGTTTCTACTATTTTGCCATTGTTGAGGATTTGGCGCTGCGCTTCATTTGGGTGCTTTCCTTTTATCTGACGGAAATGAAGATCGTTAGCGGTGACATTATGACCTCCATTACGGGCATCCTGGAGGTTTTCCGGTACGTCAGAGAATGGACATTGAGTGGATGTGGATAACCCCTATCCACCCCGTTTGGTTTTTATTTTCAGTCGATTTGTGTGGAACTTCTTTCGCTTGGAGAACGAACATCTGAACAATTGCGGCAAGTTCCGAGCGGTGCGTGACATTTCGATAGCGCCGCTCGACTCCTCCGATCAGGCGCTCATTCTACGAATGATGGACGAGTCGGATGGTGTGATCAATCGCTACACAAAGACGAACCGACCCAAGCCCAAGAAGATCAAGGATCCGGAGAAGCGCAGTCTGCTGCAGCCGCGCGGCTCCATGCCCGATCTTCGGATAGATATCGATAGCAAAAAGTTATAGGCAGACCTACGCCAACGCCTCAATCAAATTGTGCTACCCATTGAACGATTATTGCGAACGTGGTGTAACGATTCGGCCCTAACGATAATTCTAATACTATTATCGTCCTTTTTTTTGTTCATCTTTTTTTTGTGCCCATTGTTTAGCTAATTTGTACAATACTATATCATATTTTAATTGCTAGTTACGTTAAGTGTACTTAAACGGAAAGGAAAACGAAACGGAAACTGAAACTGAAACTTAAGACACACAGAGAGAGAGAGAGAGAGAAGAGAGAAAGAGAGATGTCCAGCAATAACTAGTTTCTAAGAATATCCAACTAATTTAGCATTCCATTTATCCGTTTGAAAACTAACGAAGGAACTTCCCATACACCTCCCCACTATCCCATTCCCCTAATTAACAATTTCAAGCCCAACATTTTGTTTGGGGAGAACTTTTGGTCTCCCGCTGAAGCGTAAGATGCGGCAGTATTAGTACTTAGAAAAGGCGAACAAAATTTGATAGACCCAATTCAATTCCCTCCCCCACAGACATTCCCTTTATCTATCACGATACATTGTATATCGTTTATCGTTAGTTAATTTAGTTATATGTTAAACCATTATCTGTTATCTGTCCTGTCCCCACAAAAAAAAAGAAAGTTTTTCGATTGATATACACAAAAAAAAAAAACCAGAAACCAGAAACCAAAAGTAAAAGTAAAAGAAATATTGTACATATATATATATATACTAAAATACATATACATATGTACATACATACATGCATACATATAATCGTGAGCCTTGTGTGTGTGTGTATGTTGTTTTTGGATAATGATGATTCTGTATGAGTTCCCAAAAGTTTATTTTTGTTTAATAGAAGAAGAGAAAAAAAAACACACACACACACAAAAAGACAGACTTGAAAGCGTGCAACGTTTTGTATTTGTACTTATACATACATAAATACTATATATCTGATATATCTGATATCTCATACTATTCTATATCTTACATACATATGTACATACATACATACGTATACATATGCCTAAACTAAATGTCAAATGCAGAGATTTTCTCTACGTTTTTTTTTGGTTGTTGTTTGTTGCCATAATTTGCTCGCATTTTGAGCAACTCACACTTTTTTATTGTAGATTTAAACATGTAGAATCGAACACAAAAAAAACAAACAAAAAAATAAATAAAATAAAATCGAACCAAAAAGGATATATCTAAATGTGCTAGAGATGTGGTAGAAAACAAACCCCTAGATCTTAATCTTAAGTACATTTATTTGTATATAAAAAAAACAGTACACACACACACACACACACACACACAGACAACAGCATGCGAGAGAGAGAAAGCATGAGAACAGAGTAACAAAAAAATAAACGAAATGCCGTAAGGAAAAATATGCAGAAAATAAACAGAATATATATATATATGTAAAATTACGAGACAACTCAGAGACCTCTACTTTTTTTTTTTTGGTTTTTTGTTTTTAGGAAACATTCTCGACCACACCCGACACGAGCGCTGTGCCACGCATCACCCAAAATTCGGGATCCATTTCGCTAAACAGCAGAACGGACAATACGAAATTCGTTGAATGGCCGGTGGTGGAGAGGACGCCGGAACGCTGCTGTGTCTTGTAGAGCGGCGCCTCGTAACGCACCTGCGGTGAGATCTCCAGGCAGGGCATGAACCGAACGATGGGCATGCGGGTGTACAGCTCACCAAATTTGGCATCGCAGAGGCCGCCCTTGCTGAGGTCCCAGCGCGCAGCTTCAATGAATATGCCATGGACATTGATGACGGCATCGGTGCACTCCAGCAGATTTCCATACAAGCGATCATCCTGCAGGGGGTATATAGATATAGATATCGTTAGGGGGGAATATCCATATCCCACTTACACCTCTACCCGCAGTGTGGGCCTCAAAGAAATCCTGCTGCACCAGCTCCCGCTCGACAATGTCAAAGTCGATCTTCAGCGAATCGATGGGCAGCACACGACGGCGCGCATATGTCTGCAGGACGCCCGTGAGGAAGGACTGGGGAAAGAAGAAGCCACTGATCCAGTAGGAGCGCGGCGCCCCATTCTCTGCCCAGTGCTGAATGAAGTCGATGCGTCGCTGAAAGTCTGAAATGTAGTTGGGCAGCGGCTTAATGGAGAGGAAGCTCCGCTTGGCCCAGGAAGCGGGCACCAGATTGGCCAGCAGCGCCTTGAAAACATTCTCCAGCTCCTCGGACATCACCACCAGACCCTTGATGGCCTTGGCCAGATTCGACAGGCTGTCGTGAATGATGCCCAGCGCAATGTTGAAGCGATCGATCTCCTGCACCAGCACCGTTGTCAGCGACGGCACCTGTCCCTTGCTGTCCAGCTGCGCACAAAGAGATAGAGAGAGAGAGAGACAGAGAGAGAGAGGGAGAGATGGGAAATATCTGCTGAATGCTGCCACCTACCATCGAGAGGGTATCATGAAGGGGCTCACGCTTGATCTTGTTGGCCAGCGCCTCCTGGATGCGGACAATTATCTGCTGACAAATGTCATTCTCCGCCGCCTGACCCTCGTCGGCGGCCGACCGTGGCTGGCCCAGCAACAGGGTGGTGATAAAGAACTCCGTCTCCTTGGTCTGAAACACAATATTCGCGTTCTGGTTCATGCCAAATATCTCCGGATCCTCCAGCACCGGAAAGCCCTGCACAAAGGTCGAGTACTCGGCGAGCGTCTTCTTGCGCGGATCCCGATAATAGGCATCGCCCCGACAATACTTATACTCCGGCTGTATGATGCGCTTCGACGAGAAGATCATCAGCACGGTGCGCAAACAGCGCAGATCCCAGTAGTCGGTGACGCGGCCGCCCCACGTGATCTCACCATTGATATAGAGTATCGCCTCCCAGGGTATATCGTCGATGACCTCGCGATCGATAAAAAAATCGAGCGTCTTGAGGCCGCACTCGCGATCACTCTCATTGAACTCGTACATAATGTTCCAGCCGAGCGGTCCGAATTTGCGTCGCTCCAGCAGCACCGCATGGAACATGCACAGCCCAAAGACAATCGCCCGCCAGTTGCCGTTCTGGATGTGCTGCTCGAAAAAGTCCCGCTTGAGATCAGCCAGCGCACCAATCACATTCGCCTTGATGCCCTTGGGCGGCTCATTGGTGATCTTCACCGAATTCTGCAGCACACTGATCGGAAACTCGCGGATGGGCATCGATGAGAGGAAGAGCCGAAATTCGGGATGTGACTTGGTGATGCCCAGCGACAGATTGCGCACAATTGTCTCCAGGGTGCGCATCCACGAGGTGGCCAAGTGGCAGTTCTGCAGAAAGACCCAATGTCCCAGCCGCAGGCTCTTGTCAATCAGATTCTCGGCCACCGGTCCCTGGCCCTGACCCAGCGATATCGAATAGTACTTTTCCGTATACTGCATTTGTGTGGTGAACTTGAGGAAGCCCGACATCGGATCGGAGCCCGTCGACAGCACAAAGATCAATGGCGTCACCTCGGAGGTGTCCAGAAAGCTGTCAAAGCAAAACAGTAAGGGTACCATTAACCATCAATAGGGGGGAAGGCCTATAGGTGGGGCGGGGGGGTGTGGCTTACACGGTGCTCAATTGTGTGCCCGTGGCAGAGACCTCGGTGAAGTAACGTCCGACGGTGCCATGCAGATAGCTGACCACATTCAGCAGGAAACGCGGCTTCCGGAAGCTGGCAATGAACATGAGCTTGTGAAAGATGCGCAGCCGCTTGTTCCACTTGTCCGTGGGCGGCTGCTTGGTGCGCGCAAAGTCAAAGATCTCGTTGTTGTCCTGCAGCTGCAGGAAGAACGGCTTCTCTATCTCGCTGCTAAAGCCCGCGAATGTGTCCGGAAAGTTGTCCTCCAGATAGATGCACGCATCCCACTCCATTTGGCTGAGCTTTGTGCTGGCCGGCTGCTGCTTGGGCCGTATATTGCCGACGGCGCCGCGTGTCAGGAAGCTGAACTCCTCGTCGGAGACACGCTTCTCCTGCCGCTCCACGGACAGGGCCAGCAGGAAGCTAAAGATGATCTTGTGATTCTCGAACAGGCCACGCGATATGTTGTCATAGATGGCCTTCAGTTCGTCCACCATCAGGGTGGAGATGCGCACCTCGACCGCCTGTGTGGGATGCTCCTGGCGCAGGACATTGCAGAAGACCTGCGTAAAGTACTTGAGGCTGTACTGGTACATGGGATCGATCTCGGCCAGCCCGGCCACCACAAAGTACAGGATGGCACCGCGCGACGCCAAAATCCTATACCGTTCACGCGATGCGGTTATAATCTTCTCCGTCTCCTCGGTGTCGATTAGGCGAGCGGCAATGATGAGCGATGTTTCCTGCAAAGGCTTATTGAAAGAAGGGTTCACGGCTTACGGACTAGCACACACCTTGGCATCGTTGAGGGTCTCCACCAGCTCCTCGTCATCGAGTATGTTGCCCTCGGAGTTGAACAGCAGCTTCAGCACCTTGTCCTCGAGACTCAGCAGCTGCTGCTTGTCGGCATTGATCTTTACCACCAGATCGTTGCGTTGCGCCTCCATGGCAGGCAGCTCAATGGCCACAATGTCGCTGCAACACAGGCAGAGAGAGAGAGAGAGAGAGAGACAGACAGGATAGAGGATTCCCAGAGTGAAGCTATGGCGTTACTCACGCTAGTAGCTGATCCTCAAGGCCACTTTCGGTCACTAGGAAATTGACCAGCGTCACATTGATGCACACCTCGGGCAGGTAGTGGGGATTTGGCAGCTTTGTGGTCATATACAGCTTAAAGTTCTCATCGTAGTCGATGACCTGATCGCCCAGCTTCAGATAAATGCGACCCTCGTACTTGTATGTCTCTCGCTGCAGTATGGGCCGCAGGGCCGGATCGATTGTCTCGTCGATTTCCTCGAGCAGCACCGGATAGCCCTGCCGTACGCTATTCTCCAGTACGCGCATCATGCTCGCATCGGTCATTTTCACCACCTGCAGATTGTTCGCCTTCTCCATGTTGCGTATCCAGCGATTGGCCTGCTCCTGCGGATCGATCATCAGGGCCCAGCGCAGGGCGCGCGTCGCATAGATGCCATTCTCGATGGAGATGTTGTCCTTGGGCAGACCGTCCACATTCCATTGCCGCATCTCGTACGCATCGCCCAGCACCTTCAGCAGATTGAACTCACCGCTGGAGGGTATCTTATTCTCGCGACACTTGCTCACCCACAGGGCGCCCATGTCGCGCCGATACAGGTGCGAGAAGGCGCCCATATAGGCCACACAGGCGGCTGCCACGAGCACATCGCCGGGCACACAGGCCAGATCGGCGGTCAGCGATTTGACCGTCTCACGCCAGCGCACCTGCTCGTCGGACAGGGCGGAGGTGAGGCGGCCGGCGCGATTGATGCGGCCATAGGTGAGATCAACATTGTCCTGGATCACCTGAAATTCACGCTGCTTCTCGTCAAGGCTGTCGCGCAGCGTCTGAATTTTTGCCTCGACGGCGGCCAGCTCCTTTTGCTTTTGCCGCAGCACGACCATCACCTCCTTGAGCTCCGCCTCGGCGGCTTCCTTGCGCTTGATTTTCGGCTCCACCACCTTGTAGACCTTCGAGAACTTGTCCATGGCAATCACCCACATGCTCACCGATTTGGCCACCTTCGAGACCTTTTCGAATTTCTATAAACCAAAAAAAAAGAAGGGAATCAATAGAGAGCACAAAAGGATCAGCTAGGAAGTAGAGTCGCGGCCACTGCAGCTACTCATTTTACGATTTATATTGTGTGTGTTTGGATTAGCTGAATGGATGGGATCAGAGCACTCAGAACAGACTGCCAGCGAGTACTTACGGCTGGTGTAAAGTCCTTGTGATCGATGTACTTCTTGACCTTCTTCAGGACATCGTCCTTCATGTGCTCCTTGTCGTACTCGAACAGCCGCTTGATGAAGTTTATGTCCGCCATAATAGCCTTAGCCGAAGCCCAAGTGGGTCTGCAAAGAGTCCATAGAATACCCACTCCTCACTCTTTCTGTGTCTCTGATACTCACTTGGCGCCCAGCAGAATGCAAACGGCCTCCATGCAGAACTGCACCAGCGCTGGGGGCGTTGTGAATGATTTAAGCTCATTGATGTCCGCCTTGCTGAGGCCCTTCAAGGCATCCTCGGCCTCGCGCAGCGCCGGCATTGCAATCTCTAGATCCTTGCCAGCATCCTCGGATATGGCCTGAGCCACGGCCGCCTTCTCCTTGGCATTGGCCTCATCCTCCATGACGCCCTGCTTGACGGTGTCCGCCTGCTTTGTTTCCGTTGTGAGATTCGCCAGCAGCGACTTCATTAGCGCCGATTTCTCATCCAGCTGTGGCACCATCACCTCCAGCTCCTTTTGCATCACGGCAATCTGTTCGGGGCAAGTGAGATATGGCGAGTGGGTTCATCCAAAAGGTGAGTTATCAGAGCTTACCACTTCGTTGGTCTCCAGCAGCTTGTTGAGGCCATTGGCAATGCGTTTACGCTTGGCAATTATCTCCTGATTCTTGGCCTTTAGCAGATTCTGATAGAGCTTCAGCAGCTCCAGGTAGCTGCTGGGCGTGGTGTAATAGTGTCGCTTCATCTCCTTGTAGAAACGCACCGATGCATCCTCCACAGTCTGCGCAGTGGGAAAACAAAACAGTTTAGAGATCAGAGATCAGGTACCTCGCCCCCTACCTTATGCATAAACACTGTGACGCTGGCCAGCGAGATGCGATCTTCCATTTTGGGTGCAATCTTTGTGAGCAGCCCAAGGGCCACCGAGTAGAGGGCCTCCGTGGGCCAGCTGGTGAACCAATCGATTGTCGTGCAGTTCACCAGCGAGGGGAACATGCGGCAGCGGCGACGAAAGGCATCGCCCACGGGACTCATGGACATCACCACATGCAGATTGTTGCGCACTCGATTGATAAAGAACTTGTAGATGGTGTCACGATTGCAGGTCTAACCAGAGGATGAACCAATTAGTCGATTGGGTGGGGGAAAGGCAAGGGGAAGGGGAATGAATCCCTTTACTCACTTCATTCTTGTCTTGCTCGTTGCAGGCATCGCGGGCATCCAGTATGATCTTCTCGAATTCATCGCTCTCAAACAGATTGGGCACCTCGCCGGAGTTGAGGATGTTGTTGATGTCCTCCAGGAACTCCTCCTCAACAATCTGACTGTCGATCATCAGGAAGGTCACCGGATGGTTATCAATCTGTGTGTGCGAAACAGGCCAGAGCATAAGAAAAACAAACACAACACCACACCACAGTTGTGGCAGGCTACCTACCCCTGCGATGCGATAAAGGACACGCAAATCCTCGTGGAACGCATTCAGATCGTAATTGCGTCGCATCTCGATCTGCCAGCAATTGTACTCATTGACATGCGAGGCCAGCCGTGTGAGCGATTGCTTGCCCATGCCAGCGACGCCCACCAGCAGCCCATTGCCACGATCGCTGCGCAGCAGGCGCGCCAGCCGCACCGTATGCTCCATGGCATCCTGAAAGAGTATCAACTTCATGTGCTTGCCCACGGCCATGGAGTTGTAGTCGACAATGTAGTCATTGAGGACGCTCTCCAGCTTGGCATGATCCTTGATCTCGTCGTAGATGCGTTCGTTTTTCGGCTTGCCAAAGATCATAAAGTCACCGAAGAGTAGCGCCGGCTCATCATCGCCGACAACGTGGCGCCCAAAGTGCAGCTGGCAGACGCTCTTCATGAGGCTCTTGAACAGATCCTTGTCATCCTGATTGATCAGACGATCGTGAAAGACGCGCGTCGTCTCATGGTAAAACAGACGCAGTATCTGATTCTCCTGATTGTAGTGCAGATTGGTCGCCTGCAGTATGCCCTGTATGCACTTGGACAGATCCCGCAAATTGAATATGTAATGCGAGCGATCGGGCGTCGGCAGCATCACTTTCGCCACCCGCATATAGACATCCACGCACGCGTTCACCATCGGCTCGGAGAGGGCGCGTATCGCACCCGAGAATGAGTTCAGGAAGCCCAACAGAATGCCATTGAAGATCTGTGTAAGGGTCTCCTCATTGGGCTTGGGCAGCGAGAACAATGCAAAGTGTCGCACGTAGCGCGGTGTCAGCGGATTGCGACCGCCGCCGGGCGGTGCACAGGCACAGCCCAGCACCACATCGAGCACCTCCTTCCAGAAGAGCTTCTCGCGGTCGTAGAAGCCCTGAAAGTCGAGAAACTGACGCAACAGCTCAATGGCCGCCTGGCTGCCGTACGTGTCCAGCTTGGGCATATTCACATCGTCAATGAATATGATCACCGTCTTGCCCACTGGCGCACCCAATTGGGTGCGCTTACGCTTCTCCAGCGGCCCCTCGATCATCTCCTGGGTGCGTATGCTGCTCGTCTGTGCCGAAAAGTTCAGTATAACAGGTATGACCTTGCCCTCGGACAAACGCTTCATGCAACTGATGGCCAGCACCGTTTTGCCGACGCCCGTCTCACCCGTAAACATGACGGGTATGTTGCGCTTGAACAGAAGATCAGCCACATAGCTAGAGACACAGAGAGAGAGATTAGCTGCAAAGAGAGAGAGAGAGAGAGCACTGCACTGGCTTGGTTTACCCATATTTTGTGGTATCCACTGTGGGCACCTGCATGTCATAATAGGAGATCTCCGAGCTGAACTTGAACTTGGGCATTATTTCCAGCCATCTGCCCCATTCGCGTGTCTCCAGATCCACGCGATAGTTCCACATTGTATTCTTGGGCAGGCTATAAAAACAGAGAGAGACATTAGAAGACATCAGGCTGTAGGGCACACCCGCACTCCGCGCCACTCCCTTACTCCATATTCGGATGCTGGGAAATGCTGCGGCTCCATTGATCCTCGTAGGCAACCTTTTCAGCATCCTTGAGATTGGAGGCTATCGCCCAGAGTACGCTCCATGAGAAGATTTTCGTGATTAGCTCCTTGGCCTGTTCGTCGTTCAATGTCGACCACTTGACGGCCTCCAGCTGCGATGAGGTGAGGGCACAGCATAGACGCACCTTGGCATTGGTCACCTGATGGATGGTGTACACGGCACGCTTGCGCTCGATCTTCAATGCCTTCTCAAAGTAGCCGATGAACAGTTGATAGAGGAATTCGGTGAGTGCGGGTGTTAGCTTTTGGCGCATCTCCACCTCACGCCACGTATCGATGAGTGGCAGCCAGCCAAGATCGCTGGGATCCACGTAGACCATGCCGCATCGTGAGACAGTGGCGGGTGAGGCCTGCAGCAGATCCTGCACCTCGAACAGCATGTGTATCCAGGCGGTGAGCTTGATGCGCTCCGAATTGGCCAGACACAGCATCTTGTTGTCGTCCAGCACGGTGTTCAAGTTCTCAATCCACACAGCATCCACGGGGCCATCGCACATGATCCACTGATGGATCTCATCTGGATGGGAGACAACAACAAAATTATATTCTATCCATGCTCCAGGCAGCTTCGCTGCTCCGCTCACCCTCCACAGTGGTGGCTGTGCGCACGGCGAGACCGAGGAGACCGTCCTGCCATTCCAGCGTCTTGGGATCCACATAGCCGTACAGCTCGTTCATGGACACCGCCTTGGGATTCATTGTCTGTATGACAACGGGCCGAAAGTTGGGATCCTGCACCTCAATCTCAAAGAGATGGGCCAGCGCAAATTCGAGGGCATGCAGCACCACGGACTTGCCACCGCCCGTCGGACCCACCAGCATCACGCCCCACCGCACACACATCGTCTCGTACAGCTGCAGGCACTTGCGTATGGTGGTGGCCACCGGCTGTAGGTTCTTCTGCCGCAGTCCCAGCACCAGGCTGGCCTCCAGATTCGGATGCTGCGAGTCGGGCAGCTCCACGCCCGGAAACAGATCGCTGAGTATGCCACGAAAGAGCACGGCATCGTCGGCCAAGAACTTGGGTATATTGGAGTCGCGCAGAGCGGCAATCAGTGTAATGTCCTCACGCTGATCGGGCGAGGCACGCTTCAAAGCACCGGCCATGACCAGCACCGACTTGACCGCTCGCATGCCGAAGTCATAGTGATTCTGTTGGCTCAGCTGCTGGCTGCACAGCTGGTACATCTGCACCATTTTGCGTGCCAATATCTTGGGATCCTCGAAGCCCTCCGAGTAGAGTATCACCTCGGAAATCAAGGCATAGTCGGGCACCATCATCGAGATGGGGCGGAAGAGGGCCTTCAGATTGTCGGGCAGCTCAGTGCGGCCCGCATAGCCCGGATTCATGGTGATGAAGACGCAGCACGAGCGATTTATCTTGATCTCGCGACCCTCAAAGACGAAGCTGCCAAATGCAAGAGGCAATGAAGGAATCAATCGAAAGGATCATACAGATCAGATCAGATCTCTTACCGCTTTGCCCTCATGGCCTTGGCCGTTCGTATGGTGATCAACTGCTGGGCAATCACGGACAGCACCTCGATATCTATGCGATTGAACTCGTCGAAGCAGCACCAGGCACCGCACTGGGCCAGGCCCGAAAAGAAGCGGCCCATCATCTTGTAGTCGAGGCCGTCGGAGCAGTTAAAGACGACACACTGCTTGGCCAGGGCCTTGGCCAGATCCTTGGTCGTCTCCGTTTTGCCCGTGCCCGCCGGCCCTGCCGGTGCTCCGCCCAAATCCATTTGGAAGGCGCCCATCAGACACAGATAGCAGCGATCTGTGAGTGGGGTGAGCACCAGGACACCGCCGGCGCCCAGATATTCGTAGTAGTAGGGTATATTGGCGGCCGCCATGCGCGAGTACACGGTCTCCGTTTCGTCTGCCCAATAGAAGCGCAGCATTTTCAGCCAATTGAAGTCGGTGCTGGTGCAGAAAGAAAGAAAAAAAAACGAGAGGGCACATCAGGGAAGAGTAACGGACAGGATGAATGCGTTGAACTTACGGCTTGCACACCTCCTTCTCGATGAGCATGCGCACCGAGTCCTTGGCATGGACATCGATGGTGATCAGCGCACAAAGGATCTTCCGCAGCAGCGAGGTGATGCTGCGCCGTGTGAGCGCCGCCAGTGCGCCCAGATCCTTGAGGCATTTCACCTCAAATTTGCCCATCTTTTCCATTATATTCGCCACGTTCTTCTCCTTGTTGTCAAATATGCGATGAATGTCGGCGGCCCACTGCACCTGGGAGACAGTGAGCACCACCTGATTGGGATGATCCTGGAACCACTCCTCCCGCTCCTTGGCCAGATAGCACTGATAGCCGAAGCGCATGTAACGCTTCACGGAGACAAACATCGCCTCCTCCACCTTGCTGAGCCACTCCTCGACGGCGCCGCGCGCCTTCAGCCCTTTGCCAAACTGCAGCTTCTCGCCCTCGGGCGATAGATAGGCAATGATGTCGTTGGTGGCCACCACCTTGTCATCGCCACTGTCCTTGGAGCCAAACTCCAAGCGGTAAATGGCATCGAAGCATTTGCGCAGATGCGGCTGCACGGCCTGTGGTATGCGGGTCTGGGCCAGTATCTCCAACAGTTCATCGTTTGACAGGAAGTAGAATCTATGCGCGGGGGGGGGGGGATTGAACAGCAGGTAGTTAGGTAATAGAATAGCTAATGGATGCATGGCACTGGCCGTACCTGGGAAATACCACACGCTTCACCTCCAGATAGGCCTCCAGGCCGCGTGAAATTAAATCGAGCAAACGATTGTTCTCCACAAGGGCATCGTACACCTCCACACTGGACATTGTGGGCAGGGCCAGGGACACTTTCTTGGCCTGACGGACAATCTCCTTGAAGCATTTGTCCACCTGAAAGAACATTTTGGCCTCGTTGGGCAGCTGGCGCTGTATATCCGCCGATGCGAATATGGCCTCCAAATAAATCCATGCACCCTGACAGTCCATCCAGGACTCTACAGAAGAGACACATTAGAATTAGGGGAACTGCGACAAGGAGGGCTGCTCTCTGCCTCACCGAATGTCCTGCCAAATTGATCCATATCCGTGATCCATTCATCCACCTTGCCCTTGATGGGACCCACAAATTTGGAGGCTGCTATCGTATTGATATTCACATTGGCATCGTCGAGTACCGCCTGCAGCTCCTCGGTGCCCGCCAGTATGAAGACATCCTTTGCATCGTGATGGGAGACAATGGCCAGTTCGGTCTCCTTCCATATTGTTTCGATGGCCTTCAGCATATTCTCGAGCTGCATTTCGCCGGTGGCCTGCGATGAGATCTGCATGAGGGACTCACCAATGGCCTCGTCATCGAAGGCATGCACGTCCTCGTAGGTGGCCAGCACGATGTCCTTCTCCTGAAAGAATTTGTGGTTCAACAGCTCCTCGATCTCGGACCAGTGGCGCTATGTGACAGATAGACAGACAGAATAGGATTTAGTTCCAGTTATTTGTTTTAGGGGTGGCATTCGGCCACTCGGCCACTCGGCCACTCACAGCTCGAAGATTGGGATTGCGCAGATATCCAATCACTGGCAGTTTCTCCTTGAACACCTCGGCCGATTTCTGCAGCACCGGCACAATGTTATTCTCTGGCAGATACTTCTGGAACTGCAGACAGTTTTTGATTGTCTTCGAATTGAGTTCGAGCATATCGGCGACGATCAAAGTGTTGAAATCGGCCGCCTGCCAGTCGGTGAGTGCCTGCTCCCAGTCGATCATTGTCCTGTAGAGATTCTGTCGCATGCGTATGTCGTAGAAGCCCTGATCCATCTCCTCGTACATGGTTAGATCGATGCGGAATTCCTTTTGGTAGCCAAGAAATTCCTCGGCCCGCTCCTTGCAGTCACTCAAATGATCCATCAGCGCGTCCAGCTTGTTGGTAACCGAAATTCGTTCGGATTTCGCCTACAGATTACAGATTGGGCATAATTGGAATGAAAGGGGAATGATAATCTCTCCTGCGGTGTTTTACTCACATTCAAGAGCCACGGCTCGAGGGCCTCCACAGCGATCTCGTGTATCTCCTCTTTGAGCGCAGCTATGTCATCCATCATGGCCTCCTCGAGTCGATTGATGAACTCCTGCCGCTTCTCCTGGATCTCCAGCAGTGTGTCCTTGCTGCGATTCACATAGTCCTCGGTGTCCATGTAGTCCTCCTTGCGATCATCATCGATTGGTATGGAAAAGTCCTTGATAATCAGCAACAGATCGTGCACATAATCAATGCCATGGAATATGATATCGAGCTCCTCGTTGCATGTGTCCAGGAATCGTATGTGCTGCACAATATCGAGCGTCTCCAGCGGCTCAAAGCAGATGCGGCCAAAGAAATCCTGCGCCTCCTCGTACAGCCGTGTCGTCTCCTCCTCGGCCAGCCTGGGCAGATATGTGGCCAGGACGTTCTGCAGACGCTGGCACACCGGCGTCACAGCGTCCTTGAAGTTCGTCTGCGTCAGCTTGAGCAATCCCAAGTAGACAAACTCCAAGATGCCATCCAGGGCACGCACATTGTTGCAGTAACGATCGCAGTAGTTGCGCAGCGTGGTCAGATCTGCAAAAAGGACTTTAATCTCTGTCCCCTGGACCCCTTCGCTCACTCACCCTTTTCGCTGCTCAGCGTTTCAGGATCTGTGTGGGTGTCAATCTCAAAGTTTTCGCGAATTGAATGGAAACGATCCGTATAGGTGCGCGCCCGATCGTAGGCTTTTCGCAGCAAGTAAAATATGTTCTTCCTATAAATCGAATTTTGCGATAAAAGATCGCCTGAGTATCGGTATCGCTATGGGGTTGCTTACCGATTAAACTGAAAGCTGCTATCGGCGCGTAGCAGCCAGTGCAAATCGGGCGCGCCTTCATACAGCACCTCCTCCTGGCGACCCATGATCGATGGCCTGCGAGAGAGAAACGAAGATCGTAAGATGAGTTGAGAGCACAAAGAGGGGCACTGGGTGCACTCACTCTGTGTACTGCTTGAAGTACGGATCTGTTGTAAATGGTCGAATGTCCAGCACCGTCTCGAGTATCAGTCCGGTGATGCGCTGAAAAATGATCTTGATAACCTCCTCCGATGGCTCGATATCGATGCGATCGGGCAACAGTCGTAGCATTGCCAGAAAGAATGGATGCTGTGGACTATCTGTCGGCCGCTGTCTCTCGACCCGCTTATCCGTACGACTGTGACGGGCAATGTCCGCGTCCGTTGGCCCCACGGCATCGTGCACCTCGAAAGCATGGGCCAGATCCTCAAAGCTTTTGGTGGTGACGCGGTAAAGCATTTGAAATACCATCATGTCGGAGTAGGTGAGAAAGCTGAGCAGACAAAGGAGGAGAATGTCATGGGCCGTAGATTAATCTATTCAAAGGCAGTTTCCCATACTTTGTTAGCGTCTTGCAGAAGGCTCGCTTGCGTGCACGATCCATAAAGCTGTGCGCCTCGCGCATCTTCTTCATCGATGGATAGTAGTTGACCTCATCGTCCGGATAGAAGCCGCGCGCCTGTATGGCATCCGTGCAGGCACGAACTGTGCGTAAGATTTATATATTAAATGAATGGGGCAATTGGGTAGAGGGGTAGAGGGGCTACTCTTCAGTCCACACTCACATATCGAAACGCCAAATTGTATGCGAAAATCGTGAAAGATCTTATGCAGCTGCTCGTAGATACGCATGTGGGTCTCCAGAAAGTAGAACGGATGCCAGTTCTCAATGTTGCTGATATTCACGAAATTCAGACGCTCCATTTGTACGATTTCGGTGCGCATGCGTAGAATAGCCTTAGCGAGCTGCGGTATCACAATGAACAGATTGTTGTGCAGATAGTCGCGTGCCTCGTTCAGCTTGCGCCACTTGATTGTCTTCTCCCACACCTTGAAGCCCTTCCACAGTCGAAAAATGGAGAACGAACGTATCTGAATGATGCTGAGGAACTGCACAAACTCCTGCTGCCATTGGTCGAGCGGCGTGAAGAAGTTCTCCGAACAGTGCCAGAATGTGACACCGTGACGCGTCACCGTGAAGAATGGATCGTACGGATTTAGATCGTCATACTCCACCTCACGCAGGCTGTATGGCGTAAAGTATTCGCTGTCGTGCGGCAGCATGTAGTCCATGTAGACGAACGCATCGTCCTGCCTGGCTCGCATCCGATTGATCACCAAATTGAGATCCGGTATCAGCGAGGCGCCCGTCGTTATTTTTGTGGTGCTGGGACTCCGCGACCGGGCCCCAACGTTGCCCATTGTCGAGCCCTTTCGCTGGAACTTCCGTCGTTGTTTTAGCGCCTTGGAGTCCCTCGGTGATGACTGGCTGCTGGTGGCTATTGAGGTCTTGCCGTCCTGCATGTGCACTTGAAGGACGGTGCCACCACTATCGTTGCCGGCGGCAGCCTCACCGGCGCTGCTAACGTGTGGCACGGCGGCTATGGTTACGTTTATTTCGCTGTTAGCATGGGAGGTTAGCCCCGTGCCTGGAGGGCGATTATGCCGACTGTTGCTCCAACGCACCAGCGTCATCTCTGATGTTTTACTCTTCCCCGGCGATTTGGACATCTTGGAATATCGTTGGGGGGCGACTCTTCCTGTCTATACTGAATATGCTGGCTATATGTTGTTGTTATATATGTATATAGGAGTACATATA
Organism: Drosophila subsilvestris; assembly: GCA_035043285.1. Taxonomy (NCBI): domain Eukaryota; kingdom Metazoa; phylum Arthropoda; class Insecta; order Diptera; family Drosophilidae; genus Drosophila; species Drosophila subsilvestris. Next base: position 5,892,367 of record JAWNNB010000133.1, on the reverse strand, counting down.
TGTAATGACAGTTACCTGCTTTACCTGCCTGCTTTACTGTTTTTGTTATCTGTTCTGGGCTGGGGGGTAACGTCGTTTACTCGTTGCCTTCGTTGCCATGGCAAAAGCAAAGCTTTTCGGTGCAGCGCTTTTCGGTGCAGCGCTTTTCGGTGCAGTGTGCTGTGCTTTATTGAGGCTTTTGTGAATATTTTTTCACGCAAAATAAGTAACCAGATATTGGAGGGGGGGGGGGCAATTCACATGGAATACATTTTACATATCAAATATGTATCTTTCTTACCAAAAGTTTGACTTCCTTCCCTTCCTTCTCCGCTTTTGGGCTTTATATTTTAAAGTCTCTGACAATGGAGTATTTATGGTTTTATTGTTTTGATTTAAAATCTAAACACAATTTAAATTTCTTTTGCAGACTCCTTTGACTCTGTCCGTAGATAGTCCGTAGATCAGAGGTGCATAGGGAAACATTTTAATTCTGCCTGGCTGACGTAGCGGCAGAGAAGCCAGCGTTCTGACTATGCACAAAGCTTCGTAATTCTGCCCGCCGCGGCAGCGAAGCATTCGTGCCCTTTGCACAATTGCTCGGCTTTCGCAGCGGCAGAGAAATGTCTGATGTCGTCGCACACAAACGCACCAAAAAATGTGTGAGTCTGGGTGGTTGCAGCCTAACGTAAATCATCTTCATTATTGTTAGTCGTTTATGCTTGCACATTCATGCTCCCGCACGGCAGCGTTCCTAAGCAGCCGTTCTCTCGCTTCTGCATATCGCGTACTTTCTTTCTCTCGATCTGTCGCTATCACTCTCTCGGTCTGTCGCTCTCTCGCACGCATAAGGGCACGGGCAATTCGGTCCGCCTGACCTTTGGGTTTAGTCTTTATCTTGCAATCACATCTTGCACATTGTCTTGAACCGAAACTTACCAGAAATACATTCAATGCCAGAAACGAAACGTTACTAAAATATTTAATTAATCAATGATTAACTAACTAATCAGTCAACTGGAAAACATTTAAACACATTGGCTGACTTGCATCACAAATGAATATTTATTTTAATTTGGTAACTTTTTTTGGTTCAATTTTAAATGTAACCAATTTTTGGCATATGTAAATATTTCTTTTTGTGTGCTTTTTTGTTTTTGCATTTCCATTTGCATTTGTTTCTGTGTGGATTTTGTTTTTGTGTGCATTTTGTCTTTGTGTGCATTTTGTCTTTGTGTGCATTTATTTTTGCATTTGCATTTGCATTTGCATTTGGGTATACTTCTAGAGCATTTTGTATTGGTGACGGGAGAGAGTCCACTCCTCGTTGGCTCTGTAGGGTCCCTCGATGTGGCATCCCTTGGCGGTGCAGATGCCGACCGTGTATGTGGGAATATCACGAGCATCCGGATAGTACAATGCCCCCATCATGCCCTCCCAGATGAGATCGTACGCCTCCTGCTCCGACAGCTCTCGGTTCTTCGGTTTGCTTGTGCGCAGCCTGGGCATGACTATTTGTAGGGCTGGGCCCGTGGTCACCATATAGTCCTCTACGATGCGACCACTACCATCGATGGAGGATAGGTAAGGGCCTGTCTGTGGATCCATGCCACCCACAATTATCTGCATGGTCGTTTGATCTTCAGTGTTTGGTTTGATCTCGAAGGCATCCCGGTAGATGAGATCCGTGATGACCTGTGCGTCAATCGTGTCCTTGTACCATTTTATGCCGCCAAGGTCACCGCTTCCGCCCAGAATAATCTGCTCGTTTATCTTGAACACTCGATCCACATTCTGCAACACAGGCCTCCGCTCAAAGTGGCCGTAGGTCTCGGCTGCAATCAGGACCCCTCTGCTGTAGCGAACACCAAGAACACAACATCCCCAGTGTACGGTCTCTTCGTCTGTGTCTTTGCCAATAAACTTCAGGAGCTTGTTCATTTGTGCCGAGCCGGACCTTTTGTAGCATTCGAAGCGGTACATCGTTGTAGTTTTTCCTTTGGTTTTTTGTATGCGAATAATGTGTACGAAGAGTGAAATGTCCAAATTAGACCGAGTTGACTGCGAATATTTTTTCGAATGAATTTTCTCCATAGATATTGAATTAAGTGTCAAAACGAAAAGTTGACATGGCCTGCTTGATTAAAACAAAATGGTGCTCGAAATTTTTTAGTATTTTCGCAGACTCATTCAAATAGTAGGTATTTTTTTTAAACGTTTCTTGATTTCATTTTCGGTATTATAAATACTATGTATATACTATATGGGAAATTCGTAGGTATTCCAGATCATTCCAGAACTATATAAGGTGGTCCCATCCGTTGGGTGGCGGAACCTTATTTTTTCAACCCACTCTCTCGGCTCTCAGAGAGGCAAGCGCTAGAAAGAGATAGCAAGCGTTGTACGTTATTTTAGTTTATCCGCTGACTGGCATCCAGTACCATCAAAAGATCGCAGCTCTCGCGATGGGACCACCTTATACATATACATATGTATGTATGTAGATGTTCCAGATTACCATTTGCCAAGAGAACTTTTTCTAGCGTAAGCTTCGCGCAAGTAACGGTAACTGTGTCTCGGAAAGCTTTGCGCTTTTCGGTCTTCGAATTGGAATTTCGAAAATGCTCTGCACTCCGCTGCGGTTGCTGCGGCGTTGGCCCACTTTCCACCGCTCTCGGTGTCCGGCACGGCTCTTTCATTCCAACGACGACAAACTTCAACTTCTGCAGAACGGACCGGCACTTTTGGGCATACTTTTTTGGCTAGGAGTGGGCGGGGCTAGACGATTGTTGCTTCGGCCAGGTTTCGGCTGCGGGCGGTTGTCGCTGCTGACCTTCAAATTGAGAGTCGTGACTGCGCTGCTCGCTCTCTGCTGGTTGTCTCTGCGCTGCGTTGTGCTCTCTGCTCGGCTTCGTGCTTTGTGCTTTGCGCTGCGGTTGCGGTGCGTTGCAGCTTTTGTCGATATCGAACGCGTCATAGCTAGCGTTGGAGCATGAACGTGCCTGTCGAAAAAGCTCAGGCTGAAAGTCGCAGCTGCTGCTTTTTACGCTGCTGCTGCTGCTGCGCGAACTGCGACTGCGGCTGCATTCGTTCCGATTCGGAATACCCGATTCGGAATCCGTTTCGGGCTCTCTGCCGATTGTCGCCTGCAGAGACGCGGGCATCGTCTGCGTCTGGGTCTCGCACAGACGGTCTCCAGCGCGTCCGCTGCGTCAGTGGGGCCAATAGTCGTTGCGTATACGCCGCGATGTACAGAGCCGCGACACGCGACACGCAAGGCATCGCAGCAGCAGCAGCAGCAGCAGCAGCAGCAGTTGAAGCAGCAGTAGTAGTAATAGCAGCAGTAGATTCAACCACTGGACCGATGAGCCGCTCTTTGAGCCGCAGTGACTGCTTAGCCGTGCCGTCGTTCCCGTATCCGTCTTGTTATTCACATCCGTAGTCCGTTATCCGTTATCCGCATCCGCAGTAGCCTCCAACTCGCGCTTATCCGCAGCAACAGACGCGAAACTCCGACTCCGCGGCAGCAAGAGAAAGCCAACTTTCTATATCATTCATTGTAATTGTTTTTTCTTGTTTTTTTTTTGCCATTTTTTTCTGCATTTTTTTTCTGGTGATTCTTTCTTCGCGTCGCGCTACCCCTCCCCCAAAAATAAAAGAGAATGAAAGGGAAACAAAATTAAAGTTGTTCCCGCATTTCTTGGTTGTTGTTTTTTTTTTTGTAAGTTTTTTCCGCACAAACAACAACAAAAAAACTGAATCGTGCCCCCTGCTGTGTGTCGCGCCATCGTTACCGATCCATGAGGTAGGTCTCAAAAATAATCTATCGAATATTCGCCCTTTGCTTTTTGGCGGCTACTTTGTCGTGTCGATCCATCCATACGTAGATATGGACCCCGTACATTGCCGTCTGATTATTATTAATTTTCTGTTGATGTGCGTTTTTATTAATATTTAAAGAGGCATAAAACTGTTGTGACGTAAATACGTAGCCAAAAAAGAAAAGCAAAAGATTAAGAACAAAACAAAAAAAATCCCAAAAAAATAAAGCTCGAAAAATCAAAATTTTTTATTGTATTTAGATATACTCGTATATCTGGCGTATATTATGCGCGTAGCGTCGCATCGTTAAAACGATTTTCATATTCATAACATTGCAGGTCTCCCCCTGCCCCCTGCCCACTATCCCATGACCATTGGCCACAGGCCATTTCAATTTTCCGCTTCTTATAGCCACCATATACCTTACCATCCATCCATATCCCATATACATTTCCTTGCTCTTATTTTTGTAATTTTTCTTTTCTTTTTTTTTGTTTTTCTTGTTATTTCCTTCGGAATTTGAAATTTGAAATTTGAAATTCTGATTTCTGAATATTTTCTATTCGTTTTGGTTGCTGGTTGAGTTTTGATTTGATTTGAGTTTTTAATGGCTTTCACATGGACAAAGTTTTGCTAATGGGTGGAGGTTGAATGGGGGAGGGCATACATTTTTGTCTCCTAGAATTTTGGTAGGGTCTATAAAAACCAAAGAAATTTGCCATCGTTTGATAATTCAGTTATGTATATGCCTACATTCGACATGTACTCCCCCCCCGTATAGAATGTACAGTGAAAAGTCTTTGAAAAGTTTCCTTCCTTCAATGAAAAGAGAAAAAGACTTCAATGCAGTGAATTTTGGAGCTCTCTATAGTGAGGAATGTGTCTGGCAATGCAGCAGAAATCTCTCACACAGAAATAACTACAAATTGGGACTTTAAAATGTGTCCATTCTTGGGGTTTATTTCGCCAAAGATGCTTGAGGGATCATCAGATACAGAATGAAGATGGATGGCCTATCCGTCAGGGAAATTATTACTGTCTCTGTAAATGCGCAGGCAATAAGGCCGCCCGTACACACGAGTATGTTCCACGATCCGTTTTGGTCACTTAATGCTGGGACATTTACTCTGGTTTGCGCAGTGTCCTTGAGAGCATGTCGCCCGCCTCCCAATGCCCACACACACATAATGGTTTTCGGGTTAGGAAATGGAAGATGGTAGCTGGGGGTGTCATCCGTTGAGTGGGGGCGATGGTTTCCTTAATAGCGCCGCCAAAGAAATGCTTAATGAAACACACACAGGGTCCCACAGACAAAGGCCAACTTAAGCAAATTCAAACACGACGATGGAAGCCAAAGGAAAAGCTCAAACTTTTGGGCCCAACCCCCGACCGCCCACTGCAGCTGCAGCTGCGGAGGATGCTGCATTTTCCATTTCCATTTCCCAGGGTTCACAACTTTCTGCCATTAGCAAAGCGAAAACGAAACGAAACGAAGCGAAATGAAATGAAACTACAAAAGACAAAGTCAAGTGGAGAGAAAGAAGCATTTTGGCCCACGGGCCGAGCACGGGAATTCACTTAAATGCGAATTTGGTTAAAGACCAGCCAGGGGCAGTCAGTGGCAGCCACGAGTGGGTGGTGGGTGGTGGGTAGCGCCCCAAGCCCCAAGCCCCAAGCCACCAGCCACCAGCCTCCTTCTATCACTTCTGAATTCTGGGGGTATTGGGCACCAGGGAAAGCGAGAGAAACCTCATTGAATGGGGAACATTTTGCACGCCCCAGCCAGCAATGCCGAAGGGCGGCAAAAGCAGCAGGTGAGAGAAAAATAATAAGTGGGGGAAAAAATGAAAGGAAGGCGAGGAATCAACCAGCGAGTGTCGAGGCAACAGATATGTATATACATATATGAATACCCTTCCAGATCCCGTACGACTCTTACTCTGGAGGATATGAGATTTTGTTGCACAAATGTACCCATAAGTGAACGGATACATTGCATGAAATGTAATTTGAATGGAATTCTGCTGCCATTATTCCACAAGGGAGTGTCTATGCTCAAAAGCATTATAACCTCGCCAAAAAAAAAAAAGGGTATTGCAAAGGGGTTTGTGGCGCTGGCGCTGGCACTGCTCTTGGGGAGGCCGTGCTGACAGCATCTGAGGCCCTCAAGGGAACATGGCGAATTCTTTATCAAAATGTATGACAAGTTTAAAAAGTCTTGTGGAGAACATCAACAAAACGAAGGCAATGTGGGGGATGTGGCTTTGGGTACATGAAAGGGATATGAAATGGAATGTAAAAGGGTGGGCCAGCCAGCCAGCCAGCCAGCCAGCCAGCCAGCCAATATAGGAAAGGATAAAGCCAGCAAGTAAGTAAGTAATGTGGCTCAAAGAGCCAGCCAGAGGGGCCAAAGGTGAGCTGTGAGAATATATCCGGATGAGAAACGAGCACTGAAATGGGGTTAGAAGTCAGTCCAAGTGGCAGTGGCAGTGGCGGAGGGCGAAAAAAAATGAAATAAATTTGAATTTGCAGACAGAACAAAAATCCAATTGGGTTAGAAGTTCGAGAAACGAATCGAAAGCAACCTTTAAAGGCATTCCCTTCTTTAAGCCAAAAGGAAGTGAGTGTGGTGGGTCGTGTCCTTAGGGGCAAGCAAATGAATTTACAGTTAGATTGGAGACTGTGGGATCCATGTGGAATTGAGTCTGGCAAAGGTACTTTATGGTTAATTTTTAATTTAAAAATTACGTGCAAATTATTGACACAAAAAAGCCCAATTATCTGCCAACTTTAAAGAGTTCGTTCGGGCACCAATCATTCGGGGGCTGAGCATGAATGGTATTCCCTTTCGATTAAGCCTTGCTGCAGCACTTAAACAGACTGTATGCACGGGAGCAGCAGTGACAGAGAGGTAGAGTGAGAGTGGCCAGTGGCCAGTGGCAGTGCCGCATCAGAGCCATGGCCAAAACGGATGTGGCAGGCAAACTAGGTTTATTTGGACAACCCCAATCCCCCATCAACAGTCTCAACAAACACTTCATCCATCAACCGCACACACAGATACACATGGATACAGATTCATTCATACATACATACACATATATGTGTACATATATGTATGTACATATGTATACTCGCACATAGTAGTAGCATCAGAAGCGACCATAATTTGTTGCAAATTTATTGAAAAGCCATAAAAAATGTCCGCTTCCTTTGCTCTGCGCGTTTTTTTTCATTTCAGCCCGAGGACAAGAAAAGATAAGAAAACAGTGGAGGAGAGAAGAGAAGAGGAGACAAAAGCAACCACAGGGACAAAATTGCTACCCACCACTACGCACCACCACCCCATCTCTGTGCAGCCGCCGTTCCACAGGCCCTGAGGCAGAAGCAGAGGCGGAGGAGCGCGCTAAATGAGCTGGAAATGTCCAAGTGGCCGCCGCTGGTGCTGGTTACTGGTGGTGAAACTCAAGAGGAACCATCAAGGGAACAATGTCGTCCAGCAAGCAAATAAGCTAAATTAACGAGACAGCGGAACAGGGACAGAGGAGGCGGAGGTGGAGGCGGAGGAGCCAGGAGTAGCTTGGAGGAACAATCAATGCCAAAAAGAAAGCTATTCAAAGTGAACGTAATCTGCACCTAATCGAATAATCACAGCTAGTCGTGCGTCGCCGTATTTTTATCCATATCCGGTATCCGTATCCGTATCGCCGTCGTCGTCGTCGTCGTCGTCGTCGTGTTAGTGTCGTGTGCGTGTTCGTGTGCGTGCGCGTGTATTTGTTAGCAGATATATGGATCGATGTTGCATGTACATATATCTACAACTATGTTTTTGTTGTTGTTGTTCTTTTTTTTTTTCAAGATCTTACCAAAACTCAAAAGTTCTGATCAAAACAAACTGAATAAAGAGAATGAATAATAGTGAATAATAGTGAATGAGAATGAATGAATGAATGCAATGAATGAAGCAAACAATCGGATAAATGAATACAAAGAATCGAACTATCGATTCATACATCGAGAGAGCAGTTGCAGTCGCAGTTGCAGTTGCAGTTGCAGTTGCAGTAGCAGTTCAAGAACCATTACGATTATGTCTGATCTACGGTCTACACTGTGCAACGTCGTCGCCATCATCGTCGTCGTCGTCGTCGTCTGTGCATCATCTGTGCTATCCGGTTATAATCGGTCTTCTGTTCGTGCTCTATGCTAAATCAGCGCCAACTACAGATATTAAGAGAGTTCTTACTAGTTAATCAATCTAGCAGTCTATGGTTCAATTAATCAAATTCAAATACAATACATAATCAAGTAACAACACTCAGCTCAGAGGCTCACGGAATGCAATAAGGTGAGTGGCGTGCCCGTTCACGTTTTATTTGTTTCTTCTTGATTATTTTGTATATAAAACTAAATAGCTATTCTTTGAAATGTGTTTTCCTTTGATACAATTACTTGAAACGAAACGAAGGTATCATCCGTTCGCTTATGGGAAACTTGTACAGCGAATCATTGGCATTAGAGGTTTGATTTTGTTCAATAATTCCCTTTTAATTGGAATTAGCTTCATCAATCTAAGCTTTAAAGTTGAAATATGTATTCCCTTGAAGCTCCTATAAATTTATATTATGAAAGGATAATCATCTCATTTAAATCCTTAAATACAGGAGAATGTTTGCAAACATATGAAAAGTTTTCCAATATGATTAATATTCAAATGGGGAAACTCTAATGAATGGGAGCGCCTGCCCTGCCCCATATCCTAGTTCTATGTGCAAACGAAATTAAAACCCCATACCCATGAATGGGCGCACTCCGTTATATGTATGTATGTAGATAGGTGGAGCTGCGGACAGGACACATAATTGCACACGAAAAATAATTCAATTTTCGTGCATTTTATGAGCCCAAAAGCAAATCATTGACCATAATCAACGGCGCGGTGTGGTGTGGTGTGGTGTGGGGGGACATGCTGAAACGGTGTCGAACAGTGTATAGGAGAAGAGCTTGGCCTGGGGCGGCTGGGGGCTGGCCAAACCTGCTTTTCTGCTGTCCGTCTGGCATCATGGCCTGTGATGGCGTTGCCACCCCTATAACGATGGCCTGTCGTATCTGTTTGCTCGCTCGCATGCACACACGCGCCCAGGCGCTAAAGGCTGAAAGCAACAGCCGTGCCGCCGTTGGCTCCTCTCGTAAATGTGAATGATGTTGCCGATGGCCGGACGGGGACTGCCACGGACCATGGATACGGTGGATTCATGGGGGTTGGATCCCCCCCCTTGTCCGGTCCACCCGTTGCCGAAAGAGCCAAAGTGCTCATAAACATTTTGTGTCCAGTTTTGGCTTTGGTCTCTCCCCTTTCCCTATTCCTACTTTTGCTTCTCCACTCTTTTCTGCTTGTATTTTACGGCCTTCCTCTCTCTCTCTCTCTCTCTCTTTTGCTCTGTTGTGTGTGTGCAAATATTCTGCAGCTTCTGCTTCTGCCTCTGTTTCTGTTTTTTCCTTCCATTGCTAATCAAAAACTGCAGCAGCTTTGAAACAGTTTCCAAAAAAAAAAGTTTACCACGCAAAAAAATTGTGCGTATGGCCCAAGGTCGACCCACTTCTTGCTCCGTATTTCTCTTTCTCCTGCTCTGCCGTTTGGCTCTTCCACCACATCTGCTGAGCGTCTCTTGCTCGCTTCCTTCTTATTATTATTATTCTCTGTTGCTTTTCCGCCTTTCATTCGTTTTGTTGCAAAAAAATTTCTGTATTTAATTTGCTCCTTGTCTGTGTTTCTGTGCCTGTCTCTCGCCGTCTCTTTTGCTCCCAAGAACAATACACACAAAACCCAAAACAAAAAAAAGAGTCCCGTTTTACGACTCACCAGGCCATCTCCGTTCCGTTCCGTTCCGTCCTCCTCCTACAACTGTGCTCATTCTGTGTCTGTGTTTGTGTGTGTGCCTGGAATTTGCACTCCAGTTAAGTCCAGTCCCCAAGCTCGCATAATTTAGGCCGCTGTTCCTTTAGCTTTTTATTTTCACTCTGGGCTTTCCTTATTGTGTTCTTTTCTTCCTTTTGTTCTAATAGAAATTCGCAGCTGCCGCCGCAAAGTTGCTTAGGGAAACATTACACAACACTGCATAATATTAACCAGCACTGGTACTCCCTGGATCGTTAATAAGATCTATCGATAATAAGCTATCGATCTTAGCTGTCATTCAAATTTAAATTCAAAAACGAAATGAATGAAAATTGCAAATTTCTTTCTGTTTTTTTCGGCTGCAGGTCTTTGTAGCTTTTCGCTGTTTGTAGTTGTTGTTGTTGTTGTGGTTTTTTCCAAAAATAAAATGCGTTTTGGGAGCAGTACGACAAAATGACAAATCTACAAAGACGCAGCGCTGCGCGTTGCTTTGCTTTGCGTCGCTGCCTCTAAATCTAAATTTATGTAAGTTTTATTTTTACTCTATGGTCGTGTCTTGTTGTTGGCTGTTGCTGCTATTTGTTGTTGCATTTTGCATGTGTTTTTTAATTGCGTTTTTCTCTATTTTTAACACTAGTCTCTATTTTTTTTTGTGTACGCTCTCACGTGTCTTGGCTATTAATCGTATTTTGCATTGCTTATTATTATTTTTGTTTGGTTTTTATTTTTTAATAATGGAAAATTGTTCAAAGAGAAGCGAGAGTAGGTTCAAAATCTGTTTCAATGTCCCATTTCCCATATGCAACATTAAATGCTGCTGCATTTATCTGCTGATACAGAGAGAGAGAGAGAAGAGAAAGGGAATTGCCAAAAAACTTTGCATTGAATCATGTTTTATGGGCCACCAGCTGTGTGTGCCACTGCCGCTGGTGTCGCCGCTGCCACCGCCACCGCCGCCGCCGCTGCGTGGTGCCAAAGGATTTCGGTATGAGGTCGATTTATTTTGTGGCTTTTAAACTGTGGCAACGTTGCATATTTAACGGTCCAGCTGCGGCGTGCGCGTTTATGTTTGTGCAGCATATGAAAACGCAATGAATAAAATGCCACCAGAGCAGCGAGGAAGCTTGATTGCGTTTTTGGGGGGCAAAATCAAATTAAAACATTTGTGTGCAAATGAATAAGCAATGGCATATTGACCAGAGACAGAGACAGAGAGAGAGAGAGAGAAAGACAAAGGGAGAGTGGGCGAGATCATGCGTTGTTTTGGGGTTCTCCTCCGACTTAAGCACTGCTCAAACGATCCGCAAAACCTGTACAAATGTTGACTGAAAGCTCTAGGAAATTAATAATGTAATTAATTATTAAATTTCTATCGGCATTAAGCTTCGAATTTAAGGCTAGCATGCAAAGCCAGGCCCAGGCAGCTTAAAATAGATCAAAATAAAATAAATAAAATTTCTGTATTTAATGGAGCGATCTGCGAGAGGGATGTACATATATACATATATATCTGCCTACATAAATGAATTCAACAGATGATTTCTTTTACATATTTACAGATTTACATGCATATGTAAATATTTATGTAAATATACAAATATACATTTGTATGTACACATATAAAAAACAGCCACAACATCAACTGATTGTTTTTTTATGGCACACCCTTTTGATATTCTTTTTTGATAGTTGTTCGATTCCAATTTATCAAATCATTTGTTGGGCATATCCATTGGAAAATGTGTGTTAAAAAACAGAAAAACAGGTGAAGCTGATCAACAAAATAAATGCCAGCGGTGGTCGTAGTTTACTTAATGTTTCGTTTGGGAAGTCTTTCCTTCTGTGCGATGCGTGTGGCAAGCATATGCTCAAAGTCATTATACCCTGACAAGCTAGCGAGCAGAGACATTTCTCTTTCTTTCTCTCTCTCTCTCTCTGTCTCTGTCTCCCTCGCTCTGACACACAAATTTGGCAAAAAACGAAATTAAACAAATTGAAAATGGGCCGACAAGCGATCAAGAAATGGACAACGGACAACGGACGATGCTTCTTTCTTGCTATTTCTTTTTGTTGTTGTTGGTGTTGTTTTGCTGTGATGTGTTTTATAGGCCCACGCGAACACTCACACACGGCCACTGGGACACACACACACACACGGACATTATAGATACGGATATAGTGCTAGTGGATATAGAGGCCAATATAGTGGATAGACAGTGGGACAGACATGCGATAAATCGTCGCTGATATTTATAGAGGAGTTTAATTATCGGCGACGCACCCAAAAAAAAAAAAAAAAAATAACCCAAAGCAAAGCAAAGAGAAGCAACGCAAAGCAATCACGAAAACCAGGCTATGCTGCATATGACCTTGCGATACCCTTCCCTAAATTGGAGAGAGAGAAAGAGCACTTGGTTTCTGCTCTGCTCTGCCCTGAGATTGGTCCACATTTTTTGGGGGGGGGGGGGGGGGGCGGGGCGACGATGACAAGCTGCTGTTTGAAACGTATGTACCCCGACGCTTCGGCAGGACACTACTCAGCGAATTTTATAGTACGCGTGTCGATTGATAAGCAGCAGGGAGCAGCCAGTCCATGTCCAAGTCCAGAGTCCAGAGTCAATGGCATCCATTCACGTTGCTTTCGTCTTGAGAATGTCGTTAATAAAAAGGGCAAGGAGCGACTGAGACCGAGACGACAAAGTCCACGTCAACATCGTAAATCGTTAACAAATTGAAAACCAACAAAAAATAATCGACAATCAGCTCTAGTCTGGTGTCTGTGGTCTGTGGTCCGGGGGCACGACCATGGGGAAGAATTTTAGCTGCAAAATGTAAGCAAAAATGTTGCATGTTGCACTCAAAGTGAAAGATGAAAGTACAACGGAAGGAGAAGCTGGAAGCGAATTAACATATTCAATATTGAACCTTTATTGTTGTAAGAGATTCATGTTAACAAGTGTCTGACATTGACATAAGAAAAGGAAGAGATGTGGAGAGATGTGTATGTGTTTATCCTGCAATGGGGGTAGCCATGCAAAGGATTCCCCAAAGGCGAATGCATACATACTAGAGCCCTGCATGAACGGGCAAATGAATCGATTCGCAGTGATTCGGGATTCGCTTCGTCCGATCAAATTGAATCAGCGATTCGACTTTCTCAGTGATTCGAATCATACGCCCAAAATGGACCGAACGGATCATGATTCATAATTTTCTACTGTGAGATCCGAACAGTTCAGTTTTTTCTCTCTTTTACTCTCCATTTGATTTTCAGGTAGGGAGAACGAGAAAGCAATACACAAATTTGTCGGTTTTTTTGCGTTGACGCAAAACGCGTTGACGTACACAATACATACTGTACATGTGCACGCATACAAAGGAAGATTCTTCGTAGTATGTTTTGAATCAGTTTTTGAATCATGCGACGAATCTTGCTGATATTGATTCGCAGTACTCTGATCCGGTTTTTAAGTGATTCGGGTGATTCGAATCGGACTGAAGGGATGATTCGTAATGATCGAACGCATTGAAGGGGCATGAGTATACTGTGATTTTTTTAATCATGTGGATTCGTGCAGGGCTCTAATACATACATATGTAGATCTTACTAAATGACTGAAGCAGTGCGAGAAATAAAAAGAATGCCAATTCAGGGGAAGATTGTCAGAGAATCAGGGCAGCTAAAAGATTCTCGCCTGTATCTGTAGAGCCAATTAATTACACAAATTTTAAATGAATGTTGCAGGAAATAAAATAGAGTTTTAGAGCTGGATAAGTAGTCGAGCAAAGTTACACCTTCAGCACTAATAAAAAAAAACAAAAGTAAAAATTATAAAATTTTTGTTTCAAGTTAACTTAATTAGTAAGGATATGTATTAATTTTTGCTCGGCTCCCCATGATATTTTCATTATTCAACTTTAAGTTTTATATTTGAGCAAAAAAATTAAACTTAAAATTTAATCAAGATATTTGAGTTTTATTTTTTTTTGCTCAAACATAATTATTATGGATAATCATAAATAGTAATTAATACAAATAATTATTATCCATAATGATTAAACCAAAAACTAAAAATTTACAAATTTTGGTGGACTTGCATAGTTTATTCTTAGAGCAGTCTATTGGTCTATTAAATTCGTCTTTGCGGCAGATTTTTTCGGGAAAAAAATGAAAATTAATCAATATTTATGGTACCTGGTTTTAGCCCATCGATTTGCTTCGGACTATGGGCAATTTTTGAACGTAAAATAAAAGATTTTTTAGGATATATTTCAAAAATCCAAGTATGTGAGTATGTGATCTACTCATTCAGGTATACAATCGAATTTTTGTCTCATGCTAAGTACATTCGAACGGACAAATGTCGCGCTCAAGCGACCGGGCGACAGGGCGACAGATGGTGGGTGCAATTAATTTCGTTGGCAAATTGTTAGCAGATTTAATTGCTTTTGCAGTTGCTTTGATTAAAAAATAATACGAAAACAATCGATAAATCAATCGAGGCGGAAAGCAAACAGGTGGCGTAATGGGGAAAGCGTTTTTGGTGGCTAATGGCTAGGGGGATGGGGGGCGAAAACTGAAAACTGAAAACAAAAAAATAACAAAAAACTTGTAAAATTTGCTGCTAATCAAAGGTTGCACGAACGATATGTGTGGTGTGCTGTTGCCACATCGGTGTTTTTTGCGGGGGAGTGGATTCGTTGTAGGATGTTGGTGGTGCAGAATCAGCAGCAGTACGAGTAGGATGGTGTAGGGGGTGGTGGGGGCGACTCTATGCCAACAACAATAACTAATCAAAAGTGAGTGTCGATGGCCCGCGGGGTGTAAACAGTAAAGGGGTGCAAAATGGTTTAGGGATTGTAAACTTGGTCCTGCTCCACACACACACAAACACAAACAGAAACACACACACACACACATGCATACATACATACGCATAGCATGCCTCAAGGCGACAGCAGCTGCAAAACATTTAGCAAACTTGTTTGGGATATTCCCGTTAGCGCATGACAGCCGCTGTTTTAATTTTCACACACACAATTCAGAAATTCTTTGATATATTTTGACTGGAATCTCGAAATATTCCTTTGAACGTTGAACCCACATTGAGGTAGTGGTAACATTCTGTTTTCCCAACACTCCATAAATTGTGCTAATTTAATTTGCTTTCATCCATTAGATAGATATTTAAACACTTACGGGAATAGCCACACCGATAGTTGTTGCTGCTGCTGCTGCTGCGGCTCGAATTCATTTTAAATTGAGAAAAATCGCAGCTACGCTGGCACGAAATCACAAAAAGTTTTAATTATTTTCTAACAGGCGAACACACACGCAGCAAACGGCAGGCAGCAGACGGTGGACATGGGTTGGAAGTCAGTCCTGGCTGTTTTGGGAGGGGAAAAACGAGAGAGAAAAGTGGCAGTGGCAAGTGGGAGACAGAGAGAAAGCTGAGGGCATTGTTTTCACATCGAATGATTGGCGTATGACACCAATTTGATGCTCTCATATAGACTTGCCTTTCATATACCTAGAAAGGGGATTACAAAAGTAGGAAAGGATCGTTAGATAATCTCACATGTTCCTCTCAATGTTTAAGAATAAAATTCAGTTTCACTATAACACATTTAATACAAACTTTCCCCATAAGCGAAAGGCCACAGAAAACAGATAAAGGAAAGATCGAAGCATGAACTTGGCTGCTGGCTTCTTCGCTGGTTTATATTGAATGTATGCAGGATCCCAACATATGTACGAATACCGTGTAGCGGCATGTCACGTAAGGAGAGGAGAAGCGGGGCAAAGGCAGCATTTTGGCACGCCATGGCCTGCAGCAGATCCATGGAATTCCATGGCAAAATGTGGGCCTGTCAAATGGTATCCTGTATCACTCCTTCTCTCTCTCTCTCTCTAGTTCTAGCTGGAGAAAGAGAGGGAAATTAAATACGTTAAATAACGTATCACACACACACACACACACACACACACACACACACACACACACACACATTCCCACGGCAATTTGTGGTCATTTCCTTTTTCATCAGCTTGGGCAATAATTTCTATGTTCTCGTTCTCGTTTTCGTTTTCGTTCTCTCTCTCGCCCTCGTTGTGCTCTTCCATCTCTTCCATTGCCTTCTTTACTTCTTTCACTTCTGTTTGCTGTTTTCTATGCTCGTTTTGTTTACCGTTAGGTTGCGATGCGAGGACACTCCTCCCCGCTCCACACCACTCCTCCAACAGCCAACAGAACGTGCCACAGGATGCCACAGCTTAAGAGTTTTGAGGCTGAGACAAGGAGGAGCAGGAGCCATCGTAGGGCGTGAGTGGGTAAGCTGGAGAATAGGCAAAGTGAAGAGTGGGTGGTGAGAATGAGGATGGGGAGGAGAACGAGGGCAGAACGGAAGAGACTGAGCTTCAGTCTTGCATAAATATTTTGTGGCTCTCTCTTTACTTTCAGAAAGTATTTTGCAGCACCAAAAAAAAAAAAAAAACGAAAAAACGGTAAGCTAAATGGGAAACAACAGTCGAGTGGCTCGAACATAAGATACCCTGCTAATGGATCCAACATTAGCAATATATTCGCACTTTATGGGCTGATTAAAATATATATACCCCTGGAACAGAACACACAGACACATAGACAGACAGACAGACACACAGCCCACTTGACTGCCAGAGTTTCAGAGTACATACAATAACGGGCATTAAATTAAAAGAGGATACAACCTACTTACATACATATGTACATACATACATACATACATACATACATACACTGTACACACAAATTCCACTGTATTCATTCTCTCGGTATTTTGTGGTCCTGGGGGGGTGGGGTAAAATGAAGCCACTCCTAAGACACTCCAACGCAATAAAATATTAATGTTGCAACACATTCCACAAACGACTGGCTTGCCCCCCACTGATTAAAGCGAGCAACCGAAAACCAGTGAGTGAATCCAGAGATGAAATGCATAAATTTTCGAATGCAATTTGGTAGCTCATGTGGAATAATGCTCTTAGGACACCAAAAACGAATACATACATATACACGGAGCCACATATGCACATGCACATGCACATGACTGCATCTCACTCACACACTATCCAGCTATCACTCTCACTCTCACTCACACTCACACAATCTTCTTTCGCTTTCTATCTCTGTCTCTATGTGTCGCATAGACCAAAGGGAGGCGAGACTCTGCTGGTTATGGTTTCTGGTCTCTGGGCCATTTGCATAAATATTGCCTGCCATGGAATGTCATCCATCTAAAATCCAACGCAAACCCCCCCCATAGACACCTACACACGCACACCAGACTCTAGCTCTAGCTCTAGCTCTAGCTCCATCTCTATCTTCATTTCTATCTCTTTCTCTTTCTGTCTGTCACTTGCTGTTGAGCAGCGTGCGGTCGCTGGTTGGCGTTGTAATCAACTGTGTCAAAATGCCAGCAGTGAGCAAGTCAAAAGGCTTCGTGTGGAGTATGAGGGAATGGAAGCCAAGTAAAAACACACACATGGACAAGAAATGGACACACACACACACACATACAGCCTATAGGGACATTTGTGTTGGAAATTTCAAGGCAGGTGAAGCATCACCACAGCATCAACTCAGACTTTCTAAATTGAGGTTAAAAAACAACACGAAACAAAAAGAAGAAACAACAACAACAAATATGCGGTACAAGGCAGAAGCAGTAGAAGCTGTAGAATAAGCAGAAGATGCAGAGGAGCAGCAGAACATGCAGAGCAGAGCAGAAGGAGAAAGAGAAGAAGAAGGATAAGCAGCAGAGACGCAGACGAAGAAGCAATAAGCAAGGCAAGTGCTAAATAAAACAAGAAAGAAAGTAGCGGCTAGGAGTAGGCCAAAGCATTTGATACACTAAAAGGCGATGGCAGTGGCAGATCCAGTGCCATTTTCAAGGCAGATCTTTGAACTCATCTTTAATGTTTAATGTTACCCCAGCAAAACAAACCCCACCAGCAGCAGCAGCAGCAGCATTAGACTAGCATTTGTGTGGAGAAAAGTTCAACGATTTCTGAACAGAAATACCCATAATATCCGATTGCGGGCAAAGAGTATCAAAGCAAAAGCAAAAGCAGAAGCAAAAGCAAGGGCTGCTTGCTGCTGCAGTCAGTGTGACGAGCACGTAGGCAGGATAGCAGAAGCGACGACAGATAGACACAGAGACAGACAGATAGATGTATAAAAAACCCCCTACACCCATTTTTTTTTTTTTTTTTTTGCCATTTGATACGTCACGCTGCTGCGTTTCTTTTGCGTTTGTTGTTGTGTTTTGCTGTTTTGCTGCTGTTGCTTGTAATTGACACTTAAACTGGAAATTAGAGGCACAATCGAGGCAACGAGAGTAAAAAGATCGCAACTGGTGTGACAGTGTCACTCCCTCCCCTCCCCTCCCCACCCCTCCTCACCCATCATTCATACCAGTGGACAAAATAAAATTGTTTCTGTGTAGAGTGCAAAATTATGCTGCTCGTACGAGTACGAGAATAAATGCCAGACGAGGAGTCCTGCTATCATTCATTCCACTGGCAAGATAAGGCTTTCAGCTACCCCAACCCCAACCCTACCCCCCGTTGTTGTTGTTGTTGTTGTTGCTGCTAGTCTCTACAGTGAAAGGTGCAAGTGTGAACGAGAGCAGGGCAGCCGCCGCCCTTTGAAACTGTAATGAGAGCAGCAGGCAGCAGGCGTCATTTCAAGTGCCCGCATGCGGAAGTCGCTGCTGCCGGCGCACGGCGGTTGTGCTCTGCTTTAAGCCTTGCTTGCGTCACAACGAGAGCCCAGCGGTCTGACAGCTCTGCGACACTACCACCAGCCTGCACATAGGAATGCCTCTCTCACTCTCACTCGCTCTCTCTCTCTCTCTCTCGCCACCTGTACATAATTAATTGTAATTTGAGCAGACGCGAAGGATGACAGCGAACATGAGTGTACAAGTGTATAAGTACGTCTCTGTATGTGTGTTTGTTTGTGTGTTGTGTGTGTGTGTGTGTGTGTGTGTGTGTGTGTGTGTGCTATGTGGCGGCTATTAACTTAAATTACGTAGAATACTTTTGTGCGCAGCATGCGGATTTAACGGCTGCTTCTCCTTCTTCATTTTGCTGCTGCTGCTACTGCTACCTCCAAGTTAGTGTGTTTGTGTGTGTGTGCCACAATAGCAACTGGCACAATCACACAGTCACCTGCACCTCTCTCTCTCTCTGTCTGCCTCTCTTGTGAACAGAACAAAAACTAAAGAGTAATCAGTGCCTCGAATCAGAGATGCCCCATAAATATACCTTGCTAAATCGAAGGATATAGCAGCTACACGTGAGCGTGAGCGTGAACAACGAGCCATGAGCTGCTACAAATATCTACAGAGCATGAGCAGGTATTCCTTCCATTAGTTTTCCTGCTATTGCCATATAAATCAGGGATCGTAAATCGAGGTTAATAATGGCTCTCCATAATATCCATAATTAATTATTTTTTCGTCAAGTGTTGGTTGTGTTTATGACTAAAACATTACAATATCTTTAAAACAAAAATATAAACAATTTCTTTTTTTTATATGTATATTTTGTTTAACCTAAAAACTAAATGTTTTATGTGTTAGGATAGTTACCCGCCGCCGTTGATATTAATTGCATTTCTAGTTGCATCATGGCAATGGGTAATTTTCCAAAGAAACTTCTCGAAAATAAAACAAAAAAATTAGGTACGAGCATGTCTAACTGACTGACTGACTGAGTGTATATACCCTCTCGTACTCTCAACAAGCAATGGGTTTGTCGGGGAAGAAGCAAAAATTCCTAAAGAAACACACACAGATTTATTGTTTGACGCCGGCAGGTAGAACGCAATTTGAGTGCTGAATGATGCCTTGATTAAAGTAAAAAAAAAAAAATATAAAACAAAAAACATGCTCTCCCTCCCTTCCACACACCCACACTCAGACACAAACACACTCTCTCTCTCTCACTTTTATTCTCACAGCGTGTGTGTGTGTGTGTGTGTGTGTGTGTGTGTACGGAATGGACATTTACATAGTTATATTTTGTCAGTTAACACATGTAATACGGGTACTCGCACATGTACGAGTATATGCCATGGCAATGGCTTGCTTTCAGTTGGGAAAATGGTGAAAAAAAAAAAAACAGAACACATAAAAACACTAAAACAAAGACCGAAAAAGGTGTAGAGAAACACACAAAACAGTTAGGGATTTGCCAGAAGATTTCACAAATTGTTTGAAAATGTTCAATTTATGGGAAATATTTTGCATACACCAAGCAGGAATCCATGTGTGTGGCAGGAATGAGGGAGAACGAAGGCAGCTTCATGATGGTACATATTAAACATACGATTAAATGAGGGTTTGGATGGAATACCTTCTGCCATTGTATTGCCATTCGCTCACTAATTAGAGCTTGCTTTTGCGGCAACTATATCGAGGGGCAGCTTGCATTATTCGTGCTTGTATTTTGCATAGAAAAACACCATAGAAACGACAAACGAGTGGGATGTATCCACTCGACTCTTGACTGTTGATGTATTAAATCTTTGAATATTTGTGCTATTTTTGTATTGAACTTCTGTGCAAAGTTCCAATTAGAGAAAAATGGAGAGAGAGCATTTGGCTGCTATTGAGAAAAGCATCTGCAGAAACCCACTTGAAAGTGGGTATTAATCAGGCAAAAATATTCAATAATAAGCCCAACTTATGGACCGGACCGAAGCGAAACGGACTCCAGGTTCGCCAACGCCTGATGCTGCTGCTCCCTGCTGTTTGCTGTATGGCAATCAATGCTTTTGAACATTTGAGACCCCGCCAGAAGGTCAATAGGAGCTCAACGAAGCAATGAAATGTCATGGCGAAGGAAGGAAGGAATGGAGCTTATACTTAGGTGCTACCTCCTGCTGAGAAAATATCGTTGAGAAATTCGGGGAAAATGTATCAAAATTATGAAAAATAAATAAATAGGAGAAACAGATGCAGTAATGGTCCACGATGGCCAACCAGCCACCACTATGAGCTGTGTGGGCTGTGGTCTTACGACGAATGAATGAATAAAGCAGCCAATTAAAAAGAAATTCCAAAATGTCAAAAGATGAAACCAAAAAACAGATGAAAGAAATGCTGAAAAACGAGGGAGTAATTGTGAAAAAAATAGGTACAGGGTACAACGTACCCTTGTGCATCGAATGATGTACATACATCGTACCGTACATCGTTGTGTCCCCTTGTCGCCCTGTGGTTTTGGGAGTTGCGGCTAACGGTAACGACTAGCGACTAGCGACCGGGTAACCGGTTAAAGCACTGCGACAGGTGCGAATAACGGAAACGGAAGCGGAAACAAAGCGTTGCACTTGGCATCCGGGCACCATAATCCAACACCATACAACAAAAAAAGGCAGTGACAAAGAGGGAAACAGAGAGAGAGTGAGAGCGAGAGAGTTAGAGAGTGGATGTTGGAAAATAAGTGAAGGAAGGGCGGTAAACGAAGTACCAAAAACAAACCGCAAAGGGAAACATTTTCCAGCATCCGATGAGAGAGTTTTTCGGTAGGCACAGAACACCACGCCACTCCACTTTACTCCTCTCCGCTTCACAGCAAAAACAAAAATGTCTCTCGTATCCTGCAACGAAAAAAAGGCAGAACTTGGGAAGGCCACCAAGGGCAGGCTCCGCCCCAGATAACTGCGATGCTCCGGTTATCACAAATCTAATGATTTGAAATGAAATGAAATGAAATAAGTTCATAGAAAATTTATTAGCAATTTAATTTAATTTACTTAATTTTATTTTATTTCTAATCACAACTAAAACTTGATTGCATTCAAATAAATGAAAGCAAACTAAAATTGCGATATCCAAATATGGGCAGGAAATACTCGTAGGTCAATGATCGAAAACTGAGATCAAGGGTATGCTTTGGGTCTAATCTAGTGGATGGAACAGCCCATCTTTTCTCAGAGTAGCGCAGTAGTAGGGGGTGCATGTGGCTCTCTCATTGAATTCAATTTGGGGTCTGGTGCTGCCAAGGCAAGACAAATACTTTATAATTATTTATTTATGCATATGCCTGAGGGGGTGAGACGCAGGACAGGGCTGAGGGTACCGCTGGTGCCGACTCTGCTCATTAACCAAAACAAATGACAGCTGTGGCGGGGGCTGGCAGGGAGGGGCTGAGGGCAGACATTTAAGTTGTGTCGCTTGTGTGGCAGACAGCTTGGCGCCCAATTGCTGTTGGGTGGCTGCTGGGCCGCGACCTTCGGCTTGGCAAGCGAACAATGGACAACAGTCCACACCCACAGCATATTCAGCAATCTCACACGTCTCGCGCTGGCTCCTTCAGACTCTGGGCACGCACTCAAGTTGCGTATACGCAGCGTTGTGCGTCCGTTGTGTTCTGTCCCCTGTTTTATGTTTTCTGTTTTCTGTTTCCTCTTTACGCTTTCCGCTTTCTTGCTGCCCGATAATGGAATGACAAGCAAAGTGAAAAAATGGCTAAAAGGGACCCTGGCGCAGGGCATTAAAGGATAACGCTCGCTGTGAATATGTTAATTGTGCTGCGTGTTGGGGGAGGATTGGGATGCTGTGTGTGGGGTGGGGTGTGCTTCGATGAGGTTAAACTGCTGACAATGAATGATAATTCACTTAAAGATTGATGAGGCGGAACGGAGCCTGAATAAGGGCCTGAATAAGAAAGGGAAGACAGGCAGATGGGCACGCAGATTCTCATCGAATATATTCACTTGCTCAACAGAGACTCAATGGCCGTATGGCCATCAGAATTCTTGCCACATTATCTCTGAGCACTGGACTCATTGTGCGCTGCTTCTCGAGACTCACCGGCTGGGCATGGGCCTGAGAGAGCTGATAGAGATCCGCATAGTACTCCATGCCGGCAATGCCCACCGCATTGAAGCTGGCCGATACCTCGGTGCAGTCAATGATCGATGTCTTGAGCGGTGTCACCAGCAGCGTCGAGTAGTACGGCACCTTCTTGCCCTCGATCAGTTCGCGCACGAGCAGCACGGCGGTGCGTGAGCCGGCCAGCAGATTCCAGCGCGACCAGCTGAAGTTGTGCGATTGGGCGAGCGTCGAGAGGCAGGCATAGCAATGCATCTCCATCACATAGTTCTTCTCGCAGGAGCCCTCCGTGTAGCAGAAGGCATCCTCATCGGGGAAAATGTCCACCGCGGAGAGAATGAGTGTGGCCTTCAGCTCGGAGAGTGACAGCGTTTTGCCGATCATTTCGGTGAGGCCGTGGGTGCTGCCGCCCTGGAAATTGTTCACCGTGTAGCCCGCCACGTTGATGGTCATGTCCAGGCTGATCAGCGATGCCGTGAAGCTGAAGAGAATGGTGCCAGGACTGCAAAGAAAAAAATGTCACTTATTAGTGCTGTCTTTTGAGCCTTTGGCTTTGGGCATTGGGCTTTTGGCAATTGTTGACTTGCTTTTTCATGTCCGGTCGCAGGTCCCAGGTCTGGTAGGGCATGTTGCTGTATTTGTTCAAGGCAAAGCCAAAGATACCTAAACGACATGACGGTTGCTCGTATGGAGAAAGAGAGAGATAGGATACGCCTTGAAGTTGCGCCACTCACCCAATCTGCCTGTGCGGAACTGAATCGAGAGCTTGTCCTCATTGAACTTTGTGTCGTGGACATCGCGAGTGCTCCATTTGCCCTGCGTGATGGCTGCAGTGCTGTTGAGCTTCTGCCTGCGCCTGGAACGGGAGCAAGGGCAGGATATAAAGGATGGATGGATGGATGGATGAATGGATGGAAGGACTTGCACTTACATTTCGCTGTCGCTGTTCTCGCTCTGACTCTGGCCGGGGCCAGAGGCCAGCAGCTCATGCAGTGTGTTGCCCGCTGTGGAGGCGCCCTCGAGCAGCTCCAGCAGACTGTCCACATCCCCGTCGTCGTCCTCGCTGCTGTCCAGGCCATCTGATGCCTGCTTGGTGGCCGCCGACTCCTCCACTTGCGACTCGTTCGGCAGCTGCGAGTCGCGCACAAAGGAGATGCCCGTGTAGTAGGCAAAGGCGGCAGCCGCTGCTGCTGGCTGCAGGACATCCACCAGCTCCTGGCTGAGTGGCTGCATGGGATCCTCCTCTAGCTCCTGCTGCTGCTGCTGCTGCTGCTCCGCCGTCGCCGCCTCGCTGCCCGCGGTGCCAGTGGGCGAGAGTTGCGCCGAGATCTGCTGGATGAGCTCCACCTGCTGCTCGCGCGGCAGCTGCAGCCGCCACAGGCGGTCCATGTCCTCGATGAGCTGCGAGAAGAGGTAGCCCTGTGGCAGCACAGGCGCCGCCTGGCGGAACTTCAGCAGCTTGTCGAAGCACAGCGGCGGAAACATCTCCGCCGGCTCCGCAGTGTCCAGGAAATCGGCTCCAATGCCCAGGCCCAGGCCCAGCTGCAGCTGATCCAAGGACTCAGCCTCGCCGCCGCCTGATGTGCCATGGCCCAGACCCTGACCCAGCCGCACGTGCGTCTGGCGGGCGAGGAACATCACCCGGCGGCGGCGCAGACCCGAGCCCGCCTCCGCCGGCGTGGTGGCCTCGAGGCGCACGCAGAAGCCCTGCGGCAGCCGCGGCACCACAAACTCCTTGACCAGCCCGTACAGATCCACGTCGCTGGGTATGGCCCTCAGGTCAAAGTCCGTGATCTCGCGCAGCGCCTGCTGTGGGTCCGACGTCGACTTCTGGGTGGGCCGCAGGCGGGCGGCCGGACAGCGTGGCGAACTCTTCAGCGGACTCGGCTGGGCGTTGGTCGAGAGCGGAGTTGCCTCTGTGGGCGTGGCTGTTCCAGCCGCATCCGTTGGGGCAGGCGGCACCGGCTTAATGCCATCGGCCAGCTCCATTTCGAGTGTCTCGATGTGCGTCTCCCAGCGGCAGGCGACCGGAGGCTCGAACCAAATCACAGAATCGGGCAACCTTTTCAGGGAGAGAGAATGAGAGAATGAATGAGAGACTTGTGGGAAATGAGCGGTGGTAGCTGCCTGGGTAACCCACTGCAGTGTGACCAGCGCCAGCTTGTCCAGCGCTGACTCGATCATTCGCATCTCTGCCTCAATTTCCTCGGGCAGTCGTCGCACGCCGGGCAGCACAGGTGGCGGCGGCTTGTACGTCTGATAGTATTCCTTGAGCACCAAACTGTTGGCGCAAGTAACTGCCAAGGGGAGGGGTGGGGAGGGGAGGTAGAATAGAGCAGGGGGTCAGAGCTGGAAGCGCAAATGAAATCTGTTCTCTCTCTCTCTACTGTACTTGTGCGTATGAAGGAGTGCGCATTGAGCTGCTTGTCCTGCTGCGGCGTCTCGAGAAAGTCAATGCAGTAGACGCCGCCAATGATGCGATATCTGCGCAGATTCACATCCGTTTCGAGCATGCCATAGGCCTCGGGTCCGATGGCCCTGCGATGGGCACGACTCAGCTCATCCTCGTATTCCGCATACAGCTTGTCCACGTCGTAGCTGCGCTCCCGCTGCGGCTGTGAGCTGGCCGAGTGCTGTTCCTGTGTCAGCTGCTCCAGCTCCGATAGCGGAATGTCCCTGCCGCACTCGTCCAGCATCGATTGCAGAATCTCCTTGCGTTTGCGCCACTCGCGTTTCGTTTGCCGCAGAATATCTGCAAGCAGAATAAGAGTAGAAAGTAGGCGTCTGGCTATTGTTTTATTTCCCCTCCTACTGGCATTCTCGGAGCGTGCATGCTTCAGTTGATGGCTGCTGCAGTAGTCACTGAAGTGATCGTAGTTCAGCCACAGGCCACGCAGCGCCGAGCTCTGCAGCTGCACTGTGGGTGGCAGTGAGATTTGCATTTCAATGGTGGGAAAATCGATCTCATTGTGCGACGACTGCTCCCCAATGCGTGCCTTCGGGTTGATTGCACTGTCGCAGGGCATGGACAACAAAACGGTAAAATTAATTGGCTTTTGGGCAACGTTCAGACTGTGGCTTACATTTGGGCATCCTTGGAGAAGGTCCACACAAAGCTCTGAAACACATCCGAGCTGTAGATGTGCTTTGAGACGCCCGGTCTATCGATTCTGCAATGGTGGAATGGACTCATTCATGATGGATTCATCGTATATAGGATATACTCACTCCATATCCCGCTCAATATGGGACATTGTCTTGTAGGTAAACTCGTCCAGATGCTGCCGCAGAAATACCCGCATCTCCGTCTTGAGTTTGGCCAGATCCGCTGCCACATGCACTGAACGCTGCCTGAAGGGCAACGTCTCATCCAGTTCGCTGAGAATCTGCGTGTGTGTCAATACTCAGTGGAGAGCTACAGTGGAGTGGGTGGGGCCGACTCACCCCTAGCACCTCCTTGATGCGATGCGCATAGACATCGCCCAGTCGTCCCTGCTGTTGGCGCAGCGAAATGCGCGTCAGATCCGACACCTGGGCATCCTGTGTGAGCAGCGTTCGCTCGTCTGTGCGCAGCAGCCAATTGCGCGCCTCCCTCTGCCGCTGGGCAATGTCCGCGTGCCACTGATGGATGTACTTGCGCAGATCGCTCGGACTGGCGGCATTTGGCAGCCCATTGCAGCGCATGAACTTCTCCCAGTCGCGCTCGTGCCGCTCCCCATCCTTGATGGCCTCAATCGCTGTACGCACTCCCTCAAAGAACAGCATGCTGTCCTTCAGCTGTGTCCGACGCTGACGATTCTCGGCCACCTCCTGCTGCTGGCGATGCTTTGCCTGTTCCATTTCTAGTTTCTTGCGCTGGCGTGCCTCCTCCAGTTTCTTGAGTCTGTGTAGGGTAGGGTGGTGGAGGGGGAGGTGCAGAGGGGATAATCGCAGCTTATGATGCTGTCTTGGTGGCTCACCCACTTTTCCTTTTCCATTTCGATGCGCAGCAACTCTGCCTGCTCGGCCTCGAGACGGGCCTTCTCCTTCTTGGAAAGCTTCTTCTTTGGTGGCTATAAGCGGCGGGCGGGTGGTGTTGGGGCATAATATAATCAGCATCCTCATGATTAATTTCCCGAGTGAGGATTTGACTTACCATCCTGTCGCGGTCCTCTCGAGCGAATGGCAAATGCGCCACTCTCTCTCTTTCTCCCTCTCTGCTATGGTGTTCACTTTCCCACTGCCTTTTAATTCTTATTGATTCAACAGCCCCTCCTCCATGGTTACCTGTTGTTTCTGCCGTTGCTCGGGCAACCCCCTCCCTTCCATCCAGCTGCTCCGACTGTCATCCCTCTGCGGCCAGCTGCCATAATTTCCTTAATTAAATAATCAACGAGAGCTTAGTGCCGGCCCAAAAATGTGTGCTGTCCCCTCGAGCTGGGTGTCGAGCAGGTGGCAGGATTTGCACGTCGCAGGTCGCACGTTGCAAGGTGACGCTGCAACACCGGAGGCAAACAGATGATTCCCCCCACAGCTGGGTCCCAAGTGCTGGTAGCACTGTCCGCCAGATGTCTCCTCCCACTTAAGAGTCAAAGTGCCTCTGGAGGGTTAATCTTTGGTTAATATATTTTACCAGCACTCTCATGGTCATACCCCCGAACTATGTGCATGGAAAGCTATCAGCCTCAAGCGGCAGTGCCTCAAGCAGCAAGCAAATACACAGCATAAAATATTTTTTATATGTTTCGCTTGCCGTACTAAATTTTTGCCATATCCGATGGCTGTTACTTTTCCACTGTTTTGCTGCAGGGCTCTGAAACTCTGAATTAAAAATCCAAATGAAAAGATTTTTGTGGATTTTCTTTGGCAATCTTTATGTGTGATATTCCACCTGCTGATGCCCCACTGCCAACACATTTTGAACGTTAATTGGCTGAAAGTGTAAACTCTTTTTGGGACCAGACCAGACTCTCTGCCTGAGACTCTATGCCTTGGCTCTTATTTACCTTTGGCATTGGCAAACCTTTTGCTTCATCTCACCATTCCCTGCCTTGTCTTGTCTTGTCTTGTCTTGCCTTTCCTCTCCTCTATCCTTGTCAACAGCTAAAACTTTACCATTTCGCTGCCTCTGTGCCCCTGCCTTTGCCTTTGCCTTTGCTCTTTTCCCAGCGACCCTTTTCTGTCTCGACTGTGGGCCAAAGTTTTTCCTTGCCCCACCCCACCCCATATGGGGTAATATTTGGATATGATTCAAGCATTTTCCTGCCGGCGTTGCTGCATGAGGTGTTCGGATTGACAACGACGTCGCTTACTTAATTGCCAGGCCATTTTAAGTGCTTGGATCAAAGGACTTGAACTTGGCCGGCCACCCGTTCGCAGGAGATAATTGCAGAAGGTCCTTTGACATATCTATTTAATTGGCATTATATTGCCTGGTTGTACGCGTAATTAGGTCTGTGTGAGAAGGTCAGCACCTGCACCTGCACCTTTACCTTCACCTTCACCTTTTTTTCATGTGGGAGCATCCGTGGAGAGATCCCCAGGATATGTCGAGTATTTAATCCTTTGCGCGTGGGGCAGCGCCTTGTTGTGTAGAGGGGGGTGACACGTGTCATATAATGCGTCGTAATTTGCGCAAATAATACAAATTGTATGGCATTGGCCTTAGTATTGGCATTGCCATTGCCATTGCCACTAGTTGTCATGCCAATAAAGTGCCCCAAGTTCCAATATTAAGCTGCAGCTGGGAGCTGCTGCTGCTGCTGCTGCTGCTGCTGTTGGCTTGGGACTAAGTACTCGAAGGAGTGGGATTGGGATTGCGGATTGGGGATGGGGCACTTGGCAAGTGGTGCACAATAAATATATACCATACGCACCGCTGACGTTGACAGATCGCTGTGCTGTAGCGTTCGTTGGCAGGGTACAAGCGACAGGGCGACAGGCAACAAACTGTGACACAAGTTGCAGCAGCAAACACCAGCAGCAACAGCAGCAACAAACTACCACACAATGGCGATGCTTGTCAGCGGTGCTGATGGTCTTTAGAATCTGCAGCAGTCACCCATCCGCCCATACCAAACCATATACCCTGCCAACATCTTTGGTATCCATCTCCTGAATGCCACACGCTCGAGTGAACTTTGCTGTCTGACAAATTTGGTGAATGGAAGTGCTACGAGTACATAGGAAGACCGAGTGAGAAACCTGCAGCTGAAGCTGATGCTAAAGCGGAGGCTGTGGCTGTGGCTGTGGCTGTGACAGTTTTCGCTCGCTTAACCCTTGGGCAGACTTTGGTGTAATTGCTTTAGGCCTCTTGGCTAACAAAGAGTATAAGTTTTTTCTTTGTGGTTTTATGATGGTTAAAGACGAATGTTTCGCCAATGAATCAAAGGCAGAATAGAGCAAAGGCAGTCTATACGCGTAGACTATTCCGTTTTAGCGGCGAATGCCTAAGAAATGAGTGCATTAAGTGAGTGAAAGCACGAAAAGATCTCCTCTATATCGTAAATTAGCGCAAGAAAATCTAAAATAGAGCTGTAGAAGTAGTAGCTGAAACATATTTCGAGTGTTAGAGCATCTACGGATTTATATTTAACTCCCCATAGTTGGGTTTTCTTTCAAGCCAACACATTCACGGGTTAAGCACAGGCAATACAATTTATTCGCTCTCCTCAAGCGTGCTCCAATTCATTTTCATTTACATTTTCCATGTATTTTCTGGTGATTTTTTTTGCTTCCTTTTCTTTTTTTTTTTTTTTTTTGGGTAGCTGCCTGACAAATTGCTGCCTCTGCTGCTGCTGGTCTGGATATTGGCCAACAGATGTTGCTGCTGCTGCTGCTGCTGCTGTTATGGCGCATGGCTCTGGCTCTGGCTCTGGCTCTGGCTAGGGGCTGAATTTTGGTTACTGGGGACAAGGACCCAGCCAGAGTGCTGGATCGGCTTGCCTGCATTTCATTTTTGGCCTTACTGTAATGCCTTCTAGGCGGCAATCAATGCGGCTCCCACACACTCACACACACTCACACACAGAGCACTGCGAGTGTTGCGATTATTAATTGCTCTTACGTGTGTGTCTGTGTGGGTGTGGGTTCGGGACCAAGTGTTGACGTTGTTATCAGAGCTGCAGCTGTTGTCAGTCAGGGCCTGGGGCAGGGACAGGGACAGGGACAGGAACAGGGACTGGGACTGGGACTGGGCCTCATTTTCCCCATTACCATATTCGATTTTATAATTATGTATTCTGTGGGGGGCTGGGGTGGGGATTATAGCTGGTGTCCAACTGGGTGAGAATGACTTTGGGTTATGACAGCCAGCGTCCCAGTGGGAGGTAGGATGAGTGCCACAGTGCCACAGCCAGTGGCAGTGGCAGTGTGAGGCGAGCCGGAATGGTTTCTTAATGTGCTCACAGCGACGTTGATGGCATTGCAAATGTGCACACGCTCCAGTCCCTCATCCTGTCTTCCTCCGAGTACTTATCAGACGACCGACGAACGAAGACCCCCTCCTTTCATGTTCGCTGTCAGATTTGGCAGAGAGAACAACTGCTTAACGCCGTTGGATGTGTGGCGGGGGTGGGCTGCCTGCTCGTATTGTGAGTTTCATAGGTGTCGAGGAGTCTTCGTCTTCGTCTTCGTCTCTGACCCCTTGGGGCAGCTTGAAAAGTGCTTCCCATAAGCCATTCGAAATGATTATTCTCGTTTCGAGTAGATGATCAGAAATCGTTGACATAATTGAACTGATGGAGGGTCCTTTGTCCAGGCACTTGGCTGGCACATTTTGTGTGCATTTGTGGCTGGCCCTCAAGGGCTGCTGCTTGTACTTTTACTTGATGCATACGTTGAGGTGCCTCAGATAATTGTGATTTAATTGATACAATGACACGAGACATGACGGTTATTTGTTTGAATTTAACTAATTTTACGAATTGGAATTAAACGAGCTTGAAAATTCATTAGTTCCTCCTCCGAGATGGAGGCTAATAAATAATGCCAGGCCTTGCAAAATAATTAATACACTTTTCTTACATATTTAATCATTTTTAATTTGTATACCCGTATTCAAAGAGTTAATAGTTATTTGTGGTAAAAGTGGATGTGTGTAACGCAGAGAAGAAAACGTTTCCGACCCCATAAAGTATATATATTCTTGATCAGCATCTAAGTCGAGTCGATATGACATGACTGTCTGTCCGTCCGTCCGTCTGTCTGTCCGTCTTGTTTGACGCCTAGTTCTCAGAGACTATAAGAGCTAGAGCAACCAAATTTTGTTTCGAGATTTCGAGATATATTTTAAAACAGATTTAGCAAAAAAATGTAAAATATTTAAAAGTTCTACTTACACATAAGCTCACAAATTGATATACTGACTGAGTAAGGGTATAAAAGTAGAGTCGCGTCCAGAAGCGACCCACACGTTCCTTCTCGTTGTAATAAAAAATGATAATAAAAATAAATTTGTTCAATTTTTTACAAATTGAAAATGTGGTAAAACTTAAAAACTTTGAACGAAGAAAAGTTGATTGAAAAATTAAATATGTACATATATTTATGTATGGGGTACATGTATGTACATATGTATGTACATATATGTATCTATATTTGTGAGTTATACTTGAATACTTTTCATTGTCCTTAAAAAACATGTGCTAAATAAAAATACAAACAAAACTAAAATAATAATAAGGATTTTATAATTTTAATTAAAAAAATAAAAATTTCACTTATTTCTGATTTATTTAGTTCCGACGATCACTGGTATATACTTGCAGTTTTATATACTTCTACTTATACATATGTATGTGCAAAAATGGACTCTTGCTCAAAATGTTAAACATAATTTACGATTATTCTCTTCTTATGTGCATTTTCTTCTCTCGTTTTTTGCAGCTGTCTGTGAACGCAAATTCTCATATCGTCGTTTAACCGCCTTTCCTATCCTATGAAGTATCAACTACAAAGCCACAAAGATACAACTGCAGAACCATAGCTACAAAACCAACCGAAAAGCAATCTCAATAAAACATATAACCTCTTCATGGTTGCCGGTTACATACATATGACCACAAATAGTAAATAGATCTGGCAAAAATGGTGCATATACCCGGTATATTAAGGTGGAAAGTATAACACAATAACTCCACAGATAACACAGATAACTGCGTGTGGCATGGTCATGTCCTTTCTGTATCTAAAAAGATCTAAATATTGGATGCCATTACTACCCCTATGAATGGTATTGAAAACTCAAACGATTCATGGATCTATGCTGAACAGTAGAAGTACTCGTAATCTAACGGCCAACTGCCAACACTGACCATTAACCAACACTAGTGTGGGGAGGAGGCAGCAGCACTGTCCAATACTGCAAAGGTTCTGCCACTTTGACTTTCTGCACCAATCAGAGCTCTCGTGAGGAGACAAGAGAGAGAGAGAGAGAGAGACAGACGGACAGACGGAGAATAAGATTACCGTACCGGGTATCAAATAGTCGATGCACTTGACTAACGGGACTACTATCAACGCTATCGGGACATCATCCCCTTTCGACAGAACATTTGGCCAAGGATAAATTTAGCTAGAAGACAAATTATACAATCGAGAGACGAAAGCAAAGGAACAAAGAAGGATAACTTTTGCCTACAAAATTGTAAACAAGACGAAACAATAATTAGAATTAAAATTAAAAAGAAATTTCGCTGAAAACAAAAACAAAACCCCTAAAAGAGAGGATGAAAACGCCCATTGTGATTCTTAATTTTAGACATTAGGCCAAGAGAAGCAAAAACTCAACAAGAAACAAAACACAACAAAAAGGGGAAAGGAAATGAAAAATAAAGCGAATCCATAATCCCTCGAATGTAATAAGAATGATGTTAAGCAAGGAAAATGAATGATAGAGCAGTATAAAGCGGGAAGGATCAGGCAGATAGATAGAGAGAGAGAGCTACGACTACGAGGAGCAGCAGCAGCAGCAGCAGCTAAAAAAGAGATAAGAAAACGACCAAAGGCTGCTGTAGGCAAAGCAGTAAGAAAGAGTATGCAATAGCAACGCCAGCCGCCCAAAAGGACAACAACAAACAAACAAAAAACAACAACAATTCAAAGTTCAATTCCATCCAAATCGAACAGAAAGATAAGGAAGCCAAAAGGGATATTCGGAATGCGGAAAGGCTTAGTCTAAGTCGAATTCTGAATAAAATTTCCTTCACTCCAGCCACAAGAGAAGGAACAGGATATTGGAGCTGACAGGTTTCCTCCTCGTTCGGAAAAGTGCCCGACTCAGACCCCCGAACCACAGCTCCGGACACCCACAACAACAACAACAACAAAAAGCAGACCAATCGCGAGTGATTTTAAATATTTTTGGTGTTTTTGTTTTTTTTTTTTGTTGGTTTTATTTTGATTGAAGGCTGTTAAAGCTGCTGCTAAAGCTGCTACCACTGCCACAGTCAGAGTGCAAAGAGAGCCGCCAAGATGACTATGTGGCAGAGTGGCGGCATGGGAGGCCATGGCTCCCAGAACAATCCATGGATGAAGCTGATGGGCATCGTGCACAAGGAGCGACGCCACACGGAAAACGTCCAGAGTCAGTCCGGCTCCAACGAGCGCAACCTTAATCAGTAAGTGCAAGAAAATTATATTTAAAAAAAAATCAATTCCATAAAAATACTTTTAAAATACCAGAAAATACTATAAAATACCAGAAGATACTAGAAAATTCTAGAAAACTAAGATAAACATAGTACCATTTATTATGCTATACTTATAAATACTATACCATAATAATACCAGAAAAATACTAGAAATTATATCAGAAAAATACTTTCAAAAAAAAATGAGCAAAAGAGAGAGTGAGAGATAGAAAGATGGACCTCAAAGCAGGGCCAAGCTGCAGTGAGAAAAAAAAACCAGTGCCAGAGATAAGTGCGCTGCAACCTGGTTCCACCACTGCACTGCCCCTGCTGCTGCCCGCTCTCCATCGTTCTCGAGCTCCTTTACCAGCTCCTGCCACCCCGTGACACTCCGCGACACCATTCAGCCATCAATAAGCACAGTTTTGCATAGTTAGGCGCATAGTGGCAATGGCCAATGCTGTGGGGGCATGCTACTGCTACGTGCTAGAGCGCAAGGATGTTTGACACTGCTTGCGCACGAAAGTATTCAACGGCCACTGAAGCCACTGCACTATTCCTACTCGTACTCGTACTCCTACTCCACACCCCCTCAACACAACCCTGGTGTGTGTGTGTGTGTGTGTGTGCTGAATCGAATGTGAATGCGGATGTGGATGTGGATGTGAATGTGGATGCCATGTTATGCATATTGGTCGTAAAACATGAGCCAACTGCGCAATTAAATGGCCCGCAATGCAAATGGAATGCCCCAGGACATGGACATGGTCCACCCAAAATACAACAACAAAAATACTAAAAGAGATTGGCGTTGGGTGCGGGGCCCCATCCTCCCTCTGGCTTCCGGTTTTTGCTGCCATTTACCACAAATCAACGCTGAGGACAGAGCTGCACTCCGATTGTCCGTCTGTCCGTCCGTCCGTCCGTCTGTTGGTCTGTCCCTGAGGCACCTTGTTTATCCAAGTGAAGCGCCCTGTAAATGATATATCCAACTGGTCAGTGGTGCTGCGGCTGCGGCTGCTGCTCCTGCTGCACCCTGCTCCACCTACGCCTTCTGATGTGGCTGCTGTTGGAAAGTGCAGCTCTTTGGGCTTTTAAATTGGCTATAAATGCGCTGGAGCATAAATGGATTTACACACATGCAGCTTGTTGCTGCCCCACCACTCCCCCTCTCACCCTCTCTCTTTGTCTCTCTTTAGCTCTTCCATTTCCATGTTGCATGCAAATACATGCCACTGCACACGCCCCCGCCCCTCACCACACCTACGGAATGGTAGCCGAAACTCAAACCGAAGCCCAAACGAAAATCGAACCCAATTCCCATACTCCTCTGGCGCTTATGGCGCATATGGGGCGAGCAGAACCCAGTTAATTCCCCTTTTAAAAAAAATATTCCCCCATCTCTTTGGATCTCTCTCTCTCTCTCTCTCTCTCTGTGTGTGTGTGTGTTTGCTCTGTTTCAAGGATTCAAGAAAGTGAATTGGAAAAAGAACTTCCGGCAGCCAGATGAGTCGAGCGGATGTCCCATAGATTGAAAGATGAAGATGGCAACTAAAAGAAGAAACTTGGCACTATTCAGCAAACTATATAGATAGAAAGATAGATAGAAAGATAGATAGAAAGATAGATAGATGGATACATAGATAAATAAATACATAGAAGAATATATATAAATAATAAATAGACAGATATACAGGCAGCTAAAACTATCAGCCATGGCTCAGAGTTTCGCAGATTTCAGAGCTCAAAGCTAGCGCTATGTACCGCTGCGGGTACCACGGTAATTTCCCAGCTGGAAGTGGACCTCGCCCACTCCAATTTCCAATTGCATTCCGCACCTCCGCGACTGTAAATTGGCCCTCTCTCCCGCTCTCCCACTCTCCCACTCTGGAGGGGCGTTGAACTTTTCAATTGCACTCCCATGTGCTCTGGTCCCCGCTCAAGCGAATTAATTGAACTAGTTCCCCAATTTGCCAACTAATGTGCTCTTAGCATTCCAGCATCCTGCATTCGTTGCACCCCACTACACACACACACACACACACACTTTCTACAGGGTATCGTCAACTTTCGCACACCCACAGACCACACATACACTCGTACACAGAGGGGCACACACACATACACAATGGAAAGCACTTGAAAATGAAAGGATAATAATAATATTTTTTATTATATTATATTTTACTCGTACTCGTAGTTCTTTCTCTGTTGTTTGCTCGCTTGCATCCACAGGCAGCAGCACCAGCAGCAGCAGCATCAACATATGAGAGGAGTGGGGTCAGGTCATGGGGTCCGGGGGTGCTTGAGGTTCCAGGGGTTGGCTTAAGTGCAGCTCTGCGTTGCTGCAACAACACTCGAGTGTTGTCGGGGCACTGGGTCGGTCTAGGGCAGCGCAGGCCAAGGCAGGGCAGGGCAGGGCAGGGCAGGAGGATGGCAACTGTAACTGCAGCTGTTGCAGCAAGTGTTGGGCAACGTTCGCTAACTGCGCGATGATTTCCAGGATTTCAACCGGATTATTTTTTTGTGTGTGTGTGTGTGTGTGTGTGTGCCAAGTGTTTTGCAATTTATGGCTGGCCCTTCACATTCAGCGATTCGTGTTTCTGTTGTGTTTTCTTTTTCCAGTACGAAATAAACCATGCCATGAGTGTTATTTGATTACTTTTAAATGATTTTGAAATTGGTCATCTTTGACTTTCTTGCGGTGGGAGTGCGGCAAAGGGAAAAGGATACATATGTATGTGTCTGCTAACAGTTGCAAGGAGGAAGCATATGTGCATCGACAAAAATGTTTAGAGCTCGGAGTTCTTCATCGCTTGCCTCGGGCCTTGGGTATTAAATTGTTCACACTTCTATTTCGCATATAGCATAAGTATCTTACATCTGATTGTGATAACCTTTACCATTCCTAAAAGCTGACAAATGCAGCTATAAAGTGTTATTCAACACTCTGTAGCTTTAGCTTACCTTTCGGGTAAAAGAAAGCTTTTAAATGCAATATTGATATTTTTTTGTAGTATTTTTTTAAGTGTTGTTTAAAAAACTTAGAAAAGGTCGAAAAACTAAGTCTCAGTTTTATTGTTTTTTTTTGTGGAGCCGCATTAATTGTCTATCGTTTAAGGTATCGCTCATAAAAATCGATGCATAAACGGCTGAGCTAAAATTGTTCGTTGTTAACCATTAAATACTCGTATATTCCATTGAATTCATTGAAATTAGAACTAGTTCCATGAAGCACCCAAGCAGACCCAGACCTTCCATTGATTCAAATTCAAATCTAAACTTTGCCATTTTTTCGCCCTGCCTTTGCACTTCCACACAGCTAATTTCTGGACGGAACCCAAAAGCCTTTAAGAAAAAAGCTAAAACATTTATCATTCGGTAATAATTTTCATGCCCCAACCACCATGGCCGACCGCCAACCATTGGCAAGTACAGTCTCTGCTGACTGCTGTCTGCTGTCTGTTGGGTGCTGTGTGTTGGTCACATTTCATGCATAAACACGGCGAAGGTTAGATGATGCTGACATAAAGGGCTTGAGCCGGGCACGGACATAAGGATGCGGATGCGGATGCAACCAGGAATATTGCCATTTTACCTTTTATTCTTCTGCTCCTGCTGCTGCTCCTGCCCCACTTGCTCGGGTTCTTGTTGCCTTTTTCCTTTTTATTTTGTTTTCGTTGCTCGAGCAACAGTTGAACATTTGGAAATTTGCATAAATATTTCCCAGCCCGCAGTGGGTCGCTGTTTCCTCTGCCGTGCCACTCGAAATTTATAGAAATGTGCACGAAACTGTTTCCATTTGCTTGGGCAGGCTCCAGCTCCAGCTCCAGCCCCAGCCCCGTCTCTCTGTCTCTGTCTGTTTCTGTCTCTTTGTTAAAGGCTTTTGGGTCCAACATGTACGATACATATGAATATTTTATGAGCCCGTGTCTCTCACTCTTGTGCGAGTTGTGTGCCTGGGCGTTATTTATGCGGGGAGACTGTTGAAGTTGACGAAACCATCGGAATCGGGATCGGGTTGGGTTGGGTCTGGGTATGTTTGGTTCGGTTCGGGTCTGTGGTCGTTATATTTAACGCCAATGCCACCAAAAGCTGTGACATGGAAAGGACATGCACGACAGCAGAGGACAGGAGAGTACAGGAGACGAGAGGAGAGGACAGGAGAGGACAGCACAGGACAGGAGAGAACACGTCTCTCTATATCTACTCTTGCAGCAATGGATCTATTTTGCATTAAAATTGAAATTGAAATGTCCGCTGTGCGTCCGCCGCTCGTCACCACAACTGGGACTGGCATTGGGACTGGGACTGGGGCTGGCACTGCGACTGGCATTGGGACTGACACTGGAAATGATACGGTACATGATGGTACGCTCTATCGTACCAGTCCACACATACTCCATTGACATTCCCACCACCACGACCAGAGAGAGATGTCCGCTAATCAGATTTATTGAATGTAATTTGAATAAATTGCAATTTCAGAGCAGCAACACACACGCCCACACTGAAAGAAGTCTTGTGGCCAAATCAATTTAGTTTCTCCACTCCACTGATTTTATGGAAATCCAAGCCACTCCTTAAGGATTTGTGGCATAAGAAAGTTAAATTTTAAAGTCTTTTTGTGATTCGCACTGTTCTTCAATCACTGGAGCTAATCAGTAGCCAATTAGGTGCGAAATATCCGCACCCAGTTCAGTTTTGGGCGTTCGTGCAGGCTCTTGCCTGCTTTCTGCAGCTTTCTTATCCTGTGTGTCAGGCGCACCAGGCGCAGCAAAATTAATTGATTATCTTTTCTAATAAACAAAAAAAAAAAAACAGCAAAGACGAAAGAAAGGAATATAAAAGGGGCAGGTCCACACCGGAAGTGGATTACTAGCAAAGTTAGTTTGGATTTGTCAACGTCAGTGGAAGCATCTGCCAGCAGCAAACAGGGTGATCCAGCAGAAACATTGCCATCGAGTGGCAAGGGAACAGATTTAATGCCTCAGGCAATCGATAACCAATCGATAAGTATTTACAAACATTTTCGAACGGATGTTCCATTCGTTGCTGTGCTGCTTAGGCACCCTGTCACAATCGTGTGCTGTCATCGATTGCGGATGGCATGAGACACGTTCGTTACTTAGCCCCATTCCTCGTCTGCCTTCTTTCTGTCTTCTCTCTGGGCCTCTGTCTAATTGCTGGCCATTCGTTTTCGGCCAAAGTTGCTTGGCCGACTTTGCTTATCAGCGCTTTTCGCCACGAGCCACGGGCCTCCTGAGCCACAGCCACACCCGTTGCCTGGGCAGGGCTAGCTGTGAGGAAAATTGCGACCCATTTGTTAGCCAGACTCTGCCAAATCATTTTTCATTTGCCTGTTGAAATTTTTTTTTGCACTACTTTGTCTGCCGCCCACCTGCCCCACCCCCCTCCGAAACAGGCGACGGCAGAGTGGTGGGCCGGGTGTCTGCGGGGTGTTGCTAGGTTTTTTTTTTTTTTTTTTTTGTGCCGTTCTATTGAATTTTACTCAAGCGAAATTAATGAGCGATGTCCATGGCCATAACACGCGCCAGAAGCCAGTTCATTACCGGTTAGGATCTTGGTGTTGGTTCCTGGTGGTCCTGGTGGTCCTGGTGGTCCTGTGGTCCTTTTCCTTTTGCCACTGCGTCCACTGAAGTGCACCAAAGCGCGAAAAGCAGGCATTAGGGTACGTGGGCGGGTGGAAAATGGGTGGTGGAAAGGGGGCGGGTGTCGACAGTGGACAGGCATTTTATTGGCGAGCATAAAGTGCGCAAAGTGTCAAAGTGAAACGTTTCAGATGGTCACAGCCAAAACGAGGTTGGGCAACATTTTGGCTAACATTTCAATTGGCACGGCCATAAAAAAAAAGACGAACGGCCACAAATAGCCACCAAACAACGACCACCGACCACCGGACCACCGGACCACCGATTGCTGTGCGATTGCTCGACGTGGCGCATACCCTCGACCCAGCACTGGCTGCAACATTTTTTTTGGACTTGCGAAAATTCCTTCTTTGATTTATTGCGTGTTTGAATCGATTTCTGTGTTAACTTCCATCGAATTTGTATCAATTTTGTATTCATGTAAAGTACGAATTCTCGCTGCATTTTGTGGGATTTTTAATCGGGTTTTTTTTTACACACACAAGCGATGAGTATTTGCGACATTATTTAAGTGCTTCAAAATGTATGCAATTTAATTACCAATCAATTATGTTAATTAATTGCTGAGTATTAATTGTAATGTATTGTATTACCTCATCAATTGCCCATTGATTCATAAATCCGTAGAGGACATACCTACAGCTGCAGCTCCTTCCTCTGTGGCCATCCCCTTGCCATCAGCGAGAGTGTGCTACCCTGTAAGCGACAGACAGACAGACAGACATCTCTCGTTGACCATTTGACTTTGATTTGTTGTTTGGACTAACAAAGTACATGAAGAATGCCTCTTGTTGATGCCACTGCCACTGCCTTTCCGCCTGTGCCACTGCCGCTGCCGCTGCCTCTTCCTTTGGCTTTGGGCGGCGCTTCGAGACAACAAAAGAAAGCCAGAAAAAGCTGAAAGACAATTCGTAGCACTCAATTAACGCATTTAAAACTACAGAAGGCTTCCCCCCCCCCCCACGATGAGACTAAAAGGAGATAGAGAGAGAGAGAGATGTGAAGAGGAGATGCTGCCACTTGTGTTGGGTTTATTTCGAGAAATGCCGTTGCCTGGCATCTGTGCATTGTGCATCTGCTGCCTTTGTTTGTGGCACGCTGCAGTCGAAGCACATCCACATCCACATCCACAGGCAACCATTGTCTTTCCGACAATGCAGCCTCCGAAAACCAAAACCCAACCCAACCCAACCCCAGCCCCACCCAACGTAACAAAATCCGTATCTGAATCTGAATCCGAATCTGAGTCCCAGCGCCACACCTGCCTCCATCATAGCTCTGGCATGGAAAAGCTGTGTGTCCTGCCGCAACACACAATCAATCAAAAGCCATGGATGCGATGGCCTTTCCTTTTGGCTTCACGATCGCCAGCCAATCGAAAATGTTAAAGGGGAAAATGCCATTGGTTCAAGTGGTCTTGGGCATACCAAGCGAAAATGCGTTATGAGTTTTTTGCATGTGGACGAATCCGATTCGTTCATTGCTCATTTGAATGCTGAGGAACTCGTATCGTGAGCATCGCATTTGCCTTTCCCATTTGTTTGGGCTTTTTATAGCCAAATTTTTAGCATATTTTCCCTTAGCTTTTTAGTCTGACTCGTGGACTCCTTAGCTGCTAGACTGATACTGTACCCTGTCGTTCCTGTTGTCTGCTTGGTTCTATGCAGCTTTTGCCACTAGTTGCCACGGATTGCACTCGAAAGACTTTGCCATTCAGTGAACTTAAGCTGCGGAAATTGTTTATTAAACAATTTTCGTATGGCTCTTGGGTTTGTGCATGTTTTGAAGCAGCATCCATTAAGTTGATGTGCCAGGCCAATGGACTACTTGGCCATCAATTTGTTAGCATTTTAGGTCAAGTTATTAGCTTGTGAAGCATCGTCTGATCCTTGACATTTGAGGGTTGGGTTCATTAAAGTTTTAGTGGCTCTGCTGCCAGCCCGCCCTCCCCGCCTTACCCCCCCCCATCTCTGGTTTTATTACGAGAAATAATTTAACGCATCAACGATTGGCATCTCTGGCCATGATTATTGGACACTGGCAGCGGGCAGTGTCTGCCTGGCTACTGGCTACTGGCTTCTGGCTTCTGGCTTCTGTCTACTGGTAATTGCTCTCTCTCTCGGCCACTCTCGGGTAGCAGCATCTTTAGCCATGAAATTATATGGTTCTTTATGGCCCAGTGACCTGCACACGTTCATGTTCATGTTAAAAGACCAAATTACATTTTGCATTTTGATTAAAAAGTAAGCACCCAACAACCCTCTCTCTCTCTCTCGCTCTAACTCACTCCTTTATGGCCCCCCCCCACCACTCTCACTCTCACTCTGTCTCTTCCATCTCCACCTTCTTGCCCCCCCCCTCATGCTTTGTCTTGTCCATCTCCTGCGCTACCCGGCAGCAACTCGAAGCGTGTAGCTCGTTTGCAATTTAATGAAGCAAACTGTTGCTAAACAGTCGCTGATGGGTGGCAAGGGGCAGCAGCATAGTCTGGAGGAGTGGGCAGTGGCGGAGGCACATCCAAGAGTGACTTCTTCAGAGTGCTCGTGGAAGCGTGGACATGGCACCGCTGAAGCATGAAAATCATGCTATGGACACCACCGGTATACAGCAGATTCTCCAGAGACAGAGACAGAGAGACCGAAAGCGAAAGCAACTGCCAAATGCGCTTAGCATCAAACATCTGCTCCAGTGATAGGCTGCCTCCATCTCGCTCTCAGTACTTCTGCTGGCAATTATCCTTATAACGGCAGCAGCAGCAGCAGCAGCAGCAGCTGGGACCCTACCTGGCAAACTGCCGACTATGAGCTACCCTCCAGGATATTAGAAATATATGATATACATATATTTCTACTGATTGCACATACGATATACCCTCAATGAGTTTTGGGTTTAGTTGAATGAAAAATGATAAAGAGAAAGTGGCCAGCAAGGAGGCAAAGAAAGGAAAGTGAAAGCTTAGCCAAGTCAAACGTTTTCGCTGGCATTTGGCCAGCAAAGAAAAACGAAAGCCAATTCAACAGAGCGACAGAGAACAAAACACATATACAAAATATATTTAAAATTGCATAAATCAAAACAGTCGTGCAGAAGAGCAGGAGAAGCAGCAGGAGAGGAGCAGGAGAAGAGCAGGAGAAGCAGCAGCAGAAGCAGCAGCAGAAGCAGCAGACGCAGTGCCCAAAGCCCAGAGGCCAACAAGGTTGTTGCTGCTAATTGATTGATGATCGACTCACGACAGATGCTGCTTTAATCGAGCCCCAAATCAACGTGCAGTCGTGCCACCGTGCCACCGTGGCACACAGCACACACATACAAAAAAAAGCAGCCTCAAGGGCTCCAAGCTGCTCCACAGTTTGGGGGACAACTTTCTGCAGGTATTTCAGGCAACGTTGAGCGTAATTTCCATCAGTCAATAAACAAAAGTTTGAACATTTTTTTTATTTACTGTGCGGAACTTTATTTTATTTGGAAGAATTCTAAAGCTGATTCCTTTCTTACTGTTCACTGTTCTTTGCATTATTTTTTTGAGAATTCTATGCTGCTCTTCCAATGCTCTTTTGGATGTTGTAGCTGTAGCCCTCTGCAACAAGGAAAACCTCAAAACCAATACCAATACCAATGCGAAAGTCTCAATTAAAGCGAACTCTTTGGCAATTCCAGCTGTGACTTTTCGCCAGAGCCACAGAGATTCACAATCGAGAATCGACAATCGACATCCGTCAAAAGCTAAAAACAGAATCACAGTCACAGTCATAGCCACCGCATGCCGCATGCCGCGTGCCGCCTGCCACTGCCACTGCCAGAGGCAACGTAAGCCGCACATTCCGTGGGCATTGACAAAAGGAATCGGGAAATGCAATGGGAAATTGCTCAGACAATGGCCAAAGCGGGTCACAGGAATAATGCACAAAGGGTGGCGGGGGGAAGTACGCTCCCTGCCTCGCCCTCACTCGCTGATACTGCAATGCCAGAGGCAAACGAAAAATGCAAATTGTCAAACATGCAACGAAATTGACGAGAGACGTGGAGCACTTGGTTCCTGGAACTCTCTCTGTCACGCACATTGCACAGCGTGAGAGGGGTGGAGTGGCACCACCCGCTGAGTGCCTACTCGCACGCCTCTGAAAGCTTTTCGTGCTTCTGAGTTGCAGCGAATAGTAATCGTACCGCAGCGAATATTGACTACATTGACAAGCCGTCAGTCTGTCCGTCTGTACGTCAATTGGTCCGTCACTTTGTCAATATGAAGCTTCAGGCACCCCCCCCCCCCCCCCCACAACCCCACTCTCGCCATCATTCTCATCCATCCAATCAACTGCTGTGGCAAGGATGCCAGAAAATTAACTCAAACCGAACTGAACCCTGCGCCCGCCCCCTTTGCCACAACACGCTGTGGCACGTCTCAGCAAATGACTGCTTATTGGTGGCGGTGGGGGGAGGAGAAGGGTATGGGAACTTGTTGCTGCAATTTGGCAGCCCTTCCTGGACCAGGTCCAGATTTGGGCCTTTTTTAAGCAGGCATAATTAATGGAAAACGGTCCTCGTTTCCTCGGATAATGTCAACATTATCGCTGCTAATTGGCAACGAGAGACAGAGAGAAAGAGCGAGAGCGAGAGAACTGGATGGACATAAATGGTGGAGCCTGGGAGGTGCAAGGTTTGCTGGAGTGCCAGTGCCAAGTGCCAGTGGCAGTGGCAGCTAATGGATTTACCTCGTCATTTAGTGGATGATTTTGGTATGTGATGTGATGTGATGGACGACAGGTGGAGTGGATGGCACGGGACAGCAGAGATACGAATAACTGAGTTTAATGTTACTTAGCAGGAGAGCAGAGGCTG
Source organism: Drosophila subsilvestris (assembly GCA_035043285.1). Taxonomy (NCBI): domain Eukaryota; kingdom Metazoa; phylum Arthropoda; class Insecta; order Diptera; family Drosophilidae; genus Drosophila; species Drosophila subsilvestris. The sequence continues at coordinate 5,848,664 of JAWNNB010000133.1, read as the reverse complement.
AGGAAATCACAAAATGTTGCATAGAGAAAAGGTAGAAGAGGAATCTAATACAGGTACATACATATGTACGTACATATATAATACGCTTGAGAATCCTTAAGATCAAATAAAATGCAAGGCAAGCAGTTTCCATTATGGCAGCTACGGCACGCATCCCGCATCCGCGCTCTTATTCGACTTGGACTGCTTGCAAGCAGTGCACAAATTTTATTTGAATCTTTGAATAATTTCATTGCAGGGAAATGCATCTACCCCCCTTTGAATATACTCCCTCTGCAAGGCACGAGTGGGGTGAGACATTTTGTGTGCTCCGCTTACTGATTATTTGGATGCTACCAGAGGATACTTCCTTTCGATAGCACTCCTTGCAGTGTTTCCGTTTCTTTTAGTTTACTTTTTCGTTTGTTTCCTTCTTCAGTGTGAATGTTGTGGGGGGGGGTGAAATGTGGTGCAGCAGAGGCCCAGCCTACTGCCCCCTCCTACTCGGGGCCTCTGCCCATTCAGGTTTGAAAAGTATTTGCAAAAGTTAGCAAAGAGTTGCCTGCCCATCTGCCTATCGATTTGTGTGTTGTTCTGCTCTCTCTCCACAAATACTTTGTTGCACTTGCAGCTGCTCGTCCGTTGGCAAATTTACACTTCACACCCACAATGCTGAGCCGCAAATCTTTTCTTACTTGACTTTTGCAATTAGCAAAGCGCCAGACTTGACACCCAAAACGAACAAACAACATCGAATGATCTCAGGACAAATATGGTAACCCAAGAGACGACACAGAGAATTGTGGATTGTGGACAAAAAAAAAACAATTCTCATTTATTTATTGTGTGCCTTAGAAGCTAGTATATGTATATTAGATTTGGGCTGTGGGGTAGATCTATCGCTCTCCTAACTGTTGTCGGAGATGAGGCGCTGCTCATTGTAGCGTATGGGATATGTGAGTGCGTTGCCCTTGTCCCACGAGTAGAGTTCCTGCAAAAGTGGGGAGATCCGTTAGGAAACGAGAAGGTAAACCAGAAGCCAAGAGAACGCAACTTACAACTGTCAGTGGGTTGTAGCCAACGGTGGTGGTGTGGCTGAAGGGATTCGAGAACGGTAGATTCGTATTGAGCAGCTTGCCCTTGTACAGATCGACCACATATCGGATCTGTGTATTCTTATCGGTGGCCGAATCGATGGCATACAGATTGCCGCACACAATGAACATCTCCCCGAACTGATGATGGTCCAGAGTTATATTAAAGTTGTACTGCATCTTCAGTGTCTCCGCATCCAACTGCAAGCATAAACAATTTAAAAGAAAAACCCTTCCCCAAAGAGAAGGCTCCTCAGCGCCCCAGTACGCACCTTTGCCACCAGCGTGTTGTTGGAGTTGTAGGTGCTGTAGATGACCCACAGACCCACCTCGTCCACATTGAAGTCCATGAAATTAAAGTCCGTTGCGTAGAGTCGATTGGAGGCTGCCACGCCCGCGTACGGCAATTGTGTGGCTAAACACAAAGGCAGAGGAAGGAAAACTCAATTGAAATGTCTTGGCATACATATTGTGTGTGCATTACGTACTGATTTTCTTGAGGCTTGTCAGATCCAGTCTAACCACCAGATCGGAGTTCCGCTGATGATAGTAGAACGAGCCATTGAACACCACATGTGCGTTGCCCTAGGGAAGAAGCGATCTTTGGCTTTAATTTAATTGGATGGATAACCCATTGGGATACTCACATGAAAACCCTCGGGTATTTCGTACTTGCGCCTGGGCACACTGTTCATGCGGTACTGTATCCGCGTGGTGAACTCAAACAGATTGTACGGATCGTTCTCGTTCGTCACGAACGTCTTCTCCCGATCGCTTTCGGGCGCCGGATCACGCAGCCACGAGCCAAACTTCTCGTTAACGACCTTGTGGAACACGGGCTTGCCAACGGCATACAGATAGCAGGCTACAGGGGCAAACAGAGTGAGGATAAATGGGTTTAATCTGGGTTTCTGTCCACTGAGATTTACTCACTTTTGGGTCGCTTGGGCAGCCCCGGATAGCTGAGATTGCCTGTCGGCTGTATCTCAAAGTTGTTCAGTATCGAATCCTTGCACTGGTACAGGCTGCAAAGGGTAAGAGCATTGGGTTATGGGTGTGTGTGCTGCTTGGCTTTGGATATACCTTGGATCGGGACACTGATCACAGATGGGGCACTCGCTCTCCGGCGGTCGCTGGCCATACACCTTGATGCTGTTGCCCACATACGGCGTCTCACTGTTCGGATCTTGTGCTGGTTACGAGGAGTAGACTAACGATTAGTCTCGGCCAGCCTCGGCCAGCTGCAGCTGCAGCTGTGCTGTCTACTCACGTGCTATCTCAAAGTTGACCATGGTGGCATTCAGTTCGTTGCGTGCCACACAATGATAGTAGCCAAAGTCATCCTTGCGCAGATTATTGACAGTCAGCCGCATGGAAGTTTTGAAACTGAAACAGCAACGCAGATCGCAGAACGCAGTTCAGTGGCAGTGGATCTCTTGGGGCGGGTGTTTGGATACTCACCCATCTGGATACGATTCAATGCTGTACTTCTCGCTGGGATCCAGTATCTTGCCATCGTAGGCACGCTCCCAGTAGCGTATGGCCTCGGGGAAGGCCTCCACCAGGCACTCCAATGTGGCCGTGCTCTGGTACTCCGCGTAGATCATTTGTCGGTACACCGATATCATCGGAGCAACTAAATAAATGGGCCAGAAATAAATCTAAAGCCACAGGGGAGGGGGAATGGGCTGCTGCTCTTACAGTGAACTTCCACAATGAAGGTCGCATTGGCGACGGGCGCAATGCCATTGTTGGCATAGCATGTGTAGGCCGCCATCTGGTGCCTCGTGATGTTGGTGAACTTCAGGAACTGTCCGCTAATGGAGGCCACTGCGATGCAGGGGTTGCAATGTGGATTAGCTGTGGGGTTCTACTCTAGCGTCGGGGGCTTGCTACTCACTCTCCATGCCATTGACATTGATGGTGCGTCCGTCCTCGCGGCGCCACTCCACCTGCGGCTGGGGACTGCCGGTGGCCGTGCAGCTGAGATTCAGGGAACGACCCTCCTCGACAATCACCGTGCGATGGAAGTCCGGTACATGCAGATCCGTGATCGAGGGCGGTATCAGCAGATCGTTCGAGGAGCTGCCATTGGGGAACTGCATCTTCCAGGCATTGATGCCGGGCACGCCGGGCGTGCCGTTGGTGCCCGGCTTGCCAGGACGACCGCGCGGACCGGCAATGCCTGAGGGTAATCAATTATTGACTCTAAAATCACACACAGACAAGCACGGATACCAACCCTTGAGTCCACGTTCGCCTGGCGGGCCCTGGGCGCCCTTCGGCCCCGTTATGGACAGCCCATCCTTGCCGTCCTTGCCATGCAGCCCGTCCTTGCCGTCGCGTCCCGGCTGCCCGTTCTTGCCATCAGCACCCGCTCGCCCCGGCACGCCATCCAGTCCCGGCTCGCCCGGCACACCGTCGCGTCCGTCCAGGCCCGACCGGCCGACGCCGCCCGCATCGCCCTTAGGCCCACGCGGACCCGCCGGCCCCACATGGCCGACACCATCGACGCCGGGTGCGCCGGGCAGGCCGACATCGCCGCGATTGCCCTTGGGGCCGGGTATGCCGGGCAGGCCGGGATTGCCGGTGGGGCCCTTGGGGCCGGACTCGCCCGGCGGACCCACCGGCGCTGGCGGACAGTAGTCCTGGGTGCCCTTGCAGAAGCCCGTAATGATCTTCTCGGGCACGCGGCAGTAGGTGTTCAGATATATCCACTCGTCGCCGCCGGGCGCGGCGCCCTTCTGGCCCGTCCGCTTGCGTATCTCAGTGTCCTGCTCCTCGAGCGCCATGCGGTGGTTCGGATTGAAGAACTCGATCAGTGGATCGGCTGCCAGTGCTAAACGAAACAGAGGAGAGAGAGCCGAGAGAGAGAGAGAGAGAGAGATTGGTTAGTGGCAGTCTGAGGCCGAGTCTCAGGGTTTCTCCTCTTGCCGTGCATCGAGGCGGGCGAGGAGGCAGCTTCCCGCCGTATCCGCATTCGCTTCTCCGCCGTCACTCGCGGCGCGTGTCCATCGATCTGGTTGTCCGTGAACTTGCGCTCGTTCTTCACCGCGCCGCCGCCTCTGCTCATCTTTTGCGTGCTGCTGGCGGTGCTGTCAAGGGAGAGCAGAAAATGAAATCCAAAGCCCAAGCGAGCAGCCACCCATCACACACCTCGTTTCACGCTCATGATCCGCTTCGATTATCCGGCTGAGCATTGCGCGCAGCACATCCTCTGAGCGCTGCAACTCCGCCTGGAACTGTGCCCGAAAGAGCCTCGAGCTGCTCTGCATTGGCGCCGCATCGAGTTGCTGCTGTGTGTGCGTGTAAAAGACAATGGCAAGGCTGGCCAGGATCAGGGTGAGGGCACCCAAGTAGATGTAGACGAGCACCAGCGAAGTTACAGCCTGGTTGCTGCCGCCAGACGCGGCTGTCGATGCTGTGTCCCCGCCCACCAGTTGGTCACTGGAGGCCGTCGACTCCAGACGCCGCTGCGGCTGCTTCACCTCACTGCTGGTCGCTGTGCTGGACGAGACGGTCTCGTCCTCATCCTGCTGCATGGAGCGTCGCTTCTTCTTCTTCTTGCTGGTATTGTGGAGACTCTGGTTGACGGCCAAGAACATGTTGCAGCCGCTGTGGTTTCCGTCTGGCTGCTGCACAACAAGAAAACAAAAAAAAGAGCGAAAAGTTTTGGTTTTGAATTTTGATTTCTTTTTTGAATTTTTTTTCGTTTGTTTTGCTTTGATTTATGGAGCGCAAGTGCAGTTCGAACATACAAAAATTTCCATATTTTTAGATCACAGAAAATTATGAAGGAGGAGAAGCAAGAGAAAGGGGTGGGGGTGGGGAAAACTCGGTCTAATTTTAAAAACTTTTGGAAAGCGCCGCTGGAACGGGCCACGGCGAGCACTGCCTCACTGTCCTCAGCTGCTTTGAATCCAACTTGCAACATATTGTTGCAGCAGTGGCAGAAAGCCTTAAATGCAAACGGAAAATGGAAAATGCAGCTGCGACTCGATGCAACTCGATGGAACTGAGTTTTTGTTTTCGAATGGAAATTTGTGTGTGTTTGTTTTGTTGTTGTTGTTGCTGTTGTACGTACGTGTATACATAAGAGTCGAGCCGTTGCTTGCTACCAAAACTTTTTCACACTTTTCCGCATGGGGCAGCGCCAAGGGGGAGCCGCAGCAGGCAGTGAGAGAGAGAGAGAGAGAGTGAGCACGTAAGTGTGAATGGAAGAAAGATAGTGTAGGAGAGAGAGACAGAGAGAGAGAGTGAGAGAGAGAGCTGGTGACCCAAACGCGTTGGCGTCTAATGCTCGACTGAGTGACAGTTTGCTGTGCTCCGCTTTTCATAGCCGGCAACTTTCCCACGCACTCTCTCTCTCGCTCTCTTTCTCTCATCAAAGAGAGTGATTCGTGTGGGGGGGTAAAACGATAACAAATCGAGTCTATATCTAGATATTGTATATATCCCATGGGCCATGGCTACATATATCTCTTGACAGCTTTACGTACACCATAAATTAATCGAAAAACTTTTTGGGAACATTTGGAAATTCGTTTGATTTCAGCTAATTTAAGAAAACTAACGCCAAATGTTTGCCAAATGATTCTTCCAATATTTTCTACTCTATATATAATCGTATATATCGGAAAAGAAAATAAATACAGAGAGAGAGAGAGAGAGAGAGCGAAAGCGATTGTTGGGGCTCCGCTCTGCGAGTCGACGCCTGCGCCGTGGCCTTCATCTTGCGTTGGCAGTTTAACGGGAATGCACATCCATGTGCTCCACAAAAGCAGAAAGGAGCCACAAAGCGAGACAGAGAGGAGAGAGAGTACAGAGAGAAAGAGAGAAAGAGGGCGGAAAACTTTGCAATATCCTCAACAAGTAAGAAGTTTAACGGTGCACAAACTGAGGCTTTGGGAACCGAGAAAAGTTTTTGGAATTGCATTTGGAATTGTTATAGTACGATATTTATGTACAAATATTAGCACATAATTTAGTTAAAATCAACTGAAATGGGGAGCTATAGGGCAATTTTACCGTTAATATCAGGGATCACAGGGATCAGGGACTTAAGAGTTAAAAAAAACAAAATGCAAGTCGAATAAAGCTTCCGAGGTAAATAAAAAAAAAAACAACTACGCTTTTTTAGAAGAGGCAAACTTTTATAGCAAATTTGTATACCAAAATTTCAAAATATATCAACTTATTTTTAATATTTATTTTTTTAAATTTTAAATAAAAATCATTTTTAAATACAAATTATTTTTAAATTGGTATTATACAAATTGAAGAATACTCGTAAGTCTTTTATCTAATTTTTATTATAAAAAATAAAAAAATAAATATAAAAATTAGTTGAATGTGAATATTCGTTGCTGCCTGTAGGGCACCTTACATATATACTACCTTTTTATACCCGTTGTCAAAGAGTTAAGGGGTATATTGTTTTCTATAGCCTTTCGCTTGATGATCATTGATCAATGATCAATTTTCCAACATTTTTCCCTTTAATGTTTGATGCTTTTAAAATTGATCTAGAGTAGAAGTTTGCCAGAATTCAGCCAGCTAATCCGGGCGCTAGATCAGTTGATAAAATTAATAGTCTTAAATAAATTTCGATAGCATTATTGAGTGGAGTTTGAGCTCCGCTGTATCCCCCCGCCCTTAGAATGGACTTTGTGTTTAATTTGCATTTCCGTTGCGAAGGCGGCAACAACCGTAACAGAATTCAATTTGCAACGAACCGAAGCTCAATGAGCCGTAACGAGCTCGTTAACAGAATGACATTGGCGTGGGCGGTGACGGCGGCTGTGATGGCTGTTCCTGAACCTCCTGCATCAAGGAGCCAGCAAACATTTAACATTAAACATCCACTTTGGCCGGCTGAGTTGCTGCATTAGTTGCACAAACATGCCCAAACATGACAAAGTCCAATGGCAATGCCAATGCCAATGCCAGACCGTAATTTGGCAGCTGACAAAATTGAGAAAGCCGACCAGCAGCGCGCGGTTTGGCACGGTTCCGGGTGCGGTTACGGTTACGGATTGGGGTCGAAGTGCGGCTGGTAAGCGGCTCAGCTCAGTGCCAAATCATCAGCAACAAGCCGCAACAGCAACAGCTACAGCCACAGCAAACGACACTGAGCGAAAAGCCAGCATTCTAATTCTGAATTCTGAATTCTAATATGCAAAAATAGTGCCAGAGATCCTTGCAGGAATCCTGTTGGAAGACGAAAACAAAACAAAACAAAAATGTTTACAGCAGTAAATTTGCGATTGGAATATTTTCGTGATTACAAACTCCCACTACCCCCCCCAGATATTTACAGACTTTCTGCTCAGACAATCTTTCTTGGACTACAAAGAATCCAATCCAAGTTTTTTTTCTCAGTGAAGTTTTTCTACATCAGCGTATAGTCAATAAATCAAAATGTCAAGATGATGGTCTTCCAAGTGAATGGCTGAAGGTGAAGCCAAAGCCAAAGCCAAAGCCAACGCCAAAGGCAAAGGCAGAGGCAAAATTCAATGAGGGGGAAATCTCCAGACAGCAGGAAAACAGCCGTCGCTTAATTTTTGCCTCACTTCTGGGCCCCATGGAAATGACAAATTAAATGACAAGAAACCGACATTAAGTACCACCACCACCAATCAATCATTCAATCATTCATTTATTCATTTATTCATTCACTTATACACGATGTGCGAGGTGTAGCTAAATATATTGACTTAACCGCTACACGTACCGCCGCCTCGTACCCTCTTACAATGTTGCTTATGAGTAATAAATGAATGCAAATTCAAATGCAGAGCCACGCAGCAAAGGCAGTTCCGTTTTTTATGGGCAAAGCAACGGAGTCGGAAAGTGCATGCCGAGTCGACAATAAAACTGCAAAAGAAAAGACTAACAAAAAAAAAATACGATTAAGCCCTGAAGGGGTCTGGGCGGTGGGTTGAAATTTTATTAGCATATTTCCCAGGCTTGCGGAAGCTACGAATTTCAGGCGCTGGTTACCACCCCCCCCCCCCCCCAACAGGCTGATTGAAGCGTAGCACGAGATACTCGTATGGGAAGGATTCAAAGAGATTCATAGATGCAAAATGTGAAGCCATTTTTGATGTTTGCCAAGCGGATTTCGATGGGGATTAGGGTTCTCTCTCAAAACAGGATTACAGCAGCGTTGAAACTTGCATTTTGTATTGGAACACTTATAGTTTATTCTTCTCACTGAAATTGGGAACATTAAAGTGGTTTTAATTCTCGAAATTCTGCCCAAAAGTCATGGCAAGTGAAAAGAAATCACTCAGCTGCAGATGTTGTGCTGGAGTAATCCTCAAAGAAGTGAAAATTGCGAGCATTTTGCGCGAATGAAATGTGTGAAAATAAAGCCAATTGGAGAGATTTTATAGGGGCACATCTGAGAGGCAATAAAGTTTGTGATTGTCGAACATTCCACGTAATGAGGCATTCGCATATCTGGCTGTAATTTTAGGCAACCGAAAAAATACAACGCAAAAAAAGGGGTGGGGGGGGGAACAGCTTGAGGAAAATTTTTGAAAATTTTCTAATTGCCGCAAGTTCCCAGGACAAGTGGAAGTGGGCGTGGCAAAGACGGAAATTGACGTATCGCTGGAGTTTCTGACATAGTCTTGTCCCCTTTTCAGTTTTTCTATCTCGGGTTTACATTTTCCTTGTGCATATTTATGAGGATAGCGGCAGACGGCACAGAGGGTACACGAAATACGGATAGGGAGCAGTAGCAGGAGCAGGAACGGGAGCAGAAACAGGAGCAGAAGCAGGAGCAGAAGCAGAAGCAGGAGCAGGAACAGGAACAGGAGAAGGCTTTAAAGACAGACGTGGAGCAGGGGCTGGGGTAAAATGGGAAAATCATTGAACAGCATCGAGTGGCAGCGCTTATCTCTCGTCAACGGCAGTCAACGCCAAACATGAGCAAAGGCAAAACGAAGCGAAAAGAATGCGGAAGCAAGGCAGTGCCTGCTGATAGGTCGAACCCTTCGATACCCTTTGATCATAATGCAAGCAGCTGCAGCACTCCACTCTGATATTGTGGCGCTCTTTAACAGTCCGTGGAAGTCTCTTCTTCGCTAGTCTCTAGTCGTTAGAGATCTGTTATTGATTGATTGATTGATCAAATATTGGATCAATCTTCGACTCAAATCAAATAAAATAGTCTGAACCAACTTTTTCGGTGTATTTACCGGGGTATTTCTTACTTCTATCCTTGTAGGCACTGGATTGGCTTTCCTTCTTGCCATTTTTTGTTGTTTCTGCTATTTTTATTGCTTAAAAATCCAACAGAAAATTCGCCTGGCAGGGGGGTGGTGGCACAACGCAGAATGGTGGGTGGAGTGAGTGAGTTTGTGGATGCCGCAGATAGATGCCTCCGAGCACGTGCTCCTCTAGAGAAACAAATTCCGAAAAGCCGAGCGATGAGCGCTGCTGCTGCTGCAGTCGCTGGCGCTGCCACAGTCGCTGCCAGCGCTGGCGTCGATGTTTGCTTGCCTGTTGAAATTTTCGAAATAGGAAGTTCGAAAAGCAGACAAAGAAAAGCTCGGCAAAGCTTTGGTGCTAGATGGCGCCAGGCTGATGAAAGCCAGGGCTGATGCAAAAAATGCGCGCGCAATTTAAATTCAAATTACGACAAAATCTACGACAACTTTTTGGGGCTTTCTTTCTTTTGCGCTCTCTCTCTATCTCTGTATGGTTAAAAGCTTTCTTGGGCAAAAGCCCGCACTGCAGACGTCACAGTTGTCCCCAATGTCAATGTCCTTTGCGATTCGCAACGCAACCAAAAGAAAATCTTACAAAAAAGCGAAAAGAAACCCGCAAGCGACATAAATAATCATAATAAACGAGGTCATGAGGTCACTGCGGTTGTGGTACATCCGGGCCATGCGACCCTCCAACAGACCTTAATTAACAGTAACTTAAATTAAGTTAAGCAAAATGAATACAAAACCATTAAAAAAACAAACGCTAAACAAACGTTATTTCGTTCTTCTCTTTGCAGGTGAGTTATCCAAACATTAGAAACAGAAATCGAATAGAAATCTACAGTTGTAGTCGATGCCATAGCCCAATTTTGTAAGCTAACGCTGTCTATGAGTCGCCCCTTACCCAATCGAACCCACATAATAATCTTGGCCCAATGCACAATATAATATTATGTTTCAGTAAATAGAAGCAACAGCTTGACATATATTTTTTAGTTGATTCCAAAAGGTGTTTAACCTTCGATCAATTTTGCTGGTGATTTATTCAGAACATTGAATCGATATTGATCCACGTTATTAAACCACTTGACATTGCATGAAATCTGTAAACAAAAGATTGTATCAATCGCATCAATCGCATCAATCAACCATCAGTTGATGTAGATGTACATAGAGCTAGCCGCCCAAGCAAAACATGAATATAAATAGATTTTTGGCAGAATGAAAACAACATAATGCCAAATCATTTAATAAACACAAAAAACGACTAGCAAAAAACATATGCAAATATTTGCGACTCTGTAAAAAGTATATAGAATCAATTTTTGATTACGATCATTAGTCAAAGTCAATGAACTGCTGGTAGAGGAGCAAGTTAATCCAGGGAAACCTTTAGGTTTCAAGCGGTACACTGCTTGTAACTGCTTAAAGCAAACACGAAGCAAAACTTGCCAGTCGATGTACTGCTTGCAGTATGCAGTCTCAAGAAACAACGACGCACTGCTTAATCGAATCGTTTATTAATCCCAGCGCCAATCGTTCTTGTCCCTGTCTTTGCCTATTCACGCTGATCTATCAACACGGTCTGTGCTATTAAATCATCCATCCTATTCGATATTGCCATCTTTTCCGTCAGCCTACATAGCTACTACCTCCTCGTGTGAAACGTTTTTCGAGGGAACGAACAGCAACAAGAATCAATCGACAAATGGTCAGCAATGCCAAGAATCGGACATTGAGAAAATGCATTAAAAAAATATATCTTTCGAGCGAAATCAGCAAACCACCCGAAGACCCCTTAGTCAAGCACTTTGTACGTACATACATTACATACATACATATGTACATATGTACGAGTACACAGTATCTGTGGCGGTTGTGACACCCTTCAATGAATGGGATATGCTATGCGTACTTACCGTAGTCAAAACTGGCTTAAAGTGACCTTTAAAAAATATGTCATTATCCTGTATAGTATATCCTTCATTTAAGTTTGGCCACATTGCTCCTTTTGATTTGATTTCCAGGGTACACGAAACTTCTAGACATCCTCTCCATCCGACAGACCTTTCCTTTTGCGGCATTCACAATCTGTTTTTCTTATTCATGTTTCGTTGTCAGTCTTCGCTTATACTTTTTGTGAATTTTCTTTTTAAACAAATAAAGAGGGGCGCATTAAAAACGATATTGTCGACAATTGACGAAAACAGGGCCAACACAACACACACAATCAGCGGCATCTTGTTTTGCGGCGGTTGATGGTTTTACGGTTGGATGGAATGGTATTGAAATGGGTGGATGGGATGGAATGGGATGGGGTTGCTTTACGCAATCTTTGGCCGAGTGAGAGGAAAATGAAAATGAAAAACGAGTGAAGGTCGCCACGCCGAGTATCTGATCTGCTTAAGTATCTGCTTGTGCGAGTGTATCTGTGTGTGTGTGTGTGTGTGTGTGTGTGTGTGTGTGTGTTTGTGCTGTTAATCAAGTGACGCTATAAACGCATCTATAAGTGTTACATTTGTCTGGCCATAGACAAAGCAGCGTTCTTCCCATTCATTCATTTGGCACTGTGTGCGCGTACTCGTATCTGTTGTTGGTCTGCTTTGTATCTTTTTTGACCACAAATACACAATACTCGTATTTATGATCAATTGAAATTGTGCAGAATTTACAATTGCGTCGATAGCTTATAGATTACATGCAAAACAATCGAATGCAAATCATATGCCTGGGCTGGCTGGGCTGCTATTATTGCTGGCATCGATTCTTTGTGTCATGCAATTTGTGTAATCGATACAACACCATTCTCCCCCCCCCACGCCAAACATGCTCCACTGCTCCTACCATCCATTTAAATTGTTTTTTGTTGTGTCACGTATTGTCAAAATGTGCGGTTCGATTTTCCATTCACTTGTTGCTGCTGCTGCTGCTGCTGCTGCTGCGACTGTGAATCATTCGTTGGTGGGGTGGTGGGGGGCTTTGTGACGAGCCAAGGACGAGGCCAGATAACAATTGCAATTCGAGAATGCTTTACAAGGCTGTTGAAGTACCGTCCCACGGCATCAGTAGCGGAAATTATATGAGCCACTTTGCATGTGTGCGCACTGATTGTATTTGAGGATTGAAATGATGATAGTTGCTGCTACAGGCAGGAGTCCCTGATAGTCCCTGCTGCACATTAAATAAGCATCAACAGTAAATATATATGGAGTGCTGGCCGTTGACGTTGCAAGCAATTTGCGTGAAAAACACTTGGCACAACACTCACCCACTCAACCACCCACCCACCCACAAAGATCTTTTCCCCCCACTCAACCACATGCACGATTTTTGGCACTGTTCTGGTTTTCATTTAGTAAGTTTTTGTTTTTGTTTTTGTTTTTGTTTTCTTATTGAAAGAAAGCCGAACGATTTCGTTAAAGATCATCTACTGACACATGAGAGAGAGGGAGAGAATGTTTTTAATTATTAATCGATATAACGAATAGATTGAAATTTCAAGGATATAGAAGATCATGAAAACTCAAGGACTTTCAGCAAAGATCTCTGAGAAATTGTCGAGGCATTGCATACCGAATTTCGAGTGAAATTGAAACCCGGAACAGGTTCAGAGATTGGGTGCTGTTTGTTGTTGTTGTGGGCGCCTGGTTCCTAGCCCCTGGCCAGCGGTAATATCCATGTGCCCCCCACGTCAGACCACGCATTCGCAGTCGCAGTCACAGTCACCGTCGACAACGTCGCTGTCTCTGTCGCTGTCGCAGGCCTGCGGCGGGCAGAGGAGCGAGCGATCTTCAGTAACGCGTACGCCGGTGAGCGCTTCGCTTCGCACTTGTTTCATTCTCTCACACAGAACACACAAAAAGGAGGAAAGGAAAGGAAAGCAAAATAATCTTATCGGCTCGGACCAAGTGCATTAGCATAAGGTGAGGCATTGCCAGAGAATGCGAACGCCTGATAGTTGCCTGCTTTGTGTGTGTGTGTGTGTGTGTGTGTGTTTGTGTGTGCGGGATAAATACTCTCGTCGAAAGAGAGAGACGGCAGCAATGCATGCGGCAAGGTGCATATTATGCTCTTCTCTCATATTTATGCAGCCTGCAAGCAGAGCTTCAGCACCCGAACCAATCCCCATAACAATCCTCCCGAGCCAGTGCGTATTTCGTGTGTTTCTTTTTTGTTGTTGTGCTCAAAAAGATGCGTAGTATAGTGATAATTGTATTGCTGATAATGATCAGAGTGATGATGATTTCCCATTGAAATTATGTGTGTATAAAAAAGTGTCGCGTTGATGACGTTGCCTCTGCGTTATTCGTTTGCCCATCCCATCGGTTCGTTACGTTACGTTCGTTCGCTCATCCTCGCACTTAATTGACCAAGGTGTATTTATGCAAGGTGAGGCACGCGCATTGACCGACTGACAAATGCATCTACTTGGGAGCGCACACTCTGGGAGTAGCGTCGTCTCCCTGTCCTTCGCCATCGAATGTTTTTTTTTTTTTTTTTTTTTTTTTTTGTGAAAATATGCAACTATCCCGAGATGCCCTCCTCACCTTGCATAAATTCAACTTGCAGTTGCGTGACCAATGATGGAATTGTCTCTGCCATCCCCTGCTCTCTACCGCGCGCGATCACTCTCATTGTCGCCCGCTCTCGCGCTCTCCTCACGCGAAAGTTTTTCAAAAATGTTCTGTTTTTGAGTGTTGTTGTTTTGTTGCTGTTTCGTGTGTGTTTTGTGCGGTGCCGTTTGGAAAATGTGAAAAATGTGTGCGACAACTGCTGCCCCGTGCCACCCACCCATTCCCGTTGACACCCACCCCGTCGCGCGCTGTCTCGGTCGGCGTCTCGGCTGCTGCTGCTGAGAAAAAAAAAGGCGGCCAGCAGCGGGAAAACACACACACAAAGAAAACAAAAACAAAAGTGAAAAATAAATGAAAATTGTCTCGTTTCATTTCTTTTGTCATTTGAATATAAATAAATATATATCTAGATGTCGCTGTTTCTATATATATGTATGTATGTAGCCAGCCGTCTGCTGCTGTACGTACGAGTACGAGTACGTACATACATATATATGCATATGTGAACCGTTATCTCAGATCTACAGTACATATATGGCACATACTCGTACAGATGTAAGCCCGTTGTATCCCCCCGTGTCTTGAGCAAAACGCAAAGAGAGGCACACACAAAATAAATATACATATTGTTACCCGCACACGGCGCGAACAAGTGGAGTAAGTTAATGGATTGCCTGTATGGCCCACATCACGACGACGAACGGCAGCTTAAGCCAAGCGCCAAGGTAAGAGTCCACAGCCACAGCCACAGCCACAACCAACCGTGGACACTGCTGTCCATCGCTGGCTCATTTCAACTTCTCTACAGTTGCTGCCTCATCCGCTGCCGCTAGCTATTTAGTGTATCTCTACCGCTGCTGTTGCTGCGGCTCCTCCTCCTAAATTTCCTGCAATGAAAATAATGTGCTTACATATTCTCGCATCTATTTATTGCACCTTTACAAAGTTAGATCTGAATTTGTGGAATGCAAAAAAGGGCACAGGTTTTCGTTTCTTCTTTCCTCAGCAAATATCAAAGCTAAGATCAGATCAAATCAGACTATAGCATATAGCAGACATCGCGGTTAAATATGTGCATGTACATAAATATTTGTTTAAAGATCCAAACAATTTAATTTTGTCGCAAAAAAAATTCTAAAACTAAAAGAAAATACCAAACCGCTGTAGGTAAGGAATTACACACTTATATGTAGGTTTATGCAGATATATATATACATATGTATAGGTTCATATATGTATATAGTATATGCATAAATCTTTTAAAGTCAAAATTATTATGACAGGGTATCAATAGCTTCGGCGCACAAAGTTAGCCTATCTTTATGGGCTTTTCATTTGTTTGCCACGCGTTTTTCGGTTTTATCTGCGCTTCTGCTAAATCATTGCTTTTCTTTTTGCGTTTAAATTTGGTTTTATTATTATCTAAATATTTACTTTGGTGCGAGAATTTTTGGCATTTACGACTCGCCCCCATATGCAGGTGGCGAATGCGAGAACAGGTTCACTGTCGAGCAGGAAAATGTTTGCCAATCCCCAGGAGGTGGATCACAATTGAAGGGTACAGACACTTTGGGCATTGATGGGATATTTTTGGGTTGAATGAGGGTTCCAGCCTTTATTTTCTTTCAACTTTGCTTGATTAATTTTCTATCGGTTGAAGCTGTTTGCTGGTGCTTGGGAGCCGTTGATCATCGATCGCATTGCTTGAATATCGACACCGGAGTGTGTCTTTGGCCCCATTTCCCATCACCCATCATCCATCATCATCCCATACCCGCTGCCTTCTCTCTCTCTCTCTCTTCTCTCTCTCTCTGTCTCTCTTTGTCTTCTTGCCGACCTTGCCCCGAAACCAAACGAAACGCCGCTAAAGAAATGCAGTAGAAGAATAAAACTATTTATGGTTTTTTTTTTCATTTCATTTTGCGCCGCTTTATGTTTTGTTTGGTTCCCATCGATTGACGTTGCAGCTAATTAACGTGCCCCCAAAAGCGCATATGCCCCATGCCCATGTATGGCGGAGTGGGGGGAGCGGTGGCAGGTGATGAATATTAAGACGGACGGACGACCTTGAGAGCGACTTAAAATGTGCTAACAAGCGCGCTCTCATGTCACTGGGGGTCTTAGCTACGCTCCCTACGCTCTCATCTCCTCTGCCCTTCTCTCTCTCTCTCTCTCTCTAATAATTTCTCTCTTTGTCTCGCTTGGCCCTCTCTCTTTCGCTGACTTAGCTCTTGCTTTCTCTCACTGTTTCTTGAAGAGCGATTCTGTCAGCTGTCTCTCTGCCGTTTCCGGCTTTGGCCAAAGCCAAGGTGCAATCCACTGACAATTCAATTAGAACAGGCTGGGACTGACCAGTGCAGTGGGCTCGAGGCGAGGGATACCCTGGAAAAGCAATTAGTTGACGGAGTGAAACAATCGAAGAGCTAAGCACTGATTCAAGTCTTCGCTTCACACACATGACAGAGTCGCATATTGTCCCAGCAAGGGTATGAAAATATTGTGTATACCGTTGATCAACCAACCACACAATTTGGCTGTGTCTGTGTCTGTGTCTGTGGCCGGTGTCTGCCCGCAATGCTGTTGCACTTTTAAGTGGCGCGCGCGCCCGTTCACATCGTTGCCAGGCCCAGGCCGAGTTGAGTTCGTGGGTCGTCGCGTGCGTGCCGAAAAAAATAAAGAAAAGACCACAAAACTGGTGTCTGGAATAATGCATGGGGCGACCAATGTGCGCTCCCCAGCAGAGATGCGTCACAAGAAGAAGAGGTACCGTCTGGAGTGGGGCTGAACAGATCAGATCGTTGGGGATTTGGATCAATGGATAGATCCACGAACCACAAACCACAAACCGAACGAGCCGGCACTTACAGTGATTCTGTGATTTGTATTTTTATGGCTAATTCATTTTCTTCCTTTGCTTTTATTTGATGGCTGTGTTGTTGTTGTTTTTTTTTATTTTTGTTGGCTGTGTGTGCTTTTTGGTGTTTGTTTCGGAAATATGGAATAATGGAATAATGGATCCGGGTGCCGTAACAGGCAAAAGCAGTTCGTCATGCAGGACAACTATAGGATGATGTAAATATTATGCGAAACCCTGCACCATACCCCCGCCCCATACCACTCTCAAAGTAGAGCTCTCCAATTGTAGCAGCTGCTAATTTTATTACTCATAAGCAAAAATTAGAAACAGACTCCGAATGCTTATACTTTGGTCTGTCATTCCTCTCTATAACTAGCATATATAGCATAATATATATGAAATATATTTGTGTTCAATAAATATTCTTAAGCTGCAAATATTCTTCGTTAATTGAAAAGGTTATTTAAGCTAACCCAACGACTTGTCGCCGGTCCATGCCAGCTTTAGTTTTCAGCTGAAATTAAACTAGAAAAAAACTATCAAAATGTTCTTTCAATCTCTGATCTGTTAAGCGCTTCCCATAGGATCCTTAGAGTAAACCAAAACCACAAACCACAAACCTAACGCGCCTTTTTGGGATACATTTTTGGACTCGTTTCAATGTGACCTGAAGAAATCGTTATGTAGGCCTACACATAATTTTCTTAGTGGGTTGTGGGGAATGGCGACATTCCACTGATGGATTTCTGTGGCAGTTGCAAGAAGGAGTTGCCACAGTTGAAGTGCCAGAACGGATATGTTAGGCGGCACGAAACAGTCCCATCAACTTCTTGGCGCCCCGCTTTTGTCCACAATTTCTCTCCCTTCTTTCGCTCTGTCGCTATGTTTCTCACTCTTTCAATCTACCTCTATCCATCTCTCTCTCTCTGTCTCTCCCTTTCTCTTTTTCCCCCTTTGTCGGTGTGTGCCGCTTTTTGATTGCCACAACCTTGACGTGAAGCGGAAATATTTGCCCAGCACTTTCGCCTTTGGTTTTTCTTTGTTCGCGGTTTCCATTTTCCGTTTTTGGTTTTTCGGCTTTCTGTTTTGCTTTTGCTGCTCTTTCTGTTTCTTTATTTTTTTTTTGTTTCTTGCATTTTGAGGGAAATTTTTTAATTGATTTGCCTCTGTTGTTGTTGCTGTTGGGTGGTTGGGTGGTTGGGTCTATCGCCTTCACCGTGGCCGTGACCAGTTTTAGCCGCAAAAGCAAGCCTCATCCTTGCCGCCTTTGCCCGATTTCGCTGTAACCGCTGACTCCTCCTTTCTGGCCGCTTTCTTTTATGGAGCACACACGCACATGGCCTACGTGTGTATGTGTGTGTGTGTGTGTGTGTGTGTGTGTGTGTGTTTGGCGGAAAACGCCCCATCAATTTTGTTATTTTTAGCATGCAAATCGTTTTGTCAGCCTTCAAGGCAGCAGCAGCAACAGCAGCGGAGTAGAGCAGAGCAGAGCAGAGCGAGTAGAGCAGCGGAGTAGACCGCCAGCTGGCGGACCAGATTCCCCCCATTGATGATGAGCTTGCAATCCCCTGCAGTTTTTTGTTTGTTTCTGAGACAATTTCGGATGAGTGGGTGGCTGGATGGATGGGTGGGTGGGTGGATGAGTGGGTAATGTGGGTGGCTTGGGTGGTCTGGGTTTGTCGAGTGGTTCCAAATGCTTGCAAAAAAGAAGAAAAATATTTTATTTGTTTGTTTTCTCGTTCGTCACCATTTGCTGTGGCAACACTGCTTGGGAATAAATTTGATCAATAATAATTTTTTTTTTTTTGGTGGGCCACAGTCCACCCCTCCCTTCTTTTTCAACCCCCCCCTGCCATTCTACTCACGTGCCGTGACTGCTTATTAGCCATGAAGGTTACCAGCGCTAGCGTCAGCGACAGCGACAGCTGAGTTAAGGCTCATGCCACATGGCCGCATGGCCGCATGGCATGCAATCGCCCGCTGCATCTCCTACCCCCGCTCTGTCGTCTCGATTTACATGGGTCAGCCAGCTAGGCAGGCAGTGGGCCACTAACAAAAGAACCACTGGCCATGATCCACGATTTGGTCCAACATTGCGTATGCGTCATATGCTCAATGTTGCCCCATACCACATACCACATGCCCCATGCCCCATTGGACCCCCCTGCAGGCAACAAATTGCACTCGCGCATGCAATTTCATTTAACCCTGTGCCCCAGTCGCTGCCACTGCCACTGCTCCTGCTTCTGATTGCCCCCCAGAAAGAAAAACAGAATATGAAATGTGAATTTGAATTTGAATTTCAATGGGCATTCAAGTCAGCATCGGAAAACAAATATCAATGGGTATCAAAGATATTTATGATAATGTCAATGATTTCCATGCATAAATATTTTGCACATCTGCAGCTCTGATGGAAGGCAAACTCGAGCAAAGCATATTGACAGATGTGGGAGAGTACACAAGGATTGGATGAGACAATAAAGACAGTGGCAAAGAGGGTTATATCGGGGAGAACTAGAAACAATTCTGCGACTTCTGGCTAACAAATTTGTAGCTGCCATTTTTGGTAGCTCTTTTGGCTTGCTACGAATTTTTGCTCAAATAAAAGATAGCCTTGAAACGATCCAGATTAAGGATCAAGCTGATTCATTTTGGCAATTTATAGGATTAAATCTGGCAGATTGAAAACAAATTTGAAAAGGCAATTAATATTAGTAAAATGGATTCAAGAGAGAGGGAAGTGTAAGGGAAGATCTTCTGCCATACTCGTTTTATGTTCATCCATTTGCAGCCTCTGTCCCTGCTGTCAGCAGAGGGAGGAGGTCTGGACGCTGCTAGCAGTGGCGTCGCGTCGCGTCGCTACCGATGCACACACATTAACATTAATCGCTGCCTCTCTTTTTTTCTCGTCAACGGGTGGGTAGGGCGGCACTGTTACGAAACCGTTGTTGAGGAGGGAATGGGGCTGGAAGGGGGCAGCAAACGAGCAAAACAAACTACGAAAATGAGGAACGAACGCCAACAGAGAGCCGAGAGCCCCGCACGAAGGCTGGCAGCCGAAACCGAATTGAAATGTTTCGCTCGGCTGACAGAATTCCACTCACAATCACACTCACTCGCGCTGGCTCATTCACTCACTCTCAGGCTAAGGCTAGGCCCTTACATTAACCCCACCCCACCACTCACAAAGTGCCTGCACCAGCTCCCCTCCTTAAGCACCACTCAATCAGGCTAACACTCACTCACTCACTCAAGCTTTCTTCATTCCCCGACAATCGACCAACTGCTGAATGTGGGATAAAGCAAAACGGGACGTACAGCTACGAGTATAGCCGCAATTCTAGTGTTAACCGATCTGGCTGATTCCTGATTCAGCAAAGAAGAAAAAAGTGCAAAGCCTGAGCACATCCTCATTCCCATCGAGAATTCATATAGTTTTTGGGAGCAGAATTTGTTATGTTTCATTAGCGTACACTTAATGTCGTTTTGGATTGATTTTTTTGGTTCTTTTTGTTTATGGATTTTAGATTAGATTCCCAGCTATTATTGGGAGTTTCATTCTACACAAATTTGTATCAGCGTGGAACGTATCGTGTAAGAGCAGCTTGACCCACTCTTTGGCGCTCAGTCAATCAGGATTATGCCCGCTGTCTCACTCTCAGTTTTTAACGGAACTCATTCACATTTCTCACTCAGCCCCTCAGCACCGCGTTTTTTAACCCACTCTAACTCTAACTCTCACTCTCACTCAACCTCTCTCCTCCACTCTCCTCTCTCTCTTTTCTCGCATCCTATCGAACTCGTTGACTCTTTCATACACTTACACTTGAAGTTCACGAGCTGTTGGCCTGTGGTTCGGCTTTTTGGTTTTTTCACTCGAGTTATGGTTGTGTTTGTGTGTGTGTGTGTGTGTGTGTGTGTGTGTGTGTGTGTGTGTGAGTACAACATTTAGTTAAGTTAAGCGCTGAAGTGAACTCAACTGAACCGAAAACTGGCCCGAAATTGAAACGATGAAACGATGAGGAATCGTTGCCCCGTATGCCACGTTCGTGTGTGTGTGTGTGTCTGTGTGTTTATGTTTTTGTGTGTGTGTGTGTGTTGGTATGATTCAAGTGCTGCCTAACTTAGATTTCTGGCCAATTGTTTGGCATTTTTCTTCTGTTATTTTTTTGGTAAAGAAGTCGCCACGCCGCAGCTGCTGCCACTGCCACTGCCACTGCTGTTTTTGGTGCTCCTGCTGGTGCTTCTGGTTCGGCAAATAGTTTGTCCCGGCCAGCCAAGCCAGGAAGCCAGTTAACAGAGCCTCTCTCGCTCGCTCTCTCTCTCTCTCTCTCTCTCTTTCTCTGTCTCCGTCTCTGTCTCTGACTGTGTCTGTGTGTGCGTGTGGCAACTTCGTTGTTAGTGCTGGTGCTGCCACTGCGGGCTCTGCTCTGTTTGGCTCTGAGCATTGTCAACAACGCGGCACAAAGTTCATACAATTGTGACACGCGGCGCGTTAAGCACGTGGCTCTGACTGATAACAGGAGACCAGAGACCAGAGACCAGAGACCAGGTCCCGCGTCCAAAGGATTGATAGAACGAAACATTCAAAGGTTGTCCTGTCATTGTTCGACCTGCACGAAAACTCGTTAAAGTGGCCGGAAATCGCTGCACATTAGCGGCTTGCACGGTACTACAGAAAGAGAGCGATAGAGAGAGAGAGAGAGAGAGAGAGAGTGAGTGAGCGGCGGTGCAACGCGTTCAAATAATGAATAATCTTTTTGTTTGTGTTTTTGTTGTTGTTGTTGTTGAACGCCTCGAAGTAGGCAACAACTTGCAGTGACAAAAGTGCGTGAGTGTTGGTGCAACTTGTCGGTGGCGCCCCGGGCCCTACAACTCCAATAATTTGTTCAAATTTTTTGTTCGAGTGCCACAAACACACACACACACACAAACAGAGAGAGATAGTGCCGCCAGACAGAGTGCAGGTCCTCGGCCCCATGGCAGTGCATTCGACTCGGATTCAAATTTGGAAATTTTCCAACAAAAGAAAATGAATATGAATATGAATACAATATGAATACACGGGCTGGTGAAATGTGAATGTGCAGAGTTACTTTAAATGGAGCTACTTAAATGTATCAAAAAATGCCTACAACATTTAATGTGAATTACAAATATCTAAGCAGAGCAGATGCGAATAAATAAACAATTAAAGAGAGACCAAAGAATTAATACCCTTGCAGAAGCATTCATTTCAGAATCAGAATTAAAGTTAGTTTTAGTTTGTTAGTTAATTTTATACACATTCTAATGTACCAAATGCATAAATCTAGCAAAAGGCAACCACAAATCCTTCAAATTTATGGATATATAAAATAAATTTCCTGAGACTTATCGTTCCAGACTATTGGCTTTGCAAATATATTTGTATTGTATAGCTTTGAAAGATTATAATCTAATAAATTTGTAAATAAAAGGCTGTTCAGTAGGCTGGGCCAAAAAAATTTTTCCCCGAAATTCAAACGGGACACCCCCTAGTTTTGTTACCCTAAATATATTAGTAATTTACATGTTTTTATTTTTTATTTTTTTATTTTTTAGAGGTTGCTACCGAATTTCAAAAAATTTTTAAACAAGAACATTTTAAACAAATTTTTTTTTGTAATAATTTCGAAAATGCGCTGAAATCTGTTGCATATATATTAATACCATTATTATCGGCATTAGTCAGTTATTGGAACCCAAAAAACCTGCACAAGTTTTTCCGAACATGTTAACTAAATATATGAAACTACGCTGAACTTCCTGATTTTTACCAATAGCTAATTTTTTTACGTTAACTAAAAAAAATAAATAAAAGCACCTTATTATCAATATTAACTAGTTTCTAAGTTTCAATATTATTTGAAAAAACCGACGAATTAATTTTTATTTTTTTTCCATAGTCAACAAAAAAGTTAATTTTCTATTCGTGGTAGCAACCCCTAAACATTAAACTAAAAATTAAAAAAAAATGGTATAATTTTATTAAATAACAAAGAACAGAACTGGGGGGTGTCCCTTTCAAAAAACAAAAAACAAAATTGTTGGTCCAATTTTGGCCCAGCCTACTGTTCAGCTTCCGATCTAGGTAGTGATCGGTGGAGTGCTGACAATCGAATGGCGCCCAAGGAATATCCGTTTTTTTTTGCAAGGTTTCTTTAAAAACCATTTTTAAGCTTGCCAAATTTCTACCTCAAATTTGTAAGCATCAGAAATACGTAACAGCAGGCAGAGGATTCTCATCACGGAACACCAGTCGATGAGAGAGAAACGAAACCTCTGCAAGGGTAAAATATTCGCTAATAAATATGATGAAAAAAGTGATAAAAACTAAACTAAAAATAAATAACTAAAGCCAATAAACAACACAAAAAAATACCCACTAAGCGCTAACTAAAAATTACAGTAACCCCAAACTCAACCAAGCAACTTACAAGAATTTAAAGCAAAAAAACAAAACAAAAAAAAACAATGTAATAAAAACATAAAGTGGCAAATTAAAAAAAAAAAAAAAAAATCGAAATCGGAAAAGTGAAATGAAGGCAAGTCCCAAATTGCAGTAATTTGAAGTTGCAACATTCGCTGTGGCACAATGAGTGGCAACAATGGCAATGGCAATAGTGCGCCCAGCAATGAACAGCAGCAGACAGTACAGACGGGTCCAGCAGCAGCAGCAGCAGCTGCAACAGCAGCGGCACCTGAGGCAGTGGCAGGCGGTGGCTCCACGACGCGTCCTGCCACGGCACCGGCACGCACCACCGATCCGAGCAACAACAACAACAACAATAATAATAACAACAGCACCACCACCAACACCACCAGCAGCAGCATCAGCTATAGGGTGGATTTGAGCAACATAAACAACAACAGCAGCAGCAACAGCAACAGCAACAACAACAGCAGCAACACCAGCAACAGCAATCGCCAGGCCAGCAACAACAATCACAATGAGAGCAGCACGGGGCTGGTGGTTAACACTGGTGTCACAACAGCAACAGCAGCAGCAGCTACCGCTACAGCAGCAACAGCAGCAGCAGCACCTGCTGCAACTGCTGCAACTGCAACGGGAAATGCAACAGGAACTGCCACAAGCAGCAACAACAACAATCACATCTATGTGAATCCTCACAGCTACGACAGCAGCACCACTGGCAGCGTGAGTGGCTCCACGGCGGTGATGCTGCCACTGCCACTGCCCTTGCCACTGAGCAATCCATTGACACTGCAACTGCCACTGCCACCAGGTGGAGGAGGAGGAGACACCCATCTGCAGCAGCAGCAGCAGCAGCAGCTCAACACGGGAGCCATCAGTCGGACGGGCACCTCCACCTCGACAACGCTTAGCACCCTGAACACATATCTGTTCCCCTGCGGCGCCTCGGACTCGGCGGGCACACTGGGCGTCGGCAGCTGCGATCTGGACAGCAATTTCAGCCAGATGGTCAATGGCGCTGGCAGCAGCGAGGCGGGCAGCAGCCTCAGCCAGAGCACGGCACCCGCCGGCCTGGGCATGGGATTGGGCGTGCAGCTGGGCCTGGGCTTCATCAGTGGCAGGCGGCGCATACGGCGGCTGTTCGGTGTGGCAGAACCTGCCAGCCTGGGCACGAATGGTGGCGGGGGTGCAGGCGCCAATCCGTATGCGGCGGCAACGCTGCGGCGGCGCAGCTCACAGTTGGGACAGTTCGGCGGCAAGCGGCGGGAACGTGAGCGGGAGCGAGAGCTGGAGGAGATCGAGCAGCAGCAGCGCATTGCCACGGTGGCCTCTGCCAATGCGGCGTTCCTCGAGCGACGCGAGATGCAGCTCCAGCAACAGCAGCAACAGCAGCATCAGCAGCATCAACAGCAACAGCAATATCTGCCACAGCAGCAGCATCAGCATCTGAATGTCATGTTCAATCCGCTGCAGATGGAGCCACAAAAGAAGAAAAAGAAAAAGCCACCGGGTCCGCCGGCCCAAGCCCGGCAGCAGTCAACGCGCACCATGGACGATCCGATGATGAATCGGCCGCGCAAGAGTGCGCCCGTCAAGAAGGGCAAGAAGACCGCCCCGGAGAATCCCTATGAGAAGTACCCAACCAATCACAATCAAAAATCAAAAATTACAAATCAAAATCAGAGCAAGCCAAAGCACAAAGCAAACCGCTCTTTAGCCACATAAGCCACGCCTCCAAGCCAAACAAAAAAAAAAGAAGAAAATTATGAAATATTATATAAATCATAGAAGCAGCCGATGACAAAACGATGTTGATGCTTTTTATCAATTTTCCAATTTTCCAATTTTAATTTAAGCGCTTTCCAAATTTTTGCTTTGAATTATTAATTTGTGTTGTAAAGAATTTAAATAAAACGTTGATAAATATAACTAACTACATACTCGTACATACTCGTACATACTCGTACATATATGAATAATTTTTGAATACGTTTTTTGATTAATGCTTCGCTTTTACGCTTTTCCAATGCTTTTAGCGGCTTGTTGATACCCTGCGCCCATGACCATGCCCACAACTCATCCAATTTCTATTCTCACCGTCTCCTAAGCACCCATAAATCTATCTAGCTATCTATTTATCTATATATACATATATATATATCTATTGGAATGTACGCATATGCGTATGCGTAATGCCCGAAACAACTTTGCCCTGGTGGGGTCAGGAGCCAAGTCGCCGCCAAGTCAATGCCCCGACAAGCGGCAGGCGGCAGGCGGCATGCGGAAGAGAGCAGCCCAAAAGCAGCCGTAAGCGAGTCCCGAATCTATTCTCGAATGGGAATCAACAGACAGCAGACGGCAGACGGCGCCAGGCTCCAATTCTGCTGAACTCAACCCAAAAAAAAAAAAAATACCAGAAACAAATATTCGCATGGCTGAAACGAAGCTTGGATACCTTTTCATTGAGTCAGAGCTGCGACAAGCGATATGGATCGGGTTCGAAAGCATGCAAAGTAAAATTCTGCAGAGCGTAGAGTTATTTAATGGAGGAAAAGGATTTCAATGGGCTACTGATTCAATCATTCCACCGCACCAAGCAGTGATGTTGCCCTGCCCCGGTGGGAGAGGGTATCAAAGAGATGAATTTTTGGTTGGCAATGGGTCGCCCCGAGTGGAGTGGAGGAATGGTTAGGGGAAGTGTAAAAATAAAAATCTGCGTCTAACTGGAGCCAGCATAAGTCA
Source organism: Drosophila subsilvestris (assembly GCA_035043285.1). Lineage (NCBI taxonomy): Eukaryota > Metazoa > Arthropoda > Insecta > Diptera > Drosophilidae > Drosophila > Drosophila subsilvestris. The sequence goes on along the minus strand of JAWNNB010000133.1, from coordinate 5,822,736 downwards.
GCGTCCTACGAATCTGATGCCGTTTGGCTACTCTCTCCTGTGACTGTCTCTCAGCCTGCCACTGCCACTGTCACTGCGACTGGCTCTCTTTTTCTCTTTGCCTCATTACGTATACGCCAGCGACTACACAAAAGACACTAAAAAACACACACAAAAGATAAATGAACGAGGGGACACTGGAGGGAAAAGGGAAGCCTCTGTCCAAAATCAAAGTTAATTTTCAGTTCTTTCAGAGATGTTTACGGATAATGGGAGGATGTGGCTGCTGCTGCTGCTGCTTGCTTCTATTCGCTGGATTCTGGCATACGTATATTTAACGCTTTTATGTAATGCTCCATGTGGAATAGTGGTAGGTGGTGGAGAGGGTGGTGGGGCTGGGCAGGGGGAAATGTCACAGGGAAATTGCTTTAATGTGGCTTGCGTGTCGGGGGCTGCGCCCTTTGTTGCTGCTTGTTCTTTTTTTTTTGTTGTTTCTTTCTGTTTTCCGTGCTTTTCCACGTGTTACTGTTGTTTTTTTTGCTCTTTGAGGAATTTATGTCAATGCCACAAACGACAAACAACAAACAGCAAACAATAGAGGGGCGGGGAAAGAGTGCGAGAGGGAGAGAGAGAATGAAAGGTGTAGATAGAGGGAGGGAGAGGTAGAGGGCGAGGTAGAGGTAGAGTACTTAGTACTCCCTTTTCCTAGGCCCCAAAAAGCATTACTCTGCAGTTTTGAGTTAATTGGCAACAGTCATACCCAACACCAACACCGCCCCCACACCAACACGTGGGCGACACAGAGAAAGATACAGAGAGTGAGAGAGAGTGAGAGAGAGAGAGCGAGACCGAGACCGAGAGAGAGAGAGAGTGAAAGAAAGGGAACACGCGACGCCATGGCTGCGACATGTAGCCGCCATTTAAATTGCCCGGCAGAGTCGACCTCGCCACACAGCACTGACTCCCCCTAAGCCCAAGCACCCAGCCTACAGCCCACAGCCACCTTCTGCGCCTCCATTTCTACACACTCCCCCCCACCACCACCACCACCAACGACGAACACTTACCCCTACAATCCAGCCCATACCCCTGGCAAGAGGCAGACCCGGAATGAGACATGTTGCCCTTGATTTGTGTGCACGGCATGTGGCGGCGTGTTGACTATTTGCATTGCATGCCATGTCTCTCTCTCTCTCTCTCTCCCCCTCCCTCTCTCTCTCTCACTCTTTTACTCTTTTTCTACATATATTTGAGTGTGTGTGTGTGTGTGTGTGTGTGTGTGTGTGTGTGTGTTTGTGCGTCCAATAATTTCGTAACATGGCCTTTGTGGCGATCTTTGCACAGCGATAAGCCCCCCGCCGCCAATCAAAGGACGCGGAATGGTGGGTGTTGGTATGGTGCTGGGGGTGGGGCAAGCTCATTGAGTCCGGCCACTCGCAACATTTTTTTGTTTACTGTACCCTACAGGGTATTGCACTTTTTTCGAAGAGCCCAACACCCATTGCAAAAAGGGTTCGCAGGCTATCAAAATGGGTGACGCATCAGGCAACGATCACATCACGCCACACGAATTTGTCGATTTTTGTAACTTGAAACTTGAAGTTTGTATCGCCTTAATGGGTATTCAATGGTTCGTGCTAACCAAACACATTTGCTATCCCATTTTTTTTGCTTGCCCTTTTTTTTCTCCTTTGTGTGTGTGTGTGCGCTGTCGAGGAAGTGTAAAGGCCTTTGGCGAGGACAAAACAATTCGTAGCTCCAATGCATTTGCCTAACTACACTTATTGGCTTTGCTCTACCCCCCCCCCACCACCACACTTCCTTTCTTTCCCTACTTTTTTCTTCCCTTTCCTTTGTGTGTGTGTTTTGGGCTCAATGCCAAAATGATTTGCATATTTATATGGAAATTGTTGCTATTGTCGCTGAGTTTTGCCTAATGCCCGGCAATTATTAATTATTTAATGTCATTCAGCACAGAGAACGACACGCCCACATAGCATTTACAGTCTCTACTAGCCCCCACGGCCGTCTGCAGTTTACTGCTGCTCTACCTTTGCCAGTGGACTTGAAAAAGTCCGGAAATATCTGCGCAGTTTCTGCTGAAAAGTTTATTTAATTTCTTGGTGGTTTTTTTTTCGTATTATAATTAAAATATTATATGGAAAACACCCCCCCCCCCCCCCACCACCTCCTGCCTTATGCACACCCTTTCCTAGTCCACATTAATTTTCTGCCGCAGAACCTTTTCCGGAGACCAAATTGCGAACGCTAAAAAGTATTCTACGGAAACGATTGTTCGTTTTGGCTTAAGGTGTGTGTGTGTGTGTGTGTGTAGCCCAACTTTAGCTCAAGGGTCAGCAATTAGTCGACACCCCGCTCTAGCCGCAGCCCCTACGCCATGCCACATGCCCCCCCGCCACTCGCCTACGCTGCAGGCGCTGTGGCAGGTACAACCTTGAACTCGCCGGCAAATCGAAGCACGAAACGAGCACAAAGCGAATGAAAGTAAAAGTTGCACGTGCTGCTGCTGCTGCAGCTGATGTTGCCTGCCACTTGCGGCAGCTGCATGAATAATGTGAATGCACCACCAGCTCATCGCCCCGCCATCCCATCCCCATCCCCATCCCCTGCCTCTCCCTCTCCCTCTCCTACTTTTCCGCCACTGTGTGAAGGTCGGAACGGTGCAACGGTGCAGCGGAGTCACAGACGACTGCAGGCCACAGGAATCCATTAGGCCGGGTATCGAGCGCTCAGCTGATGTTGTGCCTGCCACAGTCGTCTGCCTGCTGACGTCATTGGTCTTCCGCCATTCTGCCCACCCCCGTTCCACCTGCCATCACCTGGAGTCGCGCGTCTGCCCCAATCAAAGTCTTTGGAGTTGGCTGTTGCCTTTGTCTTTGGCCTACCAGCATTTATTTATTTATTGAGCGCTGCGACAAAAATGTTGTACGAAAAAAACTACCCCCCCCCCCCCACCCTTGCCACAGTGCGGGCGACTGGGATTGGGACTGCGACTACGACAACGACAACAACAACGACAACGACTACGATGACGGCAACGTCAGCAGCGATTTATTTAGCGACAGTTTGTCGTTCATCTTTTTTTTATGGCCACTGCCACACACTGCCACTGGCCCCTGCGACTGATGTTGCTGCTACTGAATGTTGCCACTGCTGTCCCTGCTGCTGCTGCTGCTGCTGCTGAATGTTGCTGCTGTCATTTATTTGCCGTCATAAACTTTCAATGGAATCACGCATGCCAAGTTTTCCATGCCCCACTTGCCTCCCGCTGCCTGCCTGCCGCCCGCTGATTTCTTTTATTGTTTCGCATATGACAACAGTCATTGGCTTCACCCAAAAATGTGACAACGACAGCAGCAGCAATACCAGCAGCAGCAATTTTTGGAGACTTCCCCAGTAGAGCAGCACGCATTACCCGCCTTCACGTCTCCTCCTTTACGCCCCCCACGTCTCTTTCTCCTGATTATTCAGCTGTTGTTGTCGCTATGGCAAGATCTGCCCTCCCTTCCCTTCATACTGGCTGAGAAAATGAAGCCAAAAGGCGAACAATAAGCAAATCATCTAAAGGGCAAACAACAACTGCAGCAGCAGCAGCAGCACTACTGTCAAAAATTATTGGCCATAGGAATAGATAGAACAAGAGAAAATACTTCTAGCTATGGAACTCGAAGCATTGCATACCCTTGCGGATTGATGATTTGCGCAGCAAAGGTTCTTGTCCCACTTGACACTAAAAATACTTCTTCTTCTCAGCTGGGCTTTTGAGTTTGGTTGCTTGGAAATAGATGAAGAATCATTAGAGAAACGTACCTAAAAAGAGAAGCAGAAATTGGATTAATATTTTGCAGTACCACCTTTGGCCAAGGGGGTAAGGGAAGAGCGTTTTATTTTAAAACACTATCCTTATGATTGGTATCAAAATTTTGTTGAGATAAGATCACAGGTGCTATAACGTTGTGCAAATGATATTTTGGATCGAACTATTCAACGTAGGCCAAAGGAGGTCCCCATATCAAAATATAAGAAAACGAATTACAGTGGCAGTTTTCGGAATATCGTTCTCCTGTTCTACGGCGAATTTTTCTATTTAAATTTAATTTTTTCTTTTGTTTGGTCAAAATTACGGAACAAGCGTAACACACGTGGGATTTTAAAAATAATTTTTTTCTTTGTGTATGTCTATGATGGGAAAAAATCTTAGTTGGCACTTTTGTTTAAAATTGTTTTAGCTACAGGAAAAAATAAAAATTAGACGAATCGGCTAACATTTGCGAAAACCAGCGACTAGTGAAGTCAAAAATGCATGAAATTTTAAGGTGTGGCTTTGTTTTTTTGTCGCCGGGTGTAGGTATGTTTTCTGGTGGATACCAATCTACAAGCTGTCTTCAATTTGTATATTTATTTGAAGAATACTTTCCCACAGCAAGATCAGACTTAATATTCACATTTCAAGCTGTGTTTTTCTGTGTGAATCAAAGCATCTATCGTAGCTGTATTCTGTATTTCATGTGAGATGTGAGAGATCTCAAAATATATCATTTAATTAGTATCTATTATCCCTTATGTGGTACAAGAAAACCCTGCATTTATGTGATATTTTCCTGCCCTATTTTCGTTTCTTTAAGAGGGGTCCTCAGTTTTTTTTTTCTTTTTATATATGTAGTTTCTGAGCTTCGATCGGGCCAGATTTACTTAGTAAACATAGAGAGAAGGTATTTTCTAGTCCAAATATTGGATTATGCTGTTGTTTTTTTTCTCAAGTTTTTCCAGCTTTCCTTCTCTCTCTCTCTCGGTCTATCGGTCTCTCGCTTTGTGTGTGTGTTTGTGTGGCCCTTCTCTTCGTATAAATAACATTTTTGTCAAGTGGCTTGTATGACAAAGTGTCAGCCATAAGTGTAGAACTTGTACACACACCACACACATACTCGTAGCTATATATATATATATATATATATATATATATATATAGGACTAGGCCTATTGGGCACTCGAGTGGCTGCAATTGCTGATGTGGCTGCTGCTTCTGCTTCTGCTGCTGCTGTTGCAGTTCAAACGCCACATGGCAAACAACAACAACAACAGGGGCAACAACAACACTTGCAACAGCTGCTGCCACTGCCACAGCCAGTGCCAGTGCTGCTGCAGTCATCGTTGACGTCGCGTCGCAGTTTTGGTGCCGCCTCTGCCTAATTGTTGTTGTTGTTGTTGCTGTTGCGTCGTAGGCCGACGACGCCTTTCGCCAGTTGGTTGCCCCCCCCCCCCCTCCTGCCCCGCATAGCTGGCGTCTGCGTTGCCCTTTTCTTTCACTCTCATTTGTACCCTTGGAGAAAGTATGATCGACTTTCAGCTGTCTTTCAGCTGACTTTTAGCTCTGCAATGCAGAGGAGTGGAGCCAGCCATCAGCGAAGTTTGCCGTACTCATCCGAATCTATATATTCGTATTATCGATGAATCTGCAAGGGTATCTAACGCTTCGCTAGCCAATGTTGTCCCCCACCCCCACCACCACCCTCTTCCTTGTGGCTTGTTTTTGTCCCTGTAATTTTTAAGACTTTTTACTGGCATTTCTCTCAGTGTTGTTGCCGCCGCTGCTGCCGCGGCTGCTGCTGCTGCTGCTGCTGCTGCTGCTGTGGCGACAAACATTTTTGTTGGTGTGTCCTTTATGTGTCGCGTTGCCGCTGCCTTTTTCTTTTTCTTTATTTTTTTTTTTTTCTTCTTTTTTGTTGTTTGTTGTTGTCTGCCATTTGTTTTTCCTTTCCCCCATACATTTTTCGGCAGTCAGGCACAACATTTTCGACTGTGGGTCTGGGTCTCTGGGTCTCTTGTCTGAGTTTTCGGTTTTTCGGTTCTGCAGCCTGATGTTGCTGCCGTCCACGTTGCAGTTGCACTCGGCGCGGAAAGCGGAAGCGTTGCTGGCTCCTTGCTCCATGCGGACCTCAATCAAGTCCTGCGGCATCGAACTTTCGCCTCATCGTCGCTGTCATCGTTCCCGTCACAGTGGTCCGGTCCATTGTTCCGGTTGCTTCTCGGTGCGATCCTCCACCTGATACGCCACCACCGATCGAGTATCCAGAGTGTAGTTTCCCTGGGATCTGTGAGTGCGTTCGTGTGCTTGGGGCCATCCGCAGCATGGCCACCGCCGCCGCCGTCGCAGTGTCGTGCAAAACGCATCCTGGCTGGCCAGTGGATTGCCGAGCTCTTTTTGTTCAAGTTTTCTACATTTTTTTCACGTGATTTGTGTTCTGTGAAGTGGAGTGGAGTTGAACCATCAGCAGCAGCAGCAGCTACAGCAGCTACAGCAGCTACAGCAGCAGCTACAGGAGGAGGAGGAGGAGCAGCAGCAGCAGCAGCAGCAGTGGCCACAGCGGAAGGACTCGCCACAATAGGATGTTCCTGTACAGTGCCATCGTTGATGATCTGGATAAAATGTAAATATGTTTACAGTGAAGCCTCGATACGCCGGCTCGATTCATTTTGCATTGATTTCTGCCTTTGATTTTTGGCTGATTTTGACCCAAACAAAACCAAAAAAAGAGCATCAGAAATACTCGTAATTGAAATATTAAAAATTCATCCACTGGCAGCCGGAAAGCCGGAAAACGAAAGGAGTGGAAAGGCAAAACCAAAAACACACACACACACACACACACACATACATTTAATTATGCAAAATTCTGTCAAAATGTTGCTCTCTTTTGCTCGCATTTCATTCTCTTTTGGTTTTTGTTGTTTTTTTTGGTGTGTTTTTGCTTTGTTTTTTTGTTTGTGTGTGTTTGGGGGAAAATCAATTGATACGCAAATCACGTCCACAATCGGCTCTCCGCTCTCCGCTCTCCACTTCCACTACTGGCACCGTGCGACATCGTTGTGTGCTGACCCCAGCCAAAAATAAACTCCATTGACCGTTTGCCACTCGACTGCGACTTTTGCTTGTCTCCAAAATGCGGCAACTTCGTCTCCCTCACCGACATGTGCCCGTGCCAAATAGTGCTAGTGCTGCGGTCGCCACCTGGCTGGGCATGCACTGAGCGAAACTCGTTGCTCGTTATGGCTCACTTAAAGGGGATTCAATTATTTATATATTTCATGTCTAGATTATAATTTTCATGGCTTTATACAATAAGAAATAGTAGCGTGACATTTAACTAATTTTTGTATCCAATAATATTGGATGTGGGTTGATTTATTTTGTTCTAGATCTCTGCATAATAATCGATGACCCCCCCCATTGACTTATCTCTAACTATTCGTATCGTTTCCATCTAACCAGAGAGCAGCTATCCAAATATTTCTGTTCCTTTGATGCCTCTCTGCGTTTATCTGTTTAGCCATGTGGCTCTTGATCTGCGCACAAATCTGTCTTTATTTGAATCTGTGGATTAGTGTAACGTTCTTCTATGCATAGATAGTACATTTTGGTGTAATTTTGTTTTACTTTTCGTGTTTCCATCGAAGAGTCTCAGTCTTATTGCAGATCAAATGAATGGATTTGTATTTATCATACAATTTGAGATGGTACTCGGTCTATGCCTCTTGTTCTTACATTCATTCTTTGTCTTCTTCTGTTACTGCTTCTTTAGTCTCTTTTCTTCTTCGTTTTATTTGTTCTTTGGGCCAATTGCTCTACTCTCCTACTTTCCATCTGTTTAGTTACTTTCCTATTTATAGCCAATGGACTTTCTCTTCGTTTTCTGTGCTTACAAATTCCTCATCCTTGTCCGCGACTCCATCTTTGTTTGCTGCAGACGTCGCCGCCTGCGATAACAAGTCGAAGCACCATTAGAGCCATAAATCCGTGCCACACGTCCGTATCCGTGTTCGTGTAATGGGGTGGGTGGTGGTGTATCCCCCTGTCTGTTGTTCGTCATCTTCTTCCGTTTCGATTCAGCTCGTTCCTCTTTTAAATTGGCTTCTCATTTGTTGTCTGTTTATTGTCTGGCGCGCTTTGCCACACTACACCAGACACCACACCGAACTCCATCCCCCCATCCACCCTTCCACCCATCTATCCATCTTATTTTGGATATGGCTGGCACCTTTTGTCTAAGCCTCAAGTCGGGGTCTAAGCGGGCCATGCCATATCTTTCAGTGGCGGAATGTGGCACAGCAGTTGGCTATAATTACACACACAAACACACACAAACACACACAAACACACACACACACACACGTCTCCTTCTCTCTAGCTGTCTCTTTCTGTGTCTCTGTAAATTGTGTAACCAACAGACAGACAGACAATAAAAGTAAAAGTAACTGAAATTCGAAGCACTTTCTGTGCCCCGATTGCACCGTCTTTTGCCACCAAAATACAAAAAAAAAAAAAACGTGGCAAGCATAAGTTGTTTGCAATGGGCGGTGGGCACGGAGGGGGCTTGACAGGTGGCAGCCACCAAGCTCTTGTGGGGGATTGTGGTGTGTGGCGCCAAAGAAACGTTTAACGTTTTAGTTTCATTCTCATTTTCGCCCATTTTCTCATTCCCATTCCCATTACCATTCTCATACTCATTTCTCGTTGCATTCATTTGCATTGCCTGCCTGCCTGCCACCAGGAGTCCTTCTACCGTTTTAGTAATCAATTTGTTGTTCTTGTTCTTGTTGCACCCAAATGCTGTCGCTATCGATATGTCTCTCTGTCCAACTGTGTGTGTGTGTGTGTGTCTCTGTGTGTGTGTGTGTGTGTGTGTGTGTGTGTGTGCGTGCGTGGCAGTCTCTGGGCGAAAATGTTCCATCGAGACTGGCAGTTGCATAAACGTCGCACGCGGACGCGGAACGAGCCGGCAAATCGTATTAAAACTTAATTTTCCTCCTCTTCGATTCACAATCCAACAATTACATAAATCCTCTCCAGAGGCAAAGCACCAGAGCACCAGGCCACCATGCCAGCAGGCCACAAGCCATAGCAGCCACAGCATAAGCGGGCAGTGCAGCAGCGCAGAGAATGAAATGGAATCCGATTCATGAGTCTGCCAGGCGGCATACACACTCTCGTGTACACTCACCCAACCTAGCCCAACCCAACCCAATCCACCCCACCACCTTTCGTTATCGCGCTCTCCAGTCCGGCCCTCCACAGCGACACACTCTCTGCAACGGTTAACCAAAGTACTGGCGAAATGAGGCAGCATCCGATTAGCAGTGATGCTGCTGGGCATTCCGCTATGATGCAATTGTCGCATTCGATCAGTTTCTGTTTGTGTTTATGGATTAAATGCCACTGGCATTGGCATGCTCGTGCGAGCACAAGTAGCCATTCCCCCTCGTACAAGTAATGCCTACGATCGATGGAACAGCTGATATGCCATTAAAATTCAATCAAATTCTAGCAGGAAATTTCATACATATGTGTGCCACAGACTGCAGGGAATCACTGATTTGTTTTGTTTCTATTCAGCTACTCAGCCTTTGGTGGCATTTTGGGGATATTTAATGCACCGAATCAATGTCAATGTCGTAATTCGAGAAATGTTTCGGTAGCTTCAACACATTTTACGCACTCATTCACACGGTGTGGGGTGTGTTGTGTGCTTTGCGCTCTCTTTCGTTCATTCTCTTAGTCTCTGCGTCTCTCTCTCTCTCTCTCTCTCTCTTTCTCGTTTAGCCAGTTACTAATCCATCCATCAGCTATATCAGCACTCTGTCTCGCTCTGACTCGTGTGTGCGTGTTCGCTCTCGCTTTGGCGCCTCTTCTCTCCACCCCCAGCAGCCCAACAGCCAGCAGCCCAATAGCCACCCACACACGCCTGTGCTCCATTAGTGCGAGTGCTCGTGTTTGACGCTGTTCTCACGTGTCTAGAGTGGCGTGCTCTCGCTCTCTTTCAAGCAGTGCCTTTTACAAGCAGTACCAGTAGCAGCAGCAGCAGCAGACGCAGCAGCAGACGCAGCAGCAGACGCAGCAGCAGACGCAGCAGCAGACGCAGCAGCAGACGCAGCAGCAGCAGCATCACACACAGAGCTAACGGGAAACGTTTTGGCAAAATGTGAAACACGAAGAAGTGTTTTGTGATTGCTTCTGCTTCTGCATATGCTATGCTGCTTTACTGCTACTCTGCTTGTTCTTCTTTTGATTTGATTTCGGGCTGTTGTTCGTTTCGTTCATTCGTTTCGTTGTTTGTTCTCCGTAGTGTTGCCTGTCTGTCAGACGTGCTTGTCCCGCTGCGTTGCGTTTACTTTCGTTGTTGTTTGCCTCTTGGCGCGTTGCGTCGTTCTTCGCTTGTCGTCTGTCGCCGTCTGTCACCGTCTCTCTGTCACTGACTTGTGCCGTGTGCCATTACCGTTTACCGCTTGCCGTTTACCGTTTACCGTTCGCAGCACGCAGTTGTCTTGCTTCCGTCTTCGTCTCTCTCTCTCCCTGGCACTTTGTTTTGGTTGTTTTTGTTATTGTGAAATTTTAAGAGTTTCCGGCAATTCCGTTACGGCTCTGCCTCACCCCCCAGCTTCCAGCACATCCTGCTGCAAGTGAATTTCTCTGATTGCCTTTCCGTTGACCTGCGCGTAACCCAAAAGTCTGTTATCTATATATATATGTATATATATATATATGTATATATTGTGTGTGTTTGTGTGTCTGTGTGTGTGCCGATAAGGTGTAAGGATTTTGATAACAAGTTCATTAAAGAATTGAAAACATTTCTGCTGAGTTTGTAAGCATTCCAATTAGGTTTACGCTTGCCACCATCTGTTTATAATCTTCGACGAGCATAAGCTGGCGGGCCTCCATCAACAGAATCTCTTTAGTAGAACGCAACCACAATTAAACATTTCCAATTTCCATTAAACTTAAAGTAGCAGCAGCCTGTCAGCTCAATGGATTATTATCCATAGTTTGCTGAGAACTTCAAACATGATAATTCGCGAATGTTTTCGCAACAAGAGTTGAATCTTATGCGTAATAATGGGTGCAGTACTCCCTAGTAAACAGCCAAACTCTTTGTATCTTTGTGTCAGTTATCTGCAAGCGGCTATGTTTCAATCTACTCGACTTTTGCTCAAAACTCTGCCTGTCTGTCTGTCTGTCTGTCTGGCCCTGCGAGTCTGTCCCTCTTTTGTTCATCTTGCAATGCTCTTAGGCATTACAATACACATCGAGGCATCTGTGTGTGTGTGTGTTTGCTAATGGATAACCATTTTCCTAACTAAATCTAACCCACAAAAATGTCAACTCTTTGAAGAGGTCGGAAAACCTATCAACTGTAAACGCCATTTCACATCTGTGAACCCCACACACACACACACACATTGATAGCACTGCGATTGACCTACCCTATAGTCTCCCTCTTGCCCTTCTCCTAACACCACCCAATCACAATCACAATCACAATCCCAATCCCGAACCCCACTGACATTCTCCACGCTAGCCAAGTTTTCATGTCGATGTCAGTGTGTCAGTGTTACATTGCCAAAGCCGGGTCCATGCCGTGTCCGTGTCCAAGTCCATGAGATGCCGACGTCTCACGAAGCACTCTCTGTCCATCTCTTGCTCTTGCTCTTGCTCTTTCTCCTTCTCTTTCTCTTTCTTTTAACCTCTCTCTCTCTCTCTCTTTCTGCCTCTATGTCATGCTGTCATACTGTCTCTGTGTGTGTGTATGTGTGTGTTGGGGGAAACGTTTTGGCAAATGGAACAACGAGCTGCAATTTACATTTTGGACCGCGCGCGCGGCATTTTCGTTACGTATACGCAATGTGCGAAGCGAGGGAAATTCCTCTTTCTGACCGAAATAAACCGAAAATAAAGCGATAATAAAAACAAAATTAAATAACATACATATGTACATATATATGTATATACATTCTATGGAAACTAATACGGAGTGTATGACATAAATATAACTTGCTCTATTCCTGTGTCTCTCTGTGCCCATGTGTGTGTGTGTGTGTATGTGTGTGTGTGTGTGTGTGTGTGTCGACTGAGTGTGTTAACTGGTTTAGTGGCTTTCCGGTTCTGGTTCTGGTTCCTGGCCCAAACGTAAACAAATTTCCTTAATGAAAAAACAGCGGAAGTTTGTGTGTGTTTCGCTGTATGTGTGTTGGTTCGCGGCGCATGTCTGCAGGAAGAAGCGCCAGAAACAGCAGCAGCAGCAGCAGCAGCAGCAGCAGCAATTTCCACATGGAATAAAGCAGCTGTGCGATGTTCTCGTTTTATTTACATTTATTAAAATTTATGTTTTTTATTATTTTCTTTTTGTTTTGTCACTAGTTTCGGTCTCTCTCTCTCTCTCTCTGTTCTTCTTCTCTGTCTCTGTGTGTGTGTGTGTGTGGGCATTTCCCTATGGCATTATGGCGTCGCCTTGTCGTATGCGTAATATTATGCTTTGTAATTATATGCGATACAAAACAAACGACAAAATTTGTGTTTAATTAATTAATTGAAACGAAGAAGCAGCAGCAGCAATAGCAGCAGCAGTGACAGCAGCAGCAGTGACAGTGACAGCACTCTGGCAGTGCCACCAACAGAGCAGAGCGTCCAACCAGTTGACCGAGTGGCGCCAATCCGCTCGGTGGTGGCCCAGCGTGTGTACCTGCATATATATTTATTTCTTCCCAACTTTACTTCCATTCTGAACAACGGCGAATATGTGCTCGTAATTGTTGTGAAACGACAACAGCTGTACGTGTGAGCATGGGAGCGAGCATTGAATAGAATATTTGTGCGGCCTGCATCCAATAGAGGAACGACCTTGGCGACCCAAGTGTTAGAAGTGAGGGAAGGACGGGCCATAAAAAACACAGTGCCAATGAAACGTAACGAAACGAAACGAAACGAAACGGAATGAAACACCCAACAATAACAAATTAAATTCGATCTACCGCAAATGTGTAAATAATTTCACAGAGAAATTCAATTTCATTTTTTTTTAATTGTTGTTTTTTTTTTCGGTGCCCCAAAAAGTCGGCAACAAAAAGTTGTCCGCAAAAGTGATACAGAGAATGCAGGAGCAAACAAAAAAAAAAGAAAACCCAAATAAATAATTAAGCAAATAAAAAGTTGGACACAGAAGCAACATGTGTCACAAGCCGCAGCAGCCGCTGAAATGTAATTGCAAATGGGAAAACAAATGAGAAAAACAAACAAACAACACACACAACGAATCAACCGCAAGCTGCAGCTATACAAAAACAAACAAAACAAAACAAAATTTAAATAAAGTGAAGAGTGGGGGAAGGGAATGAAAGGCGAGGGCGCCACCGAGTGGGCCCATCCAGGAGCGATATAGGGAAAGATGTGCGATCGATCGATCGATCGACCCATAAAGATAAGCCAGTGGCGTCGATATACGATACACGAAGTGGTGCCTGCGATAGATTAGTAAAAGCCAAAGAACAAATATCAAAAAATGTGCATGTGCTCTGCTCTGCTGGATAGATTCGACATACATATAAAGTCCGAAATTAAAGATTTAATTCATGTGATCCACGGAAGGCTTGGAAATCCAGAAATTAAATTTGTAGTTATCGATAAGAAGATATTTCCCAGTCGGTGAAGGCTTTTCATGCATGCCAAACTACACTAATCTCACGATACAGATATGTACATATACATTTGCATACATCCACTTTGCTATGGAGGATATGTATCGCATGTATCGCTTATCTGTTTGTTATCGGTATCGTTATCGTTATCGTGTCTTTAGATATCGGTTGTCTATCGACCATGCCACAAACTGCCGTAATTCAATATAAGTGACAAACACACCAAATCGATAACCAAATGCCGCACAGCAAATGGAGCTGCCGGCAAACAAAGACCACAAAGAACGACGACAGACACCAAACGGAGCCGAAGTTCCGCTGCTGCTACCTCTGCCGCCAGTGCCAGTGCCGGTTCGTGATACAGTGAAACAAAGCTAACATCGACGTACGACGTTGTGCAGGGGCTGGGCGCCCAGCGAGTGACGACCAGGACGTTCAGGAGGAGGAGCAGGAGGAGAAGGAGGCGGGTTGAGGAGTGCTCTGGCCCGGGCAGCGGCCGTCATGCAGCTGCAGGCGGCCAGGGCCAAAGCGTCGAAGCCAGGAGGCCAGGAGGCGGCATTGTAGTCAGCCAGTTGCATTTATTTCATCCATAGAAACGACACTACGACGACACTCACAGATACTATCACGACAACGCACTCACACTCACACTTCATATTCACGCACACACACACACACGCACACATACTCGTTCAGATCAATACATTGACATTGACGTGGATTCATTCGAGCCGCATATAGAACCAGAGCCAACATGCAGATGATACTTGTTGCTGGCGGGTAAGTGAACAGCCGAAGCGAAGGGTCCCTCAATTCCACACCTCCAGCAATCCAACAATCCCAAACCACCCACTAAGACTGACTCTCTAAATGTGTGTATTCCCTCCCCCCCCCCCTATCCACCTATGCCACCACCTCCCATGTCTCTATGTTTATGTGTGGAATCAGTGCACTGATTCGAATTGTACTAACTGCTGTGTGTGTGTGTGTGTGTAACTGAAATGTGCCTAACCTAAATGAATGCTGTATCTGACATGATTTAGCTGTAAGTCTACTGAGCCAACTGGAAGCTATTCAGATCTACGATCTACGATCTACGATCCTCGATCTTCAATCTCTGTTCTCGTGCTTTTTTTCTACCTTATTTGCCATTCGCACTCGACGCTCGTAGCCTTTGCTTGGCACTATCTATATAGCATATACTATTTTAACCTTGTAACTCTTTCTATATACTATTTACTATATATATAAATATATGTAAGCCTACACCTAAACCATTTGCTAATCTCTATCTATCTATATTTTTCCCTCAACTCTCTTTTGGCAATTATCTCACTGATGACTGATGTGTGTCTTCCCACTTTGTGCCACAATCTTTAGGTAAGTGTTTCAAAACCTTTCTACCTACCCATGGTTACCTTTTGAAAGTGCGTAAGTTTAAGCCTTGTACTGAAAGTAATCGTATGTTTAAAGGGAACTACACAAATGGGAAATATATTTTATGATGGGATATCAGTGGAGTGAACATTTTGCAGCTGAAAATGGAAGATGTCTTGGTGCATTTACAGAACTCCAATCAATTATAAAACTTGGACCATTTCCATGTATTTTTTTGACACATTCTTGACTTTGGGGAAGAAGATAAAATCAACTTAATTTCAAGTACGCGTAGTAACAAATTTTATGGGTGTCATCCACATATATTTTGCATATTTATCTACTTCATCTGTGATTTGGTTAATTTTCCCTTGAAATGATGCTGCAAGCAGTCCATCGATTAAGCAGTGCGTAGCTGACTGTTTGGCTTGGTTCGTTAGCTGCCTACCCGCCAAACAATTCATCGATGCGCATGTTTGTGTGTGTTATAGAGTACTTTAAGCCCCTTTTTGTTATGGTACCTTTACCACATATGTATTTCCATAGCTCTCCCTCTGTCTCTCTCTCTCTCTATCAATAATTTGCATACTGATCCCAGCAAAGCTTTCAGCTCCACTACGTGCTGCGTGATATTCCGCTGAAAGTTGTTTGCCAACTTAAAAGCTTCTTCAAGTCTTCACTTAGTCGCTGCCTTCAAGTCAATTTGGATTGCGTTGAGGTACTAAAAGCTGTGCCGAAAGCTTTTATGAGCCACGATTTTAGCTCTCAGGCTGGAACTTAGCTTTCGGCAAAGGAACTTTTAGTTGCGGCAAGCCGAAGCTTTCAAATGGCAAAGTTTGTGCCTTGAGCTTGCCACAAAATGTTGTCAAATCATCAGCTTAAAGCTCTTGCAGCTCCTCTGTGCCCCATCCCTGCCTCGTGCTGCAGCTTTCGCGTGCCATGGCGTTGAGTGTGTGTGTGTGTGTGTGTGTGTGTGTGTGCCGTGTTTATTTATTAATAATTGCATTACTCATACGCCGTGTTGGCGCGCTTGAGCTGCAGCTGCCGCGGCTGCTGCTTGCCTGCAATGCATTCAAGTGCACACGTGACACGCATCCTTCCCCACCGTCCCCACCATCTCCACATGGGCCATGCGTGCGTGTGTGTGTGTGTGTGTGTGTGTGGTTCAGGGCATAGATTCGAATTATTATAATCAAGTCTCTCCCTTTCCCCCCGGCCCTCATTCCGTGTGGCAAGAGCAACATCAACAAAAGGCGAAAAGAGGAAGCGAGCATAACGAGCCCGGCGGCATTTTAAAGCACACATTAATAATGGAGGAAGCCAGGCCAGGAGCCAGGCCAGAACAATGCTGCACGTTACACACCTTGCCACATACCACTATATGTGGCATATATAAGGGAGGGGGGGGGGGGGGGCTGCGGTAGGAAGATTGGGTAGAGATTGGGAGTCATTGCTGATGGCTTTGTGGTTTCCTTTCCCCTACATTCGATTCGATTTTCACTCTGTTGTGTGTTTCGTTTACAATTTTCACCTAGTTTTCGTTGCTTTTCCTTCTTTGCGGCCGGCCCCAGCGGATTTTCGTGTGTTCCCCTCAGGGGGCACGCTCCAGTGCCCAAGCGGCCAAGCGGCCGAGCCGGCCTGAGTGTCGCCAGTGTCCCTACGGCCTCTTCGGCCACTCTGGCCCCCTACTCCTGCTTAGCCATGTTCATTCAGCCGGGCTCTAATTTTTTCTCCATGTTTTCTGTTGTTTTCCCTTTTTTTTTGTTGTTTGGGCCCGCTTCAGCCGCTTTTGTTTCGTGCCAAGTGGCACTAAAACTATTTGCCTTTTGCCCAGTTCCTCTCATACTCTCTCTCTGTCGCTCACTTCGTCGTGCTGTGGCGTGCTGCAGCGGAAAGCAGGAGGCATAGGAGTTGTACCTGCCACATAGGATACACAGTACACAGAGGACACAGCACACAGCACACAACACATAGAGCACAGAGCACGCAACACGCAGAGGCAGCAGGCAGCAGGCAGTAGCCGCCAGTCAGCAGTCAGAGTGCAGCTCGGGAAACTCCATCTCCATCGCCATCGCCATCGTTGAAGCCATCACCAGAGCCTGAACCCGCAGAGCCATCAGGAATGGAGCCACTGCAGCAAATCGCACGTGCTTCCCTCGGCCGCTACTTCGGTTTGTCGGCGTGTCGGCGTGTCGGCATGTCGGCGTGTCGGCTCTCGGTTCTTGCTTCCTCGGTTCTCATTTGTTTTGGATGGGTTTTTGGGTGGCGGGTGGCGGGGAGGGGGGTTTCCTGGTCTCGGCTGGGGCCTCGGGCCTGGCCTCGGCCTCGGTCAAAGTCTCGGCTCTTACCGCTCGTTGCCACGTTCGGCTCTGGCTCTGCTTTCGGGTGCTGGTGCTGGTGCTGGTACTGTTTCTGGTTTTTCTGGCTACGGGCACTGGCACTGGCTCTGGCGCTGGTCTTCCAGCTGCGGCTCCGACACTCTTTCTGGCGTTCTGTTCGGTTCAGTCGTCGCAGTCGCAGTCACGTCGTCACAACGTATTCGTGCACCGCGTTCCGCGCTTGGCGGCGACTGTCGTCTGTCAGTCAGTCAGTCAAACAGTCAGTCAGTCAGTCAAACAGTCAGTCCATCCGTCAATCCGTCAGTCAGTGAGTTCAACCCAACCAACTGTCACTCATTCAGTTGGCGACTGTCGCACCAATCGTCAGTTGGCCAATCTGTGTGTCAATCAATCCATCAGTCAGTTAGTCTGTCAGTCAGTCATTGAGTCAATCTTCTATCCTTCAGTGAGTCAATCTATTCGTTAGGCCGTGAGTTAAAGTTTCACTTTTTTTTTTTGTGGTTTTTTTTTTTTTGGTGTTTTTGGGGAAATTCCCACCCCACTCCGCCACAGCTAACTCCACCTGAGCGAGAGAATGAGCTGGGGAGTGTGGGGTGTGGGGTGTGGGCAGTGGAGTGGCATGCAGGGGGGTGGCGGGTGGCCGTAGAGGGTAGAGTCGTGCTGCAGGTGCGTGCCGCGTTGTCGCGCGTGATTCCCGTTGTTGTTGTTATTTGTTTGTTGTTTGTTCGAGTGTGTTCCAAGTTTCCATTCTCGCCCGCTGCTTCTCTCACACTATATATATTTTTGTCAATTTTTTTTACTGTTTGTTGTACGGTGCGTGCCACACACACACAGCAGAGCAGAGCAGAGCGACTGTGCTGCATGCCTGTGTACTCTCAAAAAGGTGTTTAAACCCGCTTAAAAGCCGCTCAAGCAGCAGGACCAAGGAGCCAAAGCAGGATCAAAGCAGGCCCCAACCACCACCTAGGCCATAACGAGCTGAGAAACTCAACCAAAAGAGCTCAGCTTTCACCTCTGCCACTGCCACTGCCACTCCCTGCCTCTCATTCTCAGTTTCAGTCTCCCCCCGATCTCCGCCCAGTGTCCCTGTGGAAAAGTCTGTGTCTGTGTCTGTGTCTGTGTGTTGGTTGTTTACCTTAATTAATGCACTGGCAAACGGTAAACGGACACAGCTACAGTCACAGCTACAGTTACAGTCACAGAGACACAGACAACATAATTTGCCTTTGGGGCGCCACTCCAATCCATTCCAAGCTGCAGCCTCGAGCCGGAGAGTAGAAAGAGTAGCAGAGAGGCCTAAAGAGCTTGCAGCAGCAGCAGCAGCAGGAGGAGGAAGCAGGCAGCAGGCAGACAGGCAGTAGGGTAGCAGCAGGAGGAGGAGGAGAAGGTGGCGGCCTAAGAGCTTAAAGGAGGCGAAGGGCGATGGGCGAAGGACGAAGGATGAGGAGCAGTGCATCTGCGGGCCCAGTTAATTAATATTTTAGCCAAGAACCAAACAGAACTGAACAACTCCAGTGGTGCTTACATAAGCTCTACTCGTACTTCAGTTTCTATTCCTATTCCCCAAACCATTAGCCACTTCTCCGAGGCAGGCTTGGCCACATGCCGCATGCCGCATGCCCCTTTCCAATGCCCGATGCCCAATGCCTTGCCACATCCATTTGTATTTCGTTTGCGGGCCTGAAAAACAAAACTGGAAAATGGGAAATTGCTCATACGACGCGTTGGCGCCGTCAAAAATGAAACAGTCAAAGGAAAGACGAAGAGATGGAGTGCCGGAGTGATGGAGAGCCAGAGAGACAGAGAGACGGGGTATGGATGGACAGGATACGCTGGCGAAGAATAACCAGATGACAAAAAAAAAAAGAGTAGCAGGCGGAGATGAAGCAGAAGAAGGCCCAGAAGAATCGGAATCAAAAATAGGTGCAGGCCTGCGTCTGAAGGTAAAAGCACCAGCAATGCAAAGTCAGTGGAATAATTCGAATTGGAATCACCCGAAGAACAGTTGCTCGTCCACGAAGAATCCGCCATAGTCGTCGAATAGCCCAAGAAGAAGCGTAAGCAATAAAGCAAAATGAGGGCCGTAGCAGGATGGCACAGGGGGCGGGGCACATTAAATACGTGTAGAAGTACGAGTAGCAGCTAAGGCAGCAGCTGAAACAAGAACAAAAAAAAAAGTTGACCCAATTTGCAATTCTAAATCGAAACCAAAGTCAAAGCTATACAAAAATAACAAAGAGCGATGGGGTGGCGGTGTAGCGGGGCGGATCGTGGGTAGTAGAAATAGAACCACACACACACACACACACACACACACACACACAGAGATAAAGAGAAATAAAGAGAATATTGTTTCAGATGCAAATTTCAAATTATTCAATCCCTGCGCCACACTGCACCGCCGCCACTCCCATCGATGCCCCTTCTATCGCCTATCGCCTCTGCCTTCGAATTGCCAACGAACTCATTAAAAACTTTTTGTGCCATAGACTGTGGCCTGTGGCCTGTGGTCGTGGCATCCTCTGCAGCTGCACCTGGCTCCACGTTGGCTAATTACGAGTCATATCATCTGAAAGTATTAAACGAGTCTTGTAGAAGAATTCCTTGCAGCTGCGCATCAACTGCGAGTGGAACTGATACACTCGATACAAGTTGATTTTTTTGGGTGTTTTGGTGCTTTAAATTAACAAAATAAATTAACTAAATATGGAGAAAGATTTGCACTAAAGTGGTGGCCAATTGCAGCTGTAATTGCTGATTTAATTGAGCCATTGATTGAGATATGAACAAAGTCATCCTTTAAGCCAGCATTGGCAATGGGGCATAGCTATGTATATTCCAAATCTATTATATAAAAATGCTTAATACTTTTTAATTGTGTGCTCCTTTGCCTGTGAATCTTCTACCCACAAGTGCCATCAGAATCAGTTCTTACTTCAGATATCCCTAGACATGTGGGAGATCTGCTGAGAGCAGGTTTGGCGTTGGCAGGCACTTATTGAATATTTTATTGTAGCATTCTTTTGGCAACAATTGCACAGAAGAATTCTTCTGTTTTTCCTTTGGGAGTCTTCGAGTCTTATCATCTCTCTCTCTCTCTCTCTTTAAGTTCTCTTTGAGTAATTAAATACCTACAAATGTATGCACAAATAATGCTTAGTCTTATTCTGATTCTTATTGCAAAGGCATTTCCTCATCATCATCATTCATTCATATATCCTTTTCTGCTCTGTCTTCTTTGTCAGCTCTATTCTCTTCCATCATCTTCTTCTTCTGTTACGGCTGCTTCCATTCGTCTTTCTTCGTGTTCCCATTGTCTGTGTGTGTGTGTGAGTGTGTGTGTTCCGCGATTAGATTCAAGAAGTTTGACTCGCACACGCCAAAATTAATTGGGCACTTGAGGAGTTTGAAGACGATGAATGTCGTGGTGATGCGGCACATGGGGCGGTAGATGTTCCGTGACGACTCGACAGCGCAGGCCTCTGTTAACCCTTAGCCTTACACTCAATCCCCCCCCCCACCCTTTACCACCACTCGACATAGCCCAACCCTCAGCCTCATCCATCCCTCAACACAGCCCTTCGCTGTCGCCTCCCGTTTTGCCCCTTTCGCCAGGACTCTGTAATGTTCTAGGCAACAACTGATTTATTTTGATTGAACTTTGCATGCAACCAGCTGAGGCAACAACAGCGAGCGTGAGAGTGAGCCAGGGGGAGAGGGCTGTAGAGCAGCGGCGGAGGAGCAGCAACAACTGGCAAGTGAAACATCATAAAACAAAAGCAGTTTGCGGTTGAATGCAAAAAGAAGAGGGGGAAAATCCCAACAACGAGCCCACAAACAGCTCCAAGCAAAAAGGGTGAGAAGTGAAGGAAAGTGTTGTGGAAAGGGCTGTAAATGGTGAAGTAGGCGGGGGGGGGGCACGGGGCCAGGGGCAGGGTGCAAAGTGCCAGTATAGATTGTAGGCCATTCGCACGCACATTCGCCGCTTTTTAGGCGCCGAGCGGTGGCTTAGCCCTGGCTCAATCGTAAATGCGTCGTACGGCCTACAGCTCCTCTCGCCTCTCTCTCTCTCTCTCTCTCCCCCGTTCTCTCTTTGAGAGAGAGCGCTTAAGTGGTTATGGCAACAGTCTCAACGCCCTACCCGCCCGAATAAATCCTCTCGACTCCCTTTCAGGAAGCACTCACTAAGCTCCGCCTAATGCCCCCACCTCCTCACCCAAGAGGCAGAGCCGGGGCTGCAGGAGCAGAGACAAAAAAGAGTTATTCCTCGCATCTTTCTAGTCATTCTCTTACTTAGTCATTGTCTTTGTTTTAGTCCAAGTCTTTGGCTTAGCAGGAGTCTTTGTCTTTGTCGCTGAAAGTCTTAGACTAAAACTGAAGCCCGACTTTGGGCCAAGAATCGAATGTCTGTAAAAGGGGAAAATTATCAAATTTTGAAGTTTTAATTTCTTGGATTTCTTTGATTGTGAAACTTGACTGAATTTTTGATTATTTAACTGCCAGTTAATGTTATGCTTAAGAGGAGTGGTGGGGAACATCGAACCCTAACCAGAATAAATAATTTTATTAAGTATAAGCAGAATAAGTAAATTGATTGATACCGCAAATGAATTATTCAAACAATAAATTGTACGCGTGGCAGTTACCCCTTTGGCACTTCATTTCATTTCATTTCATTTCATATGTATGTAGTACGCCGTGGGGCATGGGGAATGGGGCATGGGGCATGGGGCACGGGCCAGCACTGGCGTTGCTATTGTTTTAAAGTAGGTCTCTTCTCTGGTGCATGAGACATCATTTACAAGTCGAGTCTTTCAACATTTGTCCGTGCGTAACTAATTATTTATGAATGCAGTTAAGCAAAGAAGAAAGGGAGAGGAATTGCCTGCCACATAAAGTGGAAAATAAACTCAGGTTATAGAAGATATAAAAGCAGAGCAGAGCAGAGCAGAGCCTATACACGTATTTGTATTTATATTTATTTGTAGTTTAGCTGCAAAAAGGAAATGACACAATAAATGATGCTCCACATTTGGAACCCAAAATAAAATCATGCCAAATTTTGTTTAGGAGTTTCCTTCCCTCTCTTGCAAATCTCTCTCTCTCTCTCTCTGTCTCTCTGTCTCTCTGTCGGCAGCTCTTCTGGTCATTTAGTTTTTGGCTTAACTGCTGCTGACTTGGCCATGTGCGATATGTGCATATGCCATATGGAGGATGTGTGCACAAATGTATGTTGTTGTATGCTGTATATAGGCCGATATTTATGGCTATATATATACATATCTACTCATAGCAGGCTCTGTGCATAGAAATTGTAAATTATTTGCTTGTCTAGGATCTGCCTCTGCTGCTGCTGCTGCCAGTGGATTTTTGGGGCAGGCTCTGGCCAGGGCCAGGGCCAGGGAACCAGGGACAGGGACAGGGACAGAACGTTCAACGTTGTAGCTTGTACGCACTGCGGCGATGGCGAGTTTTGCTTTTTAATATGCTAAGGTGCTTGTGTATTAGTGTGTGTCGGTGTGTGTGTGTGTGTGTGTGTGTGTGCTTACGCCTATACGCCTTTGTGTTGTGTTTCTGTGTGTGGAAATTGCACGTGCTCTGCGTGATTTTAATTTGAAACAAACATGGAAAACCTCACAGACACACACACACAGACACACTCTAATTCCCAGCAAGCATTTTATGAAATTTCTCATCAAAAAAGAGTCTTATTCAAGTCTCCTTGCTGATCAAAATGAGCATAAATGCGCTCGTTTTCTGATCATAAATGATTCTCTCGGCGGGAGAAAAATGTATGCTAGCAGCGACTCTTCCAGAAGAGTCTTTTATACCCCCTTTTTTTGAAAACAATTGACTTTTATTCGAGTCAAATTTCAGTCGAATTTCGATCGTTTTGAAGTCATAAGCGACTTTTATTCGAGTCGAAATTTATGTGTCTGTGTGTGTGTCTCTGTGTGTGTGCGCCTCCTGAATTTTGTGTTTTATTTTGTTTTCTTTCGATTCTTTCGTTTTTGCTTTTAAGGTTTCTCTCTTTCTGTTCTATTTCCTTTTTTTGTTGTTTTTTTTGTGCATTTTGCGGCTCCGGCTTTTCACGTTTTTATTTGGTTTTTCCGTTTTTCTGCTCGGCTCTCACTCTTTTTTCTATTTTGCCTTCATTTTTTGTTGTTGCTGTTTTTTGTATTTTTATTTTCATTCTTTTCTTTCTTTTTTGTTTGCGTAATTCTTTTTACGACTCAACAAGCAGCAGAAATATAACAACAAAAACGGCCAACAAAAATATAGAAGAGAGTGGGAAAATTTATTGATCTGTGTGGAGGGGCCGCTTGAAGCCAATTCGAAGGTCAAGCATACGCACTGTGGGCCAACGCCACCCCACCCCAGGTCGGGGGGTGGACGGGGAGGGGCTCTGGCTTCTGCTCTGCAAAAGAGTTCTGCAATGTTATGCAAACATATGCAGAAATCCCTGCCCCTCCCCCCCCACGCCCTACCAACGTATGGCCTACGGCACTCCAGCGCACTCCGGCGGCCTGGTGACGTCATTGTGAATTATTTTCAAATTTGTGCCCAAAGGCCAAAACCAGAGAGCGAGAAGCAGAAGCATCTGCAACTCTGATGCAGCAGCAGCAGCAGCAGCTCAAAGCGGAAACGGAAGCAGCGACGGGGACAGACAGGAGGCCACAGCACGGCAAACACAGAGTTCACAAACACACACACACAAGCACACACACACACATGCATTTAGTGGGGCTTGGGGGCCAGTGCACTTCTCCTTCTCCTTCCTTTCTCCTGTTGTTCCGTGTCAAACATTTTCATCCACTTGTTCGCATTATCCTTCCCGACAGCGCTCAGCGGGTGAAAACTTCAAAAGATGCCGCCAGCAGCCAGCAGCCAGCAACCAGCAAGGAAAATTGTAACAATTGTGAGAACGATGTACGGGGATGTTGCGGGGGGATTGTGGGTTAGCTAGTGGCAGTTGGGTTCAAGTGAAAGCCAAATCCGTGCGACCCAAACGAGCGCAAATTCTAGAGGGTTGTGGAGCGGGGGGGGCTGGAAGCGAAATGCCAACAGATTGAAATGGCAATAAACAGGGAAAGGAAATTGCTTTGCGGTGATGCAACCGAATAATGGTTACCCTGTTATCAGAATTTAATGCTCACCCGATCAATCGAACTGCAGAAGGTATCAGCAATATATATATACATATAAGTACCCGTACCTATACATATGTAACTTCTCTTACAAGCATTCACTTGTCAGTGCATTTTCATGCATGGAATCGTGCAGAATATTCACAGATCTGTTGAGGATGGAATTCAGTTTGCAGTGAATCGACCAGGAATGCTGCTAGTCTGCCATTTGATATCGTTGGATCTGCATTCACTTGGGATCTATCCAATCAAATCAAACCAAAATTAATCCAGAATCTATTTGGTAGCTAAGAATAGAGAACTTTTCTTTGTGGAAGCTTAAGAAAGGAGCATTCCATCCGATTGAAGTGTATCGGCAAAGGCTTTTCTTTTCCTTCATTCCCCCCGAAAAACACCCTTCAGCTCAGCCCCACTGTTTGTGTTCGCTTCAGTTGCCGCAACAAAAATGCTTTTCAAATCATGCAGAAAATCGCAAAAAAAAAAAAAAAAGAAACCAAGCAGCAACAGAGGCATGCCCCCGAGTGCGCCCCGAAGACGGGTGAAGGCACGCACATTTTGCTCAGTTTTTTTGCTCAATTTCTTTTTCGTTGCTTCTTTTGGTTTTCTAGCTTTTCTGGCTAAGCGAAAAATTTCATTAATGCTTAAATAGGAATTCGATTCGCATTTCGCAATCGATTAGCATTTGGCCTTGTTAAGCGCCGCCTAACCCCCCTAACCCCGTCTCCCCAGCAAGTCCTGCGAATGGCAACAGCTCAGAGAGGAGTAAGAGCAAGCGGAGCAGAAGCAGGCATCCTTTGAAGGATGTGGATGCATTTCAATTATGCACAAGGCACTGCATTACATCAACACCAAGAAGCCCCGGAACTCATTTTCATTTGCACAAAATGGAAAACTTTCCCCCCCCCCCCCCCCCGACCCCTTGCTGAAGTCTACGGAAAGTTGTTTGAAAAAACAGAGGCTCTACAAAATCATTCTATTCACTAATTAAAAATATTTTTAGACAACGGAGGATGGCTGCTTGGCTGCTGATCGGCAGTTGAGAAAAGCTTCCTGGGGGAAAACGTTTCACTTGATCCAGTTTCGAGTCGAGTCTATCGATGGATATGTCATTGACTGTCCTGGTTGATTATTCTGCTGCCAGTAACAGCATTTGTGACGGTTGTGGAGTTTGAAAATACTCTACATTGCCCATACGCCCCATTGGACATTGCATGCACACGCCCCTCGATTGGAAATGGAATATAATTGATAGTTTCGCATAATTGGACTGATTGTAGTCACCGTAATAGTTTGGGTCTTATTTGGGGTTGGTTGGTTGGTTTCATTTTTAAATACGCTAATGGACGCCCAACAGTTAAATGCAATTCGATTGCAAATATTGAAAGTCCTGCACCTGCACGTGAGCATATGGCCATTGTGTGCGAATTCAGCATAAATAAATGAGCAGTTAACCCAAAGAAGTGAAGAAAGCACAAGAAACTTGGGGAAAAGAAACAGAAAAAGATACTAAAGCAAAAGTAGAAGTAGAATTCCAAGTGGAAGGCGAAGGCAAGAAGAAATCACAAATTAAATAAAATTAATTCAAATGGCTGTGGAAGGAGCAATGAAAAAAAAGCAAGGGCAGGGAAGGGAGTGAAGGGTAGTCCAAGCAACGAGAAACAATAAAAATGAGCAATAAAAATTAACATAAAACAAACAAAAAAAGTACAGAGCGGCGAATGTCAAGCCACAGACGTAGGCCCTGCTGCTGCTGCTTCTGTGGGTCTATAAAAACCATATGCCCCCTTCCACGCCGGCGGCACTTTCACACCGCGATTGGTGCAACACACTGCCCGACCAAAAGGAAGTTCCAGCAGGGAAATTGCCGGTGGAAGAGCTCTGTGTTCCCTGCCTTTAGGTAGGCAAAATCGATACAGGCAACAAACACATGCAACAGCAGCAAGCAACAACAAACAGCAACAGCCACATTATCGTGTGCAAAAAGAAATGCAAAATAATCAGTAAGCCGCTGCCACCATAGGGGGCAAAGGACTCTTTCGACCGAAGGTTTCTGTTCTTTGCCGCAGTTAATTAAAACTGTGAAAGGGGCAGAGAAATTATATTGGGTGGCGGGTAGCAGGTGCCATTCCCTGCCCCCTTCTCCACACCCGTTTAGCCCTCAACCTGTGCTGTTCCCCTGTTCCTTCCCTGACTATTTAAAGCTGATTGATTTCCATTGCACTTAGCCTAATTAAATTTGTGCAGCTTAATTTTCGTCATCGATTTGCATATGTGTGTCTACCCCCCCCACACACACACCTTTCAACGCTCCCTCTCACAGCCCTCTTTCTGGTGTGCGTGTGTGTGTGTGTGTGTGTGCGAGAGAGAGAGAGAGAGAGAGAGTTCATTAAATGGAACGCGTTTCCTGGCCACAGGAATAACTTTCACACGACCAGTCGAAATTTTGAAAGTCACGTGCCGCCGCCGTCACCGCCAAGCCATAACTTAACAAATGGAACAAGCGACATGAAGGGACAGAGAACCGAAGCGTGACATACCCCATGAAAATCCATGTTCCCATGATATTTTGGCAGCTTACAAAGCGGATAGTGATGTGAAAAATTGAGCTACAAAATTGAACATTGCATAGATAAATATAAAATATCTCTCGCTGATTTTGCTGATGCTGATTTATACCCTGGGAATGTTATTTGCACTGCTTGGCCAACAGCTGCTACCGAATCATAATGCCCCAACGCCATGGCACAGACGTATTGCTAGTCAGTCAGTCACTCACTCAGGCAGTTCGTTTGCTCAGCTTACAAATTTCCAGCAGCAGTAGCAGACAGCAGCAGACAGCAGATTGGGCAGGGGGGACATAGAGAAGGAGAAGGAGAAGGAGAAAGAGTAAGCGCTAGAGGCAGGGAGGACAGTGAGAAAGGGAAACAGATAGGCGTGGCCTTTGGGGGCAGGACAGAGTGAAAGAGAGACAAAGAGGGTGAGACAGATAGGGACTCAACTCAACTCAACTCGACTCGACACGACACGAAACTATAAATGTTAATAACCAGCAACATTGTTACTAGTTCCTCTTCCTCTGCCGCTTCCTGTGTGCCACGGAGGGGGGGGGGGCATGCTGGGCATGGAGAGCTTCAGGTCAGTCCCGTTCGTGGCTTTTCTCTCTCTCTCTCTCTGTCGCTCTCCCTCTCGGACATGGAGCTATTCGCGGCAGTTCTAAAACAAAACTCAAACTTAATTGTTCGGCTCTGGCCTGGCCTGGCCTGGCCTGGCCCTGTGCTCTGTGCTCTGTCCTTAGTGTGGCATGCCCCAAAATTGTGACTCGCCCTTGTAGTTGTTGTTGTTGTTGTTGCTTCTCTTGTGCTTTGTATGTCCCTCTCTGTTACATTGTTGTTGCTCTCCTGTAACTGTACCCGCACCCGCACACGCAACCGTCCCCACGCTCATTGCTGCTGCTGGCTTTGGTCTGTTAGACAAAAAAGTTTTAATGGTATTAGCAAGCCAAAAATAACACACACAAAATGTTGCCCAATCGACTACAGTTGGGAACGTTACGAAATGGGCACACACACACACACACACACACACACACACACACAGACCAAAACATATGTGTATGAGAGCTGTGTGAAGGGGAATTACAAAATCCATTGCCTCCTTTTTGGGGAGCAGAGCAAAAGGCTTGCTCTGAGTTGTCTTTGAATCCTTGCGCTACACTTGATTTTAAATTGTGGTAAATTAATTGTAGGAGCCCACAGCTTAACCCTGGCTGGGCAACACTTCAACTATTAGCTCTTCACATTCACCACCCCTTAAACTCCATGGGACAGGGCAAAGGTGACGGAAACTGCAAAGTTGTCTGCCCAGGAGCATACATACCGAGTGCGAGTGTGAGTGTGAGTGCGAGTGCGAGTTTGTATCCTGTGTGAGTGCCTCTCTGTGCGTGCGTCAATTATCCCTGTCCGTTCAGTAGAAGAGGGCCGGAAGGGAGCAGCGCGTGTGCGTGTGCGTGTGCGTGTGTGTGTGTGTGTGTGTGGGAAGGCCAGCAAAATTGTGACTTTGTCAAGCAGTTTTGGAAGTTTTATGAATTCAGAAAGCTAGCCCAGAATGTCAGCACGGAGCGGCAAGGGGCAAGCGGCAGCAGATGGACCCCCCCCCCCCCCCCCCCTCAATTTCTCCTTTGTTTTGCTCTCAACAAAGGACGGCTATCCTTCAATACCCTGGCAGATGCAATTGCGTATTGCATTAAACTAGAGAATTTTTGGCATTTCGAATGCGACTTTGAAATGAAAATGAAATTGAAATTGAAATTGAAATTTATGATTCAGCAGTCAATGAAAACAGGCCAGCAAAACCACAAAGATCGAGAACTCGTATTGAAATGAAGAAGGAAAATAAATGTAGATTCAATATTTGCCTTAAATTTAATAATAATAATAATAATAATGCACGAGTATTGTATGCATGTGCATGTCTATGTGTATGCAATGTTGACCTGACCAACAATATTCGCTTATAAAATATAACTGGGTGGGGGAGGGGGTAAAACTGTGGGAAAAAACTGGGCAAAGGCAAAAGAAAAACTGCCAGAATGAATGCTGGAAAATAAGTAAAGCAAAAGTGTGTGTGTGTGTGTGTGTGTGTGTGTATTGAATGCAAAAATTCAATTTCACTGCAGACATTTTGTATGAATTTTTAATTAAAAATGAAAATTAAAGATTTAAAGGCGGTGTGGCGGAGGGGGGGCTGTGACCACGCCTCCATATATTGAACAACTTCAAAAGTGCTGGCCACAGAGAAGGTTATTAATTTCCATTAGCTCTCCAAAAATGGAAGCTGAATGGCAAACAAAAGCATTGGCAGCACATACTCGTGATATTTGGTTTGTTTATCAGTTACTTGAATGGATATAATTGGGGCAAAGTGTCTAACAATTAGGTAATTGCAGCACGGGGCGGCAGTAGTCATTCGTTCCCATGAATTTAGCTCAAATTTCTACAATCCCTGGGAGGTAGGGAGGTAGGGAGGTAGGTAGGGAGGGCGGGGAAACACTGCAACACTTAAGGCATAAATTCTTCATAAGCTGGCATTTATTTTTTTGCTGGCCTCACTTTGATTTGTTTATTCTTCAGATGGAATCGAAAATGTGTAAGTGGGTGTAGCAGAGATGGCGGTGGAGGTGGAGGTGGAGCTGGTGTGGTGCAGGTGCAGGTGCAGGTGCAAGTATTTTTTACCAGGCTGCATGACCAAGGGGAATGACCAGACACGCACGCAACGAATCGCGTTTTCTCGTTTTTCGTCCTTTCCTGTCCTTTCCTGTCCTGTCCTGTCCGTTCCGTTTCAAATTTTGTTGCTGTTTTTCTTGTTTTTTTTTTGTTGGTTTGTTTTTGTGTGTGTGTTTTTTTCCACCGCACGTCAGCTCTGATATTTCGTTGGGCGCTTGTCTGTCATTTCCAATTTATTGGGCCTGCCTCCTTCCACCTTCCACCTTCCACCTACGAACCTACCAAACTCCACCTACCATTTCTTTCCGTTTTGTGGCTTACCCAACCTTTGGCCACCGCCTAACCCTCCACATTAACCCCCTACCCCCTGCCCACGCATCTCGTCATCGCATTGGCATTTCCGCCTGTCATTTAGGAATCGATAAATGTTTTATTTGCCTTTGGTAAATGATTTCCGTTTAGTTGGCTTTTATCAATGCCTTCCCACTGTGCCACAGCGCTCCCATCTATATCTCTCTCGCTCTCTCTCGCTCTCTTTTTTCCCCTCTCTTTCTTTTGCTGTTTTACTCTGTGTCTCCTCTTCAATTCATTTGCACTTTGGATGCATCTCCTGGCGGCAAATCAATCAATCAGAATGTTCAGAGGGAAACCACAACCGCAACCACAATCCAGCCAAACCGCACCACACCACACACCATGCTCCCCACGCTCCTACCACCCTCTCCCTCTCCCTCTCTGTCTTTGTCCCACAGCCACACCTCAAAGAGCCACCCAACCGACCTGGCCCCTCGTTGATAAATCGCAGATTAAGTAGCACATCCAGCCAACATCCCAACCCAACACAACCGAACACAAGCCAACACAAGCCAACCCAATTGCCTTTGCCTGATGTCCCCCGTGTCTTGTGTGCATAAAACAATAATTTGTGCATAAAATAGGGGGAAAGCGAAAACGCTTGGAAATGTTTATGGCACCATGGGGATCTCTCAACTATATTCATATTATACGAGCATACATATACCTACATATGTATATATGTATAAATTCGTATAGTGCATAAATATAGCACCAGCACAGAGCACTGAGAACAGAAAGGGAGCTCAGCCACACAGAGAGAGAGAGATAGAGAGAGAGATGTGCAGAGGCCCAAACGAACGGCTTGTCATTAGTTTGAATTATTTAATTTGTTGTGCATTTTAGAATAGATTTTATCTGGTTGTCGACCGACAAACAGACAGGCAGCGGAGTGTTGTACCACTGATCCTCCGAGTCCTGCTGCCTGAAAGCAGGCAACGAAAATTCCCCAAAAAAAAAGAAAAGTATATAACACTGAAAAAACAGATACCCAAATCAGATCTCTCTCGCTCTTTATTATATCTGTAAAATCTTTCGACCAGCTCTGTCTCTCGTTCTTCCCTCCTCTCCACTCTTTTCTTTGTCTTCCTTTCTTTATTCAATTTCCGGTGGAATGCAAATTTTTGTGTGGTTTTTCTAAGCAACAGATTCCGTTTCAATTCAGTTTCAGTAAAATTCACATTTAATATTTCCTGAAAATGGAATATAATTATATAAAAATTTAGCTAATTGCATTTTGTTACGGGGAAAAACCAGTTTTTCCTCTAGCCACAGAACCACTGAGCAGACACTACCCCATACCACCCCCCCCCCCCCCCTCCCATTCCGCTTTCCCACTTGCCTTGTTTTCCTGCCACAAATGCCACATTTACCTGTTGTCCGAACAATGTGCAACAAACACACACAAAAAATAAAAATGGTGGAAAAAACGAAGCTTTGTAAAGGGGATGCTGCTCCGGTGCCTCGGTGCTGCTGCTGCTGGAAGAGTGCATTAAATACGCATTATGAGGCCAAGGGCCACGCCCACGCCCACCCAACGTTTAAGCCATCATACCGCCCCCGCTGCCGTTGCGGCCTGCTCCCTCTTCCTGGTCATGCAGCCCGCTTTGTTTTATTGCTTTCAAATTAGCACAAAACTCAATTAAAGTCACAAGGGGGGGAAATGGGGGAGTGTGTGTTCCCGCCTGGATGCGCTTCAACGCGTATTTGGTGCTGCGCCACACACACACACACACACACAAACGCAACGCAACGCATTGCGAGTCTCATTTAATTAAGTTGATTCTAATTTAATAACGAGCTGAATGGGTTTTTTGGCAGTGAAGTCTCAGTACCAGTACCCCACACAACACACACACACACACAGGAGCCGCATGCCACCACCACACATCCCTGTGGCATGCCGCATGCCAAATCAGATTCAGATTCGGATTAAAGATAATTCTGATGAGCAGCGTAAATGCCAGAGGCATGGAGAAAAAAAACGTAATGCTGTTGGTAAAAAATTGCTGATATCTGCAACGGCAAATAAATTCCAGTATTTATGTGATTTAAGGCGTGGCAAAGTGGGTGGTGGAAGGTGGAATTGCATGGGAAATATATCTTTAAGCTGCACTTAAATACATTTCTCTTAAAATACCTTTCGAGTCGGTGAATGCAAATTGAAAGCAAGCTTAGGGGTGGGGAGACGGAAGAATGTCGCATTGATAACTGGAATAACTTTCAGTCATGTCTCTCTCTCTCTCTCTGGAAAGCTGCACTGCCCAGCTGGCTGAGAATAGGTAAAGGGAACAAGTGAACACGCTCGAATATGAGCATGCTTGTAAGCCACTGATACTACGATAAATACACTGACACTGTCACTGTCACTGTCAGCCACCCCTCCAACCAACCAGCCAATCGCCCAGACAACAGACCGTCCCACTCCCCGCTATTCATTTCCCCATTTTCATGGCACTGTCTGTCCCACACACACACACACACACACACACAAATAGACAGAGATATAATTGAATGGCCATTGGACTTGTCCCTCGCTCTGGCCCTGACCTTGCCGCACTTGCTGCTGCTGCTGCTGTTGCTGTTGCTGTTGCTCGGGTGCCCAGAGGCCTATGCCCCGCCATTACCAGCGGTACTGTCTGTGTGGCATGTGGAACCACCTGCCGCTCGCTTTAGCTGGTATCCGTTTGCTGTATGAGTTAATGCGCTTACATGAACACCCAACGTCAACGCAAGTGTTTGGCATTGCATTTTAAGCCTCTGTGCAGCCGGCCAACTGTCACTTAATGGCTCCCACAACCACTGGCACTGGCACTGGCACTGGCACTGCCACAGCCACAGCCACAGCCATCCATGGCACGAGCCAATGGCACCACACCCCATCATCACCCACTCGAAGCACCCAGCGAGAACCCCCTGGCACCCCTGGCACCCCTGGCACCCCTGGCATCCCGGAGCCACCATCTGCTGTACGAGATTAGTGCAGCAGGCAAAGCATTGGACGGCACGAGGCGTATACGTGATGTGATGTGATGTGAGCGGGGCGCTGCGCATAAATCAATAAAGTTGCCCTTTTCCTTCTCACCTCTCTCTCTCTCTCTCTCTCTCTCTCTCTTTCGCTCTGTGTGTGTGTGTGTGTGGGTGTGGGTGTGGGTGTGGGTGGGGAGGGGACGGGGATTTTGTTAACTCAATTTCAACACGGAAGTATTCGCCACCCCCCCCCCCCCCCGCCCACAACCCTTTGGCTTATTAAATGCTGCTTGAGTCGTCGCAAAACTGCAATTTGGCATCTTCGGAAAGTGTCAGTCATAATGAGATGAGATGGGATGGGATGAGTGGTGCCTGGCTGGGTGTCTGGCTGGGTGCCTGGGAATAGAGATCGAACCTGAGACATTTGATTGGGCTGGTGGGTGGGTGGCTGGTGGGTGGGGTGGTGAGGTGAGGTTTACAAAGCAATAAGAGGCAATGGTTGGGCATTGGATTGTGAATTCCATTTTGATAATAGATAATGGCCGCCCATTCAACATGCCACATGCCACGCGCTACGCGTTCACCTCATGCCGCATTTTCGGGTTGCTTGTTTGTGTGTGTGTGTGTGTGTGTGTGTTTCTGTTTCTGTTTGCTTTTGGCTTGAGTTGATTTCGATTTCATTTCAATTCAATTCGATTCTGTTCGATTTGATTTGATTTGATGTGATTCACTTTCATTCATTCGAACAAAGGGTGGTGGTGCGGCAGCGGCGGCGGCGGTTTTGTTTGGCTGGTTCAATCTAAGCGGAAAACAAACAACAAATGCGGTGGAATGAGGCCACAACGATGCAATTATGGGGGCCTGGCGTTACGCAATATGCTTACATAGCAGATCGGGGACAGGTGCGCGGGCCACATTTCAAATCGATTCAATTTCAGCCATCTGTCCCTGCTATGCGGCACCTGTATTGTATTTTTGTTGTGCCAAAAACTGAAGCTACGAAACACTCGCACAAGCAGACAGTCTGCAAAGAAAGTAGTGATTAGCAGATTAGAAATTACCCCACAGGCAACCAGCTTCATGCATCGTACCCTACATGCCACATCCCAGATCCGAATTCAAATTCAAATTCAAATTAAAAGTGAAAATCAAAATAAAAATAAAAATGAATGCAACAGCGGGAATTGCGAGTACAATCGATCGATGCACCGCCGAGTGACAAAACCAAAGAAAGAAGGAGAGAAAAAAACACAACACACAACAAACAGAATCGGTGGCACAGTGTGAGGTGGCAGTGTGGCAGCGTACGGCAGTGTGTCCACAGTGTGATTTAGCAGGTGCCGACGGTGGTGCCGTCGTCGTAACTGTGTCCCGTGCATCATTCCCAACATCATCGCCATCATCGGGACCATCAGGACTGTTGCGACCGGGCGGGGCGCGTCTTTGGCGGCCATCTGGTGAACGGGTGGTGGTGGCATGGCTGCCGTTGCCGGCCTGTATGGCCTCGGTGAGGATCGTCAGCACCGCAAGAAGCAGCAGCAGCAGCAGCAACACCAGAAGGAGCAGCTCGAGCAGAAGGAGGAGCAGAAGAAGATCGCCGAGCGAAAGTTGCAGCAACGCGAACAGCAGCTCCAGCGCAACTCTCTCGATGGTTACGGGTATGCAAGACAACTTTAATTTTAATTTCAAAATCACAAAACACAGAACACAAGCACGCACACAACACATAATTCACATAATTATGGCGGGCGCTGCAGTGTCTACCCCCCCACCTCACCACCCACCACTGCATACATCTATCTTTAGGTTAAGGCTAAGTCGGAGGATCAAGCAACAGGCAACAACAGAACTGGTTTCACAGTGTCCCAGAGTGTAGCCTGAACTCTGCCAGAGGTATGTCCTTATGCACCGTCTTCTAGCTGCTCGTAGATTCCTTATATCCGCAGAACACTACGGCCGTTTGCTGTCTGTGCTGCTGGCAGAGTGAGCCCTCTAATTCGTGCATTTGCAGCCCATCCATGCTGCCACACAATCAACTAAAGATAGACAGTTGAAGGTGTGTGTTTGCTGCAGCAAAAGGGATTCGCTTACCGTAACAAAACGCCGCTTCTTGCGGCACTTACATGCACCTGCCAGGCGGCCATCAAAGGCAGTAAGCCCTTCTGCATTGGGGAATGGTGAACTTGTCCTAAAAGCGCAATAAACGTGACTAAAGTAAAACTATATCAAGAACAAAGGCGGGTAGGCAAAGCGACGCAGGAGGGGCACAGGCACAGTCAAGTTGGGCACTTGACGGAGGCGAAGCCAAGCGAAACTTTCATCTAGATACATTTGTATCTACAGCTCGTTGGGGCGGAATGGGATGGGGCACTGGCACTGCCACGGAGAGGTAGCTGATCCAGTCGCTGCCGCTTCAGTCCCCTCATCTGTATCTGTATTTGCATTTGTATCTGTATTTGCAGCTGTGTGTGTGTGTGTGTGTGTGTGTGTGTGTGTGTGTGTGCCTTTTGGTTTGATACCTACAAAATAAAAGAGGGAAAACTGCGGCAAAGCAAACGTAAGCCAAAATGTTATTTTGTTCAAGTTGCAAGACGCCAAGCAGGCGCCCTACACCCACCCACCCACCCACACCCAGTGTGGCTCTCTACTCTGCTTCTTCCTTTCTCCTTTCTCCTTTCTCCTTTATCCCTGTATCCAAAATCCCATACGAGTATATGCATTGAATTCGCTCAAAAGCCTCCTCCGAGAGACCACATGCTGGTGGGGGGGGAAGGGGTTACTATGAGGGTTGACATGGTACAAGGGCTGATTGTGGTAGGGTGGGGTTGGATGGGGGTGGAGGGAATGATTTTCCCGTTCGCCATTATTTTTTTTTTTCTTTCTGTTTTTTGTTTCATTTTGTTTTTTTTTTTGTTTGTTGGCCGTTGTTGGAGAAGTTTCTTATTGGACTTTTGTGTGCTTGTGCCTGTGCTTGTGCTTGCGCTTAAACTCGTATTTTATAGAATGATATTTTTGGCTGAATGCCAAAAGGGGGCGGAGTCGAAGTCGGAGTCCCCGTAAGAGGTGTGGCAGCAGCGAGCAGCGAGTATGTGTGTGTGTGTGTGTGAATGTGCACTGAAAGCCTTTTGGTTATTACATTAAACATGCCCAAAATGCAGCAGCAATTTACACATTTCTCAGGCTTTTCCCAAGCCGCTCTCCTCTTCCCAATCTCTCTCTCTCTCTCTCTCTCTCGCTCTCTCGCTCTCTCTCTCTCTCTCTCGCTGTTCTCCCTTTCAACTCCAATGTGTGTGTTTCAAGTGACGTCACAGCGCTGCAGCATTCGCCGAAAACGAAAAAAAAAAACTGAAAATTCTGTCGGCCATAAAAAGAGACCCACAGAGGGGAGTAGGGGAGTAGAAACGGTTAAGCAGCGGCACATGTTTGTATGTGTGTGTGTGTGTGTGTGTGTCGCTGTGTCTGTGCAGCATCCTCAAGGACATTTCCACTTGTCTCTACTTCAATTTTGTTGCATTAGTGTCAGTTGCCCCGCTCCGCTCTGCTCTACTGTGCCGTTTCCGTGGCACTTCTTTTGGGTCTGGTTTATGTAGCGGAATTTCGCTAGGCTCTGTGACCCAGTGGACCGTAGAACGTAGAACGTAGACCGTAGCGGTGGGCGTGGCAGCTGCTATTGAGACAGACTGTCGCGACAACGAGGCATACGCCAGCGAGCGGCTGCATTGCATTCTCATTCTCATTCTCATTGAAATTCATTTAATTGCCAAAGGGGGGAGACCCACTCGACATTCATTGCATGCTCTACTCGTGCTCGTGCTCGTGCTCGTGCTCCTACTTTTGTGACAGATCAGATGCACTCAGATGCATCTCAAGCGGCAGCTGGAGTATCTCTGCTCTGGCAACAATGTGGCAGAAGCAGAAGCAGGAGAAGGACCAGGAGCATCATCGATTCGGCATTCAGATTGAATGGAATTGAATTGAAGCTTCTGCTGGGACAACTTATGAATGTCTCCATGTCTCCTCGATGAGTGTTTGGCAAGCAGCTTAATCAACAAGAACGATTGCAATTAATTAAGTTGAAAATATTCGTCGCATTCGTTTCGGTGAGCGGCGGTGTGATGGTGCGGAAAACTCATTGGGGAATCCTTGACTTCGTTGAGTGATTGCCAGACACACTCTTAAGCCGATTAATGTTGATTATGGGCGGATGGGTGAATCGAGGGGAGGTATGCTGGGATGGAGTACTCAGCCGGGTTTTCGGATCCGTTTCCATTTCCATTACAATATAATCAAGCACTCAGAGTGCAACTAATGACGTTGACAAATGCTACGGTTCCTGTGCGTAGCCCGTCTGCCTTTTGGCCGCCTTCCGTTGGCCATGCAGTTGCAGTTGCCAACTGCCTGCCAAGACCATCAAATGGCTGGGCTGACGGGCTGCTGCTGCTGCTGCTGCTGCTGTTGTTGCTGTCAAAGAGTCTCAGAGCCGCAGACACGCTGACGACGAGCCGCACAGCCCAGTCGAGGCGTCGCCAACGTTTGGCTACTTCGAGTATGTGTATACACTCTTCCATCTTCCATCACACCTCGTGCCAGACCAAACCAGACCAGGACCAGACCAGACAAGACAGAGTCAGATGGTCCTTTGGCTGCTGCCGTTGGCGGTCGTGCTGCAAATTAACAGCATGACACACATTTAAATCGAGCTAAATACAAGAGAGCCTTGGTGCACGGCTGCCCCCAGGAGGCAAGCTGTAAAGCAGCTGCTGTCAACCTGCTCCACCTGCGTCCCTGCATATTGAGGTTACGTGCCAGACACTCACGTGCATTCGCATTGCAATCAGCCATGAAGCGAAGAGCAGAGAATTAGAGAGGGAAAACGAGAGAGATGCAGCGAGGGAGATGTGGTGAGGGAGTGGAGCAAAAATAGTTTATTCCTCTACATATTCTTGGTTGTTTCCTTAGTCTTAGCCTTAGTTGTTTAAGGATCGATAAATTTTCAATCCTTTAACCGAAAATGTACGCAAATGTCGATTAATTATTCTAAACTAATTGCTTAGATAGTAAAAGTGATCGATAAACAAACGATTAATCACCGATATGATGATAAACAATCGATCAACCACCGAAATTATGATAAACAATCGATCAATCACATATAAATGTCGATCAATGATGTTTAAATAATTATCTAAAATATATCCAACCGATAGATAAATTATCGATAAATTCATCTTCGACCATTTATCTTGATGATGGCAAATAAATTGTGCCCAATTTTACGTTATCCATTTAATGTTCGCTGAATCTTCTAAAGCTTTCATTGCCGCTCTCCATAAATCCATAAATATGCCCAGAAATTCCATTTAGTACATAATCAGTTATTAAAATTATCGATTACCCGCTTAAACGCCATCAATAAATTATCGACAAAATAGCGATGGAAATTCAAAGAGAAGCAGGAGCAGCTATGTATAGCAAACTTTTCATTCTTTATTCCTAATTTTTGTTGTTTTCTTTCTTTTCTTTTGGGGGGAGTTTTTCGCCTGCCCGTTTTTGGTGCGGCGGAGTGGCAAGGGAAGGGCCACAAACGGCAACTTGGCAAAGAAACTTCCGCTTGCATAATCGAGAGAAAGTGGAGAAAGTTTTGTGGTGCGACGGGGCGATGCAGGAGTGGCTGTGTGGCTGTGTGGCAGTGTGGCAGAGTGCCGTACGCTGACAATATAAATATGCGATTGTTATGAAAAATCGAAGGCCAACTTTGAAGCGCCAGCCATATTTCACACTCTACTGGGCACTGGTACGTACGTACCATCGAGTGAATATGTGGAAACAACAAAAACAGAACAGAGAAAAAGATTGATGGAGAGAGCTGGAGACAGAAATGGAGATGGAGAGAGAGAGAAGAGTGGCGGCCGGAAGTGACAAGCAATTTGAACGGCGATACGATGCAGCGACGATGAGCAGACTCCGCCATTCATTCTCGGAAAAAGAAAAACAAAAAAAAACCCCCACCCACCTCCCTTCTCCAACTCTTATCCAGATTCAAATCCTCAACTGAATCTGCCTGCCTGCCTGCCTGCCTGCTGGTCACTGCTCGTTCGTTGTGTGGCGCCACTGCCACTGCCACTGCAGCTCGCTCCCTCCGAAAGAACTTGCCATAAATTTTGCACGTTGTTTTGCTGCGCTGCACAAATTTTTGGTGCCCCCCCCCCCCCCCCCCCCCACCCCATCTCGATGGATCCGGCATTTGCCTCATTTTTCTTTTCTGCGGCTCTTTGCTTCAAAATATGTACATTTTGTGTCCCTGCCCGATGTCTTTCTCTCTCTCTCTCTCACACACACAGTGTCTCTCCCCTAGTCGCATATTTTATGCAGCTGCTCCTGGGCTCCTGAGAGAGGACCCAGTCGTAGGACCAGGAGCAGGCCCAGAGCCAGCCGGAAAGTCGGCCAAAGCTGCGGGCAACATTTTCGTCACTGGCCCTCTGCTGCATTCATTGACGTTTTTATACCCGTACTCAAAAAGAGTTAAGGGGTATACTGTATTTGTGGTAAAAGTGGATGTGTGTAACGCAGAGAAGGAAAATTTTCCGACCCCATAAAGTATATATATTCTTGATCAGTATCAATAGACGAGTCGATAGAGCCATGTCTGTCTGTCCGTCCGTCTGTCCGTCTGTCCGTCCCCATGAGCGCCTCGTTCTCAGAGACTATAAAAGCTAGAGCAACGAAATTTTTTTTCCAGACTCATGTGATATCACACTGTTACAAGTGTATTTCAAAATTTCGCCCCGCCCCCTTCCGCCTTCACAAAGGACGAAAATCTGTGGCATCCACAATTTTGAAGATACGATAAAACTAAAAACGCAGTATCGTAGAGA
Organism: Drosophila subsilvestris; assembly: GCA_035043285.1. Taxonomy (NCBI): domain Eukaryota; kingdom Metazoa; phylum Arthropoda; class Insecta; order Diptera; family Drosophilidae; genus Drosophila; species Drosophila subsilvestris. The sequence continues at coordinate 5,782,984 of JAWNNB010000133.1, read as the reverse complement.
ATGACCATATCTATTAGATTGCCGAATCTAAACCAGATCGGATCATTATTATAGCCAGAATAAAGAAATTAATTTTCAGTTGCTTCCCCCACCTCCTCTGGCGCTGCTGACGCTATTCATTCTCTGTCTCGCTCGCACACACTCTGCCCTGTGCAATGCGCGAGCAACCCCTAGCGGAGGAGATGTAGAATCTAAATGGTATATGTAGAATATTTGTACTAGATGTATTATCTACATTTTACATGTAGATGTAGTTGACAAATGTAGCAAAAAATGTAAAATGTAAAATTAAAATTTTTTTTTAATTTCAATCATAAGCTTATAAATTTATATACTGACTGAGTACGGGTATAAAAGTAGAGTCGCGTCCAGAAGCGACTCACACGTTCCTTCTCGTTTTGTTTTTCGTTTGTTTGCTTATTTTTTGCTCCTGTTCTTGTTGAATCGTTGCTGCTGAGTTGCTGCTGTCCGTTGTAATTTTTACCAATAGCGGAATATGAGATGAGATGCATGTCTCCCGGCCACCCAGCCTCCATCTGACAACTGGCATCTCTGCTCATGCAAAGGATCACAGTTCTCGGTGTCTCAGTGTCTCCATTGCTCTTTCGCTTAAGTTTCAATATATATTTAAGATTTTTATCACAAATCAAAATTCATACCACATTTTGATGGCGCAATTTTGATTGCAGCCAGCCAGCAATTTACCTCAATCCCAATATTTATTGTCTTTCCTCGTATGCCTTTCCTTGTATGCCTTCCCTCGTATGCCTTCCCTCGCATGTATGCCTTTCCTCGTATGCCTTTTATATCCAATTAAAATGTTTTGCCCACATTCATCTAAATATTCTTGCAGCATTCTCCCATGTATCCAAGGTACACATGTAAAACAGCTCAACGCAGTTTAGTTTCGAATATTTATGGATTTTAGCTTGCAACTGTTTTAGAGAGTATTTCGTGAGTGCTTGAATCCCCCCCTATACTTTGGGAATTTCTAATCAAGCTAAGCTTTAGATGCAGATACTCCTAGCTGCTCCATGCACAGCGCACGTTAATTCGATGGGACAGGGTTTCGCCAGCGTATGCATATAACGAGAGCCCGCGCCGAGTCCTGGTCGAGTTCTTTATTGTTATCCTCGTTAAGCAGACACGAATTGCTGCCACACTCTCCTGCAGCACTTTCTCTTCTCTTCTCTTCTCTGATCTGGGGGGAATGGTTGGCCATAAATTTGGCAGCTTAACAAGCGAGCGAAAGCACCAAAGAACGAGGGAGCAAAAGAAACAACAACCAAAAAAACAGAATGCAGCAGCCGCATGCAGTTGAAAGGTGCGACAGAGAGAGAGAGTGAGAGAGAGAGAGAGAGAGAGAGAGAGAGGGGGGGAGGCGCCAGAATGGCGTTGGGGTTACAAATGTAAAACAAGACAATAAAAATTTCATGAGTTCCGCACAGTCTTTGACTTTAGTTTTAGTTTCAGTTTTAGTTTCAGTTTCACTTCGAGTTTCAGATTGGACTGCGGTTAAGTGCATCCACGACTATGGCCACCATTATATCCTTGTTATGCTCCACAGGCTCCATTGCTATTGCGGCCATGCGTGTGCGTCACTGGGCCTTTGTCATTGGGCTGTACCCCTTTTATTTTTATTTTTTTATTTTTTGGTCATTGCCAAAAATAAATTCCAGCCAGGCCTCACTGGCCTCGCTGGCCTCTCTGTGTACTCTTTTGGGCTAATTGATGGAATCCGAGTTTGCCGCAACCGCAATTCGAGCTCCCCCATTTAATACGTATATACATACATATGTACATGCTCGTATGTATATGCATAAAGCGCGACAGAGACAGAGATACTTTGAGATACTATTTTGCATGTCCTTAGGCATACTTTTCAGCGAGGCCATAATCGATTAAAGGCCAAGCAGCCACGAAATGCGGAAATGCTCTAGGATGTGCAATTATTTATTTATATGTACGAGTGCATCAGCAGCAGCAGCAGCAGCAGCACGAGCTGCGATATCCCAGGCAAATTGTCAGCGTAAATATATCAATCTCATTTTCATTTTCATTCTCATAAATATTAAATTTTCTTTGGGGAATTCCTACTTGCAGACGGATCTTAACAAAAGCGGAAAGTCAGTTTCTCATTTCAATGCAGCATAGAATGCAGGGCAAATTTTATTCTTCTCTTTATTTCTCTCTTTAGTTGTTGTTGTTTTGTGTTGTTGATTAAGAAGCATTCCCTGGGCATGGCTTTTGTTACAAAATGCAGGAATTCGTTATAAATTCTGTTCTCTGTTAATTGAATAAGAATGTCCTGCATTCCTTGCCTGCTGCATCCTTCAAGATGCTCAAGACGGGTAGAGGGGTGGGGTGGGGTGGGGGTTGGGGGTTGGGGCAAATAGCTGTTAAAATATTTCATTTTAATTTTCTGCCTGCACCTCAAGGAGGAACCAGCAACGCGACTCAAGAATTTTTGTTGCAAGCTCAACATTGTCCAATGAAGATTTTACCCTCCCCCCCCCCCTGTTTGTCTGTCTCCTTGACATATTTTTTTCATTGCTTAAATTTAAATTGAGTCGCTGCCTAATTGAATTGTTTTCTGCTTTGCACTTTTCCAACTCTGCAATGGGCGCAAACTTTCCCCAAAGGGGTGTGACTTCTCCTCAAGGAAACTCTCAAGGCATGAATCTCTCGTTATATCTGTGTGTGTGTGTGTGTGTGTGTGTGTGTGTGTGTTTGCGGATGTTCCTAGTCCCAAAGTGATTGTCAAGTTGACTTGCCTAATGAAGATCCTTGACTGCAATGTTTGGTTTCGCTCAATCAATTGAATCCTTAATCAGTATCCTTCAGTGCACTACTCCCCACGAGCGGGGGCTCTGCTCTCTGCTCTCTCTCTCTCTCTCTCTGTCTGTCTCTCCCTTGGTAAATTTCAAACCTAATTTGTTCGCCATCGCAGCATCCAGCATCCAGCGAGCCTTTTCCACGGCCTTTTACGCTGGCCTGACCTGACTAATTGATTCGATACGAGTGCAGTGGAGGGGGGGGGGGGATACGTATACGGGATACACTCGTATCAACTCAATTTCAGTTGTTTGTCCATGCAGCAGCGATAGGTTGTTGCAGCAGTGCAGTAACATTCGGCATGTGGCATGTGGCAAGCAGCATGTGGCATGGCCCAGTGGCTACATGCATCTGTGGGTTCTGCTGGCTTGTGGCCATGTGGCCATGTGGCCATGTGGCGGGTTAATCGCATTAGACGAGCGCTTGTGTGCCTGCAGCCTTGACAGTCAGACCCGAACCTGCACCCGCACCCGCACCCGCAGCCGCAGCCGCACCCTAGCCTCCCCCCCTCCCGGAACACTTTTGCACGTCACACGGGGGCGCTGAACTGTGGGCTTGTGGGATTGACCCACTGGATATCGCAGCTTTCCCGTCCTTTCGCTTCCGTTTTAAGTGCGCGCCCAGCATTCGGCCAATAAAAGTTGAAGCGAAGCTTTGCGGTGCTGGTCCATGATGGTAGCTTTCATCTGGAAGCTGCACGCACAGCTTCCGGCTGAGTTGCTTGCTTGACTTCAGTGAAAGCTCGCCGCTGTGTTGACAGTTGAGAGTGTTCTGATTCCATTCCATTCCACAGGCTAAAGTTGCAACGGATACAAATATTTTAAATCAAAATCAGTGAAGAAAATAAACGCATAATCGAATGAGAGCAATGAGCAATGTCTGTCCATATTCATATATCGAAGGATATAGCCATTATCCCACGCAGTAGCAGTAGCAGTAGCAGCAGCAGCTTTTGACAGCTGAGCAGAGCTTTATTCATTGACAAAATCTGGACGAAGCTCTCGCAGTGGAAGTCTGGAATGGCACTGGCACTGGCACTGCCGCTGCCTGGATGTCCGTAAGCGTCTGTCTCCTGCCAGCTGACAGGCGACCGTTCGACCGAGCGACCGTGGAACGCTGCCGCCGTACTCAGCTGTAAAGCGCGTGGCGCGCAGCATCAACAAAAGCGCAGCAGCAGAGAAGAGCAAAAACCAAAACCAAAACCAAAAGCAGAAGCACAAGCACAAGCAGCAGGGGGAAGGGGGAAGGGGAAACGTGAAACGAACGGAAATGAAACGAAGGAAGTCGTCGCTGGTCCGTTGGACCGTTGGCGGCACGCTTCAGTCTCACGCAGCCAGCAGCCGACAAACGAAGCTCCGATTGAGTGTTGAGTGCCGCAGACTGTGTACCGTGTACCGTTAGCCGTAAGAGCAGAGCCGTTCCATTGCCAATTCGTCGTGTGTGGCGGCGTTCCATATACTGCCGCGGGTCAGCAGCAGCAGCAGCAGCAACGAACAAGAAGCAGCAGCGACAGGCAACAAACGACAGACTCTAAACGAATAACGGGAACGCGAAAGGCGAGAAAGAATAAAAGTCGAATAGAGTTCTGGCTTACGGTAACCAAAAAAGCCAAAAAAAAAAAAAGAGAGACAAAAGAAAGAACGAACGAAAGGCACGCAGAAAGAGAGCGACGAGAGAATCGAGCAGCTTGTTTTTTTTTCCTCAATTGCTTCAATTTTTGTTGTTGTGAGTGCAAAAGAAAGTGAAGAAGAACAGGCGCAAGGCGAGCCATGAAGAAAGCGCGAAGAGAGTGTTGAAATAGAGAAGAAAGCGGGAAGAAAGTTGCCTGAAGAGGCAAGCGCAAAGAAATTCGAAATTAGAAATAAGTGCAAAAGTGTGAAAAGGAGAAGGAGGAGAGTGGAGAGTGGAGTGCTACGAAAGGCGGCCAAAATAATCGAAGCTAAAGGAAAAGGAAAAGGAAAAGGGAAAGGGAAAGTGTGGCTGGCGTTCGGACATATTCTTGTAAAGAAATAAATTTAAATGAAGATAGATAGAGCCAAACATAAATCCAATGATAAAGATTCACATATAAAAAGCCTCAGCCCCATCCCAGTGTGTGTGTGTGTGTGCGTTCGCTTAACCTTGACACATCAAAGACATCAAAAATTTCAAAAGAAACAACAAAAATTACACACTTTATGCCTAAAAAATAGTCGCACTCGTATTCTTATACAGCAGTATACATCTTTATCTGAGCATAAAACACAGCAAGAATAGATATTATTGGTGGTTGGTGGATGGTGAATTATTTTGTTGTGTCTGCTGTGCAGTGCAGTGCAGTGCATGGCGAAGGCGGCTATGCTATGATGAGATGATGAATGGCCCCCATCCGAGCATCGAATTCCTTTGACACATACCACACACATACCACATCAGCAATATGTAAATCGAACAGCAGAAACAACAAAACAGACTTAGAATCGAAACTAAACAAGTGGCCGCCACTAGAGGGACAGTAGATGGGCAGCAGATAGTGGATTCGGCAGTGGGATGTTCTATTTGTAGTTCCCATCATAACATATTGTCAGCTCATGCAGAGCACACATGCACACGCATACGGGGAGCAAGAGAGAGAGAGAGAGAGCCAAAGAGACAGCGAGACAGTGGGAGTGGGAGAGTGAGAGCGAGTTGGTGGGAGAAAGTTATTAAGATGCGAAACAGCTGAGTAGGCATCTCCGACCCTGCCAGTGCCATGAAGAGGCATACCTGAAAAGCAAGAGGCAGTGGAAGAGGCTGGAGGCAGAGGCAGTGGCAGTGGCAGTGGCTGGAGGAAGAGGCAGCAGCAGTAACAGTAACAGTAACAGTAACAATTCCGCTGTAAGCAATATTTTTGAGGTATATCCTTCTTAAGGACGTTCCAAAGGCAATTTGCTACTGCTGCTGCTGCTGCTGCTGCTGCTGCTGCTGCTCCTGCTCCTGCTCCTGCTCCTGTGTACATACAAGTGTATGTGTGCGTGGTGTGTGTGTGTGTGTGTGGGCCTGCCCACTCTCTATACACAGCATTCCTTGCTCTGTGCTTTTGTGTTCATCTTCTCACACAGACACACACACACACGACAAAGCAAAAGCCAGCAACAAACAAAAAAAAAGAATGAAAAAAAATATACGAATGCAGATAGGAATGGGCATGGGCATGGGCATGGGCATGGGCATGGGAATGGGGATGTGGATGGGGGCAGGACTCTGTGAAAATCTCTTTAAAGGTTAGGAACAAAAATAAAAAGAACTGCTTAGGAATGTTGTTTAACCTTCAAAGAAATACCCCAACATGCGAGTATATGTATGTACATATGATATGTACATATGTATGTATGTACATATGATATGTATGATGTATGATGTATGTATGGAGAGATTCTAAGAGTGCGTAAAGCTGGGCATTTTTTTTGGTTCAATTGTAGACTTAAAGATACATCGGATGGCAAAGAGATGATATCGAACAGCAGCAGGGCGTATGATTAATGTTTTCAAGTATTTGCCCACGCTGCGTATGCGTGTCATTAATTGTAGTTCACTCTACGTATTTATGACCCCATACTGGCAAAGTTCTGTACGCATTATCCGCTGTATGCGCTGCGTATGCGCTGTGTTCGCACAGCACCATTAATTTCCATGAAAAACACTGACCAGAAGGCAGAGAGATGTACCCTCTGGATACCCTCTGTGCATATGCAATGCATGCACTAATCATACGCCCCTTTGGCCCTGCAATCTGAACTGCAATTTGGCAGCAGCTGCCACATCCCCCCACCCCCTTTAACAGCAACCAGATACCAGCCAAAATCAATTAGAGGTCAGAGATAGTAGAGGTGGAGGCAGAGTAGAGTCCGCCGTTCATCTGCCGCTCTAGGCTTTTCACCTGGCTGCAATTTGGCAGTTGCTCTTGGCAAGCGCTCAACTCTGTGTCACCATGTCACCAGCACCTGCTGGCCCCACCGGCTGACCTTTGGGGGATGCCAAAAACACACGCGCTCCAGCACTCGGTTGATAGATGGCTTCCTTCCGCTGGATATTGCCTCAAGCTGCAGGATGTGTGCGCATCAAACTGTTGCACCAACACAGGCACAGGCACAGGCACAGGCACAAAGCACAGGAACAAGCACACCGCACAGTTTGAGCGATGCGATGCGATGCGATGCGACGAGTGGGGGAAGCACGGATAGAAAGCTAATCAAAATTGATTAAAAATCGCTCAATTGAAGAGAATCGTGTTGGCAAATGGCAGATGGCAGACGAGTGACGGTGGCGGGGGTGCCACGAGTTGGGGTAGAATATGGCATAATGCAGTTTGACCAACAATCAATTAGCATCAACCAGCGACAAGTGCGGAATAAATGCCAATCCTTGGATAACTAATTAAAAACCGATCGAAGAGCAAGGTCACACTCTCATCCGCCATGGATGCCACGGAGTTGTATGTATTTTTATTTTGTATTTTCATTTCAATTTCAATTTCAATTTCGTTTGAGTTGCCTTTGATTTTGTTTTTGTTTTTTATTGATTTGATTTTTGTTTCTATTTTTCTTGCCTGATTTTGTATTTATTTTGTAATTAGTTTTTCCGTATCAACAGCAGACCTGCAACCTGTAATTACTCACTCGATTTGAAGGCTTCAATCTGGCAAAGCAATTTCCACTGTTCAGCTTCCTGTACCTGTACTTGGCTTTCATTTCTTAAGCAACTTAAAGCCCTTTAGCTCTCTTTATTGCCACTGCAAATTCGTTTCAGCATTGGCGTTCAGCTTAGTTGCTGGTGAAAAAATAGCAGCTGCAAGGGAAACTCTTACCGCCTTTGTTCCTGCTTCATCTTCAGCTGTGGCATCCCTGCCAGCCCTTTTGTTCCTGCCCCATCATCATCATCATCATCATCATCAACATGCTAACGCCTGACATTGTGCAAACATGCAACTCGAGATGAGATTCAGCTTTAGCTTTAGCTTTAGCTTTGATTCGGTTCGGTTCGGTAGCTCCATTTTGTAGCTGCACTTTCTGGCTTCTTTTGCAGTTGAATATTCGAATTTAATTTCTGATCGTTTTATTTTAGGTATATATGTTAGCCATCCATTTGGTATATATTTTAGGCTGGTTAGGCTCAGCTTAGTTTTAGGTTCAGCTCAGCTTTAGCTCGGGTTCTGCTCTGCATTTCAGTCCATAAGAATGTTTCGCTCGTTTCTAGCTTCAGTTCATCAGCATCTTTATCTGCATATTCAGCGCAGTAGTTCTTAGCCCAGTAGTCTCAGCCATGTGCTCAGCCCAGTTCTCAGCCCTGTTAGATTCAGTTGAGTTCAGCTGAGCTCGCTTCAGTTCATCTCAGTTCGGTTGAGTTGGCTGCCGCTCATGGCGGCGGGGGCTGCTTCCATAAAATGCGTGACAAGACAAAAGCGACACAGAGGCGTGAGTGGATGTCTCTTTCCTCCCATCTTCATCTCCATCTCGCCATCTTGCCATCTCTCTCTTTCTTACGTGCGATTTGGGGGGGTGTAGGTAGGTGAGGCTGAGTGTATGGGTATGGGTATGGGTATGGGTGTGGGTGGTGGGTGAAGTATTTACTGCGCACACCGACAAAAAATATCAGAATCAGACCCCAAGAAGGAAACGAAATTCATGACGCTGACGTTGGATGTTGGCTGTTGGCTGAATGATGGGGGCCGGGGAGCTAGCGGGCATGCATAGGCAATGAGGAGCCTGGGCTCCTCGCTGGGGCCCGGCCCTGCGCGCCCTAGCCAGGACAGTACAGCATAGGACAGGCCCGGCCGGCCCTCGGGGACCCACACATACAGCTGCAACAACACCAAACACGCAGACGCAACGAAAAACAAAAATTCAAAAAAAAAAACCAAAAAAAGAAAAGCAAACGAAAAAAAGCAAAGAAAATTGAGACAAAATAAAAGCAAACTTGACAGCTGCTTAACACTCCTGGCCAGCAAGGGGGAGAGAGAGAGAGATAGAGAGAGGCAGTAGAGTAGTGGGGGGAGGTGGCAGAGCAGGTTTTTGGTTTGGTTGATGTATAGGTACGAGGTGTCTGATAATAACTGCAAAGATAATGACAGAAGGACACTCACGCACAGACAGAGCGAAAAGCGAAAAGCGAAAAGCTTTTTGGCTAGGCGACAGCCACACGAAGCAGCGAGCATGGCAGGAAACGCCAACAAGCGAGGGGACAGCGAAAGCAATGAGGTGGCAGAGAGAAAGTGGCATAACGGTAAATGAACGCAGGACACGCACAAAGCGGGCCATGTGCGTTGTGTCCCGTGCCCTGCGTGTCCTGCGTGTCCTTTCGTGTTTCGTTTCGTTTCATATTCGTACTCTCCTCTCATTTGTACTCTCTTCATGCCCCATGTGTGTGTGTGTGTGTGTGTGTGTGTGTGTTGCATAAATCCGCCAACAAGTTTCCCATTGTGCATGGCCGCCCACCCAGCACCTCCCCATCAAAAAAACAACCTGCTCTCACTCTCACACACACACACACACATCCATTACATACGTTTCGTTTTCAACGTGTTTCGTTTCGTTTCGTGTCTCTCACTCTCTCTCCCTCTCTCTCTCTCTTGTCTCTCTTGTCTCTCTATCTGTCTCTCTTGGTCTTGCTCGTTCGTTTCTATCCATGACTCACGAGAGGAGCTTTTGCCCTCGTGCTGCTGTGTTTTGTTATACACACACACACACACACACACACACACTCATATACTACCTGTTTGTGTGTGGGTGTGGGTGTGGGTGGGTGTAGGGGGAGGGCTTACTGCTCTCTCTCTCTCTGTGTGTGTGTGTGTGTGTGTGTGTCATTACAGCGCCAGTTAAGCGCTTACACGCTTCAATTTCTCGCTTGCCACTTATGGCCCAGCAGCATTTGTCGCCTTTCGTCCTTTCGTGTTTTTGTTGTTGTTCGGTTCGTTCCATTTCAGTCCAGTCCACTTTTTCCTCTCGTTTCACTGCGTTCCATTTCGGTTGCCATCGTTCCGTTCCGTTCCGTTTCGTTTCGCTTGGCTCTCGGTTTGTCTCCACGTTTTGCGCGCTTCTTCCAGGGGGCGAATATTTGTTCGGTGAGCACCAGCCGCCTCTGCCACTGCCACTGCCACTGCCACCGCCTCCGCACCCGCACCCGCACCCGCACTGGAAGGCCCCTCAAGCAATGCTCCGCGTACTCGCAGAAGCACGTACGAAAATACAAAAAATGAAAATACAAATCAAACCTCCAGGAGAACCTCCTACAGCCAGAGCAGCAGCTTCTTCTGCCTCTTCAACTGCTGCTACCTTCACATCTTCTGCACTTATTCTACTCCACTCATCTACCATCTAACATCCTCCAGCTTACATCCTCCAGCCTACATCCTACCTCCTCTTGTGCATTCTTTCTGGCTTCCTTTTTTGTGTCATTTGCATTCGAATTCGAACTGCCAAAAAGTATTGGCCGACACACACATAAAGCAGTCGGTTAGTGCTTGTCTCTTTTTTGTTTGTCCTTTGTTCGTTTGGTCGCGAAGTGAAAGTTGAGTGCAACTTGATGATGTCCAGAAGGACCACCAAGAAATGTGTGCGTGAGAAAGTTTTACAAATTTAGAAATAATGTGCAAAAATAAGTGGAAAAATGAAGGCAGCAGCAGCAGCAGCAGCAGCAGCTAGCTGTAGGCGTGGGCACTCATAGGCAGGCAGGCGGGCCAGGCGGGCCAGGCGGGCCAGCCACTTCCCTTGTATTTATAGCCAGAATAAATCCCTCTCTTTCCATCACTCTCTCTGTCTCTCTTTTTGTGTGTGTGTGTGTGTGTGTGTTTAATTTTCGTGCGTGTGTGCTTACCTGTGCGGCAGCTCAGCCCACATTCGCTTGCTCCTGGGGCATCATCTACTCGAAAGGTTCAAGGTTGTTCTTCCCCAACTAAAAACAAACCACAACAACAACAAAAAACACACCCACACACACACACAAGGGAAAGTCGCGCCAAAAACAAAAACAAAAAAACAATCTCAATCAGTGCCAATAGTTTCAATTGCAAAACAGTGTGAAACAGCGTGAAGCCAAAAGTGTCCCCCAAATAAAGAGAGAGAGAGAGAGAGAGAGAGAGAGCGAGAGAAAAGAGAGAGACATAGAGGCAGAGTAAAGAGGCAGACTGTGTGTGGTGCAGTGTAGATGAAGACAAAAGAGAAATAAACATATGTAAAAACAAGTGAAAATCGAGACGAAGGTGTCGGTGCGGGTCTGAAAATCAATAGGTAAAGGACATTCAAGGCACATAGCCTCTTCGCTCTGTCTCACTCATTTTCTGGCACACACTTTCTCCGATTTGCCACCTCCCCATCACTCTCTGTCTCTCTCTCTCTCTCTCTGTCTCTCTATCTACTCTCGACTCTCTGCGCTCTGTTCACTCATTGCCATCTTCTGCTTCTGCTTCGGTTTCGGCTTTCTTTGGCTCTCACGAAAAACAAAAAAAAATAAATCGTTGAGCCTATTTTTACAACAAATATTCGAAAACAACACATGTATGTGTCTATGTGTCTATGTGTGTATGCATGTGTGTGTGTGTGTGTGTGTGTGAACTGCGCCTAAAAGCGGAAATTAACATTTTCACTTTCTGTTTCCGGTTTGCAACCAACCACAAAATAAAAAAATAAAAAAAAGCTAAACTCAAATGCCGAATGTGCAAAGTGTTTTTTGGGGCGTCATAAACTAATCAAAAATACATTGGGAGCAGATTGTGCAGCAAATGAAATCGAAATCATATCAAAAACTAAATCAAAAACAACAACAAAAAATAAAAAGCAAATTGTAATAAATAAAATATGAGCCCAACTACAAAGTAGAGAACGGAAACCATGTGACAAATGCAAAACAGCACAAAATTGATGCCCGACCCCGACACCAACAGAAGCCGCAAAAGCAATGCCGAGAGGGGATGTCGAGGGGAAAATGCCTAACCTAAAATGGCCTAATCGCAAATTAATGAAAACACTCGCAACCGGAAAGCTCTGAGAAATCAACCCACTCATCCACCCCACAAAATCAGCAACAAAATGTAAAGAGAAAACAAAACAAAAATAACAAAAAGAACAAAAACTATCAAAATCCAAATCTAGTCTTCGCCGAAACTAAACAGAAAAGAAAACTCAACTAAAACCAAAACTGTAACTAAAACTAAAACTAAAGCTGAAACTGCAACGGAAACTCAACGAAATCTTACCAAAAACAACAAAGAAAATAAAGCAAAGCAAAGCAAAGCAAAGCAAAGCAAGGAAAACAGAACCAAAAAATGATCAAAGGGCTTCTTCACTTTACATTTGATTTTTACACAAGAAATGCAACAAAACCAAAAAAGATTGCCAAATGCTAAACGAACCCAAGGCCAAAACTGAGACAAGTCAATCCAAAGGAAGCGGAGAGAGCCGAGAGATCAATGAGCATTGAGCCTCCATGAAGCAGGGAGAACAGCAGACTGGCCAGGAGCAGCGGGACAAGAAATCACAGCAGAAGGCAGCCAAGGGGAGCCAAAGTAAGGAGAACCGTGGCCACACACAGGTCACAGAAGGAGGCCAAAACACACACAAGAAAGTGGAGCTGAACGTGAAAAGATCGGAGCTTGGCGATTGCCAACGATTGGACGCGATCCGTGGAGATCGGGAGTGGGGTTGCGCCTGCGCCTGCGCCTGCGCTGAGCATTGGCGCAGTTAGAAATTCGCACAACTTGCTCGTCCTCAACCATTTCCCGCATCGATTTCATCGAGAGATGGGGCCTAACACCCGTTCTACGACCGCGCCAGGAGCAACCGTTGAGCGGTGAAAATCTATCCACCGCCTCGCCCCCTCTTCTGCGCGATAGGTAATATGCTTCCATCATGTCTCTTTATAATCATACATAATAGGTGTAGAAATCACATAAGTCCTGTGCAAATCCTGCGCGAGTCCTGTGGGAAAACTCTCTTTAAATCTCTGAAAATATTTGTAGACTTTTAAGTGACTCTTTGGAGGCATTGTTGATGCTTTAAATCTCTTCTGCTGTGCTGCTTTGTAAACGATTTAAGGCCTTCGAGCAACGTTGAACACTTTTGGCCAGAGTCAGCAGCCCCCAGGGGAGGGGAGGAACCAGTCGTGCGTCTAGAATGCGGCAAGGGAGTGCGGCAGGGAGTGAACTGACCCAATGCATTCTGCAGAGACTCGCAAAAACCCAAACGAAATTTAATATTTCGCGCACTTTTCATTGGCCGGGTCTTGGGTCTTGGGCGTTCTGTTCTCATCAGATAATAATGATGAAGATGATGACACGAATGCCACATCGCTCAATGCAGATGCACAAACACACACACCAGAAACTCTCACACACACACACACACACATAAGCACAGAGAAAAAAGCCAAAGGAGGGCAATGCGGCGTATGCGCAATGTGACATTGACAGCATCCCAAAAAACAGCAACAGAAACAGCAGCGTCAGTGGCAGTGGCAGTGGCAGTGGCAGCAAACAGAAGTTCCACCGCATCAATATCATTAACATGCCGCCACACCAGCACGAGCAGCCCATCCCCAAAGCCCACCAAACAGCACCCACAACCAACCACGACCACGACCCCGACACACGACACACGACACCGACACCGAGTATCTCCCCCGCGATTGAGACATAACAATATCCTTTGATGATATCCTGTAATCGTCTCAGTGAATTGACATGAGTTTGACATTGATAATGTTGCCTGCCTGCCTGGCTGGCTGCCTGAAGATGGAGATGTGGATGGGGAGGCACACAATGAAGTTCGGTAGCTGCTTAGGAATGGCCCGGGTAACATTTTTCCCTTTCCCTTTCCCTTTCCTTTTCTTTATATACTATTATATTTCCTTTCCCCGCTGTTACGAGGGGGTTGGTGGGGATGGAGTTCCAATCGCAAGCAGCTCCCGCAGTGCAGCGCAGCGCAGCATTGATGGGTTTCAATTGATGGCCGAGTTAATCGCTGACGCTGAATCCTTTGCCCTTGTCCTTATCCTTATATATCCTTATAGCTCTGCCCCCTGGTTGCTGCTGTTGCCACTGCTGCTGCCGCTGCTGCTGCTGCTGCTGTTGTTGATTGACGAGGCTTACACTTTCACTTTGCCATTTTACTCTCGGCCAAACAATTGCAACTTGACTTCTCGACAGTGTTTGCTGTTTGCTGTTTGCTGCTGCTGGCTGCCTGCTGCCTGCCGCTTGGCTATTTGCTGTCATTGTTCTTGACTCTTGATCCCCGCCTGCTGGCTCTGGTGGGTCCTGCTGCCTGCCATTGCCAGTGCCACAGCCACAGCCACAGCCACAGCTGGAACTGCTGGCAGCGACAAGGCGACAAGCGACGTCAACGTCAGGCAACAAAGCCATGAACAATGGACAGCGAACAGCAAGCACACAATGAGCACACACACACACACACACACACACAGACAGACACATACATACACATACACATATGCATTTGGCTTATGGGTCGGCCATTGTGTGTCTCGTTTGCTGTCTGCTCTCTGCTCTCTGCACGCTTTTGTGTCGCTTTCACTCGCTTGACTTTTCCTCCTCCATTTTGTGTTTACATGCTTCATCTGACCCCCCCCCCCCCCTCCACACATCCTTCTCCCTAGCTAGCCCCTTAGGTACCTTACATTTGCAGTGCATTCAAATTAAAACCACACAAAGAATAAGGGATAGATGGATGGGGGATGGGGGATGGGGATAGATGGACAGGGATAGACATTAAATGGTTTTCTTTTTGGGAACTTTACAAATTGAATGAAGATTACTTTGATTGTGACCAGGGCGTATCAATCGATTCGAACTCATTTGGCTGCTTGGGCATGAAGGTGTAGAGAGTGGGCTTTGGATTGGGATTAGGAGGAGGGGGGCGGGGGGGGGCAAATAGATTCAATTGTTCGAAAATGAAATTCTATTTCTGTAACTGGTCAGTGCTTGGCATGACAATGAAAGTGGGGCTGGCGATGGCATTAGAGTGTGACTATCGATTCGATTGCATTCATCACAGCCCCCCCCCCCACCACCACCACCACCACCCAGACAAGCCCCACAAACATATTGATAATTTGCGTAATGCATTCAATGCCTGCCCAACCGATGGCGGCTACAGTTTCCGAACCAGCTTTCATTCCAGGCAAAAGCCAGATTCAATGGAAGTCGATTGATGCTACAAAAGGAAAGCGGAATTTCATTATCATCGTGCGGGTGGTGGTGGCGGGTGGGTGACACCACATACTGGCTATGGCAATGTTCAGTAATGCATTGAAACGATTTTAAAATTGATTCAAGTGTCGCTAAACTTTGCCAACTGACTAGCTGCAAAAATGGTTGTATGTAGCCTTATGGCAAATGCCTGCAGTCCCAGCGAGAGAATACAATTTTGCTGGCTTGCTGGCTGTGTGTGCTGTGCAGTGCCTCAGCTGTTCCATTGAAAGCCAGTGGACATATCTAGAGACAGCTACGAGCACTAATTTTGCATTTTGTTTCCCATTCTATCTCTCTCTCTCTCTCTCTCTCTTTGCAGCAAAGTAGGCAAAGTAACACCATTAGCAATGCCTCGAAATGATGCTTAATTATCGATTTAAAGTTATCGAGCAATAAGTAGACGTTGATGGATTCAATTGCCAGGCTGTTCTTTGTCGCTTCTGCATAGTTATCGAACCCCTCTATCACTCTATCCATCTATGTGCCAGCACTTCGTTTAGCGCACTTGAGAAATTTGAGAAAGTTTCACCTTTGGCAAAGTTTTAGCCCATTCGCTGCAACTCTTCGCCATTCACCTGCTTTCGTGCTGTATTGTACGGGTGTATGGCTTTATTCTCTTGCCTTTCTCTTCCTTTTTCGGATAATAACCGACTCAAAGTTTCAAATAGCGGAACATGTTTAAAATGCCTGACGTGCAAACAATCATTCAGCCAGTCCTTCAGTCCTTCAGTCCTTCAGCCCTTTCGTTCCTTTGGTGCTCAACATCCACTTTACTGCTCCTTTGCCACCTTTTCCTCACAGTCATCATGCCTCACGCCTGGCCACACACACACACACACACGGTGCAACGACAACGCCACTGCAAACAGAGCCCCCAAACGGTGCACAAGCGGGGGGAGCAGCAGCAGCAACGTTCTCCATCCATGGGTTGCATGTTGTGTGCAAAGAACCCGAGAAATGGTTGCCAAAAATAAAATTTCAAACAAAAACACCAAAAACAGAAAGCATCAAACAAGAATGAAAGCGAAAAACAAAAACAAAAACAAAAACTACAACAACAAAAAAACTGAAAGGCACAAACATGGAAAACACACAAAAATAAAACAAAGCGAAAACCCACACAAATTGTGCACGCAACTGGCCAAGGTCAGGCGGGGCAGTCCGTCCGTCCGTCCGTCCGCCAGGTGCCTGCTGCCTGCTGCTGTTCCCTGCTGCCTGCTACCTGCTGTCCCGTCCCGTCCCGTCCCGTTCCGGCTATGGTTCTGGCTCTGGGTCCGACTTGGTGCCCAGGCCAAGGATTTGCATAACTCGACTCCGCTGTTCTGGCCCTGTCCGTGGAGCCCTGATGCCATCATACCTTTTCCCTTTTGCCTCTTTCCCCCTATCCACCATTCCCCATTCCAATCCGATCCGCGCGTCTGACGATTGATTGCACCGGATCCGACACCGAATCAGAGTCGTGGAATCCGTTTCAGCTCTGCGGAAAGTGTGAAATGTAAATCCCCAAAGGGCTATGGTTGGCAGGGGTGGGGTGTGCATACCCATAGCCCCCCCTTTTCGATTCATTCATTCATTCATTCATGCTCGCATTTACAACTTTTGCCATTCGAATGCCGTTTGTGACGTCAGCGCGAAATGAGTTTCGCTCTCACCTTGCGCCGTTTAAGTTTCCTGCCAGCACGGGTATTCGTATTCCTGCCACGCATCCGTTGGATGGAATCTAACAAATGCAGCTGCATAAACGCGTAGGAATGTGTTGGGTGCCACGAATGGATTCCATGAGGCATAACTTTAGGCATAGCTACTCGCCATTAAGGCATAAAGTTGCTCTGGGATCTGCCATTTTGTGTACACTTAAATATTAAGGATATTTCTTAAAGTATCTTCAAGCTGAAGCACTCAATATTCGCCTCTCTATGCGCTTCTCATCCAATTCAGCTAAGTGGATTTCCAAGTCATTTCTTTCCTCCTTCTGCCATCAGCAGCAGCTTCTGCTTCTGCTTGCAATCTTTTGCCAGCTGCTGACTGGGTTTGTTGATTAACTTGAAGATGCCACAGTTGCATATCTGTACGAGTATGCATCATAGGCACAGGAATAGGCATAGGCATAGGCATAGGCATAGATGATGCATATGTATGCCAGCTTGCATAAGCAGGCAGCGAGCAGTCGATGAGGGGTGACTGAGTGACTGACTGACTGGCTGAGTGAGTGTTCATCAGTTCAAGGCTCTCCCTTCTGTGTGTGTGTGTGTGTGTGTGTGTGCCTTAAATTCCTTTCTCCATTAATTCATACAATTCAGCAGATGACGATGACGATGACGATGACGATGATATTGCTAAAAATAGACAGGATGACTTGGTATGGGGGGGGGGGGGGGGGCAAGCTATCTGTCGCTGCCTTGACCGGCATCCACACAGACAGAGAAGACACACACACACACACACACACACACAGACACGTGCAGCTAGTACCCAGATCTGAGGGCAAGATTTAAGCTTTGATTTTTGTTGGCTTTGCCATTGCATTGAACTTCAGTTGAGTCGCTCCGATTGCCACTCCATTGCAGTGGCAGCTTTCAGCTTTCTACTTTCGGCTTATGCAACATCCAAAGCGGCGGCACCTGCCCCACCGAATGCGGAAGTGCACACACACACACACACACAAACACACAGTTGCACACCATTTACCTATGTATGTATGTATGGATGTACCCATGTATGTACTGCAGTGTATTGTAAATAGGTCGCTGCACCAGCGACTCATCGCATTGCATCGCATCGACTGGCGGCGGCATCTAGAAAGGAGGCGACAATGACGTCACAGCCGCATCAGGCACGGCACGGCACGGCAGGGCAGGGCAGGGCGGGGCAGGGCAGGGCCAGGTATCAGCAATAGCCAAAGTGCCGCTGACCTATATAAAGAGAGAACGAGTGTGCAAAAGAGAGATGAAGATAGCAATACAGTGGCAAAGGGAAGGAAAGGGCTGTGGAGGGAGCAACAGCAAGAGAGAGTAAAATGATGAATAAAGTGCTGACTGACATTTACATGGATACACACACACACACACACACACAGTAATATACACCTTGGCCAAATTGTTTGTTGACATTCGCTAAGAACGAACTCTGACCGACTTTACCTGAAGCCGGCCTTTTGCACTCTCTCTCTCTCTCTTCTTTCTCTGTCAGTCTCTCTTTCTCTCTACCTCTCCCTCTCTCTGTCTCTCGCTGTCTGTTGCCGCTTGCCCACATGCAACTTTTGACGTTATCGTCATTGGGGCATTGGGACTGGGACATTTATAGCCCAGCCAAATGCAGCGCGATGTTTCGATTAGTTGCCATTGGAGCAAGTAGAAACCCAACCCTCAAATGTACATATGTACAAATATATAACGCAAATCATCAACGCTTCAGCTATGTATATATATCGCTTAATGGATGCTATTTTATGAACCATACGATTATGTTGACACCTACCAAAAGCAGCCACAAATACGAAATGGAAATCAACTTTTGATTCCGATTTCTATAGTCATAAATGGTGATAAATGTGTATAAATTTAGTCAGTAATCAATTAATATATTAAGTAGCCCCCTCCTAACCATATTTATTTATTCGTAACTCTCAACATCTCTTTTTGCCGGACATTTGCCACAGATGCTTCATCGAAAGGCAGCACGAAAATAGAGGCAGAAGAAGCAAATTATATTTCGACAAACAATTTGTACGAGAATGCATTTTACTTATCGCTCCCTCTAGCCATAGCTACCCCATTCCCGTCTCTCTTCTGTGCCTCCATCTGTCCATATGGCTTAACCCATGGCTGGCCAAAGAGTGGGTGCAGTGCAGCGGCTGCCTGTCGTGCACTTACACGCTTAATTAAATGCCACGGCACGGCACGGCGCCAGAAACTCGTAGCACAGGCACAGCAATCCGTGCCATACTCGTGCCTCTGCCTCAACCTGTGCCTGTGTCTCTGCCTCTGCCTGGGTCTGGCTAAGGGTCCGCCTCTGGGCCTCGGAATATTGCCAGCAGCAACCGCAGCAACAATTGCACATTGTCAGCAACATCAGCGATAAAGCACAAGAAGAGATGGCGGGTGCAGGGTGCACAATGCAGGGTGCAGAGTGTTGGGTGCTGGCTGCAGGCAGAAAGGCAGACAGGAGACAGCAGAGGAGGAACACGAAACACGAGTGTATGGGCATACTGCCAGCTGTGGGCGGAACTGTTCGTTTTTATATGGGATTGTAATACAATTCCAATTACATGTGTAAACATAAGTATATTGCCAGAGCCCATCTCTATCTCTGGGCCTGGATATGGACACAGAAAATGGACACAGACATGGACACGGACACGGACACGGACATGGACATGGACTTCGTTGGCTAGGTTGAGGTTCGTGGGATCGTGGTGTTTTGAGTGCGGAGTGCAGTGAATTTAATTTGAGAATATGAAGCTTAACCACCTCCTGGCCCGACCCGACCTGACCCGTGCTGTGGCTGTGACTGTGGCTGTGACTGTGGCTGTGACTGTGGCTGTGACTGTGGCTGTGACTGTGGCTGTGGCTGTGACTGTGGCTGTGACTGTGGCTGTGACTGTGTCTGGGCTCTTGGCCAAATATCGTTAGTGGGCCATACGGCAGTTGCAATTGCAACTGAAATCGAGAAGGAGAAAACGAAAAACAAATTCCCCGAACCGCCTCGCAGGCCATCCATTATTTAGGGCCAATTGAATATTCAATCGAAGCGAAAGGCATCTGGAAATTGATTCGAGTCCGAAAAGTAATTAAAGACCGGCCACTGGAGAGCTTTAAGATCGAATCGGTTGAATAATGGAGCTGCGATTTCCAGTTAAAATGAATGCGGAATGTTACCCATTACCCGTCAATGTTTATTACCTCCCCCATCCCCCCCCCCACTATATGTATGTATCTGCCGTATATCTCATACTCGTATCTAATATCGTGCAACATTCTTTTCTCTATATATATTCATTTTAGGTCTTTGCCCAAATTGAGCAGTCAAGACGAAGAAGGGGGGGCTGGTCATGGCTTTGGTGGCGGACCGCAACACTTTGAACCCATTCCTCACGATCATGATTTCTGCGAGAGAGTCGTTATAAATGTGAGTACACGAAAGGAATTAATTATCCCAAAGGGATATCTCAAAGCTCATTTGAATATCGATTAACATTTTGTGTGTCATTCAACCAACCCCACAATATTTTTATAGGTAAGCGGGCTGAGGTTTGAGACACAACTACGTACGCTTAACCAATTCCCGGACACGCTGCTCGGGGATCCGGCTCGGAGATTACGGTACTTTGACCCGCTTAGAAATGAATATTTTTTTGACCGTAGTCGACCGAGCTTCGATGCGATTTTATACTATTATCAGAGTGGTAAGTGGCATTCGATCCGTTTTCCTGCCTCTCCTCTATCAATGGAGGAGCATTGGAGCATTCAGCTAATCTCTCTCTCTCTCTCTCTATCTCTCTTTCTCTCAATCTATCTCTTTCTGCATATTTCTATATATAAATGTATTTATCTATGTCTTGGTCTTTCCCTCATGACCGAATTCATTCACACAATCCCTGCCACACATCATTTCTATCCTACCATCCACAGGTGGCCGACTACGGAGACCGGTCAATGTCCCTTTAGACGTATTTAGTGAAGAAATAAAATTTTATGAATTAGGTGATCAAGCAATTAATAAATTCAGGTAAGCCAAAGTCCTAAGCCACAAACTCCAAACTCCAAACTCCAACCCCAAAAATACTAAAACACAAAAAACTAAAACAAAATCTATGAGCGGCATAAAAAAGAAGGATACAACAACAAAGTCCAATATTGTTATGGTCAATTCTTCATTGCTGGCATGCCAAATAAAATTAATTGTTGTAATGAGGCATGCAACCAGCACAGAAGCAACACCAGCGGCACCCAGGGATATACAGGGATATACAACATGCAAAATTTTAACTGCAAGATTTCAAATTAATCATGGCTTGAGTAGAGATGAGGAGATCATTTAATAGAACCCAATCTTAAAAGAATTTTCAAGATTTCAAGCAAACAAAAATAAAACAAGCAATAGAATTATCATAGAAAAAAACCACAAAACTAAAAGTCAAAGCCAATGGCAAGTTAAATATTAAACACTCGACCAAAAAGTTTGTTCCTACGGCATGAGGTGGGCAATGTGCCGAAGAGGAGCCGAGCGGACGATCAGCCAAAGCAAAGCCATTGCCAGAAGGATACACTTCAGTTTTCGGCTACAAACTAACTCTAATTTAAACTCAATTTTTCTCAATTAAATGCCAGTGCCTCAAAGACTTATCTTAGCTTAGCGTAGCATAGATAAAAAGTTTTGCCAGAGCCTTCTGCAATGTCAGTGAGCATCGTTTGCCCTTTAAGCTTGTTTTCTGTTTGCGTTTTGAATGGCCTGCTGCTTCCTGCTGCCAGGGCTGCTGCTGCCGCTGCTGCTGCTGTTGTTGTTCAAGTTAAACAATTGACGAAAGAATATTAAAACCTACACAAACACACACACACACACACACACACACACACACACAAACAAACATGAAATAGAGATGGGTATGATGACATGTGTTCTTTCTTTTTTTGCAGAGAGGATGAAGGCTTTATTAAAGAGGAAGAAAGACCATTACCGGATAATGAGAAACAAAGAAAAGTCTGGCTGCTCTTCGAGTATCCAGAGAGTTCACAAGCCGCCAGAGTTGTAGCCATAATTAGTGTATTTGTTATATTGCTATCAATTGTTATATTTTGTCTAGAAACATTACCCGAATTTAAGCATTACAAGGTGCGTATTCACTCCTGCTCCACCTCCATTGTGATCCAATATTCGGATCAGCCTCCATGCACCTCTCCCTCCCTTTTCTATGCTATCACGCCCTGTGTGTATCTATCTCTCCCATATCTCTCTCTCCCCTCTCTTTCTCTCTCTCTCTTTTTCTCTCTCTCTAGGTGTTCAATACAACAACAAATGGCACAAAGATCGAGGAAGACGAGGTGCCTGACATCACAGATCCTTTCTTCCTTATAGAAACGTTATGTATTATTTGGTTTACATTTGAACTAACTGTCAGGTAGGCGCAATCACTTTCACTTTCACTACCACTACCACTACCAAAACTCCACTCCACTCCACTCCATACTCGTATTCGTACTCGTATTCGTACTCGTATTCGTACTCGTATGCATATGTACCTACCATGGCATAGCCATAAGCTAAGCGAACGAAAGAGATATATAAGTACTACTAGTAGCACTAGAAAATACCGATATCTCTCTCTCTCTCTCTCTATCTATCCCTCCGTCCTTATATATTTTCTATATATATACATATATACATATATCGCCCATCTCTATCCATACATATATTTATCAACGAATATCTAGATTGATCTCGTTTATGTACATATATATATTATGTATAAATTGATACATATATATTGATTGATATATATTTTATTTTCTTTTCTTCTCTTATATTTGTTTTTGTTTTGTTTCTCTGTATACGTATACGAATACGTATACGTACGAGTATTCCTTCATTTATGGTTTACACATTTATAATTTTAATCTCTCTCTCCAACTATCTATCTCGCTCTCACGTCTCTTATGTCTCTTTTTCTCTCTCTCTCTCTCCGTCTCTCTCTCTCCGTCTCTCTCTCTCTCTCTCTCTCTTTCTTTTGTTTCTATTCCCTGGCTCTCGCTGTCGCTGTCGCTCTCTGTGTGTGAATCTTTAAACCAAACCAATCGCTGGTCGTTGTATCGATTATTGTGTGTGTTCAGGTTCCTCGCATGTCCGAACAAATTAAATTTCTGCAGGGATGTCATGAATGTTATCGACATAATCGCCATCATTCCGTACTTTATAACACTAGCGACTGTCGTTGCCGAAGAGGAGGATACGTTAAATCTTCCAAAAGCGCCAGTCAGTCCACAGGTATGAGATTCTGTTTGCCCAATACTCTACTATCCACAAACAAACACACATGCATACATATATATATCACACACACACACAGAAATACAGTATTAAATGTTGCCATCATCATTTATGAGTTGCCTGACATGCTCAGGGGTTGCCTGCCCCCCGCCCTTGAGCCCACAACAAATTCATAAATTATTTTAATCAAAACATATCGTAACACCACAATCGATTACACACACACACACACGCACACTTATCGATAACATTCTGCGAGGTTATGCTCATTGTTGTGTATCCGTATCCCCCACCACCCACCACCCACCTCGTAACCCTAATACAATACTAACACACACACACAGACACAGACACAGATCGATCTATGTAAATGATTATTCCATCCATTCATCCAGTATACACACACACACACACACACACATTTAATCCACCCCACAAGCACACACACACTCACACACACTTTTTATACGTATATGTATGTGTTCATATGTATGCCACCTACTATAAATATATATATATATATATTTCGATAAAATTTTTAGGACAAGTCATCGAATCAGGCTATGTCCTTGGCAATATTACGAGTGATACGATTAGTTCGAGTATTTCGAATATTTAAGTTATCTAGGCATTCGAAGGGTTTACAAATATTAGGACGAACTCTGAAAGCCTCAATGCGGGAATTAGGTTTACTTATATTTTTCTTATTTATAGGTAAGTTCCAAACAGCAAAAACCAAAAAAAAAACCAAAAAAAAAAATTACAAAACAAAAAAACAAAAAACAAAACAAAATTTTGTTATCGATTTACAAGAATTATTCAAACTGCAAAAAAAAAAAAAAAAGAATTACTGCAAAACGACTGCGACCATCCAACATAGCACAGACAGACTCCAGCCCAGCGCCCACTTTCTCTTTATACAAAATCTCCCTACCCCCCACCACACTATCTCTCTATGTCTCTCTCTTTGTCTATCAATCTCACTGTCTCTCTGTCTTACTGTCCCCATACACACACACACACACACACACACACACACACACACACACATACTCGTACATCTATCAAAAGTTCTGAGAATCGATAATTAAAACAACCACAAAAGATACATATACATTAAATATACATACATATGTATGTATGTACGTATGTATATATCTCTGCCAGATCAAAGAGAGATATATCTGCGACCGACGCGAGCGTAAGCCAGCACATTTATATTAACTGCTCATCACGAATCAACACCAGAATACCAGAATACCCCCACCACCCCCCACCCACTAACCCACCCCACAAAAACACTAAAAACACCACAATAAAATCGGCCAAAGAAATATACCTAGGAAAACAGCAATAACTCAGACAGCAAAACAACAGCAAAATAAAAAATAAAAAAAAAACAAAATAAACACAAAAAAATATATTGAATAATAATACTGTGTTGCTTCTTAAGAACTTTTCATTTCTGATATTTGATTTGCCACCCAAAAACCACACAAAACTAAACTCTCGATTAGAAGATACGATTAGTAGAACCAGAACCTAAGACTAAGTTATATTTTCGTCTGAGCAGCGGCCAAGCAATTAGCTATATACTCGTGCATACTAGTACTACAGTCAGGCACACTTTCAATCCTAGCCCCCAACTCCTACTCTGACCCCACAGAACCAAAGCAAACCAGACCCAAGACCCAAGAATCCAGAAACCAAAAACCAGAACCCTTCCCCAACAACGAACACACATAAAAGATTCTCAACGATAGAGATTAGACATAAAAACATCAAGCTAAACTAAAGTAATACTAAAGTAAAGTAAACTAGACTTACTATATATATATAGTCGCACACACACACACACACAGACTCACACATAAAAACACTCACAGATACACATAAATACACAGAGACACGAGCTACAAACAAACTACTATAGAGGAAGCAAAGAGCAGCCTAGAGGCCCGTAGAGCCCAGCCCGTGTACAACTCACCCATTACGTATCTCTAACTTATTTACTGTCGTCTTAAAACTAGAACTAAGTACAATCATAGGTCAACTACAAGTGATACTTAGCCATCTCTTATTTATCCCAGCCAGACCAATGCTCAATGCTCAATGCTCTTCCCCTTGCACACACACGCGCACCTGAAGATGCTCCGATACCTCGATACATAAAGTCTTCGAATAGCGCCGGACCATCATCCCATTTGCGTGTGTGTGTGCATCGTATAAGTATTGTTTACATTGGATATGTTGAGTTGAGTTTTCGACTTTTTTGTTTGCGTTCTTGCGTATTTGAATTTTAGTTATATTTTGTGGCTCTAGCGATAACCAAGCAGCAATGTCAATGTACTCGAATTTTAGTCTATTACTCCTGATATACTCTGACAAAGTGCGTAAGGCAAATGTTGTGTGCAATGAAATCTGTTCGATCTGTTCGATCCTTTTGCTGTGCCCACAATGCCGCGCTCAAGTCGTTGGCAATTTTAAGGACCTAACGCAGATTGAATTACATTGCCTCCCGTCTGTATCCATATCTTTCTATAGCTGTGTATAGATTTCCGAAGCCTCTCCTTTCCTTTCCCTTCCCAGTTCCTTGCAATTTTCCCATTTCCTTTCTACTCGTACTGCAACTTTCCTTTGCTTCGGTTGCCTGTTAAACTGCGTTGAAAATACCTTAAAATTGGCATACTTCTGGCGTTCAAGCTGTCCAACTAAACGAAGAGTAGAAGAGTGTTGATCCAGATCGTTGATCGTTCCTGGATGGATGAAGCACAACAGAAACGAAGAGAAGATGATAAGCAAAGCCATCTCTATCGAATAAATTATATATATTTTGTATTGTTGTTCATGTTCTCTATACACCAATTAAAGTTGTTCGTAAATTGTAAATTGTAAATCGTAAACCGTAATCCGTAATCCGTAAACCGTAATCCGTAAACCGTAAACCGTAAACCGTACTCATCATCAACGTTGTCGTTTCGATGTCCATGTCCACAGACTGTGCCGTGGTTGACTTCTTTTGCTTTTAGTTGATAGTTTCTAGCTTCTAGTTGATAGTTCCTAATTTCTAGTTGGTAATTTCCATAGTTTATAGTTTGTTGTTGTATCTGTTGAGCGATTAACGTATTAACCAGCCATGACTAAGTATCAGACGAGTATGTCTAATCTCTAGTGTAACATATCTAAACCGACATATGCATTAACATATCTACTATACCAACCAATAAATATATATATATCGTTATCTATACGAACTATATTAATGTATGTATGTATGTATGTATGTATGTATATATATATAATATATCAACAAACAATTCAATTACAATTCAAATTCAAATTCAAATTCAATTGAGTTTTGTGTTTATGTTTTTCGTTGTCTGTGATTTGTCATCTTTTTTGTTCTATTATATCGCAAAAGTTCCATCTCTAATACAGCATTGCAGTGAATCGCTAATAATCGATTAACTGGCTACACTGTCAATGTCAATGACTGTGATACACCGTAACTGATTATATGTATAATATATATATGTATATGTATTCTATACTCGCATATTATATACTGCTCTGTCCTATAGGCAATACGTAACTACTTATTCAATGGTTGCTTTCAGTTATTTACATATGTATGTATGTACCTTCTGTTCTCGTATCATTTGTCTTGCCGTAGTTTAGTCTAAACTTATATGTACTTATATATGTATGTATGTATGCATACTACCGATATACATATGTATGTATGTGCCTACCAATAAAATACTTATGAATATTGTATTGTACAGAGTAAACGTACTTAGCTAGCTCCATGTATCCATTTATCTCTAATCAAACCAAGCCAACTCTCAAATCTAATATATGATAATAATAATAATAATAAATACTACATACATACATACATACATGCATAGATAATCTTCTGTAAAGTTAGTTGCACACACACACACACACACACACACACACACATACACTCTGTATCTCTCTCTCTATCTCAAAGCACACACACACACACACACACACACAAACACCTATAAGAAGGCTACAAAACAGTTGTACCTACTGGCACTTCGGTCATTGCCGAAGTTTTCTGCTTTTTCTTTCGATTTTTGTGATATTTTGCAAACTTTTATGTTACCTTCACACATAAGCACACACACACACACACACACACACACACAGAACATACTAATAATACTTACAAATACATACAAAAATGTCATGCCAAGAACTTTTCTAAATCGTTTTTCCACACACACACACAAAACAAAAACCAAAACCGAAATCAAATAAAATTAAATAAAATTCCAATTGCAGTTATTTCTTCATACATTTTTGTTCCACCTTTTATCGAATATACCTATATAGTTTTCTTTTAATGCACCAGATTTTAATTCAAAAATTAACAACCAAAAAAAACAGAAAAAAAAAGCATTTACCAATCCTATATAGCATAGTCTTATGTATATCTTGTAGTTGTTTTAAACAGAAAATATGTAAACCAATTCCCTGAAAAAGGAACAAACAAAGGCCACACACTAAATACAAATAATATCTGTGACGGCAATGGCAATGGCAATTGACCAGAGACCCATCCTCCTCCTGTGAGGCCCTCCCATTCCCAACAGATTCCCAAGCAGAAACGCACAAATACTAACCCGATTCGATTGTAAAATAACGATTGTTTAATGAATCTGATCTCTGTTTGACTCGCCCCGAATCGCCACGATTGATCGCAGGCGTGGTCCTGTTCTCGTCGGCGGTCTATTTTGCGGAGGCTGGCAGCGACAATTCGTTTTTCAAGTCCATACCGGACGGCTTCTGGTGGGCTGTGGTGACCATGACTACGGTGGGATATGGTGATATGAGGTACAGCCCAATGTTTAAACTCCACACGCTCCAAATCCAATCCCATAATTGTGCTGCTCTGACATGGGCACGTGCTATGTGGCGGTGGTGCTCACTCACAAGCTAATTGTCGATCAAAACCTGCTCTTTAATCTTTCTATATCTACTATGTGCTCTCTTTAATCTGTTTGTCTGAGTGTTTGTAATGCAAGTCTGTCTGTCTCTAACCCTGCTATCAATCTATCCCCTATACCTCTTTATCTTTATCTTTTTTCTCTCTCTCTCTCTCTCTCTCTTTTCTGAAGCTGTATATCTGTGTTAATGTTTTGCTTTTGTCACCAAATTGTACATACTTTATTATGTATGGAGGGGCCACAAAAACGAGCACACACACTCAGATTTGAGGGGGGCGTTCCACTCTTCTCTCACCCCGCGCTGTACAGTTGCTCCTCTGTATATTGAACTGAACGCTGTGATTAAGCCCAGTAAGCCCTTCTTAGATGTTGTACTGTGTGATCGCTCGCTTTTATCCAATTCCACCTCACATAGTCCTCCCCCCCCCCCCCCATCCTTCTCTCCCACCACTGTGTACATAAATCTTTAATATATGCATAAAAGTCCCTCATTTTCATTTCATACCTCAGTTCCGTTCCGGTTCGGTTCCGTTCATTCCCTTATGTTTTTTCCAATCCCCTTCCCGACCAAACGTTTTGGCATGGTGTCGTCTGTCGAATTCCTCTTTCATTCGGTTCTTTTTTGCGTTCTGTCTTCATGTGGACTTTCTTTAGTATTATACCATGTGTGTGTCTCTCCCCCCCCCCCCCCCCCCCCACCCACTGCTCAACAATAAAAGAGTATGAATTAATTGTCATGCCAATTTGGTCCATTGTCTGTCCAGTCGGCATTTGTTCTACCACACATCCACGTATATCACCACAGTGGGAGCAATGAGAAGCTCACCAGAAGGGAGCCCGCATTCAGTTCCTTCACACCTCACGGTTCGTCATTTGGAATTTCTGCTTGGGAACTCCGCCGGATTGCAGATTGGGGATTGGAGTAAATCGCAAACTCTCAATGGAGTGTTCACTGGTCCAAGCACGTACTCTATTTGATAGCCCAAGACAAAACTGAGAAACAGCAAAACTAAAAACAGAGCCAGGGCTACCCACTTGTCTTGCGGCCGCAGCCGAAGCAGCCGCAGCCCTGGCCACAGACAACAAGAAACAGAAAGAATGCAATACAAAAATAAGAACAAAAAAAACACACGGAACACTGACGAGCTTTTGACACACCCCTAAGCGACCCCTCTGACTACCCACAACGGACACACCCAAAACTCTCTCAAAAAAAAAAAAAAAAATAATAATAATAAAACTCTTTGGTTAAATGTTTATTTTGAATAAAAAAAATTATGAAAAACAAATAAAAAAATTTTAGCAAACAAAAATAAGAATATAATACCAATGCAAAGCAATGTTTCTCCCATCAATTTTTTTAGGCGTCGTACTCTTCTCATCGGCGGTTTATTTTGCGGAAGCTGGAAGCGAAAATTCCTTCTTCAAGTCCATACCCGATGCATTTTGGTGGGCGGTCGTCACCATGACCACCGTTGGATATGGTGACATGACGTATGCAAATCTATACAATTCTAACTCTTATGATTACCTTTACGATAACTCCAGTTATGATTATGATTTTGATATCGCTTTATTTACCCGGTTCCGTTTCTGTTTTGTATTTATCCCATTACCGTTCCTGTTCCTGTTTCCTGTTTCCGTTTCCGTTCCTGTTCCCGTTACCGTTCCTTTGGTTCCTGCCAGGGGCGTGCCGCCGCTCTAGCGGTATTCTGCCTACGACTGCCACTGTTTCTGCCACTATATTCTGTTCTTATTTTCGACTACCAATGTTTCGTTATTTATGACTAACCCCGATCCATCCCCCCAAGCCTAAGCCTAAGCCTCAGCCTCAGCCTAAATCCTACTTACCCACCACTAACTAACGCCAATTTTATATATGAAAAATACTTATACAGATAAACTGTATATTGCTAACCAAACCCCATATGGTTTTGTAATTCCATTCCCGATTATAATACGCAAAAATCCCTAACCTAACTGTTGCTATCTCTTACTTTGACTCGCTGAGCTGTTTGTTTGTATTCTGTATTCTGTATTCAGTATTTGTATTTGTATTTGTCTATGACAAGTTATATTTGTATTTGTCTCTGTATTCTGTATTTGTATTCGTCTTTGTCTAACCAATTGCGTTCCATTCCGTTTCGTTTCATATTACTTTTGACGCATTTGCGTTTCTCTTTCGGTTTCCATTTAGTTTCACATGCAGGGGCTCTTTCTGTCTCTCTGTCTCTTATTTCAATATACTCTTAATTTCGATCCTGTTCGGAACGGTTACCATTCCATTAGGCTGTTCTGTTTCTAGTTTGAAATTAATTTTGTTGTATTTTATTGCCATTATTTTATTATCGCAATTATCAGTGTAACCGTTGTGTCGTTGTTTAGTTCACCTATGAAAAACCAAAAAGAAAATATCGATAAATGTATGAAAATACTAGAGAACATACTGAAAAATATCAAAAATATACCAAATGAAATCCAATCAGCTCAATGCCACATTCACCGAGTATTGTACAGTGAAGAGTACAGTGCACGCCCATCCATACATATATCCATTCTCATCATCATCGAAACTATACACTGGCGTTCCCCGATTGGGTGCCCGCACAAACACACACACACACACACACACACACACGCTGACAGACAGAAAATCGCCACATGGCTGTGAGGATAACGGTAATTTCATTTACAGCTGGAAAAACAGTTAATCGAGTTTTGTTCACACCAATACCAAAACACCAAAACACAAAAACACCAACAAATACAACTACACCGACACATAAAAAGTTTCTACAGAAAAGAAACAGAATTAGAAGGAGGGAAAGACGAGCTTGCTGCATGGGCCCCAATATGTGCCACGCACACCAACACCAACACCAACACACACACACACACTCAAACACATACTCTGACGCCTATTCACACACACCCACACAAACACTCAGACCCACAGTTACAAACGTTATTTAGCTTAAGCTGCTGCCGAACAAAAAAAAAAAGCCCAAAGCCCAAAGCCAAAGCCGCCTGCCAAATCGAATTACTTGAACTGCCAATGATCCCATCTCCCTCTCCATTGCCTCTCGAACGTCCCACATTCCTGTCCTGTCAGAAAGGAAAAGTTTCTGTTACACACGCACAAATTTTAGTTGAACCTCTCTGTCGACTGTTTCTATCTGTCCAACTTCCACCTTCCCCCACCCGCCGGCACCAGCGTTTCTCGATCGCACTTGTGCAATAATTATGTATGTCTCTATAAGCACACACACACACACACACACACGACACTTCTAACACGACTACAG
The DNA here is from genome assembly GCA_035043285.1 of Drosophila subsilvestris. Taxonomy (NCBI): domain Eukaryota; kingdom Metazoa; phylum Arthropoda; class Insecta; order Diptera; family Drosophilidae; genus Drosophila; species Drosophila subsilvestris. The sequence continues at coordinate 5,751,665 of JAWNNB010000133.1, read as the reverse complement.
CCACAGCTAAAACCAGAACAGCTCAGCTGCCTTAACTTCCAACAGCAAAAATACCATGAGAACCACCAATATCCAAATCCAATACGCTACTCCACTCCAAGTTCCAAGTTCTAAGTGTTGTGACATCTTTCGAGTACTCTTTTGGTTTGATCGTTCTCTAGACTAATGCCTATTTACTCATATACCCTGTAAATACATTCCTACCGTACAACCCCCCGCCTCAATCTATGTCTACATATCTATATCTACCTATGTATACCTATATATTTGCCCAAATATAAATCTCTCTATATATGTATGTATGTATCTCTACCCATATACCTTACCTACCTCCTATGTATATGTATACTAAATATATATAATATATATATATATATTTAAACAAATATCTATACCTATATCTATATCTATATAATGCGTAATGCTGTATGATTTTGCAATTGCATATAGTATATGAAAAAAAGAAGAAAAAAAACATATCAAAATAATACCAACGCAAAATGAATATTAAGAACAAAACGAGAGTTTTACTTTACATTTCTTATATATTTGTATTTTCATTTTATTTATATCGTTCGTTCGTTAACATCGCTCGCTTCCATCCAAATCCAAACAAACAAAATACCAAATTTCAAAAATATCAACAAAAAAATACAACAACCAACTCCAAAATTCTCAATTCAAATCAAATCAAAATATAAATCAAAATCAAAAACAAACAAATTACAAAAAAAAAAAACCAAAATAAATTCCCCAACAACGAACAAATATATATTTTGCACAAAAATCTCACAAAAAAATACCAAATATCAACGATAACAATCGATAACAACAACGAAATGCAACCCCAAAACGACCGATTATTATGTATATGCATGAACTGCATTGAACTTGTATCGTTTATCGTTTGACACACGATAACTGCAATCGATTGAATTCGAAATTGATATTGATATTGAAAATGAAAATGAAACTGAAACTAAAACTGAAACCGAAACTTAAAATTGAAATTGATATTGAAAATGAAAATTGATTTTGAAACTGAAATTCATGAAATACAGACCCGTCGGCGTTTGGGGCAAGATTGTGGGATCACTGTGTGCCATTGCTGGTGTGCTGACAATCGCACTGCCGGTGCCGGTTATCGTCAGTAATTTCAATTACTTCTATCACCGCGAAACGGACCAGGAGGAGATGCAGAGCCAGAACTTTAATCATGTCACTAGTTGTCCATATTTGCCAGGTACACTAGGTAAGTTCCACCCCTCTGTGTGTGCACTCTCTCTGTGTGTGTCTCTCTGTTGTACTCGTACTCGTAGCCTCGTGAGCCCCGTGAGCCTCGTGCTCATGCTCGTGCTCTTACTCGTTAATCGTTTACGCATATACCACATATCCGAATGGATAACCTGCCCGACCCCCAACCAACCAACCAACCAACAACCAACCAACCAACAACCAACCAACCAACCAACAACCAACCAATCAACCAACCAACCACAACCTCACATACTACTCAAGTAGAGCAACCAACCACCAACAAAAAGAATGTGTAGAAAGAAACAAGAATTAGAAGCCCCGTGCCGAATAAAAATAGAAACATTTACGAAGAAAGAAACGAATTGTGGGTGTCAGCCCCGCCCTGCCCCTGCCCCTGCCCTGCCGCTGAGGCGCCAGCGATGGCCGGACAGGCGGTCGGCTGTAGGCTGCCCGCTGCCGGCTGCGTTTAACAGCTCCCCCCACCCACCAAGTGCTTGAACGCAGGCGGCAGCCCTGTCCATGGCAGAGGCAGAGGCAGCGGCAGTGGCAGCGGCTGTGTCAACCCTACAACCAACGTACTCTGCACGTACTGTGTGTTTTGTGTGTAAGGCAAGAACTACAACAACAAAACATTATTGTAATTGATGCATTACAACTGTATGTGTGATCTCCTCTTTCTCTCTTCTCTCTCTCTTCTTTTTGTTTCTCTCTTTATTCCGTCCAACAATTGTATGGAAAATTTGAATATCGAAACGTGATCTCCAAACAAATCCAAATCCAAATCCAAACCGTACCAAACCATACCATACCCCATACCCCATGCCCATACCGATCCGATCCGATCCGATCCGAACTGCTCCGCTCCCAAATTCCGTGATATCTTCTATCACCCTCCCCGCCATTCCGCCAACCCACACACCACACGCCTGCAATTGAACTCATGACACCACCCATCCCTTTTCCCACAAACAACACAATACACACACACAAACACTCACACACACACACACACACACACACACACACACAAACACACACACACAACCTTGTATGCCACCGCGTGCCGAAAACTGCGTGACAACCACACTAAACAATTGACTACAAACTACCAAGTAGGTCAACACATGAAGAAATCATCGTTGTCCGAGTCCTCATCGGATATGATGGATTTGGATGATGGTGTCGAGTCGACGCCGGGATTAAGTGACACACATCCAGGACGTAGTGCGGCAGCGGCTCAGTTTTTGGGAGCCCAGCAGCAACAGCAGCAGCAGCAGCAACAACAGCAGCAGCAGCAGCAGCAGCCAGCATCGTCAACTTCGATGTCGATGTCGCTCGATAAGCAGCTCCAGCATCCTCTGCAGCAGCATCCACTGCAGCACCCACTACAACAGCAGCCGTACCAGCCGCATCCGCAGCATAGCGGCTTCAAGCAGCAGTCCACAATAAGCACGAGCGGGGCGGCAACAACGAGTAGCGCCAGCGCCAGCGGCAGTGCCAGTGCCAGCGGCAGCGGCGCCACCACCCTCACCATGAGGCACAATAATGCCCTGGCCGTTAGTATCGAGACCGACGTTTGACTACTGGGTAAGTGTTGGTTAACTCGCTTTCGCACACTCCTCTCACTCTCTCTCTATCTCTATATCTTGCTCGCTCGCTGCCCCCCTCCCACTCTCTCTCTCTCACACTCATCCCAGCTCCATTTCCCTCTTCCCACCCACAGCCCCAGCCCCAGCCCCATCTCTATATCCCACTCTCCCGACCATCCTCTGTCGCTCTCTGTCTACCCAACTAAATCACTTTCACTTCACCTTCCTTGTGCACCTCTAAACAGTAGAGCCTAACTAAGATAAAGTGTTGCAAAACGCAAAAAACAAATTCCAAAAAGGATTGTACGCACTGCCACAGATACCAGAGTATACAGACAATGGGGATTCGGTACCCTACCAACAAGTGGCAGTGCGAACAACCAATCAATTGAATTGAACTGAATTGAATTCCGATTTGATTAGAACATAACTTTTTCTCTCTTTCTCTCCACGTGGCGCGCCCTCCCACCTACGCGATACATACTCGTATGTCTTTACCTATTTACACACCTATCAATACCTTTGACTATGTATGTATGTCTCGTTCTGTGTCTATATGTATATATTTTACGTATGGGAACCCCAAAATTGTATATTGTATGTCTGATATATCTATCTGTTCTGCTCTGATCTGCTCTGATCTGATCTGATCAGTGCAAAGAATGTTAAGTGGTATAGAATTGGCCTTGACAAGAGTTACGTTGGATGCCAGAAACGACTACAAAGAAAGCTGTTTGTATTTAATTTAAGTAGAACAAATAACAAAACAAATTTAATCTATGGCTAAATTAATCTAAATCCTAATTTACATTTAAATTACATTTAATTAAATTATAAACTTAAACTTAAACTTAAACGTGAACAACACAAAAGCAAAAGCATACCCCAAACCAAAACCAAACCAAAACCAAACAAACCCAAAACAAGTAAATCAAGTATAAATCATCTCGATCAAGGAGAGTGAAAGAGTCGAGGCACCACCCACCCCTATGTGTACATATGTAATATGGCATACATACATATGTGTGTTTTATGTACATACATATAATCCAGGCATTATCTAACTAAAACTATAAACCCCATAGAGATAAAATCAAATGAAAGCATTAACATCGAATGAAGAGCTGGCGGCAGCAGATGGGAAGGCCCACATAAACTAAATCAAAGATTTTTAGATCTAATTCATTGCATAACAGAACTAGCCCTGCATAATCCGACCTCAAAACTGTAAATAAGTCAATAAATCATAACATAAAATATTAACAAACAAACAAAAAATCAAACTAAAAAGCTGATCAAAGAAGAGCACAGAACAGATCGAACAGAAGCGTAGCACGGAACAAGCAGTACTTCAGGGCAGTCGAGTCGTCCGTATAGAATAGGGATGCAGTTCAAATAGAAAGCAAGCAGTCCAGCTAGAATGCAAGCAGTATGTCCAAACCGAAAGTCACAGGCATATACATACAAATCACACAAACACACACACACACACTTGAAATTACACTGAACTAAAAGTATAGAAAAACTGCCGTAATATTTAACAAATCCAATGTGTATAGTGATTAATCAAAATCAAAACAAAACAAAACAAAAGAGAGCAGCATACCAAATGCAATCGAGATTCGATGCAATATCTGCTTTTAAATGTGACAGGAAGCCTAATATATAGCCTATGATAGACAACTAACCAACTAACTGAAGTAACTAAGCGATAAGCCTAACCACAGCATATACATACGTGCATTTATATATACATATGTGTATGTGTATGTGTACCACTAAGACCTAGTCGGTCCTTGTCGGTCCTTGTCGGGATCATCAATCCATCGATTTAGTTGCGAGGATTTTGTTTTTTGACTAAAGCTTCAGGGAAATCTTTAGCCCTCCAATGGCCACACCCACACCCACCCAATCGCCCCACAAACCAAAACCAAACCTACCAAAACAGAAACACTAAAACCACTAAACTGTACTGTACCCATATCAGCTGACAAACAGAACCTGCGATTCTTCTGCTTCGATCCCCCCGAATTAAATCGAAATAAAAAGTACAAATATTCAACTAAACAAAAACAAAAACAAAACAAATGAAGCTATTATAAATAATACAAATATGATTGCTGCACAGCAAGGGCAAGAGCAATTTTTGTTGTTGTTGTTGTTGTTGTTGTTGTTGTTGTTGTTTTTGTTGTTGTTGTTTAGTGGACGGAAAAACGACTGCAATTAAATAACAAGCAAAAGAACATGAATCCACATCCAACGGATATCGAGGTCCATAGATCAGCTCAACCACAATAACAAACAAAACTAAAAGGTAATGAGAGTAATGGAAAACAAAACAGAAAACGCTCTTATGATTTTATAATAAAAAAAAAGCATATTATATATTTAGAGGCCCTTATGACCGACCACGTTCAGATAAAAGCAGATATAAATTTAAAAACAGAACAAACAATTTAAAAACCGAACAAAAAAGGCAAAAAGCAAACAAACAAAAAAAGGAGAGATAAATGTTAACTAATTAACGATGAGCTACTCCCGAGAACCTGCCTGGGATAAGCTCCATCAACTTCTTCAAACTGGATTGCATAGGCTGAAAGGACCTTCCCACACCTCTCACACCAACTTTCCCATGACACACAACACACACACACACACACATAGACAGAAAAAACGAGTATAAAATATAAAGAAAACCAAGAGAATTAAAATCGTTGACTGAAACTATGCAAATTAAAATTTTGCATAAAATGTATAAATAATGAAATAAAAACAAAAAACAAAACAAAAAAATATAAAATTTATATAAATATACATATATATATATGAGTGTGTGTTAATAGATACATATACATACATATATGTATGTAACCTGTATATAAAAAGGAACCAGCCGTTGTACTATATATTGAAAATAAAAAAAGAAAAGAAAACCAAAAAAAAATAAAAATAAAAATAAAAACGTTTAACTTTAAAAGCTTCGAAAACCGTCCACGCACACATACAACAATTACATATACACGAAGATCAGAATAGTGGGGGCGAGCGTTTAAATGAAATTCCTTATAGAACAGCAACTCTGTAGCTCCCTCCTCCGATCCCACTGTCAGCCCCTCCCCACCCCTCTCCATCATCCATCTGCCATCTGCCATCTCCAATCCCACTCCCACTCCCTAGTTAATTGCAATACAGAAGAGAAGAAGAGCCTAACCGAACAATAACACTTTTCCAAGCTCCACAGAGGGAGGGCCCCGTAGCCCCTCAGCAACAAGCTGAGCTTCAGCTGCAAGCTGCAAGAGTCCAAGTCCGATTCCGTGTCCGTGTCCGTGTCCGAGTTCGTGGTCTAGCCTGTTCCATTTAGTAGTAGTAGGGTCTGCCCATTTCTGGCCTGTAACTGCTGTAAATACTCTCCAAGCAAAGCGAACAAAAAAGTAACAAGAATCATGTAATGAACCTGCAAATGCTTTTTTGTACAAAACAAAATCTTAACAACTACTCTATAACTATTAAAGATAAATAAGTAATAATAATAATAATAATAAAGAAGAACCATGAACGATGAGCGATGAGCGATGAGGCCGAAAGCAACACACATGCAAATGTCATTTAGTTGTACTGTACTTAGCCATACCAGAGTCCTTGTATCTGTAAGAAATGCGAAGGCATAGAGGGGAATGGGGGATAAGAGAAACGCAAACACCAAAAGAAGAATACGATATAAGGAATACGGAAGAGTAGGAAGAAGTTGAAGCAACAGGGGAATAATAGATAAAACGAAACAGATCCGCTTAACTATGTTTAGATAATGATTTAGAACAGAGAAGAGGAGAGGATGTTAGCTTAATAGATACCAGATACAAGATACAAAATACCACATAGCAGATACAAAGGGCCGAGTGTAAAGTAAGGTTGTTTTTTTTTTTCATAGCCTTAATCTAGACAATTGAATAAATTTAGCGAACGTATGATAATTGTATGTAAATGTGTCTAAGGATTTCCAATGTATAGCAGAACATAGAACTCGAGTTTAGTTTTATTCTTATGATTATTCGTTCATACTCGTAATGTTCTTTTCCTACATCTTAAGACTTTGATTTAATCACAAAACTGAGCCACTAAAATTACCTTAAAAACACACACAAAACAAGCAAAAAAAAAAACAAACAAAAAAACTAAAAAAAAAAAATAAATTTTAAAATAAAAATAAAGCAAAGAAAACAGAAAAACAAATTGTGTTAATATTTACCTATGAACGCTTAAAACAAAACACAACAAAACAAAGAAAAAAAAACAAACAAACAAACAAAAAGCCGAAGAAAAACCAAGAAAAAAAGTAAAAATTTTGGAATAAATGTGTTCAGCAAAAGAAATGTTATTATATGTTTAAATAAATTACAATTACAATTACAATTACAATTAATTCGAGATGGAAAAACATTTAATGTAATTAAATTGAGCTAAGTACACGAGTAAAATTCTAAACAATTTCAAATTGTATATATAGAAGCATATACATAGCACATAGCCTAACACATGCTCGTAGATACACAGCACACGTGTGCTGCCATCGAGTCACGAGGTGTAGACATCACACAAACAGAAACGAGACCCTAGAATAAACTTCTACCAAAGAAATTCCAGACACGTATGTATGTATGATGCAGCATACCCAAGACTTAAGACGAGGAGCATAACCCGAGCATAAGCAGGATATCGAAAACCAATCTGATTCAAGCCGAGCCAAGCCAAGCCAAGCCAAGCCGAGCCGATCCTTTCTGATCATTATCCCAACCAAAGAACTAACGAAGCGAAGCTGAAATTAAAGAAAGAGATTAACCAAAGTTCTTGAAGTGTTTTATTTATTTCGCACACTCCGCTGTGCCGCCATGTAAATACTTATTTAATACTAGCTAACACGAGTACATGCTGTACAGTACATTTCTTTGTCGTTTGCCAGCCTATCCGTATCCGTAACCGTAACCGTAACCGTATCCGAGCCGCATTGCATTCCGTTTCCGTACCGTTTCATTCTGTTAATTTTTGCAATTGTTTTTTGGCGTAGTTTTGTAGTTAACCCAACCCAAAAAGGGAATCGGGAACCGTAACTGTAGCCCTTTCGAACTACACATAGCCGCCTGAAAGAAATGGTTGTCATGTATTCTTAGTTTGTACTGTAATTCTGAAGTACTTAACTTTAGTCCCGTCTTTGGCATATCACCCACCACAGACAGCAGCAGCAGCAGCAGCAGCAGCAGTAGTAGCAGTAGTAGCAACATCAGTTGAGCTACTCAATCAATCAGTATCTCAAAGAGCTAATCGATCAATGCTAATTAGAAGCCCACACAAACATAGACATAGACACAGACACGTACACTTATTTAGAGCTGAAAGCGCATCTCATCCGATTTTCGTATTAGTTTCGTATGCTTGAACTATGCTCTACTCTCCACTCCACTCAACTCAACTCAACTCAACTCAACGCTATCGAACTTTACTCTACTCAACGCAACTCTAGCCTACTCTACTCGTAACCTAACCCAAGCGAACAAGCGTAAAAATACTACTAAAAGATACTCGAATAAACGAAGAAAAGAAAATCTCCAGGAGAAGAAGCAGACATATCGTTGTAAAGCAAAAACTAAATTATAATCGTAATAACCAAGCTCAGACCCATGAGAATAACTCGAAGAATGAATCGAATAATTAACACACGAAAAACCAAAACCAAAACCAAAACTCACAACAACAACAAAGAACAAGACTCGTTCGACTTCTCCTAAATTAAAAACCAGAAACAATCCTTTCAAGTTTTCCATTAATTTTAATTGCAAACTAAACGACAAACCCCAAACACGCATACCTAAACGCATACGAACCTTAAAAGTACGAAAAACAGAAACAAAAAAGAAAGAAAAAACAATACGTACATATGTATATACCATATGCTACATATGTACATATGTACATATGTATATGCTATACATGTAAAAACATAGAACCAAAACAAGAAAACAAACCTAAGGAAACCTATCTGTCAAACTCTTCTCAATGCTTCTAAAAACATACAAAAACCAACACGAAATTTCTATTAAGGACAAAGACTGCAAATAGAGATTAAAAAAGTAATACATACATATATATGTATGTATATACATATGTATATGTATATATACATAAAAAATATATTGAAATATTTGTATAACTTCTTTGTTGATTGATTTCCAATTCTGATTTGGCCTTGATTCAAACAACCAAGAAATATGTTTAAGTTTAGTTAGAAGTTCCAAAATCCACAGCCGGACCGTACCGAACCGAACCGAACAGAATTTGGAGAACAGAACCCCAGACCGGACGCAGACCCATAGACCAAACATAGAAACCCCCAACGAACAGAGCATCGGCGATAGCATGAGTAACACATGAACGATAACGATAAACTGAGAAACAATAACATGAAGCAGAGAACCAAAAGAAAAACCAGAACAATACGAATCAAAGCATACAAAAAGAAACCAGCAGATAACACGAGTAATCCACATTAAGCAAAATAACTTAGTATTACGCCCAATAAGATATGACAAAAAGCAAAACCAAGAAAAAACCAAGAAAAACCCAAGAAAAAAACAAAACAAAACAAAAACCAAAACCAAAACTCACTCACAAAATAAACCAAAAGGAAAACCAACAAAACGAAAAACAAAAGGAAATGTTGTTAAGATTAAAATGAAATGTTTTATAATCGTTATTCAATAAAAATAAAAAAAAACCAAAAATTAAAAAATAATTTACAAAAAAAAACAGCATCCATCAACCGAAAAAATACATCCAAAGACGAATGCGAGCCCGAAAATTAACTTGTTCGAGCAGTATGTAGATGTAATTACCCCACCCCCCCCCCCCCTCCAGCCGTAAATACGTATATGTATAAGAGGGGTTTTTAACCCTTTTCACCCGTCATTCCTTAGCCCAGTTCCTACTTTCCCCCAAATACAATGCCCCCTAGCCTAGCTTGTGTTTCGTATCTAAGTACTTGTATGTTTTGGGTAGATCTTTGCAGAGGGAGTGGCAAGTATCTAGCCATAGAATCGTTATCATAACCATAAGCCTAGAATATAGTTAATTACTCGTAGACCTAAGAGCCCACAAGGTCTACTCCCGCTTCCCAAAACCCCAAAACCACCACCACCACCACCCCCCCCCCCTCCCAATCACACTGACACATTCAATATCTAAATACTATATACTATATTTATATATCTCGTATAACCATCATATAAAGGAGCACAACCTTCTCTTACGGACATTTTCCTAGCGTAGTCTTAGCTCTATTGCCTTACCCCTCTGTCACAACACACACACAAACACACACAAAAACACACACAAACACACACACACACATACACACACCCACACATATATACATTATCGCCGTCTTACTCATGAGAAGGCAAAACAAAAACAAAACCCCAAAAAAAAAAAACAACAAACATTAAAAAAAAACCAAAACCGATGAAACTATAAAAAAGATATTGAAATTTTATTGAAAATCTTGGAAAGTTGAAGTCCGAACAGGTCAAGCCCAGGTCCAGGCCCAGGCAAGTCAGGCGGTGCTGAATCCAGCGAACGGTGAGTGTGAATATCCCCCGAGTCCAGCCCAGCCCAGCCCAGCCCAGACCCGCCCCACCCCTCTCCACGGTTACCAACCCAATTTCTCAGTCTCTTCCATATCTATATACTCGTACCTGTATCTCCCGCCCTCACTCCTCCACTGAGGAGGTGGGGGTGGGGGGAGTCTCGGTTATATTTTGAATAACTCTGTCTGAAACTCTCTCTTTTGTTTTGACTTTTGGTACTATTCGTATTCGTTTTTTGTATGCCTCCATTTTGCCTATCCATTTTGGTTTTGCCTATCTATGTATATCTATACCTCAACTGCCCAATATACATACATACCTAACTATATATGTATATGTATATGTATATGTATATGTATATGTACTCGTATATGATATGTGATATGTGATAAATATTAATAATCGTTTATGGAATATTTTGTAAACTTTTGCTTACATTCTCCCCCTCTAAATGTATAAAAACCAAATGTAAGAAACGCTTCAGCGCTCAGTCTGCTCAGCCTGCACCTGCCGACGCTCCTGCGCTCCTGTTCCCGTTACAGCTACCAGCTACCAGCTACCAGCAATCGCTATCGTTATCGTTATCGTTACGCTATTGCTATCGCCTCACCATTACTGCTATCGCAACCAGCAATGCCAGCAGCAGCATCAGCAGCAGCAGAAGCAGCAGTGCAGAAACGGCAACTGCAGCTGCAACATCAACATCAGCAAACTGCAACTGCCACAGTCCAGCAGCAACAGTATCAGCAGCAGCAGCAGCAGCAGCAGCAGCAGCAGCGGCGGCAACAACCAGAACAAGAACAAGAACAAAATCAAGAAAAAGAAAATATAACATCAAGAAAACAGCAAAACCTATCAAAAGAACAAGAACAACCCGCAGCATTTGGCAGCTCTCGAAAGCTCCGGCTCAGGCTGTACGGCTCCTGCTTCTGCTCCTAAGTCCCGTTTCCCTGTGCTTCCCGATTCCGGTGCATGTGCATTCTGTTGCTATATCCAATCGACGTCCAAATCACGTTTAAGATTGAGATCGAGATTGAGATTGCGACCGAACCAGAATCAGATCAATATATATATACACACACATATATATAAATTGAAGCGCTATCAACCAGCAAAGAAAGCAAAGAAAATTAATGCAAATCAAACGCAAATTAAAGTAAATCAAAGCTAAAACCAGCATAAGAACGCAAAGAAAACCAAAACCTAAAACCTACTCGTTAACCAAAAAGCAAAAAGCAAAACGCAAAGAAACAAAACATAAGCAAAAGCAAAAGCAAAAGCAAACGCAAATGCATAAGCAAAAGCAAAAGCAAAATACACAAGGGCGCACGCTTAGCACATTTGCATATATACAACTTACTTGCTACTCCTGTATCTCCTATATCACAACCCCTCCACCCACCCACACACACCACAGACACCACTCACAACCCAAAAACACACACAAACACACACAAAACAGACACAGGAATGCACACCACCAAACACACCAACCAACCAACCAACCAACCAACCAACCAACCAACCAACCAAACAATCAACCAAAAGTTGAATCGAAACTTTTTTGGCTTTTCTAATCACTTTGAACACGTACGTTTTTTTCTCTCGCTTTTATTTTGATTTGGTTCCTCGAACTCGAACACTCGAATGAGCATAATATCAGCTACTCGTACCCGTACTCTTTGCCTACTTACGATCGCTTATACCTATACCTATATCTCTCTATATATAAACACACACATTATTAAGCACACGGACACACTCAGATGTATCCCGAAGAGCCTCCGGTAACGTCGCCTCTGTTGTGCAGCCTCTCTATCTGTCATCTCCTACCATCATTATTTTCGCACTCCCACTACTCCACACACACACACAAGACAGTCACGTTCTCACAGTGTTAAGAAACCAGTAAACAGAAAACAGAATCATACATCAAGTACAGTCAGTCCAAACAGTCAGTCAGTCAGTCGTCAGTCAGTCAGCACACACCAATCCAATACAGAGAAGACTTGAACATCCACCAACCAGAACCTGAACCAGAACCTGAACCAGAAGAAGAGCCAACTGAAACACACAAGAAGATGAAGCTCAAGAGAAGAATATGCAAGAGAATCAGGAGCCAACTAGGACCAACTCTCTGCCAGCTCCAGCTCTCGCTATCTGTCTCTCTGTCTGCCCTCTATCGCTCGCTTGCTCCCACACTCACTGTGTATGTGCGTGCCAAAGCAGTCACCGGAGTCCGGATCTGCCACACCCAGTGTCACTGTTGCCACAGCAGTGCGACTGTGGTACGATACGGCTCTGATTGAGATGCTTTGGTCCTTCCACACACATCCCTCTACAATGTATATTCATTTTCAAGTGTCAAGTTTAACAGCGACGACGCCAAACGCCGGCACATTTTGTTTATTCCATTTGGCAATAAGTACGCTTCGGTTTTTTGTTAGCCAAGCCCGCCCAGCTATATCTATATCCAACTGTCTCTATTTATATACATATATGTACTTATTAGTGTACTTATCCCCTGATTTCCTTACTCATACTTTGACGTTCTCGTTTTTTCTGTCTTTGTTTCGAGTGAATTTTGATTGATTTTGTTCCCCTTTTTGTTGGTTTTTGATTTTGATTTTGATTTTGATTTTGTTTCCGTTTCTCTGGTTCGCTCCAGCCATCAGCAGGAGCAAGATCAGTCGAACGATTTGCTTTCAATGTTTGCATACGAATACTAATACCAAAACCAATACCAATACCAATACCACTACCTATACCTATAACAATACCTATAACAATATCCATACTAATACGAACCAGCTAACGATACTAATACTACCCGCTCCCCGTTGCGTATGTACTCGATACCCACCAACCAACCAACCAACCAACCAACCAACCCCTGTTGAGCTTTTCGTTTTGATTTGTTGCCTTGAGTTCCATTTTAGTTCGATTGTATCCTTAAATATGCCTTATATATCCACGCTCCATCTATCGATCTTATCTCTATTATCTAACTTGCTCCGTTTGTGTAACCCATCTCTGTTGTTGTGACATGTTTTTTGAGTTGACTTCAGTTGGGTCCGGGGCCGGAAAAGGACCCGGACCAAGGCCAAGGCCAATGCCAATGCCAACGCCTACGCCTACGCCACCACCACGGCTGTGGCAGTGGCTATTTAGAATAGTATATCGAATATATCAAAACTTATAACTTGTTTCTATTTGTTTGTTTTTTTTACCACCTGATTTACTGCGTTCTTCTTCTACGTTCTTCTTCATACCAAAACCAAAAAACCAAACCAAACCAAACAAACAAAAATACCAAAAACGAAAAACAAAAAATGTATATATATATATAAAAAATAAACTAACAAAAAATATATATATCGTTCGATATCGAAAAAATATATTTACAAAACAAATTCAACGATTTGAATTTGAAATTTCGAAATGAATTTGCATATTTAAAACCGATTGAAAACGGATTAAATATACAAACAAACGAAAAACGAACGAACAAAACCCCAAAACCAATTGCAAAAATTGACAAACATGAATCGAACCCCATGAATATTGCCATTGAAACAAAAATGAAAAATGAAAAATGAAAATCGATATATGCAAATCGATAAATGCATTTAGGCCCGTCGGCTTCTGGGGCAAAATTGTCGGCTCTTTGTGCGTGATCGCTGGTGTGCTGACAATCGCACTGCCGGTACCGGTTATCGTCAGTAATTTCAATTACTTCTATCACCGCGAAACGGATCAGGAGGAGATGCAGAGCCAAAATTTCAACCACGTTACAAGTTGTTCATATTTACCTGGTGCACTAGGTACATACTACTTACTACTTATAAATGCTACTTGCTATTACCGCATAAGAATGTTTTTAGTCTAAGCTTCTCCCAAAATACCCCGACTACCAAAATACAAAAATACAAAAATACAAAAATACCGACTACCCCCCACGAATATCCCGTCCCCCAACTGACTGAGTGTATACTAATACTAATCGATTGCTCTTTTGTGTATTCTTTTCAACATACACAACTATTCCACTGAATACTACCCGCCCCCACTGAAATAGGTCAACATTTGAAGAAATCCTCACTCTCCGAGTCGTCATCGGACATCATGGATTTGGATGATGGCATTGATGCAACCACGCCAGGTCTGACTGATCATACGGGTCGCCACATGGTGCCCTTTCTGAGGACGCAGCAATCCTTCGAGAAGCAACAGCTCCAGCTGCAGCTGCAGCTCCAGCAGCAGCAACAGCAACAGGCGCAGCAAGGACAGCAGCAGATGGGCCAGAATGGCCTTAGGAGCACAAATAGTTTACAGTTAAGGCATAATAACGCGATGGCTGTCAGTATTGAGACCGACGTCTGACTACTAGGTGAGTGCTGCTGGCTGGGCAAGCTACAAAACTACACTGCCACAGAGCTGCAGAGCAACAGTGCAACAGTGATGGGAATTTCATGTGTGCACATGAGTACGAGAACTAATCCAGTCACGTATGTATGTACATACTATGTATTCATATTCACATAAATCAGCTTCATTTTATTTACATATATGTATGTATATGTATATGTATTGTATGTACTATTTATCTATTATATGTATGCATATCGAAGGTCTACTAATAATCATTTTGACTGTCCATGGGGACAATGAGTAAATTTCATAGGCACAAATACTCGTACCTATGTAGATATCTGCTTCCCATCACTGGCTGCCAGTACGAGCACTGCAATGGGTCAAGGTATTTTTGGACTGTGACTATGACTATGACCTGTCAATGGGATATCTACATACATACATACATATGTCTTTTCCTTCGAGTATACACATCGTACATATTTGTATGTATTTCCAACGTTCTTCTGTTGCAGTCAAACAAATGGAAAATGGACGAAATTTGCGCAGTGAAATGCTACGTTGGATGCCAGAAACGTCATCAAAAGCAGTCTAATTTAAAATTTTATTAATAAAAAATACAATTAAAATAATAATAAATAATAAATAAATAATAATAATAATACTTAGTAAGCAGCGTAGTTGTAAATTAAACAGCAAATGTAAAACACAGCCACAGCCACACACACACAGTACACACACACACACACACACACACACACACACACTCAGTGCCAGTTCACTCAGCTTGAATTAGAGTATTCGTATTCGTATTCGTAGACACCATAGAGTCAAACTTGGACTGGCTTTTTAGAACAGTTTTCCTTGTTTTTTTCTTTCCTTTATTTCTCTTCACACACACACACACACACACACACACACACACAAACACACACACAACACAGAAACACACACACCACACTCGAAGAAAATAAAGAAAAAAAAACTCTACTTGATACCTATGTTCAAATTTAGCAACTAAAACTAACAATCGTTATAGTCAACAACAAAACAAACAAGAACAACAAACAAAACAGAAAAAAAAAAAACATTTAAAAAACAAAACCAAAAAAAAAACTAAAAAAAAAACTAAAAAACTAAATCGACTTATCTTAGTAGACTAATCTAATTGGAGTTTCTTCCTTTCTTTAGATGCTAGCAATACAAAACCAAACCAAACGAAAACATCCAGACAAAAACAACAAACAAACAACAAGAAACAACAAGAAACAACAAGAAACAAACATACAATATCTACTAATTTTATTTTCAACTTTAAATTATGCTCTATTAATTAAATATTAGTCAAATATTAGTAAAATGAAACTAAACTAAAAACTAAAATACAAAAAACAAACAAAACCAAATACAACAGCAACCAAACCTAAGGCAAAAAGCGTAGCAAAAACGAGGAGCGGAGCGATGTGGATGGCGGAAATGAACAGCGGCTTGTCGCTGTTAAAGCAGTGCTCCTAACTTACTTGCAGAAGCAGTGTCACTGCTTGACGGATGCTTGGGAAAGAACCTATAAAATAGCCAGATAAAAGATTAAAAAAAGACAGTTGCTAGCTGATTCGAGCCTCGTCCGATTGTTGTGAGTACACATTTATAAGCTTTCATCCCTTGTCCGATCACTGAGCAATCCTATACTCTTCTTATTCTCCTCTGAATAACGTTGATTCGCTGTACTAAAATCATTCGATTGCAATTACACGGACAAATGGCATTCGCTGCTGCTGCGTACTTAAGAAATCATCGAATCTGAACAACAAAAACTATGTGTAGATGTTTCAAATTCTGTAGAGTTACTAAAGGTCTTGGGTTGATAGATAAATACAGATTGAAAAAGATCAAAATCATGAGAAACTATTATTGTACTGCCTTGACACAGCAAATCAGCTGTTGTATTTTCCACTCATCCGACCAGTTGCCAGTTGTCAAATCTTAGTGGAAGACAACCCTAAATATACATTCGTGAAGGTCGGTAAAGTCTGCTTGGTTATGGTGGTTAAGGTGCTGCTAAAGTCCTGCGTTCACTGAATAAGAGACAAACACACACACACACACACACACACACATATAGACGACACAAGCCAACACACACACACACACACATGATATTGCTAAAAAAAAAAACATCAAAACTGCCGTTAAGTTTAAATAATGAGTAATACAAAAAAGATTATATATAAATAAAAAAATATATATATATTAAATATATAAATACATTTACATATACATATACATAATTAAATATATACATAAAGTAAACTAAACTGCTATTTTGTAAATAAGTAAGTCAGAGCTGAGCTGAAGCTGAACAAATAGACATAGACATAAAGTATATACATACATACATATATATATATCTATATATATAAATTAATTAATTAATTAATTAATTAAACAACCCACAACAAAAAGAGAACCCAAAAAACAACCAAAAACCAACCAAAATCATAGCTAACTAAAACAAGGGGATACAAGACGAACCTTAAACCAAAAATGGAAAAAAACGAAAGCTGCTAACGATACAAAAACAATAATTAAACTTAGCAATTACAGACAACCGACAACAAAGAACAGCAAAACACGAAAAGCCGAAAACCGAAAACAAACATAAAATAGAAAACAGAAAACGCCACAGTACCGAAAACTAAGAAGTAACAAACAAACCTAAAAACAATGAACCGCGCTGATCTTCCCATTTGGAAAGCAAAACTACAAAATTACATACAAATTAATCCTCCCCCCCCCAGAAGGCGAAAACTAAACTTATATCAGAACTTTAGGAAAGCCCCGGGCTCCAAAAAGCCATGCTAGCCATGATCTCTCATCGGAGGCCTTCTGCTTTCGTTTAGTTTAGTTTTAGTTTTAGCTTTAGTTAGTCTTCCTCCATTACAGCGATGACCCATCCACGTGTTAGAGAGAAGTGTTAGTACTCGTAGCTGTATTACTGTATTTTCATGGGCACACAGACCTGGAAGTGGATGTGGAAATGGAAGTGGTCATCGCTGATCTACTCGTATTACTTACATATATGTATGTATTTCATTGGGGAACACTCACCTAGCAGTTCCGTCAGAGTTGTCAGCTTGTAGTGCTTAAGTACGTGTCTTTCCTATGTCCCTCACACACGCACGCACGCACAAGAAACGCAAGACCACACACACACACAAATACAACACACAACACACAAAAACACTCACACACACACACACACACACTACGCCAACCAGAAAAGGAAAACACACACATATAAAAAAGAAGCAGTGTAGAATCTAACATAACACACATTCATACTCGTAGGTGTATCGTATCCGAACACTTGATTTTCTGTCTTCCTAATTTTTGTGATTTGATCCAATCAAAATCTCCTCAATTGAAAACGTTCAATCTATCGACTTTAACTTTTGTCAAGCTTATAAAACCAAATCAAACAAATACAAAACAAAAAAATAAAGAAATTGCATACCAACCAATAGGTATGTGATGTGCCAGTATATTCATATGTAGATGAATTATCGAGTATATCGCACTGCTTGCAATGATTAGGCGATGAAGAAGGAGGAGAGAAGAGGAGAGCTTCTGTGCAGTGCGGCGGAGTTTCTGCATGCAAATCGATCAATGCCATATCTAAATTTCTCTATACCTAGAATCCTACCTACAAAGCTTTGCTTCTACTGCTCTTGCTAACCAAAACGAAACGAAACAAAACAAAACTAAACAACAAAAACATAAGAAAAAAAGAACAAAAGAACAAAAATAATATAGAAAATTGCACAAGTTCAGGAGCCACAAATGACTTTGGACCACAGAAGAAACATCTCACAAAACCAAAATAAAGCGAAGAATAATAGAAGGAGAAGGAGACGATAAATGGGTTTGAGCGGAGAAGAGAAGAGTAATGATGAGATTAGAGGGGATTACCAAACAGAGAACTAACCTACAGCATGCATATATACATACATACATATATGATATTTATATATATATATATATACAGACATACATATATATATACACATATATATAAATGTGTTTTTGTTAGATATGCGACTGAATAAAAGTTTTTATTGATTTGCTGCTTGTTGTAATTAAGAAGAATTTAAACCGAAACCAAAACCGAAACCTAAATCCTAAAACCTAAAACCTAAAATCTAAAACCTAAATTAAACGATAATATTTATACCAAAGAAAATCTGTAAATATGTAAAAATGTAAAACGCAAAATGGAAACCCCAAAAAACAAACAAAAAACAAACAAAAAAGCGGAGAGAAAATATCGTAAAAATAGATCGAATCAATTTACAGCTTTGAAAACCGTCCACACACGCACACAGCAAACGAAAGCGGCAGTAAAAGAGATAGTGGGGGCACAAAAGAAGAGTAGAGAATGACAGGAGACGGTAAAGGACAGAGAGAAGTGAAGAAGTGAAGACGAAGGAAGAGAATCCACTAGAAACGATTGCCATTCTAACGTATACTTGATTTGGCCTCAAGCGCAGTCCAGCACACACATCAGCATACGCCCATATACAAAAATACACATACACATACACATACACATGTACATACATATATGTAAGTATATGTACAGATCAGTCGCATATACATACACACGAGCAAAAGTTTAAGTATTACATCCGAACTTCGCAGTCGCAGCCTCACATTTTATACGTGCCTCATTAGCATTGCCATTTGCCATTTGCCATTTGCCATTTATCATAGTCAGAACAAGAACCAGAACCAGAACCAGAGGCAGATGCAAATTCAGTTTGGTTTTAGTTTGTTCGATTCTCGGTTCGTTCGGCCAGTCGATAGAGACAACAAATGAGCAATAACAAAAGATAGAACACACACACAAATACAAATACAAATACAAATACTCCTAATATTAACTATAACAACTACACAGTAATCTCTGCATAGAACAACCAAAGGATTAATAATACTACGAGTAAACGTATAAATAATAATTACATAATTAAACAAACATAAACGTAATTAAACGTAAAAAAAAACATATCGTCTTAAAGTCATGCAAAAGAAAAACAAAAAACAAAAAACAAAAAACAGAAAAAACAAAATACAAATAAAATATTTTTTTTTTATAAGCGTAATTTACAAGCTAATATTAAACAAACACAAAAAAAAAAACCACAACAAGAAATCGCTGAGGAAATAAAGCTTACTATTAAATCGAATGATGGAGAGCGAGAGAGGAAGGAGATAGAAAGGAAGTTTTCAGTTTTAGAGCAGATCAGAGCGATGAATGTGGGAGAGAGAAGAAAAGGAAGAAAAGAGAAAGATAGAGGAAGAGGGAGAACCAGGCCAGGCTACAACTAAAAGTGATATAAACCAAAAACAAGTCATAAAACAAAAAACAAAAACCAAAAAAAAAAAACAAAAAATAACTTGCCAAAATAAAATAATTAAGTGTACAAGCTGAAGAGAAGACGAAGAGGCACAAAGAAGAAAGTAAGAGAAGCGAATAAAGTGGCGGAAAAACTATGCTAATTAGAAACAGAATAAATATCTTAGGATCGAGTCGCTCTGCAGGCAGCCAGCAACAGCAGAAAGGGGTCCCAGAATTTACAATTTACGATTATGGAAACCGGAAACCCGAAACAGAAGCCAGCTGCTCTCCAGCCACCTCCAGCTGAGCCCCGTCCGCTTTACCCCTTCTTCCATTCTAGTACATTTAGTACATTTATCCTTGACACCGCTATAGACCCTGCCACCTGCCCACTGTCCACATATTATTTGGTTGCTCGTTTCAAGACCTACATAGGAGTATGCATGAAGAGGAATGAGGAGGCTTGAAAAGTAAGATGAAGCGTATAATAGTATGAATAAACACAAAGACTGGAATAAAAACAATATGAAAATAATTAAAAGTACATTAACACACACACACACACACACACATGCATGGGTAGCACACATACATACATACATGCATACATACATAGAGAAGGAAAGGCATAGATGAGTGTGTGTGCAGGTCCCTAGACATCCAGACATCCCATCCCATCCCATCCCATTCCATCCACATCCACATCCTGCTTTGATCGAGGGCCAAGAAGTTCAGTCTCGTCTCACCATTCCCGCATTCCCCCACTCCCATTCCCATTCCCATTCGCATTTGCAGCTTTGATTTCGATTCCGATACCATTTCGAAACCACATTTGAAATTCAGTAAAGTGCAACTACCACAAACCAGAGAATATTTAGCTCAAGCATGCGAAATACAACAATAAAAGTAAAAATAATAATACAAATATGACTAGAAAATATAATTAATAATTAATAATTAATAATAATAATAATTATAATAAAAGGCACATTCAGTCAGACACACAGATACAGATCAAAGTATTACCCCCAGTATCCAGATGAAGTTCAGGAGAGTAACGGAAAGAAATGGAAATGAAAATGAAAGGAAAGGAAAGAAAGAGGCAGAATTCAGAAGAGAGACAAAGAGGAAGAGAGAGAGAGAGAGAGAGAGATATGTGGGAAGGAAGAATGTTAGCGGAAAGCGGGAAGCAGGATGAAATGAGAGCGGCGCCACTCCATG
The DNA here is from genome assembly GCA_035043285.1 of Drosophila subsilvestris. NCBI lineage: Eukaryota > Metazoa > Arthropoda > Insecta > Diptera > Drosophilidae > Drosophila > Drosophila subsilvestris. The sequence goes on along the minus strand of JAWNNB010000133.1, from coordinate 5,730,192 downwards.
TAAATTATACGTACAACAATAACGACAACAAATGATGGGCATATGGAAAAACTACTTATGAATTAATGCTAAACAAATTTACATATTATACATATATATTATATATATATGCATATATGTATATGTATATTTACATATATATGTATGTACATATATACATATATGACTCACATATATATATGTAAGTAAATCAGATTAATAATAATAACAGACAAGCGCCGCAGCAATTATAAAAAATATATATATATATATGTATATGTATTAAATATATGTATGTATATACATATATATGTTGTTAGGATTCGAAAATGAAGTGTTTTATAATTAGTTAAACCGAAAACAAAAGAAGAGATGAAACCAAAACAACAAACAGAACACACAAAAAACCAAATGATTATTATATATTAAATACGGAGAAGGAAACCCAAGAAAACCGAGATACTAGAAGATGAAACACAGCTAAGAAACCAAAAAAGAAACGAAAACAGAACACACACACACACACACACAAACACACACAACACACACACACACACAATAAGAAACCATACAACAACTACGAGTACTCGTACAATAAGCAACAAATAAAGCGAGCAAGCACAAAATTTACCGCATATGACTTTCGATCAATTTTAGCCAAAAAGCAAAGAGCAGAAACTACAAAACAAAAAAACAAAAAAAAAACCAAAAAATCAATTTTTACAATCATTGTAAATTTAGAACAAACCGAATTGGATTTCGAATCAAAGCAGCTTACAAATGAACAAACTAAAATAAATATTAATATTATGTATGAGACAGACGGCAGCCAGCTACAAATTAAATACAGACACACACACACACACACACAAAACACATACATTGACATTCACACAGACAGAGGCAGACACACGTTACTTTATGAACATAAAACAAATTAAATGGAAAAGTATATAAAAATAAATTATGCTAAATGAAAAAAATACAAATAACGCAGCATTTTGTTTTCTCATTTCAAATGAACAAGCAGTGTAACGGTAAGTGCGTGTTAAGTGGAAGCAGTTATTGTTAACCGATTGAGAATGCTTGCAAGCAGTAACTGTTAGCCGATTGAGAATATTATGCAAGCAGTAACTGTTAACCGATTGAGAATGCTTGCAAGCAGTTGCTGTTAACCGATTTGGATTTGCTTGCAAGCAGTTCTAAACTACATTTGTATATTCAAAAATTCATTTGCGCAATTCATTTCCAGAGAGATTTAGGCCAACCATATCATTGTTCCGTGGTGTGTCGAGGCTTTCTTCTTGCCACAATAATAAGTTTCGATGCCGCCCCCAGCAGGACCCGCGAATAAATCAAAACATGGGAGGTTGTGTATCTTAGAGTCGAGACACTCGACTGTAGTGTTTATTCTTATTCGTAAATCTCTCACATTATTCATGAAACTTACACACTAAAATCCATCGATTTCATGAATCTGTCGATCTGTCGATTCCGGCTACGATTAATTATTTTTGTATGTTGTGAAGGGAGGGGGGGGGGTTGATATATTTACAGTGCTGAAAGTTTTAGTGCGCCGCCAATTCTCGCATGTGAGGGGACATATATATATGTATGGGAGGGATGAGAGGGCGGTGAGGGATATGGGACTGAGGACTGGGGATTGGGTATGGGTAGCTTTGCGGGGGATCTGCCCCAGCCACGATCCGGGGTGCATGGCGCTGCCAGATTCTCATATCACAAAGTGTTCTTCCCGGATAACAGACGCCGGGGAGCGCCTAGTGGAGCGCCAATGAGGAGGCTCTGCCTCGACGCCGTGCCCCCCTCTCCCTGGTCTTCGATGCTGATCCAGAAACCACCGAAACTGAAGCTACAGCTGAACCTCCAGTGGATGCTCCTGCTGCTCCTGCTGCTGCTGCTGCTGCTGATGATGATGATGATGTGGCCGACAGAGGTGGTCGATAGGTGGGCAGGTCAACGAACACTGGCCGATACTCGGGCACCTCCGGGCGCATGGACCGGGACTCCGAGTGCAGAACATTGGTGTAGTAGGTGACCTCGTTCTCCTGCACCTTCCGCTGCTGCTGCTGCGGCTGCTGCTGCTGCGACTGATCCTCTGGCTGCTGTTGCTGCTGCTGCTCCCCTCCTCGTCGCGCCTCTGGGCGGAACGGGCGCGCATCAGCCGAAAGAGATTGCGCTGCTGGACCGCGGAGCGGCGCGCCGCCTTCTGGCCGCGTGTCCTGCCGTTGCCATTGCCGTTGCCGTTGCGCGGAGTGGGCATGGAGCTTGTGCTGCTGTTGTTGCCGAGAAAGGCGGACTCCTCGTAGCGGGGAATGTAGCGCGGCTTGCGCTGGTCGCTGGGTGGACGGGCTGGCTCCCGGTCGTGCGGCGTCACATTGAAGCCGAAGAAGCGCGGCGCCTGCACAGAGATCAGGGGCAGGAGCGTCTCGCGGGCGTAGCGTTCGGCCCGCTGCAGCAGCTCGCCGAGGCGGAAGGGCAAAAGCTGCACCGTTTGCGGCTCATCCTGGCCAGCTGTGGCAGTGTGGCCGCTAGGCAGCTGTGCCATCATTTTAGCTGGAGCCACAGAGGAAGCAGAAGCTGAAGCTGGCAATGGCGCTGTCGATGGTGATGCAGGGACAGATGAAGGTGAGGTCGTCTGAGGGCGCTTTTCTGGGGTGCCTTCGAGCTGGCGCAGGTCCAACTCCTTGCCCTGCTTGACGCGCGGCGTGGTGGCCTTCAGCACCGGCTCCATGATCTCCTCCGTGGTTGTGCCGTAGTCCTGCAGATTGCGTCCCCGGTTGAAGGCCGCCAGCCGCCTGTCCTTGAGCACAGGCTCGAAGATCTCACCCGCCTGGTCGTGGTCCTGGTCGCCGGCCTCCGGAACTGCCGCCGCGTCCGAGAGACTGCGACTGGACTCGGCCGCCTCGGCTGTCTCGTTGTCCAGCGAGTTGCCCACCAGGATGGGCTGCCAGGGCAGCTCGTCGCCCTGGTCGAGGGCATAGGTCTGGTTCTGGGCCAGCTTAAAGCTGGTGCCTAGATTGAAGATGTCCTTGCGCTGCTTCACGCTCTCCACGCCGTCGACGGCGGCGGCGCTCAGGCCCGACTCCTGCACACTGGAGTCGGGCACATCCGTAGCGGCGGACGCGGGTGCCAGTGTGGCCTGTGGCCCTGCTGGTTGTGGCTGTGGCGGCTGTGGCGGCTGTGTCGTGTAGACGCCATAATCCTCCTGGTTGTCCAGCTCGCAGTTGCCGGCCTGCAGGCGCATGCGGACGGGAGTGCCGCTGCTCAGCTTGGTGGTGGGACGGCACAGGGAGTGGCTGCGGCCGAAGCTGTCGGTGAGCACCACCTTGTCGATGTCCCAGTGGGGCAGGCCCTTGCTCAGCCAGCCGCTGTACGACTTGTAGTGCAGGCTCAAGGTGGTGGGGAAGCCGAGCGCGGGATGGGGCACAATAATCTTCGACACGATGTCGCCGGCAAAGAACTCCGCATCGTCCTTTCTGCAGCACAACACAGAGAGAGAGAGAGAGAGAGAGAGAGAATGAGAGACAGAAGAAGGGAGGGGAAGGGGAACTCCCGCAGTGACTTACTCGGATATTTCAAAGGTTTCATTGAGGCCGCCATCGCCCTCGAGAATGGCCTCGAGGCGGCCGATGGTGCGCAGGGGCAGGTCGTTGAACGAGTTGAAGATCTGCAGCTGGAACTGATGGGCGCAGAAGGGCTCCTCCTCGCGGGTCAGCAGATAGAGCTGGCCGCGGCCCGTCGAGCGGTCCGCGTAGTAGCCCATGTTGCCGCACCGGGGCACGCCCTCCGCGAGATCCTCGTCGTCCTGGGCGCACGGGAAGCACTTGCCCTTGAGGAAGTCGTCGTAGCTGCCGCAGGGGAAGGCGGGAAACATGCAGCGCGGCGCCACCGAATCGATGAAGAACTTGTACGCCCGCCGATGGTTGCACAGCGATCGTCCCTCCTCGTCCTCGGCTGCCTGGGCCGCTGTTGGGGAGGGGGGAGCAAAATGTGAACAGGATTGAGAGTGGATGAGCCAGCTTCAAGCTTACACCAAATGAAGTCAGTGACGGCGCCCACAAAGAGATTGGAGCAGCCCGTCTGCACACGTCCGCCATTGGGGTAATAGTCGACGTGGCCCATGGGCTGCCACGAGCCGAGGCCGCCGAGTATGAGGTTCTCGCCATTCGAGTGGATCACATCGACAAACTCCGCATCGTTGCTGTCCAGCCGCACCTTCGGGTGCTGCGCCTCGAACAGCGGACCCGCCGGATCCAGGCCCGTGATGCGCGACAGACCCGGCAGCTCGGCGCCGGCGAAACCGGACACATGGGCGCCCAGACTGAAGCCGATGAGGTGCGTGCGCATCAGATTGAGGCCCTTGTGCCGCTGCAGATTCTGGAGCAGCATGGCCAGCTGCTTGCCCACGAGGCGCGTATTGGCCGCCGCCCGCACGTAGTTCGGGAAGGTGGCCCCGTTCTCCCAGTCCACGCAGATCACGATGCAGTCCTCCTGCATGTCAATGTGGGGATTAGCCAAAGGGAAAGTAGCACTTGACCACGTCTGACCACTTACCACTGCCATGAGAGCCGTCTTCATCTCGTAGATCCAGACGTGGGGACAGGCCGAGCCGAAGCCATGGACGATGACGCGAACGGATAGCTCGTCGAAGCCCTCCAGATCATCGATCGAGGGGGCTGGCTTCTTCTGCCCGAGCTTCTCCGTGCTGAAGTTTGTTGCATTTGCACTCGAACTCGAGCTGGAACTCGAACTGGCACTGGCACTGGCACTGGAACTGGCGGATCTTCCGCTTTCGGTCGCAGCACTCGTACTGGAGGGATCGTTCTGGTCACCCTTCGCTTGCGACTCGCGCTTGGCCTTGCCGCCAAAGGCGGTGGTCATGTTGAGGAAGGACAGCTCCATTAGTGGCCGATCCGAGCGCTGGCGCGTCGAGTAGAAGTAGAACTTGGTGTTGATCTCCTCCGGAGGCGAGGGCAGCATCTCCAGGTAGGCGAACGGGCCGGAGTCCTCGAAGCAGCCGAGCTCCCCGTAGCACACTCGCTTAACCGCCCGCTTCGAGCGGTGTCCGTAGCGCTGGCTCTCCCGTTGCCGCTCCTCGTGCTCCAACAGCGAGTCCCGCACGGCTCGCGACATCGCCGTAAAGTTGCCATACGCTTCATGCGTGGGCGTGCCCACAGCCCTCACTTCCTGGGCGATCGCTGCAAGGGGTGAGAGAGATATTGATTGAGTGGGTGAGTCAACATATCAATAGGGTTCTGTGCATGGCAGTCACGTACAGCCCGCGACTCTAGCCAAACAAATACATTTGATTTAATTCGATTTTGTCGAAGTTTGTCCAGTTCGGAGAATCCATCAATCGCATTGAAGGAATTTCAAATTCAAAATTTCAAATTTATTCAACTGCTTTTCTTTTCGTTATGCACTGCTTTAACGAACCTCTTGTCTCTTATGTTAACTTACGTTAGCATGCACCATGCTTGCATGAACGTGCATCACACTGCTTGTAAGCAGTGAAAGAAGTGACAATTACAAAAAGTAGCTACGAATTGTCATATAAATTTCTTTAATGACTACGCGTAAATTATTTTAATTTTCCGCTTTACGCTTTTCTTGTGTACTACGGCCATAATTTGAAACGCACGCCATGCGCATGACATAACACTGCCATGGAACGTCTCCATGTCCATGTGTGTGCTGTGTGTATGTGTGTTTCTGTTTCTGTCTCTGTCTATTGTACTATATATGACAAATCGGCGAAGCGTGATTGCGTTTTAAAATACCACAACCCTAGGCACATCGCACAATGAGCAAATAATAATCACAGCCCAAGCCCAAAAAAAAACAACCCAAAATTGAGTGTCAGCCGCTCGCCACACACGTTGTCTGCTTAATTAAATTCTAGCTGTGGCTGTGACTGTGGCTGTGGATCGCATCCAAAAAGAGTATAGGGAAATCATAAAGAACACATGGAATGCGATTAGATCACGCAATTGCGGCAGGCGGCATTTATATATTTATATTCATAAATTCTATTCTCTGGCGAGTGCAACTGTCCTTGAGTCTGAGAAAGACTTTGGCGTGGAATCACCATATTCCCACTCGCACTTTGAAGGATAGGCTGCTCCTATCCACCACTCTTCCACCTATGGCTCACTCCAATAATCCATACTCTTCAATCCATGGCTCAGCTCAGTCCAAGGGTAAACGTAAACTCGGCTTAAATTGAGGGTTTTATTGGTTTCACCTTCACGACACACAGTCACAGTCACACACTCAAGCACGCTCTCGCACACGAGCTGGTGTCTGAGAGCATTGTGCAATTCCTGAACTGAAGTTACTCTGCCTGTCTGTCTGTCTGCCTGTCATCCATTACACACACACGAAGCTCATCCACCGCCCTCCGCCCACCCACATAAAGTAGCTGACAGACAGTTGGACAATCAGTGAGCAAAAACCTATTCCAGTTGATAGCGTATTCGCATCGAGCACTCAGTGAATTAGTTAAAGTGTTTGTCTGTCGCCGGGCAATTAGTTAATGGAGCCCACGGGGCGTATACTCACCATTTCCTGTGTGGCACAGGCACAGGCACAGGCATAGGCACAGCGATGCCGCTAGCAGAGGAAGCAGCAGCTGATAGCACATTCCTCCTCTGGTTGTCGTTGCTGCTCTTGTTTTAGTTAGTTGCTGTTCTACAACGCTCTCATTGATTGAATTTCCTTCCCAGTCACGACACGACACGACACGACACGATCTTGATCTTGGCTTTCAATGGAATTGATTTGATCTAGTGAGCATTGCTCCTCCGCTTTCTGGATGCAGTTGTTGTTGTTGTAGTTGCAGTTAACATTCGCTCGCACAGGTTTTTCTCTATATTTTTTCTCTGTTGTGTTGTGTTGTCTCAATGGTGTTATGCGTCTCGTCTCTTTCGCTTTAGTAATAGCGAAATATACAATAAACAAATTCACTTTCACTTATTTGTGAACCTGCCGGACGACGACAACAACAGCAACCACCACCGCACGAAGACACTGAAGCTGAGACTTCAGCTGACGCTGACTTCAGTCGATGTCGATGTAGATGGCAATAGTGATGATGGTGTTGGTGATGGTCTGCATGTAGTGTTGGTCGTTGGTGGTTGGTGGTTGGTGGTTGGTGGAGTCGTGACTATAACTATGACTATGACTATGACTATAGGTTCGAGTGTCTGACTCACTGACTGACTAAACCAATGCAGACAGTGTCGCCTCGATAAGCTCTTCGACTCTTCCAGCTGCAGCTTCCAGCTTACCAGCTTACCAACTTCCCAGCTCTTAGCTCCAATTTGTGGTTTCAATTTCAGTTCGAGTCACCTCTGATCGGTGCTGTCTTCAGGCGTCGCTGGCTGGGTCCGTAATGGTTATTAGTTATTGCTGCTGCTTGTTTGCTGTTCGCTGTTCGCGTTGCGCTTGATTGAATTATGTGGCAGACGCAGCGACGGCGCTGGCTTTCTCCCACAGATGACGCCAATGACAGGGGAGAGCAGCTCACACTCCCACTCCAATTCCAATTTCAACTCCAACTCCAGCCGCAGTTATCGATGGCTGATGATGGCCTGATTGATTGCTTCGTGTCTCGGATCCGTCTGCAATCAGAAGAAGAAGTAGAAGAAGGCCGAGTCATATCTCTTTCAATTGTCTGTGGTCAATTGTCGGTGAGCTGCCAAATGGCAAATTGTATAATAGGCTGCCGGCTGCCGGTTGCCTTGGCTCTAAACAGGATATTGCGTTTGCATTTCTCTCCGTGTCTGTGTGTGTGTGTGTGTGTGTGTGTGTCTGCCTGTGTGGACCGGGCCATTGACCTTACACTTGACTGCGAAGCATTCTCGAAGAGCGAATCCCGCCTAACCACTTTTGCGACTGCCATGCCTCACATTTGGGTCAAGCAGTCAAAGCCGTCTGTTGACTTTTGGCTAATTCACCCAGCCGCAACCCCCCCCCCACTCCCCACTCCCACCCACCAACTGACTGTCTTTGAATTACAGGCACCAATTGGTGTGCAGGGGGAGGGGGCTTTGGGGTGCCAGATGGCACAAAGGAAAGTGAAAACCTCCCCAAACCACAAGCAAATGAAACCGAAAACCCAAAACCCAAAACCAAAAACCAAAAACCAAAGCCAAAGCCGTGACTGTAAAGTAAACGCACCCAAAGCGATATGCCCGGACTGGGCATCGATTAACAAATTTGATTTTCAATCGTCTTCATTTCGCTTTCGTTGGGTGCGCCGTGAGCCACCAATTAGCACTTGGCCAAAAGCCTCCGCCAGCAATAGTATTAGGCAAGAGATTCGTTTTCGTTTGTAAATTTGCATCTGGCAATTGGAGGCCCACGACAGATGCGGTCATCGTTTGGTGGTCAGTGGTCAGTGGAAATGCACCCAAATATGGGTGGGTGGGGGTGCGCAACTCTCAACAAGCCATGCAACATGCCAAGAGAAATTGAAACTGAAATTATAGGCAACTCCCTAAGAGCAGACATCTTCCATTTGGCTGCTTTACCACAACATCATCCCATAGTCAGGGCATTTTCTGGGATTCCATGGGAATCTTCAGTGCTGCTGAAAAGCCTAATTTAAGTGCCGTTTAAGTTAATGAAGGAATCGGCCTTTTGTCTGCCCTACACTTGAGAGCGTCACATAGTAGACAGCTGACGGACGGCGGTGATGTGATGAGAAAGCAGCAGTGACAAATGTCAACCTAAAACGTTCACAGCGTCAAAATGGAAAGTAACGCACAAAGTAATGTCGACTTCTATGGCGACTTTCGCATGGACTCAGACTCAGACTCAAACTGAGACTGAGACTCGATCTAAGTGGTGCTCTCTGCTGATGGTGCTGATGGTGGTGTCGGCTGCTTCTACTTTCAAATAGATTAACCTAATTTGATGGCTCTGGGGGCCGCTTTCAGTTCGCTCATTTTCGCATTTGGCGGCTCATTTTGCTCATTAAAATCAAGCGAAGAACGCGACTGGAGTGGGCAACTACTCGTACGTATGTGTGTGTGTGTGTGTGTGTGTGTGTGTTTCTCTGAGATGAAAATGAAGATGGAGATTGAGATTGAGATATGCAAGTCCCATTTGAATGGCGATGGTGGTGGTGAAAAGTGAGACGTGCCGAGAACTGGCTGGGAAAGTGGCTCTGCAAATCGAATGGGGAAAAACCGAACCATGCCAAAGAAAAGTGCAGCGTACACGTACACAGCGCACTTCTCCCATCCCTCTGTCTATCAGACTGTCTGTCAAACTAGCCGTCTGTATGTCGGTTGGTCGGTCGTTCGGTCTGTCTGTCTGTCTGTCTGTCTGTTGGACTGCCTTCAGCCAATACGAGCTGGGACGTGAGCCAAGCGAATGGACAATGCTCACTTAACATTGCCAAATGCCATCCACAATAGCAATGCATTGTCTTCTCTCCTTCGTCTCTGGGGGATTTTTTTTTTGTCCATCCTTGTGCAATCGAAATTCGCGTGAAGCGATTTGATTGATTTGTCAGGCTAAGTTTATGTACAAACATTTCTACACAAAGGAAATATGCTCGTACTAGTATAGATAATAAAAATAATAGTAAAACTTTACTACTCTCGACATCACATGGAGAACCCACTGGGGATTTGTGCAATTTCTTGGCACGATTTGGCCAGGCACGACACGGCAGCATTTCTGCTCGAATTTCGCAAGGGAAAACTCTGAACAGGATTATGAATCGATGGATATATCGGTAAATGCCACGAAAGAGACTGAAGCATAGTTCCAACTATTACAACTTGCCCCAAATACATACGTTCTGTTTTTCTGTTTGGCTTGCACTGACCGCATCCCATTGGCACTTTTATTTCTTTCAATTAAATCGAATAGGAACATAAGAAGCAGACAACAGATGTATGTTTACACTGAGAATAAAATGGAACTTCAAAATAAATATAATGTATATTTATAAATATGTAATTTGTAGCAAAAATATTTATATTCCAAATTAAATATTTTTCAGTGAACTATTTTCATATTAATGGTATTGCTATTGGTATTTAAATATTTAAAACGAAGTGCAAATATTGGATTCAATCTCAGGGCTCAGGTCAGCGTATTTGCCCTATCCCCTATCCCCTATCCATTATACGAAATAACCTACCCCACCGGAGACTGAAGTGTCGCAGCCAGTGTGTACGGGAGGGTCGTTAGTGCACTGTGCTCTCCATCTGGGCCAAAATGCCACCTGCCATACAAAAGACTTAGGCAACGAACTTGCTCTACCACATGCCCCTGCCCCTGCCCCTGCCCCAGCGCTGCTTCTGTCCCTGCCACAGCTCCAACTGATGGCTGATCGCTGACTGCTGATTGCTGACTCTTGCTGAATGCTGAATGCTGATTGCTGTTTTGGCCAGCGGCTGTCAGAAAAGGCAAAATAAATCCCAAAAACCAAAAGGAAAACCCCAATAAACGAAAATATAAATTTCCTTAGCCAATTTTCGTATGGAAGCAGCAGCAGCAGCAGCAGCAGCAGCATGGAAAACAGTCGTTTCCTGTTTGTTACGACGCGGACATGGGCCCAATAGCAGCGAAAATAAAAGCTAACAAAAAGGGAGGAAGCCGACAACAACAACAAACCGAACCAAAACCGAACCAATTTTAGCTTAAAGAAATATCAAATGAGAAAAGAAACAAAAACAGAAACAGCAACAGCAACAGAAAAAGCGAAAAACAAAAAATGCATAAAAACCAGCAGCGCATAAAATTTCCGCTCTGGTCTATGGGTTGGAGTGGAGTGGAGGGGGGGGGGACTTATTCGTGCCCGCGGACCTGATGGCTGATAGCCGGTGGCACGTTGGTTCGCTTTTGGTGCATGCAATTAGCTGTGGGTATTTTTTTGGTGTTTTTTGTATGCATACTCGAGTATTCGATTCCCCAAGAACTTCCCCAATCCCCAATTGCCGATGCATGGCACGAAAGGAGAACAGCGAAATGAGCAATATGCCATAAATCAAATTCGTTGTGAAAATCGTTGTTTGGCTTCAGTGCAGCAATGGCCAACAACCGTCAGCCGCAACAGCCGCCACAATTACATGAACATGTACATGTACATGCATACATACATATGTAGTATGTACATACATACAGAGAGACAGAGAGACAGAGAGACAGACATGAGTACATGCAATGGAATGGGCCAAGTACCACAAGCAAGGTGGCCAAGTGTGTGACACAGTTTTTGGGAATACCATTTCCCAGAGACAGCATCAAGTTACCAGTTATGGTTCACGGCTCATAGAAAGAGCGGGAATGAAGCCACAGCCACAGCCGAACCGAACCGAACCGAACAGTGAGCTGACCTAATCAGGCACTACACTACTATATCATTTGCTGTCTTACGAAACCTTCTTGGCCCACTTACCCAATGACAATGAGAAGCTGATTAAATAAACCAGAAGCAGAAGCCAAAACTGTATATATATAAGATAAAAGATTGTGTAGCGGAATATAATTGCAGTCTAACTGAACACAAATAGGAGCATAAAGTATGTTCTCCTACGATCTGACGATCTGACGATATGTCAGCATCCCACGATCACTGATTTCAATCGCTCTTTGGCTACTCCGCCGCTTGCTCCAGCCTCAGCCTTAATGGAAAGAATATCTCGACTATGGAGAGACACACTCTAAGCTCTGGCTTATAAAGTACTCAAGGCACCACCACCACAATAGGTACAGAATCAGAACAAAGATAATTTCTCATTTTAATTGCAGGCACCGTCTCGCTTTGCTGGCCTTTCGCCGCACCACAGAGAAATGTCAAGAGCAAAAGAAATTTAATTTGTTTGAACTCATTTAATGGCTTGCAGAGAGTTAGAGAGAGTGAGAGAGAGAGGGAGAGGGAGAGGGAGGGAGAATCTTGTTTAACTTTAACGAGCAATTAAGACAAAAGCATCAAATGTTGTTCGAATTAACGCCAACGTCATGTTGGGCCAGTGACACAAAACTTAAATGGCAGCAGCGCACATTGAACTGCTGTGTGTGTGTGTGTGTGTGTGTGTGTGTCTGTGTGTTTAAATATGAACATTGTACATTGTACAATAAGTTGGTATGTAATTGAAGGAAATTTTCCAGCATTTAGCAGACTTAATGGCCATTTGCATTTGCATTTTGCATTTGCATTTGATAATGCGTGTGGTAAACGATAAACAACGACCTTGTTCCGCAGGCCAAATCAATTCGTTGGCCATAATCCACAATCAACAAACAACAAACTACAATCAACAATCAAAGCTCAACAATCAACAGAAGCAGTCAACAATCAGCCGCGCTGACAGGCTGTCATTGTTCGCTATGGTTTCATTATGTTTGTTCAGCATCAAATGCAATTCAAAATGGAAATGGAAATGGAAATGAATATGGTAAAAACATTGACAATTGCCGCTGGGCTAAATAAACTTTAAGCTTGAATTAAAATATATATTTTATGGTCGTTTGGTGTCGTCGTGGCGTCGCGTCGCGTCGCCTCGCCTGGCATTGATGGAATTTTGTTTATGCACTTTAATTGTAAGCGCTAACACAACACACACACACACACATAATGTCAGTCAGAGTCAGAAATTTGTTTTGTACGTTTAGTAGTTGTGCCTGCCGTTTGTTGGACCTAAACTTTAAACTATGTATACATATGTATGTATGATGGTATTGTTGTTGTGGCTGTTGGCTGCTTGCTGCCTGCTGGCGACGACAATTCGTGTCAATGTCAGCGTGATTTTAGTTTTTCTGATCATTTTGTTGTTGGTTTTTTTTGGCTGCAGCAGGGTGCAGGGGCTGTGGGCAGTGGCATGCCCACAGGTGGGCGGGGCCAAACAGGTGTTGATCTCGTCTGCAAACAAGTTTAATCTCATAATGCATAACATATGCCGTCGCGCACTAACAACTGCAAGCAGTCAAAGTGCAAGCTGTGCAAGCAGTCAAGGTGCAAGCAGTGCCACAATAGAACACTTGAATATGCAGCCATAAAAGAAACCTTGAGTTATCTGCTACTCATATGGAATGTAATCAACCTTCAAATCTTCAAATATCCATACATATATAGAGATTATGCTGCCACATTTGTAACCAGGGAGATAAGTAGTTCTCGGTGTTCTAGAGCATTAAGTTTTCGGGTGTACCCATAAGACCTCATTACTATTTTTTTTTTACGTGATTTGGGAGTCAAGAATGTGCTTCAATGGTATACAAAATTATCAAGAGGATCAGGAGGAGCAGGTGGTGGCATTGACTACCCTACATATGTATCTGTCTTCAATGAATATACTGAACAGAACTCCATTCACAATTCGTATACCCGCTGCAAGGGTATATTGGAATGCCTGCAAGTAGCAGAGCAACAGTAAATAATTCACTCGGACAGGCACTCGCACGCTTGAAACGTTTTCAAAACGGACTCTGATTAAAATATGCATTTTTGAAATAGTTTTGCAAAACGACGGACGAGTGACACAGAAACGGAAAGAGAGAGAAAAAAACACAGAAAACACAGACAAGTGACTAATATATAAAAAACAATAAAAACATTGAAAAAATGCGAATAGTAGGGAAATGGCCAAAATGAAAAACAGCAAAAAAAACAACAGCTGCTTCTTCTTTATCCACCCCTTGATCCGCATCTCTTCTCTGCTTCCACCTCTTGTTTAATTTTTGTTCAGTTTTTGCTTATTTCGGACCCGGCTCACGGTTTCACTTGAAGCGCGTGAAAGTTGCGCTCCGGCGCTCCACCGCCGAAACGACAAATGAGCAACATGGGAAAAAACTCAAACAAAAAGCACAAAACCGAAGAGAAGCCATCAGAAGGTGGCCCAAAAGACCAAGCCCATGGCCCACAGCCCACAGCCCAGGCACACAAAAACACAAACCCACAAATTAACCAAATAACAACAATAAAAAAAATATTAACATGCACGCAAAATAATATCAAACAAAAACAAAAAACAATATCCACAAAAAAGCACAATCGTTTACGCACTTTATTTTGTAAGTATTTCTTATTGCACGCCTGCCAGAAAATGTTGCGCAAAGCTCAAACCCAGAGATCTTGTTGCCGTATTTATGACTTTTTCCTCTCTTTTTTATTTATTTTTTGTTTTTGTATTTTTTTGGGCAGCACTGCAGGCAGTTTTGGTGCATTCACGTAACGGGACTTTAAGTGCGGCGCCAGAGAAAACGAAAAGCGCGAACCGAACTTTATGGCATCGCAGCTGAAGATTGACTGAAAATCCAATCCCCCCAGCGACATACAAGACGCGGCTGAATCGAAGCAAGCCAAAGCTTCGGCAAAGAGAACCGAAGCCAACGAAACCGAACGCCTGAAAACGATCGCACGCAGAGAGAGAGAGAGAGAGAGAGAGCTACCTACCTGGGGCTTCGTTCGTTCAGAAGGTGAGGCTATCCTGGAGAGCGGCCTCTCATCATCTTGCTCCCTGCGGCTCTCTATGGTATTTTATCTGGATCTGCGCGACTGCTCATCTGTAGGTCTAACTTCCGCACAGAGGCCGCCCCATGGCTGGCTTTACCTTTGACTTAATATACCTTGACCTTGGAACCCAGGTGTCTTCTCGTTCCATAATTTATCACACGAAGGAAATATCATAAAAGCATTCTCTGGATATGTTGCATGCCTCATTGGGGGAGGTACGGGCAGATTTAATCGCATTTGGGTCACGAGCACAAAAGCTAAAAGCTTATCAGAATATCAACTAACAGCAGGGGTGCTCCACACGCTGCTTGAGCGTTGCTTTTACGAGTGGAACTCATACATATAGTGGACCAATAGTATCCGCATAAATACAATCTGGGATCTGTGCCATCGGTACAGCATACAGCATACAGTATACACTTTTCGTTTATTTTTTATAAGTTACATTTGAATTAGGTTTGCTTGAATTGGTTGGCTTCGCTCACTACGCATTTTTCTTCACTTTATCTGCCGATCACTTCTGCAGCTGTCCATGGATACTACTAGCATACATACATACATACGTACATATACGAGCATCATTGCGCTAGAACACACACTGTCTGGTGGCTCAGACACACGTATCGTTTGTCGTTTACATGATGATATTATGGGATGGATCTCTTCTTCTATTGCTTAATATTACGAGTACAAAAATACATTGACTTTGTGATTACAACAACTTGAGGCTGCTTCTGGTGATAGCCATCTCTCTGCTCTCTGCTCCTTACGCTTACGCTTACTCTTTATACTTTCTTTCTTTCTTTCGTTCTTTCCATCGCTTGCAATCGCATTGAAATTTGAATTAAACATTTAACCGTACATATATATCGTTCGCATATGTTATTTATCGTATATATATATATGTATGTAAAAAAAAAGAGGGAAAATAGGTAATGGAGAGCCCGAATAAAACGTGTTTGAATTTATGCAATAGGCAACAATTAGAATTAGCTGGTGGTGCTGGAGTTCTGGCGGGAATTGGGCTGGGGGAGAGCCCTAGCCCTAGCCCTCCTGGCCAAAGTCCTCTGTGAATTTGCGGAGCTTCTTCAGGTCATCATCGTTGACTGTGGGTTTCGTGCGTGACAGCGACTTTAGCATGTCGCGCTGCACAGAGATTGGAGCAAACAGAGAGATGTGAGAGATTGTGGGGGTGGGGGCGGGGGTGCGGAAGCTTTGCTGATTAATGCTTACCATGGTCACGGCCGGTTCGAAGAGCTTGTCGCTGGGCACATCCATCCAGTTCATCTCGACGGCGCCCGCATCGCCTGGAGAGCATGGGATAAGCAGGTCATCGACAGTCTCGTCCTTATTCGAGGGACTGGGTCCCGTCACCTTCTTGAAGTGCGTGGCCGTCTGGACCTTTCGCACGGGCTCCATCAACGCATCGCGCACCACAATCGATATGTCCGCGCCAGAGTATCTGAAATGGACAGCAAATATACACAGCGTCCGGTTAGTTGGTTCTTCGCGTGCTCCAGGAGGTATGCACCATAGGCACCCACCCATCGGTTTTGCCAGCCAGCTCCTTGAGATCCTGCTCCGTGAGGACGTGTGTGGTGTTGCCCAAGTGTATCTTGAACATGACAAGGCGGGCATGCGCCTCCGGCAGCGGAATGTAGATGCGCTTCTCGAAGCGTCGCCGGATGGCAGAGTCGAGGACCCAGGGTATATTGGTGGCGCCCAGGACCAGGATGCCGTCGGTGTCGTTGCCCACGCCCTGCATCTGCACCAGGAACTCGGTCTTGATGCGACGCACACTGTCGTTCTCGTTGTCGGAACGGGCCGAGCACATGGAATCGATCTCGTCGATGAAGATGATCGATGGCTTGTGCTGGCGGGCCAGCTCGAAGAGATTCTTGACCAGCTTCTCGGACTCGCCCAGCCATTTGGACATCAGATCGGAGCTGGACACGGAGAAGAATGTGGACCGGTTGGCTTCGGTGGCGACCGCCTTGGCCAGGTAGGACTTGCCCGTACCGGGTGGGCCGAACAGGAGGATGCCCTTCCAGGGTATGCGCTTGCCGGTGAACAGCTGTGGGAACTTGATGGGCAAGATGACGGCCTCTTTGAGCGCCTCCTTGGCAGCATCCAGACCGGCCACATCGGACCACTGCACCTGCGGCTTCTCGATGACAATTGCCCCCTCCAGCTTGGCCTGCAGCTTCTTCTTCTCCGGGTCATCGTCCTCGTCATCGCTGTCGCTCTTCTTGTCCTTGTCATCCTTGGAGTTGGACTCGTCGCCCTCCTTTATCGGTTTCTTCTTGCCCTTCTTTAGGTACTCCTTGAGCTTCTCGGCCCGATCCAAATACTGCAAACACTTCGCTCTGATCGAGTCCTTGGCCTTCTCGCCCTGCGCCTCGTCTGGAAGGTGGGAAAGGTAAGAATACGCCGAATCCCGATCCCGAATCGTTGACTACTCACACTTGATCGTATGCAGAAAGTACTCCACGCCGTGCTCATAGAGGCGCAGTGCCTCGGCATAGTTCTTGTTGCGATCCTCCTCGGTGGCCTTGGTCACCAGATCGATGGCCTTCTGTAGTGTGGTGCCGGATGCCATGCTGCTGTAATAGTTAATTGATTATATTTTACTCTACCAGCAGTGACGTCATAGGGGCTGTGTTTAATAAAAAAAAAGGGGGGGCGGGAGCTGCTTGTCCTATTGATTTTGCTGAAGAAAACTTAAAAGGAGGCGTCCACACAGCTGTTTCATCTGCTTTTATTTTTTATTTTTCATCTTGTTTTTCAGCTGCCTGTGGCTGTGCCACCATCTCTGTCTGCGGCGGTCTGATGATGACTTGTCCGAGATTATTTTCCACCAAGTCACTGGCGATGCTGAGGCCGAGTACCCTACCAGAGGACGTCACAGAGTCGAGAGGTGCTCCTGCTGTGGCACTTCCCCGAACAAAATCGAACTTCTGTGCATGACTAATGCAGCGCTTTGGACAAAAACAAATTGCATGACGAGGGCAGGCAGGCGCCCAGAGCGGCAGCGGGTAGATATTTGAGTTGTTTCGTTGGTTGCGCATTACTCACATTTACGCTGTCTGCCCGAGCTGTCTGGCTCCGAATCCCGAAAACTAAACTCTTGCCGCGCACAGGATGCAGTGGGTCGTACGCTTGGGGGTTGTTGGATGCGGCTGGGAGTTGAACAGAAATAGAAACTTTGTTGGAATTCCAATGCGAATGACGACGTCTTCGTCTTGTTTTTGTGTTTTTTTTTTATCTGTGAATGGCGCTGCCAGATCAACAAAAAAGAACGTTAGCCCATTGTCGACCAGAAGGTTTGCATCAATTTTACTTTGTTCAATTTTACATAAACCTTTGTCGGTTCTACGAAAATTATGAAGCTTAAAGACGCAGTTCATGCTTATTTTTGTTTTTATTTAAAGAGAAAGGATATCTGCAAAGAGAATTTATAAAACAGTATCTATGATATTCCGTGGCTTAGTTCAAGTGGTTCACCTCTTTAAGTAGTGGGGGCTCAAGTGGGCTAAGTTCGCTCACTCATCGGTATATCGGTAGTTATATTCACAATTATTACCCAATTCAAAGTTAATACGTACTAAGCCCGGTGACGCAAACACAATGGCAGCCACAGCCCCGCCCCCGAATACGGAGAATGCCACCAAGGAGGTGGACATCTACCGCGACACTTTCATCCGTTACATGGGTAAGAAGCGCAGAAAATAAAATTCCAAATCGAAACAAAACCCAAACGATTTGGCAATGGGTTTGCTCTGCTCTTTCAGGCTACAGCAATGAGATTGGCGAGGCCTTCCGTCCCCTGGTGCCCAAGTCGATTGTGGCCGCCTCCTATGGCATGGCCATTGGCTATGTGTGCACGGACACCTTCGACAAGTCGCTGCGCCTGCAGATGGCCTGCGCCTCCAATCGCGATGTTGCCATTTTGGCCGGCGACGTTTTCAGCTGGCAGATGATGGCCTCTGTGATCATTCCGGGCCTGGTTATCAATCGGTAAGCGGGCAAAGCAGTTGCCATAGCTCCACATTCATCGGCACTTCTCTCTTGCAGAATCACCTGGGCCAGCAGACTGATGTTGAGCAAGGCGCCAGTGGGCATCCTTAAGACGGTGCCCACGCTGATAGGACTGGCCAGCATTCCCCTGATCATCCATCCCATTGACAGTCTCGTGGATCGCATAATGGATGAAACCTACCGCAAAAAAGTGCGGTAGTGAAGGCCTCTCGCCTCTCGCCTCCCATTCCCCACACTAACACTCCGTGTCACGGTGATAGTCTCTGTAGCCCCTAAGTATGGGCAAATGATACATGCCACTCTGCTCTGCATCGTAGATGACAGCCAGGGCAGGGCCTTGACCCAAATGCAATTTGAATCGATACCCCTAACACTGCGCGTAATACAATACATATTTGATAAATTTACGTTTTATTGCAACTGAGACAACACGGACACTCCTCGAAAGGGATTTGTGGGGGGTGGGCCGAACAGGGTAGGGTGGGGGGTAAATGTACAATATGCTCTAAAAAATAACTCTTTTTGTTTTGTTTGTTTGTTTTGTTTTGTTTTGTTTCTATACATGCATGAGGCCACTGTTGGAATGCCGCACGACTGCTGAACTGGACTGGACTTTACTGAACTGCCATCTAAGTTTCGTCCTCGTCATCGCTGTCGATCAAATAGGGACTGTCTAGGGCACCCAGGCCGGCAGCCACGCCGCCCTCGTTGGCCGTCGACAGCTTGGTGCGTAGCATGTGACCGGCCTGGTAGTTGTGAATAATATGATCGGCATCGCCGATGACCACCCCAAAGATTCCCAGCTCGGAGACCATGTCCACAATGGTGGGCGGCATCTCGGCGCCGGGACGCACCATATAGCCCTTGGTTAAGGGCGGATGTATTAGGTCCATTAGGATCCAGGCTGAGCGCTCAACGCGCGACATACGCTGCAAGGCACAGAAGCAGAGATTAGAGAGGGATTATCGGCCATCCGGGAGGGTGGGGGGTGGGGCTGGAACTCACCTTGAGAGCCTCTGGAATGTCCAGGCCATAGACATTATTGCCACCGCCCTCGCGCTGCGGCTTGAGCACAAACTTCTCGGGTGTGCGCAGGGCCATCTCGTAGGTGGCATTGCCTGCATCGTTGTCGTCCAGCGAGTAGAGGCCGGTGAAGATTTTGCCCACCGCCTTCATCTCCTCCGGATCGTTGATGAAACGCTCCAGCACCGCCGGCTGGGCGAGTGCCTGCTGCACCTTCTTCGTGCCCGCCAAATGGTATTGGATCGACGGGCACTTGATGGCCAGCGACGTCTCCATCAGGTAGCGGGCATCCCACTCGTCCTGCGAGTGATAGTGTCCGGGCTCGTACCCAGCACGGAAGTAGATGACAGCCACCTCAAGGCGACCACCACTGGGAGGAGCAACACACATGAATTAGACAGGGACCGAAAATCGAATATCGGAGATTTATACGCACAGCAGGAGCTCCTTGTTCGGGCCGAGTTTACCCTCGCGATGGACATCGGTGAGGGTGCGACGCAGCACCTTGATGTGCGGATAGGTCTCCCGTATGTAGAACTCGTGGAAGCGCTGGTCGCAGATGTTGTACGACACGTCCTCGATGATGAACAAGATCACGGACTTCGGCTTGGCATAGATGTCCCAGGCCTTGACCATACCGTCACAGAGTCCAGACAGGGCGTTGTTCTTGGGCATCTATTGGCAGGTAAGAATTAAGGCTTAAAGTATACAGAGGGGGGATGCGGGAGGGATACTTACATTCGGCAGCTTGTCGGCATGTCCCAGTTCCCGCAGCACAAAACTGATTCAGATTGCAGCAGCAGATTGAAGAGAGCGAGAGAGAGAGAGAGACGGGAGGGAACAGAGAAGACAGAGATCGAGATATTAGCATAATTCTGTGCCCAGACCAGGGACCAACAACAACAGCAACAGACAACAAGAACAACAGGAGGGTTTAGGGGTGTAAGTTAGTTACATTTATGCCACAAAGAACTCTGGGATTCAAATGGTAATCAATGGTAATGGTGTGGATGTGTAGATGGATTGGTGTGGCTATGGTTGAGGCTGAGGGATAGGGATATGGTAAGGCAAGGCAAAAATTAGATGTAGATGTAAGCTGGAAGGAAGGGTGTGCTATAGACCAAGCCAAGAGTAGAGTGCATGAAGAGAATATGCGACAGACGTTAGGCATAAGTGTTGGATGTTGGAGACAAATACAGCGAGAGAGAGAGAGAGAGAGAGAGAGCGAGATAAAGTGCGTGTCTATGATAAGCCTCGATCTATGGAGATTCTATATTGGAGATGATTCTACGGATGAGTGTGGATGGATGGATGGATGGGGTGCGTGAATGGCAGGCAGTGCTTAAGTGTTTTTTTTTTAGGCGAGTGGGGACAGGGTTAAAGGGTTTGTTCTAGGTGTAAGTGCATGTGTGTGTGTGTGTGTGTGTGTGCTTTTGTAAGTGTGAGTGTGCGATAGATAGAAGAGCGCTTAATACTTCTGCAGCTGCACCAAGTGTGTGGCAATGCCACCGAAACTGGAGGCAACCGTGTTGATTTCGACCTGCTTTATGGCACAGCCCTCGTACACGTGACCCAAATAGTCGGAACGCAATAGGCCGACGCTATAAGCCTGTAATTATGATCATTATACATTATATATATTATATATATACACATTACATTTCATAGCATCAAATTCCTTAATTGTAACTAAACTTAAGCCAAAATCAAAATAATATATTTAAAAAAAAAACGAAAACGAAAACAAAAAACAGAAACAGAAACAGAAAAAAACCAAAAAAAAAACTAAAAACTAAATCAAAATTTTTATATTGTTGCGCACCGTCCTCCCACAGTCTATAATTTATAGAGACAGAGTGAGACACAGAGTGAGAGTGAGAGTGAGCGAGATGAGACACAGATACAGTTACAGTTACAATTACAGTTACAAATGTGACAGAACTCTGGCGATTGTATGGATGGGGTGGGGTGAAATCTTTGGCATCCAACTGGTTTTTATTTAAACAACTGCAAATATCTCTATACTATATAAATAATACATATGTATCTAATAACTAAACAGCAAGCAGTTTCTGATCCGTCATTGGGTTTTTTTTTGGTGCGGCGCGCTGAGCTGACGTTGACGTTGACTTCTGTTGTGCGGCAAAGCATTGAAAAGACAACAACGATAACGGCAGCGTAGCATTCATATTTTTAAATTAAAAACCAATTGCCAGATCAGAAACAGCAATAAGAGCTAGGGAGCTGGGTAACCAACCCCTCTCTCCACGCCCACGCCCACTTCCACGCCCACTTCCACTCTGGTTTGTCTTATCGCTTAAACGTTTAACAAATAATATCAGCTGGCATTCTATTCTAGCTATGCTATCTAGCCTTTCTATCTGCTCGTGTTTTGAGGTAACTACCACAATCGTCGTCATGGAGTGGGCAGTGCTCGAGCATGCACACACTACCCGGTCATGCGGGGCAGGGGACAGGGGAGGACTACTTACGGACACAGAACGGGCACAGCGAAACATGAACATTAGAAGTGGAATTGGAAAACAAATTTGGATGATCTGGTTAAAGCAAATGTCGATTAGTTAGCTGCTTTGATTAGAGTATAAAGCGGGGATGCGGGCGATCGTCGGGTGTGCAGTAGACAGGTAGGCGGTAGGCAGTGGAGGAGGAGGCGGAGTCGGAGCCGAAAGGCAGCAGAGCAGGCGACAGACTCAGCATTCTCTAAACGGGGGAGGGGGACGACGACAACTCAACCGAAAAGTAATCATCAAATTAATTAGCAAAAAAAAAATTAAACATTTAGAAATTAAAAATATACATAATTACATATACATGTGTACATACATACATATGTACATATGCATGTATGTACATACGTGTGTATTTATACATAGGCAATTAAGATTCAAACAGAATGGAGAACAAGATGAGGTTTAGCTTAGCTATGTACCTCCGATTAGGCTACAGGAAACTACAAAGGGCAGCACATACAAAAAAAAATAAGAAGAAGTAGAAGAAGAAGAAGAAGAAGAAGGAAACACACACACACAAAGCGAAGTGAGTGAAAGGAGGACTAACATTCCGCTGTTACAGGCAGATGCTTTACGTTTAACAGTCTACGGTTTTACAAGGATCTACGATCAGTGATCAACGATCAATGATCAATGATCAGTGGCTATCAGTGATCAGTGTGTGTGTGTGTGTGTGTGTGTGTGTGTGTGTGTGTGATAGTGATAATGAAATAATCTATGATCTATGGGTAGGGTAGTGGGGTATGATTAATGATGATGGAGTGTGTGGAGGGTGTGTGAAGGATTCGTTGGATGACAGTGGTGGTGGTGGGTGGTGGGTGGGGGTCGGACAGCACCTTTGTACGGTTTTACTTGCTGGTCCCAAATGGCCAAAGCCCGAAGCTATCGTATTGATCTCGACCTGCTTCCAGCAGCAGTAGGCTGCCGCCTTGCAATCCTTGGATGCCACCGTAGCGGTGGTTATCCCAGAGACCGTGGCTTCACTCAGATGCAAATTCCGCTTGGCCTTCTCCTCCTCCTCCTTCGTTTCAGCCTTGCCGCCGCCTCCTCCTCCTCCGCTTCCAGTGCCAGTTCCAGCAGCAGCAGCAGCAGCAGCAGTCGCTTGACCATCCTCGCCAGCCTCTCCTCGCCATAGCAGCGCCTTGGGCGAGAGCTCCGGGCAACCGGACTCAAGCATTAGGTCGCTGCGCAGCATCCCCAATGAAGTGCGCTTCGGATGGCGAGTGTTTGATTGGTTTGTTGGTTGTTTGTTTCGTTGGTTGATTGGAGCAGTGCAGAGCGATGCAATGAGGTTCGGATAATGGAGCAACAAATTGTGGTTGAGATTGATTGATAAATTTGGACAGATTTCGGTATGATTCGATGGGTGGTGTGTTGGGTGGTTGTTGGGTTGTGGTTTGTGGTTGGTGGCGGTGCATTGTGCCGGGTTAGATTTGATTGAGTCGATTTGAGACGCCGAGAAAAGCAGAATATATGTACATGTGAAATTAATTTTCGTATTAAATAATCAAATTTGAATGCATATTATTCAATAAATAATAACAGAAATCTTGCTAAAAACATAAACGAATAGAGTGGGAGAGAGTGGGCGAGAGAGGGGTAGCAACAGCAAGAGACGGGGGCAGGGATGCGGTCGGAATGGGACTTACTGGCATTCACAGATCGATTTACAAGCTAACAGATCGACTGGCGATAAGGAGGCCGCTCCTCCAGGATGCGCGCATAAATCACGCGAGATTATCTGAAGCTTCCACTATGCACATGGGGCTATGGCTATGGCTATGGCTGGGGGCGATTTATGGATGGAATGGACGATAAGATTACACCGACGACCGATAGGCGGTAGAGAGGCCGCAATAAATTAATGAGAAACCACCCACTGCCCCCAGCCACTGGACTAGTTCTAGCTCCTGATGAATTTTCTATGCCTTCTCCTACTCCTATGGCTATGGCTATGGCTATGATGAATTGTGTACTGAAGGGTGGCTGTGTGCGAGTGTGTGTGAATGCGGATGGAGGGATGTGTGTGTGTGTGTGGGTGTGGGTGGACGCAACGAAGCAGAAGACGGTGTCTCACCTGGGTGTAGCCATGGGCCAGCACTTTGCGATAGATGTTAAACAGATTGGCGGTAAACTCATCCACCTTGATGGTCTCCGCCAGTGTGGTGGTAATGAACTCCTCATCGTGGGCCACATTGTGCATCAAACGATTGATGATCGGCTGCAGGGCCACCGCCTTCTCAAACTCCTTGCGCGGAAACGAGGAGGGGACCAGCACAAACGGAGCAAACTATACAGCACACAATTAGCATTGGGATCAACACTCAGCATACGCTACTCACGTTCAGGGAATCCGGACTGAAGCTGGCCTTGGAACGCATCGCCGCACCGTGCATTATGGCATAGTCCTTGGCCTTGGCCGTCACCTCGATCAATTCGTCCTCGGGCAAAGGCAGGCGAATGCAGTTCCGCAGCACGGGTGTGTTGGGATCGACGGACATGGTTCTGATTCTACTTTTGCTTCTGCTTCTGGGCTATGCGACTGGTCTGGTCTGGTCTGGTCTGGTATGGCTGCTGCTGCTGCTGCTGGCTGAAAGTACACAATCGATGGTCAGTGACTCTCCGGCTAATCCGATTCGGGGAGTGTCTCACAATTGCCGCCTGTTCGTCGAGAATGCTCGCTGCTGAATGCCAGTCACAGTCAGTCACAGTTATGGTGTGTGGTTTGTGCTTGTGCTTGTGGTTAACGCTATCTCTAATGTCGAATCTATTTCGTCACTGGTCGCAAGCCCACTCTCTTGCTCTCTTCTCTGCTTGGGGTCTGGGCTTGGGGTCTGGGCCTGGGGCCTGTTTCTATGGTTACACTCGTCGTCCCTTGCAATCGGGCGGGTACACGATAATTTGGGCTAATTTTTTGTGGATTTCGTTGTTAAATTTACAAATTAAATCTCAAATTGTTGGGGGGAAAAAAACTTAAACAGAAATTTTCAACAAAACCAAAACACAAAACCAATATTAGGGATGAGCGATGCCAGCTGATTTGTCACGAGCACACGAAAATATCGCATAATATCAGATAACTTTATTTTAGATTAATAATTAATCTTATATGTGTATGCAACGTTATATACATGCAAATACATATATTTACATGCTGAAAATGCAGCAATTGTGGAACATGACAGCTGGCTCGGCTCGTATAGCCTTGTTATAACTGCTGCACGTTGCCTATCGATATACGCAATAGACGCAATTATTTTCAGCCATTTCCTAGCAGTGCTTGAAAACACCGAAAACCATTTTTAGCGCGCCATATTTTTGATTTTTCATCAGCTGCTTTCTCTATATATTAAACATTGTACATAAGTACATACATACATACATATGTATGTCATATATTTGAGGTCATATTTGTACAACTCGTAAAATACTGCCCGGTACTGCTCGTCGAGAGCCTCCAGCATTTGATCAGTAGTCAGTTATTTGCCAGTCCGCTTGTCCACAGCACGGCTGAAGTACGTCTTGTCTATGAAGCCATCGACGCCAGGACAGAGTATCACATTGTTGCTGGAGCGGTAGAGTGGCAGATGGTCGGCCAACACTTTTGCCACATCCAAGTAGACCAGCACTTGGCTATCGCTGCGGAAACCACTCACAGCCTCACCCACGTCGCTGACTGAAAAGTGCACGTTGTTCCGCTGCATGCGACTTAAGCCTTGCGCTTTGATTTCCTCCCAACAGCTGTAGTAGGTGCCATGGACAGCCAGAGGGACCTGCTCGGCATTCGAAATCCGCTCCAGACACGCTTCGCTCTGCACCGACGCCAACGAGTGTCCCTGATTGGCACGTATCTCATGGAATTTGCGCTGCTCATTCCAGCGCAGGGTAGAGCGCTGTTTGGCATCGCCGGCCACAATTTCCTGCAACTTTTGAAGACTAAAGATCGAGCATTCCGGGTGCGATTGTATGTCCGAGATATTTACAAAGCCATCGGCTTGTATGACAATGCCTTCCTTGACAGCTCCGTGCCGCAGCAGCCACGAGAGTTTTTTGCTCATCTGCACATTGCTTTGTTGTTTGGGGGAAGACATCTTTGCTGAAAAGTTTGGACCGAACGTAGAATTAGTGTTGTGCAGCGGAGAAATATCAATGTCATAAATGTTTTGATTTACATACATGCTTTGCGTCCTACATCCAAACCAAACATCGACGAAAGAGAATGCAAAATCAAGATGGCGGACCTAACGGACAACGCGAGGTCTTTGCATGGCGCCGTCGAGTCGTTGGCAAATACTTAGAAATATACAAAAATGCTATTCATTCATCCAGCGCTTATTTTTTTTAGGTATACTATTGAACTATAGGTATGTACATACATATATCTTTTCAGTGCTGTTGTCCAGATATTAGTGGTTTCAATTTAAAACTTTTCTGAATTTCCAATATAGAAATACAGTAATCCCAATTGGGGTTTTTTGAGAGTTCCGTGTTCGAGTGGAGTGCTAATTTCATCACGTTGCGTATGGTTTGAGAAAATAACTCAAGAGCGAGAGCGTTAATTTTTGCGTTTCGTTCATGAGTGAAGCCTTAACCCTTTTTAACCACCATTAAAAAACCTCTATGTAAACCGGTGAACAGCTTGAGTTAAAACGCGAAAAATAGTACTGTTTGTAAATTCTGCTTAAAGTTCAATACTTCCTTTTTACTTAAAAAAAACAATGATCACGATATATTTTACCTTCAATTTTCATCATATTTGTGGGTGTATATAAGTACCCTCTGGTCCAAAATAGTTAGTGGAAATGGATAAATTAGCTACATTTATCCATTTCCACTAACCTATCAATTTCCTACAAGATTGACCAGTTTTAAGTGTTTCATTTTATAATTATTGACAGGTGTACGCAACAGCACAGTGAATGTTATTGATAGCAGAGATTGCGCGTAACAGCACACGTAACCGACTATGTTGCGCTTTACAGCACATGCAGCACATGTACCGGTCGTAACGGAATTTGAAATTCTATAACATAATTGCAGGAGAAGGAATACCCATAGAACTTTGAATTTTAGCAGATTTTATCAGCAGCAACTTTTTTAATCGTAGCAAGTAGATCGCAGGTTGAACTATTCCCCCCCCCCCCCCCCCCCCCCACCCACTTTCCGCTGCATAATTAGAAGTTAAATTAAATCATAAATGTATGTATTGTGTATAGGCATCGTATAATCGATATTTGACATCGCTTTATTTAATTTGAATTCAATTTGTAATAGAACCATTCTCGTTGTGTGTGTGTGTGTGTGTGTGTGTGTGTGTGTGTGCAACATGTCTTTTACAGTTTACATTTAAGTACACTTTCGTTAAAATTAAGTACTCGTACGTACGCTCATAAAAGGCTAAGTGATATAATTTAGTTATAATTTAATTCATCCATAAATGTTGCTTGCATAGCTGCTCCGATATACTCGCACATTTTGTTCTGTTCGTTGTTTGTATGTATGTATGTATATGTATGTATATATATTTGATACCTGCATCTTTGTATGCATTCCAAAATTGATTTAAATAAATCTTAAAATTTATTGTTGTTGCTGTGTGTGTTTTTAGCTTAAAAAAAAAACAAAGGCTACATACTCGTACATATGTACATACATACATATGTAAGTGAAATGCTTTGGTTATTGCTGTAAGAAGTCGACTAATTTAATTTAATTTAATTTAATTATATATGTATTTATGTTTGCATGAATTTCTACGTCTTTATACTTTCGTATCCTATCATATGTGTGTGTGTGCATTTAGTTGTATGTGTATGTGTATGTGTATGTGTGGCTACAGGCTCAATGAATGAGTTTCATTAAATAAGCTACATTCTACATCTATGTAAGCTGCTACAGACAAAAAAAAAAAAAAAATTTACACCTTGCATAGGTTTAATCTTAAATTAATTTTGACTATAATTTAGTTGCTTGTAACGATCATTGTTAGTCGTTCTTAGTCTAAAGTTTAAGCCACGCTGCGGTTCTCAAGGCCCCCAAAATACAATTTACAAACTTCGTTTTCGTTTTCGTTATCATTTTTTGTTTTGCTTTGCTTTGTTTTGTTTTGTTTTTTTTTTAATATTATTTATATGATATATGCATGTGTGTTTGTGTTTGTGTGTGTGTATGTATTTCTATATGGTTGTATTTGTTGGTATCGCCTCTGGTTTTCGTTTTGCCTTTCAAGTCTTTTCGTTTGTTTCCTCATGTCATGTAAAAATGTTTCTTTCGTTGTTTCATTGCAGCTACTTAAATGCTAAACACTTATATTTGTTTATTGTTTGCTTATATCTAGAGAAAAAAAACAAAAAAAAAAAAACATTTTGGTCTTATACGAACTTTTTGCTTTTTGCTTAAGTTTTTTTCTTTTGTTTTGTTTTGTTTCGTTTTTGTTTTGTTGCTTGCTAATTTTGATTACATTTTTTGTTTGTTTGGTTTTGTTTGTTTGTAACTTTTGTCTGCCACATCCGGTTGGACCGCTTAAACAATGGAATGCCACAAATATTGGTTAAAAAAAAAAAAACCTAATTAATTATTACAAATTAAAAATAATGTTGGTTCAAACAACAACAACAACAAAATATGGAACTTTCTTTAAGAGTATATTAGATTACAGATACTATTATTATTATTATAATTATAATTATAATTATTTTTTAATTATTATTTGAAACTATTTAAGCTTTGGTATACGTAAGGCGGTAAATGGTTGTTGCTTGTTGCTTGTTGCTTGCTGCTTATTCTTCTTCTGGTGTTTCACTGTACGCTTAGCACTACTATGCTATACTCTGCTTACTCCCTCTCCCACACTCTGTCCTCCTACTTGTTGTCCACGCCCAGCAGCTTGGCCGCCTCGTCGGCGGAGGAGAGCAGCTTGTTGAGTATGCCCTGGTCGCTGATGCCCAGCAGATTGCCAATCAGATCGGAGCTGGCCACCGACGCGGCCACTGAGGGTGTTGCCGCCTCTCCAATGTTCTCCTTGTGCTCGCCCAAACGGCTCGCCCGCCACTCGCTCGACTTGTCCAGCAGCTCGTGCAGCTTCGGCAGACGCAGACCCATTTTCGAATTGGCATTGGCGTTGCTGCTGTTATTGTTGTTGTTGTTGTTCTGGCAGCTGTTGTTGTTGTTGGTGGTGGTGGCCGCTGCCGGTGGGTTGGGTCCCGGTGTGGATGGCGGTGTGGCGACCTGCTCATCGTCAGAGCAGTCGGAGCCAGGATTGTCGCCATTGTGGGCGCGTCCACTGTGCTTCTTCATGTGGCGCAGCATGCTGTGCTTGAGGGTGAACTTGCGCAGACAGATCTCGCACTGGAACGGCCGCTCCCCGGAGTGGGTGCGCATGTGGCGGCGCAGGTCCTCGGTGGACCAGAAGCGGCGCAGGCAGAAGGCGCAGATCACCTTGCGGTTGCTGTAGTCCGGATACTTGCCGGAGGCGCCGCGGCCACCGCCGCCACTCGCCTCATCGTCGGAGCCGGCGCCCGGGGTGCTGGTGCTCTGCGGCTGGTGGTTGGACTCACCGCCGCCACGGGCCGGCGTCGACTCCGGCTCGATGGCTCCCTTGGCCAGGAGCAGGGCAAAGTCGTGGGCATGCGACTGCTTGATGTGCTCGAGGCAGTGCAGCCGCTCGGCGAACGAGCCCTCGCACAGGTGGCACTTGTACGGCAGATCTCCGCCAGCGCCAGGATCGGACGAGGCAGAGGCAGAGGCAGCAGCGGCGGCGGCAGCAGCTGCAGCGGCATTCATCTGTGCCGCCAGCTTCTGGATGAGCAGCAGTCGCTCCTTTTCGCGCTCCCGCTCCAGCTCCCGTTCGCGCTCCAGCTCCTTCTCGCGCTCCCGCTCCAGCTGCAGCTCCCGTTCGCGCTCCGCCTCCTGGCGGCGACGCTGCTCCTCCAGCTCGATCTCCTCCACGGACTTGGGCACGGGTATCGGCTCGCTGACGTCCTCTGTGGGCACGTAGACGGACATGGCCGACTCGACGTTGCCGTGCTTGCGCAGCAGGTGCCGGTCGCAGTTGCTCTTTGTGGTGAAGAGCAGGGGGCAGTGGGAGCACTTGAAGGGCTTCTGGCCGGTGTGGGTGAGGATGTGGCGCCGCAGGGAGCTGCTCCAGGGGAACATGCGCTGGCAGTAGGGGCAGGAGACGCGATTGGGGGCCAGGCTGTAGGCGGACTTCTTCTTTGGCTCGCTGCCGGAGCTGCTGCTGGTCACGTCCTCCGTGCCGGAGTTGTTGCTCTCGCTGGCGCTGCCGGAGGCCACCAGGCCCTCCTCGTCGCTCTGCTCCATGTGGTTGGCCACGTCGCTGGGCCGGAAGTAGCTGTTGAAGCTCATCTGGCTGCTGGTCGCGTTGTCCACCAGCTTGGCCACCGGCACCAGGTCCTGCGACTCGTCCTTGAACGGCGAGCTGGCCACCTCCTTCAGCGACTTGGCCACCGACTCGGCCTGGGCGATCATCGACTTCATCGTCGGATTCGGTGGACTCGGCTCTGGCATTGCTCCGGCGTTGCTCGGCATCGGCTCATCCGAGGGATTCGGCGACGGCGAGGGCGTGCGCGTGCTCATGGGCGTAACAGTGGCAGTGGGCGTGGCCTTGCCCGCACCCGCACCCGCACCCGCCTTCATCACCTGCTCAAGGATGGTATCGGCCATCTTCTTGGCCGCCTCATTGGCCGCGGCAGAACTGGTCTGCTCCAGGGGCTTGGACAGCTCCTGCTCCTCCTCTGGCTCTGGCTGCTCCGACTCTTCCATTGGCTCCTGGTCGTGCTCCTCGTCCTCGGGCTCATCCTCCTCCTCCTCCTCTTCATCGTCATCGAACTCCTCCACATCGCCATCGCCATCGCCCTCGCCATCCTCATCCTCGTCAATGATCAGCTTGGGCTCGTCGTCATCGATGGCATTCACCTGCCCACCGATTCCATTCCCATTCCCATTCCCATTGCCATTGCCATTCTGCATTGTCCCATTCACCAGATGCGGCAGATGGGAGCCAGACTGAGCGTGCGAGTGGGCGTGGTGCGAGTGGGCGTGGGCGTGGGCGTGGGACTGTGCCTGGGGTGGGGGGCCGTAGCCAAAGTGCAGCAGGGGATTGCCACCGGCCACGCTGCTGGAGCCGTGGGCCAGCGCCTGCTGCAGCAGATCCGTGTTCTTGTGCGCCTTCAGCTGCTGCGCCAGGATGGCGTACTTCACCTGCTCCGAGATGGGGGCATGGCCATGCACATGGCCCGCTCCCGATCCGCCCTGGCTCATGGCTGCCGCTGCGGCGGCGGCTGCGGCCACAGCAGCCGCTGCATTCGAGGCTCCGCGTCCGCGCATCACATGGTGGCCGCTGCGCTGGCGCTGGGCATAGAACTGGGGATGCTGCTGCTTGACGTGCCGCTCCATGTTGGAGCGCAGCGTGAAGCGGGCGGAGCAGTGCTCGCAGGCGAAGGGCCGCTCGGTGCGGTAGCGGCGCTGCTTCTGCTTGGGCATCAGCACTCCGTTCTTGATGACCATCTTGACGGGGCCGCCGGGTGGCACCGGCACGCCCACGCCCACGCCCACCCCTGGCATTGGCAGCGGCAGGCCGCCCATTCGGTTGGGCGGACTCAGCTGCGGCTGCTTCTCGGCACTGCCTTGGGGTGGCGGCGGCGCCATGAAACCGAAGAAGGGAAAGCCCGGCGTCTGCGACTGGAACATGAGGTTGCGGAACAGCTGCTGCATGTACTGGGAGGCGGCATCGCCTGCTCCTCCGGCTGCTGCTGCACCGGCTGCGCCGCCAAAGAACTGCTGCTGGGCCAGGAGCAGCTGCTGTTGCTGTTGCTGTTGCTGCTGCTGCTGCTCCAGGACGGCTGACAGTTCTGGCACCGTTGCGGGTGCCGTCGCTGCCGAGCCCGAGCCCAAGCCCAAGCCCAAGCCAGAGGCAGATGCTCCTCCTGCTGTTGGCTTCTTGCTGAGATCCAGCACATCCATGCTGAAGTCGAGCGCGGGGCTCTCCTGTTTCTTGTCCACCAGCTGGTCGAGGCTCTTCACCTGGATCTTGGACGGGGGTCCGGCAGCAGCAGCAGCAGCAGCAGCAGCCACAGCTGTGGGGGCGTGTGGGAGTGGCGATGGCGAGGACTCACCCAGGAGCATGTGCTTCAGCTGTGAGCCGCCCTCGGCGATCGGAGCACTGCATGATGATGATGGCGGCGGCGGCGGCGGCGGTGGTGGCGGCGAGATGGAGCGGAAGCTCAGATCGGCCAGATCGTCGCCGAGCCCCAGCCGGGACTTGCTGTCCTCGCAGCTAGCATCCTCCGCCGGATGGTAGACGATGGCCCGCTTCACATCCTCGCGACTGGTCTTGCCGTGCCGGTTGCGCAGGTGCCGCTCGCAGTTGGCCTTCGTGGTGAAGGCGTAGTTGCAGACGGCGCACTCGTACGGCCTGTCGCCGTTGTGGGTGCGCATGTGGCGCACGAGGGCGGCCTTGTCGCAGACGGCGTAGGGGCACATGTTGCAGCGGAAGGGGCCGGAGGGGCCCACGGAGCCGAGGTGCACACGGTTGTGGCCCTTGAGGGCGCGCAGATTGGGGAACACGGCCGCGCACAGCTTGCAGGGGAACTCGCCGCGCAGCTTCATGCGTCGGAACTCGGAGGTGAAGACGTCCTGGGCCTCCTCCTCCTGGTCGCGCCCATCGAGGCTGTACTGGCTGGAGCAGGGCGTGTTCACCGACTGCTCGAAGTTGCGCAGGAAGCTGGAGGTGCAGCTGGAGCTGGTCATGTTCAGGATGCTCTGGATGTCGGCCAGATCCTTGCTGTCCGCCGGCTCGTGCTTGATGGGCGACGGCGGCGACGATGCCCCGGCGGCAGCTGCTGCCGCGGCGGCTGCCTTGCCCTTGAGGTACAGCTGCTGGAAGAACTCGTCCCGCTGCTCCGCCTCCCGCTCGGTCCTGGCCTCGTCCTTGTCCTCGTCCTCGGCCTCCTCGTCATCCTCGTCGTCGCCCTGGTGCAGCGGCGAGCTGCTGGCACCCAGCATCGGCGGCAGATCGACGCCCACCAGGCCGCGGCAGAAGTGCGCCTGCAGCTGGCGGTGGCTGGCGAAGATCACCTCGCAGTCGCGGCACTTGGCGGGTATGTCCGAGTGGCGGGCGTCCAGATGGGCGCACAGACCGGGCAGCGTGTCAAAGTCGGAGGCGCCACAGGCGGGGCAGCTCAGCAGGGGCATGGCCGGCGAGGGGGAGCGGGAGCGCGATTCGGCGCGCGAGGATGCACTGACTCCGGCCAGCAGGGTGGCCACATCCGGTGTGCTGGTTATGGACAGGGGCATGGCCACATCCTCGTCGGTGTCTGGATCGGGTTGCTCCTCCTTCATGTCCCGCTCCTCCACATCAGCATCCTCCTCCTCCTCCTCCGCCTGGGAGCCCTCGTCCATGATGATGTTGTTGTTGTTGTTGTTGTTGATGGTGGTCTTGGGGCGACGCTGCTTGATCCGCTCCTGGATCTGCAGCTGCAGCTGCTGCTTGTGGCTGTGGCTGATGCTGCTGCTGCTGTTGTTGTTGTTCGCTTTGTGTGGATTGTTGTTGTTGTTGTTGTTGTTGTTGCTGCTCCCATGGCTGTGGGCACTGGACACATCCGTGGAGCAGCTGGCATCGCTCTCATAGCTCTCCGCACGTCCCGGATGCCCTGCGCCACCACCATGCTGCGACTGCGCCAGCGACTGCGCCAGCGACTGTTGCTGCTGCTGCTGATGCTGCTGCTGTGACAGGCGTCGCTGCTGCTGCGACTGCGACTGAGAGCCGCCGCTTTGCGCCGCTGCAGACGACTGCGTCGTCGACTGGTGCTGCTTGTGGGTGCGCATGTGCCGGTGCATGTTGCCGTTGGTGGTGAAGGTCAGGTGGCAGTAGCGGCAGTTGAACGGACGCTCGCCCGTGTGCACCAGCACGTGTCTGTCCAGTGACGAGGCCGAGGAGAGCACCTGCAATGGGAGAGCGGAGAGTGGAAGGGAAGAGAGAGAGATTGAGAATTGGCCAAGGAAATTAAACAAAAGATGAATGGACAGAGAGAAATGGAATGCAGCATGCATAAAGAGAGGGGAGAGAGGCCATGGAGGGCCACAGAGGATTCTTTTTTAGAGACTTACCTTGGAGCAGATGCGACAGGTGTAGTTCTCGGTGTCGCCGTTGGCGTAGTTGTGGCACCTGATGTGGTTCGTGAACTCGTGGGGCGTGGCCGAGACCACCTCGCAGATGGGGCAGAGGTATTTCATGTGCTCGTCGCCGGCACCGATGCCGGACTCGCCGCTCGACAGGCAGAGGCCCTCCGGCGAGGAGGCACCTGAGCTGCCGCTGCCGCTGCTGTTGCTGCTGCTGCTGCTGGAGGCATTCGACGCCTGCTGCGCTGCAGCAGAGACGGCGGCCGCTGCGGCCTGGCTGCTGCTGTTGTAGCTGCTGGCGTCCACGAATCCGGACTCGGAGAGGTCGCCGTTGGCGGCGGCGCCACTGCGGTTCAGTCGGAACTTCTTGCGCAGCGAACTGGCGTCGCCGGCACTGTAG
Organism: Drosophila subsilvestris; assembly: GCA_035043285.1. Taxonomy (NCBI): domain Eukaryota; kingdom Metazoa; phylum Arthropoda; class Insecta; order Diptera; family Drosophilidae; genus Drosophila; species Drosophila subsilvestris. The sequence continues at coordinate 5,695,586 of JAWNNB010000133.1, read as the reverse complement.
TCCATCACGATGCTGGCACTGGCCGCCGCAGAGGCGTTGGCGTTGCGTCGCTGCTTGTGGCGCGGTCGCTGCACAGCAGCCATCGTCTCCTCCAGCGGACGTGGCTCCTCCTCCTCCTCCTCCTCCTCGTCGTCGCTGTGCAGATCCTGTTGCTGCTGTTGGAGCTGTTGGTGCTGTCGCAGCTTGCGCTTGCGCGACGCTGACATCACCGCCGCTGCTGGGGCCGTGTCGTGTGGCGTCGATGTGGGCTGTGGGCCGCTGCTGCTGCTCAGCTTCTTTGGTGTGCGGCCGAGGTCGAGGTGCTCCAGCGAGGACTCCGATGTGGTGGACTCGCGCCGCTGACGCTCCATCGCTGCCTGCGTGACTACGGCGGCAGTGGCGGTGGCTGTGGCGGTGGCTGTGGCGGTGGCAGTGCTGTGTGGCTGCTGCTGTTGCTGTGCGGCCAACATTTTGCTGCTTTTATACTCGGCTGATTACTGAGATCGAGTTGGATGTCGTCTGGGATTGCGACTTTCAGTGGTGCTAAAGAGAGAGAACAAAGAAGAAAGAAAGGTTACCAAAATGTCCGAAATGACAGACAAGAAGGAGCAGGCTGGGGCACTGCCGGGCTGATTGAAGAGAGAAGCGGCATTGCCAGCTACTCGATTGGCATTGCCAGCCCAAAGATGTCGCATCCTCACGGCACGGAAAAAACTAACCTAAAGGCATTGCCAGCCCACAGAAAGCTTAAGAAAGCGAATGAGTGGGCACACATTCACATTCACATTTCCAGAACATTCTTGGGAAAACAGTTGCAAAACAGTGTACCGGACCAGACCGGACCGGACCGGACCCATCTCCATTTCTACGCGAAATGCAGCAACAGCACAGCTGATCGATCGATCGATAAATCACTTGTGTAAAAGATACTCTCGAAATCAAATTCTGGGTAGACTTCAATCAGCTGTCAGTTTGTTTGTGCAAAGGAATGGTGAAACGGTAAACCTACTCTCACAGCAGGCACAAAGAGGCGAGAGAGAGAGAGAGAGCGAGAGCGAGAGAGAGACATCTGGCAAAGCTGTCAAGGTGGAATCGATTGCTTATCTAGCTTCTGCCGCTGCTGTACTGCATTTTTTCGCATTTTGTCGCACAGACAAATGGAAAATGTGGGGGCAGGCTCATTAGCATTTTTCGCCGCTGTTATCAATGCTAATGTTGCCACACAGCTGGCGGGGAGTTTTTTCTCTGTGGAAATCCTTACTTGACCGAATTTTTAGCGTTAAATTCGTGGGCTGAGTGTGTCGCTTGTTCTTTGCTTGGCCTTTCATTTTGGGTTGGCTGATTTCAATTTTGCCCGTGACTCATCCATAGCCCCCACATGAAAAGTTATTATGGTAAAGATAAGACCCCCCCCTTCCACTGCCCTCTCTGACACCCACTGTCCTTGAGCGGTGAGGCCAATAATAATACTAATTTTACAATTTATCAATGATATGCTGCCCCCCCGCCACCCGCCGCCACCCTCTTTTATAGCTCAAACAAAACCAAACTGAACTGCCACTGACAGATTACACAGTTCGTCAATCTACACATTAACCCTAGCGCTGAGTCCCTGAAGGGTGCTCCGACTCCGCTCCCTGGCTCATCCCTCACTCACTGTCAGAGAGGAGTCAAAGTTCAAAGGGTTTTCGGTGCGAGATCGCAAGAGGCGATGATGAGCGCCGTAATTAAAGGCACAACTTGACCCAAATAAATTGACCCGAAATGTGAATTGAAATGCCAAAAATTAGGGCAGATCTGACCTCTGGTTTTTGGGGGGGATTTTTCGACCGGTATCTACAGGGATTCTAGGCCAAAAAAGAGTTTGGTTTTTGCTTAAATTTTAATCTTTCTGCTTCATTTATTAGAACTTTTTAAGCAGAATGAATATATACGAGTATTTCCTCAATCTTTCAGTTATTTCTGGGCTAATTTAAATCAAAGTATCAAAGCTGCACATTACTTAAAAAAGTTGCAACTTAAAATTGAACGCAGAGCATGCCGCACATTTTGCGGGCATTCGCAGTCGGAAACTTGAGAAGAATTGTAAACCAAATGGCGGAAATGTAGAAGCTCTTTAGAATTGGAGACTTGCTGCTCATTTCAGGTAAACTTTCAAGCCAATGGAATGAAAACAGATTCGTAATGGAATTTGCAATTCGCAATTCGAGAAGATGTAACCAGAAGCCACAGGGCAAACAACAATCAATCGGATTCGATTGAAGCTCTAGACTCTAGACTCCAGACGCCCTTCCACACTCTCCCCCCGTCCGCCCACCAAAGTTTGCTATCACTGTACAAGTTTATCCCATCCTCTCGTTAATCCACATTGGCCAGTCCAAACATTATTTATTTTCCACTCTCGCACAACAAAAAAAAAAAAATAAATAAATTTTGGAATATGTTTAATTTCACTTAAAAAAAAAGAAGAAGGTTTACCTTTGCTGATTATTTTCGTAGTTGCGGCGGCATTTCCCGCTTTGGGGCCTGGACTGGAACGGAAATGGGCACGGGCACGGTTACGGTGGACACGCCACTCTTGCAGATCTTTTCACACTAATCTTTAGATTACGATTATGATTTCGATTTCGATTTCGATTTAGTTTTGGGTTTTTGGTTTTGTATGCACTTTTTGTTGTTGTTGTTGTTTTGGGTGTCACTGTGTGCTTTCGATCCGTTGATGGATCTAATCACAGTTATTTGGTAGATGTAGCAAAACAAAACAAAAATCACTGTTTCTTTTTTCATGGAAATACTTCCAAAGGGGGTAAATGCAAAAAAAAAAAATATGTCGCACCAAAAGTGTTTGCTTTTTTTTTGTTGTTATTTATGTTGCAGTTTCCTCTGGCACTTGCGTTATTTTGTTTTGTATCGTTTAGCTGCTTCTGCTTCTGTATCTCTTTTGGTATTATTTTTCTAGAGACGCTGCAGATGCTTTCGCGTTGACGCGCACACGAGTTCTGAGCGCAGCCGCAGCGCAACCGTTCGGCAGAGGCAGATGAAGCTTGACTGTATAGAGTATCTACGGAGTTGTATTTATAAGAGCGTACGAGCAGCGTGAGAGCAGAGCAGCGTCAAAGCAGAGCAGCAGCAGCAGCAGCAGCAGCAGCAGCAGTAAAGAGAGCCAAGTTATCTGAGCGAGAGCGGACACAATGGCTGCCTTCCTTTGCTGCTTCGCTTCGTCTTTTCTCCTCTCTTTCTGCTGTTCGTGCGTGTGCGTGCGGCTGCGGCTGCTGTTGCTGCTGCTGTTGCTGCTGTTGGTGGTGGTGGTGGCTGCTCTTTTGCGCCTTGGTATTGGTTAGATAAAAGTGCAGAGACTGCGCTGCAGCTGCCGCTGCCGCTGCTGCTGCTTCCTTCGACGTCCAAGATTTAGAGAGCAGCAGAGCAGCAGAACAGCAGCAGCAGAATCAATTCTTTGTCGGATTTTCTTTCGTTTTTGTTCTGTTTTTTTTTTGTTTTTTTGTTTTATTTGGCTGCAAATAGGATTACTCACACACACACACACATATGTATGTACACACAGATAATATATTTGGTGCGTGTTAGAGCAGGAGAGCAGCATACCTCTCGTGCTCCCCGCTGCTCCTGAGTCATCTGGTTGTTGATGGTGGAGGGGGGGCAGCACATATGTGTGTACATTTGTATATGTTTATTTTTGGGCTGCATCCAGTAGGAGTACGGGGCACACACACACACACACACACACACACACAGAGATAGATTTTTACAGTTGTTTGGATGCATTTTAGATTTTGGTTAAAATCCCGTTGCCATTGGCTACACTTACCATGTACATATGTATGTATGTATGTATGTTTGTTGCTCTCCCTCCCATTCTCTGTCTCTTTTCACCTCTACCATTCTCTCCTTCTATCTCTCCTAATGGAACAGAAACCTACATACATATGCATGTACATATATTTAGATACAATTCCAATAGATTGATCTTTGGCCGTTGGTCACTTATGCACTTCCTGGTGCCAGCTCCTCAACCTTAACCTCAAGCTTCTACAGAACGGAAGTCCCTTTTCTGGGTGCGTCATCATCATCATCATCATCATCTTGAACATCATCGTTGTCGTCGTCGTCGTCGTCGTCGTCGTCGTCATCGTTACAGTTGACCGCCTCAAAGGTGCGCGCAGAGAGGTCAGTGTCAGCTGCTCCGAAAATTGTAAAATGTAAATTGGATTACGGGTATAAAAGAAGCAACCGCGACAGCAGCAGCAGCAGCAGCAGCAGCAGCAACCCTTTGTGCCCCCATCCCTTATCCGCTCGCCGCTCGCTACTCCTTGCCTTTCCTTTTGCCCTGCAAATCTCCACTCTCCTTTTCCCTTCTTGCAAGACGATTGGGTGGCCACAGCATCGCTGGCGCAAATAATCGATCACATCGATAGCGCTCGATAGCGGCGATCGCAAGCAAAACAATTGTCACAACCGCAAACACAGAAACGAAAACGAAAACGAAAAAGAAAATAAGAAAAGTACAACAATAGCAATATCGAAAATAATTGTGCAAAAAATGCAGCAAGAGTTCAATACACTTTCACATACACATACACACGTGTCCACACACACACACACACCAACACACACACACAAACGTGGACACACGCGCCCCCACGCACACACCCACACCCACACCCACATCCATATGGGTGTGTACACACGGACGAGTACACTCGCCCACACAGACACGTGCAACGTGCCGTTTGTATACAATTTAATAATATTTACGTTTTATTTATAATGAACTTGAAATACTCATGGCACAGTGGGGCCACCGCCATTTGCCCAGCGAATTTAATCTCGTCTGATCTTAGCATTAAGCGAGTGGAGTAAAAATCCAATAAATACCCAATTTAGAACACATCCCAAAACAATATATTATGCCACGATTGGAATTTGCTTTATTGGAGTTTATTTTCCATGATCTATGTGCAAGTATCAGCTGAACGGAAAAGCTATCATCAAGCGTGACCCTTGACATATGTACATATTTCATATTTAATTTAAATTAAAATTTAAAATTTAAAATTTGTGTTTTAATGCCTTTAGCTGCAGATCGCTTCTGTCGAATAGTCTTCAAATATTTTTGCGAATTTGGTTACATTTTGTTGATGTTTGTAGAGATAAAACAAATTTGTGATATTCGTAACCACCGAGTATTTTTTTATTCGAACGTAAAGACTCCGTTGTGGGGTCTGATCCGTGGGTCCTGCAGGAAGCATTAGCTGAATTAGTCTAAGAACATATTTCATATTTATATATTTCTATCAATATTTTTGTACTTGAAGGCAATGGTGAATGCCCAAGGTGTCTGCTATCAATAATCAAACCAAAGATCCTTGGCAGCCCTGGCCTTTGCTGATCAACTGTGGATTGGTGCTAATAGATATCCAAATACAAACCATCAATTCCCTTCCATTAATATGCTCCACTGCTAAGCGATCGTTGGCTTAAATTTACCCATGAGACAGTTGCCACTGTGCCTGGGCTTTGTCTGAGCATTTGCGTGGGTGGCATTGGTGGCGGCAGAGGTGGTGGTGCTCGTAGGCGACAGAAACAGCGGTAGTGGCAGTGGAATCGGCGCTAAATGGTAACTGTAAACGTGTTGGCAATGCGTGTTAAATAAACATTAAAGCCAACAGCAGAGCAGCAACAGCAAAAGCAACAGCAACAGCAACAAAAGGCAGGCAAGAGCAACAATTGCATTTTTGCCATATGCAAACAGCTGGGAAACCGTTTCAATTTCTGTCGCCGTTGCCGTTGCCGTTGCCATTGCCGTCTTCCTCGCTCGCAGCCAATTTTCCTCGCCCTCAGCCATTTTTCTTCTCCCTTGCTAATTTTCCTCCGCCGCAACCGCCGCCTGCCCCCACCCCTTTATGTCCCTGTTTCTGTTTCTGTTTCAATTTTAATTTCCCTTTTCAATGGCGGCCGTTCAATGGAGACCGAAAGTGTTAAAGAGCTCCAAAGAGAGACAAAGTGAGGGAGTGAGAGTGGCGGTAGGTGGTATGGGGCGGGGCGGGGCGGTGCGGTGCAGACGCAACATTAAAATTTAATTGGCCAACATTTAGTTAACATTTCATTTAGCATAAACATAAAACAAATGGCAAAGACAAAAGCTCCCACGCTTTGCTTTGCTTTTGCTCTTCTGCTTTTTGCTCTTCAACTTTGACTGCTCTTCTTTCTCTCTCTCTCTGTCTCTCTCTCTCTGTGTATATCTCTCTCTCTGACTTTGTCTATGGCCCTCGTCGCATGGCGTTGACGCTTTGACGCTGCTGCTGCTGCTGTTGCTGTTGCTGTTGTTGCAAGCAATGCCTGAAATTCACTTTCGTTTTTATACCCTGCCCGAGCGTGACCATCACGGCTCTGACTAGAAGTTTGCACAGTCACAGAAGTGGTGATATGTGGATCATTCTTAATTTTCAACTAAATATTTAGCGATGTACATACTTAAAAGGAATGCAATCAAACGCCAGAGATGCCAGAGTGCCAAATGCCATAAAGAACTAGGCATAATTTGTAGCTGATCCATGAAAGCGTTTCCTGCAGGCTATCCAACCAGAGCTTAGCACCACCATATTCCTCTGGTTGTTTTTTTTTTGCCAGACTTGGCTACATTTAATTTTAATTCTTTGTGTAATGTACAAAACTGCAGCTACCCTTCTGCCCATGTGAAAAGAGTTGCTTTCGCTTGATAAATCTGCTGCTGGCAGTGTATCAAATGCTTCGCATACCCATTCAGGCTGTTGATGTTTTCAATTAAAGTGAAACAAAAAACGAAAAGAGTCAAACAATAATAATTGTTTTAATTCGCACTCCTTTCGGCTGTCTATGCTTTGGTTTAATGTATTTAATAGGTGTTATTGTTATTTACCATTTGTGTGTGTGGTAGGTGTGTGTAGTGGTGTGGTGTTTTGTGGCGACATGTCAAGGTGACTGGGCACGCACCACCACTCCCTCCCAACCCCACACACAGCGTTGCCAGCTGATAATTTTTATATTGAAAAGGAGCGCGCGTCGCATTTTTTTGTTGTTTTTTTTTAACGATTTTTTGTTTGTTTATTTTTCAGCAAGCGAACGGGCGAAGAGCGCAGTAACTATGACCGGGCAAACGGCACCGTTTAATAATAACAATAAAACAACAAAAGAAACAACAAAACTCAAAGCAAACAAAAGGAAGGTAAAAGGAATACCGTTAGGGACAGCCCCGGGAAAACGGAACTTGGCCCTCCCAACGCCAATTTTCAAATAAATGTATGTGTATATTAAAGCCATGGATCATCCTCAAATGTTCCTCAATGAATTGAATGCAATATTCAGGATATTTCTGGAATGTTACATTTCAGGATCAGGATGTATGTTGATCGGTGGACACGGTGCATGGTGCATGGTGCATATATTCCCTCTGTAGATCATCTTCTAAGAATGCGGTTTGGTGTGCAATTTCCGCCTTATGCTGATTATGGATTCATTTCTGTCACCAATCACAGCGATTATATTCACAGAGTACAGAGGTGGGCAAGCCCCAAGGGGTATCTAAACACTTGTGGCCAAACAAATGCCGTTAGCTGGTAGAATGCGTCACTTTACAGTTTGTTATTTTGGTGAAATTCCCCCAGTCCGTATCGAAATATTGTGAGTGTGTGGGTGTGTGGGTGGGTTGGCCTACACCCAGAAACAACAAATACTGAGAAATACTGTTTAATACTCGCACATAGATGCAGATGAGATATATTTCTGGGCTCGAATATCAAAGCCATTTTCCGCTTAAAAGTATGGCGAAAATTATGGCCATGAAGCTCGGGGGAGTGGGGAATGGGGGAAATGGAGAATTGTTCCCGCTGCTTGCCACTTCTACACTCAATTCATTCATAAGTACAGACGGCTGGCGTGAGTGCAGGCGGCCTCGGTGCAGGAGCTAAGCTCATTAGAAACCAATTGACTTTGCAGGATCATCGACACCCAGACCAGAGTCTGGCCATCATTTGTCCATTGTGTCCATTGCGTGGCCAGTCGCCCAGTCACTGACTGCACTACGATCTTTCATCAGCGATTAGCGCACGCGCCGCTGCTGCCCAGCACGCAGCAGGTACTAGAACTAACATCATCATCATCATCATCGTAGTGAACCTCGTCGAGGGTTTTATTGAGCGACGCGTCGCTTGTCGAGACCTATGTACATATGTACATACATATGTATGTATGTATGACGGCGACAATCGATGGAATGGATTGATGCAATGATGGGACGATGGGACGGTACGGGACGCGGTTATATCACCTAAAAATCATGCCGTACCGCACCGTACAATAATTGATTACTCCGTGATGAATAACTCACTCACTGTCCCCACCCCCGCTCCCAGCCCCAGTCCAAAATAATTTCCAAGTAAACTGCGATGGGGTGAATGGGTGAAGTACGATAAGGTGTAAGGTAAGGTAAGGTGACGTCCGTCCACCGATCACCGATCACCGATATCTGCGTTTATTTTGGGGTTTTCCAACATGCGAAAGACCTCGTGCAGCATGCCACTACACACCGACTGACGAATCTGTAGCCAATCCAAGCCAATCCCGCCCAATCACATATCCGCCTCGACTCGACTCGCCTCTCTCTCATCGTCTCTCTCTCTCTCTCTCGATCGATCGAATCTACGCGAATCTATCGATTGGGGTTGTGCGACATCATCATGGTCAGTGGGTTTCCGTTTTGGTTTCGGCTTTCGGCTTTCAGTTTTGGGTTTTGGGTTTTGGGCGGGTGCTGCGGGCCGTCGTATCTGGGCCGTGAATCAGACGAAAGTATAACAAGTACTACAAGCCAGCAGAACGATGGAAGCACGACCATCATTGGAGCCGACTCTCTTCTGCGGCGTCATCGTCATCATCAGTAACGTTCATTGAATATCGACCGTACCGTACCGTACCGTACCAAAGCCCAGTCCCAGCCACAGCCACAGCCACAGCCCAACACATCCATCCATCTATCCATCCACCTAGCCAGCCAGCCAGCGCTCGTAAACGATAAGCAGCTGGAACTGGAACTGGGAATGGGACACACTCACACACACACTACAGTTGTAGAAGAGTGCGAGTGAGAGGCATAAACCCCCCCCCCCTCCATATAGTCCGTAGTCCGTAGTCGTAGTCCGTAGTCGTAGAAAGGGGAAAGATAGGAGCTATGGTGGCAGTGGCAGAGTGGAGTGCTGCTTCGCTCGAAATCATTGTCGAACACACTCACTAGCAAGTTCTGCTAACTCGATTGTGGTTTCACATTATCTCGGATCTTTGGAATTTCGTGAAAAGTATCGGTTCTGTTGTGTTTCTGTTGTGTGGACTGTATGTGGAGTATGTGGCAGGCAGTGGCTGTTTCTGTTTCTGTTTCTGTGTGTCTGTGTGTCTGTATGTCTGTGGGGTGTGCGCTGGTTGCCTCGGGGGCTGGGGCTGGGGGCTGGGGGCTGGGGGATGTCCGAAAAAAAGCGTTTGCTTTGCAAGATCTGTCAGCAATTAGTCAGCGGCCGGGACGGGCAGGGCAAGCAAAGGTGTGCGCCACAAGAGAAAGATAACCGAGTGAGGGTGTTTTTTTTTTTTTGTTTGTCAGTGGGGGAAGGGCATTCCGTCAGAGGGGTTGCACTCCATTCAGGTCATGCCACAGAAACAGCCAACAACAAAGCCCCAAGTGAGCTTTAGCCATGATCCAAGAACAGTGCAGAGCGGGAGTGAGCAGGTTTCGTTCTTGGGAATTATCCATAATAATTAAATAATCAAAGGCAATATTCGTATTCGTAAATATATTCTTGGAAGAGTACCATCTTTACCATCTTGTGTGGAAAAAGAAAGCCAGCTGAGCTAAGATCCAGCCTCCCCTGGCAGAATATGAGTCACAGAACTACCCAACCCATCCTCAGCAAGTGCACTTTCATTGGGAACTTGGCCTTGGCCTTGGCCGTTAGATGTTTCCCACAGTTTCGGCTGAGTGAAATAAAAGAGCAGGAGCAGGAGACGGAGCAGGAGACGCAGCTTATCAGGTTCATAATATAAAACCCACAAGAGCGGGGGATGGGATTTATCACAAGAGTAAGAAAAGCCAAACGATCGTATGGCATCTGGGGAGTCTGTTCCAATGCTCAGACACCCAGACACCCAGACTCTGGCTCGTATTGCTTTGTGGGCCAAAAAGAGACATTGCTCATCAGGTTGGTGGATGGGGAAGGGAAGGGAAGGGAATGGGTTTTGTTGCCACAGATCGCAGATCTGGAAACTGGCGGTGGTGTGTGGTTCGCTTCGATGTTGATATTTACACAAGTGTAATTGCGAATTGTAAATGCGACAACACAGATGCTCTCGTCTCGTCTCGTAATTGTGATTGTGATTGTGTGATGATGATCATCATGATCATGGGTATGGGTATGGTGATGGGTATGGTGATGGGTGCGAAAAGGCAACATCAACGTGAGCTTTGTCCTTTGATCGTGAGCCAAAAGAGGAAGCTGTGACACAAAAAAGGAGTAAAGTGAAGTGGAGTCTGATGACTGATGTTTCCATTTCCATTTCCATCTCCGTTTTCATCTCCGTTTCCGTGTCTCTGTCTCTGTCTCTCTCTCTGTGTGTGTATCTGTATCTGGCCGCTTGCCTTGCGCTATTTGTATCTTTTATCTGTGAAAATAAACGTTCGAAGTTGTTTTTATTTTTTTATTTTGTTGTTGTATTTTTTCGACTTTATTGTTTGAACGTTGATTGTCAACTGATCGGTGTTTACCGCCATCTCCGTCTCTCTGTATCTGTATCTCTCTGGCTGTTGCCTGTTGCCTGTATCTGTAGGCTGTGTCGACTGTGTTGTCTGTATCTGGCTGGCTGGATGGATGGCTGGATGACTGAGTGTGGAGTTTTCGATTTCAGCCGCATCGAGATACACTTAAGCAAATAATCGTGTTTAGCTTCACATGTTGTATCTGTATCTGTATCTGTAGCTGTTGCTGTTGCTGTATCTGCATCTGTGCCTGTGTCACCACTGCCTGTGTATCTGTATCTGTATCTGTTGTATCTGTCGTATCTCTCGGATACTGTTTTCTTTGGACGCCTTGGATTTCTTTGCTCTTTGCTTTGTTCCCTTTGCTATTATCGATTACTGCATCTCCTTCTCTCTCTCTCTCTCTGTCTCTCTGTGTGTGTGTGTTGCACCTATAGTTTTGTGTGTTTGTTTTCGCTGCGCCAACACAGACATTAGACATCAAACTCCATCTCCTCCATCTCCTTCTCCTTCTCCATGGTAGCCTCATCCTCAGCGCGTTGATCGTCATCGATGTGCAACGCAACGCAATCCACTGACTGACTGACTGATAAGATTGTTTGCTAATAACCAAAATAAACAAGAATTCCCTTACCCCGCTACCCGCTACCCTCTACCCCCTTACCCCCTTACCCACTATCTTCTCATCATTCGATCCCATGCGATCCCATTCCATCCGATCCTCTTTGGTGCTGTTGCTGGAGATTTCAGATGTTTCTTCTTGTGCAACATCTGACGCTCTTCTGCTTTGAGTTGTAAACGTTGGGGACCCACTCAACCCACTCACCACCCACTGGCATCAAAGGGGCCGCTGATAGCGCGGATGTTGAATGCGGATGAGGGTTGAGCAGCTCAGCTATTTGCACACCTTCAACACACACACACACACACACACACACACACACACACACACACAGAGAGAGAGAGAGAGAGAGAGAGTGGTGGCCTATCGTCAGCTTATTTTCACAACTTTTGGGTGGGTGTTGGCCACAGATGATGATTTGTGCTTCCCGCTCTCTATCTCTCTGTCTCTGTCACTCTCTCTGTGTCATTAGCTCCACAACTCATTAGCAGATACGAGATAAAGCCACCACCACACCCTCCTTCTCCATGCTCTCTCTCTCTCTCTGTCTGTCTCGCTTTGAGCTTTTTTTTATCGTCAATGGTTTATTTTATTTTTTTTTGGCACTCGCCTGATTCCGTTTGAGAAATGCCAAATGGAAGTTAATCACCAGAAATTTCTATATCAATCATCTGACCCAATCAATGGCAAGGGGATGTGTACGTGTGGAGGGGGGGGTGATGCGGTGTGGTGCGGTGTGGTGCACTGCTCACAGATAGAGTCGGCGCGCGACGGTACGCAATGCGGCAAAGGTGCCACACCGAAAATAGAACAAAAAAATAAAATAAAATACGTCTCTCTGTCCGCTCAGTGTGTCCGTCAGTTGATAGAGTTGCTCCATCCTACCTCTCCTACCTCTCCTCCCACCCCACCAGTCCCTCTCTTTCACTCTGTCGTTCCTCTGATAAGCCACGTCCATCATCGCAGGTGCCTCTAATTGAATTTCTGTTCTGTTCTGTTCTGGTATTAATGAGAAAAATCATTTCCGATAGCAGGGAGTATCTCTGCGTGGCAGGCAGGAAGGCCCCAAAAAGAGAGAGGCTAACACTTGCACTTCTCAGTGGCTGAGTGGCTCAGGGTGTTGGTGCCCCATTTCCTTTGCAATTTCCAAGGCCGGCTGCATCCTTCGATACATTTACTCAACGAGCTTTAACGTACACAAGTTCCGATGCGCCCACTGATCTTTGATGCTGCAAGGACGAGTCTACGGGATGTGAGCAGGCTCTCTGGGTTAGAACTAGGCCTATGGATGGCCACACTTGCGCCCATCCTTAAAGGCGTCCTCGAGAAAGCGCACTGCCGTGTGAAGTGGGCCAGCCACCTCATTAGAGTCTCTTTTATTGGAAGCATAATTGAGTTCTTGCTTTGAGCAGCTGGAAGACGGAACTGGACTGATTCCATTCTATCCCCATGCCAGTTCTAGACGCAGCTGCTTGATCGATTAAGGGAGAGCAATTCTGAGACTTGCAGCACTCAGATTGATGGGGGGATGCACCAACGACCTTCGATCGATGGCTGAATGGGGGTCAGGGCGCGTGTCGTACTTCGTTTTTGCACCCAACTGACGAGTAGCGAGCCACGAGCCACGAACCACGAGCCACGATCGGTTTATATTCCATGACTGGGCATCGCTGTCATCGCCTGCCACCCGCTCGCTCTGGGCAAACAGCAAAACTGTGTAACTTCTAAGCCCCAAAAGCCGCCAAGCCAACCCGTTTGGCTTTATGGCTGTGCCAGAGACAGAGACAGAGACCAAAGTGCTCGATTGACAACCTCTTGGTAGGGGCTGTGGCTGTGGCAGTGGCAGTGGCAGGGGGGCAGAGATACCTACAATATATAGAGCAAAACGCATTACAAGTTATCGGTGCAAGGCTAGAGACCGAGACCCAACCCCAACCCACCCCAACCCACCCCACCCCACCCGCTCGGGATCCGCCCCGTCGGGCCGGCCGGCCGACTGGCCTCGTGAGCCATTGGCAAATAGCGGGGCTTGCCGAAACGATCCCCCTTGAAACCACACAGAGATATAGCAAGGCAAAAGATACAGATACTCGTAGTCGTACGAGTAGTTGTAGTTGTAGTCATAGTCATAGCACCTTCCTCCTCCTCCTCCTGTCTCTCTCTTCCCAGAGACCTTCGTTTCAAATTCAGATCCAAAATCGATTCGGATTCTTTTTCTGCCTGCTGCCTGCCTGCCTGCCTGCCTGCCTGCCTGCCTGGCCTTCCCTCTCCGCTTTCGCCTGATAAGATACCTCGTATTTTGAATGATGATGTGCTGTTGTCAATTGTATGTCCTCCACTTCGGCACCACTCCACTGCCCTCCCACTATTGAAGCTTTGGCCGGGGGATTTGTCGCGGCATTAGATAATATCTGCCATTCGAGAGGGCGGGCCTCTGCTTGGCTTGCCAACTGCGTGACTCGCGGAGCGTCTCACGTCTCGTCTCTTTTTCTCTTTATTTTTCCTTAACTTTAACTTTAATTAAGTTAAATATTTGCGCACAAAATTAAAAAATCTAGAAGGGGAAATAGAAAAATTATTTAAAGGTAATCGCATCATTCCGCATGATGCCTGGGGGGGGGGGCAGCAATTGGAATTAGTTTGGGAGCTGCAGCAAATACATTTTAACCCTATAGAAAGATACATTTTATATGTGTGCATCTACTTGTGCTTGCATGTGTGTGTGTGTGTGTGTGTGTGTGTGTGTGTGTGTGTGTGTGTCAAACCAAATCCATAATGTGCGCGCCCCCATTTATCAAATGTTGAAAATCTGGCGTCGGCTTCGATAAGAGTAAATAAGAAAATGGCCAAGCGATGTGGGTCGCCTCATGTACATATGTACCTACACATATACATATACATATATATATATATGTACATATATGTATGTACGTGTATGTATCTAAATATGTATCTTCTTCTATGTCTTTGGGGGCTGGGGAACAAACGCTGCCATTGAGTTTGAGGGTGCCTATCCACTATCCCACTGTCCTCTGTCGTCAGTGGCTTCTTGTCGTTCTGTAGAAGCTCAAGTGGCTCATTAGAATCGAAGCAGGGAATCGAAGCCGTAGGGGTCTGGGTCTGGGTCTGGTCTCGGCGTTGGGGTTTGCTCAAGGTGTTTGTCCAAAGCTGTTTAGGCGCCATGAATAATGCCACCCAACACCAAGCACCCGCTCCAGACACACTCACACACACACACACACACACACACACACATACCAAAAGAACGATACAGATCCCAAGAAATGTACAGAAAAATATACGAAATAAATAGAGTGACAGAGACAGAGACAGAGACAGTGAGAGAGGGTGGAGAGAAGGGGAGGAGAGAGAGAGAGAGAGTAAAAGTATTGAGCACTTTTTTTTATCATTTGCCTCACGGCTTTTATGGCCGTCTCATGTGATAAATATATGGGCAAAGCCAAAGCCAAAGGCAAAGGCAAAGGCGTTCGAAGTTCACCCAAATACCCCGCGATATGACTAACCCACAGATAGGCACAGAAACGGGCGACCAGAGCCATAACTACAACTACAACTACAACTAAAACTAAAACTAAAACTCATGCTGCTTTTGGGTTAAAACTATGCCAATGGAGGAGCAGTTCCCATAGATAGTTCGATATGCGGAATGAAATTGTTGCTAGAAAAAGTAACACAAAAATCATTTGAATCATCTTCCACAGAGAATGCAATTCCCTTAGGTAATATATAGAGAGGAGAGAGTATATGTGTGCTTCATAAATATATTTTGTATGTACATAAAATGCAGATCAACTTTAACAAGCTCTTAAGATTTATATACATATATAAAAACAAATATACACTGATAGAAAACAAACCAAATGTAAAATTAACTACAATCATATTTGAATTTAAAATGCGATTTTTAAATACAAAAATAGTATAATTAAATAGAATTCACTTTGATTCAAATATAAATTTATTAAAATGGCTTTTTGAATACGGTCATATTAAATTTAAATGCAAAACACTTTAAAATAAATATAATATATTTAATTAAAATACAAAACACTTTAAAATAAATATAATTAGCAAATTTAAATGCAAAACATTTTAAAATAAATATAATATATTAAATTTGAATATGAAATATATTTAAATTCAAAATAAAATATAATAAATTTAAATATTTTCATATTTAAATTAAATTGAGTATAAAATACATATATTAAATTTAAATATATTTCATATTATATATATATATGTATATATATAAAATCTATATATTTCATATTTAAATTGAATATATTATATTTATTTAAAGTATGAAATATATTAAATTTAAATATAAAATTTAAATATTTTCATATTTATATCAAAATGTAAGTGAAAAATATTCAATATTAATACAATCACTCCTGGATGAAAATCAATCGCATAAATGAGTGAAAATATTAAAATACAAATTATTAAATTACAACATTAAAAAAGCTGTCAACTCTTTGGGAGTCTGAACTTGTTTACATATAACTTACAGATGTATGTAAATAAATATAGTTGCACATATACATACAGGGGCAGATTTGCCAGCACCACCACCGATCACCGATCACCGATCACCACTCAATTTGCACAGAATCAGCGAAATTTTGATGAGTTTCGTTTCATTTCGCTTTCGCTTTTGCTTCAAAGAGAACAAAAATAAATAAAATAAAATACAAAAATAATCGTATCTGCAGCACCTTTCGATGCACTCTGGTAATACGATTCTTTGGGCACCCCATCCCCTTCCCCACCCCTACACTCCAGCCATCATCGAAGTTCGTCGCATGGATGGATGTGTTTGAAGCGGTACGGAAAAACTGCATTGCCAATATAAAATTCAGGCCAAAAACAACAATTATGTATGCGATATGTACATATGTATGCATGCATATGATATATGTACATACATATGTATGTATGTAGGAATGTATGTAATGAGTGAGATGTTCTTTGGCAACTTAGTCCCATAGTCAATGACATCAGATCAGAGTCACTTGATGCACAACATGCACAAGTTGCATGAAATCGGAACCAAGTCAGAGCTGAAGTTGGCAGGGGGGTGGTTGGTGCCTGATCAATGCAGTAACAGGTGAATGTCACACATCAGACATCATTCGCACTCGTGGATGAGATGATGATTAATAGAAGCACGGGGCAGGGGCAGGGGCAGGGCAACAAGATACCGCGTTCCACTTACCAGACACGTGCTACAAAACAGAACTAGAGAGAGAAAGAGCTCTCTCTAGAGCGGGAGCGGGAGAGCGAGAGCACTCTCGCCTCAGTGGAGTTGGGCTGCGGAATCGGGTGAATGACATCCCGGCCCATCGGTCGACCCATCCATCCATCCATCTACTCGTATCGTACTGCGTCTTGGTTTACGGTTTCGTGTTTGGTTTTCGCTGATCGTTCGCATTTTCCCTACAAGTATACCCCACACCCCACAACACCCCACCCCACCCCAACCCCCCACAGTACCACTCATAACCACTCGACAGATCAATGATCGCCAGCCACAGCGGCCGACCGGCCATCCAATCCGCCGGCTCTTTCTGGATTTCTGCCCACTCATGGAATATGGAAAATGTTTTTCAGCCAACAGCAATTCCATTCCTGGAAGTGCATCGGTTTACCTTGGCCCGTTCGCTACCCCACCCCTCCTCGCTACTTTGAGAGCGTAATCGTTGAGTCGAGAGCATTTAGTTCTCAGTTGAAAGTTTTTCAGTTCTCGGTTCCCAGGCAGCCACAGATGACCGCAAATTTTCAATCTTATCTGAACAATTTGGGCGGCTCTCGAGTGCCCCCTCCCCCTCCCCCTCCCTCGTCCTAGTCCTCCTCCCTTTGTGCGTTATCATAATTATTATATGTAGTTTTTTTTTGCTGGCTCGTTAGCATGTCCCATGCAAATGGTCAACCGCAATCGAATGACTGTCCCCAGCTCTGGCTCTGGCTCCAGCTCTGACTCTGACTCTCGGTTGGGGTTCAGCTGTGGCACTTGACAGCAGCAGAGTGACACTTTTTGTTGTTGTTGTTGTTCTGTTTCGACTTTTGGGTCATGAGAGAGTGTCCCAGAACACAGCGGTCAGAATCTGTTCGTTCCTGTGGCATCTGTTTGCCCTTCCTTTCGGTCCATTAAAATCCGAACTGTACCTATGTACATATCTCCCACCTACATTTTTACACACATATCTTTGAGTGTTTTGTAATCCGAATTAAATTTGATACCTCTTAAAATTTATCTTATTCCACTCTCCGATTTGCTATCGCAATTAATTTTGCCTCTGGCTTTTGCCTCTGTCCTTTTGCCTTGAACGAGGCATATACTGCAAGCATACATACATACATACATACATATCTACATACATATGTATTGTACATAATTTGTGTTTTTTTTTTTGTCGCCAGATTTTTGTTTTTATTTTTTTATTTTATGAAAGCGCCAGCCAGATGGGTCACATCTGCGCATAAGAAAGGCAAAAGAAACCGCAAATTTGTGGGTCCATTTTAATTGGGGAGGCTCGCTCCTTTTGACAATGATTACGATGCTGTCTTATTAGGAGGCTGGCTGCTGTCCCCAGTAGAAACGAAAAAAAACCCCAAAAAAAAAGTGCTCAAGAGAAGAAGGAGAGGAAACCTTCAATCTAACCATCCATCCATCCATCCAGCATATGTTGTTCCCATGACCGCAGAAAGTTGCAGCAGACGAATATCTGGGAACAAGAGCCGAGTGCACAGATAGAGACAGCAGACAGCGAGAGAGAGAGAGAGAGAGAGAGAGGGAAAAGCACAAGTGGCAGATAGTTCGATTGATTTGCAATCGAATTGCATAAGCCTCACTCACTCACACCTCAAGGCTCTTCCTTATGAGGCCCCATAATCTGCCAACCAGAGCCCAGACCCCAGACCCCAGACCCGTGCATATACATATTTCGCCCCCTGTTTCTGTCTGGTGCTGTCGCCCAAATCTTTGCACAAATATTTTTACAACTAGCCGTCGACGAAATGCAATTAACTGGAAATTGCAGCAAACGCTATCGACTTGCGAGTCGAATGGAATGGCATAGAAGTTGAGGTAGGGGGGGTTGGGGCATGGGCAGGGGTAGGGGTAGGTAGATGTGGAGGGCGCTGACGGACACCAATCAGTCGGATGAGCTTAGCAGCCGCGTGTCTCGGCAGAGTGGCGCAGTCATCAATGTTCAGAGAGCACCGCCAAGGCTCTCTCTCTCTCTCTCTCTTGCGAACTGGCTTCGATTATCAGAATCACACATGGAATGGCATGGAATCGTGTGTCGTGTCCCATAAAAAAGAGAACAAACTTTACCGCACCGCAGCAAAAATGCTGGCACCGCCACCTGATTTCGCCTTCGATCTGTTGTGTGTTTCGTCTTGGCGGCTCTGCTCTAGATAAAGTAGTTACGAATTTCCTAGGGCTATTACGAGTATACTATATAGATATAGTTAGTACTCGTAGATAGATCAATTGACTCTGTTGCTGTTGCTTTTGCTGTTGCTTTTGCTGTTGCTTTTGCTGTTTCGGTGTGCGAATTGCTTAACAGATGTTCCTGCTTATCGCCTGCTGATACCGATACTCACTTTTCTCTCTCTCTGTTTCTATATATAGGTGGCTGGGTAGGCTATATGTGTGCCCCCAATGAGAGGAGCAGCACTGTGAGTCACCATAGCCTGTGCCTGTGCCTGTGCCTGTGACCAGAGCATCTTTGAAGTCTAGCAGAAGGATTCTTACCCCACAGTTGCAGATTTCATCATCATTTATGTTTGCTGATGAGAAACCCCCCCCCCCCCCCCACCACCTAATAGTAAGTGAAATTCTTGGGGTATTCCCCTGGCAACTATTCAGTTGATGCTCATTTTTGGCTGCCAACTTTGGGCTTAGTTTTGGTTTGCTTCTCTGCATTCCCAGCTCCCTCGTAAACGCAGTTGTCCGCCCAAGAGAGCCGCCTCCACCTCTCAATGTACATGTGTACGAGTATTCTTTGTCCATCTATATTGATTATTTGCTGCTGCTGTTGCCACATAATGCTGCAAAGGTGCCAGTGCCTGGCATGGCTAAGCTCTGACTGCCTGCCTGCCTGCCTGCCTGCCTGCCACCATCATTGGCTCCACTACCTGGCCTCAGATGCAGAGGATATACCCATACATGGACAGAGAACGAGAGAAGCAGAGCGAGTAAAAGAGAGAGAGAGAGAGTGAAAGAGAGAGGGAGAGAATGAATGGCATAGAAGGAGAATGTGAGAATGGCGCAGTGAAGTATTTATCAGAGCAACATCAGAAATTCAGAGGAACTTTTGCCATGAGGCCGTATACCCACATACATATGTACATACTGTAGTACATAAGTGCAGGGTGATTGGATGGATGGGGTGGGGAGGGGAGGGGGTGGAGGATGGTTTATGTACCAGAGAATCGGCCAAGGCAAAAAAAGCTACAGTAAAAAACCGAGCAAACAAGAGCCGCACCGACAAGAGCGACGACTACGACGACGACGACAATAAACGAAGACCGACGACGTCATCATCCCTAAGGTGGGTGGCAGGGTGGCAGTGTGTGGCAGGGGGAAGGTGAATGGTAGATGGTGGCAGGGATGAAAGCTGTAGGGGGTAATGGGGGCTGGTGGGTTAGGTTGCAGGTTGCTCAGGTGGGCAGAGGTCACATAGAGGGTAGTGGCTGTGTCGAGCTGCTGCGTGGGGTGGCTTCGGCTTCCTTCGCTACACCCCAGCAGAGGGTGGCATTCTCTCTCTCTCTCACTCACTCACTCACTCACTCACTCACTCTCTCTCTCTCGCTGTCTCTTGCTCTCTCTCTCTCTCTCGCTTTCTGTGCTCTGCCGAGGGGGTGGCTTTGTCAGAGAAGGTCGCCGTCACCGTTGCCGTTGCCGTTGCCGTTGCCGCCACAGCCACAGTCGACAGTCGACAGAAACGAACAAAAAATTCTTGTTCCATAGATTTTTTCTTAGAACTGAGGGAAAATCCAATTAGAAATGCCCGCAGAGGGAAATAATTCACCTGTCAGGGTGCCACACACACACACAGCAGACAGGGTGGGTAAGGGGGATGGGACAGGGGCAGGGGGAAGGGGGAAGGGGGAGGTGTGCTGCGTTGTTGCTGTGACTGTGGATGGAACCTGAAACTGACGAGCTGACAAGGTTTTCTGACTAACTGAAGGCCCCGCTGCTGCGTGCCGCCGCCTCCCTCCTGGCAAGTGATGGGGCGCAGGCAGAGAGGAAAGCAGAGAAGAGCAGAGAGGAGAGAAGAGAAGAGAATAAAACCTGGGCACAGGTGAGTCGCGGGGTGGGCCAGGTAAAATTAATGACAGACTCTGCAGATATGGGGGGAGGGACGAGCAACGTCGCAGTTTTTTCTTTTTTCACAGCTCAACTTTCAGGGATGTCGAATGGTTCTGCCTTCTAACCCCCACCCCCCCACCCCCCGAAATGACACCTGTACATATGTACATTTGGATGTATATATGTAGATATATAGTATGTAGGATATATAAGAGTCGGAGAACGGAAATGAAGCAACAGAAAACATAAGCAAAGGCCATGAATCTGAATGTCTTTGCTGCATGTTTTTTTACTCATCTGTAATTTGCCCCTGCCCCTGCCCCTGCCGCTGCCCTACTCCAAGCCCACACAACACTTAAAAATAAATTTAAATTAATTCATCATTCATTTGTGTGTAGGCTGGAGGCTGTAGATGCTAAACCAAACAGAAACAGAATGAATCTGTTTAGGGTATCAAGCACTTCGTTAACCCGCAGCCAGTTGGCTATCTTCCTTTTACTTCTCGCGAGTGACGAGCGGCTTTTGTCCTAGTGGTTGCCACGGATGCCAATGGCCGTGGGACAGTGCGGTCTGTCCTTTTGGGGTTGCCCTGGGCACCTGCCTGGGCTGTGTCTTCTTTGTTTTTCCATTGATTTTGGCAGCATTTTGGGCAGAGCTTTCTGCCCGCCAAAGTGGATCTGAGTGCCTGCTGGTGCTCTAAAGGTGTCTAAGCGAATAGACGAGCCAAGACCACGAGAAGAGAGTGCAAAATAGATTCAAATTCTGGCAGAGAACTTTACAAAAGTTGAAGGAATGAAATAATCCTCAATAAATCAAATAGAAGCCCATAGAAATTGCCTAAATCTTATTGGCTGCTCCGGCAGATACGTAAATGTATCTCAAGCACTGCCAAAATGGCGTTTTTCGCTATACTCTTTGGGCTTTCCCACCCTCTGGCGCCATTTTGTGCTCGAATGAGAGGCATCTGCTCATCTGCTCATAGCTTTGCAGCGGATGAGCTTTTGGGGGGTAAACAACCCTCCTCCAGCACTGATGAACGAGAAACGAGGGGATGGAAGAGCCATGGCCATGGGCATGGCTGGCAAATCACAGTCGAGCGGCAAAACTAGCCACAGATCCAATCATCAGAGCGTTCGCATGACGCTGACTGTGGGTGGGTACGGTGTGCCTGGGATGCCAGGGTGGTGCAACCACCACGCGTTCTTCTCCTCCTTTGTCATTCCCTCTTGCCACTACCACTACCACTACCACTCCCCCATTGTTGCCATCGTCTGCGTTGTCGTTGTCGTCCTCGTCCTATCTGCAAAATACATTTCCAGCTGAAACGGAAAAATCTATTAAATCAACGTTGCTGCGGCAACCAATTGCGGGCAAACGAAACCACCGAAAAAGCACACACACACACACACACACACACACACACACACACACACACACACATTTGGAATGGTAGATTGTGTGTGCGGGAGAATATGCCACCCCCGTGCGCTTCGCATTGGTGTATCCTAAGTAGCGCACAGATACAATTTACAGCTCGCATTTCGTATGCAAAAACCTGCCAACAAAAAGCAACAACAATAACAACAACAACAACAACAACAACGAAAACGAAAACTTTTTGCCGCACGCCAACCGCAGGCCACCCCCCCCCCAGGGGAGGTTCCAACAGGAAAGGAAGAAAAGGAGAATTGTGGTGCGGAGGGAAGGCAATCGTCAGATACATTTCGCTCGAATTTATCGCTGCTGTAACTTTGCTGCTGCTGCTGCTGCTGCTGCTGTTCCGTATCCTTCGACTGTTGTTGTTGTTGTTTTTTCCCCCGTCGAGTGGAAACTTTGAAAAACAGGAAATTGTCGCATAGAGACCACCCCACAGCCCACACCACACACCACACACACACACATTACACATTACACATACGTATGTATGTACACATCTACATATGTATGTATGTACGTGCTGGGTGAGTGGGGTGTGGACATAGACTGGGCCTTGTCCTAGCTGCTGGGTTGGGGCTAAGGCTACCCCCTCGAGAGTTTTGCCTCATCCCAGCGGCCACATTGATGTGTCCAATGGCTTTTGTCTGAGCTGGCCAACAAGAGAAGGAGGTGCAGGAGGTGCAGGAGGTGCAGGAGGTGCAGGATCAGGAGCAGAAGGACTGGGGGAGGTGACTACCCTGCAAATTGAAGCAATTGTTGTATTTGGTTGGCATTTGGTTTTTCCAAATGTTTTTCCATAGGTTTTTCCAGCCGCTGCCGCTGCCGCTGCTAATCTTTTACCATAAAAAACTCTGTTGATATTTCTTGCCATTTGGCGTGCCCTGGCAACCCTAAAGTGCACCAACAGGGTACCCAGGCTGTCACATTCTTTGCAGTCACCCACCCCCCCCTCTGCAGCAGGTGTGGGTGGCTGGTGGCAGGTCAAGCACAAAATATTCTCATGCCGCGTAATAAATTTCCAATGACGCTTACATTTTTGGGTCATGTTAGGCAGCAGAAGCAGCAGAAGCATCAGCAGCACCCCTACTGATGCCAGGGTTGACATCGCTTGAATGCCACTTGGGTCAGTCGAAGGATGTAAATCATGTCAGCCAAGGATTCGGATACGGATTCAGATTTGGTCTGCCCCTTGCTGCCTTTGCTGCCTTGCTGCCTTTGCTGCCTTTGCTGCTTCTCGGGCTTTGTGGGTTTTTAGCTTATTAAGATTTTTGGGGCTTCAAAGCATGAGGACGGACTCCTACTGCCACATGCCGCGCCAACAAGGGCAGGGGCGCTGGCAAACATTACTCATCCGATGGCTGACTGGCTGGCTGGCAATGACAGTGACAATATTCCCCAGCCCCACATCAGTCGAGCGAAACGATTGTGTACAGAGAGTCTAACGCTCTCCAAGGATTTGCTTAATGAGCATGCCATGTCCATGTGCCATGTGCCATGTCCCTGTCCCATGTCCATGCAATCCCCCAGACCCCAGACCGCCAATACACCTGACCCGAAGCCCATAGCCCAAAGTCCGAGCTGTTGACGTTGCCTTTTGCTGGTGCTTTGATGGTAATTACCCCACTGATGATGTCGACTCGTCGTTGGTCGCTGGTCGCTGGTCGCTGGCTTCGTCATTAGTTGACGTTGCCTGGACATGAAACCCCGATGCAGAGCTGCCACTACATCAAATGGGGTGGCCAGCAGATGAAAGTGGAGTTGGCATGGACTGACTACTGCTGGGATCTATGTAAATGGGTATATGGCCACGGTGGAGTTCAGGCCACAGCGATGGCATCTCGCGTGAGAACTGACAACTTTATGTGCAGCCCCGGGGCCCATCCAGGGACAAGAGTTGGCTGTAGCTATAGCATATAGTCGCTATATCTATTTATTTATTTATTTTTATTGCCTGGCTACTCGTATACGTATTTAATATATATTTTGGGTGCTGATTTATCCCATGGATTTAGGCAGAAGCTGAGCTTGCAGCTGGCATCAGCTTAGCTTTAGAGCGGCGGAGAAACGGAGCAGCAGCAGCAGCAGCAGCAGCAGCAGCCAGAGAACTTTTTTCGGAGATTATTCATGGTCGCTGGTTCCGTTCAGTCAGTCAGTCAGTCAGTCAGTCAGTCAGTCAGAGAGAGCCCCACAGCGAAAGAAGCTTCCGTCCTGGCCGCTTGTTTGCCAAAGGTGTGTCATTGACACTGGCACTGGAAGTGCCCTTGCCATGCGCCCTCTTGGGTGTGTCCCGGCGATGGGTTGGTGGTGGCGATGGCCAGCATCTGCTACTCACTGTCTCTCCCTCTCTTTCTCGTACTTTTTTTGGCTATTGATTTTTTGTGTGTTTGTTCCGTGGCACGCTGGATCCGGACACGCGATCTGCGAGGTGGTACGCATGTAGCAGCGTCGTCGTCTTGGTTGTCTTCTGCCCACTCGAACGTGACGAATGTGTCTGCCGCGTGGTACAAGGGGCAAGGGCAGGGCAGGGCAGTGGAGTGTAGGGTATGGTCAGATACAGAGAACGGCAGCGGGTGGAGTGGAGTGGAGGATGGCAGAACTTGGCTTACTTTAGGGGGAAAGATTTCATTCCGCTTTTTTGGCTTCCTTTTTTTGTTGAACGATAATTGTGGAATATTTGAAGAAGAAATTGGAATTATTCATCACTGCCAGAGATTGTCTTTCCGCCACACCACACTGCATTACCCTAACCGCCATGTATCCCCCTCCCCCACACCACACCACACCACACCACACCACACCACAATCGATTATTATCGATCGCCAGAGTCCACCAATGGCAGTTGAACAAATCAAAGACAACAAAGATGAAGTCTGTACCCACAGACCCCCACATGCAGGGAGACGGAGGAGAGAGAGACAGAGGCTAAATCAATGCTGAACTGGGCAGCCATCAGTGCCAGCCACAGATACAGATACAGAGATACAGAGATACAGGCAGGCAGGCAGGCAGGCAGGCCCCTCTGCACAGATACAGCTACAGAAAGCGAGAAAAGAAGCGAAAAGAAACGAAAATCATTCAGACGAGCGGTGGCTGGGGCATGGGCGACTGGGCGACTGGGGTCTAGGGGGAGCAACCTCGCTGACAGAGATTAATGAAGCACTTATGGGTGAACGAGACGCGCGCGCACATACACACACAGATACACACAGCCACACACACATACAGCTTTGGGTGCCTGCTTGTATCTGTAACTGTGGCCTGTGTCTGGCGGTGGCTGCGCGCGCTGATCACGCTGATGATGATGATGATGATGATCTCTTCTGGTTTGTTATTCGCTGCTGCTGCTGCTGCTGCTGCTGAGATTTCAACGCCTACATCTATAGATACATTTGTATCTGTATCTTGCTTTGTGTCTGTGTCCATGGCTATGGCCGACGCTGCTTGCAGATACACAGCGCAGACAGAAGTAAAGATCAAAACAAGTCAGACAAGGCCAGGCCCAGGCAGCTATTTATATCACTGCTCTCTCTCTCTCTCTCTCTCTCCACTCTCTCTCTCTCTCTCTATATTTGTATCTCTTTCTGTTGTTGTTGTTGTTGTTGTATATTTTGCCTATGGCATCCAAGAAAAAGGAAAATCAATTTCGCAACAGCAGCAGCAGCAGCAGCAAAAAAAATCACTTGGCATTTTTCACACGCCACTCGGACGCTACACCCACCCACCCACCCACCACCCCCTTGGCGGGGCACACAGCGTCCGATGCCGAGTCCAACTCCAAGTCCAATCCATGCCCGATCCCGTCCAGCCAACGATGCAGGGGCCCAAAGTTTTATGGTCATCTCTCATTGAAGGTGAAGGCAAAATTACCATCGAAGCGAGCAGAAGGAAAACAGCAAACAGCCAGAGCCAAAGCCGAAGCCGAAGCCAGAGATGCCCTTTGGATGTATTTTTCAATGGACAGCTCGTATGTGGCATGTATGTAGCTGTGGACTCTGCTGGTGGCAGTTTCAATTGGCATAACCCTTGGGCAGTGTATCAAAAGCAGACCAGCGGACGCAGGCGCATTAGCATTTTTGTATCCGCATCTGTATCCGTGAGTACGGGTATCTATGTATATGCATGCATGTGTGTGTATCTGTGTATCTGTGTATCCACATGTGAGTGAATTTATCTTCGCTTTGCTTTTGTGTTTGTTGAACAATTTTCTGCGAAATTGTCTGCTGTCTGACTCGCTTCCTCCGATCTTTGAGCCACTTTGCTATGCCTTTCGGTTTCTTCTTACTGCCCCCCGCTCCACCCATCACAGAGTGGGAGGGGGGGGGGGGGGGTGTGTATGTCCAGTCAGCTTTTGGCCCATGGCCCGAACATGGGATCAAGGCAAGGTTACGTTCTAGCTAACTCATTCTGTCTGTCTGTGTGTCTGTCTGTGTGTGTGAATTGAGTGCTGCAAAAGATCTTTTAGCAGATCGAACTGCAGCGTACATTATGTATATAATTAAGGCCAAGTAGCACTCGAAACAGAACTGTTAGTGCAGCTCAGAATTGTCCGAAACTTTGATTATTTATTTGCCAAAAGAGGATCAATTGATCGATGCAATAGAAAACTTTGCTTGATCTTGCTGCATAATTTTGCTGCGTAAATTGCGACATCTGAAGATCTGTAAGTTTCTTAGCATAAATGATTCCTATTAAGGAAGGATCAGAAGGATCTGATCTTCAACGATGCCTCCACCTTCTGCTGCACTCTCGGTCAAGGCGTGCGGCCATTAGGGCAAGGAAATCAAGATCTGAGCAGTCACTGCCTCACTAATCTTTAATGGTGCATTCAGTGTGGAGCCACACACACACACACACACACACTCGTACACGTACACGTTCACATGCATCTGCATCTGCATCTCCCTCACTCTGTTTATCTTCTTTTGTATCTTTGTTTGTGTGCTGCGCAGAAGCTCTGCAGCCATTTAAATACGAGAAGCCACGACCAGCCAGCCACGCGGGCGGAAGCAAGGAAGGGAGGGAGGGAGACGGGTGGCGGTTGGCGGTTGGAGCTACGCTACTCAACTCAACCTGAATGTCTGTCTGTCCAATCTGTCTCTCCCTTCTGCCCGTCTGTCTGTCTGTCTGTCTGTCTGTCTCGATGGGAGAAGAGAAGAGCAGCGAAGAAATGGCTGCAAGAAGATGATGATGATCACCAGTGATGTTGGAATGGGGGCAGGGGACAGGGGCTGGGGACAGGGGACAGGGGCAGGGGTAGCGGATGATGATGATGATGGTGACGGCGCAGATGTAGACGCACTGAAAGCGAACGTTACGCTTGGTTAAAGATCATTACCGGCAAACAACGAAGACGACAATCTGAAGGGAGGGGGAGGGGAGGCCCAACGTCAGCACTCCGAGGGAGATACACACACACACACACACACACACACCAGGAGAAAGAGACCCCAGACTCAGACTCAGGCCAAGACCCAAAGACACGACCCAACCCACAGCTAGACGACAACGTCTTACCAAAGCCCGCTTAAATGGCGGTTTTGATCTGGCAGGAACGGGCCACGGGATGGGACTGCATCTCCAAGGCAAAGGCAAAGGCAAAGTTCAGCGAGGGCCAACCACAAGAGCAGCAGCAGCCATTGGCCATGATCGAGGGTCGAGGGTCGACTACCAAATGACCATTAGCTGAGACAGACAGAACTTTTGGGGAGAGACTTCCTTTTGGGGTGGGGGTGCCTCTCTCTCTCTCTCTCTCCTATGGATGCCATAGAAAGTGTATCCCAGAGGGCACTGAGCAGCAGCTCCATCTGACAGATGTGTACCCAAACGCCGCTCAACGGCTCAACGATTCGTTTTTTTTTGTTTGTAGTTTTGACCCAGCCAAGACCAATGCGAAGCGATGCCAAGCGATGCCATGCGAAGAGCAGTCAGGCAGATCAGAGCGCACGCCAGTTCCAGGCAACAGCTCCAGATTGAGTCTCAGACTGAGACTGAAACTTGGAGAACGCAAGAGGAGGGACTGAGAGACTGAGACGGAGACGAGAGAGACCCTCATGAGCAGCGAGCTCATCCTCAGACTGCCACTGTAACTTGCCCAGATGACGGATGTTGTGCGGGTTCGCGTTCTTCTCTGGCAATCATTATCATCGTATCTTCTGCCTTCACTCCACTCCATTCCACTCCACTCCAACATTAGCTTCAACTTCAGCTTCAACTTTGACTTTGTTTCGTTTTCGTTGCTGCTGCCTCTGTTTGTGTTTGTGTTTGTGTTTCTGTTTCTGTTTCACTTCTCTGTTGGCCACAGCTTGCTCCGTTTTTAGCTTTTACATCAATGATCACTGAACCGTTTACGTTTTTGAACTGTTTCAAGGTCTGCCTGCCGTCTGCCGTCTGCCTTTTGCCATTGTCTTATGGTGCTCTTCCTCTACCTCTCTCTCTGCCACTCCATCGCCAGCCATCGGCCATCACCATCTCGGTATCTCCAACTAGATCTGTTTCTATATCTATGTATATCTGGATGTGGAGTGCAATGCTAACCATAATGATTAGCTCTCTCCCGTTGGATTGTTGGGTGAAGCATTGCCATGGCGGTCACCCAATGAATTCCTGAGATGCGCACAAAAACTTTCCTTCATTTGTGTGTGTGTGTGTGTGTGTGTGTGGGGGGGGCTGTTTGATTGGCTTGGATTGGGGAAAGTTTTGCATGCATTCTGAACGCTGAACCGTGCTAAACGTTCAACGCTTGGCCCTGCCGCGCCCAGCTCAAGCTCAAGCCAAAAAGGGCGTCGCCCAGACCGCCCACCAATTGGTTATGGCCACTGATTGGACTCTGATTGAGGGATTTGTGGAGTAGTGGGTGGCCAGAGGTGGCTTGAACTACATTGTCGCTCAACTGGAATTGCAATTGGAGCTGAAACAGTCACAGCCAAAGCAACTGCAACTGCAACTGCAACTGTCCAAGAGCGGTGGCCAGCTGCTCTGCTTTGCTCTGCTCTGCTGTGCTCTCTCCCTCTCTATTGATCTATCTACCCCTCTGGAGATATGTAGAAGCAGGTCCAAGCCAAAGCCAAAGCCGAAGCAGGGGCAGGGCAGGTGTTGTCCGGTGAATGCGACGTGCGGTTGCCAAGGTGTGCGGCATGCACGATGCCTCAGCCCCAGCCCCAGCCCCAGACTCAGACTCAGACTGAGACTCACCCTCTAGCCATTCGCTAGCTGCTGCAGCTCCTGCATGTCGCTGGCTCTGTGTAGCCTCTTCCTCACGTCCAATTTCACATGGCATGCGATCACGAAATTAATGAGCAGCAACGTAATTACTTCTTGATGGAAATTAGGCAACAAGCGGCAGGAAAAATGAAAATGAAAATGAAAACAGAAACAAAAATGAGAATGAGAATGAGAATGCGAATGCGAACGAGAATGAATACGGGAACGAGAGGAAAGCACAGAGCAGACGATAAACGACCAAAGACAATGGCAATGACAAAGCCAAAACCAATGGGAAATGGCCAAGAGAACGGAAAGTGAGCTTCCCCCCCCCCCCACCACGACACACCCACCACCCACAACCTCAAAAAGGAAAGGAGAAGAACTCAGCTCCTCCTCTTGACAGAAATGGCAGAACTTTTCAGTTGCATCCAAAGGATTTTTAATGGACTGCAAGTAGATGGAAATTTACATAAATGCAGCTGCCCAATTGGCTTGGATTGCATTCGAGATGTCTCAACTCTGTGTTCCCTCCTCTCTTTCCCCGTATAGACATTCGAGTAGCCCCCCCCCCCCCTCCACCCCTAAGTACATCCAAGAGATATTCTTCTTCCTTGCGGCCTGCCTCTGCGCTGAGTAGCAGAGCTGTGCACAGCCACAGATACATTTGTATCTCTGGTTTCTCTTTGTTCCAGCTGAGTCACAGGCAGGTCGCTCCCAGACACATTTTGCCATTATGCAAGCAAGATTTCCCTGCCCCCAGCCCTCCCCCTCACCAATGAACAAATGAATTGCCCATCAAGTGAAATTCTTACCAGAAATTCGCTTATGTGAGCCCACAGAGTGGGGCGGTAGCACTCGTAGAGCTGTCTGCTCGCTGGGGGTGGTGGTGGTGGGGGGGGGGTGCAGGTGGTGCGGGGCTAATTGGGTAGCAGTACGAGCGCTATTATGCGCGCATATTCGATATATCGTTCGGCACGTATGCAATGATAGAGCGGAATAGAAGTGACAAAAATTGGGTAATTACTTGAATGGTGAATGGGTCAACACGGTAACCGTCAACGCAACGCTCCCACAGAGAGCGAAAGAGAGGGGTGGGGAGGGTCAGGTAATGGGCATTGCTTTGGGTGTTCTAATTACCGTTGGCGCCATGAGGCTGGGCTGCCACAACCGGCGTAACCAGAGACAAGAAGAGGAAGGTGCAAAAAAAATACACACACAAGTATATTGCACACGCCATAAGATATAGATACAGCTACAGATACGCATACAGTTACAGATACAGATACAGTTACAGTTACAGATACAGTTTTTTAATGGAACTGATTGCAATTCGATCGCCTTATCGGGGTGCAACGCGTGCAATGCCCAGGGATTAGCATTGTCTGAGGCATACTTTAGCTGGCATTCAATAAACGATAAAGAAATAGAGAGCCCGTGCAGCATGCCCCACTCATTGTCCAGCGTGCGAGGAGTAGATCGGTGTGGGGCGGTTGATCGGTGTGCGGTGGGGTGCTGGGTAGACAGAGGTGGCTCGGAGGTCGATTGGGGGATGTGCCTTTGCCAGTGGGTTTCGTCAATGCAATTTGAATTTAAACACGTCCTCCCGTACGCCCCCACTTGCATAACGGCGGCAGGTGGCAGGCGGTGCAGAGGGGGTGTGGAGGTCAGAGGAAGAGCAAGCGCACGGACGTGCCAAGTCCGAGTTGGAACCTCTGGAATGGTGGGGAGGGGGGCACACACCGAGCAATCATCTGGGCATCGGAAAATTCCAAAAAGTCAATTCAGATTGCCAACGGGCAGGCGGGCCCTGGGGCCCTGGGACCTTGGGGCTGTCCAATCGTAAAATAATCCGAGAGCCAAAGAGCTGGCCACTGATAGAAAAAACCAAAGTAAAAACCGAATACAATCATATTTGAATTTTAAATGCGATTTTTAAATACAAACATAGTAAAATTTAATAGAATTCACTTTGATTCAAATATAAATGTATTAAAATGGCTTTTTTAATACGGTCATACTTAATCTTAATACAAAACACTTTAAAATAAATATAATATATTTAATTTAAATACAAAACACTTTAAAATAAATATAATATATTTAATTTAAATACAAAACACTTTTAAATAAATATAATATATTTAATTTAAATACAAAACACTTTAAAATAAATATAATATATTTAATTTAAATACAAAACACTTTAAAATAAATATAATATATTTAATTTAAATACAAAACACTTTAAAATAAATATAATATATTTAATTAAAATACAAAACACTTTAAAATAAATATAATTTATTTAATTTAAATACAAAACACTTTTAAATAAATATAATTTATTTAATTTAAATACAAAACACTTTAAAATAAATATAATATATTAAATTTGAATATGAAGTAGTATATTAAAATTAAATATAAAATTTATTAAATTTAAATATTTTCATATTTATATCAAAATGTAAGTGAAAAATACTCTTGGGTGAAAATCAATGGCATAAATATTAAAATATGGATAAAAATATTAAAATTTCAGGGCTTTTTTCTATCAGTGTAGCTATGCTAATGCAGACTGCTGAGATATCGGCTATCAGCCGAGAGCCGAAAGCTGACCCACACACCACCCACCACATTCCAGAATTATTTGATAGCCACACAGAATCAACGATCTTTCTACCAAGAGCTTTCGGCTTATATTTCAGTACATCCAATCCCATGCAAGCTTCACTGTACCACACGCCTGCCTGTCCCCCCTCGCCAGCTTGGACAACTTTTGCAGGTACAGTTGCGTCTGCTTTTCCAATGAATATCTTTGAGGCAAGATGGCTGCAAGCCTGCATACCTGGAAGTGAAATTGCAATCTGATAGACATGTGCAATACCCTATATACACGTAGTATGTAGTTGGCAGGGCAGCTGACATTCTAGGAATTACTCGCGAGACGCAGAAAGTGTTCGCTGTGTGTCGCCTGTCCACCTTGTTCGCCTGCTCCAGCCTCGCTAATCTTGCGACTGTCCGGAGAGGTGGAGCGGACCATGGACAGCAGATACAGAGGCAGAGGCAGAGGCAAAAGAAGAGACGAGGACTAAGACGAAGACGTAGACGTAGAACGGGAGGAAGGTGGGAAACTCCGACTGGGCCTGCGATTAGATAGGCGGCCATCAAAGGCGCAAAATCAACAGCAGCCGCCGTCGCATTCGTCGCAGCCGTTCAATCATGCCCACCCTGCCCTGATAAGACAGAGGCGGGGGGTGGGTAGGTGGACGAGGAGGAGGAGGCTAATGGCCATCACGTATGTACTTTCCAGATAGATTCCGTTCACCGAAAATATACGAAAATATCTTAAGCTATTTACGATTATGATTGCCCCATATTCCGGGGCAACGGCAGGCGGGCAGGCCAAAAATAGAAACACCTCCAAAGTGCGTTACCCAGGAGCCGAACCCACGAGCCGCACCCACGCCGGGGATGCTGCAGCGTAGAAGGAGGGGCCGGAGAGTCCAGGGGGTACAGCTGAATCTACTTCTCGTTGCACGCATTTGTTAATTTACTCTAGCAACATTTTCCCCCTACAGATTTTCTCTCCGGCTTACAGCAATTTTCAGCAACAGCAACAACAACAACGACTTTCCCTTAACAGCTTCATTATGGCCAGAACCCAAGCAAACAAAGAGCCAAAAACCAAAGGTAAAAGCAAAAGCAAAACAGCAACAAAACAATTATGAAAATAAAGCCACAAAGATCGAAGCTTTGCATACCCTAACAGCAGCAGCACCAGCAGCGAAAAATAAATCCATTTGCGCTGGATAATATATAAAATAAAATATGTAATAATAATAATAATTCCAATTTATGTTTAACTAAATTCAATGAAATTTTTAGTTAATTTTTATGCGACTTATCCGAATAGTTTGTGGGAAAAACCAAATAAAAGCTATAAATTGCAGGACTCGGCTTAAGCTCACCAGTGTAATTGTTTGGAAGTTATATACCAGTTATATCTCATATATTTGTATTCCTCCATTCCCCATGTCTACGTTACAAAGTTCTCTTGTGCATCGTCATGCTCTCGCTGCGACAGGGTATGCTCGTACAGAGAGCGCACAAAACAATGAAAAGAAAATGTCACTGACAGTTAATTAAAAAACAATTTAAACAAATTAGAGTGGAAGATGGAGATGGAAATAAAACGTAAAACGCATTAACAGCAAGCAGCAACAGAGAAGGCGGAGGAGGGGGAGACGACAAAATGTGAAAAACCGTCAAGATGGCGACGAAAATTTGTCGAATTTCCCCCAAAAAAAAAAAAAAGCAAATACAATTTGTGCGAAGAATTGAGAAGTGAATGAAGTAGGCGCAAAGGTGAAAGAAAGAAAAAGAAGTGCGAGCGAAAAGGAAAACCAAAAGATACTCAAAAGAGCAGCAGACAAAAGTTGAGGGAGTGAAATGGGAGGGTGGGGGACAAAGAGTAAAGTAGGAGAAAAGTTGGACATAATAACTGGAAGAGAAGGTGAAGGTGAAGAAGTACAAGAACAAGATGGAAATGAGAGGCAACCAACTGGGAGCAGAGACAAAAAGAAAAGCGAAAAGTGTGCGTGGAAGAGGAAACCCTGTAAAGGGAGGCAATCAGGAGAAAAGAAGTAAATGGGTGAGGAGAAAATGAAGTAGGAACAAAATTAATTAAGAGGAAAAGTAGGAGAAAATTAGGCGGGGACATAAAAAAGTGAGCCCAAAAGGAAGTAAAGATAAGCAGCAGAGAAATGGAAAGTGGGAGGTGGGAGGTGACTTCTGGTGGTTAGATGGGAGGCGGAAAAGTGGGAGAGCCAGAACAAGAATTTTGGTGCAAAAGAGAGAGAGAAAACTTAGAGGGAAAGACGCAGGAGAAGAAGTTGTTGACGCCACCCATCGCAGTCGCAGCCCCTGCCCCTCCCGCTCTCCGCTCATTACAATTCAATTGAAGTAGCGTAGGCTGCGACGCCGTTGTCGATGTCGATGGCGATGCCGACATCAGCGTTCAACGACATCGCTGAAGAAGAAAAACCAAACAGCAGCAGCAGCAGCAGCAGCTCAGGTGTAATAAAAGCCGCAGCACCACGCACGCACACAGGCGCCGAGCAGCTCACACAGATACTCGCCTCACATAGATACGCCGGCCGGGGTGAGAACGAGACAAAGAGAGCGAGAGAGAGGCGGCAGCGCTGCTGTGGCGTCTGCTGCTGCTGAGACGCTGACAGCAGCAGCAGCAGCAAAACATCTCCTACCTGATAAATTGCCGCCTGGCAATTGGACAAAGTCGCTGTCAGCGTCCGCTTCTACGTCGGCGTCAGCGTCAGCGCCAGCGCCAGCGCCAGCAGCATTGGCTTAATGTTGCGCTCTCTCTGTGGCTCTCTCTCACGGTCCCTCTCTCTCACTCTCTCTCGCTCCCTCGCTCACGTTGCCGTTGCGTGTGCTTTCGTTTTCACAGTTTTTCGGCCTGCTCTTCCGCTGCTGCTGCTGCTGCTGCTGCTGCTTTTGGGCTAAGCTGCTGCATGGGATGTTTCTTGTGGTGGGGTGGGGGTGGGGGTGCGGAGGTCTCTTCCTTTGGGCCGTTGAGATTTGTTCTCGTAGGAGTGGCAGTGGCTTGAGAGAGCGCGCGCGTGTGTGTGTGTGTGTGTGTGTGTGTGAATGCGGGAGTATCTGTGTGTAAGCCAACCACAGCAGCCTGCTCTCGTCTGATGCTTGCTATCTCTGTCTCTGTCTGTGTATCTGCTGCTGCGCAGGACTGTCCATTTACACACACACACACACACACACACTCTTGCTGCATTCATGTGTGTGTGTGTGTGTGTGTGTGTATAGTACATACATCTTCCCTTATGTACTGCCATTGACTTGCGTTCTTCTGATTCGTTTGCTCTCCTCTGCTCTGCTCTGCTCTGCTTTGCTCTCCTTCTGCTCTGCTCTCCTCCGCTCATTGATTTTTCTCTGCGGATACACAGCATAATGGTCTCTGGTCTTGCTTACAGTGGATTACAGTGGAGCCTGCACCAACATGGATATATGTACATATCATACAGTAAATTCGGACAGAAATCTTCGAATTGAAAGAGATGAACTGCAGCGATTAACGCAGTTCAATAACTTGGCGCTCCTTGAATCAAAATAAATTTCATTGCATTTACAGTAAAAGCTCGATAGGGTGAACAGATAAATAGCTTACACATGCATGTATGTATGTACATACATACATATGTACATACTTATGTACTTATACTTATACTTATGTACAAATGTACATACATATGTACGATATGACAGTGAGAGATGCTACACAAAATTACTTTTGTCTAGTGCATATTATGTACACTGATAGAAAAAAGGCATAGGGAAATTTAATACAATCATATTTCAATTTAAAATGCGATTTTTAAATACAAACATATTAAAATTAAATAGAATTCACTTTAATTCAAATACAAATGTATTAAAATGGCTTTTTTAATACGGTCATATTTAATCTTAATACAAAACACTTTAAAATAAATATAATATATTAAATTTGTAGTTTAATATGTTTCGTATTAATATTGAATATTATTATGACTTAATTTGAACATTTTTAATTTTTAGATCAATTGGAAAAACTATTTATTTTAAATATTCCATATTAAATGATTTTGATTTTTGATTTTTTAAGTCCCTCGAATATGAAATATTTTTAAATTAAATATGAAATATATTTAAATTAAATATAAAATATATTAAATTTAAATATTTTCATAATTATATCAAAATGTAAGTGAAAAATAATCTTGGGTGAAAATCAATGGCATAGATATTAAAATATGGGTAAAAATATTAAAATTTTAGGGCTTTTTTCTATCAGTGTACATATGTATGTATGTATGTATGTATGTATGTTCATAAATATGTATTTATGCCACTTAATTTCCCAGTTAAATCTTTAAAATACTTTGCGGATAATCATCTGCTGGGCAGCATGCGCTCAGTTTTGGTCCATGCCAGGCTGCTCGCACTGTAGCTACACAATCATCTAGATTCTGCATGTACATACATACATATGTAGTATATACATATGTATATCTACGAGTACATACACTATGTATGTACATACATATATGTATATGTACCTGTGTGCCTTTGCTCTCTCGCCATCAACGCACGCGCCCGCATTTAGTCAACGAACCACAAAAAAGCCATTCGCAGCCACAGCTGCAGATACATTCTGCTGCCTCAGCAGCAGCAGCAGCAGCTACAGGCACAGCCACAGCACCAGATACAGATACAGACACATTTTATTGATTTGGCCGGGGGTCTGGTCTGTGCATCCAATTCCAGCAGGTCATGATTACATAAGGTGATGAAATCATGCGGGTGCCTCAACCGAGGCCTCTCTGTCCTCCGGTCTCTAGCTCTGGGTCTGGCTGCGACTGGCGCCTGGCCAATGACAGACAACATGGTCGCAACATCCGCAACACCCGCAGGGTGGCCCATTCCATCCCATCCCATCCCATCCCATCCCATTGCGAACTCCACTTCATTATTCCATCCCATCCCATACCATACCATACCATACCATACCATCCCATTAGATCCCACTCGATCCCATTCCAATGCCATGCCAGAGACCAGAGACCAGGCCAACCCCTATGCACAGAGCACAGAGCGAACAGCAGCGAACTGTTTTGGTTTGTTATGTACAAATTCTCTTGGCGTTTTTTTTTTTTTTGTATTTTGGTAACCAAGCAACAATTGTGTATCTGTATCTGTATCTGTGTCTGTGTGTTTGTGGCGTTATATCTGTATCTGTAGCCGCAGTATCTGTGTATCTGGCCGCAAGGCAACAACCACCCTAAACCCAACTCGACACCCGCCCACCCCCCAATCCACCTCATCCAACCCATCCAGCTCATCCACCCCATCCAAACTCATTCACATCCAACACCCTATCCACCCTTAGCGATGTTATCCACCCCCCCCCCCCCCCCCCCTCCACACCACACCACACCACCCCTCAATGCTGTTCTTCAGGTTGGTCAGGTCGGGAGTCGGGAGTCGGGAGTCGGGAGTCGGGAGTCGAGAGTGGTTCCATGTTGTGGAGAGCAGAGCAGGCAATCAATACTCTGACAATGGATACAGTCTCAACCATTCAGTCGCTTCCTCTTCCGCTACCCCCCCCCCCCCCCCCACCTATTCCACCTATTCCACCTATTCCTCGATTCCCGACAGTTCAATTTCGAAAGCCATTTTAGCCTTATAAATTATGCGTGAGACCTTTATTGATTCACCCCGTTGAACATCCGATCCGATGCGCTGTCCGTTCGCTTCGTCCATGTTCCGGGATGACCCCATGTCGCCCAGAGTCTCAGGGCATGTGTGGCATATGTGGCATGTAGACTTCTAAGATGGCTGCAATTTTCGATTTGCGGCTAATGGACAATGATTGCATGCATCTAATTGGCTAACTGGAAACGATTTTCCCTTCAATTCTCTCTCTCGCAAGTCATTCACTCGGAAAGCGCGCATTCCCAGGCAGCAATAGGAAAGTCCTTCATGGAATGTCCTTCAGCAAGAAGTTGCAACAGAATATCAAAGGGGGAGCATATCTGATATATCCTTCCTCTAATCGATTGCTGAGTATGCAGCCCAACAGTTGCTTGAAGGATCCACAGATATCTCCAATAAGAGTCACCCGCAAGCGTCACATCGTAGCTCTCTTATCTTTACTGTTCCCAGAACTGTTCCCCACTTTGCTGATCTCTCGTCTCGTATCTCGGCAAAATCCCCAAATGCCAAAACACGATGACGCCATTCCCGGGCAGGATGGACAACCTAAGCTACGTACATACATACATAGGTGTGTTGGAGAGGAAGGGAGATTGGGCGGGAGGTGTGAATTGGTTTGTCGGCTGGGAGATATGGCCAAAACTAGGGAACCTTGAGCACGTGTTACAGGGTAGGGAGGGAGGGGAGGGGAGGGGAAGGCGGGAATGACTCAACCGATGGCATAGCTCGCTGGACTGGACTGGCGAATCAGCTGAGTCAGCTGAGTCAGCTGGAGAAGAAAGAGTTCGCTTTGTGATAGCGATCACTGACTGATGCAATATCAGTGCCCAAATCGAATCGAATCGAACGGAATCGAACGGAATCGAACGGAATCGAACGGAATCGTTCGGAATGAAATGAAATGAGTCTTAGACATTATCACGCGCCTCTGTGGAGGGGCTTAAAAATCGCTTACAGCGTCTTTGAGGCTCAAAGCCCAGAGACAACACCTCCCCCGAGAAGCAGCGAGACAACAGCGAGAGGAGAGGAGAGAAGAGAAAAGAAAAGACTTCCACTCGTACTTCTACATATTTTTCTGATAAGTGGGGGCTTTTTTTTGTGCTTGTTGGTTGGGGGGTTGGGGGCTTTCGGCAAGAGTGCAACTCAAATGGGAGAAATGGAAAACGATGACTGAAAATTTGTTTTGGCCTATCTGTGGGTGAGTCGTGCTGAGTCTTATCTTTAGGGCTATAGATCGATAGGTTTATGAGTCTCTTTACTATCTACTATCAGTGCGGGGCCTCTTACAAAACACAGCCGCCCCTCCGCCCCCTCCATGCCGCCACCCCACATTCAGGCTCACACAGGCAGTGGCAGACGAAGACGAAGACGAAGAGATAATCGTTTCTTACACACAGACAGCACATATGTAAGGCTCCATAAAGGTACGAACGACGCGCCAATGCAATCGATCCCCAGATCATAAAGGGGGCCGGCAGAGAGGGTGAATGGTACTGGTATTGGTGTTGGTTGTATGGCATTAGAAATCGTTTATACAGCGTCCCACTACATGGACATTGTATCTAGTGTGTCGGTATGTACATATAATCGGGGCACGTGACATGGTTTTTCAACTAATGAAAGCAGCAGAAGCAGCAGCAGCAGCTGCTGGCTGACTGCCTGGCCAACTCTTTGACTTCTTTTGCGTCTTCAGTTCGGTGGTGCCTTGAGGCCCATAAAGATAAAACGCAATCCACACTGACCACTGACCACTGACCACTGACCAGAGGGGGCCAGCAAATGCAATTGTCTGGATCAGAGAACAGAGTCTAGGCCGAGCAGTTGGCTCTGAGAGTAATCTCTGGCTGCCAAGACAAAAAAAGGAGCCACAGCCGACAAAAGAAATCTGACCTCGGTGGGGGCGGCAAATGGGGACAACTTCAAGAGTATTTTCGTAGTAGAACCATCCGCCCCTTAAGGTCTTATCGGTAAGCAAAGCAAAGCAAAGTACGAAAGTAAACCCAAAGCAAAAGCAAAAGCAAAGCAAAGCGAACTGAAACGAAACGAAAATGCGTTGCCTAATGATGATGGATCGTGAATTTGAGATGATCGATGATTTGGCCAGGCGATAAGCGGAGCCCCCGGAAATGCCGCCCCAAAAAAAAAAACTGAAGAAGGAGAAGGAAGGTGGTTCGATTGCAGCTCAGTAGGAGAAGGTTGGGCGGGTGGGTGAGTGGGTGGGGGGGTACTGCTGCTCTGCTGATGGCTGCTTCTATTTCTTCTGTGGCTCTTCCTCTCCCGAGAATTGTGTTTACCTGGAATACGATTTTGTATTTGTATTTGTATTTGTATTTTTTTATGATACGCTGCTTATGTGTGGCTTTCTTTGAGAGTCTGAATCGGTTGCTCAACCCCACCAACCGCTTCCAACCCGATCCCATCCGTTCTTGTTATCCCGTTATCTCATTGCCTGATAATACCGCCTTCCCTTCCCTTCCCACATCACACATCCGCACATCTCACCGTCTCAAATGGAATGTATATATGTATGTATGTTTCACTCAGACCTTGTACCATTGCTGACATGTGACATGTGAACGGATCCATGTAGATGGATTCCATCGATGTTGATTGCGACTCAAGCGGAGATTGCAGCAGGCTGAGCCTGCTGCAGAGGGGAGCAGCAACTAACAGACTCCTAGCCATAAGAAAGGAGAAGAGGAATGCAAAATAAAAGTTAACCACTGTAATTCCCTACCCCCTGCTCCTGCTCCTGCTTCTGCTCCTGCTCCTATTTGTTCCTTCTTTTTTTCCCCCTGTTTCAAGCCTAATCAAGCCTTAATTTCATGCTTGCTTCGTATCCTTTGGCCTGCTGCTGCTGCTGCCACCTCTTTCACTTTCAGCTGCTCATTTAAATGTTTTTGCTACGCCAAAGTTTGCTCAGTCGCGCCCCATTTTGTGGCTGTCTCCAGTCCGAACGCATAGATTCTTCCGTTGGAGAGAACTACCCTTCCATCCATTGCACACACACACACACACATACCTATGTGTGATGTGGGATCCCCACCCACATAGCCAATAGCCATGGCAACTATCTCTCTATCTCTATCTCTATCTGTATCTGTATCTGTATCTGTACCCCTTCCTTTGCCCTTTCCTTTCCTTGCCATCGCTGGGCAAACACGGGAGCGTGCGCG
The DNA here is from genome assembly GCA_035043285.1 of Drosophila subsilvestris. Classification (NCBI taxonomy): domain Eukaryota; kingdom Metazoa; phylum Arthropoda; class Insecta; order Diptera; family Drosophilidae; genus Drosophila; species Drosophila subsilvestris. The sequence goes on along the minus strand of JAWNNB010000133.1, from coordinate 5,654,741 downwards.
CTCAAAATGCATCTGCAGTTTGGGTTTAAGTGTGGGATAGTGAATATCGCCGATTGAGCCCGGGTCTGCTCTCATTTCGATTTTGTTTTTTTTTTTATCAGTTGTGCCACCAAAAAGCCAACGAAAATATTTACTCAGCGAGAGACGCGAGAGAGACAACCCCATAGGCATAACCAACACGATACACGTAGTCCAGGAAGTTGCAGCACGAGATGGAAGTGGAAGTGGCAGTGGCAGTGGCAGTGGTTGGAGTTTCAGTTGGATCAGAAGAGGTGGAGAGCTGGAGAGCTGGAGAAGCAGAGGCTGACGGCTGCATATTCAAATGTAACCGTAAACGTTCGGCTCGGTTTGGTTTGGTTTGGTTTGGCTCTGTATCTGTATCTCATATTTGAACTGATTAATTTGTTGACACAGCCAGCACCGACAAACAGCGATGGTGACAACGATGACGACGATGACGATGACGATGACGGTGACGAGGTGCTGATGATGTGAAGGATGATGACAGCGACAGACCACGACAGAGCAGAGTCAGAGCCAGAGCCAGAGCCAGAGCAGACACACCTTATGCGCTGTACCCTGATGGTTGGAAGGGTGCCCATGGGCTTGCCTAGAAGTTTTGCAAAGCCGAAGGGGAAATAGTTGTGGGATACGGGGGAGGGGGATACAGGGTGCAGGGTGCAGCCAAAAGCAGCATCAACTACGAATATATTCAGCTAAATAGTTGTGGAATCATTCGGGATGTGTTTTGTTCCACAGCCAGAGAGTATTTCCATCTTCGGCACCAGAACTAGTGGCCCACCTTCTTGTTAGTCTTTCCTTTCGCCTCTTGCCTGCTCACTCTCCCCCTCTGGCCAGAACCCCTTCCTTCCTTCCAGGGGCTGCATACATATGTACATACGAGTATATTCATTTGTGGTAATCGATATTTGGCTGTAACGCTCCTCTGTTTGCTCCTCAACCAGATGGATGGATGGATGGGTGGATGGATGAATGGGTGGATGGATGGATGGATGGATTGGTTGATGGGACAAAGAAGTGGGGTGCTACAGTATCCAGGATGTTTCCTTTCCCTCAATGTTACCTCTTTGCGTTTTCTTCTACTTCGACCTGCTGCCAGCGCAGCCAGTGGCCAGCGGCCAGCGGCCAGCCGGTTGAGGGATAGTTCAATAAACTGGCCAAGCAGAGCATTGATCCTCGCCTAGTGGCAAGGCGGCAGCTTGTCAGGTGTCCTGCATCCTGACAGCAGTTGAATGAACGTAGCCAGCACTCAGCTTCCTCTGTCCTGACCTGTGCTACCATAAACCTGTCCTCTGGGCCCGTTCCCGTTCCCGTTCCTGTCACAGTTTCTGTTTTTTTTTCTGTTTTCTCTGTTTCTCTGTTTTTCTTTTTTCCGTTTTCTGTTCTTCTGTTTTTTCTGTTTTGCTGTTGCGGTGTTTGGTTCGCTTAAACGGTCGGACACACGTCTTGCATTACACCCAAGCCGAGTCGAGTCGAGTCGAGTCGAGTCGAGCACACTGTCCAGCAGAAGCAGCAGCAGCAGCAGCCGGAGCAACCCCTGCAGTTGCACAAAGGTGCATCCTTGCATCATCATCATCATCATCATCATCCTCAATGGTCGTAGTGGTGGTGGTGGTGGTGGTGGTGGTGGTGGTGCTGCTGCTGCTGCTGGTACTGGCGGTGCACCTGTCATTGCGGTAACCGTTCCTCTCCCTCCCCCTACCTTTAGCCTAAACAGTTTGTTGCCTTTCGCGCTCGCTGCCTCGCTGCCAGAGCGAAGATCAAGAGCGTCAACGGATCGTTGACTGGCATCAAATTACTGGGCTGGGGGGAACAAGTTCTCAACCCTTGCCACACATTTCACAGAATCGCCAGAGACTTGGACTCGGGACTCGGTCTCGGGACTCTGGCACTGGGCACTGAGGAGGGTCATCGTCATCGTCATCGTCATCGTCGTCGCCGTCGCCGTCATATTGGCTGCTTTGGCTGCTAAAAGTGTTTAATCAAGTGAAAGGCAGCAGTTAAACCGACTGACTGGCATGTCCACATCCCCCATACCCATCCCCATCCCCATCCAAACCGATCCATCCCTCCCCCCCCCCTCGCATTGGGAACATTGATCACATTTCAGGCGTAATTCGAGAGTCGAATCGGAAGTCGGAAACGTTGTAATGCTCGACTGGACTTGGTCCTTGTTTCCTTTTCCTTTGCTGCTCTTTTCTCGTATGAAAAGGAAGCTTTACAAGCAGCATATCGCATAACAGTGGCCAATATGTCCCAAGGAGCAGACGTAGGACTAAGAGAGAGGAGGGCACAGACAGGCAGATACTGTGGGCAGATTCTGTGCAGACTTCACGGGGATCTTCTTCTGTTTTCCTAGATATGTAAATGTCATAAATTTCAGCAATTACTCGCATAATTATCCACCCTCCCTCCACTTAACATAAAACTCGTACTTGAGTATATTTTTCCTGCTTCTGTTTTTGGGTCAGAATCGTGTTTGGAAACTTTCACGGTCCACGTTCGGATTGGATTGGATTGGATTGGATTGGCTCGGATCGGATCGGTTCGTTTGAGGTTCGCTTCGTTGACTGTCCCTGGCTGGGCTCTCTTCGATTGAATGTACATATCTTCTATGTGTGCTTAATTTCACCAGAGGGCACGGGCATGGGCACGGGCATGGACACAGACACAGACACAGACATGGGGCACGGGCACGGGCAAGCCCTCTCCATTTGTCACTCGCATAATGAATTTTGATTATTAAACAAATCTCAAACGAGCCACGCACCGCATGTACACATCATTTTTTAATAATGCATAGTTTGTCCATAAATTTCTTCTTTCATTCTCATACCCTACACGCAGGGCAATGTCCGAAAGATTTTCTATGCATTGAGTTTTGATGGGTGCCCAATCTGCCCGCTCTGGGGATCGATTATATCTGGGCAATTTCTGGCTGCCCTATAGAGCTATTTTGATGGCATAAAGAACGTTAGCCCATCTATCCTGAACTACACATATTTTATTTGTATTTTAAATAATTATAATAATAATCCTTAAGTTCCTAATAGATTCAAAAATTCTGCACAATATTTAGGTAAAGCTGTAACCATTCTTTATATCTCTCTCTGTACATATTCAATCTTACACTGATAGAAACAAAGCCTTGAAATTTGTATATTTTTACCCATATTTTAATATGTTTGCCATTGATTTTCACCCAAGAGTATTTCTCACTTACATTTTGATATAAATATGAAAATATTTAAATTTAATATATTTTATATTTAATTTTAATATATATCATATTCAAATTAAATATATTATATCTATTTTAAAGTGTTTTGTATTAAGATTAAGTATGAACGTATTAAGAAAGCCATTTCAATAAATTTATATTTGAATCAAAGTGAATTCTATTAAATTTTACTATGTTTGTATTTAAAAATCGCATTCTAAATTCAAATATTGTATTGTATTCGGTTTTTACTTTGGTTTTTTCTATCAGTGTAATCACTCACCCTAGAGAGCTCAAGGCCCCAGCTGCTATGGCACCAAATTATGTTAATTGTTAGTTTTAGCTGCTTATTAACATTATTTAAATAAATAAATAAATTATTGAAATACTTTTATTAAATTTTCAGCTTTATATTTATATTAATTCATCCCCCCTGGCCATGTATCCCCTGCGCATCTTTCTGACTTTTGTGGATATCGTAACCAAAGAGCATTTCCAATTCGTTTCGATCAGGCGATAGCTTTCCATTCTTCTTTTCTCAAATCCCACAGAGACAGAGATAGCCGCTGAGAGAGAGACGGAGAAAATCATACGAGGCAGGAGGAGCATAGCCGGGGCACGATTTCCAAATACATTAACATTGCGATGGGTGCACGATGGTGGCTGGTGGTGGCTGGTGGTGGCTGGTGGGGGCTGGTGGTGGCTGGTTGCGGGGCTTTGGGCACGACACTGTCTCGATGTCATCGATGGCCCGATGATGGCTGCTGTTGCTGTGACTCCTCTTCAAACTCTTCAAATGCCGCGCCAAATACGAAATCACATCCAAAAACAAAATGCTAAGACAATCCCATGGACAATCTTTCAACTCTGGTATTCCCTCGAATAAATAAGAAATTATCGAAATGACACTGGGACTACTATATGCCTGGGATAATTATTTAAGCTTCCTTTTTTATATCTTTAGAAGCGTGGAAAGAACAGGCATTATTTAAACCATGATTCCCAGGTCCTTACTCCCTCTGACATACGAGGTGGGCCCTAGGCCCTAGCCCCATGGCAACTGCAGCTACAGCATACCCCTCGGGTAACTGCGAGTGCTGGGCATATAAACAAATACTACAAGCGAGCAACAACAATTACAATTCGAATCTTACGGCTCAATAAAAGAAAATGTACGACGACAAAAGACGACAAAAGACGACAAAAGACGACAAAGACGACGATGGCGACGCTGGCGATGGCGATGGCGACGCTGGCGATTGGCGGTTGGCGCGTTTATGGCCCCCAACTTGGTGATTCTTCATTAAAGATTCATGGAGTGTTTTTCTTTTGTCGATGTGGCTGTGGCCTGTGCCCAGTGCCCAGTGCCCAGTGGCTGTGTCTTTGCCTCTGTCGATGGCCAACTGCATCGGCGGATCGGCACGGCACGGCTCTGTGTGAGAGCTCTGCTCTGCGCCAATCTTCAATGGAAACCAAAAGCTGAGGCTATGGCCAAAGACAGGCAGACGACTTTCTTTTTGACCAGCCACCAAAACAAAAAAAAAAACAAAAACAAAAACAAAACGCTGTCAGCCAATCCATTCGGAAAGGGGGATGGGATTACGAAGCCTCAACTCAAGCCTGAGCATGAGCCCTTCTATGGACAATGAATCGTGGGCCCATCGATGGCTGTTCAATGGCTCAAACTCTGCAGACTTTTGGCTTTGGTTTGCCCTCGTCTTCTTCAGTCTTTTGCTGCTGCTGTGGCTGTGGCTGTTGCTGCTGCTGTTTGCTGTTTGCTGCTGTTTGCTGCTGTTGTCTTGAGCCAGAGACAGAGAAGAAGACAGAGCCAAAGCCAGAGACAGAGGCCGTTGTAGGCCGTTGGCCTAAAATCATAAGAAAATTTCTATATTAAAATGCTTTGCCATGCCTCGCCATTGTCAGCTTTGGCTGGCACTTGGATTTCTTCTTGAAATCTTACAGGTACACCCATAAAGAGGCACAGAGGCACAGAGGGACAGAGATAGAGATTGATCTTCTCGTTGGGTTTTAATTGCTCATTGAATACTTAATTTTGGTTTTTGGTTTTTGGTGTTTCGTGTGGCAGCGATAAGCAGCGATTCACCTTAATGGAAATGTAACTGAGAGCTAAACAAACTCATAGCAGTGGCTATCAGCCGGTAAAACGGAAATGGAAGTCGATTGCCTAATGAGGATTGCCAGGTAGTCGCTGTCCAGGATCTGTTGCTGCTGCTGCTGCTGCTGCTGCTGCTTCTGTTGTGACAGTTTTACTCGTATTTTCTCTTAACTTCAGTCTTTATCTGTGGCAAAGGTCAACACAGTTGCAGTGGCATTCAAATGTGGCACCACAGGAAGCAGTGAGTAAGCAGTCGCCTATCTATCTGTCCAGCCACATCCCATTCCCATTTCCATTCCCATTTGGAGCGGAAGTATTTGTAGCATTCCTGAGGATACTGCAGCCATCAATAGATATACTTAAGCCTTAACCCAATGATCTTTAAGCGAAGATCGTTCCGTTTCCTCAGGGTGGTGGTTGGTGGCTGGTGGCTGGTGGCTGGTGGGGTGTGTAAATTTATACGCTCAAGTCAGTTCAATGGCATACGCGTATTACTCGGTGTGTTTAACAATTTAAATGGGGACTCTTTGGTTTGGGTTTTCAGCTTCGTTTTAGTTTAGGTTCTTCCACGTGTCTGTTTCTGTGTCTGTGTCTGTGTCTGTGCCAGTCGAATCCCCTCGAATCTCAAACTCAACCCCAAGAGCAGGCCGCCTCGCTCTCTCATCAATATTCAACGCATTACAATTGCAATAAGTTCCCGGCACTTACTTGATCCGATCGCGCGATCCAATCCAATCGGATCGGATCGTATTGGATCCCAATCCAATCCACTCCGATACAGGTACGGGTACGGGTATGGGTACGGGTATGGGTATGGGTACGATCAAATCCGCTACATCAGTTGCGGATTTTTATGCTGATTTTGACCCAGTTGACTCCAGTGTGGCTCTGAGCTTTGTCTCTGGGCTCTGTCTCTGGGGACTGTGGCTGTAGTCCATGAATTGTGATTGCGACAATTGCTTGCCCGATGATAAGTAGCGGAAAGGGGAGGGTATACGATCGAAATATAGTTATTCAATTCATCTGTGCAGATATTTATAGCATATATAGTTGCTATGTCCCCAGTGCCTCCTCTTCCTCCTCTTTGTTGTTGTTTGCTTGGGTCAGCCACGAGGCTTCTCTTGGCTTGGCTTGGCTTGGGTTGGGTTGGCTTGGCTTGGCATGCGACCAGTTCCGGCCCGGATAGCGATTACGATCGTTGGGTTGGCAGATCTTTGCGATGATGAGGGGCTCTGGCCCTGTGATGTATGTGGAGCATCACCGCGGAACAGATAAAAACATCAAAACGCCGACAAAGACGAAAGAAACAAACAAGGGACATGCTCGTAGTCGACTATAAACGGCGTTAAAGCTCTCCGTCCGCACAAGATGTTTAATATTTGCTCACAAAAACCGAGAGACAGAGAAGGAGAGAGAAAAGATCAGACGAGAGATGTGATAACGGAGCAACAAAGATACTAAAGACAGAGACAGAGAGAGAGAGAGTGAGAGTGAGAGTGAGAGAGAGAGAGTGAGTGAGTGAGTGAGTGAGGGAAGCGGGAAAGATCACCTCTCCGGATCTTAGTCATACTCGTGAGGTAAACCAAAGAGCAGCCGACAAGCCCACCCGGCTGGCTCTTCTGACCTTACCCCGTTGCTGCATGCTTCCCCCCCCTGCCACTGCCACTGCCACTGCCACTGCCACTGCCATACAATCCTTGGGTTTTATGACCAACGAGCAACATGATCAAGAGACAAATCCGCGCATCATTAAATGTTATGACCTACCCCAGTGCCTGGGGTCAGCTCGACGGAACTTGCTCTGGGCCTCAGGAAGGGTCTTCGCGAGGGTCTCTTTGGTGTGGTGTGGTGTGGTGTGGTCTGACCTCCCTTTCCACTCTCGTTTTCGCCCTAAATCCAATTCAAATCCCCATCCCATCCACCATCCCCATCCCCATCCCCATGCCAGTCTCTGACTCTGGCGCTGGGCTGCCTTTGCATTTGAGTCACAAGTATCTGGCAAATCGGAGCAAATCGGAGCAATTGGTATGCAAAGTGCGCGGGGGACTGGCCTGGCCTGGCCTGGCCTGGCTGCCATGGACTGGCTTAATTTCTGTTTGAGGCCGTTTCGTTTAATTGCTGCGCCACATTATGTGACAAGAAGCGGAGCTTCTTCCCCTACCCACCGCTTCACCGCCCCACCGTCCCACCGTCTCATTCGTAACCCCTCTGCTTTTATTTGGTTTTTTTTTTGGTTTGTTGATAAACGAAACAAAAAAAACACACACACAGAGAAAAGATAGAAGAGGAGAGAGAGAGAGAGAGGCAGGAAGGGAGGGAGGCAGGGAGGGAACGGGCGGTAGAGAAACGAAAACAAATATGTCATGTAATAAAAACCACAGCCGCAAAACGTTGCGTCTGATAAAATAATTGAAAATGTATTTAATCTAAGCATTTCCCACGATCCCTGCGCGGGCCTCAGCCACAGCGCGGGGCAGTTGGATAGGGGTGGGGGGAGCTAGCAATTGGCACAAAGATTATTAAGTTAATTTTATGCAAATTAGACAGACACAACGGCCAGCCAGCCAGCCAGCCAGCCAGCCAGCAGCGAGCGGAGTTCATTAAGTGGAAATGCGTTTACATTTTATTCAATTAGCATGCCATGCGGCAGCCCAGGCCCAGTGCGTCTTCCATGTGGCACATGGGCCAACTACACTCACCACTTAGGCACAACCACAATCACACTTCAGTCCAATCCAATCCAATCCCATCCCACCTGGCACCTTATCACTGGGGTCGCCCTTCCCTGCCGGTTGTGCTCCAATTGCCCCCAAGATACATATCATCATTACCAGCTCCACTACTCCACTCCACTCCACCCCACTCCACTCCACTTGGCATGCACTGAATGGGATCAGCTGTTGCATATCAAATACTTTTGCACGAAAATACTCGGAAAAGCTGCAGCACTTAGCGTCAGCTCTTAGCTTTGAGCATTTTCAATATATCCAATGGATGAAGTTTGACTTTTGCCCAGCACTTTGGGTGCCAAGATGCAACTGACTGCACTTCAAGGTTCTATTGTGGGGGATCCGTAAGATTCTTTCATTCAGGAATATCTGTAATAATGCTTGATCTGTTCTGCATAATTTACCAGCATTTACTCGCCTTTTAATATTATTTGAATTAATTTAAATTGCCAAGGACAACCATTCCGCACTGATAGAAAAAAGCCCTGAAACATTAATATTTTTACCCATATTTTAATATTTATGCCATTGATTTTCACCCAAGAGTGGTTGTATTAATATTGAATATTTTTCACTTACATTTTGATATAAATATAAAAATATTTAAATTTAATATATTTTATATATAATTTTAATATATTTCATATTCAAATTTAATATATATTATATTTATTTTAAAGTGTTTTGTATTTAAATTAAATATATTATATTTATTTTAAAGTGTTTTGTATTTAAATTAAATATATTATATTTATTTTAAAGTGTTTTGTATTTAAATTAAATATATTATATTTATTTTAAAGTGTTTTGTATTTAAATTAAATATATTATATTTATTTTAAATTGTTTTGTATTTAAATTAAATATATTATATTTATTTTAAAGTGTTTTGTATTTAAATTAAATATATTATATTTATTTTAAAGTGTTTTGTATTTAAATTTAATATATTATATTTATTTTAAAGTGTTTTTTATTAAGATTAAGTATGAACGTCAAAGTGAATTCTATTAAATTTTACTATGTTTGTATTTAAAAATCGCATTTTCAATTCAAATATGATTGTATTCGGTTTTTGCTTTGGTTTTTTTTTTGGTCAGAGTTTCCTAAGAAAACTTCCCCCCCCCCCCCCATAAACGATCCCACACACCACACACCAGACCAGAGAGACCAGCAACCAAAGGGAAAAAAACAGGAGCAAAAGAAACCCTATGGACGCTGATTCTCAGGGCAACACTCAGACACTGTCTACGATAAAAAAAAAAACAACAAAATAAAAGGAGAAGAAGGAGAAGTAGAAGTAGAGGCAGATCAACGGCAGATCAGCTTATCGTTTGGGATCAGGTGACAAAAATTAACCACACAATGGAAAAGAAATCAATAAAGGACAGCGAAAGAGCAAAAGAGTGAGAGAAACGGAAACAATTAGGCACCTGACTTCCTCAGGATGCCAATGAACGGGATGCAAACTGTAACCGATCACGTACAGGTGGGTCCAGGCTCAGGCTCAGGATGGGCTGGGGCATCTGTAGGGGTTAGGGCAGGGCTTGATCGGAGGTCTAGTCCACAGACAGTGTCTGAGTCTGAGTCTGAGTCTGAGTCTGGTGTGGATGATCATGCATACACAATGTGCTGTGCACTCGTCTCATATTTCAACGGGGACGACGGAGAGTTAAAGAGTCAAAGAGTCGCAGCTCGCACCTGAGGAGAAAACACAATGAGACACAGCAGCAGCAGCAGCAGCAGACAGCAGCAGCGATTGGGCAATCACTTGACCTCTTTCAGGATGTTGTTGTTGGTTGCTGGTTGTCGAGGAATTGGATTGTATCGGATTGGATTGGAGATTGGAGAATGGACAATGGACATTGAAGAGGTTCAAGTGCGTCTTCGGCTGCTGTCTGGTATGGGATTATGTCACCAGCCAGCACGAGTGAATGCCAGATGCCAAGTGCAAGTCCGTTTCGGAATCCAAATCCAACTCCAAATCCAAGTCCCAAGTTCCAATCCAAGTCCAAGTCCAATTCCGAGTGCGCACATTTCTGAGGGCCATTGATGATGATCCGGCTGGCATATAAATAAGCCCAGCAGCAGTAGCAGCAGCAGCAGCAGCACTTCCCTCTCCAGCCCAGGCATCCTCACGTTTTCCCCATAAAATACATTTTCGACCGAAATTTGTTTGTTGCTGTTGTTGTTGGAGTTGTTTGTTGGTAGCTGCTTGTTGTAGTTGCCTTTTAAACGATTCCCACGGAGCGTCAACCGGCGGACGAGCGTAGCGTGGGCGGACGCACTGACAACAACAACCACAGCGACATCTTCTTCTTTTTCTTTCTTTTGTTGTTGTTGCTGTTGTTGTTGTTGTTGTTGTTGTGTTTTGGGGCCTTACCTAACTAACCTAACGCATCATGATCATCGGATGCCCAGATCATCCATCTACAGCTCAATTAGTATGCATCGCATCGCTTTGGCTGCCTGGAAAGCCATTAAATAAGCAACAGAGACACATACACAGAGAGACAGAGAGAGAGAGAGAGAGAGAGACACAGCAGCAGCAGCAGCAGCGACCTCAAAAATGGCAAAATGCTGGAGCTGGAGCTGTGGGCTGAAGATGGAGATGGATGGATGGATGGTTGGATGTGGAGAGACCAGAGAGACATTCCAGCCAGAGACGACAACGACATCAACATGAACAGCAACCTCTCATCCCCATCAAGTACCAATTTAATGGCTGCTCTCGGGAGAGCAGGGGGAAACGGCCATGGAGCCTCCTGGCCTCCCTCTTGTGAAATTAGTATTCGAAGAGCGGTGCCTGCCATTGACAACTTCAGCCAGCCAAAAGGAAATGCTTCTGACTCTGACTCCAGACTGCGTCTGCGTCTGCGTCTCCGTCTACGGATGAATGATGCTACTCAGAGAAGCAGCCTCAAGTTTTACGAGTATGTCTGACACGTCTGCCGCTGCCGCTGCCGCTGCCTCTCACTCGGCACTATGCAGTCTCGCTATGGGATGCCAGTGTACTATCCCAGCCAGGTTGCAGCTCGTAAACGTAATCGCAACATTCAATTGGCAGTGGAAAAAGCCATAAGACTGAGCAAATGTCAGACTGACAGTACAAATGTTCCCTCAAACATCATACATACATATGTATGTACATACATACAAACATCAGACAGCGTATGCACACACACACACACACACACAAATGTCACAGCGAGAAACTCTAAACAGGTGAGGCTTTTCCCCACACGTAATCCTAGAACCCAAACCCACAGAAAAACAATTCATTTGGGGTGTTTTTATTTTTTTTTTGCATTTTATTTTCTTAAACGCAGGTGTCGGGAGTCGGACCGCATTTCATCGCAGTTATTTTTGTGTCCTTCAATGGTAGGAAGGAGTAGTCAAAGGTCAGTGTTGAGTAGTTAGTAAGTAGTCCCTTCTTTTTGGGGGAGACAGCTGAAGTGCCACACTGGGAGCTGTGGGCACTTCCCATGGGTGGTGTCGATCCCGTTGTGGCCGTGGAGACATCGTATTCGGCTATTGGATTCGTACACGATGCACTCCACGCCATATTGGCAGTTGTCTATTGTGAGGCAAAGAAGCTGCGGAGATATTTCCAATTATAGTTGACCCATTGAGGAACATCTTCAGCTGCTCGCACTTACCCATGTTAACGATTAAAGTGTAAAGTTTATGCAATAAGATGCAAGATGTTCCATGTTCCATGTTCCATGGATAGGGGGGGTGTTCCAGTGTGGTAACCGAGCTTTACAATATTTCTTGTTATGTTTTCAACACTGGTCTTCTCAGCTGAGCAAACTGAGAAACTTTAACCCAAAATTATCATTTATTATTATTTTTATTGCATTGAAATATTATTATTTTTTTGTGTTTTTTTTTTTGTTTTTTTTGACACTTACCCATGTTGAAAACGTTTCAACAAAATTTGTGTTTGTGTAAATTTTATTTGCTGCTATCGCCTAGCTGAGCTGTGAGTTTGAACTGAATTTTGTACACAATATTTCCCAAACACGGCACAGCCAGAGCCAGCCACAGCCTACTAGTTCCACATTTTTCTGGGCTAAAAATTGTGCACATTTATCGTAGTTCAGTAGGCCTTTCGGTAGGCAATCGAAATTAAGCATTGATCGGAATTTAAGCAATCGAATGACCATAAGAGACTAGAGGCCGTGCCACAGATTTGCAAAAATATTTAAAAATATTCCGCCCAATATTTGTCGCCAAAGTTTTACTGATTCTCCATCTCTACTGCGAGTTCGCCATCGCACGCTTGCTCTGTCGGCAGTAAGATTCATCAGAACTAGTGCCAAAAGCGTGCCTAAAATTAATAACAAAGGATAGTCCTTGGCATATGTATGTAGTCCAGGAACTCCCATCAATATATGTAATCCCAAGAATTCTGGGCACTCGTTTCGGAATCAATCTCTATCGTTTTATCATACTCGCTGCATTGTCTAGGATCACTGACCACAAGCAGCGTCACTGATTAGTTCTCTGCATCAGAATTTCAATCACGTGCCTTGAGGATCTCACGAGGTCTCTGTGCGAGTGTGCGGATGGGGGAGTGGTGGTAAATCCTGAGTGGATCGATATGCTGTGATCTATTCGAGCACGAGCACGAGCAACAGTTAAGTTCAAGCAACGCAGCACGGGATCTCCTCTTTCTGGGATTATTATGGTTTTTGGGCAGGCGGCCAGAGGCCAGGCCAGAGAACGACTAAACTGATCGATCGGCGTGTGGTACTCGCAAGTACTTAAAATTCTGAGAGCAAATCGATGCAGCACACAGAGGCCCAACTATTCGGGCACATAAAAGCCAGACAATAGCTGGGGGGAGGGGCATGGGATGGGATGGGATGGGATGGGATGGGAGTGGAATGGAGTCTTGGGCATTGTCCGATGTCGCCGCCAAAGTGCGGAGAAATTATCAAAGTGAAAGAAAGACCAGAAAAAGGAGAAGAGACAGCCAGCCAGGCCAGGCCAGGCCAGGTACTACTCGTTGTCGCATATGGAAACGGGTCTGGTCTTGGCCACTGCCCCCTGCTGCCAGTCCCTGGGCTATGGAGAAAGAGTGAGACAGGGACAGGAAATGCTCTCTGCCTCTGTGATCATTTTCCATAATTAAACGGACGCACTCCCAAGCCAAAGCCAAAGCCAAAGCCCAAGCCAAGGCATTGGCCACTATTGTGTTGTGGGTTAAATGGGTTTGTTGGCCCCACACCATTAGGCATTTCATTTACCCCCTCCCAGGCCACGAACGCACAATCACAATCACAGCCATGGTCATTCCTATTCCTACATCTGCATAGGTGTAATAGATACATAGATATGTACGTATGTACATACTTGTAGGCTTGTGCGATCGTTTAATTGAAACGTCTTTTGGTGTTTTAGCAATGGCTTCGTTTTGCACTTTTGCATTCGCACTCCTCTGGGTGAGCGCTCTAATAACCGCAACATTGATTTTAGCACCTTGAGGGCTGCCATTTTATTCGATTTGATTTGTTTGGACTGGCTCTGGTGGATATGTTGGCGCTGGGTAAGTGCGTTTTGTGGTTTCAGTTGCAAGTTGGCTAATTAATTGATCATTCGATCTGTGTGCTTTTATCTTTGCATTGATCGCCTTGAAGCGGTGTCCCTTCCTCATCTGGAACATCGATAATTGATAATTAATTTGCCTTTATCAGGGTATCAGCCAATCGACTCTGATGTGTCGCAATGCTGGCTAATAATTGGCTAATTGAATTACGAGTATTTATGTGCACAAGTTTGGAATAATAATATTATTAATTGGCCGGGAGGATGTGGGTCCGCTCAGCACGACATTGACTGCCTTGACTCGCCGCTGATTGCTTCGCTGGCTCTTCTCAAGGTGCCATCTTGTGGCTGCTTCTGCTTCTGCTGCCACTGCCACTGCCTCTGTCTCTGCCTCTGTTTCTGCTACTCTGATGGTGTGTGTGTGTGTGTGTGTGTGTGTGTTGGTCTTGGGCATGGACTGCCATTGCATGTGGCTCGAATTGCGTTCAAGGCGTTTCGCAAGTCAAAGAGTTCGCCATAAACCTTGCGGCCCACAATTAATTGAACAGAAGAAGCCTCCGAACAGAAGCTTCTTTGGTGGGGTCTGGTGGTCTGGTGGTGGGTAACCGTTCTAAGGTCTGGGCTAGTAGCAGAAGAGAAATACCAATGTGGAGGCTACTCCACACCAAGGACTACCTACCCAAAACCCCCATTTTCTCCACTTCACTGCAGTGGCTGTGCTCTGCTCTGTCCCACGCACACCCGGCCTGGGAATCTGAATCTTGGTTCCTTGTTCTCCTCCCCACCCCCGTGCTCATCGATAAGCAGCGTAAATATTTAATTAACTTAACCGCAATAAACCGAAATCACAACCAACACACACACACACACACACACACACTCTGGGACACATTCTCTGTTCTCTCTTCTGTTCTCTGTCCTCTCTCTCATCCTCTGAATGGATGGATGAATGGATGGATTGTGCTGATGTGACACCTGCGTACTCTGGCTGGCTGATAAACTTTTTCAGCGCCGCAACTCGATCGAATTTCGGGGTTTCAGTTCCGTTTCGTTTGGGATTTTCGGGTATAGAGGAGAGCAGAGTTTCGATTATATATGAGGGTGGGGGGGCATGCACTCTCAGGTATGTCTCCGTATGTGTGTGTGGTGTGTGGTGTGTGGTGTGGTGTGGTCTCTCTCTCTCTCTCTCTCTCTCTGTATATCGTTATTTGATTTCACTCTGATCGTGTGAAGGTTTTGACTTATTTTTATGAGTCTTTATCTTATCGCATATTATTTATGATAGAGCGACGCGGGATGGCTGATGGCTGATGGGCTTGAGAACAGCTAAAGGAACGAAAGTGTTGCAAGATTTAGTTCTTCGCCTATTCCCCCATCCCCCCATCACCATATCTACCCATCCATATTCACCGCTCTGCGGTCTCTCTCTCTCTATCTCTCTCAGTGCTTTGGTGCTCTTGCTCTTGCGCCAAACACGAACGGATTTCATCCGGACGGATGTGAGCATTACTTTTTATGGATATTTATGTACAGAACGTGACCGTCGAAAAAAAAAAAAAAAGCAGCTGGCCCGAGCCCAAGCCCAAGCCCAAACCCAAGCCCAAGTCCAAGCCCAAACGATGCCAGTTGGAGGCGTGGAAGAGGCCGCGCAGAACTCTTTGGGGCTGCCTTTTGGGGGCGATGGACATGGACGCACCAAGACTGTTAATGTGTGAAGCAGGAAATCGAGAAATTCGAATCACCCAGCCGATTCACCAGCCAATCGTTTATCGATTGTCGTTGCTTCTCCAATGAGTGGAAAAGAGTAAGAGAGGGAGAGAGGGAGAGAGATCATCACGATAGTTGATAGCTGTAAATCTCGCCAAGCACGACCACTTGCCACTCCGACTTGCACGAGCTTCTGCTGCCTGGGACTGCCACTGGACACCACCGGGAGAGTCAGCAGAAAGAAACGCCAAAAGAAAGAACCAGAAAGAAAGATGAACTTTGGTTGCCGTTGCCGTTGCCGCAATTCCACCAAACCACAATACTCTTCTTCGCAGCAGCTATTAGCTAGTAGAAGGCGTCTATTGAAATATTTAAATATATGCAGATATATTTAAGCATAAGCTGGGTGGAACTTGTGCAGCTTCAATGTATTACTTGGGTGCGTATAATAGAACATAATAGAACACACAACTAAAGTACATATTTGAATATTAATTTTCGTTGCTAGACGACCCTGTGGCAAAACCTTTTAATTTAACAAATATCCTGCAATTTGGGTGCAGCAAACCTCTGCACGAAAACAGAATAACCTTCGGAAAGGATATGGTCAAAATATGGAGCCAAAGTGTGAGAAGAGAAGTGAGGAGAAAGCTGAGCAGTGAGCTTTTGCAGTTGTTGTTCTCCGCTGGTGCAGTGTGCAGTGTGCAAAGCAGCGCAAAGCAGTGCAGCCTCCTGACGTAAGACCTGGCCTCCGATGACACGACATTCTGCCTGGTGCCAGTCTTCCGCACATGTTGATAATGGATATAGCACCTACCTACCTACCTACCTACATAAAATATGATTAAGCGGATATGCAGATAATACATACATATATGTACATTTATGTATATTTGAATGCAATGTAAAGGCAACGATGTCCATCGGGTGTTGACGACCCGCGTCAATGGGTTGCGCGTGCGCCGAAAGCGCCGATATTGCCACGATGAGGATGAGGCCTGGCCCACAGAGTCCATCGAAAGTGATACCCAGTAGTAGACATGCGATAGCGGGGGGGGGGGCCATGTGTAAGTGGAACACCTATGGGAACGGCATCGGTGGGGTACAGAATGACGGAAAAGCGAAAAAGCGAAAAAGTGGCGCCGATGCGAGCCGGGCATTGGAAATGCGAGCTAAACGCTTTGGTCAGCTATCCACGGGCTGGGTTTTGGCGACCCCAAAATTCCCATAGGTAGAATGGGATGTGCATTCCATGAATACGAGTCGGAAATCGTATCGGAAAGACCAACCCGAAGAGTATAATTCGAGTTTAAAGACCACGAAAGACATTGTGACCAGAAGCCAGAAGCAGCCAACATCCACAGCCGCATCCGCGAGTGCCGGTTAAGAAATGCATCTTGCAATTTTCCTCTTCAATTTCCATTTGCCATTTGCCATACAATTCATAAAACAAACAAAAGCAAAAACCAAGCGAATTCATAATAAATATCTCGCGTAAATGCAACAAATTTGTGGCGCATGCGCAACCACGAGGCAGTGGCAGAGGCAGCCACTCTCCATCGCCTCCAGA
The DNA here is from genome assembly GCA_035043285.1 of Drosophila subsilvestris. NCBI lineage: Eukaryota > Metazoa > Arthropoda > Insecta > Diptera > Drosophilidae > Drosophila > Drosophila subsilvestris. Next base: position 5,637,825 of record JAWNNB010000133.1, on the reverse strand, counting down.
GTGCGAGGTGGTGGCGTGGCTGCTGCTGCTGCTGCTGCCGTAATGCTGCAATTAATAAAAACAACAGCCAGCCCCCCGTTCAGTCCCCCACACACACACACACACTCTTAGAGCCAGTCCCAGTCGCAGCTCCCTCCCAACAGCAACAACAACAACAACAACACCTTCAGTTCCTCTGCCATGGCACGGCGATGAGCCAACATTTTAACTGGCGGCACGCGCTGCGATGCAATTTTCGTATCTGCAAGATACAGAAAACTGTTGGCGCAGCTTTTCAGTTGCCTTTTTATGATTTGGCGCTCGCTTTATATAATCAAAAAACGAACCAAAAACTGCACAACCCAATGAAAAATTGTTCGAAAACTGAAAGAAGTAGTAGGCAGCAGCAGCAGCACAGCAGCACCAGCAGCAGCAGCAGAAACATTTCATAATTGAAAATGTTGCAACTATTTGGCAGCGCACTCTTCCATCCATCCATCCATCCATCCATCCATCTGTCTGTCTGTCTGCTCGGCTGCCTCTTTGCTGCGTTGCATGTTTGATTTCTGTTAATGCAATGCGGCATCTTGCTGTTACTGTTGTAATTAACCAAAACATATACATATATAGTACCTATACCTATACCTTTATATATGTATGTATATATAATAAATACATAGATGTATCCATATCTCCGCTCAAGAAAGAGGAAGTGTTCGCATATCAATTGCCTGGAAATGCGATCAAATAACTGCCGGGTTTGCCTGCACACAAACCACAATGGAGATGGAGGCTACAGGCTCCTCCAATGCACAATCGAAGCACCCCAATAAGAGTCAGCGGATCTAGGAGGATTCTCAGGAGAGCTCTTGAATGTGCCCATCATTCAATTAGAGCTGCGACCTACTACAAATGATTGGGAAAATACTACAATTTCGATTGATTTTATAGTCTTCAATGGAGCATGGAGCTGCACTGTGGCCAGTACTTGAGACAACAGAGATACGAGTACTCTCTGAATATCCCTTTACGGATCCCCCTCTGCCTCTGGTGATTCACAAATCATTCCCATGCGAGAAGAAGATCTTTAACTTTTGGGCCCATATTTTTTCGTGTAGATAATTAAGTTAGTTTTTTCTTGTTAGTTTTTGTTGTTGCTTTTGGTATTGTTGTGTGGTCGAGGAAGACTTATGGCAAACGAGACGAGCTACAAAAGCAATTTACGGGAGCTGTTTTGAGGTGGTGTGGTGTGGGGTGGGGTGGGGTGATGGGGATTCTCTGGGCTTGAGACTTGAGAGAGCTGAGGAAAGAGTGCTAACGGAAACTGTTTAGCCACAGACAAGCGTCAAGCGACAGCCACTGACCACTGCCTCAGTGCCAGTTGCCAGTTGGCAGTTGGCAGTTCGGTCAGCTTTCATCTAGAGCAGAGCAGAGTACAATATCTTTAATGGCTATAAAACATATTACGAGTGGTGGTGTGGTGTTGTCTGGTGGGCTCTTGTTATGTCTCTGTGTCTCGGATTGTCTCTCCGTTTGGGGCGCAGTTAAAACGACACTCGGCGTGGGTCAAAAGGTGCTGAGAACGGAGCGAAACAAATGATGCTAAAATTGTCGAAATCCGAAACTTGTTTCACCTCACACCATGTCCATGGTGTCCCGGTCCCCCCACCGTTCAGCATTTAAGCGGATTTATGTTGAAATAATCGTACGACTACGAGGTTGCACTGCCACCCCCCCCCCCCCCTCCGCCCCACAGTTTCCAGTTTCCACTTTCGAAAAACAAAAACAAAGAAAAACAAAAAACAAAACAAATTAAAAACGAGGACCGTTCCCATTTTAGAGCCTGAGAAAAGTTTACGGCAATGTTGAGGAGATGATGAGATGCGGACAGGACATTTGACTAATTGGTTAGGCAGCTGATCAGGGGATCAGGGCGATCAGCGGATCGCCGATCGGAGCAGGACAATAGATCGAAGGGTAAGGGATTTTGACACGCAGACGAGTGGCCAGGCCAAAGATCATCTAAATAGCATCCCAACCCCCAGCCCACAGCCCACAGCCCATTGCCATCGTCTTGGGATGTTGCTGCTGCTGCTGCTGCTGATGATGCTCTACTTTCGCGCCGGGGTCCTGTCACCTTTCAAGGATGGCGAGGGGATGTAGAGGGTCACTCAAGGGGTTGCGAGCCCATAAATCAACAAGGAGAATGAGAGCGAGAGAGAGAGAGAGGGAACGCGAAACCAGTTAAGCGACTTAACCTTTTTCTTACCACACCAAAGAGGGTGACTCAATCATCTGCATCGTCATCGTCATCGACTGACCAGAGATCCAGTTTCGTTACGCTTCTCTAACACCCGTCCCCTGCCCCTGCCCCTGCCACATCCTTGAGTATGTGAATAAGGATGTTGTTGATGACCAATGTCCAGGGCGGAAAATGTTGAACTTTCTGGCTAAAAATTAATTGAATTTGCTGCTGCTGCTGCTGCTGCTGCAGCGACAATTCCATTAAAAATGTCCGACAAAGTCCTTTGAACTTTCAACCCAAATAGGATGCGATGCCCAGGGGTTGTCCTGGGCTCTCGTGCTCTTCGGCTCTTGGCTTCTTGGGCTGAGGTTACGCCAAAGTTAAGAGGCACATTTTGGGTTAGAAAATGTCTGATTATCGCATCCATTATTGAGGCTGGACAAGGGTCGTTGCGTCGCGTCGCGTCGCGTCGCTCTTTGGGGGATCTGGACCAATCCAGGCAGTTGCCACACGAGCCAATGGCAAAGCTCTGCAGATTATTGTGCTACTTGGAATTAATTTCCTGAGATTTTTAGCTAAAAATTGCATAAAATTTAATGTATTGAAATAAATTTTGTTATTTTCCCATTGCCTTTATGGATGTAGATTCTTCTTCTGGAGTTTCAAACTCCTTTGTATTATGTTCATGGTGGTATTCCTCTACGGCTTAATGCACTCCCCTTTTCAGGTCTTTTTTATACAGATTTTTTGACTTGGATTTGTCTCCAAATTCTCCTTTTTAGTGTCTTTGGCTTCAGAGTAATTCTTCTTTATATTCTCTTCAAGATGCAGCAAATATTCAAAGAATTCTCCTGCAAGTTTTGCCCTTCCAACGTTTTTCTCTTTCTCCATTTCTGGCAACAAACTGACCGTTAGGTATCCCTATCCCAACTATCCCTAATCCATGGGCAAACTTGTCCTGCTCTCATTTGGGATTCCATTCATCGGACACGTCCCCGTCCCCCGTTCTCATTCCCATTCTCGACCACGGACTCTGGACTAAAAAACAAAAAGCAGCGAAAAACCGTTACGTCTTAGCACAATGCCCAAGGGTCCTGCCAGCCTGTCCTTTTCCTTTTCCTTTTTACTTTTCGTTTTTGTTGTTTCTTGTTCCTGGCCACTGACCTCATTTCGATCGGGTTCGCCCTTCGGCTGTTGGGCCGATCGTAGCTACGAATTTCCGAGCAGAAACAGAAACCGAAACGGACCGAAACAAGAACGAGCTGCAGCTAAGTAAGGCCTCCTAAATGGCCAAGAGGAATAGAAGCAGCCCAACTGCCGAGCTGCCAAAAGGAGTTGGAATTTCCTTGTCGCTTTGCTTGCCAAAGAGATCTAAACTTTGGGCGTTGAAAATACTTTCGGACTTTAGCTGCTGATGTGGCAATCGATATGAAACATTAGAAATGGTTGCCTATCCTTCTATTTTCGCCACTCGATTGGCACTTTCCTTAGCTACCCAAAGGGCTGCACTATGGACCACCCGACCACTTTTTTGGAATAAATTAATAACTCGCGAACGAAACAAGATTTTATTATTTGGTTTTTGTATTGAATATATATAATTAATAGGAAGTGGATATAGGGAATATAGGAATATAGATATAGGGAATAACAAACTTTTATTTTTATTTATTTTATTTATATTAAGAAATTAATGTGATTCATTTTTACTAAAATTATAAAGGCGTGGCACGCATAAAAAGAACACAAATTTGGATTAAAGCAAGCAAAATTTTAGATTGTTTCCGCAAAGAGAAAAACGTCTTTGTCAGGGTGTAAAACGCTTTTTCCATGGTGCTCGTTGGGTCAAAAAAGTGGCGGCTTTACTACTGGATTCTGTACAGCCTTGCGAATCAATTTAGCTTTCTCTGGGCATAAAAATAAATGTTGTAGAACAAAATAGAACGCCAAACAACTCTATATTGTTGATTTTGAGGTTATGATCTACAAATGCAAATTTTAAGATTTGTGGTCAAATGTGGTGTTTCCTTCTATATATATTTCAACAAGAATTTATTAATCTACGACACACAATAGATTTTAAGGTGGGACTCGGTGGCACTCAATTGTTATGGCTTTTCAAAAATCAGTTTTCAATCAAAATTGGCTCAAAAAGGGACTCACTTTAACCTATAACTACGAAGAAATCAAAACTATTAGATACAGTAAACAATACAAAACACGTAATAAAAACCAGATGGATCAAGATTCACTAGAAAAATTTGATCAGTTTGATCGTATTTTTCAATTTATAAGAGATTTAAAACTGTAATTAGGTTGTCTTTTTTTTACTGCGCGTGCACTTTAGTAACAACAGCTGGGTTGCATCGCTGTTTTCGCGAACATGGCGCCACTAGGGAAATTTATGGTAAGCAACTTATATGGTCACTCTTTTTCTAATACAAAGTAATCAAAAGAACGGTTATTTTTTAACTTTTGAAAAATGTGTTGTTTCCACAAAAAGTGGTCGTTTGGACCATAGTGGGCTGTGCTGTGCTGTGCTGTGCTGTGCTGTGCTCTCTGGTGCGGCTATTTTTAATATATTTTAAATACATTTAAAGAGATATCTGCAACGACAGATATACACAATAAATATAATAATTAAATGCCATCTAGAATGGGATCAGAACTGCGCCCTGATGTGGCTGATCCGTGACCAGAGATAAATCGCAGCGAGATCAAACTCTCATTAACCCAAAACCAAGATGTGACCGGCCACCAAGGTCCAAGGATCCATAAATTATGCACACAATTTTTAACGGTCAGGGCAATAGGGATAGGGAATATGCAACGGGGATGGGGCACAAAAATTACGCAGTCATAAAACAAATTCCTAATCAACTAAAGATTCCGATTGCGGATCAAATTGTAATACGCATGTTGACCAGTCGCAGTCCCAGTTCCAGTTCCAGTTCCAGCTCTAGGACGGGGCAGTCTCTGGTCAGTGGCATGAAATATGAGTTCAGGGCAGTGGCAGGACAGTGGCAGGACAGTGGCAGTGGCAGGGGTTCAGGTTCAGGCTCATCTAGAGGGGATCGCTTGGTCAAGCGTGTAATGCTTAAGGATGTGAGAATGTCTTGGCAATGGCAATTTCACAGTCGCAACTGAGATAGGGATAGAGAGGGACAGAGAGCAAATCAAGATCATTGACCAACGCGAACCCAAACCTAAACCCAAACCCAAGCTAAACCCAAACCCAACCCAACTAATATTCAAATGAGGTCGCTTGGATCGGGGCCCGAGGGCCGTAAATTAAGGCGGCCAACTGCTGACCAAATGCAACTGCGACCCGGCCTGGAATGGGTGAGCAGTTTGGAGTGGGGAGGGGATCGGGGGTCGGGGGTCGGGCTGGGTGCAGGCCAAGAAGGGCATCAGGAAAGGGGTGAATAACGAGCGCGAAACTCATTATAATGGGAGCAAACGGCAAAGGGCACAGGCAGCGGCACAGGGTGCACAGGGAGAGGGAAATTGCATTGACCTAAAACTTTAAGACATCGCCTGAAGAGCAACGCCAACCCCTGCAAGGAACCGCACTGGACAATGGTCAGTCCGTTGCTACTTAGTGTCCCATCCCGTTGCCCGTTGCCTGATGCCCGTTGCCTGATGCCCGATCCCATTCCGGTCTCGAACTCATTTGCATTTTATGCGCTCGATGTCGCTCGCTCTCGATCGGGATGCGATGCGATGCGTTGCGCCTTCGTCTATTTATTTATTTATTTATTTAGCTCCCGATGCTATCCCATTTCCAGACCGGGTCGCAAATGGCGCTGACGCTGGGAACTTTTCTTGACCGTTGGTCAATCTTTTGTGCTTTTGTGCTCCTCGACCCCGACCATCTCTCCTTGTCCTTGTCCTTGTCTTTGTCTTTGTCTCACTGGCCATCGCCATCTCTTTCGCAGTACCGTCCCTTCTCGCTGAGTGGTCCATTGTCCAGGGCGTTGCCTTTTGTTTTCTTATGTCATGTTGGACAAGAACTAGAACTAGCCAAGCCAAGTCCCCGTCCCCATTCCAGGCCACATCCGAAAGCTCTCAAAAGGCGCAAACTAGTTTCGTTTTTGCTTCAAGTGAGACATTTTTCGCGGCAATCAGCAGCAGGAAGAACCAGCTGTGCGACCCTAGGAGTCCCAGAGCTACTGCTGCTCTATGCCAACTACTAGGCTATGCCCCTGACTGTGTTCCTTGGGTAATTATATGCTTCGATTATGGATTGGGGCCGCCTATCTGTTGGTAGGGAAAGAGCAGGGCAAAGCTAGCACTTAAAAGTATTTATCAGAGCATTTAGTTTATTTAAGAGTGGCCATGGACCTTCCTTCCTTATCCTTCTTCTCCTGGCAAAGACATCTGACATTGCTAATTAAATCATGCTACTAAATTGCATATAGATTATTCTACGAGTATGTTTCTACATCAGTTTGAATGCCCAACATAAATAGAGCCATTTCTTTACTGATCTCCAGTCACAAACAATTCGTTTGCTCGTCCGAATCGCAGTTAATAATGTTTGATAAATCTGCACACATTCATCATAGCTGATGATGATGAACTGATGAACTGATGGCGCTGACCTTTTGCCGCATGATGTGACCTGTGGAGTGAACTTTTCCCAATTAATTACTTCATTTTTTCATGCAGTTTATGCCCCGAAAGCCAAGCCCAAGCCCATGCCCATCCATCCACCCCCCCAAATAAGAGTCAACAGCGGCAACATCAGGGCGGTGAGTGACAGGGGAGTTGGTGGGGGGGGATGTTCTTTAGTGGGCTGATGCGGCGCTTAATCGTGACTTTTAACGCACACTCCATGGCACTGAGGATGGGCAGGGATCGGGGGCAAAGGTGAAGCTAAACGGCTGACATTAAGGGTGGCTGTTGGCCCTGGGACAGCGACAGGGACAGGGACAGGGTGTGGCCCACGTCTCGCCCACGCTCTGCGGGAATCATCTGTAAATGGGTTTGGCTCTGTTTCTGGTTCTGTTTCTGTTTGTGTTTGTGTTCCTTTTCCGCTGTTGTCTAATCCCAAAGGCACTGGCATTTGGCTTGGGAGAGCAGACACTCCATAATTGCATTCGGCACGCCGACTCAACGCTCCGATTCCTTTTGGCCCAGACATCTGACATTTTTTTGTTTCCAGTTTGCCAGCAGGAGAGCAGAAGAGAGATGGAGGATGGAGGATGGAGAGTGTAGTATGGAGGATGGAGAGTGGAGTATGGAAGATGGAGAGTGGAGTATGGAGGATGGAGTGGTGGAGTGCTGCATTCCACATCAACTTCCTTCCGCCCACAGCATGACCAGGAAACGATTTTCCATCGTTTTTTTTTTTTTACCAATTTTTGCACACTTTTCGTGCATTTCGTGCTTTGGGCTTTACGCTAGACAGACTTTCGGTCAGCACTATAGATTCCATATGCATATACAATGTATACAAATAAATATATATATTAAAGACCCAAACACGAAGATTGCAGAGTCTTTGTTGGGATAGAGACAGACAGAAAAAGGGAGAGAGAGCTGAAATCGCTGAGGAAAGACTTTTGCAGCGTGGCCAATGGATTGTCGATTGCTGGCATCCGATTGGGATTAGGCATAAGCTTTGGAGCAATACAATTTAAATACAATTTAAAGACTCCCTTTGAGCAAGAGTATTACAGACATACGCATTCATACGTATATATCCTCGTACTCACATATGTACACCTATATGATTTTATATATAATAAATTAAATTAAGATAATCAATGCAACACAATAAACAATAAAAAGAAAAACAACACCAACAGCAACAGCAACGAAAGTGAAAACGAAACAGAAACAGAAACCGAATATACTACTCATACTCGTACTCGTATTCGTATTCGTATATATAAATGCCATGCAAGTGGGCGGCAATTATCACGTGCAAGCCATGAAACTGGTACAAAGCAGGGGGTGGTGTGGTGTGGTGTGGTGGAGTTTGGATGTATGGATGGAGAGTGAAGGCAATTCGACCGTGAATCTTCCGTCAATGAATGCATCCAAGAATCATCCATTAAGTAATCATTTATTGATGCAAGAATTAACTGCAGAAAGAAGCCAACAAATTAAAAAACAAAAACGAGAACGAGAAGGAACGTGTGAGTCGCTTCTACTACGCGACTCTACTTTGGTACAGCACTCTTTGAGTACGGGTATAAAAAAAAAGGAAAATGAAAATGCACAAAATTCAAATTGAGAGATCAGTGGATTCCTTCCACCCCCCCCCCCCCTCCCACCGACCATTCATATACAAAATCATGAAACAGGCGGCTGTGCGTTTGCCCTCAGAGTCGTGAGCTGTCGCTAGCACAGAGATTTTTATACCCCAATCGAATCGAATCGAATCCCCAGCTGAGGAGTCGTATCAGTTTCAGTTGCTACGTACACCAGACCCAGTTACACGCACAATCTTTAATGTTTTCCAAATTGTTTTCAAAGTTAAATTAAGTTGCAACATTTGAATGGAGATGCCGCTCCACAAGTGGCAGTTGGGGCTCATCATTGGCACACCCGTGGCCATTGGCATTGGCAAGTATGTCGTCAAGCGGTTGAACACGCCGCGCAAGAAGGCAGGGCAGCAGCAGCAGCAGCAGCAGCAGAAGGAGCAGCAGAAGGAGCAGCAACAGCAGGGCGTGCTAGTGGCTGCAAGGGAGCACGAAGCGGAGGCAGCTGGCCACATAGAAATAGGGCAACAAGGCTTGGTCACTGCGATCGGCGACTGTGGCACGGCCCTGAGGAGGCAGATCAAGAAACATCGCCTGGGCATGTCCGGGCTGTACCAGAACCGCGCCGTCTGGCAGGTGATGCTCAAGAATTGGCCAGAGGTCAAGGCGGACTGCGCCAAGGCGCTCGCCTACAACTGCCGCAATGGCATGGCCTACTTGAGTCGGGCCCGGGCCCACGACGCCACCGGGGACATGCAGGAGTGCCTCAACGATCTGGCTGCCTTCCGCGCCCTCATACGCTTCTCAACGATCGTCGCCGGCAGCCCCGAGCACCAGTGCATCGACAAATTCTGGCAGCGCGTCCTCCTGCAGGGTGCCCGCTCCGATGCCAGGGCGATCATGAGCCAGCGGCAACCGCTCTTCCCCTCCAAGGTGCACATCAACGCGTACATGGGCGCCTTCATCGCCGATCCCCTGCAGCAGACTGGCAGGACCTGGAAGGGGAGCTCTGAGGGAGCGGAAGCGCTGCGCGGATTCCCACGTGCCCACTGGGCTTTCCGTGAGGAGCGCTTCGAGGATGTCATACCCGCCTGCACGGAGGAGATCGAGTCCACGGAGGAGTGGGCACAGCACAAGCCGGAGGCTCGGCTCCTGCGCGGCACCTTCCACCTGCTGTGTGGCGCCTGCGCGGAGTGCCAGCGGGACTTCGACGCACTGATCGGCGATGCCCAGGTGGACGCCTCGCTGCGTGCCTACGCGTGGATCCGCAGTGCTGCCCTCCGCCTTCAGCTGAAGCGGGAGCACGAGGCCATGGACGCCTTCGAGGAGGCCGAGCGGCTGGTGCGCGACAACCCGGATGTGTACCACCAGCGGGGCCTGATCCTCAGCAAGCTGCAGCACTTCGAGGTCGCCCTGATGGACTTCGAAATGGCGGCGCGGCTGGCGCCCGGCCACGTCAGCCCGGTGACCCTCAAGCACTTCACCGAGTACCATCTGGCGGCACGCGAGGACAACCGGCCGCGCATGGAGACGGCGCTGCGGAAGCTGGACGAGGTGCCGGCCGCGCATCCGAACACCATCGATAGCTACATGCTGAAGGGCAGCCTGATGACCGACCGCAAGGATTTCGTCGAGGCGCTCGCCTGCTTCGTGAAGGCCACCGAGCTGGCGCCCAAGCATCCCGTTTTGATGGCCAACCGGGCCATCATGGAGCTGAAGCGGCACAACAATGCGGAGCTCATCATACCGATCCTGTACGAGGCCATCGCACTGGATCCCCGCTGCCCCATGCCCTACGGCATCCTGGCCACGCTGGAGGTCAAGCGGCATAATCCCGAGAAGGCCGTCGAGCTGCTGCACCAGTCCTGCCTCCACTGCGGCACCTACAAGGAGGTGCTGCACGCCTGCTCCCTGCGCAATGCGATAACGGCGCGCACCGTCGCCAAGCGCAATTTGGCCAATGATTCGGGCATCGATTTGGAGGAGCTGCAAGCCAGAGCTTAATGTGCGTTTTGGCATGTTGTTGCAATACAATAAATATAGTATATATTTAATATACCCTACCCTCACACTACCCTCCCCTCACCCTACCCTACCCTACCCTACGCTATACCCTAAATATTTGAAGCTTTTTTTAATCCACAATCCCACCCTCACGCACGCCTCTCGCTCTGGTTTCAGTTGTGCGAGCATTTTTCCCACCTTTTTGTGGGGGGCTTTGGCTTTCGACGCTTTCCCACGCCCCCAGCTGGGCCTCCAGCCAGCGCTTATCGCCTGGAGCTGCAGCCGCCCGCATGGGATCCCCAAAAGAGGGTCTACTTGGGTTGGCTTGGCTTGGCTTGGCTTGGCTTGGCTTGGGTGCCAAGCGAAACAGGAGGCAATGCCATGATAAGGCGATGGACATGTGTTTCATGTGGATTTGGTTTCCCGCCATTTGCTCAGCGAACCGAAGACAGCCGCCAAGACAGAAGGTCTCTTGATAAGGCAGACAGCCCCGGTGGAAGGGCAAGAGCAAGGGAAAGAGACAGAGACAGGCAGAGGCAGAGGCAGCAAGACAGTGGCATGGGGGTGTGGTAGGGGTAGGCGTTGCATGTGTGTCGCTTGTCGTTTGTCGTGTGCCGTGTGGTGTAACGTGTGCAACGAAGGCTGCGAAGGAGAGTAAGGATCGCGGGACTAGGAGTCAACTCTTCCAGCTGACGCGACAGCCCGTGCCCCGTCCACGTACCACGGTCCAGATTATGCCCGCCGAACAGAAGGACAAATGCCAAATCAACTGAGTCGCTGATGCGTTGCCCACGAAGGAGCTGTGTGTGTGTGTGTGTGTGTGGCAGGGAAGAAGCGCTACAAGAGCCTCCGCCCAAGGAAATTACAGACTAAGTGAAGGAGAGGAAGAGAGCCAGCTGCAAGGCCAATCCACGCCACGCCACTCCAGGCGACATTCGTCGTCATCTTGATACGAGAAGTATTGCCACGTATCAACGTGTGGCATGTGGGCTGCCGCCTCGTGTGGGCTTCCTTTTCCCACTCCTCGACTGCCGGCAGTTGTGCAACTTCTTCCCTGCCGCTTCCCTGTCGCTTTTCCCGGCCAGTACCCACACAAAGTCCTTCCCTTTTTGCGTTTGTTTTTTCGGCTCCTAAGCTGATTAAGTCCGACTGAAGCCCCCAAATGCCAACTGACCCGAAGACCCGCAATAAATGGAGCTGCAGATCACCGGATCAGCGTGAATCTGCATGAATCTTTAAGGGGAAACACACAGACTTAAATGTGGCGCCTGTCCAAGGAAGCTGCTCAATATTCAGCATACGTTTAATGGGGTAGAAATTATTGGCTCTTGGTTCTTGGATCTTTCGTTGGCATACAGTTAATATTTCTGCATTATTCTCAGACCTGAAGCTGGAGGTGAAGCCCTTGCCAAAGAGAAGCGAAAAGACATCCCCCCGCGAAAGATACACACAGGCAAAAAAGAATGTCTCAAAAGCGGATAAGCAAGAGGCAAAACCAAAGAGCACGACTACAAAATACCTGCTAGCTGGCACTCTATTTGGCTATAAATATCAGTGTCTGCCCAAGCTGAACAGAGTGTAGATTGAAGTTTGCCAACTCTGCAACTCCTCAAGTTACTCAAGTTACTCGCAATGGCAGCGATGGCAACGAGCACGGCATACCCTTTGGCGGTGTACCCTTTTCGGAGGGGCATAAAAATGTCATGTGGGTTCACCGACGACTGCACAGGGGCACGTGCCCTCTCAAGCGCGAAATGCAACTGCAACAGCAGCAGCAGCAGCAACAGCAACAAAAAATGAATGACTGGATAAATGAGAAAGATGCCCCCGACTTTGGTCTTGAGATGTTTCGCGGGTGCCTCTGTTTCTGTCTCTGTCTCTGGCCCTGGCCCTGTCCCGCGTCTTGCCCAAATCGACGTTGGCCTGGTCTGGTCGCGTCTGGTCTGCTCTTCATCTTTTGTATCTTTGTATCTATCTATCTCTATCTCTTTTGTGCAGCACTTCCGGCGCTGCGGTTGACTGTGCTCGCCAGTGCCTTTCCCCCATACCCATACCCATACCCATACCTCATACCCCCATGCCCATCTTCTACTCCATCTGTACGAGTATCTTTCAGCTATCATCATCATCATCATCATCATCATCATCATCATCATCATCATGATGATCTTTGTTTCGTTTTCTTTAATTGCTCTCTGGACTGGACTGGGCCTCTGCATTTGCCTCTGGCTTTGTGCTGTTTGCTGTTGCTGTTGCTGTTGCTGTCCTGGCATTCCCGCAGGTTTTCCTTCATTTTTCTCAGCCCTCTTCTTTACGACAATACTCGTACAAATAGGGTTGGCTCTTCCTCTTCCTCTGTTTCTGTTTCTTCTGCTCTCTCTCTCTCTCTGTCTCGTTCTTTATTATATTTCTTCTTTTTTTTTTCCTATTAAAACGTCCCCGACATTGCAGTTAAATTAGATTAAGCAGTCATGCACATGTCTTTCCCTCTCCCTCTCCATCGCCAGGGCTTCCCTTTTTGTCGGGCGTCAGTTGCTGCTAGCGACAGACAGACTGACAGACAGAGGGCTAAGGTGGAAAACCTTTTCCCTATGCTGCCCTATGTTGTAGCACATATCCTTAGCAGCAGTATCCAATAGCTTGAAGATTAAACACTGGAGATAACTCCAGAGTGAAGGTAGAATAACTGTAAGCATGCAACGGAGCCCTCAAAGTTCTCTAACCAAAAATGTAGCATAAAGATTAGAATACAAAAGTAGAGAGATATATTTGCTCCAGCTAAAGCTCATCCATCACATGGGGATATTCCTGGCGAGCCTTTCCTTCTTCGTTGCAATCTTTGGCATCGCTTTGGGTACCCCTAGACTCCAATTTTGAATCAAAAACTCTTACAGATATCTGCAGTTTTTATTGTAGCTTTCAGACAGCCTCGTTAGCTGTTTATTTCGCATCAGCCAGGATCGCTATTTCCTCCGAATTTGCTCTCTGAATGAATTTCAGTCACCGCCTACACTGATAGAAAAAGGCATAGGCAAATTTAATACAATCATATTTGAATTTAAAATGCGATTTTTAAATACAAACATATTAAAATTAAATAGAATTCACTTTGATTCAAATATAAATTTATTAAAAAGGCTTTTTTAATACGGTCATATTTAATCTTAATACAAAACACTTGAAAAATAAATATAATATATTAAATTTGTAGCTTAATATGTTTCGTATTAATATTGAATATTATTATGACTTAATTTGAACATTTTTAATTTTTAGATCAATTGGAACAAATATTTATTTTAAATATTCCATATTAAATGATTTTGATTTTTGATTTTTTAAGTCCCTCGACATCCCAACCAGTTCAAGCTGCTGCCGCTTTGAATACAAATGTCAGGAGCTCATGGGGCAATATCTTAACTAATACACTTTTACTTGGGTTGAGATTATCTCTAGTTGAAAACTTTAACCAATACATGCCATGAGAACATAAAATGTGGTCCGCTTAGGAAAAATAATAACTAATAAATTTAAGCATGAAACATATTGAATTTAAATATGAAATATTTTTAAATTAATATGAAAAATATTCAATTTAAATATGAAACACATTAAATTAAAATATGAAAGATATTTAAATTAAATATGAAACACATTAAATTGAAATATGAAATATATTCAATTTAAATATGAAAGATATTTAAATTAAATATAAAATATATTAAATTTAAATATTTTTATATTTATATCAAAATTTAAGTGAAAAATATTCAATATTAATACAACCACTCTTGGGTGAAAATCAATGGTAAACATATTAAAATGTGGGTAAAAATATTAAAATTTCAGGGCTTTTTTTATCAGTGTAATACTTTTGTTTCTGTGTGTCCCAAAGGTTCATCTGTGGCCGGAGTGAAGTTTAGCTGGAAAAGCAGCTTCAAGCGAGTTGTTTCCTTTCCTTGAGCTGCTCTAATTCCGTTGCACTTGCAACTGCTGCTGCTGCATGTCCTTGGCAGTTGGCAAATGTTCCCTGCCTCTAGGGGTCAATAAAACCGATCCTGATGCTGCATCATTCATAGCGACAGCCAGAGAGAGAGAGAGAGAGAGGGTGGAGGGAAGAGCGGTAGATAGGGGACACAGGTAGAGCGGCGGCGGGCGATGAACCTGTTTGCCTGTGTGCCCGCTGACGAGCGGGACCCTAAATAATGGGCCCAACAGGTGCATTGAGAATCCCCCGATCGAGAGACGACGGCACGCGCATGTTGCAGGCATTCTTGCATCCTTGCAACATCATCAGACAACATCCGAGGCATCGTAAATAAACGAACCAAAGGGGCACGTGTCCCGTACAGCAGCAGCAGCAGCAGCAGTGAGATCGGTAGGGAGATCATCGATGAAGGCCCCTACCCATCCCTCGTCCCACGTCCCCCCATCCACCATTCCGATCTGCAACTGCAACATCATCGTCAGCAGCGTCATTGTCCTCTGGCAGGATGAATGTTCCCCATTCCTATACAGGATGATGATGATGATGATGATGCGGTACCTGTTCCTGGTACTCGCTCCCTTTTCTTTGGAACGCAGACGGGACCCTTTTCCCACTCATATGGCAGATCTGAGCTGCAAGCTGCATTTCTGCGGTTAGTTGGTGGCTCGTGCCATGCCCCAGACACACTGTCCAGTCGGCTCCAATTTAGCGCGACTTAGGGAGCCACAGCCACAGCCACTCCCGGACAGCTGAGGCCTCGCAAGCCGCTTTATAATTAACTTGATGATCGGTTCTGATCTGACGCTGTCTCTGCCTCTGTCTCTGCCTCTGTCTCTGCCTCAGCCTGTCCTTGCAGCATCCCTCAGACGACAGCTGAAAGTATCAGGCGATGGGGGAAATGTAGAGATGTATCGAAAAGTAGTCTCTGGGCGTGCAGCTTCGCTTGCTCCTTCTTCTTCCTCGCCCAAAGACATTTCCAATGTGCCTCATTGCTGATCGACACCTACGCAGGCGCCCATCCCACGCCTAACCTGACCTGGCCTGG
This sequence comes from Drosophila subsilvestris, assembly GCA_035043285.1. NCBI lineage: Eukaryota > Metazoa > Arthropoda > Insecta > Diptera > Drosophilidae > Drosophila > Drosophila subsilvestris. Next base: position 5,622,352 of record JAWNNB010000133.1, on the reverse strand, counting down.
CCTGGCCTGGCCTGGTCAATGGACCAATTAGGCAGCCAATTATGACTAAATAGACGCACCTTTTGCCCTCCCCCCCTCCCCCTTGCAACGCTCGTTGAAAAGGGCACGAGCACGCCCACAATCGGACAAATCATTGCGTAACTAGATCGAGAGCTGAACCCAAAGAGATACGCTCATAAAAAAGGGATCAGCAGGGAGAAAACATCTGTCCCGGAGCGACCAATCTGCTGCTCACACCTTGGCCATGGCAAGCGTATGGCGATGGCGATGGCGATTGCGATGGATGGGCATGGAGGAGTGGGCGGGGTGCAGTCCTTAAGTGTCCATAAATCAGTTGGGTTAACAGACTGAAGCGAACGATTGACCCCGCTTGACCACAGCTGTGGTTGGTGTTGTTCATCGCACCGGCGCCAAGCCCTCTCTGGCTGCTGCTGCTTTTTGTGATATTAAGATATAGATAGATAGATAATAGATAGATAGATATTTCCCAGGGCAGGACAACCTCCTCCTCCTCCACCGCAATTATGTTTATTCTGCGTAAATATTTGCGTGCTCTCAAACAAAAAGAAAACCGAAATAAAAAAGAGAAAGGGAAAGGGAAAGGGAAAACTACTCGCATATACAAAAAATGAGCTAGAAATAAAGTTGCAAACGTCGCACGATATCAGTGACTCAACCCCTGCACCCTGGACCCCATCAGAACGCTGAACCCCCCCCCCCCCCTTCAGGAAAGGAAGATGCGTGGGAAAAGCAAAGCAATTCGGATATTAAAACGAAAACAAAAATGGAAATGGAAATGGAAATGAAAAGTGGAAGTGCAAATGGAAATGCATGTGAAATATTCCCAGATATTCGCTTCTGTTTATATCCCAATATGGGAGACTATTTTCGAACTAGTTCCAGGTGTTGCGTTGCAAAAGTTGCACTTTTTATGGTTTTCTGCCCAATGACTGGACAGCCAAAAGACAGACCACACACAGACAGCCCCCACACACAGACAGCCCCCACACACAGACGATGATGTGTATCCCCAATGTACAATGTATCCATGCATGTGTGTGTGTCCATATAGAGAATACAACAGATTACAGTCCGTTTCATCCCTTGTATCCACAGCCAGGCAGCCCGAGTCCCAGTCCCCAGTCCCAGTTCCAGTCCCAGTCCCCAGAATGACTGGCTAAAATCGTTTGCCGAATGTTGGCCTCGGTACAGCCAAGTCCGAGCCCAACTCTGGCTCCATTTCCGCCCCCACTTTCTCCTCCTTCGGCCATCGAAAAGTGACACGAGAGCCGCAGCTCTGCCACCCCCCTGGCCATACCTTTCCTGCCCTGCCCTGCCCTGCCCTGCCCTGCCCTTTCCTTGCCAGCCGTTGTGGCCCGTGTGCACACGCTTTTTATTTTCATACAACAAGCGAGAGACAGCAGCAGCAGAAAAAGCAAAAAAAAAAAGCAGAAAGGTGCACACTGAATACCCTTCAAAAAGAGGACTCCGTTAGATGCATCTCAACGGAAGTTATGAGGGATGAGTGCAGGCAGTCCAAAGCTGATCGAAATAAAGGGCCATATGGCAGGGAGCAGCTGGTAGTAGGCCTTAAGCCTTAAACTTACATAGAACCGACCGACCGAGCGGCACTCGCGCACATCGCGTGAATGCTTCCTTCGTTGTGAGTGCCGTGGAAAGGACAGGGCATGGCAACGGCAAGTAACACAGTGGGCGGGAAGCCAGACCAGAAAAGTGCGCCACATTGTGCTCATCTCGCTCTCTCTCTCGCTCTCTCTTGCTCTCTCTCGCTCTCTCTGTCTCTCTTTTTCTCTCTGTGTGTGTGTGTGTATCTTTCAGATACTTTTTTCTACCGCAAGTTGCACTCAATGCAGCTGCCTGGCTGCCTGGCTGCTGCTGTTGCTGCTGCTGCTATCGATCCATGAAAACAGTGACTCACAGCAAGTATGCGCCACACCGCTGCCCCAGCATGGATGTAAACTTTCAGCATTCCAGTGTGTGTGTGTGTGTGTGTGTGTGTGTGTGTGCTCTGTCCCATATGCTCCCGTTTGCAGCGATATATCCAGGACGGACCGCAGTTGTATCTTCTCTGTCGCCTGTCCTCTGTCCGGTGGTTGACTTTGCCCAGGACACGCAAGGCGATGGCGTAGGCGGAGGCGGGAATCAGGAGACAGATTCAGGTTACACACCTGTTCTGTTCCCCGTGTCCCTGTGGCCCTGTGGCCCAAGAATAATCAATAATGAATGCCAGAATGCCAGAGTGCATCCCATCCCCAATGCACAGCGAACCCTCCACTCTCCACCCTCCCTACCCCCTTAAAAGTTTGTCCACGTGTCGTCCGGTAAAAGCATTTTCATCGACATCGAACACAAAAAGTTCTTCCAATTACAATAAATAAATAAATACGACAAAAAAAAGAACTAAGTCTAAGGGGCAATACAAAAAAAAAAAAAGAAGACTACACCAAGGCTACACATCCTGGAACGGGTGATGTGGGGTGTAGGGTGGGGTGGGTGGGTTGAACGCAATGTCCGTTTAGGAGACAAATCTCAGATTGGTTCGCTTGCGTCCGCCAAAGTCGCCAAAGCTGCGTCTGACCGCCTGAAGCACAGCCTGCTTGGCCACAGGATCCACAGCATCCTCATCGATGGCGATGGCTCCACCTCCTGCTGCTGCTGCTGCTGCTGCTGACGGGTGCGGGCGTGGGATCATTGCTGCCCGTATCGCGGCCCAGGATATTCCAGAACGGACGCTGTGTGGTGGTTGTGGGCGGATCCTTGTTGATGTAAATGCAATTTATGATGGGCTCATCGCCGTAGAACTGGCGATTCTTGTTGCGGTTCCTGCGGCGACGCTGCTGCTCCTGGCGGCGACGCTTCTGCTGCTGCTGCTGGCGCTTTCGTGTCTGATTCTGCTTCTGGCGGCGGCGACGCTCCTTCTGCAGCTCGATCTGCTCCTGCTCGCTGAACGACTGCTGGGGGCGACGACGGCGATAGCCGCCAATGTTGCCGGAGCCGCTGCTGGAGCTGCTCGAGCTGGCACTGGGGCGTCTGCGCTTGTTGTTGCTGTTGGAGATGTTGCTGCTGCTTGGACGCTTCTTTTTCTGGCTGCTGGGCCTGGTCTTGCGCTTGTTCACGCTGCCAGTGGCGGACGCTTGGGATCCACTGGGACGCTTCTTCTTTTTGTTTTTGTTCTGCTGTGATGATGCCAGATCCCCATTGGAGCTGATCACCGCAGCTGCGGCAGTGTTGCCCGAGGAGGAAGCTGAAACAGAACTGGAACTGCTGCTGCTGCTGCTGCTGGATGTTGGCTTCTTTGTGGGTTTCTTGGTCACATCCATGGAACTCTCCTGCTCCTGCTGCTCCTGCTGCTGCTGTGGCTTCTTCTTCTGCTGCTTTTGCTTCGGCTTCTGCTCCTTGATGGTCACATTGTCCTCCTGCTCCTGATCCTGCTGCTGCTCCTCCTGCTGCTCCTGCTCTGCCAGCTCCTGCTTGCGCTTCTGCTGCTGCTGCTTCCTGTTCCTGTTCTGCTTTCGCTTGTTCTGATTCCTTTTATTTTTATTATTTTTATTATTTTTATTATTTTTATTCTTTTTATTGTTGTTGTTGTTGTTGTTGGGCCGCGAGTTGGCCTGATTGATGACGGGATGGATGTCATTGTCATCCTCATCGATGCCCGTGGTCCACTCGGCACTCGTTGTGATCGGACTGGCCTCGGAGATGATCTCCTCGTCGTACTCGCCCAGCGGATGGTAGCCGGGGCGCTCCCTGTAGTAGCCCTGGCCACCGTAGTAGAAGTCATCGTAGTCATCCTCATCCTCCTCATCGTAGTCATCCTCGTCCTCTGGCCCATACTCCTGCCAGTGGGCGGGATGGGTGCCGGCCACAAACGGATAGTAGCCCTGAACAGTGGACACGCCGCTGCCGGGTATGGGAATGGGGGCCTCGTGCACATAGTCAGATGACACGGGCTTCAGCTCGAAGACGGCATGGGTATCGGGATTGACCTTGGGCGGCTGGTGGGACTGTACGACCACAATGCCAGCATCTCCGGCCACGTTGGCGTGGCTGGCGGCATTCGCCACCACACTGACGCCATGCGGCAGATGGGAGGCGCCGGACTGGGCCAAGGGCAGGGCCAGGGCGGCGGGCACAAACTGCGTCTGCGACTGAGCCTTGGGATGATGCTGCTGCTGCTGCTGCTGCTGCTCCTCATCCTCCTCATCATTGTCATCGTCATCCTCGTCGTCATCATTGGCTGGCTGCAGATGCACGCCCGTAAAGGCCACATACCGCCGCTTGGTGCCGTTCTCCAGCGCTGCCGATCCCTCGCGATGCTCCACCGCGGGCAGGGCTGACGTTGTGGGTGCTGGTACGGATGCCTGTTCCACGTTCACTTGCTGGGAGCTGACGGAAACGGACTGGGGCAAGGCCACCGCCCGACTCGAGCGCTTGCGGCGTGTCACCACGCACTGGGACTTGCTGCCATCGCCGGCCAACTGCCTGCCCTGGATGAAGAAGCGCTTCAGCTCGTACTCGTCGCCGTTCTCGTCCACCTCGATCATTGTCTCGGCATTGGTGGTGGTGGTGGCCAAGGCCAGCCACAGCACGATGGTGGCCAGCAGGGCCCAAACGCAGCTATTCCTCATCTCGACTCGCGGCTAAAACTGAGGTGTCCGACGCTTCGGTAGCGACTTATATTAGCTCGCGCTCCTCGGCGAACCTATTGACCCACAGCTAATTGCCAAAAGAAAAGAAATGGCAACGCAACGAAATATAGAAAAATACGAAAACGGTTTCCTCGAACCGGAGGGGGCTCTGAATTATTCATCAGCCTCAGCATCAGGCTGTGGCTGTGGCTGTGGCTGCCGGCTTTGGCTGTGGCTTTCTTTCGAGCATCTAGAGATTTCTAGAACTTGTTTTTGGGGAGCAGCTTTCTGGCGGGGTCAATGGATCGACACCATCATTAATAACCCCGCAAAAAGCCGATCGAATCGATGGGGCGACAAGGCGGATGAAAGTTTCTTTTCTATGGCCATGCCAAAGGGCCATTTGTGGGTCACGTCATCCATGGAATCAGCTAAGCCCTACGACAGTTACAGTTCACAGTTGGAAAGTTGAAGCTTCCCCTAAGTCTGAGCCTGGGCTTGGGCTGCTGGGCTGTTGGGGCATCCTCAAATAGCAACAGCAATTCTATGGCTACCATGTGGAATAGCATCTAAATATAAAACCAAGATACATATCTTTATTCCAATCATTTTGAATGGTTTAACTGTGATTTATTTGAGCACAAAGGATGGAAATGGAGATGGAATGCTGCCACACGCGGTGCGAAAGTTCAGGCCGAAAATAAAAAACAAAAAAAAAGCGAAATTGACCTTTTGCCCAAACGAAACAAAGCGAAAGAAACGACAGAGCAGAGCAGAGACGATGAGGCAGTTATGCAGATTTCTTTGCGGTACAAAAGTTTCTACAAAACAACAAAAAATTTAATTAATTTATTGAATTTTGCTTCGTTTTTTTTTTTCATCTTTTGGTGGATTTTTGGGTAGATTATGAAAGGCCAACGAAAGCCGCTAAGCATTCCAAATCAAAGCTTGACCCGAACCTAGTAAGTGACTAACCTAACTTAGTCAGAGCTGCGCCCACCACGGGGCCCGCGAACATTTTCGTTGCGGATTGTCCCAATGCTGCGGCCCCAGCCCATTTATTGTCCACTCTTTTTGCATGCTAATGAAACATCATAAATTTGCAGGGCCCCCCGAAGAGGTTGATTCCTCAGCAGACCATAATATGTGGTGAGCATTGGGATTGGAATTGGAATTGGCATTGGCATTGGGTGGAGTGCTGCCTACAGATACTCTCTCAAATAATCCCAGAGATGTAGCGCGCATATTTTATGCGAGAGTATGCGGCAGCGAGATGGTATTGCACACTGGAATAATAATTGCGGGCAGAAAGAGAGGCCATTAAATCACAGAAATCTCAGAGCTGGAGTCGCCCGGTACCCAGCCTCTATTCGGAGTCCAGCGTCCATCTCCATTTGTATGTAGAGGCTGTCGCTTCTCGCACGTTGATTGAGAAGCCAGACGCAGCAGCAGCAGCAGCAGCAACAGCAACAGCAACAGTTTGAGTACATTGTATCTGAAGAAACCAGAGGCAGTAGCCGTAACAGTAGCCGTAACAACGGCAGTAACAAGAACACACCTTGTTCTTGGCAGAGAGAATACTGATATCAAGTGCTGATTGCAGCCAGGCACTGGCAACACAACACACACACTCCCTTGTAGACTTCAACACGATCGTCGACGATCGACATCATCTAGAGTTCACCCCAAAACGACATTAGATGGGGAAACGGTCTCTAATCATGGAGCACACAGGGTATAGTCGGGTATATTGTGTGTGGCAGGGCAGGGCAGGGCAGGCCAGGGCAGGCATGTGCAAGAAAATGCTGAAATAAACATAAAATAATACATGCAAATAGTCAGACTAGATTTAAATTCGAATTCAAAGTCGATTTATGGGAATACGCAGAGTCGCTCTATCGATTTTTGTGCTGCCTGCCATTCATCAGCTTTACGGTGCGCTGCAATCCATGCCAGGTGCTGCACTCCACACAGACTAGACCCCACCAAGCACACAATCTCCCGATCGTATCGCGGAGGCTCAAAAATTTGTCCATTGTCCAAAGGCGATACGAAACGTGAATGCCAGCCTACAGTGGAGGTACAAGCATGCATACGTACATGTTCATTTAGTAGCGGACGCGACTGTATGAACATCCCAAAGAGAGAGAGACACACACACACGCACACACGCACACATGCACACACGCACATGCTCACAGATGGGATCGAATCGGATCGGATCGCCTCACCTGCAATGCTCGAATCTCTATGGAAATTGACGCACGCACCAAGAAAGTCCATCAAGTACGCAATTAGAATTCAATTATGTGATGTGATGTGGCAGCCACAGTCACAGCCACAGGCCACGCACAATGCGGCACAGCACAAGACAAGACAAGACACCGAAAATAGTTAATTTCTACTCATTTGCATGCCGTTGCGCGCACTTTCTTCGCTCTTTGCGCGATAACTGCATTTCTGGCAGCATCTCTGGGGGGAGTGTTGGCTAACGACTGTGGAGCCTGTGGAGTGGCCATAAATAAAGAACTTTCGTTTCAAATTCAAATTAAATGCAAAAGGCACCTCCACCTCGAACAAAAATCCAAAAGAAAAGAAGACAAACAAATAAAAAAGCGATAAAACACAAGTATTTATCATGAAATTTGCTGATGTTTTATCAACTGCTTATGCTGTTCGCTTTCGCATCACCGACAACGGGGAACGGGCAACGGGCAACGGGCCCCCGAGCAGCGGTCACCGGGTGCCCAACGGAATTTATAATTAATTCGTGCATTAAATTTGTGAGCATATTATTTGTTATTTTCCCTTCTGCCGCACAAATCAATAAGTTATATGTGAGAGTATCTCTTAATGATATTCATGATATTTTTTTTCATTTTGCAGCTTGAGGAATGCCGAAAACCAATCAAAACATTACCCAAAAACCAAGAATGCGGCACAAGATATGTAAATTAGTTTTGAAATTTGATTTTTTACACAATTTTTCATTTTTCCCGCATGCCTTCGCCTCCTCACCCGCCTCGCCATCCGTGCCGGGGCCTACTGGAAAAACAAGTGCAACAAGTGCCTTGACGGAGTCGCCACCTAAACGAGTTTTTCCCACGAGGCAGCAGCAAATCACAGCCACAGACCAATCCCAGGGGCCCCTGTGCGTCTGCATGTGTGCGTGTTGCTTGGGATGCTGCACTGTGTTGCAGTTGCAGTTGCAGCAAAATGGTGGGACATGCACATGGACGTCCACGGCTGTGGGCGGAGTTCCGTCAGTCGATTTCGATTTGTACCCGATTTGAGAAGTAAAAGGAGTAAAACCATAAAGTAAAAGTGTTAATCGATTCTGCTGTGACCCAGAAAGCCGCCAAGCGTCAAGCTGACTTCACGAAGATGGCCAGGGGCCACTGGACACAGCTTATCACAGCCGCCTTGTATTTACAATCATTTAACGCAGCCAGATTAGCCCAATCCCGAATGCTCTGCACGTTTGGCTTTATTTATTTGAATTTGAGCTGCCCGCTGTTTCAAAACATCCACGAAATCAGGCTACGCTTCCATCAGATACATAACTACATATATACGTCTGTTGGATGCCATGCCAATAATACCCTTATACATACATATATCTTTAAGTACAAATTCTTCATTTAATTCTGTAATTCTCTCTCTAATTCTGGCCAAAAAATTGTAGATAATTATTGCATACATACATATAAATCAATTCAAAATAAAGTCAACTTGTGGCATTATCCGATGGAAATGATTTTTGATATGATGACTTCCAATCTACGAATCCTTAATATAAAAATACATAAACGATAAGGGCTATTCATTCATAAATGACATGGTCATGGGGGGCATGTGCTGTGGAAGAGGTGTACAAAATATGAAATACATTTTATATGAAACGTAGGCCCTGAAATGAACTAAGTATTTGAGCCTCACTTTGTTTACCCAATTGGTAAATTTCCTTTCAATATTGTTAAACGTCTGTACTCCAATTGGAATACAGCAGCTTAAGCTGCTTTGAAAGTAGTACTTGGAAGCGAAATTATTGCTACCGTGACATTTGAAATAGTTTAAATTTCCCGCTGAATTCGCGTTTTATTAATTTAGTAGTGGGTAAAATGGGTTAAAGTGAACTTATTAGTTCACTCACTCATGAACGAAACGCAAAAATGAACGCTCTCGCTCTTGAGTGTGATTGTGTTGGTTTTGAGTTTTTTTTTCTCAAACCAGTTGAACACGGAACTCTCAAAAAACCCCAATTGAGCTTGAGTGGATTTTCATATTGAAAATTGGAATAGTTTTGATCTCTGATATCTGGACAGCAGCGTTGGAAGTTAGGGTAAATATTACAGATATGCAATCCCCACAAAAAACCAGCGCTGGATGCTATTAATTTTTGTATATTTCTAAGTACTTGCCGACGACTCGACGGCGCCATGCAGAGGCGACGCGCTGACCGTTAGGTCCTCCATCTTGATTTTGCATTCTCTTTCGTCGATGTTTGGTTTGGATGTAGGACGCAAATCATGTAAATCAGAACATTTATGACATTGATATTTCTCCGCTGCACAACACTAATTCTACGTTCGGTCCAAACTAACAAAATTAAAATAAAAGGTGGTTTTTTTCAGCAAAGATGTCTTCCCCCAAACAACAAAGCAATGTGCAGATGAGCAAAAAGCTTTCGTGGCTGCTGCGGCACGGAGCTGTCAAGGAAGGCATTGCCATACAAGCCGATGGCTTTGTAAATATCTCGGACATACAATCGCACCCGAAATATGCGCTCTTTAGTCTTCAAAAGTTGCAGGAAATTGTGGCTAGCGATGCCAAACAGCGCTATACCCTGCGCTGGAATGAGCAGCGCAAATTCCATGAGATACGTGCCAATCAGGGACACTCGTTGGCGTCGGTGCAGAGCGAAGCGTGTCTGGAGCGGATTTCGAATGCCGAGCAGGTCCCTCTGGCTGTCCATGGCACCTACTACAGCTGTTGGGAGGAAATCAAAGCGCAAGGCTTAAGTCGCATGCAGCGGAACAACGTGCACTTTTCAGTCAGCGACGTGGGTGAGACTGTGAGTGGTTTCCGCAGCGATAGCCAAGTGCTGGTCTACTTGGATGTGGCAAAAGTGTTGGCCGACCATCTGCCGCTCTACCGCTCCAGCAACAATGTGATACTCTGTCCTGGCGTCGATGGCTTCATAGACAAGACGTACTTTAGCCGTGCTGTGGACAGACGCACTGGCAAAGAATTGACTTACTGATCAAATGCTGGAGGCTCTCGACGAGCAGTACCGGGCAGTATTATACGATACGATTATATGACCTCAAATATATGACATGTGTACACACCATACATACATATGCATGTACTATATACTATAATTATCCTATATCCTTAGAATGGTACTTTAAGTTACCCAATCTTTGAGAATTGATTACTTTATTGCCAAATATCAAAATTCTGCATATCCATTTCCGACCATGAACAAAAAAGTACCATTAACCCAATAAGGACGCACGAAAGCAATTCGACTTAAAGAAATTTAGGTGAAAGATATAGTTGATGGATGGAGATTTAGATCTACATAAGGGAAATTTACAAAAAGTATGATTTTCCGCGGCTTAACTCAAGTTTTTTATTGAGATGTTTTTTAGTAGTGGGTTAGGTGGGTTAAGGTCCACTGCTGTGACGATTGTTTGTTTTTTTTCGTTTGAATAAACACAACAAAGGTTTTGTTTTTGATAGGAAACCCCGATGTCAGCAGCCAAAACAAGGAGAATATGGTGCACTACAGCAGAATCAAGGACACCGTTCCAGGCAAACCGCTGGCCATGACTGCCAACTGGATCAGCGACCAGCAGAGCGTAGATCCCGCGTCGCAGAACAGATTCCCGCGAACTTTGATCTGTTGCAGCGCTCTTTTGTCGCTAATTATGATACTTGCAATCGCAGTGGTGGTTGTGTGCATGAGTGGACTGCAAAAGGGAGACGTGGTAAGCTGGGCAGCAGAAGAGGAGCCAAGGGCGACGCCCCATCGACTGGTTTGCTATTACTCAACCTCGGATGCGGATGCCCTGAAACTGTTGGACGTGCCCGGAGACCTGTGCACGCACATCAACATCGGATTGGCCAGCCTGGACAATGCCACGCTGTGGCTGGGCCCCCGATTGCGGCAGGTGCTGCAAAACGAAACGCTGGCATTCCGGGCGGCCCATCCCCAGGTGAAGCTGCTCCTCTGGATTGGCGGCGCCGACAGTGGCAGCCAGTTTGCCCGCATGGTGGCGAACCATGCGATGCGCAAGCAGTTTCTGCGCTCCCTCAAAGCCCTGCTGCGGCTGTACCCCGCCCTGGATGGCATCGATCTCGACTGGGAGTTCCCCAGTGCCTACGACAAGGAGCGGCAGCATCTCTCCCAGCTGCTCTACGAGATCCGGCAGGAGTGGCGTCGCGAGCGACGCCCCAATGCCCTCCTCTCGCTGGCCGTGGCCGCACCCGAGGGCATCGCCTTCTACGCCTACGACACGCGGCAAATCAATCTCTACGCGGACTATGTCAACCTGATGGCCTACGACTTTCACTTCTATCGCGAGGACACGCCCTTCACCGGCCTCAACGCCCCCCTGTATGCCCACGCCACCGATAGGTCCATCATGGCCACGTTCAACATCAACTACACGGTCCACTGGTGGCTGCAGAACGGCCTGGAGCCGCAGCGTCTGGTCGTTGGGCTGGCAACATATGGCCACTCCTTCACGTAGGTGGTCCCATCCCATTCCATCAGCTAAAACTAATTCTCTTTTGTTTTGTAAATAGTTTGGTCAGTCCCTTCAACCATCGGATTGGGGCGCCCGCCTCGGGCTATGGAAAGTGCGGCCAGTATGGCTTCACGACGCTCACGCAGACCTGCGAATGTGCCGCCAGATACCTGAAGCCGCTCTACTCCTACGACACGGAGACTTGCTCGCCGTATTTGAGCAGCCTGCAGGAGTGGATATCGTACGAGAACCAAACGAGCATCGCCTGCAAGACGAACTACATCAAGTCGCTTAATTTGGGCGGCGTCATGGTCTTCTCGCTGAACACTGATGACCTGAAGAACTCTTGCCGTTTCCTGGCCACGTCGCAGGCGGCGGAAAACAAACCAGTATTTCCTTTGACTCAAGCAGTGAAGGGCATCCTCGAGGGAGGAGGCAACGGAATGGTCTGAAGGGGACTGTGGCGCTGTCTCCCTCATGTGGACTGTTAGTACCAATTCTGATGTGTATTTAAATGATGTTTCGAGGAGGGTCGTTGCCATGGATCGCTGGTTAATGCAAAGCGAAAAGGGAAACTACTCTTTGTACATAGTCATAGACACGATAACTTTTATGTTTAAGTATAAATTAAATTATCACAATCGATCAATTCATAATATAACTAGAGGAGATGGGGGAGGTTGAGGTTGAGGTTGAGTTTGGGAGGCTTCAACCATACGCAAATAATATTCATGTACACATTACAGATACATATAATTCGTGGTAAAGAGTGCGGGGTTGGGGGGTGGAATATCATCATATAGTACATGGGCAGAACTGGCTCTGTGATCTGAAAGGCAATGGACCCTGCCCTGCCCTGCCCTGCCCTGCCCGAGTGTAGTTGGGGATAAGGATAATGGCCCATCGGGAATGGTACTGGGAATCAGAATCGGGACTAGGTTCGCCACAGGCATGTCAGATTGGGCAACGAGACACAGTAGATGCTTCTTCGTTCCGGCAATCATGTGTGCTTCGCTGGCCTCTGCAGGTTGGGCGGTGGATTGGCGAGCAGCTCGTCAATCTGCAACTTGTAGGCGGACTTCAGTTCGACCAGATCCAGTTCCAGCTCCTCGGTGCGCTCCACCTTCTCGCCGTACATTTGAAGCAGGGCATCGTAGCGATGCTGCAGGTCCTCGTAGCACTTCTCCATGGCCTCGTACGACTGCATCTTCTCCTTCATCTGTGAATGGGATACGTTCGTCAATCCAGCCGCAAATCCCTGGCCGACTCTCTACTCACCGTCTCCAGTTCAATCGTCAAATGGGATATCTCGCCGTCGAGGACACCACGCTCGGCCTGCAGGCGCGACAGCTCCCATTGGAGGTGTGTGAGCTCGCCGTCGCGCTGCTTCAGCAGCGACTGCAGATGCTCCAGCGTTGTGGTGTTGCCCGCCATGAAGCTCAGGTGGACGCCCTGGATGATGCCCGACTGGTTGCGGCCCGAGTTGGAGGCACAGTCTAGGTCGTCCTGTGGATACGAAGCCAATGAGTCATCGCACAGCTGTCCCAGTGGGTGGCCTAGGCTTACCGTCTGCCAGTCAATGATGCCGCCCATCATCGCCTCCTCCGCGGAGCCGCTGTCATCGGCCAGACTGAGCGGCGGCGAGTGCTGGCGCAGCGCAGAGTGGGGGGGCTGAACGGGCGACTTCTGCGGCTGCATCTCGCTGCTGGCCTTGACGGCCTCCACGGTAAGCAGGCTGGGCATGGGCTGTCGCTGCAAGGCCTCCCGCTCAGCCTCGGCATCGGCGTTCTGCTGTTGCTGGCGCTGCTGGCGCTGCTGGCACTGCTGCTGCTGCTGCTCCTCCAGGCCCACAATTCTCTCCTGATGCGCCTGTAGCTGTGCCTGCAGCGTGGCCAACTGACTGTGGATCGGAATGGATTAAAGAAAATTTGCTGGCAGATCGAGGAAACTGCAGACAAACCTGCCGTGTGAGCTCTCCCTGAGACTGGCATCGTGCTCCAGCTGACGCAGGGCCATCCTGGCACTCTCCGCCTCCGCCAGAGCGCTGGAGAGCTTCGCCTCGAGGTGACTGCACCGCGTGCGCAGCAGCTCCTGCTTCTCGTTCTGCACCGACTCGAGCTGCTGCACCGAGCGCAGCTGCAGCTGGGCATCGTCGGCCCTATGGAGCAACAGCTGCTCCTCCTTGTTCCAGGAGGCGGTGCGCTGGTTGAGGGTCTTTTGCAGCGACTCGATCTGCCGGATCAGCGGGGTGGTGGTCACGCTCAGCTCCTGCGTGGAGCTCTCCGCACGCAGTTCGGCGGCCTCCAAGCGGCGCAGCAGCTGGCGGTTCTCCTCGCGCAGCTGCTGCTCCCGCTTGGCCAGGCTGTGCTCGGCGTGGCGCAGCTTCTCCCGCATGTCGCCCAGCTGCTGGACGTACTCCTGGTTCTCGGCCCTGAGGCTGTCCTGCTCCACGCGCGTCCGCTTCACCAGATCGCCTCTGACGCCGTCGAAGCTGGACTGGAGGGCCGACAGCTTCGACTGCAGATCCTCAACGCGACTGCGGCAGTCGGCGTTCTCCTCGTCGACGCGTCGCTTCTCGTGGGTCATTCGGCCCACAGCCTCGATCTGCGTGCGCTCCATTTCCTCCTTGGCGGCCAGGGACTTTTTGAGCCGCTCCGATTCGCTGGACAGCAGCGAGATCTGCTCGCCGTTCTTCTTGAGCAGCGTGTCCGAGGTCTTCTCCTTGGCGCGCAGCTTCTTGATGATGATCGATTGCTGGAGGATCTCCTTGGAGAGCTTCTCGCCCTCCGACTGGAGCGCTGCGATCATCTCGTTGCACTCGGCCAGCTCGTCCTTGGGTATCTTGTTGAGCAGCTCGTCCTTGAGGCTCTTGATCTGGATGCGCAACGCGTCCCGCTCCCGAATGCTCGTCTGGAACTTCTTCTCCAGCGCCGACAGCCGCTGTACGGCCTCCGCGGCATCCGAGCTGTTGGCGCTGTTCGCTGCCGCCTCCACGGAGGCGCGTAGCTCCTGGTTGCGCTCCAGCAACTCGGCGTTCTGGCGCTCCGACTGCAGCAGGCGCTGCTCGCGCGCCTCAATCACCTGGTTCAGCTCGCTAATGCGATTCACTAGCTTATCCAGCTCCGACTGCGAGTCCTCCGACAGCAGCGATATCTCCGACGGCTCGCGATGGTGTCCCTTGGGCTTGAGCACCTGTCCAGCCAGCCCAGTGCCTGTCCCAGCCCCTGAACGGCTGCTGCTGCCCAGCTCCTTGAACTTTTGCGGACTCGTGCGCGTCGTTGTGCTGTTGGTGCTGGAGTCGCCGTTTGGATTGGAGATTATCTCAATGTCCGAGGAGGTGGACGAGTAGCTCTGGTCGACCACCTCTGCCTTGGCCTCGCCCTCGCCATCAGCGCCCTCTTGTCCTTGTCCCTGTCCACCGGCCTTGTCCTTGTGGCTCATCTGCATTTGGATGTCCTCGAAGCTCTGCGTGGAGTCCGAATCGGCGCCCGTCACATTGGCGGCCGCCTGGGTGTCGCTGAACACCAGGGCCTTCATGGTCTTTGTGGAATCTAAGAGGTGAATCCATAGGTAAGCTATTCCACACAGTGTCCACTCTGTTCCTGCAATACTCACCATTCAGATGGTCCTCCAGGTGCCGCTCCAGCTGGGTGCCATCGTCATCGTCGTCGTCGTCTTCGCCATCGCCTTCGGCATTGTCGGAGGTCTCGTTGCTGGCTATGATCACGATGCTGCCGGGCAGCGAGGGCTCCGTGTCCGGCGACATCTCCATCTCGCTGGCCGTCGTGGCCGTGATGAGCTCCAGCGAGGATTCCGAGTTCTCCATGGCGGAGGCGGCGTCGCCCTCGGGCGATGTGGGCGATGGCGAGGAGAGCAGATCGACGGAATCCGATGTGGCTGACTGTCGCTTGGCATAGGGATTACCCATGCCCGTTGCAGCGGATGTGGATGTGGGTGTGGGCGTGGTTACGGCCGGATCGCTGGCTCTGGGTGGAATAGTTACCATCTCGTTGGCGTGGGGATTGTCAAAGAATGTGGGCGTGTCCGAGGCTGCTGTCTGCGAGACGAGTGCGGAGCCACTACTCGTGGCGCCCGTATCCGATGATCCTCCGCTTCCACCGCCCGACCCGGAAGCAGCGCCATCCTTCTCGGCGGCCTTGTCCCTGTCGTCATCCTGAATGTCGAGGGCCTCGATGAGCACCGTCTTGGCCTTCTCGAACCAACTCATCTCGCTGCGTGCTTGATTCTGAACTGCAACTGCAATCAAAATCAAATACCCCAAATATCAATATTGTTTTGCCCCTTTTTTGACGACGTTGCAGGAGGCGCATACAATTTTGTTTTTTTTCTGCTATTGGGGGCGGGGCTAGGGAGCGGGGGTCTCGCAGGGATCGGTCTGACGGGCCCACTAACCAAGCACATGCAAATCCCAATTGTTTTCTCGCACAATTAGTTAATTTCAATAACACATAATACAAAAAAATTGTATTTCCACCTCATACGGACCCTCAACTATCGATGGCTGCGGCTGCCAGCTGGGCTGGCCACCTATCGATAGCTGAGAGATTGTTTGGTATTTTTTGCACTGCTTGCCGTTTTACCGTGGTTCGGCAGGGCGGACATTTGGAAAGCATTCAAGAGAATGTTTAAGTTCAGAAAAGTGTGTGTGTGTTTACAGCCCATTACAAAATCGCTCAGCTGAGCAGAAGTTTCGAAGCCACAAGGTGGGGACTCGGGGGTCGTCGGCAGCCGCCATGTCGTCGGCGGTGACGGCGGCCAGGGATTCAGAACATTCGGGGGTGTTCAAAATATTTTGAATCTGACCCATCGACCTATCGTTGAACAATGGATCAATATATCGATATAGCTAGTTCAGGCAGAAATCTCATACACAAAACATCGATTGTCGGGCACCTCTATTTTATAAAATTAATACAAAGAGTACACATAAAACGAAACGAAAAACACAGTGCAGGCTAAACGGTCATTTAATTAAGAGTAAAGTCAACGCGTACTAAGCGCAGTCACATCGAGTTTTTGGCATTCGGTCCACAGAACACCATCAACAGCAACAATAACAATCAACTACGCACCGAACCGAACCCCAGGCACCGACCGATTAACGCCCTCCCCGATCCCGACGCCTGCCTGCCCGCACTTTTGCACACTCACACACACCAGCCACCCTCTCTAGCTCGCCGTTCTCCCTTCGCATACACACTCACACACGCACACACACAAATATCAGCTTTACGGACGGAGTGGACAGACCGACCAACCGACGGGCATTCATTATCATCGCAGCACAAACCTACAGAGACACACACACACACATACACACACACGGCGTAGCTATTGTTGTCTGCTGCTCTCGACTGCCCTCCCCCACCCAACCATCCATTCATCCAGCACCCCAACTCCTGCTCCAGCGCGGCGCCCCGTCAAAGGAGTTAGAAGCAGACAAAGGAGCAGCGCAGCGCCTGCCGGCGGTAGGGGGAGTGGCCGGAACTGTCCGGCGCAAGTGCGTCACAAAGGCAGCAGGCACCAGGCACCAAGCACCAAAGGAGCCCAAAAATCGAAATCAGAGGAGGATTCGTGGAGTGTAGCTGTAGCGGCTAGAGGAGAGGAGGAGCAGCAGCAGCAGCAGTAGCAGGAGGGGTTCTCTATGGGTCAAAAGGCGAGCACACCGGCGACCAGTGGCCAGCAGAGCCCGCGCTCAAGGACATTCTCGAGCAGCTCCACGGGAGCCGCTGACACATCGCCACAAGGTGGGGACTCGGGGGTCGTCGGCAGCCGCCATGTCGTCGGCGGTGACGGCGGCCAGGGATTCAATTTGTTGCGCACGCTGCCGGGACTGCAGGTGTACCACCACCAAAACTCCAGTTCCATAGACAGGCAGAGGGCGCGCAGCCTCAGCTCGGTGCCGGACATCCAGCAGCAGCAGCAACAGCAGCAGCAGCAACAGGGCTCCATCACCTCGTCCGGCAGCAGCCCACACGCACACACACACTCACCACACACTGGCGTTGCCGTGTCCGTGTCGGCGAACCCGGCGAATAGCAACAACAGCTTCTCCGCTGCTGCCAACAACAATGGCACCTCGACGCAATCCTACATGCCCCAACGACGCACCCTGGGCGACTCCATACGGGTGAGTATCACGTCGCACTCAGTCCGAGCCACTCATCAATCGCGGATATCCGCTATCCGCTCTTCAGGATATGGGACTGACTGGCGGAACCATCGCCGAGAGCATCGCCCTGGCCGCGTCCGCCACATCCGCCAATGGGATCGGACGCGTTTACACAGCCACATCGCTTCCTTCGCACATTTGGTCCTTCAATGGTATGTGCCACCAGCTGCTGCCATCTCCTCTGCTGTGACTCATCTGTGATCCCCTTCCCCGCCCCCCCGCAGGTATCAAGTGCCCAGTTTGCAACAAATTTGTGCTCCCCGACGACATTGAATGCCACCTGGTGATGTGCCTCACGAAACCACGTCTCTCATATAACGGTAGGCCCACCTCCCGCCACCCCCTTAAAGCCCTGCCACCTTCGTTTCGTTTTCTAATCTCTTGCTTGTCCTACGCCCTGACAGAGGATCTATTGTCGGACGCCAAGGGCGAGTGCGTCATCTGTCTGGAGGACTTGAGTCCAGGCGACACAATCGCACGGCTGCCTTGTCTCTGCATCTATCACAAAGGGTGGGTAGGAGGAGGAGGAGGAGTATCTGCCTAAGGCAGTACCGGCCATCGCATTGACAGCAAGTGTTATATATCCAATGCTCTCTGCTCTCGTGTGTGTGCTTTCAGATGCATCGATCGTTGGTTTGAGGTGAATCGCTCCTGTCCCGAACATCCAGGAGATTAGTAATTCTCATAAGGTAAGCAGTGATTTCCATTAGTGTAGGGAATTATCAGAGATTAATGTCCACCGCGGGGAGACCCGCTCAAAAGGAGCCTTAGATACTGCTCCCCAGGGTGTATTTTCGGTTTGTATTCGTAGCAATATAAAATGTACCATACGAACCGAACATGCACTTATCCGAACATTTACAAATGCCTGGTGAGGCGGCGGGGGGTAGCTGCATTTAAACGGAGAATGTGCAATTACTTGGACATTAATCATAGCTAGCAGCAGCAGCAGCAGCAGCAGCAACAGCAGCAGCAGCAGCAGCTGCTTAATAGTATCAGATCTCTCGGACATATGGCCATGATTTCTAATGCGAATATCTTGTTTCTATTGCAGTGTTTGCTGTTGATGTTTGCTCGTTGAGTTGTTCGTTATGCAAGAGATCGGGAAAGTACGGAGACGGAAGGAAGAGACGAGAACGAGAACTACTGGCAGCAGCAGCACATCGGTGCCAGGTGCCAGGTGCCAGTCGCCAGTCGCCAGATGCCAGATGCTAGGTGCCAAGAGGTGCGTGGGCCAGGGGCCCCCCAGGCTACAGCTTTGCGTAACGTATGTTTTTTTTAGATATTTTATATCTGCATGATAACTAGATAATATATATTGATTTAGATTTCGTGCAGATGGTAGGGGAGAAGATTTGACTTACCTCCCCCCGCGTAAACGTAACGACCCGTTCGACTGCTGCAACACACACACACACACACACACACAGAGCCCCCACGCACCCATACACACACACAAATCAATTGAAAGAAATTAATTTACAAAATGCTAAACTGGCATTAGTAATACATTTATTATGATGATAGAAACGATACCAACCAACCCACAAATACAACACCAACAACAACAAGGACAGAAGGCCACAACGTCGATGGATGCAAGATGCAAGGGATCGAGAGATCAAAAGATCTAACGATAGATAATGATGGTATGAATGATGGGAATGTTAAGCGAAGCAACCAACCAACCAACCAACCAACCAACAAAAGAATGTCAACCAATGTGATGTTAAATTTTATATTTTGTAACTATAACGATAATGCCTGTAATTGTAAAGTGTAATTGTACGAGTACTATATGTTTATGTATATGTATATGTTTATGTGTATGTGTATGTATGTATTTATTATTTTAAAACAGAACTAAAACACTAGGTTTAAACAACTAACAAAACAAAAATGAAACCAAGAACACCACAAAAAACCGAAAGGAGCAAAAACTCCAAACACCCAAAAAAAAAAAACAACCCACACACATACATATACAACAAAGCAAAAAACATTATAAATACGCAAAATTAGAGAAAATAAGTAGGGGAGAAGTAGGAAAGGAAACGATAGATAAAAAAGCAAAGCAACCAAAAAGAAAGAATACAAAACAAAAACAAAAAGAACCCCACTAGAAATGCGAAAGAAAACAAGTAAAAAATGTATATGTAAAATTTTCACACAGAACTTTCCAACTAAACAAAAAAAAATAATAATAATTAAGAAACTGAAAATGTAAAACGAAAACTTTCACACAGAATTTTCCGAGGCGATTTTAAAGATGTTTCCAGATTTGTTCAAAACAATACCCAAAATTGTAATTTGTGCGCTTTGCCAGCGCGTTTTTAAGATTAGATTATCGTTAGTTTATACGATTATTTTTTTTTTAATTTTGTATTTCTGTATATTCCTGTTTTTGTTATCTGCATATTGTTTGTGTTTTTGTTTTAAACAAAAGAAGAAATACGAAAATTTTGATAAGAAAAAAAAGATAGGCTCGAGAATATTTTAAATATTTTTCACCCACTCTGTTCCCCGTTTGTAAAATGTGAGAATTCTGGTCAAACATGAGGTCGTTGTGGGGCTGAGAAGGAGGCCTCCGCCTCCAGCCATAGCCGATGTATCCAATATCCGCCGAAATCCGGTAGAAGTCGTAGGCGTTCAAGCTGTGCGTTTATTACGATTACAATTTACAAATAATGTTTTTTTTTAATATTTTTTTTTTTTTGTATTTTGGAATGGATGTATTACCAACTACATATTATATATAAATATATATATATATATACTTTTATTATTGCTCATCGATACGGATCACGATGATCATGATGATGATGATGATGATGTTGATTGATCCGCCAAAGTTTCCTTAGCAGCAAGCGGCGGCCGCTCTCGCTCGTAAGAACTATTTTGTAAATGATATACTTTAATGTATTGTACAGATACAGATACAGATGCAGATGCAGATATATGTATATATATCTATAGAGATATGTATAAATATAAATTGTAACTGTATAACCATAGCGTTGCATTGAACGATTTAGGATTGAGGAACACCGATGATCCACTCCGAAAAACCTAGAAAGCATATTAAAAAATAAAGAAAAAAAATTCAAACCAAATGAAAACGATAAATATGATAGGTACCATCGATCAACGATTGGCAAATTATTGATTTACATATATTTGATAATTGTTTGTAAAATACCGAATACGAGTAGTAATTGAATGCCAATCACATTCTGTCTTGAACCTAGAAACCCCCAAAAACCAACAAGAGATGCGAATCTTTCAACTTTTTACACCCCCAATCAAGCGCTTAAGGTGGTTGAACTTGATTTAACTCGATTTATCGACTAAGCAGTATCGATTACGCTCGCGATTACCACGTAAAATGACAAAAAAACAAAACAAAACAAAACAAAATACAAAAACCGATATGAATTCTAGATAATAAACGAGTGATTATATATACCATATACAGAAGCAGTCTTTGCGTCTTTCCTTCCATTTGTTTCTGAAATTCAAACACATACAAATCATATACATATGTACATACATAATCATACATCATTATTAATCTTTATTCAATATTTTGACTTAAACAAATTTAGGAAGAGAGGCCCACACAATTCGAACCAAACCGATAACACCATATATCTATCCGCCTTAAACCAGGGACCGTAATTAATCAATCAGATCAAATAACAAAATATACTTAGGGGTGCACGGGGGAGTAGGTAATATATGCACTTGTTCGATTTCAAACATTTAGTGAACTTATCAAAACAAAACAATATGGGATTGTGAAATGGAGGAGAAGATATCTATCATATTTTTCGGCTTATAAACTACATAGGTTAACCCACCATTTAACTCGATTTTTCTGCTTAAAGCTAGTGCAATGCAAAAGTGTTCCAGTGTACATAATTCAGTCAAATGTGTGATCAAAAAACTAAACTACATATATCTAAATGAACACGTAAGAAGTATTGGCAACACATACTTTAGAGACGAGCTAACACGGTTGTGCAACTGCAAGGGCATAGAAATAACAATACAATATAAATCATCAATTATCACGAGACATTCCTTCGTCAATCCAAAATGACAGACTCCTTACGGAATTATTTAGTTTTATGTATGTACATTCTGAGCAGAGTTTTGAGAGCTACTTATTAAAACAAACCAAAAAGCCAAACCTAGCTATAATATATCGCATATATATGGTCGAGCCAGGACACCCATAAAAACCACAGCCGGGCGGGGGACTAGTGCTAGTTCTTTTGAAGCTGAATAGGAGATATAAAAAAAACAAACAAACAAAAACAAGTTAGTGCCATCTCTTTCCTTTTCATTGTGAGTGGCACTTCAGATCAGATCCACTGGGATGAGCGTGTGGGGCCACTGATTCTACATCCCTTAGATGTTCAAATTTAAAAACTTACAGCTACGGTCCCTGCTTACAAAACTATGACAGACAGACGCGCACTGTCGGGTAAGAGCAAGGCGGATCTATATAGGATGCGTGTGGGTGGGGGGGGGGGGGGGGGGGTATGGGTATATATATACGGGGTGTAGCTATAATATGGCTACGCGTTAATTGATAACACAAATTTTGATCATTAAAAAATAAAAATTCAGAGCGTACAAGCGTAGACGCACAGGGGTGGGGCGGGGGTTGTTTGGCTTAAAAAATAAACAAAATCATTTGAAACAAGTAACAATCGGTATCTAGAATAAAGAAAAAAAGAAATATTAAACGTTTAAAGATTTGTGTAGATCCAGCACAGATCGATTCGAATTGAATCGGATCGGATCGGATCGGATCGGGTGGTTCGTGCCCAATGTGATGGGGCACATATATGTCCAGTGTGCAGCTCCCTTTCCACCACCCTACCGTCCGTTTCAACGTGGATAAGCTGTGGAAGAGAGTCCTGTTTCTGGTTTCCACCGCATTCGCATTCTATCGTTTCATCAGCATTTGCACTTGATTGGATTGGTGGCGTTCGGTCCGCCATGGCACTGGGGGAGTCTTCCCTGGCTATTGGCTACTGGCTACTGGCTACAGGCTGGAGGCTGCCCAGCCCGTACCGTTGGCCAGGCCTGGCCAGAAGGCCAAAAGAGTTTACCGCCCAAAATGTTGAATGTAAGTCGTCCGCCCCCCTTTGTGGGGAGTGCGTTGTGTTATATGTCAGTAAGGCCGAAATGCGGCCGTTTATGCTGACGGGTCCCTAGACCCATGGCGTCCAACCCTCGTAGAGGACGGCCAGATTGTCCGGATTGGTGGCGTCGCTTATCACATGGTCCACCTGCTCGGCAATGCTGCTGCGCTGGCTGCCGTCCGGATCGCGGCCCTCCAGCTTCATGCGTATCTTCTTCCACACGGACACGCCATACGCATTGCGCTTCTGTTCGTGCAGATTGGCGGCACCTTTACGGGACGGGGGAATAAAAGGCGTTAAATTTTTGAGTTTTGGAGCGGGATTCAGCGCGTACCCTTGGTGTGCGTAAAGGTGTCATAGGTGAGGGAATCCGAGTCGGCGACCTGCAGCAGCAGCTCCTTGATCCGCTTGAAGTACTCGCTGGCCTCCTGGCCGGCCATGGCCTGGATCTGGTGCAGCTGATGCTGCCAGCCTGCGACTAGCTCCGGCTGCAGCACGTGCCGTTCCGCACAAATGTCCTTGCGCAGGGCGGTCAGGTGCTCGAGGAAGCTCTGCAGCAGCAGCTGGCTGTCGCGCAGATGGTCGCACAGCTGCTGCACATCCGCGGGCACACCCTTGGCCGCACCGTGCCCCATGGCCTTGGCATTGGAACAGAAGTTGCCCACAAAGAAGCGCGGCACATGCTCCAGCAGACGCTTCAGAGAATTTAAAAAAATTAGAACAGAAATCAGAGAGAGATAGAGAGCAGGGGGACAGGGACAGGGACAGGACTTACCTGCGTCTCCTTGAGCAGGGTGCAGATGAATCGCAGCTTGGCCTGCTGCTCCCCCGAGTGTATGGCAAACTCGCGCTGCACCTTGCACGTCTGCTCCTCGATCAGGCCCTGAACATTCGCCATCCAGTAGTCGTCGATGCCATCCTCGGGGTCCAGCAACTCGACCACGGCCTGCTCCACCGCACTGACGCTGGCACAGCTCGCCTTCCAGTTGCCGAACGCCGCCAGCCACTGCTCCAGATGGTTGTGCAGCACTTGGATCTCCATTCCGGAACCCAACGAATCGGCTATGATCTGCTCCAGATGGCAGACGGAACTGGCACCCTCCATGAGCTGACGGACGAGCGCCACTTGGTCGGCCACCTGCTGGCGCTGCTCCCGTTCGTTGCGCAGCAGACTGTCGATGTGGTTGCGGTTCCAGTTGCTACGCAGCGCCTCCAGCTGCGCCAGCTGTGCGTCCAGGCCGAGCAGCAGCTGCTCCAGCCCGTCCACGCTGCGCACCAGGTCGCCCCAGCTCTGGCCAATGTCCGAGGCCAGCTTCTGGCGGCACACGATATGCGGTCCGCCGCGCAGCTGCGATCCGAGGGCCTCCGAGTAGCCCCAGAACTGGGCGGAGGCCACCAGCGAGTGGAGTTCTATTTGCTGGCTGATCAGCGCCACCTCCTGCTCCTGCTGCAGCAGGCCCGCGTCCGTTTGCAGCGCCATATAGAGGCCGCCGCACAAATGCTCCGCCTTCTCCACATCCGTCGGCGTAAAGGTGTTCTCTGGCGGCTGGCAGGTGGAGCCGTAGCCCTTGTAGTAGTCATAGGCCAACAGGGGCAGCAGTCCGGCCAGGCACTTCTTCTCGATGCAGTGCACCAGGTTGCCCATGGGTCGCGCCATCTCGCGCACATCGCAGCTGCTGCTGGCCGCCAATGTCTGATGGATGACACGGTAGAAGCAATTGTCGTTTAGCTCCACGTGGTGGTCCTTAAAGAGGATCAGTTCCTGCAATGAAACAAAAAAAAGGAAAAAGGAAGAAGGAATCACAGGGGGATCACAGGTGGATGGGCATTCGTTTCGTACCAGATACTGCTGGGCATGGGCGGGACTGATGTCTTCCACCCACTGCTTGAGGCACTTCCGCATGTCCTCGAGCGACGTGACGACCAGCTGGAACTGCTGGTGGATCGGCTGCAGGGAGAGCATGAATCGCTGCTGCTCAGTGGTCTCCTTGGGCCGCTGCTCGGCCAGCGCCAGAGTGTCGCAGTAGAGCTGCTGCAGTCGCTTCGGCCCCAGCTTGGACAGCTCATGCAGCTGGTCGAGATTGGGCTGGAGCAGCAGCTGCCGGAATATGCTCAATGGCAGGTCGTACTCGAATAGCCGCTTCAGCTGCATGAGAGCCGTCAGCATGGTCTCCAGCTGGCCGATATGCAGGTCCTGCTCGTGCTGGTCGTGGTCGCCGCTACCGCTGCCGGTGCCGGTGCTTCTGGCACCCATTACACCATGGCACATGGACCGCACCACATGAATGTAGTGCAGCTGATGCTGCAGCAGCTCTTTGTCCTGCTCGGCGAGTGCCTGCGTCTCGTACGACCGAAACGAGGAGCTGGCCATGTCCAGGGTGAGCATCAGGCGGGAGTTGAGCAGCAGCAGGCTGCAGTCGGTTTGCTGCATCATCTGGAGGATGGTGGCCGTTGGCGTGGGCGACAATAAGCTGAGTATCTGCACCTGCTTGACGGACAGCCGCTGGGCGGCGTCGTGCAGCTGACAGCCGAGATGCAGCCACACCACCTCCAGCGTCTCGGCCAGATTCTTGACGCTCTGCGTGCAAATGGAGGCGCTGGTGGCCGCCGGATCGATGGCACCCTCCAGCCGCTGGTAGGCCGCATAGCTGTCGCGGAATCGCACCAAGAGGTTCTGCCGGTGGCTCTGGTTCGGATAGAAGGCCATCACGGCCGCATACTGCTGCATGAGATCAGCGCAGTGGCGCGCCCCCTCGTTGATGCCACCCAGCAGCGAGTCCACCTGCGTGCGTGTGCTCTCGATGCCAGCGAGCAGAACAGCGGGCACATAGATCTGCAGCACATCCGCCAGGGCCAGGTGCTCCTCGTGCCACCTGCCCCCGCCGCCCGCCTCGTGGTGCAGCGACTGAAGCTGGGCGTACAGCTGCGAGAGATGGTACGGCAGCAGGCACTGGCTGTAGCTGGCGAGCAGGCACTGGACGAACGCAAAGTCTGGACGCCGCTCCACCGTCAGCTCCTTGAGGGCGGCCAAGTGTTTGCGCGTCTGCAGCAGACGCAACGGTGCCGTGCTGAAGCTGTGACTCTTCATGGCCGGCCCCAGCGACTTGATCTCCGCCACCAAGGCGCTGCGCTCATTCAGCTCCTCGAGCTCCCGCTCAGCGGCCAGGCGCTGCACTTGCAACGCCTCCAAGTGGCCCAGCTCCTGGCCCACTTCCTGCAGCTGCAGTACAATTTCGTCCCTAAAAATAAAAATGATCTCAGAGTCAATCAACGCCAAACAAACAAAAAAACGTAGATTCCTTTACTCACTCATTGGTGGACCAGAACTTGTGCAATTGAGCCAGCTTCTCGGTGAAAATCGGACGCTTGGCCTCCCAATCGGGGGCGCGATGCCTCTGCGCCTTTTCCTTGTTCTTGTGGCACTTGGCGCCACCGCTCTCGGTTTGCGGCTGCTTGGGATTGATGGAGCGCCGCTGGGTCTGGACATCGTCATTGAGCGTCCAGTCGACCAGCGGATCGTAGACAAAGGCCTCGAGTAGGGTCAGCAGGGTCTCGCGCTCCTTGCGCATCACCTTTAGCACGTACTCGCAGCCCAGACGAAAGGCGCCCTATAAAATAATATTTACTTTTACAACTGTCCCATAAATACAGCTCATGTTGAGGGGGGTGGGCGGTACGGGTACGAGTACGAGTACGAGTGGGGATCATAAAACTGTATCCAAAACAGATACAATCGATTCAGTCAGATATATGGGCAATGCTGATTTTATGGATGATTTCCTATAAACCAGAACCAACCATCCGACCATACCATAACCATGTACTACATAGAGCTGAGCGCCTCTCCCTGCAACTGTGCGGGGGTGTAGGAGCTGCGATTGGGATTCTAATCGCTGTTTACAATTGCAGATTGGCCCGTAATTCATGCGATAAGCTCCGGCACGAATGGCGTTCGCCGTCGCGTACATGGATCTATATCTATCTACATATCTATTGTTCAGATTTTGTCGACACATGTGCCCACCCCCCTTCATACCGTCATCCATGCCATGGCATGCCATGCCATGCCTCATTCTCAGTTGATTTTCTTTCTTGATTGCCCCACATGGACCCCCTATCTATCCGCTGTCTATCTGTGTATCTATCTAAGTATCAACGAGTATCTATCGTACTTGAAACATTTCTGTTCTGTATTCTGTCTCTGCATATTGTACTTGAAATAATAGAAAGGCATCACTGGAGATTCGAGGTTGCTAATAGGCCAACATCGCAGATATAATCAAATCATTCTCCATACTCATGGATTGTAGGCAAAGCAAAAACATGTTCAACCGAGGGGCGCTGCCGCACATATGTATAACCTGCTTTCTGAGCGAAACAAACTGTAACTCATTTTGAATGTACCTCTACAATATCCTAAGCTGAATTACATTGTGCAGCAAAACCAACCGAGGGGATCTGCTGCACGCATAAGTTTTTTTTGTGACTTGCAGAATAGAAATAGAATAGAAGCAAAGAAAGAGCATACCCTCTGGATGGCTTCAATTTGTGCAGCAAACAAGAGAGAGAGAGGTACAAGAGGGAAATATCCCAACTAAAAATAAGCCACACACGACAACTCGGTGTGGTCCACATACAAACAGGGCCCAGACTCGAGAGCTAATGCCCCATAGATATCCATAGATATCGACATGGCTACAAATGTGTCATCTGTGGGCCAGAGAATTCCAATCGTTCAGATTCCCAAAGCAAAGATACAAAGATCTAACCATCCAACCAGGTGGTTGAAGCACCAAAAAACTTTATCGTTCTATTTTTGTTATATTTTTGTTTTTTGTGTGTGTGTTGTTTTTGTTTTGTTTTGTGTACCGACCCAGAGACCCAAAGGCTAATCTGTGAAACCCCCCAGCGGCGGATCTGTTGCTGTTTTCTGCCCATACTCATTGCCCATTACCCATTGACATTGCAGCTCCATGGCTTTCGGTGGCTTTTCGACTGCTGTTCCCTGATGTTCTATGCTCTGGCCCGGGGGGCTTATCAACGGATTGCGGTTCTCACGCTGCGGATCTCTGCTCTGTCGTTCTGTTCCGTTATCAGTGCACGAGAATGATGATAATGATGATGATTTTATTGATGATGTTCATCATTAGCATCGATGATGAGCCACAGGCACAGGGCACATGGCACAGTCAGAGCCAAAGCCAGCGGAACGTCAACAACAAATGACGCCCACGAATCTGTGCACCCGTCGACACGAAGCGTCGACACCCCAAAAGAGCCGAAGTCCTTGCCGCATGGACGTACGGGGGGTTCTGTTCTATCTACTGGCCCACTGCCAGATGGTTGCCCACTGGCGTCGCGTGCGTTTCAATCGGCTCTCGTAAACGTTACTCTTGCTAATTTTCTGTGTGTGTGTTTCTGTGGCCGCCGCCTTATGGCCCTTGGCATGGAACAGTCATATCCGATCATGCGGAATGCCGTACAGAATGCCACCAAATGGAACGACTCCCTGCTGGAGGAGGAGGAGCAGCAGCATGCAGCGGGAGCAGGCGCAGGCGCAGGCGCAGTGCCAGGAGCAGCAGGACTAGCAATCGGTTCGAGTGCGGGCCATCTGCTCTGGCTGGCCATCAATGCGCTGCTCTTTGTGCTCATACTGGGCGGTAATGTGCTCACCATTGTCGCCGTTCGCACCTGCCGCCACCTGCGCTCCGTCATCTCCAATCTGTTCATCCTCTCGCTGGCGATATCCGATTTTTGTGTGGGCCTGGCCCTGCCCTACCACCTCGTCTTCTACATGGGCTCCGATCTGGGCGCCATGCGGGGACCCTGCCTGCTGCGCTTCTTCCTGTTCATCTGCGCCTGCTGCGTCTCCATGCTGACGCTCATCTCGATAGCCGTCGATCGGTATATAGCAGTGGTCTATGCCCTGCACTACAGAAGGTACGTGGCTCACACACTCTGGCCTCAAGCTGGCAACCTCTTGATGGCTTTTGTGCCTTTCCCTATGATACAGATACATGACGCGTCGTGTGGCCTATGCCATCATCACATCCAATTGGTGTGCGGGCGCTCTGGTGGCCCTGATGCCGGTCTTCTGGAATCGCTGGACTCTGGCTAAGGCCTGCGAATTCGATGAGGTGCTGTCCCCGGGCTATGTGGCTGGGGTTATTACGCCCGGATTTGTCATCATCTGGATCTGCATGCTGATGGTCTATTGGCGGATAATGCGCGAGGCCTCCAAGCAGGCGCAACGGCTGCGGCATGCCACATGCATCGTCTACAACACGGACAGCAGCAGCAGCAGCAGGGGCCTGCTGCATCCGGACTGGAAGAGCGTACAGATTGTGGTCTTCATCATGGGCTGCTTCACGCTCTGCTGGCTGCCGTACTTCTGTGTGGCGATTGCCCAGCTCTTTCGCATCTGCCGCAGCAGCTCGATGATCTACAAGACCACCTTCTCGCTGGCCATCGCCAACTCGGCCCTCAATCCGATCATTTACTCGTGGAAGAACTCTGGCTTTCGGCGCGCCTTCGCCCAGACCCTCTGCTGCAAGTCGACGCGTTTCTGCCACATCGATGGCGCTGACGAGGAGGCTGATCATTTGCCGCCAGACTGCAAGCATCACATCGATAGGGAAATGGAGGCGGCCTGCTCCTCTGCCTCATCATCGGCTGTCTACCAAACGGCCATCAAATCCGACTGTAAGTCAATGTCCACTCAGTCTCAGTCTCAGTCCCCTCCCACCCTCGCGCCCACTCAGTGAAGTTCGGCAATAAAGCAACCGAAAAACAAAAATAAATTACTTATCCCCTCGTGTATTCCATTAATGGAGCTTAGCTTGAAGATCAATTAATGCCAAAGACCGCAAGAGGAACTGTGTTGTGAGCTTGTGGCTTCTGCTTTTGTTGCGATTTCTCAAGAATGGTTGGGATTCGAAGAGTTATCCGTTATGTGGTGGTGATATAAAAATGAATTTCTGATTTTTACTAGTACTGCAGGATACGAGCATTGATTGTTATTGTATTCATTTTATCCTTGTTATCGCTTTAAATTTTGAGCTATAAATGGTTAAAAATTATGAGCCCATCATTTGGGGAGCACTTCCTACAAAATATTAAAATTAACTATCTGTAACTACATAGAGAAAAAATTCCTATTAAATATCATATTTATCCTATCATTGGAACACCCATAATATAATGATCCTAGCTATAAAATCTCTATAAATGAATAATCTTTAGTTATGGCAAGCCCTTGCGAGCTGCTCCCACAGCATTGAGATTTATTCATTGGCAACCCATTGGCAGCAAACAGCCAGACGCACAAGCGAAAAGTAAAGAGGAGCCATATACGAGGGCGGGCTGATAAGTAATCGGCCTAAGGCCGAACACATTTATCGAAACAACAATAAATATTTTATTTGATGAAGTCTTTTCTGTCAGCTGATTGCTAAGAAAGTTACCCAGCCACACACTATGCTCTGGATTTAGTCCCCAAAGACAATTTTCTTGCTTCCAAACCTGAAGAAATGTCTCAGCGGCAAGAGACATTTAAGTACAATGTTGAAGTCATCGAACAAAAACAAAATGTCTAAAGGTCTCCCCTTCCTTTTTTTTTTGTTTGAAGGGATACAAGAATTGAAAAAATGTTGCAAAAAGTTCATAGAGCTTCATAGAGGTGATCGTGTAGACAAATAAATGAGAAATATGCAAAAATTAAACGTGTACTTTTTGGTAGGCCTATTTATCTATTTATCAGCCCGCCCTCGCCCTAGGGAAATTCTATAAAACGCGACCATCAAATATAGGGTATAGATACCCTACAAAATGGTAATCTTTACAATGGGAGTGCCCTATATAACAATGATTCGAATCCATTATAATCTCGTACTCGTATTTGTGTCACATTTCAGGCTGATATCCCAAGGGAGTTAGTACTGTAGAACGGGGAATATGTAGCCCAAAATGATGGAGAATTCGTATGGATAGAATGATGGAGAGATAGGCAGAATAATAAGGATAGAAACTCACCTCAATGCCAGTGATGCCGAGCGCATTTATCAGATTCTGGGTGAGGCGGAAGGGCACCTTCTCGGGTATGCGCAGCGTGCGTCCCTTCTCGAAGCAGACGTTGTAGTCGATGTGAACGATGTCGCCGGTGCCGAGATTGATGAGCACATTGTCCAGATGCCGATCGCCCAAACCGATCACATAGCCGATCATCGACATAACGGACATGCAGGCGGAGTAGCGGCGCACGGACTGGCGCCACTCGGCGGCATTGCCCGACTGGCACCACAGTTCGCGGGCCAGCAGATCGCTGGGCGTCTCCTCCGACAGTTCACCGAGCACTTGCCGCAGGGCAGCGATGGGCCACTGGCGGCGCGGATCGTTTATGCTCAGTCCGCTCTTGGCCAGCAGCGGCGTCAGCTTGTTGTAGAAGAGATCCGTGAAGCGATGCGAGGGGGCAGCGCCGCCGCCGCCACCGCCGCCACCACCACCCGGGGTGGCAGCCGGCTGGCGCTGCTGCCACTTCTTGTAGAGGGCAAAGAGGGGCGTAACGCCATCCACCCAGCTGATGAGGCCCGACTGAGGTCCCAGCGGGATCACGGAGTAGTGGTGGGCGCGATAGTAGGTGGTCGCACCGCCGGGTCGGGGCTGGTCGCTGCGGCAGGCCATAATGGCGTTCGAGATGGACAGAAACTGCATGATGCGCTCGTCCAGATGCAGATCCTCCAGCCCCTTGAAGAGGAACGTGTACCGCTGGCCGTTGCTGCCATAGAAGGCCACCTTCTTGGGCTTTGTCTTTGTGGGCAGGATGCAGACGGTGCCCTCGACACTCTCGATGTGCACCTGATCGGATTCCTGGTCGTCCTGGCCGTATCCCTCCTGCTCATCGAGGCCGGGCATGGAGATGCGCATGCGGCCGATGCCGCACAGCACAGGGCTGACCGTCTGCATCTTGAGGGTCATGGCTGTGCCCCGGATCATGTTCGCCTGCAGCGTGTGATAGAGCTGCTTGAGCTTCTCCCAGGCCTCCGGATAGCGGCGCGTGCGCAGCACCTCCAGCGTCGACTTGATGTGCAGATCGAATCGCTTGCGGAAGCTCCGCTCATAGCTGGTCTCCGGCGGACGGGCGGTGAACGCGACAAGGGCCTCCAAGTCGAGCAGCAGCTGCGGCCGCCAGCTATTGAAGCGATTGTTCTTGCCCTCGTGATCGTCCGGCTTGAATTCGGTCGCAAAGGCATTCACGCGGCCCACATAGGTGTTGTAGATGTGCGCCAGCGAGTGGATCCAGTACTCGTCCCACAGCAGGCACACCCGGCGCAGCTCCTCGACCATCAGCTGCACATGCTGCACGGCCTCGGGCGCCTGCTTGGACAGGGCGCCCAGAAGGTAGCCATAGCAGCAGTTTTTCTTGTCCTTTGGCTCATCTTTCTCCTTGTCCTTGTCCTTTTCTTTCTCTTTATCCTTATCCTTATCCTTATCCTTATCCTTGTCCTTCTCCTGCTGCTTCTCCCGATTGGCACCCACAACGGCGGGAAAGATCACCAGCTGGGGGCGACTCTCTGCGAGGCGGCACAGCAGAGCGCACACGCTCTTCCGGACATAGGGCTCGTGGTGGTAGAGGCGGCTGAACAGCTGCGGAATGATCACCTTCCAGGGGGCAATGGGCGTGGTGCGCAGTCCCTGCTCGAGGACATCCTGCAGCCCGCTGGCATGCTTCACAATTAGCCGCAGCAGACGCAGCGTTGTGGTCACCAGATTGCTGTCATCCACCTGGAATCGGTCCGCCTTTGGGCAGGCCCCCAATCCGTATCCGGATCCCGTTCCCTTGCCCTTGCCCTTGCCCGTACCCGCCTTGATGCTGAGATACTGGAAGTAGGAGCGAGCCGCATCCTTGTAGAAATCGTACGTATTGGCAATGGCCTGTCGCCAGATCCGGAGTATCTCCTCCAGCACACTGTCCGGCTGGTCCTCCAGCAGGCTCAGACGTCGCAGGCAGCTCATGGATGCCTCGTCGTCGCGTATTTTCGCCGCCTCGGGGCATACCTCCACGCATCCGGCGGGCGGCTGTTCCATGCTGAGCGCCTGCAGCAGCTCGTTGAGCCGTTCCGTCTCCAGCGGCGTCTGTCGGTCCAGGGCACGACCGAGGGCGGCCACGTCCGACTGGGAGAGCACGCTGCCGCTGTCGACGATCTTCTTGCCCCAGCGATAGGACCAGTTGCCGTACGCGATCAGCGCCTCCTCGCAGTTGGGCCGCTGCTCGAGGCTGGCATGGATGAGGCGCGCCACCAGACGCTCACCCTGGGGAATGGCCACCAGTTGGCTGGAGTTGCAGCCACGCGTCAGCGGGCATTCCGGCAGCTCCTCCAGCAGCTGATCGACGGCGGGCGACTGGAGATTGGGTGCCAGGGCCATGGGCAGTCCATTGCAGCTGCTGCGCGCGCTTATCCACTCGGAGAGGGTCAGCAGCAGGCCCGCGCCCATGTCCGTGTGCTGGGTGTGGGCGTGGGTGCTCCTTCGGTGCAGGCTCAGGCACAGGGAGGCGCACACATTGATCGCTGGCCCCAGATCGGAGCTGCTGCTGCTGTTTGGCGTCTGCTGCGTCTGCTGCAGGTGCAGGCACTTGGCCAGTTCGATGTGGCTGCGCAGCACCTCCGCGTTCTCGGTGGCCAAGATGTCGGCACTGAGGCTGATCTCCGCCAGCGGCTGGCCAAAGTACTGGCTGAGCAGCGACTGGCATGTCTGCAGGTTGCCCTCGTCGCGGGCGGCGGCCGCTGCATCGAGGCAGAGCGTCTCCCAGCTGCCGGGTGCGCAGTGCTGGCGCAGGAGCTGTGTCCAGGCCAGACAGCGGATCAGTATGTCGCTGGAGATGTTCGAGGGACGACGCCGCTCCGCGAACAGCGGCAGGAGGGTGAGCTCCTGGCCACTGGCCAGCCCCTGAACGATGTGCTTGAGGAGGATGAGCTCGCGACAAGGCCGCTGGTCGCTGCTGGGATTCAGGAGGCTGTCGCGCCAGTGCAGGTCCATCAGGTGGCAGGCCTGGCTGTCGGGCAGGCTATGCGGCTGCTGCTGCGGCTCCACCAGCGTCTTCTGCAGCATGATGTCCTCCAGGCGACGGCGCACATGGAAATTGGAGAAGCTGGCGTGGCTGTGGCTCGCGCCGCCCTCCCAGTTGCTTGGCCACAGGCTCAGCTGCTGCAGGGCCAGGTTGAGCTCCTCGGTGGGGTTCGAGTTGGAGCAGTTTTCGCTGCTGGCCAGCAGCCGCTCCAGCGCAGTCACATCCACGTTGCGGCACTGCAGGAAGGGATTCAGTTCCTTGTCCTCGGGCCGCAGCAGCTTGTGCTGCTTGATGTCCACCAGCAGTGACCACTGGCCCGTATCCTGGAGGCACTGCATCATCTGGGCGAGCACAAACTGATGCGTGTGCGGCTCCAGCTCCAGCTGCCCCTCCTCGCCGGCCAACACGTTCTGGTAGCCGCTCAGCGCCGCCTCTTTGCGTCCGGCCGCCTGCTCAGCCGCATGCTGCAGCCACTGGTAGGACTTGGTGCCGCTGCTGCACTTGGCTCGCGCCCACACGTACAGGCCGCGCAGTGAGTCCGCCTCCTGGCAGCTGATCCAGGCCCAGGCGAGGTACACCAGCGCCTGGCTGTATGTGGCATCCTGCGACTTTTGTGTGATGAGGATTTGCTGCAGAAAGAATGGAATAGAGTGGAATAAATGGCTTATTGGGAGGGGTGGGAGGTGACAGCGACACTCACTTGGGCATAGCGGATGACCAGCTCTGGCTGCTGGATGTGCATGGCTATGATGACGACGCCGATGCGGATGCGATTGAACCACGACTGGCAGGTGGGATTGTTCAGGCGAAAGAAGGCGGCCACCGGCTTCTCGGGTGGTCGCAGCGCGAATGCGCTGCCCTCGGCCGCATTGTAGATGAGCTTCTCGAGGGCATCGAGGAAGCCCAGCAGCATGGCCAGGTTCACCTGGATGGCCGAGAGCTGCTCCAGCGACAGGCCGCTGAGGGAGGAGCGTTCCGACTCCTTGGCACAGCCGCTAAGCAGGCGGGCATGCCGCATGATCACCGCCTCGAAGCCCAGGAACGTTTCCTGCGGCTTGCCGAGCGTCGTCCGCAGCCGCTGATCGACACAGTAGCGCGCCGCCTCGAACTGCAGCCAGGCGGCGGCCAGGCGCTGGCAGCGTCGCGTGCACTGGGACAGCTTCTCCTGCCGCTCATCGGGCGGCGCCACCTGGTAGCTGCGGACGAACAGCTCGCGCAGGCACTGCGTCAGCTGCTCCTGCTCCGGCCGCTGCAGATGCTCGACGAACTGCTGAAACACGTTGTCCCGCACGGCGCTGCACTGGCTCATCTTCTGCTGCCACACGCACACCCGACGGCCCTGCAGCCCCGACTCGAACAGCGTCATGTGCAGCGGCAGCTGGGCGTAGATCTGGGCGTATGGGGCATGGCCGCTGGTCGTTAGCACTTGTAGCTGCTGCAGCGCCGTCTCGCTGTACAGGACGAGCAGGTCCTGGCGGGAGTGTAGGGCCTCGGGGCCAAAGTCGAGCACTGCCTGCATGCAGGCGGCACTCTCGAGCGGCCGCCACTTGGCGGCGGCGCCTCCAATGCTGTGACAGATGGCAAGGAAGTTCTCCTGGTCCAGCAGCATCGGCGCCTGCTCCCGGCACTCGGCCAGCAGCAGCTGCGTCCATTGCAGCAGCAGCTTGAGATTTTCGGCTGCCAGGCGGCCGGCCTGCGTGAGGATGTTGTCCAGGAAGCGCAGGATGCACTCGAAGCTGTGCGCCGTCGGCGAGGTGTTCTCCTTGGAGAGGGCGTGGTCGCGGAAGAGAACGGAGTTGGTGCGGAAGTTGTGGTTCGCCTGGCAGTGGACGACGAGCAGGCCAAGGAGCGCTTGATGCGTGGTCGGATGCCTGGCCCAGAGGCACAGATCCTGGGCGCAGCAATTGCTGATCAGCAGCTTAAGGATCGACGGCTGGCAGGCGTACATCCCAATGATGGCGGACGTCTGCTTGGCGAGGGCCGCCAGTGCGGCCAAATGGAAGATGAGCGCTATTTCGGCCTCGTTGCAGTCCGACTGGGCGTGGGCGTGGATGTGGGGCGCCTCTTGCAGCTCCCGAATGCAGGCATCGATGTCCCTCACCAGATGCCCGTACGCCTGCTGCAGCAGCGGCACATTCTTGAGGAGCAGCATCTCCTGGCAGGTGCGCAGCAGCATCCTGTATGCTGGCCCGCCCGTCTGGCGACGCACCTCGGCCACATAGCGATGACCGTCGGGGCCCGACTGGAAGATCAGCTGCACGAGGCTGCCAGGCAGGCGGACGCGCAGCCGACGCACCGCGCACAGCAGCAGATAGAGCGCACTCTGGCGCTGGGGCTCGTTGAGGCGGTGCATCGTCTCAAACTGGCTGAGCAGCACCCTCTCCAGGTCCTCGGGCAGCAGGCTGCCGCCGCAGTTGTGCAGCAGGCAGATGCACAGCAGCTCGTTAATGTTGATCAGGGCGTCCGCATCCGCATCCGCATCCGGATGTAGCTGGAGCACACTGGGCAGGATTCTGGTGATGTGATCGACGGCCACCTTGACAATCGACTCGCAGGCGGGATGGCCCTTGAATATCTGCATGCGGACGGAGCACTTGAGCAGCGTATTGAAGGCGCCCATAAAGGAGCCCAGCCGCTCCGACCAGCTGCTGACCTTTCGCTGTCCATCGTGCTGTCCATCGTGCTGCCCATCCTGTTCGTGCTCGTCCTCGAGCACCGTTATGTCCTCGACAAACTGGGCCAGCAGGCCGTAGCTGAACTCGATCTGTTTGCTGAAGTAGGGCGTCAGCTGTTCGAGCACCTGGGCGCAGTGGGACTTGAGACGCTTCGGCTGTCCCTGCTCCAGCTGCCAGCCAATGATGATGTCCACCACGTCGGTGAAGTGGCACTCGAAGGGATGGCGGTAGCTGTGCGAGAACTGTACAATGGCACTGCTGACATCCATGAAGCTGTCGGCACTCTCCGCGCTCTCCAAAAAGTCCTTCAGCATCAGCATCATCTTCTCCGAGTACAAATGCAGATCGCAGCTCGTGTCCAGGCTGTGCGGAGAATAGAATAGAATGGAATGGCATGGCATGGAAGCGATTAAAGCAGCAAATGGCGCGAAGAATGTGCTCGTACCTTAGTGTGGTTCTCAGGGCGACTATCAGGTAGTGCTGCATGCGCTTGCAGGAGCGATAGTGCTTCACAATGAACTCCTCGTAGATGGGATAGGCCAGCCGATTGAGGTAGCCCATCAGGCCGAGGATCTTGCTGCACTCCTCGAGGACGGGCGGGGCGCAGTGCTTGTACAGCATCAGCATGTTCTCGAGCACAAGGTCAAAGGAGCGCGCCATGTATGCCATGTTGAGGGGCGTGCGGACGGCCACAGCCAGCTTGCTGCACAGCTCGAGCGCTGCCGCGCTATTCGTCTCCGTGTGCAGGCGACGTATGATCTTGGTGAGACGCAGGTCATCGGTATTTCCGCCCCCATGGTGGTTGTTGTTGTTGTTGTTGCCCGCCTGCTTGTTGGCAATTTGATCGCGCTCGCCTGCGGAAGCAGATCAGGTTAATGGACACACGACACACTCGAAACACATTGCGCGGGAGGGGGACTCACCTTTGCAGGGATACGCCCGTCTATGGCTGTTCTGTTGCATACACTTTGTGGCGGCCAGGGTCATGTCCAGCGGCATATTGGCATTCCGCGACATCATCGGCGACATGCCAGTGCTTGAGCCAGCAGCTGTTGCCGCAGATGCGGCGGAGGCAAAGGCCTGGGCCACCGCCGCCTCGTGATTCCACATCGATTCGCTGGCACAGCTGTAGCTATCGTTGCCGCCATATCGTATGTGGTTGTTGCTGGCATTGCCATTGCTGTTCCGTAAAACGCGGTCTAACTGCACACGCAGGGCGGACGCTGATGCTGATGCGGATGTCGATGGCGACACGGACGCCTCTTCTTCGGCTTCATAGTCGCTGTCCACGGATAGTGCTCTTCGCATTGAATAAACTGACGGCACTACCGCAGACATCAAGTATCCCTCACGGTCTTCATTCACCCACTTTCCTCAATGCACACTTGCTTTTTCGTTGGATTTTCTTGAGTCTGTTCTGTGTTCTGTCTTTCTTGAATGCTCTGCTCTGCTTTTTGGTAGGTGGGTGGCACGTTATCGCGATCGATGCGATAGTTCGATAATGCCCTTGATCGAGATGGCACGCAATGGACCACTATCGGTTTTGGTACTATCCGAAAATGCAAGTCCTTGGACTCCTTGGAGCACGAGAGGCTTTACTTTTTTTGAATAGTATCCTTGGGGCTTATGTAAAGCAAGGCTTGCCTCACTTGCAACGCAACAGTTCGCAGCACAGACTGAAAGCCTGTTGAAACGTTCATTGAGCTGTCGCATTGCTGGAAAGTAAT
The DNA here is from genome assembly GCA_035043285.1 of Drosophila subsilvestris. NCBI lineage: Eukaryota > Metazoa > Arthropoda > Insecta > Diptera > Drosophilidae > Drosophila > Drosophila subsilvestris. The sequence goes on along the minus strand of JAWNNB010000133.1, from coordinate 5,584,129 downwards.
TTGTTCCAATTGGTTTGCCTACTGTGTTTTAAAATGTGAATACAGGACACCTTTCAAAATACAATTGGGGTATTCGCGTAGGTGGTGTAGAAAAGATCTGCACACACAAGCAGGTGGTTTTTCTGTTTAATTGTTTTTGTTCCAATTTTTTTTTAATTTTCAACTTTTTCAATTATGTTAAGTTTGGTTTTTCTTAATTCTATTATTTCAATCAATATTAAAATATTGGATATTGATTTCAGAGAATAAGCTCGTCGTTTTGATAATAGAAAAGGCTCGAAATGATCTTCAGCTTCCCAATATCAAAAACAGTTTTTTCAGCAGCTGTTTATTTCCATGTGCTAGTCACTCTTACGCTTGTTGAAGCAGTCCGACTAGCACAAATAAAATTTAATCGAAAACATTTTACGGAAGTACCCTTAATCTCTTGCCGAATGGTGCTGCGAAATACTGCGAAAATACTCAAGTGTCTCTATCGATATCAGTTGCGCATGCCAATTATACCAGATTCACGCAAATATCTTAAAAAAGGCCAACAGCCGAAGAAATACTGCGCTAGGGTTGTCAAATATTTGAAAAATATCATATCAGTGATATATTCTTTTTTTTTAAATATCAAAACAATATTAAATATATCACCAAAAAATATCGATATTTTCGATATTTTTGATATTTTTATTTTTTAACATAACAGCAATCCTGAAATTGAATTCCCATACAGAAAAGACAACAATTTTTCATATCCCATATCTTATTTATATTTCTTCGTTTTCATATGCATAGGTATTAAATTCTAATAAACTAAAACATATTCAAGGAAGCATCCAAGGTCAACATACAGATACATACATATAACTCAATAAAAAAAACTAAGCTTTCGCGCGAAATCTTCGACCGGGGCACATACACCTAGACTCAAACACACACACAACGATACATTTGTATGTTTGTGGTTATTTTGGTTAAAACACAGGCTTGTTAAAAGTATGAAAACCTGCTACATCACATTTCTCTCGCTCGGACGTAATGCTTTTCTACACTACAGTTTGTAGAGGAGTACGAATATAACAAAATGGCTCAAAATTTTAGCAAAAGTGTGTTTGCAGATCACAGCAGACCGCCTGCACATTTATTTCACCACGCGAAACTTTGTATTTGTTTTTGAAAATGTAGGTAGCGTTGTATTTCTGTGTGTGTGTGTTTTAGGTGTATGTGCTCCAAAATTCAGATTTAGTTTGCGAACTTTCCAGTTTTTTCAGTAAAATCTGAAAAATAATTCCCTGCAGAAGACATGTCGAACATATCAAAATATATCGAAATATATCAAAAATAAAAATATATATTGATATTTTGCCAAAAAAAATATCCCGTTATAAATATATTTTTTTTTGTGAAAATATCGATATATTGATATTTTGATATATTTTTGACAACCCTATACTGCGCTCACGTTGTGCTATTTACTGTATCTTCAAAGTGCAGAATACACACAGCACAGCATAGCACAGAGATATATACACCTACCAACAACTACCAACCTACCTACACTGGAAGGCTTAATGTACAACGCATTTTGCAACTAACTCAAGGTAAACCATAACAAAGCAAAGCAGTGGACAAAGTGGGGCCAAAATCCAAAACAGCGAGCGAAACAATAAGGAGATTTTTCTTGGCACAATGCTGCTGCTGCTGCCTGGCCTCTGCTGGCGCATAGTCTGGCCTCTGCCTCTGCTCTGCCTCGGCTGGCAGCGACGCGCGTCGGCGGGCCGTGTGGTGGAGTGTGCGTACGAATTGTGCAGTGCAAGAATTAGGTTGAATTGAGTGTCCCTCCGCCAGGTGGAACGGAACGGAACCACTGTCCGGCCAGACAACAACGCGTTCGTCCAGAGGGGGTGGAAAGGGGGGCGTGTACCCAATATGGCAGCAGCAGCGGGCAAATGAACTTAACCTCAAAGACAACGTGTGACGAAAGATTCCGCCACGACGGACATGATACCCTAAACAGAACACACACACACCACACCACACCACACAGAAAAGTAAGATAAATGGAATTCTCATATGTGACATCGAAGTGTCAAATCACATCAGAAAGTCGACGACGACAAGGGGAATGGAAGCGACAGCCAATGGAAACAATGGAAAAAGCAAGAGCCCACCACAACAAAGACACCATCGAGGCAACCGTATATCTAATCTGGCGTCTCCATTCTACCTTTCAGAGCGCGCCAAAAAGGGGCTAGAGCGAAGCAGCTGCTCGCCATGGGGAAGAAGCGACAGATGGACAACCACGACAATGCCAGTTCAACGGACTCGGGCCAGGAGGATAGCCACGGTCAGACGGCTGGTGCCAGCGGCTCAGCAGGCGCTGCAGGAGCTGGTAGCTTGGGTGCGGATAGCACCATGACCAACTGCTGCCAGCACATTAAGAAATCGGTGGATGCGACCCGGTTGCGGCGTCAATTGAAAACCACTGGCCTGGTATACGAGTGCTCGCAGTGCCAGAAGATCAGCCAGAGCCAGTGCCAGGGCGCTGCATCCGGTTCAGGCTCCGGCGGAGATCTGGCCAGCGACTTCGAGATCGACAGCACGCTCTGGCTGTGCCTCAAGTGCGGCACCCAGCTCTGCGGGCGGTCACGCAAGCAGCACGCCCTCCAGCACTACAAGGTAAGAGGAGAGCCTGGCCGCCTGCCTTTAGTTTCTGCATCCTGATCCTGGACTCTCTTGGCTCTTGTTCTCTTGCAGACACCACACTCGGACTCGCATGCGTTGGCCATGAACACACGATCCTTTGAGATATGGTGCTATGGCTGCGACAACAAGGTCATTCCCAACTCTCGCAGGAACCTGCTCGATTGCGTCGAGCTGGTTAAGCGTCTGGCCCAGAAGCCGCCCGCCGATCCACCTGTGGAGGCCACTAACGTGGCCCCTCCCAGTCCGCCCACCATCACCGACATCGAACTGACATTCAAATCGACCCTAAATCGGCTCAAACCCATTGTGCCCATGACGGGTGGCTCCTTCGAGGACAACAGCACCAGCAGCACCGGCAGAAGCGGCGGGAAGGGCCTGACCAGTAACCTAACAGCCATACCCCTGCCGTCACCCCCAGGAGCCACAGCCAGCAGCCCTGTTCCGGGAATGGCCAAGAGGATCGACTCTGGCGGCGGCGCCGGCGGCGGCAGCAATCCAAATCGCCCGGGCTCACCCAAGACCGAACTGGAGCGACTGCCGCGTGTCCGTGGACTGACCAATTTGGGCAACACTTGCTTCTTCAATGCCGTGATGCAGTGCCTCGCCCAGACACCGTTCCTGCTCCGTGTTCTCCGGGAACTGGCGGATCCAGGGGAAGAGTAAGTGCGCCAGAGGGGAATCGATTGGATGGCTAATTGAGATATCTTCCCATCACTTTCTCAGATTCGAGCTGCCCGGCGGGACGTTCGATTTCAAGGACAAGGGCCCCACCGACCTGCCGATCATCCGGGGCACCCTCTCCTCCTGGGGCGGCCTCACCTCGGCGCTGGCCAACGCCCTCGAGGAGCTGCAGGTGGGCGGTGGTGTCTTCACACCCAGCAAGCTCTTCGACAGGCTGTGCGCCAAGTGTCCGCAGTTCACGGGCGGGGACCAGCACGACGCCCACGAGCTGCTGCGGCAGCTGTTGGAGAGCGTGCGCAACGAGGATCTCAAGCGCTATCAGCGCGTCATCCTGCAGAACCTCGGCTACAAGGATGAGGACATACAAAGCGTGTCGGAGGAGATGCGGCAGAAGTGCAAGATCTATGGCAACCAGGCCGGCGACCGCATCCTGCGACCAGAGCAGGTCTTCCGCGGCTTCCTCGTCTCGACACTGACCTGCCAGGACTGCCACAGTGTCTCGTCGCGGCACGAGTACTTCCTGGACATGTCCCTGCCGGTGGCCGTCGAGAAGCCCCAGCCACCACAGCGGCGCAGGCCCAGCCCCGAGAGCTCGCCCTTTCCCGTCGTCGGCCAGACACAGACCCAAACACAGAGCCAGTCGCAGTCACCGACCAAGATAAACACCAAGTTCACGACGCCCGAGGATGGCAACCCGTTCTCGGCGGCTTCTTCCTCCTCCTCCTCGTTCTACCTGCACGCCAACGAGCAGGAGCCAGTCGGTCCGTCCAAGTCGCAGGTGAAGAAGGAGAAGGAGCGCGAGCGCAAGGCGAAGCGGGCGGCCAAGCACAATCGCTACAAGCAGGCACAGAAGCTCAACGTCAAGCTGAATGGAAACGGAACGGGAAGCCAGGCGGATGAGTCGGATGCCGTCACAGGGAGAGGGACATCGTCAGGGGGCGGCGACGGCGATGGCCAGACGAACAGCGATGGCCAGGATGCACCCAAGGAGGATATAATGTCATCGAGCTCCACCACATCGGAGAACTCGGACGCCGATGTTGAGGACAATTTGTTGGAGGAAACGGCAACGACCAGGGACAGAACTAAGTCCCGAGGGGCCACCAGCGGCTCCACATCCGCCTCACCCGCTCAGGGAGGCAGCAACAGCAGCAGCAGCAGATTCTTCACCGACACCAATGGCAATGCCCAGCCGCTGGGCGAGAAGCGGGACGACACGCCCGAGAACATGGACAAGGACTCCCTCGAAGAGGATGAGAACGGTAAGCGGTGCTCTGAGGAGGGGGGGGGGGGGGTGAAACCCCTATCCTTTATCCACTTATTCCCCTTCCACATTTCACAGACTCTGGCATAGCCACCAGTCCATTGCCCAGTGGCATCAGTAAAACGACGACGACGACGACCACCACCACCACCACCGCCAACAACAACGAGGCTTCCAGAGGTGCAGGGCAGCAAAAGCAACAGAAGGATAAGAAGGAGGAGGGCCAAGCCTCTACGGACATAGTCACAGCGGGCGTGAGCGAGGTGGGAGCCTCAACCATACGCCAAATCTCGATTGAATTGGATCTGCCACCGAATGGAGTCGTCCGAGAAGAGGCGGCTGAGACGAATGCGGATGCGAATGCTACACACCAGCTGCAGGAGATAGCCCACCAGGTGTCCCTAACTGACTTCACCCTGGAGGCCACAGCGGCAGCTGCTGCTTCGGCCACAGCCGAGGGCGTGGCAGCAGCAGCAGCGGCGGCAGGAGTAGCGGCAGCAGCATCAGCAGCACGCGCCAAGCGTGTGCGAACGTACAGCTATTCGGACTGGAGCACCACGATAGCGCCGCGATACCAGTGCGAGGACGGAGAGTGCTCCGTGCAGTCCTGCCTCAACAACTTCACCGCCGTCGAGCTGATGACCGGCCAGAACAAGGTGGGGTGCGACAGCTGCACCCTGCGGCTGAATGGTAACGATACGAAGGCCAAGTCGGTCAATACGAATGCCACCAAGCAGCTGCTCGTGTCCAGCCCGCCGGCGGTGCTCATCCTCCACCTAAAACGCTTCCAGCTGGGGCCTCGCTGCATATTCAGGAAGCTGACGCGGCCGGTCAGCTATCCGAACATGCTGGACATTGCCGCCTTCTGTGGGTCCAAGGTGAAGAATCTGCCCAATATCGATCGCAAGCAGAAGAAGCTTCTGTACGCCCTGTACGGGGTGGTGGAGCACTCGGGCGGCATGTATGGCGGCCACTACACCGCCTACGTGAAGGTGCGGCCCAAGGTGACGCCAGAGGACAATCGCTGGAAGTTCCTGCCGCACGGCAGCAAGGCCGAGCTCGACCAGGACGACGAGCAGCTAAAGAAGCTGGAGGAGCTGCTGGCCAAGGAGAAGGCCTCGCGGCTACTGCACTTGAACTCGATGAACGACAGCGACGACTTCACCAACTCCAGCAGCAATTCATCTACCTCGGACGAGTTCAATACCAATCCCAATGGCGGCCAGCACGAGCAGCAGGAGGAGGAGGCTGCCAATGTGCAGGCGCCGCCAGGAAAATGGTATTACGTATCCGATTCGCGGGTCCAGGAGGTTACCGAGGACGCGGCGCTCAAGGCCCAGGCCTATCTGCTCTTCTACGAGCGCATCTACTAATGGGGAGGGAACTGGAACTGGGACTAGAACTAGCCCAAGAGACAACGCGAACTACTACTAGGCACTACGGAGGGGGAAGGCAAGAAAAGAATAGAAGAGAAGAGAAGAAGGAGCAGCCATCGTTCCATTATATAGCTTATACAATTTTTTTTATTTCGAGAATTAATTTTTTTTGTTGCCCCATATTCAAATATTTTATTTCTTGTTATTTTTGATTAGCTCGCTCTCCCTCCCTCTCTCTCTCTCTCTATGCTTTTATTTTATTTGTTTTTTTTTTTTGTTAACTGCATTTTTTAAAATTTAAATCTAGAAGCCAGTCAGGAAGAGACAACGATAATTTTGGGAGAAAGCGAAACAGAGATCAGCGACTTGAGAGTGGGAAATAGGCAAAGAAGACCGACAGACACGCCAAATGCATTTGTTTTTAGATCCTCCATCCAAGAAGGTTTAACCATTTAGAAATCCCATTTTTGTCCTTAGTTGTGGTTATGGGTGGAGGTGGGGGGGGGGAGCAACCAGCTTTAGTAGAAATGCATGGAAAACGTTCTCTAGTGAGTTTAGAAGGGTAGCGGAATTGCCCTTTCCTTGCTTATATGATTAGGATATGATGAAAAAAAGAAAAAAGAAATTAACAAAAAAATAAGTGGAAACGAAGGAGGTTGACTTAATGAGAATTGCAATGTTTATTAGTTCTAAGTTTAGTTGGTTAAATTCTTTGTCCATGTGGTCCAATCATCATCCAAAAGCATTGCCCTGACCAACCCCTTGGAGACGGGGTATTAAGTGCAATCAAGACAGCAAAAGGCCACGAAAACAAAACAAACACAACAAACGAAAGCAATTAACCACAATGTGTTTAGTTTAGACTTACGATAAATCGAAGAGAGCATAGAGAAAGCAAACAATCGAAAAAAAAAACCCAAAGGGGAAAGGGAATAGGAATAGGAATAGGAAGGGGAATATGAATATGAATATGAAACAACAACCAATTGCTCGCTTCTGCCAATAAATGTAACTTGTATCGCGGTATATTTAATATAACACAACAATACAATACTTTATATACTCTACATGTAATGGGCTATATATATATATACATATACAACATACAATACACAACATATACTTATACACACATATACAATCGTAGATATTTACAATTCCGGAGTAATATTACTTAAAAAATACAACGTTTCGCAGAGCTAAAGCTAATAGCAAAGGGGGGAGGTGGGGGGGGGTGAGAAATTCGAGAGACGGCAGCGAGAGAGATTTTTACCATAGGGAAACATACATAATTAATTGTACAACACACACCATTCATATTACACATAGGCTTAACTATCGATTTAATTAAAATTAAAACTAAAATAATAACTAACCTTCCATGGACTCGTATGTATAATAAAGAGAGAAACAATTTGAGTTACATTTTTGTTGTGTTTGCCCGTTGCCCTACCCCGGGGGCGGTTTTGAACTGAGAGGTTGCCCAGGCAAACCGATGAGCGCTGCCGCATTACCCAGCTGTACAAATATCAGATACAAGTCAAGGGTATAGAAGCCATCAGCCATTGTTCCCCCAACTTCACTTAAGAACAAAATGCTATAGAAGTGCAAATCAGAATAAATGATAAATGTACATATTTATGTATGAATAAATGATGATGATGAATGTATAACCGGAATAACACTAAGTATCTCCACCACATGTGCTCGTGCGAGTAGAGATTCGCATCGTATGCAAAATGACTCCGAGTGTTAAATAAATTCTAGGAAATCCAAATTTTGATCGCAGATTATAAGATGAAAAACGACAACAAAGCGGCGCCGCTTATCGGGAACCCAGCATCTGGCCCCGTGCCGACCCGTAGGTGGCCAGGTTCACACTCGCAATCAGATGCCACACTCGCCAGAGCCAGAGCCAAAGCCTCAGTCAGAGTTAAAGTCAGAGCTGGAGCTCTGAGCCAGTCGCACGATGAGAGCAGCGGCGCTTGCATTGTTCTATCTGGGTCTGGTTCTGGGTCTGCTGTGGGGTCCCGGGGCACTGGCCAAGCGGTATCTCCGCTGTGAGCTGGCCCGCAAGCTGATCGATCAGCACGGCTTCGAGCGTAGCCTTCTGTCCAACTGTGAGTAGAATTCGGTAGAGAGATGTTTGCTCCTCGGCCCGTAATCCCAATTGCACCACAACAGGGATATGTCTTCTGGAGCACGAAAGCGAACTGGATACGACCCGTGCCACTGCGAACCCCAATGGATCGCGCAGCCTGGGCCTGTTCCAGATAAACAGTCGATACTGCCAGGAGGGCAGACGCGGTGGCATCTGCAACATCAAATGTGAAGGTCTGCGAATATTAAATCGTACGGAAAGGTTCCCTCACACTCCTCCTCTTCCCATCTCTCCTTTTGCAGATTTACTCGATGAAAATCTGCGCGAGGCAGCCGTCTGTGCCAGGCGAATACAGACCACGGACGGGTTTCGTCATTGGAATGGCTGGCAGCGCTACTGCCGCAACACCCAGAACCTGCCCAATCTGAAGGTCATCTGTGGCATCTAGCAAAGGGGAGTAGCAGTAGCAGAGTAATCAGAGTACGAGGGTGGAACAGTTTGTGGGGATAATATGTATATACTCGTAGTTTAAATATTGTAATAAATCATAGATATATAACTCTGCGGTTCAGATTTAGTATTCTACATAATCCATTTGCTTTTCAATTTCAATGGCACCCTTCTCTTGCAGTTGCTAAAATCAATTGAATTAACTTTCGAGCTCTTGAATCTGAATACATATGTACATACATATTTCTATACATATGTACAAACATACTCGTTTATTTTGCTACTGAAAGTTCTAACCGTTTTATTGTAATTACTTTCATGATATTCATATTCAAGTTTGAATGGCTTCCAATGTCTTTCTGAACGGGAGATAGAGAGAACTCAAAGGGCTTAGTCTCATACCAATTTGATATTTCCTTTAACCAATTTAAGACATATATATGTACATATTGTCTTTAGTGTACATCAGTACATACATAAATACATACATACATACATATGCACACATGTACTTTATTTCCAATATTATATTACTATTTTAATTTCAGAAATGTCTTAAAGGGTTTTTTTTGCATTAAAATATGCTATGCCTGCTGTCATGCCCTTTTAATGCATATTCCAATGCTATGGCATTTATTTTGTAGGCACACAAATCGGCGGCTTTAAAGATCTCAATTGTCGTATGAATATGGGTCCTATAAATGTGAACCAAACTGTTCCCATGAATAATCTCTCGTTCGTTCGTTCGTTCGTTCGTTTGTTCTCTCTCTCTATATCTATCAGTGGGTAAGTAAGCTTTCGTTTTGCTCTCTCGCGTGGCTTTATCACTCCAAAGTTCACTCTCGCTCTCTGGCTATTTCTGTCTCAGCTTTTATTGCAGCTCATTAACACAGTGGGCAAGCAAGCTTACGCTCAACATTGGGGCTTTTTGGACCCTGTCCCTGTCGGTTGTATTTGATTTTTCATTTGGCGATACCACCGCTCCAGAGCAGCTGCTCCCCACCCGAGTCCAGTTTTTGTTTCAATTTGGCGACGTGTACAAAAAAAAAAATTGAAAAATTCTGAAAAGTAAAGAAACCAAAAATGTAATAAAATCTGAAAAATTCTGATGAAATAGAACCAAAAAAAAAGTCTATTTAAGAAAGAAAGAAAGACCAGTGCCCCCAGTGCCAGAGATACATATAAAACGCTCTACATATAAAAATATACAAAGCAAATTTCATGCGAAATTTGCATACATAAATAAATAAATTTTGTGTTTGATCTCAACCCTGCGCTGGCTCTTCCCTGCCTTGTCCCCTGCCCCTGAACCACAACCACCCCACCCTTGAACCTGTGACTCATCTATTAATGATGGAACTCTCTCCTGATTATGCTTGTTTCATTGAAATGAAACTAAGAAAATTATGCACTCAATTCCCTCTCTCTGACGGGACTGATGATCGATCAGTCGTGGGCCCAAGTTAAAGCTTGTCTTTTTTTTATGTTTTCTGTGTTGGCCCCCAGACCTCAAATTATTATGTTACATATACATATATGCAATAATAAAAAAAAAAAAGAACGACCAAGCTCTATTTTCTGATATGATGAAATTCGCTTAGTTAAGTGAAGCAGAAGTTTATGTTGTATGTATAAAGAACTCATGCGAGTAGATTCAAAATGTTTCTATGGGCGAGCAAGTGATCATCTCAACAGTGGTTGAAACAAATTGCCAATGAATATCTGTATCTGTATTAAATATTTTATATTTGAAATCTTTTGGAGAGAATAATCGCCCTCCATTGTGTTTATATTTGTGCCAATAATACAAAAAGTGCATCTGCAAGATCTCAATTGTGGGTTCTACTTGTGTGAATTCTAAGATATCTAAACAGAGAGCGAATACATATGTTTATTTAGTTGTGAAAAGATTTGGGCATCAATTAATGTGTACTGGGGTACGTACATACTTCAATTGATCAAATCAGAATAAATCTAAGAGATATTGTGCAGGATATCTACGGATCGACAGTAGAATTGATGTGTGAAACACTCTAAATATGAACTAAAGCAAGGATCTCTATGCAAATAAATTATGAACTTTTAATGGGACTTTACGCTACGATCAATTAAATGCATGATTGATCTCTTGCATAGAGAGAGATCATGGAGCATATCTCTGGATCCTGTCTTATGATTATCAAGTAAATGCATGAGTGATCCATATGACAAAGATACATATGATCATGGAGCATTTATCTTGATACTGCTCTTAAAGTCAACTAAATGCATGAATGATTCCTTGGATATGGGGATCATGGAGCTTTATGTTGATGTATATGCCCTGGCCCAAACAATATGTTGACCCTCATGCCCATGCCATGCCCAATGATCCCTGATCCCACCCTCTAAATATATTTATATTCATCTTCTTTTCTTTGCATCTTTATTGATATTTAGCGTGCTAGAATTACATATTTAGCTATGATCTATGATGCCAATAACAATTTACCTCTCAAGGAGCCTCTTGAAGCTTCGTGCAGCTGCTTAATTTTTAGTCAAGCGATCCTTTAAGCTCTGACTCAGCCCATCCACCCCACCCCCATATTGAGGTCGTGCACATATTTATAAAAATATATTTTCATTTTTTTGCGTAATTCTTTCGCTGCAAATTCCACTCATCCGCATGCTGATAATTTGGCAGGGGTATTTCATCACGTTGCGAAAAGCAGGAAATTTCCCCGAGACCCGACCAGAACAGACCAGAACAGAACAGACAGTGGCTTTGGCGTTGCCTTTGGCCTTGTGGTTGTGTGGGTGTGTAACGGGAACGGCAACGACGACGCCAAATCCACGTAGCTGATAGCGAAACGTGCAATCTAGCCGTGGTGGACAATGGCGGTGGGTAGCGGTATGTGTTTTAGGGGAGGGGGGGTATTCACCGACGCCGTTGGCTATTTTTATCGCTCTCTCTCTCTATCTCTGTGTTGCTGCTGGCCTGCTACGCAGTTAGCAATGCTCCAGTGCTTTGACGCCTCTCTGTGACTGTCAGTGGCAGCTTTCTGGGAGAGTATAAAAGATGCCGGCCGGCAAGCGTTCATTACCAGTTCGTAGCTTGCAACGACAGCGAAAGCAAAGCCAAAGCGAAGCCAAACAAAACAGTAAACACACACACACACACACACACACACACACACACACACACACACACACACACACACTCGTACACAAAAAAGCGAACTCCTTACGTACATCTGATTGGAGCAAGGGAGGCAGCAAGATGAGTGAATTAGGGAAATTGCAGGAGCAAATGGGTCAACACCAAGGCCAACAGCAACCGTCCGTGGAGCTGCTCGAGTGTGACATCGAGTTCGACGAGGAGCCGCCACAGTCCTCGCAGCAGGCCCAGGGCAACGAGCAGCCTACCAAAGCCAACAACGGCCAACGGTCGGACGCGCTCTTCATGCAGGCCATCAAGAAGGTATCGAAGGTGCATTACATGCTGGAGCAGGCCATGGCCCTGCTGTCCGCTGAGCAGGCCGCCCAGCCGAAGAAGTCCAAGAAGCAGCACAAGAAGGACAAGAAGAAGGACAAGAAGAAGGACAAGAAGAAGGCCAAGAAGCAGGAGAAGAAGCGCAGCAAGTCCGCAGCAGCGGCCGGCGGTGAGCAGTCAGAGGTGGTGGTTGACGACGAGGAGGTGCCCACCAACAGCCGTTGGCGCTCCGATAGCATTAGCTCGACGAGCTCCAGCTCCAGCTCCAGTTCGAGTTCCAGCTCCTCGAGTAGCTCCAGCTCGAGCTCGAGCTCGGAGGACGAGTCGCACTACTATGCGTATGGCAGGGGACGCAAACACTGTGGTGGCGGATGGCCCTATGGCCACCATGGGCGCGATCGTTCCCGATCTCGCAGTCGCTCTCATGGACGTCATGGACACGGGCATGGACACGGTCATGGAGGGCATCGCCGTCACGGGCACGGACATGGACATGGACACGGCCACGGACATCGTCGTCATAGCCATGGCGTTCATCATTTCGGACCCCATCACTTTGCCCATAATCATTTTGGACCCCACCATTTCGGACACCAACATTTCGAACCCCAGCACGTGGGTCCTTATGGCTTTGGGCCACGTGACTGGGCGGCCGCCTGTCCGGCCGGATTCGATCGCCGTTCCGCCTGGCTGACACCTTGGACCGACCAGTGCCGGTTTTTTCGGTCAGCGGGCCTGCCGTGGGCCCTGGAACACAGCGCGGCAAGAAGGAGGCGATCGATCTCTAGGCCATCAGGCCGTGGAGATTGGAGACATCAGCACGGTGAGCATCAGCGACGTGGACACAGACGCGGACACGGACACGGACATGGCCACAAGGGTGGTTCACATGACCGTCGAGTAGCTCGATCGAGCTCCAGCTCAAGCTCCAGCTCAAGCTCAAGCTCCAGCTCCAGTTCCAGTTCAGACAGCGAGCCGGAACTGATCCAGTGCGGACGCGGCCGAAAGGATAGACGTCGCAAGAGCCATCATGGCAAACGCTCCTCCAGTTCCAGCTCCACCAGGCGCACTGACAACGAAAGGAAGCACAAGGAAAAGCAGTGTGGCGGCCGCAAGCAGAGCCGTGTAGAAGGGCATCACAGACCGCATCATGGACCGCATCACAGACCGCATCATGGACCGCATCATGGACCGCATCATGGACCGCATCACAGACCGCATCATGGACCGCATCACAGTCGTCATAGTTTCCATCACGGACCTAATTTCGGACTCCATCTCGGGCCCGATCTCGCCTGGCATTTTCATGGGCGCTATGGAGGTCATCCGGCTGTCGGTCTGGAGGGAGCACCCACCTATGGCCCTACAACTCCTCCCAGCTACGGTCCACCGCCTGACGCCTGGCGTGGACGCAGATGTAGTCAGTTCCGTTCCCGTTCTCGAGGTCACAAAAAGAAGGAGGAACGTAAGGATTCGCGCTCCCATTCGCACTCTCGCTCCGGATCCCGCTCCGGCTCCCGCTCTCGATCGCGCTCAGGCGGCATAAAGCACGGCAAGGACTTGGAAAAGAAACATCAGGGACATGGCAAAGGACACGGTCACGGTGCTGGTGCTGGTCCCGGCCCCCATCGTGGTTCCATTTCAAATGCTGTACACGGCCTGCATCGCGGATCCATTCCAAATCGTGGACACGGCGGCCCCCATCGTGGATCTGTGCCTCATTTCGAGCATCATAGAAACGCTCTTCATCGCGGCTCCTTTCCCCTTCACGGACCGGAGAGCCCTTGGGGCTGGGGGGCCTAATGGACAGCAACCCACAACCCACAACCAAAAATATAAATGTATCTTCAATGTAATCAACTTTAACCAGCCTCAAACATAATCCTTGATGTTGTACCTACCAAAATATTCCTTATAAAAATTATACTTACATATACATACATACATACATACATATGTATGAAAGAACAAAAAAATAAAAATAAAAAATAAAAATTATAAAACTAGAAAAACTAAATAAATGGTGTGTCTTTTTTATTTCGTTGGCGCTTTCGCCTTTCTATGCGCTTCTCAAAATGTTTAGCCATACGTACATTTTTTTTTATCATTTAAACAATATCACATTTAATTACAATCGCAGTTTCCCATACAGCAGCCAGCTGGCTGGTTGAACAATGGCAAATTAGTTAATTGCATTAATTCAGTGGACGTAACCATTAATGCATCCACTCAGATAAAAACATCAGACGACAGCTACAGCAGCAGCAGCAGAAACAGCAAAAAAATAAATATATTTAATATGGAAAAGCAAATTTAAGTCTATTTGCGGGACTTAAAATGCCATCGAAAAAAACAAAAAGAAAAAACAAAACAAAAATCCATTTCATGTACAATATTTATAAAATTATTTTTGGCTGAAACTTTAAGTGGCTAAAAGCCATGGGGGGGGGCTTATGGCGCATTGTCGGGCCATGACGAAGCCAGATAAGGAGTGTGGTTCATGGGCGAGGTTTTCCCCCATAGAAATGGCGGCGCCTGTGCCAGCGATAACACGGCTCGATAAGTTGATTGATAAGGCCCGGGAAATCATTAAAACATTAGAGATACGTAGAGATAGAGAGACACGAAAGAGAGGGACACTCTTTCTATTTTCATTCAATTACGAATATTTTTTAGGCGGTTCTCTGGCAAAAGGTAATCCAATTAACTGATGCGAGACTCATGCCAAAGGCCAATGAAAAATCACAGCGGCTGCCAAGCCCTCAATTAGCCAGGCAATAATGGAACAACCTGTGCATGGATGGCAGGGTTAGAACAGAGTGTTACGATGGAGCTTTTCCTCAATGCATGCAGCTAAAAAAATGGAGGCCTATATTCGAGGACCAATCGATCGTTCCTTTGTCAGCTGTACGTACATACATATGTATAATACTATTTACATTTAATAAATAAATACAAATTTAAATTAAAAGTCGCCTCCAGCTATAGGAGGATCAGTAAGGAGTAGTGGATCGGATTCTGCACACATTTTTCATAGCAGATACTGTAATTGTGACAACTTTCTGAATGGGGTCTTTGTGGGTTTCATCTTCATTGCATCGCCAAGGCTGTGCATGGCAAAACAAGGTTTCAGATGCACCAATTGCACCAGTTACAGATGCAGCATCAACTGTACCCAGTATTTACAATTTTCTCTCCTAATCGGACTCTTAAGCGCGGCCCACAAAAGAGAACATTGGCTAAGAGAAAAAAAGCTATTTAGCTGAGTGCAGTTGATGGTTCACTGCATTGCACACTTCACTGCACTGTACATATACATATGTGTGGGCAAATGTACATACATAAGTATGGGAACAGCACAGAACTGAGAACAGAACACATTGTGCTGCTTATGGGAAACAGTTAGCCAAAAGGGAAGGCCCACTTTGAGGGGCAAATGTCGGGAAACATACTTTTGTGTACAGTGTTTGTGTACTTTTCTGTGGAAGACGATTTGGGTGTGAGCTGTGAGATTGTCTTTGAAGGGGAAAAGCAAATGCGATGTTTAAAGCTACAAGTTCATCAGTAAAGTAATTCTAAGCCTCTGAAGCTTGATCTGAAGCCTGGCATTCTCCACAATTTTCTAAGCGAGCAAGGACGAGCAGGCGGCATACCCTGGGATACTTTTTATTCCATCGAAAATCACGTATTATAGGTATTTACTATATACAACTACTTAAAATAATGTCTATAAAATGTGTCTTAAGATTATATAATACGAGTAGCAAAGCCTATAAAACTATCAAGATATTGCATCAGGAACAAATGCAAATTTAAATTTTCATTTGATGCTTTTTAAGGACTGTTCATTGTGTGTACATATTTTGTTGTTGAAATCTCTCGACCGACTCACAGCTACTCAAGGTATTGACAAATAGCTGAAAAGTAGGCAGAGGGACGCGTTCAGAGACGAAGCATAGGCTGAGAGAGATTTGAAAATCCGCGAGCGGTCTCTTGCAACATTTTGGTAATTGTATATTCTATTCTTCTGTTTACTTCAAGTTACTATTATTTAGCCAAACAGATCGTAGGGCTTGCCAGTCGATTCTGCAACTCCCTTCCATTGATTATTGATACACTCCCAATTGTGTTTTTTCTTTCAATTTTATTCACTAACAAAAACTATATGGAATACAAAAATACAAAACGAACATCCTGAGAATCCACCCCCCCCCCCCCCCCCCTCACATTGGTTCAATCAAAGGCATAGTACTGAATACGTCCCGAGGACCACGCAATGGTCACAATAGATCGATTGTCGTCCTTGTACAGCGGCTGGAAGCAAACGAAACTGGGATACTCAGATGCGTTCTCGCCACTGAGATAATAGGCGGGCGATATTTGCAGGTCGTACTTTGTAATGAAGGTGCGGAAAACGGAAATGTGATTGGTGGATTTGTAGGTGATGACCAAATAGTTGCCATGCGGACACCAGGCCAGCTGCTGGACAGGGCCACCGATCAGCGTTTTATTCTCATCTGCACTGCAAGCATTTAGATCCGCTATGGGCAGTACCTCCTTCTCGTCCTTAGTCGCTAGTTGGGGAAAGAGGGAAGACGAGTTGAACGTTATATGTACGTTATAATTTTGCGATTTGATTTCAAGTGTTGGCAGCATTATACAGGCGGTCTGGAAGCTGAAGCAGCCGCCAACCTGTTGCTAACTAATTTACTCTTGGGCAGCCGCTGTTGGTCATAGTCTGGCCATAACTCTGAGCCAAACATTCGAACCAGACTGCCCTTCATTTTCCCCATTCGAGTTTACTTACATTTCAACAGAGTTTGCTGGACAAACTGCAGTCGATAGAGAATCGGTTCGGTCGTGCTGACAAAGAGCAGAAAGCGTCCGCAGGGTGACCAGCAGGCTGTCTGGACATGGCCACCGTTGCCGCACGTCCAACGCTCAGTGGTCCAATGGTTGTGGCAGTTCCACACACGAAATACACGATCGACGGTGCCAGCGAAGAGCCAATCGTTGCCGGGTGACCACTTGAGCAGGGAACCGGGTGGACCCAGTCTCTTGAGGGGCTCCATTAGTACACTGTCCGGCTGCCAGATGATGATCGAGCGATCGCCAATTGAAGCGGTGGCCAGTAGGTTTCCCACCTTGTTCCACTGCATTGAGGTAATGGGTAGGTTGGCGGGACTGCGAAATAAATAATTAATAAGAAACCCCAGCTGAGTGGTGAATCAATACTCACTGCTTAAAGATCTGGCTGGGCGAATTGGTACGTCCCAGAATCATAGTGTTGTCCACTACCCAGAAGCAGAGACCCTGACGGCAGCCAATCACAATCTCCGTGGCGCTCAGTGGACGCCAGGCCATGCACGTTATTTGTGTCTGAGTTGCAGTCTTCAGTGGATCAGATTAGATCGGGTTAGACCTGAGGGTATATGAATTTGACTGAAACTCACCTTCAGGACGGTTGTCGCTGCATTCGAGTTCTTGGTGTAGATGCGCACCACATCGTCAATGCCAGCTACGGCTAGCTTGAAGACATGACAGTTCCATGCCATGAACCGCACATCGCTGTCCATCCAATCCCTGGTTTCCACATACTGGGCGATCCGCTCTGCACTCACATCCTGTGTGTGCGGGAATACCTTTAGCTTAAGCGTTGTAGCGATGCCCAGCATCTGGGATATGTAGTCACCGGTTCTGCCCAACCACGGAGCCTGTTCGCGGGTCTTTTCGCTGCGAGTCTCGGCCAGCGACTCCCAGAAGCCACCTTCAAAGAAGGTGCGAATGATGCGTTTCAGCACACCCTCATGTACCGACACAAAACCCACACCGCCATAGAAACGATGTGCCGATAAATTGTGCAGCTCACTCTTCAGTTGTATCCTGGGGTAGCTGTCCAGTTCAGGAACATAATTGGAACGGAACGACGGATCCGCCAGGGCGCTGAACGGCGGGCATTGTTTTAGATTGCTTAGCGCTGCCATTTATTTTTATCATTTACTTTTTCAACGTAAACATAGCCAAGCACGCCAACCAAAAAAGTAAAAAGTGCGGCAAAACTGAAGTACGGCCACACTGCCAAAGTGAATCGAATGCATCACTGAAAGTGATATTTTTATTTATGGTATTCCTGCAAACGATTCTAGGTGCCAGCATACGGAAAAAATTATTTTTGCGCATCCACTGTATATTTAGTCCTACGGGGCCAGGACTTACGTGGCCCATAAAAAAGCATGGCCGTTTTCGTACCGGTGCCATACCTTGCCATTGACCCAGTCAAAAGAGAGCACTCAAAACTCTCTCCCTACTAATTTTTGCTCTGAAAAGCGATATATTTTTATTTGAGGTATTCCTGCGATTTTAGGTACCAAATATTTAATGGTATCTATTTTGAATTGAAAATAGCTGAAGCCTGCTGCCCCTGCCAATTACTGACAAACTAAAAAGCATCAATAAATAAATATATAAGGAAATGAGGGGAATTGAAACCATACTAAACAGAGTGTAGTCAAACTATCGACTCTCTCACAAATATCGATATTATTGTACGAAAAATAGACACTATTTGACGGACAAATCAATTTAAATTCAATTCAGATTTAAAGAATTGTCCGTTAGGTTTTTGAACTAGGAGGAGGATGATGAGGAGCTAAAGGGGAACTGAGCGATGAAAACCGCAAAATATAAATTTCGTTTATGGCCCGATCTGGGCTTGATTTTTTTTGTGATCGGGTGAGTCCTTGGCACCCCAACAAAGGATATTAAATTAACGTTATTTGCAAAACAGCTTGAAAATATGCCATAATATTTTAGTAAATCCACTTCTATAGCTGGCTGATTTGAAACTTTGGAAGCTCACAGCTATAAAACTTTGAAATTTGTCTGCTATGAAGCAATTGAAGCTGGCTGCTTGAACCTGCTGGTAATTGTTAATTTCGTGACAGAGTTCTTAAAACGAGTAAGAACATAAATAACTACCCTGGCGGTCAACTATGCCGTTTCCATGCCTCAAGATCCTCTTTGATCGTTCAGGTGAAAATGTGTTTCACCTGACTCATCGGAAAAATACTAAATGGGCAACACTTTGGAAACAACGGAAAAAATAAAAAAGCTTTACAGAGCTGGCAATCGGAGTTCCGGGCGGTCTTGCCGCCGGTCCGATAGCGCACCGTCACCCTATGGACAGACGCCCTGGAAGAGTGATTAGCGATAACCCCCCGCCATACCGAGCGGCCCCATTGCTGCTCGGTGAATGGAAAACAGCTCGACTTTGTTTTTTTTGTTGTTTCATTTATTTTGTAACGCTTTCATTTAATTGCTAGATAACCTAAAATTCGCCATAAACTAAATGGTTTTTTATTCATAAAAATGTAATTTACTATATAAAAATAGACACAGTTGTGTTGCAATGGAAGCATAAATAGGCATGTTTCAGCATGTAACAAAATTCATGTACAGTTGTGTTCGATCCCGATCGGCTGTTGTCTTTTTTCGTTGCTGTCTTTTGTGCGGAAGAAATCTATGAATTATCATGGTACAGTATGGTTATATAAATAACGAACAAGGTAATTGCTGATTGTAGTACATAATAAGTATATTGTATAAATAATGAATAATTCAACTGGCATTCAAAAACTCTTTCTTGTTCCTCTCTCTCTCTCTCTTTCTCTCTCTTTCTCTGATATTGATTATGTGGGTCATTCCAGAGGTCTCTCTCTCTCGCTATAGCTTCCGATTAGTGTATTATTATTATTTTATATTTTCTTAAAAGGGAAGACGATCCATTTGATAAGGCCACACATTGACGTTGGTACGATTTTGTTTTGTGTTCCTGTGCTTGTTTGTTGTACAAAGGGAAGAGCATGTTTTTATAAAAAAAAAAATAATTATTTTATAATAATTACCAAAAGCTGGGGGTTTCAGTTACGTCTAGGTTTAAGTATAAATACAGCAAAAAAAAAAAAAATCAGTAATTGATATTGGTTCGTTTACATAGTATCATTATGTGGTAGACCTTTGCACTCTGCCGTAACAAGTGGGGATTGATTGGGTAGTACTCGTGGAATAAGATAGATAGTAATTAAATACAAATAAATAATTAAGATGCCTTTTGCACTTCTCTCTACGTGCATTTACGACCGATTTTACTCGCTTGCTTTTTTTTTTCTTTGTTTTTGTTTTGTTTTGTTTTTTTTTCACTCTTTCTCAAGACTATAATAATTATAATAATTTGTGTGTTTTCTGTATTTGTTTCATATTCATATATATTATATTAATGATAAGGCACTTTGAGAATTATAAACCCCTCCCCCTCTCCCAACATTTGATTCATAAACGAGCGCGCTCTCTATATCTTTCTCTTATATTGCATTTCTTTGAATGATTCTGATGCTATTGTTGCAGATTTTATATAAATATAATACCACTGTCACTGTCAAATGGATCTAATAAATATAAATAGTTTAATATTGAATAGCGATTGATTTTAAATGGGACAATGACATACAACAAAAATAAGGATTCCAAAAATATCTATCGATTCAAGCTATAAACAAAATATACGTATGTATGTTGTATGTAGAGGGTGCCCGTGTCCGTTTGTACATAAATAATTTAAATATTTCCATTAAGTTGTGGCTCGCTATTTTGTATTTGTTGCTCCGTTTCGCTTAATTATACATCGCTAACACTGTACTCAGTTTTGTGTGTGTGTGTGTGTGTGTGTGTGTGTGTGTCGACCTGACCGACCACCACCCACTAACACCAAAGATCAACCAAAGGTTCCCCCCCCCCTCCCAGTTACTTGCTTTCGATGGGGGTTTCCCTAGCAGGGGCTAAAGGCTTTGTGTGG
Organism: Drosophila subsilvestris; assembly: GCA_035043285.1. Taxonomy (NCBI): domain Eukaryota; kingdom Metazoa; phylum Arthropoda; class Insecta; order Diptera; family Drosophilidae; genus Drosophila; species Drosophila subsilvestris. The sequence goes on along the minus strand of JAWNNB010000133.1, from coordinate 5,563,240 downwards.
TTTTTGTTGTGGCCTTGGGGCTTGGGGCCCTGATTATATAGAGGTCTCGTATAAATAAGGGTTGCTCTTCTCTTATCGCGTAACACTAACAATTATAATTATATAACTGCACCCAAAATAAGAAATCAAGAAAAAAATATGTAAAATAAATTAAGTTAAATAAAAATATATAATAAACAAAATGATTCTTTCTGAATATACCATATAAAAAAACATAAAATTATCAATGGTCAAAATATATATATGTATGTGTGTGTGTGTGTGCGTTGTGTGTGTGTCTCTCGTGTTCTGTGTGTATGTGTGTGTGTGTGTGGGTGTGTATATATCTGTTGTATGTGTGAGCAGGTTGGTTTCATAAATTATTAACATTAATCGCATATAAAATATCTGGTATGTATATTTATGTGAAAATAAATTATGTGTGTCTAAAAAAATCAGCATTTCCGTTCGCTTCACAAAAAAATTGTTCAATAATATATCATTAACAAGAATCGATTCGAAGCGTTCGATATCCGATAATCTTTTGATGAACAATCGACAGTGATCTGTTTCGTGTTCTTGTTTGTCTTTTTTTTTTTTAAATTGTGATTGTGATTGGGTTGGGTCTTTTGTTTTTGTTTTTGTTTTGCTTTGCTTTGTTTTTTGTTTGTTTGTTTTGTTTTGTTGCATTGCAGAGGGACTGCAAGAGGTATATCATCGATAATAGCGATCGCCAGTGGATTGACATTGGCGCTATCGTTATCGTTATCATATTCATAATCATTATCGTAGTCTCGTAATTGTAAGTATTTTATAATTTATATAAAGTTTATCAAGAAATATCATCAACTCATATCGCATATGTACACAACGTTGCTACTACATAATTTAGCAGGATAATAAATTAAAGAACCTTATCGGCTCTCGGTGATCCGTTTTGGATTGGATTGGAAGACAACGTTTACGTTCCAACGTTATATATCAAACATATATAAATATATACATATATTAATATATTAATATATATATATATGTAATATGTGTACATGCGTGTACATATATATTTAAAAATATATATATGTTTTGGATTATTTGATACATTAATCGGATCAGATCGATTGTCAATCGATTCTCAATACGATCGATCGCATATAAAAACTAGTCAAATTTGTTTGCATAAATATTAAACAAGAGCAATATGGAAATTGCCTGGGTTCTAATGGGTGTGTGCGGTATGTACCCCGCGAATAGGTCCTATAAATGCAAGACCGAAGATCTGTATACAGTCGCGTGCATGTATACAATTGTTTGTGTGCTGCAAGATCAGATTTCGTTTCAATTGTCTTTTTTTTTTGCTTTTTTTTTTTGCTTTGTTTTGTTTTGTTTTGTGCGTGTGTTTTTGAGCAACACTCTGCAGCTAATTCGGCTGCTGTTGCTTTTGCCGTTACGTTGAGTGGAAAAAAGAGTGCTGTTCGTTGTTGCTTGATTGCTTGGTTTAGGAATTAGGTTAAGGGAATTGTGGAAAAAATTCCTGGTGGATCCAAGGTGGCCACGAAGTTATCCCGGCAAATCGGGGGATCAAGTCTACAATGGTTCGGAGTAGTCGTTGTTGAGATTTTGTCAAGGTTGCTGTTGGTGACTAATTGAATGATTGGATGGATGCGGGACAGTGTTGAATGATTGTTGTTTTTTTGTTTTTTGTTTTTTTTTTGGGGGCGAGGGTGAGGTGTTTGCTCCGTCCAGGGTACTGGGTGCTGGAGCTGGACTGCTTAGGGCAGCAAGCTGGACTGCAGCTTCTGCTGGTATTCCTCCACGGCGGAGCTCAGTCGGTTGAAGACAGGCAGACGCGGCATCTCCTCCTGCTGCATCGGCGTGCTCATGCTCTTTTGGAGCAACTGCTTGGCCTGTCCGGCCATTCCGCTTCCACTTCCACTGCCGCTGCTCATGCTGCTGCTGCTGCTGCTGCTCGGGGTGCTGGGCTCGTACGGTGGTGGTGTTTGCACCGGCGAGATGGGGACATTGGGGCTCTCTGGCGGCGTGGCCGGTCCCATGGCCATGCCCATGCCCAGACCCAGTCCCAGGCCTGAGGAAGAGGATGTGGATGAGGCGGATGATGAGCCGCCGCCGGTGCCGTGCTTGCCGCCAGAGGAGCCCACGGCCATGCAGAGGTAGCCACCGTGCTGCAGCGGCATGGCATCGTGAAAGGGGAAGCTCGTCAGCGAGTTGGTGGGGCTGAGCGACAGCGACCCGGTGGGCGACTCCCGGTCCGAGCCGGTGCTCATGCTCAGCGGAGGGCTCAGCGGCATGAAGAAGGGGCTCTGGTTGATGCTGATGCTCTGACTGATGCTCGTCTGGCTTCCGAGCTGTGATGGCTTCTGGAAGCCCTGCTGCTGCTGCTGCTGCTGTCCCTGTCCCTGTGCCTGCTGTTGCTGCTGTCCCGACTTAGCCGCCTGGGCTGCTGCCTGCTGCTGGGCGCGGGCCTCGTCTGCGTTGTGCACAAAGTGACAGCGCGGCCCGTAGGGGCAGAAGCCAACGCTATGGAAGGTGCGGCAGTACTCTGTCTTGTACTTGGGATGGCGCTGCAGATTGCGCAGCTCATGGAAGCCGTGTGCGAACTGGCACTTCTCTCCGTACTTGCACTCGCCGGCCTCCTCGAACGGGCGGCAGAGCTCCGTCTTGTAGCTGCAAAAGGATGAATACATAAGTCATAAGTCTGGCTTCAAATGGAGGATCTGCGTGTGCATCGGGGATTCGGTATCTGGGATTTTGGGCGGACTCACCGTGATATGTTCATGGGCTGCTGGGGCAGCGGCTCGGACTGTGTGCGCTCGAGCTTGCGGTGCAGATTCATGTTCCCCAGATTCTCAATGATGGTCACCAGGGAGGCAACACCCTGCGGCTGCTGCTGCTGCTGCTGCTGCTGTTGTTGGATTTGCTGCTGTTCGATCTGCTGCTGCTGGTGCAAAGGATGGCGCTGTTGAGCCGGCTGTGAGATGGTGCGTGTGAGGGCACCATGGAGTCGGTGCTGCTGTGACTGTGACTGTGACTGCTCCATGTTGATATCCAGGACGAGCTGATCCGCTGTCTGCTGCTGAAGCTGCTGCTGCTGGTGCTGCTGCGGCTGGTGATGATCGCTGGCCACCTGCGAATGGGAGAGATACGTTGAAATCAATTTCCATTGCTGCTTGGGTCTCATACGTAACGCGAATGTTTCGCAAAAAAAAAAATAATCACAAAATCAAAAAACTCAAAAGGGATGGCATGGTAAAGAGAGGGCGAAAGAGGGCGAGCAGCGAGCAAAGATACGGCTTAAATGGTGTTGGATACTTTTACTTTTAACTTGACCTATAAGCAAAAACCCAACAGCACACACACACACACACACACAGCACAGACACAGGCATTGGTCTAGCGGCAGCGACTGCAGCAGCAGCAGCGTTATTTTGGTAAGCAGCGACTGAGGCTGAGGCAGAGGCAGAGGCGGCGACAGCGCCAGCAGCACTTGCAGTGTGGTGGATATTGCAAAAGTCACAAATGCTTATAATTTTCCAGACATTAACCAACCGCACACACACACAAGCCACCCACACCAATACCCTGCCAAGCCAATGCTGGCGAAAGAAAAAAAAAGAAAAAAAGGGTCGCGTCTGTTGCGCGGGGAGTTGCTCCATTTTGTATTGGAGAGGGGGATCTTTATCGTTTGCGCTTTTTGTGACTTACTTGAATTTAATTCTCTTAATCCTGAATAGTTTTCTAGTTTGGACTTGATTTGATTTTGAATAAGAATTAATGTGAATTTCAAACTAAATATGCAAGAGTTGTGCTCCAAGAAAGTCACAGGTGACTTCGAATGAAATAAATCAACAATCGAATATTTACAATGATATGTATGGGTACCGAAAAACGAGTAGAGATACGACTAAGATACGATTAGGGATTACGACCATGGTATGCATGTAGCACGTGGTACAGAACAGAGCAAAAATTACTTGCAGATCAGGAATAAAATCATAGCATATGTATCTTTTCTTATCTTATGTTCGCCAAAGATCTATCTGGTCAGGAATACCCTGTCTGCAAGGGTACATTGCACGCTATTTCTTCTGGTCTCTGCAACACTCCATAATCCTTTTTCCTTCCAGCCAAGCACTCCCAGCCGCCGCGCTCCCTTTGTTTCCACTCTCCAAATCCCATCTCTTCCTCCACACCACACCACACCACACCACAACACAACACTCTCATACCCTCCCATACATACACCCTCTTTCTGATCGTGTCGTCATCAGTTTCGGTTTTATTTCTTTTTGGGGGAACGCCGTCTTTCCGTCTGTCTGCCCGTCGCTTGGTTCGTTTTCGTTTCGTGCGATGCTGTAACATGTTATGCAACCAGTTAACACACACACACACACACACACCACCACACACAGCGCAGCAAAGTACACTCTCTGGCTGAAAGGCAGCACGGCAACCCACTCCATGCCATGCCACTCCAAGCGTGGCCAAAACTACTCTCGCAGCAGCGGCAGCAGCAGCAGAAACAGCAACAGCAACTACAACAGCTGCCAGCCAAGAGCCAATTACATATGTATGGAGCTCAAGTTCAAGCCAACAACACGAAAAGCCAACTCCCCCTCCCCGTTCCGTTCCGTTCCATCCCCCTCTCACTCTTTCTTTTCCACCCATCAAGCAACAGTTGAAGCCGGAGCTAAAAGCCGCAGCAGCACCAGCCTCATACGCAGACGCGCAGCCGAAGCCACCAACAACATTTTGGGGCCCAGCAGTAGCAGCGCCCACCTACCCCTCCTCACCATCACTGAACAGCGAAAACCGGTTGACTGAGGTTGCTCAACAAGTGCGAGAAGAGAGGCGCGCACGGCGAACGCATGCGCAACGACAGAGGCGACAGAGCAATAGAGTTGCCAGAGTGTTCGTTGCACTACAAAAGCAGTGGAAAAATGTTGTAGAAGCAGGAAAAAGGGGGTTTCAAAATCTCCAGAGAGAGAGAAAGAGAGAGAGATTACAGATTACAGCTACCTTACCCCACTTTCGGAGCACCTTATCTCTGCACGGAATAACTTTAGTCATTCATTTCAACAAATCATAAAAATGCGATGGGGTAATGTAAATGAGTATTAAATGATTACATGGTACATATGTACATATATGTACATAAAATAAAATAAAAATTTATATTCTCATACAACAACATTCAACGCATCATTTTGATGGGTTTTATCACAAGAATCTTTGATGATTTAGCCTAACAAATTGGACGTAAAAAAGTAAAACAAATAAAACTTGTTAAATACATAAAATTGAGTTTAGTTTATCTTTAGTGTGTATTTCAGTATGGAGTGGAAAAACAAAATAATTTATAATTGGATATTAATTCATTTGCCTGCGCGGTTAATTATTGGGTTCAACAGTCGCAACAGACCAAAAGAACAGAACAAAAATTCAGCATTTGTTGTTGTTGTTGTCTGCCTGACTGATTTTGGCCCTATCTTATCTCTGCATGACACTCGGAATCGTGTCTAAATTTGTATTTCAATTTTCATTGTTACTATTTCAATTTCGATGCCAATTTCATTTCAATTAACTGCATTACAAATGTGACCTTGAAAGGCAGGAGGAGAAGGAATATCCTTTTTCAGGTGAAAGACCACATTTAACTACAGTGAAACAGACCCACATGGGAGAGATCAAACGTTATCACACAATAGTAGTTATGCGATAATCCCAGCTGTTATGTCTCAACCACCTGGCAACCCTGTACAGCTGTGCGGCTGTGTAACTCTGCGCAGAGAGCAGAGCGCAGATTGGGCAGAGAGGCAGGCAATGGCAACAAGTTTTAGCAAACCTTTTACGACTGCTTTGACCAACTTTGATGCTTACGGCATCGCAGCGACTGCGACTGCGGATACGCTGACTCCTGCTGCCGCTGCCGCTGCCGCTGCCACTGCCACTACTGCTGCTGCTTAAGCTTTAGCATGCATAAAGTACCACACATAGTGGCTGAGGGTTGAGGGTGGAGTGTGGAGTGTGGAGGGGCTCTGGCTGTTCGTTGTGGTACGATGTGTCTCTCGAAACGCTTAAACGTGTTCGAAAACAACTTTAAGTTGGCGAACGCCACAATCTCGCTCGCTCGCTCGCTTGCTCATTTCATTCCCTCTCTCCGCTCCCTACTCTGACTGGATTTTGGTTTCCGTATGTGTGTATGTGTGTGTGTGTGTGTTTGTGTGTGAAAACAAGATTAAGACAGGAGTGTACGTACCATAGAGCATGGAGCGGGTACTACTCTAGTCGAAAGAGGAGAGAGGAGCAGGTAAAGCAAGAAACAGGGGGGGGGGGGGGGGGATGGAGAAGCGGTGGTAACAGCTAGAGCTAGATAAGAGCGCATTAGAGTCGGGTGCTGGGATACCCTTCATCCAAGGTGGAATGGGGTATGCGGTTTGCGAGGATTACAATTTCTGTATTTCTATAAAATACAAAAGCGAAAAACCTTCGAAATTTGAGTAATTGAACAACCTTTGGATTCGGATTCGAGGAGCCATCGGCAGAAGAAATTGCTAGAGAAGGGCATCAAAAGCTTCGGTATCAACATTCTTGTTTTTTGTTTTTTGTTCTTTGTTTTTTTCTTCTTGTTTTGCTTTTGCTTTTTGCGCGTGTGTGTGTGTGTGTGTGTGTGGTATGATCATCTCTTTCGCTCTCCTTCTCGCTACTCGTCATCTCTGTCACTGTTTTAAGCTTAGTCTCCCTCTGTCTCTGTGTGCTGCTTCTTCTCATCGCTCTCTCCCTCTCTCATCTAGGTGAGAATTTCCCTTTCATTTGAAAATGAAAATAAGTTTACTTTTCCTTCCTTTCAGTCATGCTCTTGGCTCTTGCTCATTGCCGTTTTCTTTGGCTCTGTTTGGCGGCCTCTTTTCTCGGCTTGTATTTGTTTCTTCCTCCCCATTATCTCTCTTGTGATAATCTTTCATCTCCTTTACATGCTTTTTGCTTCGAGTTCTTTTTGCTCTCTTTTCTGATGATCTTCCCCCCTTCCCTGCTCTTCTTAAGTTTTGGATTTGTTTTCTTATGCCTTACATATGGGTTTCCTTACAATTCTTTGACTATTTCCCTTTCTATTGGCTTTTTGTCTACTTGGGGCTACTTTTCTTTTGGCTTTACGTATTCGTCATAGAGCGACCAGAGATTCCAGAGCTAATGATACCCCTAGAACCCTTCCCAGAGAGAGGGAGAGAGAGAGATCTAGAGATCTTCTTTTCGGAAGTGACGGGAAGGGTCTTCCCTGGTCCACTGATCCCCCAACTCTAAGAGCGCGAGAGAGTGAGCCAAAACCTTGGGGCTTTTGCAAGCTTTAGTGTTGTTTTTTTTGTTTTGTTTTTTATTTATTTTTTGATTAAAGTTGAAGTTCCGGTTCGAAGACCACTGAATCTATAACCATAAGACAGTTAGTTGGCTGCTGCTGCTGTACGAGCTGTAGATTTGGATATGCCATATGTATATTGGGGGGGGGGGGGGGGGGGTATCTCTGTGTGTGTGTGTGTGTGTGTGTGCATGTGTTTCTATAGATTTATTTACTTAGTTAACATACAAATTGGATCTCATAATACACATACATATGTATGTACCTGCCTTCATATGTATATGTATATCTTATGTACATAAACAATATACATTGTGTTGTTGTTTTTTTTGTTTTTGTTTTATGTACAACTTTTTTGATTGGGGAACCTGGGGCCGTCTGGCTTTTGGCTGAGGCTGAGACAGAGATGGAGATGGAGACTGGGGCTCCGGCTGTTAGGTAAGATCTTGTGGTGATTGTTGTTGGTGGTGTGTTTTTTTTCCGCTTACTTGTTTGTGTCTCATAAACACGTTAACATACACACACACACACAAGCACAAACACAAACACATACATACACTCGCACACAGGCTGCTTTTTTGTTGCTGTGTGTGTGCGTGAGATGCTGAAGACCTGCTGCTGCTGCTTCTGCTGCTGCTAACTGGTTTTTATTTTTTAAAAGCTACACCAGCAAAAACAACAGCAACAACAACAACAGAAACTACACCAACAACTACGCGATGACGATAACAAACGACGACGACGACGCAATATCCATAACCTCGATGAGCTAACACCAATACAAAGACACACCATAAGCACACACACACACACACACACAACAAAGAAAAAGACAGGGCAGATCTCTGCCGCTGTTCTGTCGCTGTTCTGCCGCTGTCCACGTCAATATGCGAATTGAAAATGAATACAAAATTATTATTGAGTGTTATTTTGAATGCCTTGCGACAACAACAGCAATAACAACCACAACAACCTGCAAAAAAAAAAAACAGGTAAGAGAGGAGCAGCATGGCAGAAGGGTGGGGGGCGAATGGGAAGAGCAAGGGGTGGGGGAAGACAGTAAGTGTAGAAGAATGTGAGGGAGTAAAAGGCAACATCCAAGGGGGTTGGGGGTGGCGGCGTGTGCCGTTTAGAGCTTTCTGTGAACAGCAGCAGCAGCAAACACAAAGCACCAAAAGGAAATAAATACATTGCATACAATTTACACACATACATACATACATACATACATATGAACAGTTTAATAAACAAAAATATATGTACATTAACCATATTTATAGCACCCCCCCCCCACCCCAAATTTCCCATCAAATTTTACACATCAACATTAAAACGGTGGGGGGGGGATGGGTTAAGGCAACGCATTTGGCGATTACACTAAACAAAAACCATTCAGCATATCATTTTCAAGGTATTTAAGTAAGTGTAAAGCTGTTAAATTTACAAACATTTACAACATTTTCTAGGGCTACAAAAATGTACAAAATATTGTTTTGTGTGTTGCCAGAATAATATTAATAGGGCTGGAAAAGAAAGGGTAATCATCCCCTTTTCATTAATAAATAAATAAATCTCTAAAGGAGATTATTGGTGGAATTTGGAAAAATTCGCATATCGCATGCAGAGGCATAGAAGCGAGCTTCAATCACGTGTGTGGATACGGATCCAAAAATTAGCACGCATGGGCATGAATCAATTACATATGTATGTATGGGGGGGGGGGCGTTGGTTGCAACATTAACGATTATACAAGCTATTAAAACTCTATCCACCATATTCATATGAGAGCGTATGGGATCCCCTAATCCCCTGGCTAATTTCAGGCTTCCCGATTCCCAAAGAAGATCGATCGATGGATAATTGTGATTTTCGGACAGCAACGCCTATCAGCTATCTGCGGCATCTGGAAGGGGCGGAGGGGGGGGGTGCAAGATTCGTGTATAATATGGCCGCCAGATTTCAGTTCAATCAAAGTTCAAGGTAAGTCTCAAATTTTCTATGCAAAGTGTGAGATTTCAGTGTTTTGTTGTTTCGATTCGTTTTCGTTTCAATTCGTTGTTTTTTGTTTTTTTTTTGATTTTGTTTTCGTTTTGTTGGGTAACAATTTGATTAGCAAAGCAGATATTCGAGATCGAGATCGAATCAAAGCTCCCTCCCCACCCCATCGCACAGCAGTCCTTTCAAGCAGCCAGACAGCCGGATAGACAGCACAAAGAAAAGCAGGGTAAAGGAGAGTGAATGAAGAAAAAGAGAGCAAATAAAAAAAAAATACAAGGCCTCGGAATCGATTTTAATTGTCGCAAGGCAAAGCCGATAAATATTTGACTTGGAAATTAGCAGCGGCACCCCCACACTCCACCCCCCCCCCCTCGCCTATCACCCCACTGCATTTTATTTCATTTCATTTTACTGTGTACAGAGAGGAGAGTGTTACTGTAGGTACGAGCGCACATTCCTATTCCCCTTCCCATTATTCCATTCCCATATTTCCATTCAATTCCAGCCCAGCTGCAGCTCCACTTCCAATGCAGGAGTCATCGCGCTCTCCCACTCTCACGCGTCTGATTGATCGACTACTGGCGACTGCCTCTCTCGCACACCGAGAGGCGTGGAGAGAGGTGCAGCAGACCCATGAATATTTCAAAGCAATCAGGCAATGCGGGGGGAAAGGGGTCATAGCTAGATATTGTTTCGCAACCAAAATGCATTTCGTTACATTGTGTCAAGGATGTACATATGTATGTACATACATATTTCCTATCAACCATTAGCCAGTATGTATTTTTCTATAGAAACGCAGCAGGGCAGTGAAACCTTTAAGATGGAATTATTGTAAGAAACAAAAACCTCCATTAATAACTTTACTGTAGCCAATCTACATAAATCAATTTAAATAAAATTAAATAAAAATATGATATCATAATGTAACTCCTAAACAAGCAAAAGATACGGCGGCCCTCGCGAATCACCTTTTCTTTTAAATTTGAGTTTTTTTGTTTTTAGTTTTATTTCTCTGCTTTTGAAATGAAAGAAAAGGAAAACCCAAAAGCAGCATTTACATAATGTTGCCAAAGGCTGAATTTGGGACATTGGAGGGGGACGACGACTGGTCTCTGGCCCAAACCCAAACCCAAAAACTGAAAACTCAAACCCAAATACACAAATACAAAGCCAATCATTATCGTCGCCGTTGTCGTCGTCGTCGTGATCATCATTACGACCGACGAACGCGACTTGGCAATACTTGGGCATGGGCATGGGCATGGGCTTGGGCTTGGGCCATCCATCCATCGATTGGGGTCTAGGTCGAATGGAGCATTTCACATTTTCGTGTCGTTTTCATTTTTCATCCGTTGTTGTTGTTGTTGTTGCTGCTATTCTCTGTTGCTGATGTCCGCTACCGCTGTTTTTGTTGTTGGTAATAATATTTGGTAAGCGACGAAGCAACAACACTGAACCATAGACAGCGAGAGTGTTGCCCGCGTCAATGGTATGGCATGGGAGGAGGGGGTACACGGTTACGGGTGGCGGGGGGTATACGACCGACGACGCATGCGCAACACGCTACGCTGCTGGCGTGCCAGTTTCGTTTCGTTTCATTGCCAATCGTCCGTTGTCTCTCTCTGTCTGTCGGCCACTCTTGGTCTCCCGTCTTGCCTTGTCTTGTGGCTTCCTCTTTCGATTTGGCTGGCTACGAAACCGGCTCGGCTCGGCTCGGGGCTGCTTCGCGCACTCACATAACCAACTCAGAGACCAAATCACATAATAATAAAACACAATAAAAGAAAACTTCACAACATTAAGCATTAACCAAGCAAATGGCAACAAAAGCAGCAAACAACTCTTGGCCTTGCTAAATTCGGAGCACAAGAGCTATAAAACACATACAAAAATCATGAAAGGAAAAGGTGGCGGGTTGGGGCAAGCATCTCGAGTGTCCGAAGATATTGATACTCTCAGTTCCACCGATTGAATGGTTGCTGGCTGCACATGTGTTACATTTTTTTCGAATGGATCTAATTGTTTTATTTAAATGTTCCACAAAATAAAAAAATAAAATGTACAAAATAAAACACCAAAATATATTTAACTGCAACAGAAAAAGGGTATCAATCGGCACACACACAAAATCCCCATTGAAAGTCGAATATTCGAAGGGTTTCATCGATGTGTGTCTCTGCTGTGTGTATGTGCGTGTGTGTATGTGAACACATAAATAAAATATAATAACAATAATTCGTTTTCGTTTCTTCTTCTTGTGATGCTCTTCTCATCTCCCTCACCATCTCTCCCACTCGCACACACAGATAGCTACATACATACATATGTATGTATCTGTCGCAATGGCCCGAAAAGTGACGCGCAGTCGCAGTCGCTGCCTCTGCCGCTATTTTGCCGCTGTTATTGTTGCTTTTGTTATTGCTTTTGCTTTTACGTTGCGTTTGCGCAGTTTTCGCATTTTGGCCCTCGAAAGTACACAAAAGCAACAACAACAACAACAACAAAAAACAAAAGGCAAAGGCAAACCAAATAAAATGTTGCAATTGCCGTTTTTGTTTTGCTTAAAAGTAAACCAGCCAAACAAAGGGGATAGATAACACGATGGTAAGAGAGGGGCGCGAAAGGGCATAGGAGAGGAGATGATGGCCACAAAATTACACGAGTGTTATGTAATCGAAATTGAGAGTTGGCGAATGGGAGCAAAAGAGGAGCAGCAGAGAAGCAGGAAAACAGCCAAAGTAAAAATGAATCGAAAAGGGGGAACGGACGGACACGTTTGGAAGCGAAACAATCAGAGGGTCAAGGAAAAAGGTAATTATACAAATTTAGAAAGGGGTACGGGTACATGTATGTACATATGTAAGAAAGGTATACATATGTACATAGTACATACATATGTATCGAAACATTCAATACCTTGTATTTCCAAGGGGTATAACCTAGAGATGGGCATGGACTGCAATTTTCCAACACGACCCAACACGGCACGAAAATGAAAATTTTCAACACGCACTAGCACGCACGGTTAAAAATTTTCGGAACACGGTCCAACACGAAATATTATACATTTTTTTGTATACCTTTATTAACATTGATTTTACCTACATATAGGTTCTTATATACATATTTTTTATATGAAAATAACAGTTTATCAAGGTTAGAGCTTAATAAGCGTGTACCAGCGTTCATTTAATATTTGTCCCGAGGTAGAAAGCACCCTGACGATTGTAGCCGAGCTGGCTGGAATGGCTATGCAGCTTTTCGGATTTCATGTTCATGTTCACACTAAACTAGTTCTAAACACACACTCAAAAATCACAAAAACGGCCAACAATTTAGTTTTTTTTGCTCGTCGTGTTTTTTCGTGCCGATTTTGCTCTGAACGAACACGCACGCCCATGGACAATATTTAATTTTTCAACACGCACACGCGGGCGCAAATCGTGTCACGACGTGACACGAAGAAAACATGGTCCATGCCCACCTCTAGTATAACCGTCCAGGCAGGGGGGATAAGCGGAACGAGCAAACTAAGGAGCGGGGGTAGAGTCAAGCTGAGGTTAAAGAGAAGGAGGAAAACCAATGACAAACGCTGACGAGACACAGTGGACAGTGGACTGCAGTCGTGCAACCGCTAAATGGAAAGACGAGACGCTACCCATCTGCTTGAACCCTTGCCCTTGTCCCAACCTCTGTGCTAGCCCACTCGCTTACACATACTCTTCCCCACTCCCAATCTACCCCCCACCAAAAAAAATGCTGTCAAGCCACTCCGGACTATCAGTGCTGCGGTCAGTCAGTCGGCGGCGAGGGGTGTCAAAACACATCAATCCTTATCGGGGGAATGTGTGTTCTGGTGAATCGGATTGGATTGGTCCCTGGTGGCGTTTTCGTCTGCTTAGCAGTTGACCCCATCCCAACACTGACTGCAGTTCCCCGTTCCATTCACATTTCGATTCCAGTGATCCGTTTCTAGAGCTCAGCTTGCAGTCAGAGAGTTTCAGAGGGCAATCTCTGAGAGACTGACTTCCCCTTAGCCACTTGCTCTCGATCTCTCAATCACTTTCTTTATCAGTTGGAACTGTTCTTGGCGCTTATCACTGCGCGACGTCGCCTCTGACCGCGCTGCCCGGCATACGTATGCATGTATGTATGTATGTACATGTGTGTGCCTGCGAGCGAGCACATGGCAGTCCGATCCGATCCGATCCCCTCTCTATCATCAACCTCTCTCAACAACAAATCGCACACATGTATGTGCCTTCTCTCCTTTTCTCTCGCTGTGCAAGCAGAGCACGTCGAAACAAAATATGAAATGAAATGAAATAAAATAAAATAAAAACAGAAAAACAGAGCAATCGGCCAGTGCATGCTCTTTCTCTCCCATCCCATCCCATCCACATCCCCACTCTCTCTATCGCTTGCGACCCCTTATTGACACACACGCGCGCGTATAAGACAGACGTGACTGTGTGTGTGTGTGTGTGTGTGTGCTTGTTCTTGTGTTTGTGAGTGATTTAATGTGATAAGAATACTTATTATTGGGTTAGTTAGTTCATATAAAAATAATAATCTTTTGCTGCTGTTCCAGCTCTTTTTATGCTGCCACTGCTGCAGCAGCGATAAGCAGGGGCAGTGGCAGTGGCAGCGTCAGAGCTGATGGAAATTAGCAAACGAAGGGAATGAGAATGCACACACGAATACCAACATATGTACATACGCTCGGTAGAAGGGGGGAGGTAGAGATAGGAGTCCAGGCAAACAGTGCCAGCCAGAGAGCTGACAATGGGGGAAGATCATTGACTAAAGAAGAGTTGGGGGAAGACCGTAGATAAAGACAGAGAGTCCCCCTGTGCCCGTTATCCCCTCTCTAAATCGAACAACTGACGGAAGATGGCTTCACAGGTTGTAGCGCTAGCTACCCTTTCTGGTTTCCTCCCTCTCTCTCTCGCACTCTTTCTATCTACCTGCTTTCCAACGCCAATAAATACATCGACGACCATTTGATTACCAGCAGAAACAAAATAAAGCAAAGACCAAGAAACAACAAAACACAAGGGTGGATGAAATCAGTGTCCATGTCTTTGTATACCCTTCGTTCACACACATGTACCTACATACATATGTACATATGTACATATGTATGTGATAAAGTGATCGAGGTCCGAAAACAATTGAAAATGCTACAGTTTATTGCTATTGATCCTGATCCAACACACATTGTACATATATTATCGGATATTCTTCTTCCCTCTCTGAATTGCAAACATTTTCGAAAAACCATCATATCCTCCGCTAGGGTATCAAAGAACAAGATTACAAAGTGGTGTGGTAAACATTCGGTCGAATGCAAGAGTGGGACAGGCATAAAGGCAGCCCGAGAGACCAGCCTGGCTCGAAAAGGAGGAAGGGAGAATGAATGAATGCCCAAGAAGGAGAGCAACATGTTGGTAATGTGTTGAACACGTGGTCTGGCTCGAGTTTGCTCGGCTTGGATCGGATCGGATGGGATCGGGTTCGGTTCGGCTTGTTGTCGAAATCATGAGCAGAAAACCAAATCAACATCAAATGTGGTGCGGAAAGGAGATGGTGGTGGGGGGGTAGGGAGAAGCGATTATAAGATATCGGATCGGATCGGATCGGGGGTTGCTTTGCTTAGAAGCACTTTTTTCCCTGTCTCACATGTGTTGCTGGCTACGCTGCTGTTATCTTTGTTGTCCTGTAAAACCAGTTGGCCAGAGAGACGAGAGACGATCAACAACAAACGGCCGGGCGGACGGGGCAAAACCCGCACAGCAAAAGTAAAACCAAAAGCAAAAGCAACAATCAAAAAGCGACAGTGAATGTGAATGGAAATCTACTACTGCTCGCTGTCGCTGCTCTGCCAGCGTCTGCGTCAAACCGATAGCCGACTGCCGATTATATAATAGATTCGATTGAATTTTTGTGGGATTGGGGGGGATCGGCAGCGGAGGATTGGGATCGGCAGCCCTCAGACATTGATGCAAGGAATAGGGCGGGCCCGCATGAATAAAAAAAAATGTTTGCGTTCGTTCACCAGCATAAACATTATTAACAAAAATTAATAAGCGACGACGATACACCCAGCGGAGAACAGTTACAGTTTCAATTTGAAAGCAGTGCAGCGAAAAGGGCGAGCGCCAGTGCCAGCAGTTCCAGTGGCGGATAACAATATTAAGAGGGTGATGTGATGTACGGCTGTATGTATGTACATATGGCTGGAGCATGACAAGTTTTAGATTTCTGCGAACCTAATGATAATTCAGGTTTTTGCGTTCCCAGAATTATATTTTTAATACGACTTGAGGTAAATATCGATTCTAATTCGATCCCCCTCTCCCAGCAACCACAACACAAACACCCCTGTCTAAACAAAACAAAAGGAGACCCCACCGCAACAATATGCAAACAGCTCCACACACACACACACACACACACACACACAAGAGCATTTACACTTAGTACTTAGGGGAATGGCAGCAGTTGTGAAGAAGGGGGAGGGAGGGGATAGCTTGTACTTTGGCACTCAATTGAGCGGCCATTAGCAAAAGGCAAAGGCAGCAACAAAAACTCACATGGAAGACAATTTCAAGATTACAACAGCAACAACAAAAAGCAAGCAGTGACAATAGAATATGAAGTGCCAGCCTGCTCTGGCAGGCAATCGTCTTTGCCTCCGTCTCCGTCCTCCACGATCACATCTTTCTCGTTGATCACTCGCTCACTCTCTCTCTCTCTGTCTCTCTCACTCAGTTACTCACACACAGTCTCAGGCGCAAGCCGAACAGCTAAACAAGAGTACGATGGTGCTCAGGGGGGTAGCGAGCGGGAAGAGCCAGTCGTTTGGTTTTTTTGTGATGTGGTGTGAGGGAGCGCGAGGGAGGTACGGTACCCATTTGACTGGGCTGGTGTGGAGCAGAACGGTGGAGGGGAGGGAGCCATTCGGCTCTGGTGTGGGAGATAGCGAGCCCAACGACGACGACGACGACGACAACAACTATGTATGTACGTATGTATGCGTGTATGTATGTATATCGCACACAAAGGCGAGTGCGAGTGCATACACCAGCCGAAAGAGGAAAAGAGAGCGCGAGGGACACGGTACAACAATCTCATACATATGTATGTATGTATGTATGTATGTTCCAGTACAAACGAACGATAACAGACATTAATAATAATAATATTAATAATAATAATAAGCGCAACGGCTGCATTGCACGAAAATAATTGTTTCTTAATTCATCTTTTTGTTAATTTTGCACAAAAACAAAATAACAAAAAAAAAACACGAGTTGTAGAGAAATAAGCCGAAAGCTACACAAATAATTGAGGAACAATTAAGTTCGAGCTGTCTGTCCCAGGCTGGGGTTTCCAATGCAATTTATTATAGGAAATAAATATGTACATATGTATATATGTCTGTATGTATGTATCTATGATGTTTTTTGATCATTTTCAACAAAAATTTCAATCAAACGTTTCCAGAGTTTGATCATAAGCCGCTCTATCTATTCCATCTCTTCTCAATCCTCTTGCTAAGGTCAGCTGCCAGTCAATCGTTCTGGATACCCTTTGCATGCAGGATTCATATTATGAGTTTGACCAGACGTGGATAAAGTAAACACACATGCGTAAGTAAAGTTAAAGTTGTCAAGCCAAAGGTTGCACTAAATGTATGTTGATTCTAAATCAATGAGCGACCCACAAGAACATATGGTTAGAAAGGGTATCAATGCCTCGACTCTAAAAGCTCCCCATCCCCTTTTGTCCTCATCGCTGTGCCTCGGCCAGCGCCTGCGTATGTCTGTTCCTGTGGCAGTGTGTGTGTGTGTGCGCTTGTGTGGGTGAGTGCGCGGCCCTGCGCTGCATATTAATCGAGTCGAATCGAATCCAAATGAAATGACGTTTGCCTCTTGAGGGAGGGAGGATATCGCTGCAACAGGCATATAGAGCGGAGATTGAAGAGTTGTTGTTGTTGTTTTTGTTTTTGCCTGCACGGGTACGTACGGGTCGCAGCAAGACCCAGGCAGCGGCAGGCCATTTGTAGGTAGGTAGCGGCCTCGCTGACTCTCCCCCGCTACTCCGCTCTGCACTGCTCTCCTCTTTCTCCTCCTTCTAGTCCACCTCCACCACCGATCAACCGATGCAGAGGCAACAGCTCAAGCAATGGCGGCATCGTCGGGACATGTACACACACACAAGCACGCATACGAACCATGGCGACGGCAGCGTTATCGCCTTGGCAGGAAATGGAATTATATTCGGAAAAAATGTAGTCGCTCGTTGTCGTTTGTAAGTGAGCCTCTCCTTTCTCCACTCTCCGCTCTCCAGCGGCTCAGCGTGTGTGAGGGAACAGGAGGCGGAGAAGCCAAGTGGCGGGTAGAGTAGATGTGCATACGCTGCATGTGAGGCATGAGAGGCCAGGCATGAAATATAATACGATGATTACGCGGCACAACATCAGGATTTTGTTGGTTAAAATCAAAACTAAGCATTTTTAATTTTCGGGAAAGGCAAGAGAGGACACAAAAAAAAACAGGCCCCAAGATCCCCAACTCCATTCAACACACACACACACACATGCATGTCTCTATTTATGTATTTCAAAACGATGTAAATAAAAGTTATGCGAGAAAAGATAATTCCAACTATCCTCTCCTCTCCCATTCCAACCTCATCTCCATAAGCATCCACCCGACAAAAATATGTGGAGCCAGCACGCCGACATGCGTGGGAAAGCCATGACCAAATAGTCTCCTTTCACACAAATTCCGAACACATCCCCCAAGTAGTACTAATAGAACAATCTGCAGCTCCGGGAATCATGAAAATTGAGACAATAGACAAATAGTGTGCTGTCCAATTTGATTACCTCGGAATTGCTCGAGAGAATTACTTGGTTCGTTGGAAAAGTTTTATTGATGCCCACAATATTTGTGAGAATTAAAATTTTCCCACCCCACCAATAGAACTGATCAGCAAGTCGCGAGTCTCTGAAAATTGAGTGGGGCACATTCAATCGTCAATGTTTTTAGAGCAAAACATTGCCACGTTTATAAATTGTGTGTTTTTGTTGCACTCATCTCCCGAATTTCTCCCTTATCGGTCAATGCTCCGTTTGATCTACATGATATCTTTGGGCATGGTATTTGTTTATCGATCGATTGAAAAACGAGTCAATGAGAAGCAAAACTTTGTAAATTCCATAGATATTCCAACCCAATGGGTACGAATTTTAGTTCAAATACAGACTACAGATTTCCCTCAAGATTTTGGCGATTTTGACACAGAAATGTGGGTTGTATGTGTTTCATCACCAACCAGCATTATTTCGTATCTGACAATTTAGTCGCCTGTGCGCTCGCTGCAGAAGACGAAAAAAAGCAACGATCGCTGCAGCAGCAGTTTCTATTGTGTATGTGTGTGTGTGTGTGCCCTTTCGCTTTCGGCAGCAAATTTACTGTTGTTGCTTTAAGTTGCTATTGCGGTCTGCCAAAAAAAAAAAAAACAGAAACCAACAAGAAGGAGAGGGAGAGCAAAAATGCTGCGTAATGACGGAGCGATTACACAAAAACAAAAGCAACAAATTCATTTACCATAGCAAAAGTAAACGCAGTCGCGATTGCAATCGCTATTACTGCTGTCGGGTCCGTCCGATAATCGATAACACAATAGGAAGGCGGGGCGGGCCAGGCAACAGGCAAAGTTCGTTAAAAAATCACAGAAAATACAACAAGTTTTCGCAACTTTATCGGACATCAACCCACCCCGCACGACAAATGGGTCTTGGCCTTATTCGCTGTATTTGTTGTTGCTGTTGTTTTTGCTTGTGTACTCGTAGATGGGTTCTACTTGACCCCCCAGATGGCCCTGCATTTAGTTTACGCAAATTCCCCTCGACAGAAACCAAAACAAACTGGACAACAAAACGGGACGGGGGAAATGCTTTCGAAGTTGCAGGCTCGGCCACTCGGAATTCAAGCAGATCGGAAAGCCATTAAATTATACTTTGTAGACTTTTCTGATGACTGCTACGAACTACTGTTCATACATACATACATATATGAACGATAAGTCGATGGTGCTGAACAATTTTGCTATTTAGCAGTATGGCAAAAGCGATTCCAGCTTTAGCTTGGAGGCGCTGCTGCTGCTGGTCTCCTTGCTCCCCAACCCCAGCCCAACACTCCCCTGTTCGGCTGTCTCTTCCATTCACTCCACTTTTCAATTTCCACTTCCACTTCCCTCGTACCAACCACTGCACTATTTATTCCTTGCCCCTCTCGTTCCGCTGCCACGAATCTCGTGTCAATGACAAACTTTGCACGTAACCGTAGCGTCCAAGAGTGGGAGAGTGAGAGAGAGAGAGAGAGAGACGGGCGGAGAGTGGTACAGAGTGGGATACCACAGCAGCAGTCAGAGGCAGTCTCTCCTCCGCTTGAAAGCAAAAGCCAAAAGCAACAAAAAAAAATCAAAAATCACTAAAACACGAAAATCCCAACCCGGAACTGACTTAATCGAATTTGTTGTCGATCACCAGCTGCTGCTGCTGCCCCGAACTGCTGCTGACGTCTCAGTCGCAGCAAGCAGCAGCCACTAACTTTCCGCACGCACACACTTACATTATAAATTATCATTATAATTTGTTAACGATGCTGCTGTCTGCCTGCCTGATGACGACAATTGCTGCGTTGCGTTGCCATCTCCTTTAAGTTACAGTTACAGCGGATCACCGGATCAGGCGATTGCGAGAGAGAGAGAGAGAGAAGGGCTCAAGGCAAGGTACATTTCTATGAAGTAAGGGCATTCCCATTCCCCGTCTCTCTCCAGCAATCCTTTCATTATACAATTACAACGATCGGTCAACGATTGAACAAAGAGAGCGTGAAACGAAACGGAATCAAATCGAATGTAAGCCTGTCTGTCTTTGGCACCTGTTGTGGCACCGCCACACCACACCTTCCTCTGCCACTGGCTCTCTGCTTCGAGTCTGTCCCAAAGAACTTATCATATTCGCAGGTCCCCTCCCCGTCCGCGCTTACTTTCAACACAACAAGCTCCTCCTCTTATCAGACAATTTATTTAGTTCGTTTTCCAGTTAATGTTGTTGTCGGTGTGTCGGTGTGTCGTTGTGCATTTTGATGTCGCCATCAAAATTGTGAGTGTTTGCCAACAAAAATAATTATGAATCAGCTGAATATTTCGAATTATAACTCTCACACACCGAGACACACAGACTAGTGGAACGTGTAACGAAACGGAAACGTACAAAATGCGCAAACAGAATAATCGCCGGTGTTCGCAAATGCTATGCACTGCCCCCGCCCCCCTACCACACAAAACCTCCATTAAAAATCTACCGAAATCTGTTTGGTTGCTATTTTGTATCGTAATGAAATATTCGTACAGTATACATAAGTAAATATCACATTAATGGTGTTTTTACTAGGGAATTTGCATTGGGATTAGTGGAAATCTCCCTATTGATTGCTCTAAAGTGTGTGTAAATTCGTTGCAATGATTTATAGTAGTAGCAGAACTTTGTACTCCAATTTGAATCACTCGAAAAACACTTGCGCTTGACTCACAGAAAATGTAAAACCATAAACATTCATTAATTTAAACTGCAATTGTTTTTCAATGGAAATGGACTTCGAAACATAGGGAATTTCACGAGTTTTACTTAGCATTATTTTTAAAGATCTTCATTCAGAGCAGCGATGCAAAACGGTGCGCAAAACATCTGATTTCGTATTATTACAAGCTCGAAATAGTAAGTACTACTCGGAAAGGGTATTTCTCAATTAGAGAAGCGAAAATCGTATGAAAGCAGAAAAACGCACCATTCCATGGATATTTCTAGGCGTATGGGCATTAGATTTGGGTAAAAATGTGGAGGACTTACCGTCTGGAATAAGTCGCCGCATTCAAAGTAATGCGAATTGCCGACTGTTGCTGTCGATTTCTGCACTATTGTGGCAGACATTTTGTTGTTGGGGGCCTGCGCTGAAGCGTCTCCTGTTGTTGTTTTTTTTTCCTTTCTGCTTTTTCTATAGTTTTTGTTGTTGTTTGTCTCCCAGCCTTCTGATTGAACTTGATTTGTTGTTTTCGGGCTTGATGATTCGTTTCCACTGGACAAGACGACAAAATTCTCTTTTCTTTTCTTTTCTTTTGATTGTTACGGTTGTACGGGAGGGGGCAATTGAATTGCGTTTGAAATTAGATTTGTTTTTTTTTTCGTTATTTTTTGCACTTGAACTATAATTTCATTGTTGCGTTATCTATTTATCGCGTATTGCATTTCACACACAAAAAAAAGACAGCTGAAAAGAGGAAGAAGGTGAAGATACGATGGTTAGGAGAGTAATGAAAACGAATTCGACGATAGAGCGCCGTTACACGTGCAAACAGAACGGCTTGGTTCGCGGTTCACAAGTGTTCGGCTCGTGGCGTCTCGCTTGCTCTCTCGTCTTATAAATTGGGACTCGGCGTGCGTGTGCGTGTACGTGTGTGTGTGTGTCCTTACGCACATGTGCAAGGCGCTTAAACGAAGGAGAATGAGTAGCATAGGCAGCAGAATCAGAATGAGGAGCCAAAAGGAAGAGAGGCAGAGGCAAAGCAGAGCCAGTGCAAACTGACGTTTCTTTGCCTTTGCTTTGTTCCTTTTATTCTTTTCCCAAAAACAGCAACAGCCCGATTGGGTCCCGTCCCTCCTGTCCATTCGTCCGTCTGTCTGACTGTGCCTGTGTCCACGTGTGTGTGTGTGTGAGTGTGTTGTTTGCTTTGCTTTTATCGTCTTCGTTCTCAAAGCAAGCAAGAGATAAGCTCCTCCTCGTCCGCGACCACCGTCCCTTCTATGCACTCATCGTCTACACGACACCGCAGCGTACCGTACTGTCAGAGCGCAAGTGTGACTCGGGCTCGGTGTGTGTGAGTGTGTTGGTGAGAGATCTCCAGTGGTGGTTGTTTTAGCTCGTATCACATGTCTGTGTCCGTGTCCTCAGTCTGTGTATGTTGGTAAATTTTTATTTTATTGCTGCGCAAGCAGGCAACAGCAACAGCGATAGCGACTGCCTGTGGGAGACTTTGTTTTTGGGATGAGATACGATTTTGGGAGTCTCTTCCTCTCTCTCTCTCTTGCCAGTGTCCGATTAGGCATCTTCCAGGACTACTACTACTACACTACTCTGCTTGGCATCCTTATTCCGTGCTTCAAATTCTTCCCGTCACCAGCATTCTTACTCTGCCCTTTTGATTTCACCTTTTGCATGCATCCTGTCATTTTGCACTCCCACACACTAGTTCGGCACCTACCGTTGCAGTCACACAATGCAAAAAAAAACAGCAACCAATAGTATTTGCACTGCTTTGTTTAACAACCAAATGGCCCGCGCTCACTTGGACGAGAGTAACATAAAAAAAAAACGTGGAAAATGCACCAAGTGACACACACACACACATACACACGCAGGCACAGGCACGTTGGTTGGATTTGCCAAAAAATTACTTTGATTGCGGGCGCCGAATAAAGATCCTGGCGGTGGCACACTACTTTGCACTTGGTTTTCCGCTTTCCGGCAAAACAACAGGAGAGACAAGCACAAGCACGTCCGTTGGCAACGACAGTTTTTGAAATTTTGAATGTACCGTTTGGACGTTGACGTTGAAGTCGGCAGCGCTGCCTTCAGTGATTTTGTATCAACGCGTCTTAAAAATACTGGAAAATAATAGAAATCACTTTAAAATACTAAAAAAAATATGCAAGGTGTGTGACCAAGGCAGGGTGCAGTATGACCGCGGAATTGTTCATAATAGTATATACCGCCTGACCCTCAGAAATATACGCTATAATGTTTTAAAAATACCGTAAATATATATTAATATTTAACTCTTTCAGTTAAACTCCACGCCAATACATAATATGCTGTGGTTAAAGGCATTTAAGCGGGGTTCGTAGGATCATCTACTATTGCTGGGCCGTATCTTTTTTAGTGTAAAGCCATTAACAAATTTCATGCGCAAAAAGAAGCAGTGCTGGTAAGTGCCGCAGAGAAGCACACCATTCTATGGGACTAGATAGTTAAGTCAACATAAACTAGCAATACTGTAGCGTTAGTAATATATATAATTTAAATATACAAATGATATTTACTATTACACTTAATTATTGGATTAAGAAAATAATTCAATAGAAAAGTAACAAAAATACTCGTTTCGGGCAATCGAAATCGATCGATTATTGATGACGATTTTAAACACTGAAACTAAGTCATGGGCGTTCTTTTTGAATGTGGATGTGTTTAAGCACAAGGCGAAGAAGGCTTCCCATATTAAAACCAATCAAAAATGATAGCCAGTTTTAAGGAAATACCATTTATTTTTTGCTTCGTAAATATTCCAGATAAAACCCAATTCGAAATTGTGATATGAAACATATGTACATTCATACATAAATAATTCATAGGTCATCATCCTAGGCAATATCCCCACGCGACTGACAAAAGAACGAAGAAACAAAGAGTGGGCGAAAATAAAAGCTACAAAAGGCCAACGCGTTGTCATTCGATCGATGGCCAAAATGTATTTTTTAAATTTACGAGTAGTAGATTCAAATTCATGGGGCGCACCGTTATCCACTATTCACTCATTAAGAGAGAACTGCCAACGCGAATAACTCCTCTCCTCTAATCTAACTATGTTCTACAGGGCTCCATTTAAATATTGTTAAAGCATCGCTTCATAATCCTGCCTTTTGAGTAAATCATCTCGAGTCTGTCTGTAAATGTTCTCAGAAGTTAATAGCAAAACAAGCAATATTATAGACATTTGCATTTTCACCTGTGGGAATTGTATGTACAGCCAGATACGGCCATCTGTATTGTGGATGGATCCTACTAATCCCTTGCCACTATCCACCCCTCAGATTGAAACGCAGGCAATGGCAATTGTAGCGTCACTCTCTGTGGCTTCAGAATCCTTTATGCGTCCTGGTTACCATTAGATTCAAGATGAAAATACTTTTCCTGGTCTACCTGTACTCCCTCCCTGCTCCCTGCACATGGGTATCGTAATACTTGTTGGGTTTCGTTTCCTCTTAGCATTGGAGATCTTAGATCTTAAAGCAATTTTTCCCATATCCTTAAAAAAATATGAATCTATTTTTGTACTAATAAGGAAGATCCAGATCTTCTTAGCGCAAATTTCGAATATTTTTGTTGATGCCTGATTAATGGAAAATCTTTATAAATTTTTGTTTGTTGGGATTTACTATTATGTATATTTTCAGACATTTCAAGGACAATTTATGTGTCGGTAATTTTCTTCCTCAAAATTGTAAGAAATTTCAGATTTAAATTGCTTTATATATTTTTAATTCTCTATAGTTCTATAGATCTACGATCGATTGATTAAAGGCTGTGCCTGGCTTTTCCTGCATCGAATCGCATCGATGACTTCTTGCTGGTTATCCTCTCCTCTCCTCTCCAAACGCGCCATCTATGTATACCCCTCTCTGTCTGTTCAGTGGGCGAGGTGGTGTCATTCGAAGGTTACGTTACGTCGCAACGTTACAGCAACATCCGGATCGATCCGATCGACAGAGCGATGTACATACATAATTTCAACATATTTATTGATGTAATTCAAAAAATTAAATATAAGTTATGTTTATAATTATTACTGCTTACTATGCAAAATTACTTTGCAGTTTTGCGTTCGGTTTTTTCATTGTTGTTTGTTTTTTTGTTTTGTTTTGTGTGTTTTTATTATATTATTATTATTTGATGTTTTTTCTTGTGTTTTTTGTTTTTTTTTGTTTTTATTTTTTATTCTTTCTTCTTTTGCTGTATTCTTTAATGCTTTCCCCCCTTGTCGTCGTCGTGTCTCAGATTGGCTTCTTTGCTTCCTGGCAACTCTTCCTCTGCGATTCATTTAATTTTCTGTTTGTGTTACGTTTTTTATTTGCCTTCGTTTATTTTTGTGTGTTGCTTGTTGTTTCTGCTTTATGTTTTATTCGCTGCTTATTATTGATGCGATTTCAATTAGTTATTGAGTCTGGTTCGCAGCCATAATCAAGCAGTGGCATGTAAATTGATTGAAATCAATTCAAATATTGTTATATATCGCGTATCGTTTCCATATACTCGGCATCTACATATGTATATACAATGCATGCGGGGGATATACATATCGCTATCGCTATCGCATGATCGCATTTTATATGTTATATGGGATGCGATTTCAATCTCTGTTGAATCAACAAGCAGCAAAGTGTGGTGCGCGACAGAATTCGATATAAAATCAATTTCAATTTTCAATTTCAATTCAAAATGGGTCTACCTGCATACATATACATATACATATCACACATATATATATATATATATATATATATATGATGATGAGCACATATCTGGTCTACATATGTATATGCCTATGTACATATATATATACACGAAATTGCTTACGATTTTTGTACCGCTCTACATTAATTCTGTTAAATTTGTTATACTAAGTGTGTGTTTCTGTAGGTGTGTGGGTGTGCATGGTATGTGTGTGTGGTGAATGCGAATGGGGTGTAGAGTGTGTGGGTGTGTGTGTGGATCCTTTTCTGCTGTTGGTTCACTTCGCGGAATCAATCGTCATCTCTGGTATAGTATTGTTGTGTGTGTTTGTGTGTGAGTGTTCTGGGTAGGTATGTGAGTGGATGTCTGTCTGGCTTGTTCCTTATTCATTTAGTATTGAATTTAAATTAATTAATTACGAAACATCCTATTTCCCGAATGCGTATTAGATCGTTTTTCCTCCATTTTTTTTGTTTTTTGCTTTTGCTTTTACGTTTGCGTTTGCGTTTGCTTTTGTAACTCGTTTCTGTTTCGGATTCTTTCTTTTCTTTCTTATTTCACATCGCAGTGTATGTTTCCATTCCGCTCCTTCCTTAACGCTCCAACTTTCTCCTCGCTCTTCGTATCTCCACTCTTTTCGTTTCATTTCTCTTATAGTGTGATTTTTGTTTTTGTTTTTTTTTGTATGTTTCCCCCTGTTTGCATTTTTATCCATCGCCCTAGTCCGCGATCAGCGGCTTGCCGTTCTGCTTCTCCTTGTCCTTGTCCAATTGCTCCAAGAGTATTGCAGGATTCGCCTGACCCTGGTGGGTCTTCTGCTTCAGCATTGTCCAGTCGTAGATGTAGTCATACTGATGGTTCAGCGTCCTAAACAGTATGCTGTTTAGCGTACAGAAAACAAATACAAGATGCAAAAAATTAATGTAAATTAACATTTACCATCTCTATATATATTGTCGATGTGTGTATATAAAAAATAGATCAACTTACCGGAACAATTGACGTAGGTACATGTAGTCCGGCTGTTCCTCGAAACGCAAGCTACGGCAATAGTTCAAGTACATGGAGAACTCGGCCGGCGAACCCTTGCACAGCACCTCAATGGGCGTTGACATTTTCTTCTCTGAGATTTTCTCATACTTTTGCTGCTTGTTGTTGGCCTTCATGCCCTGCCAGGGCAGGACGCCGCGATTGAAGTACATCATCACATAGCCGAGCGACTCCATGTCGTCGCGGCGAGACTGCTCGATGCCCAGATGGGCATTGATCGAGGCATAGCGGGCGGTTCCCGTCAAATTCTTGTCCTCCCTGTACAAGATGTGGTGGCGCGTGTGCGGGTCTCGGTATTTCTTGGCCAGACCAAAGTCAATCAGGAAGAGCTTGTTGCAATGGCGGCCGATGCCCATGAGGAAGTTGTCCGGCTTAATGTCACGATGGATGAAGCACTTGAGATGGATATATTCAAGGCGACCGATCATCTGGTCGACCAGCATCAGCACCGTCTTGATGGTGAAGTGGCGCGTACAGAAATTGAACAGATCCTCCAGCGAGGGGCCCAGCAGGTCCATCACCAGCGTATTGAAATTCTTCTCCTTGCCGTGGTGGCGGATGCGTGGGAAGCCAACGCCGCCGCTCAGAATGCGGTACAGCTTGGCCTCGTACAACAGCTGGGGATGACGAGCATGGGCACTCTCCATCTTAATGGCCACCTCCTCGCCGCTCTGGATGCTCATGCCCAGATAGATGTCACCGAAAGAGCCGCTGCCTGCAGAGAGATAGTAATGAACGGTATATGAAGCAGTATTAGTCGTATGCTCATCCTCAATCCTAATTCCATTTGCAATCTGCAGAATCTGTGGCAGGCAGACTGGCACTTACCTATCTTGCGTATGACCCGATATTTGCCACCGACAATTATTTCGGGGCGGCTTTCCTTCAGTATACGCATCTTGTCCATGATGGAGGCGTTCTCCTTGCAGGCCTCGCCGACTCAACAATATAGTCTGTTCGTGAGCACGATTTCTGTAATAACAAGAGTATCAAGTGGTGTTACAT
The DNA here is from genome assembly GCA_035043285.1 of Drosophila subsilvestris. Taxonomy (NCBI): domain Eukaryota; kingdom Metazoa; phylum Arthropoda; class Insecta; order Diptera; family Drosophilidae; genus Drosophila; species Drosophila subsilvestris. The sequence continues at coordinate 5,535,469 of JAWNNB010000133.1, read as the reverse complement.
AGGTCGGTCTCTCGTTAATCGTTAAGTCTTTGGTTTGGTCACTTTCTTTTTGCCCCCGTTTCTCTTTGGCGCTGGTTTTTGCGGCCCCCTTTTCCCTTTGTCGCTTTTGGGGTTTTCCCCGCTGACGCTGCCCCAACAACCTGACCTGACAACCAGACAACCGAAATGAGCATTTTCATAACCAAGTTAGCATTAAATCTATATAATTTCATCATCGATTTACAAACAGACACAAGACATTTGCAGAGGATCGCAGAGGGTCGGGGGTCCGTCCTATGCCTAGGCCTTCCCAATTGGAGGGCCGACCCATCGCGTTTCGTGTTTATTGGCGGGGAATACGAGTTTATGTATGATTATTTTTAATTTTTGTTTTTTGTCATGGAAAGATTTCTAAATAAACAAGGCGTCGGGGGGCGCCACATAGAAACGGGCCGGGACGGGCTACGGGACAGGCTTCTTCTTCTTCTTCTTCCCTCATTTTACCCCGTTGGAATGCATATTACGCGCACACCACACACACACCACACCACACACTCTCATCTAATCAACACTATGACGCACAACAACAGCAAAGACAACAAGCAGCAGAGCAGGCCGTGGCCAGGCCACCAACACATGCGGATGACACACTAACACAGCCACATACGCATACAGCTGCATGCACAGTTGCACCTTACAAATGTTTTACACAAAAGAAAATTTCGAGCCAAGCACTCGCACACAACTACCACTGCGCTACACACACACACACACAACACACATACACAGTCGCACTTAGCACGCATTTAAACTGGATGGAAAATGTATATTCGTGAGGCAACCACGTAAAACATCCATCCAAAACCTAATGCTCCAACCATCGTTGGCTGACATTTTTTGCCAGAAAATCTTACCACAGATGAGCAATTGAGCAAGCGAAACTGTTGGAACTGCTGTGCTGGGTGTTTCTCAAGGTTGGCTCTTCACTCACAAAAAAAACTTTTTATGGTGGAAAAAAAAATTAAATGGGAAAATCGCGTTGGAAATTGGTCGTTTCTCGCAGCAAGCTGGCTCTTTAACACACGGACAACGTTAGAAGGATAGTTCTTTAGCAGTTTATGTACGCGCACAACCGAAATAAGGAGAGGAAAATATATATATATATATTTTATTAACTAAAATAAAAATGGTAGACTCCAGCAATGTGAACGCGGACTTATCGATAAAATATACCCCCACTGACCCTCAGAAATATACCGAAATATACTTCTCGTTTTCAAAGTATACCATAAATATACCGACGGAATTTACAAGCTGTGCTGATGTGACTGCGTTGATATTCCACGATTTTACTATTCGGCTTAATATTGCTATCAATATAAGTTTTTCAGCCCAAAACATATATTTTTATACGATAAATAAATCAATTTCCTAAAACATTTGCGTATTTTAAGAACTCATTTTCGTATAGATTATCCGTAAAATAAGACTTGATCAAATATATAAGCTTTAAGTAAATTATAAGATGTAAAATATTGAAAAATATACCAAATGTTGCTTCTTATTTATTGAATGATGCAAAGCATAAAATGAAGCGAAATGTTACAATTTTTTTAACCAATGAAAATGCTTAAAATTTTCTGTACTTGAAATAATAATTGATATGTATCGATAGTTGTAACAAAATACGGGAAAATACTGAAAATTTGGCTACAAATTTCGCTACATGGATGCTACACATAAAGTGACCAAAATGTTTTATTTTTTGTTTTGTGGACCGTTTAAATTAAACAAGTTTCACCGTATTTTTTCCATAGAAGCAGCAGTTTGAAAATTGTACCATTTTTTGCAAAATTTTTCAATAAATGGATTTTGATGGCAAACGATGAGGAACTTGATGCTATCGGAACTTTCGGATAGCCCGATCAGCATTCTTGAGAATATTGAGACGAGTTTTATTAAATGTTTTTTTTTTGGTCTATATATTTTTATTAAAAACAGCTTTTTTTTGTTGGTTTTTTTTTGTTTGTTTTTGTTTTTTGGTTGTTTTTGTTTTTGTAAAATAACGTGACGACTTGAAAACAGAAATTAAATAAGTGTACTTTACTCGTAATGTAGTAGAAAGTGTTATAAAAGCAATATTACAATAACTGTGGTAGAATTGGCTCCTAAAATAGATATTTTACAACTGGTACCACTTTTTGTCTTTATATTTAAGCATTAATTGATGCGCTGTACCGCTGAAATCTTGAGCTGTATTGGCCATACGCTCGGCGCGCTCCTCCAAAATATTGAGTTTCTCGCCACGCTCCATGGCCAGCTGGTGCGCCCGACTAATCTCCGATGCGGCTGTGGAAGCACGTGTGCCGAGCTGATCCAAATTGGGACCGGGTACAGCCGTGCAACCGAACGATTTGCTTTCCCGCTCTGCTCGCCAACTGCAAAACAAAAATGAAGGAACATGATAATTTTTCCTAAATAAATCCTCATATTTAAAAACGGTCATCTCTTGTCCACTCCACTATTGTGGAAACTTACAAAGCTCTTCGCGATCCAAGAGTTTCGCCCCGCCGCCAAACAGACCCTTAAAGAAACTCTCCTTCGGTTGTTCGGGCATTTCGTGTACCGTATATAGTTCACCCATCATCTCCAAAATAAATTGACTGCAAAGATTCAGAAAACGTTTGAGATAAGGCGAGACAGTCCATGCAGTCCATGGTTGCTAAAAGCTTACCAGAATTCCGATGATATCGTGAATTTTTGAATTTCGGTGGGCGATGCCATGTACAATCCATGACCTTTATGACTAAAGCAAAATATTTTTGATATTCTGTGTGGGATAAAAGAAAAAGAAATCGAATTAAATTAGGGAGTGCAGGGAGTGACCACTGTGCTCAAGAACTGACTGAGTTGTGTCTTCATGAACAATGATCTGTTGACCCCATATCGAAAGCATTGGATCCACAATTCCCTGTTTACATTTTGTTTGAAAACTGCAGAGAGCGGATACAAGAGAGAGGGAGTGTCGAAATGTTTTGAAATGGTTTCGTAGATTGATCTCACCTTAACTCCATAAGCGGTAAGAAATCAGTATCCAATAACAGTTTTAGACTAGGAAGACTATGTACCATTAGATGGCCATTCGAAAGATAGGTTGCTAAGCAAGAGCCATCTGTAAAAGCGAGTAAGAATTTTATTCCAGATGGGGAAGAAAATTAATATTTGACTTATTTACGTACCCTTCATCGTGATAGTTTCTGCCTTGACTGCAAAATCCATTTCCGATAATTGTATGCGATTGATGCAGCACTGATTGGCCACATCGAAGACTTTTGTTTGTTTCTCGCTTGCAATAACGATATATTGTCGATCGGTGAGTGTTTCCAGGCCGGTGCTAATGCTGCCACTGATGCCGCTGCTGCTGGGGCTGGCACTGCTGCTGATCATGCCACCGACAGCGCCACTGCTGCCCGCACCAGCGCTACCACCTGCCCCACTGCCACTGCCCGCAATCGCACTGCCAGCTGCACCGCCAGCGGTCCCTGCTGCTCCAGCGGCTCCACCGCTACCACCACTGCCACTGCCACCGCCACCGCCACCAGCACTACCCGCCACGCCTCCAGCGACCGAAGTGTTTGATATTGTATTGGCAGTTGTTGGTGTGAAAGTGGGACTGGTGCGGCTGCTGCTCTTAGTGGGTGTGCCTGCAAGTGGTACAAGTAGTACAATCGGATGGGTAATGGATGATATATAGTTGTATATTTAATGGGGGATAAATTACGATCTGTTTTGTCCCTTTTCTCGTCACGCCAGGTCTCAAATGTAAAGGGTATGATCGAGCCGTATGAGTCTAAAAAGGACATGGAAGTAATGGAGCCTTTGAGTCGAACCACTGGGCCGCCTAAAACACAATAAAACATAATGATTATATATGTAGATCCAAGATTAGGGAGATATTGTAGCATTCTCTTACCATTTATTGTGATCAATACTGGCTGAGATTTGCGCACATCGCGTTCCGGCATGGTTATGAACAAGGTCAGTATCGAACCGAAACTAGTTCCAATCCACAAAGTAGGAACAAGTGTCAAAATATCTGCAATTGATATGGAATACAGATTGACAGATTAAAGCTTACTGATCAGATTGTGTCATTTTAGTTGGTTTCTACTTTACCATTTCGTTTTGCATAGCTCTCGATAAAAGCTAGACAGGTGACAGATTCAGAGGAAGACATATCAATGCTGGACATTGACGATGATCTGGATCTTGAGAAAGTTCCATCCAATTTATCTGTAATTTAGTTTTGGGTTTTGTTTTTTTTTTTCATTGTTTTCAGGGTCAAAATTTTTATTTTTTTTTTTAGTTGATGATGGCATACAGATACAGAAAAAAGACAAAAGAATAAACAAAATTACACCAAAATTGTTAAATATTTTATGATATTATCAAGTCAAACAGAGAGAGAGAGAGACGGATAGAGAAAGAGTTATATATTGAGTGATAAATAGAGAGAGATAGAGAGTAAAAGCGGCGGGCGGTAGTAGGCAAATTTTTTTGTTTGCTTAAATATTTAATCGAATTTTTGTTTTATTTTCTATTTGAATTCGAATTGCTTTTTTTTGCGTTTCTTTTTCCTTATTAGTTTTTTTTTTCTTTTCTTTGCTCTGCACAAGCCTATCAAATCGCTAGGCTGCCTAATTATTGCGCTTCTTGCTCTATGCTTGTGCATGGGTGTGTGTGTGTGTGTATATATGTGTGTGTGTAAGCGGCACACGCTGATAGCCTGATTACGCTAATGCCGTATCCTTCCTTCCTTCCTTTCATTCTATACTTTACTTTGCTTTGCTATGATCAGGCAACTCTGAAGGAAGCTAACGGCATCTTGTACACCTCTACAAGCGACGGCCGCTTAACCCTAGAACGGCACACAAGATTTTATTTGCGAAAAAAAATTGAATTGAATTGAAAAAATTAAAATAATAAACATTTTCTTAATTATTTTGAAAATCGTAGTGTTCGGAGTCACCGCTCTAGGGTTTTCATTTGCGTTCTATGAATAAGTATATACGAGTACTTGGGTTAAGGTAATCTTTTGCTGGGCTGGGTAAGCTTTCTATGGATTGAAATTGAGATTGAGTGAGTGCAATCGGTTAAGCGGCAGGCGTCTGGACTAAATATTAAACCAAAAACAAAAAAACATAACATCTTGCTTGCATTTCGTGTGCAGCTCTATGCATGTACATATGCATGTATGTGTGTATGTGTGTGAAGGTGTGAGTGCGCGTTGGTGTGTGCGTGTGTGTGTGTGTGTGTGTGAACTATGCAAAAGTCGAGAGTTTTTGCCAATGCAAATTCCGATCTGGGGTTTGTACTCTATACTATTATTCATGTATGTGGTATATTCCAGTTAATATAATTATTGGTTTAATTGTTGCTGTTATCGTTACTATTATTTGTTTATAATTTCATTTTCAAAGCGTGCCAAATGCAAATACAAATACCGACAGAGAGAGATAGAGAGATAGAGAGAGAAAGATATATAGGTATAGTAGAAGACGGAGAAACAGAGCAAGAGAGAGAGAGAGAGATTTATAGATATATAGAGCAACAAGGATAGAGACAGAGAGAGAAAGAGAGAGAGAGAGAGCGAACGAGTGAGCGAGCGACAGAGAGAGAGAGAGAGAGAGAGAACATATTCATATGCAGTTATATTTATCTAGAATTATCTAGGGGTACAAAGAGAGGTAACGAGAGAGAGCGAGAGAGAGAGAGACAGAGAGAGAGCGAGCGAGCGAGCTAGCGAACGAGCGAGAAAAAGAGACAGATAGAGCCCAACTCCAACCGCCCCCGCGCACCAAGAAAAAAACCAAAAACTCAAATTATAATTCAAATCCAAATTCAAAGACAGCACTAACACACACACACACACACACGCACGCACACACCGCTGAAATGCTGGGGGCTGGCTGAGGGGAAGACGGGTGGGGGGGGGGGGGGTATGGCGAGCGTGCCTCTGGCGAAAGGCAAACCACACAAGAAGCAACGTGTCAAAAGACTGAGAGAGAGAGAGAGAAAGAGAGAAAGTGTACGAGCGAGAGCGAGAGAGTGTGTGTGTGTGACCTGTGCTGTGCTGTGTGTACGCGCGGGAGTGAGACGTAGATAGACAGACACTGACAGTGGGTGTTGGTATACACGTGTGTGTGTGAGTGAGTCTGTGTGTTAGAGAGAGAGAGAGAGAGAGAACGCATGTTGTTTCTGTGATTTGTTGGTGGTGCATTTGTTGTTGCAGTATTTTCTGTTTGCTGTAGTTGTTGCTTGTTGTTCATGTGGTTCTGGCTGTTAACGGTAGTTTAGCTTGTTTGCTGTTTTTAGCTATTTTTAGCTGTTTAATGCCAAACAACACTGTGCTCTGTTAACGGTAGTATTTTGTTTTTTTTTTTTTTTTGCTGTTTGCTGTAGGTTGTTAACACTGTGCTCTGTTGTGCTCCCACCTTGTGATTTGGACTTTTTTAGGGACTCGTACGATGTCACTGACTGCTGTTGCTGTATTACGGATGTTTGATGCTGATGCTGATGCGGATGCGGATGCTGATATTGATGTTGATGCGCACCTGCACCTGCACCGCCTCCACCTCCACCTGCACCTGCACCGCAATCGAATGAATCAACGTCAAAGGATGCCATCGCCGCCAACGTAGAGCTCAAGCTTGACTGCTGCTGCTGCACGAGTATCTGCTGCTGCTGCTGCTGATGATGATGTTCAACGACGCCATCGCCAACTCCGCCGCCCGCACCTGCGCCAGATTTGGCACTACCACTGCCACTGCCACTACCAATACCACCAACACCAACACCGACACCGCCACTAGCAACACCCGCACCTGCATCGTCTGCACCGTAAACTGATCCCGCTGCTGCTGATGTTGCCGCTGCTGCTGCTGCTGCTGCTGCTGCTGTCGAGGACGATGAAGCTGAGGTCGAGGCTGCTGTTGTCCCTGCCGCAGCGGACAACGACAACAACGAAGGATCGCTGCCACCGCCGCCTATCGTCTGCTGTTGGGGCTGCTGCTGCTGCTGAAGCTGCTGCTGCTGCGATGCATTTGCGGCTGCGCTTGCATTCGCCGCATTGCCGGCTCCGCCGTTGATCTGAGATAATCCGGAAATAAACGGTAATCATAATGGGGAGACACGAGAGAGAGAGAAAGAGATAGATACACACACATAATGGGAGAGAAAGAGAGACAGAGAGAGAGAGAGAGAGAGAGAAAGATAAATGCACTAAATGATTGAATGGATCGGATCACAGATCATCATTTTGTTTCTTTTGCTTTCTTCTTCATCATCATCTTCTTCTACATCTTGTTCTGCTAGTGGTTTTCTTTTGTGCTTTTTGGGTTCGAGTGTGTGTGTGTTCGAGTGTTTTTGTTTGTGTATGTGTGTGCGAGTGAGCATGTGCAGCATACTTTCTGTCTGCGAGAAGCTTAACATAACGGTTAACGAAACGAGTGCAAGAAACGAAACATCAAGAGAGTGAGTGAGTGAGTGAAAGAGTGAAAGAGAGAGAGAAAGAGAGAGAGAAAGAGACCAGCAGATATGCATATGTACATATATGTGTGCGTGAGCTTGAGTGAGAGACCGAACATTTGTCAAATTTGTGGGTGTGTGTGTGTGTGTTGAGTGAAACGAAACATATGGGCGGAGGGAGATGATTTTTTTTTTTTTTTTTGCATTGCGTAATCATTGATGGACAAGTACAGTGGGCATGTACAGTGGGATGTGCGTTTTGAGTGCCAAAATTAATGACACACGACGAGCGACCGATGTGAGTGATTTGTTGAGTGTGAAACAATACTTGTGGGTGGGGTGGGGTGGGGTGGTTATGACAGACCAACATATGTAGATGTGAGTGTTTGAGTGAGTTTTCTATTAAATTACAATTATTTTTCTTACGAGTGCATCATGTCTGTGTATATAGTATATATGTACATATGTATGTATGTATGGACGAGTACACAGCAAGAAAAACAGAGGTGGCTTGCTCCAACATTGCAGTGGGGGGAAGTGTTTTAAGGAGCGTGATTCGTGACACGATACTTAAACATTTATTAAACACATCACGACAATCAATACAATAAAATATACTCCGATATATGTATGAACACATATGTATGTATATGTAGGTATGTACATGTATACATACACATGTATGTATGTATGTATGTATGCAACCAAATAAAACAAAATACTAGCGAGATAGACAGCGAGAAAGAGACAGACACATATGTATGTATGTATGTACATCGATATAGTATGTACGACAGATCGAACAAAATTTTGGATATATCTGCTGTATACGAGAGATAAAACATACATATATAGAACACGTACATATGGGGGGGGGGGGGGGGGGCATATGGGGTAGGATATATGTATGTATGTATGTTTAAGATATATATATTAGCGTGTGAATATTTGATTCATAATTCGAAAAGTATATAAATATATGTATGTATGTATATATATCATAGAGTATGTGTGTATAGTATGTATGTAGTATATGTTTTAAGCTTATTAAATTTGTTGTTTTATCTTATTAATCATTTTGTTGCTGTTGTTTGTTTTTATGTACAAGTGAGATGTGAGAACTGGGGCGAAAAAGCAGCTCTGACGTTAACGAAAAAAACGAAACGCAAAAGCAACGATAAACGGGAAAGCTGAAAGCCTTTGCAAGCGATCTATCGACTTATCGATAGCCAGAACACACATACAATTTAATCGAGAAATCGAAATCGAAACAAAAAAGTAGAAACCAACCAAAAAACGGAACGCAACGCAACGCAGAAAAGCTCAACTCAAATAGCTATCGATCACCATTATTATCGATCATTTTCCCCACAATTCTCTCGATAGACAAAGGGGGGTAGTGGGCGGTGGGGTGGCTGGTGGGTTTCTAGGGACAGAGAAAATCCTTAACCTGGAATTGGAATTGCGACCAACAATGCAAAATCCACAAGGACAAAAAAGGGGCCACGGGACACGGGGGCAGAGCTGAGCTGAGTCCCAGGAGCTTGGAAAACCAGGCTGGTTCCCATCGATTCAGCTGTGTGGTGTGGTGTATATTGGTGGGTGTATGGGTGGCTGGGAGTGTGTTGAGTATTGAATTCAATGGAACTTACACGCTAAGAATATACGGATATACGGGGCTTGGTAACACAGCACAACAATCAACGTTTAAATTTTCGTATTTTCAGTATTAGTTTTTAGGTTTTAGGTTTTAGGTTTTTTGTTTTGCACAGTGCATACACATACATATATAGGGTGAGGTAGACTGAGGTGTACATACATATGTACATATGTATGTATGTGAGGTGGTTCTGGTGGTGTGGTGAATGCCCTTAAATTGCCCCTCCCTTACTTGCTTACTTTCCAGTTCTTAAATGTCTATCAAGTCTTATAAGATACGTTTATAAAATATTCATGTTACGGTTATGGTATGTAGATATTTGCAGAGTTTTTTGTTTATAGTTACGTTACACATTTTGTACTCGTATATAGGTGGTCGTGGTGGTGGTGGTGGTGGTGGTGGTGCTTGTGCTTGATTGTATATGGTGATTATGTGGATTGTACTGTGAACTATTATGATTTTGTGAGTTGGGTGTGAGTGTGCGTGTGTGTGGTTCTTGGTGTTGTTTGGTTGTTTTTCTTGTTGCTGTTGTTGTGGTGGTTAAATGATTTACCAAAGAACTTCCATACAATCACATAAAGGCAGTTGTATTGCAGCTCTTCTGCAGCCGTTGTCTAGTTTTTAGAGGATAAGATAAGAAGAAGCATAGAAAAAGATTTCAAAAGTATTTTTTTGTTTTTTTTTGTTTTTTTTGGATTTGTTGATCGTACGAGTAGAGTTTTTGTTTTGTTTTGTTTTGTTTTGTTTTGGTGGTGCCTATGGTTGGTTATGGTATTGTATGTATGTATGTATGTGGCATTACATTGTTGTTGTTGGCTTATTCATACTCGTTATATTAGGTATTAGAATTATATTAGAATAACATTTACATTACACTGATCTTTCACTGATTTGTTGTATGCTCTACAAAGTACACACATACATATGTAGCTTTTTCTATACACAAAATGCAATTTTGTTTCAGCGTTTTTTTTGTTTAGTTCTTATTCAAAAATCAACAGAAAGAAGCAAAATTCTTCACTTTGTTTTGTTTTTTTGTTTTTTTTTTTTTAGGTTTTGGTTAGGGTTTTCTCAGCTCTAGATTTTGGATTTTGGTTTTTGGATTTTGGATTTACGATTTAAGTATGTATGCACACATCTCTAGCCATACAATTGGGCGGGTGGGGGTTGGTTGGGTCGGTGGTCGGGGGTCAGGCTGTTTGGAAAGGGAGATTAAAGGGTACTAAAAGTACAGTTGTTTGTTTGGCAGCTAAATAATGTCTACTACATCTTGCAAAAACAATACAAAAATTAAAAAAAAACGCAAACAAAAAAGCAAAAAAAAGATACAAGAAACAGAAAGAAGCGAAAAACCAAACCCAAAAGGAGAAGCGCAGCGGTAAAGAGGAGGAGGAGCCCAAAAGTGGTTGGGGTACCAGGGGAAAATCCAAAAGAGATTCCAGCGACAGAACACTGGGAAAAGGAGGGGCGCGGGGGCAGGGGCAGGGGCAGGGTCAGGGGCAGGGTCAGGGTCAGGGGACTGGTATGGAGTGGGGCGTAACTCCTTTGTTGAGCATGGTAAATCTTCTATCAACTTTTATCATCCATTAATATGGGGAACGATGTCTCCATCTTATTCCCGGTCAATGAATTGAGTGAGAGAGTGAGTGATTTTGATCGAACGTTGTGTGTGTGTGTGTGTGAGAATAATGAATGACAAATTGGAGAGGATTCGAATTCGGATTCTCTTTCTGCGCCTGCCTGCCAGCTTGCCTGCTGCTGCCTAGCGATCACACAGTACCGCCCGCTCGCTCGCTCGTTCGCTAGCTCTTCTGTAAGCCAGCGGTGGGAGGACACTGTCCGCGAAGGAGAAAGGGGAATGGAGAGGGAGAGGGAGAGAGAGAGAAACAGACATAGACAGGGAGACAGTTGCTCGCTCTCTCTGTGATGTGGACCCCCGATGGGGGCCATACTTACGCATCTTCTTGCTCAGATTGCCGCCCATCAGCGGCGACACGTCGTTCTTCATGGCCCGCACACCGCCGCGCAGGTCACGCGGCTGGTACTTGATGTTCGGAACGGAGAGCAGACGCTGGTCGCGCGACTTCTCCTTGAACCGCTGCCGCGACGGCTTAGTCGGTGCCAGCGACTCGCCGGAGAGGGGCAGGTTATTGGGTCGCTCGCCGCTCTCTGCACCGCTATTCAAATTCTGTTCAAAGTCCACGCGCTTACCGCTGGCCGCTGATGCAGCCGCCGTAATAGCCTCACCGCTGTACCCGTCCGGCGAGTCCGTGGTGGAGGATCGGAACTTGCCGCGCATCGCCGTCGACGACGACGGCATTGGCATTGGCAGCTCGGGGTCCTCGCTATTAAGCACCATGCTGGCCGCCGTTAGCCCTGCATCCTCCTCCCGGCACTCGAGGGCCTCGACAGCTGCACCTGCGCCAGCGGTTGGCTCCTCGCCGACACCCTCCGGGGAGCTCTCCTTGGGGGTGTAGAAAATAGAGGTGTTCCTGATGGACTCGAGATCGGTGTTGACGTTGAGGCCGCCGATCTTCATATTGACTTTCGATAATTGACGCTTCAAATTGAACGTTTTCCAGGACATCGACTTGCGTCGGTCCTGCAGCTCCTTGGGAGCCGGCGCTGCCATCACTTCTTCGCGCAGTGGGCTCTTGGCCATGGCGGTGACGGCATTGGCGGCCGTGCTCGCCGCTGCCGCACTCAGCAGCGTCTCCCGGCTGCTGTTGATCACCTGCGGCTGGGCGAGTGTCCCGCTCCCAGACCCTGAAACAGCTGCTGCTGCTGCTGCTGCCGCCGAGTCGGGACCGCTGCTGGGGGAGGTGGGTCGCGAGGTGCTCGAGGATTCGTTGGCCGTTGCCGGTGTCGCGGCTGCACCAGTGGCATACGCCTCGGTCGCCTCGGGAATGAACTCGATCGATGGACTGTCCGGGCTAGTCGTGTCGTTCAGCTAGATTAAGCGGGGTGTTGGGGGCATAATTTTAATTTTCGTTTTCGATCAGGCATCATAAAAAAGTTGTCGGTGGGTTTTTTGGGTTTCTTTTTTGGTGGGGAAGGTTGTACGGTATAGATAGATACATCCTTTGGTTTTGTTTTGGTTTTGTTTTTAGTTTTAGTTTTTTTTTGGTTTTCATTTTCTTTGCGGCAGACCAAGGGAGGCAAAAGGAAGAACAGGACACAGCAGTTGGCGCAAAGCGAACGATCAGCTTTGCCAATCCGATGGAAATCTTTTATCGGGAAAACAGAACAAATATTCTGAAGACTTTACTGATTGAATTGAAGAAGAATTTAATTTGAAATCAGACTAGTCTGGGGAAATGCAGAATCTGAGTGGCTTGGGGAACAAACACAAGGTACACCGATAGAAAAAGATCTGAAATTGTTTGATTTTCATCGAAGAGTGGTTGTAATAATATTGAATATTTTTCACTTAAATTTTGATATACATAAGTATGAAAATATTTAAATATAATATATTTTTAATATTTAATTTAAATATATTTCATATTTAAATTGAATATATTATATTTATTTTAAGGTGTTTTGTATTAAGATTAAATAGTAACCCATTTTAATACATTTATATTTGAATCAAAGTGAATTCTATTTAATTTTTACTGTGATTGTATTTAAAAATCGCATTTTAAATTCAAATATGATTGTAGTTAATTTTACTTTGGTTTTTTCTATCAGTGTATGCGAGTAGCACAAAACCTTCCCCTGATAAACAATCTCAATTGGATTGTGTCCACTGTGGTTCTCTCTCCACTGCTCGTAGGTAGAGATCTGAATCTATTGAGATCTATCTTGAGAAGAAGTTATACTTGAATGTTTTCCATCCTGTTACTGCTACTGGAGTATTTCTGGCATCTCTTTCACACTACGCTACAGTTAAATTTGCCCTCTCTCTCCCGGTGCAGCTTAGCAAGCCACTCGAATATTGACTGCTCTCTGTCACTCCACTGTTGTTTTTGTTGCTGTTGTTGCTGTTCTTCCTTTTTTGCATATTTGGTCTGCTCAAAGCTTTTGTTGCTCTTTTCTGTGGGCGTGTGGTTGGGTGTGGGGGTTTTTTAACAGGGGGTTACAGGGTTATTAAGGCCTTAAGGCTGTTTGGGTGTTTTGGGTTGGGAGCGTACTGTACAGTATACAATCAATATATGTACATATGTACAAGTTAGTTAAAGGTTTACTTTGATTGTTTTTGGATTTTTTGGGGGGTTTTTTGTTTTGTTTTTTTTTGTTTTGTTTTGAAGAGGTTTAAACTTTAGGCAACGCTTTAGTTAATCTGTTATACAACTGGTATAACAATGGGTTTATAACAGTTTAAGCTGCATTTTGTGCTACTTATACACGCACGCACATACACATACAAAAACACATACGCAAACGATTGAACACACACACGCACAGGCAATAGAACGTTTTTGATTTAGGTTTTGATTTAGGATTTACGATTTAGGATTTACGATTTACGATTTAGGATTTACGATTTAAGATTTAGAATAGAAATTTGTTTGGATTGGGGTTTAAAATTCAAATGTAATTACTACTTTCAATCAATCAATCAATCAATCAATCAATCAATCATGTTATATTATGCAAATGTATTTTATGTGTGTATGTTTGTATTTGTATTTAAAACGTTGAGTGGGGTAGAGTGGATTGTTGAATATGTTACAAAAGGTAAAAAAAATGGCCAAAACACGCGCATACTTTCACTCGTTTCAATCAATCAATGAGTTAGTACAGATTAAGAGAGAGAGAGAGAGAGAGAGACAGACGGAGAGTAGAGAGAGAGAGAGAGAGAGAGAGAGTTTTGTTGTTTTTGTTTTGTTAATGTTGTTTCTCTTTGTTTTGAAGTTCGCTAGGCTTGACAGGCACAACAACAGATCAATCAGATAGATGGTGGATATTTGGAGAGCAGAGCACAACACATTTACAACAATCAAAACCATCAATCAGTGTTCAAGGCATGTCAATGCGATGGTCTGGGCGTGGCAGCAATAATAAAGTATATATAAAAAAAAAAAATTAAAAAAATTAGAAACACCAATCAATCAATCGTCAATCAATTGAGACAAACTTTCATGCAAACGAACCACAACAAAATGAACAATCAATCAATCAAACAATCAAAAAATGTACGATTTACCATGCGGCATTTTGTGCGTTCTGAGACAGAGACAGACAGAGAAAGACAGAGAGAGAGAGAGAGACGGGGAGAGAGAGTGAGACAGAGATAGAGAAAGACAGAGAGTGGAAGAGGGTGGAGAAAATTGCATCAAACTCAAGGAAGAAGAACTCAGGGCAAAACTGAAACCATAAAAATAAATGCTTAGCCCGATAGCAGGATGGATAGACCACATACATACATAGGATAGAGATGATAGAGAGTTAGAAAAGGATATGATAGATAGCCGTAGTTGGAAATAGAGCGAGAGCGCACAGGATGGATAGACAGAGTAAGAGCTAGAGAAAGAGTGGGGACTAGAGCAGTCCGGGGACGACAAGCGTCAGAGGCGCACACACTAACAAAAAGTTCTAGATACATACTCGTACTATATCAAAAAGATACTAAGCTATTATGACTAGATAGATATTGTTTACATATAGAGATATATATTGTTATAGATAGATAGATAGATATATATGCTTGCTTGCTTGCATGTGTATGTGTGTGTGTGTGTGTGTGTGTCTGTCTAAGTATTGGTTGGTATTGGTTATAAATCTTTCAGTTCAAAAATGCCACAAAAAAGTTTCAACAACAAAAAAAATACTATGAGTGAGACAGATAGAGAGAGAGAGAGAGAGAGCGAGGCAGAGGTAGAGGGAGAGAACGAGGGGGCAACAAAAAACAAAACACAAAACAAAAACACAAAACATAAACCAAAACAAAATCTGTTGGCTACAAAATCGTTTATGTCATACATATGTATGTATATGTAAAGGTTTTAGCTAAATATATATAGATAGATTAATGTTATCAATCAGTCAATCAATTAATTTTGGTTAGCAGTAAATTACTTGTAAAAATCAAAGCTTATATGTATGTATGTAGATCAAATATATATGTATATATGTATCATGTAATAGATATATAGATATACATATGTATGTATACATATGCATATGTTTATCGGTGAGATATGTATGTAGGTATGCATGAGAAGAAACTTGTTGTTCAGTGTAGGTCTCGATTTCC
This sequence comes from Drosophila subsilvestris, assembly GCA_035043285.1. NCBI lineage: Eukaryota > Metazoa > Arthropoda > Insecta > Diptera > Drosophilidae > Drosophila > Drosophila subsilvestris. The sequence goes on along the minus strand of JAWNNB010000133.1, from coordinate 5,520,101 downwards.
GTAGCATACTTATATGGGGGGGGGGCGAATACTTTTCAGTCTGTCTGTGTTTCTGTTTCCGCATATACATATGTATCTCGGATTCTGTATCTGTATCTGTGTCTGTCTGTGTGTGTGTGTGTGTGCGTGATATATATATATCATTGTATTCTTGTATGTGTCAGTGTGTGTGTGTGTATATGTATATAATCGGTATAATCGGTTTCGCTGTGGCTATTTAGCTCGGTGGCAGAGATCAGAGATCATATAGATACAGAGAGAGAGAGAGAGAGATGTGTGTGAGAGAGAGAGGCAGAGGGCACTTACCTGATCTGAGCTGGGCGATCGACTCTGCTCCTCTTTATTCTCAATGCGTTTCGGACTTTTTGGTGTTCGCGAGTAAGGATCATGTGCGCCATACAGATCGGGGCATGCAACACTCAAGAGGCAAATTTTTGGATTATATCAATTATGACAAGTCCATATTCGGTACCATAAGCCATTCTAAAAACAGAAAATATTCATATATATATCTCCAAAAATCAACTGCATACAAATCAATGCCAAAAACAAATACGAAAAACGAAAACAATGCGTATACGTATTAATTCATATGTATGTATGTGTGTATGTATGTATGTATCGCAATACGATACTAAAAAACATACTGAAAATGTATGAGAATGAAACGGAAAAATGAAAAATACACAAAAAGAAAAGATAAATAAGCAAAAAAAAAATAAATATTTAACTGTTATAAACATTAGAAACAAATTAGAGACAAATTATGAAAATACAAAAAAATACCAGTAAAACAAACACACACAAAAATACCAAAATGATACTAAACCAATACAAAAATACATTCTGAGCTGAAAATAGTAATAAAAAAAGGCGCGTTTTAGTTGTAACTGCATACTGCATCAATAATAATCAATAACTATATAAAAAATATAAGCGGAAAGTTCTAAAACAACTTCTGTACCACAATCAATACTATAAATACTGATTTCAAGGTAAACTTTAACACAGACTAAATATTGAAATTAAAATTCATGAAAAAAGCATGAGATTACCAGAAAAATAGCCTAAAATACTAATAAATACCAACAAATATACTGAAATTATTTTCAAACTAAAAAAAAAGGTGCCAAAGCAAAGTTAAAAAAAAAGAGAAACACATATGTACATACATATGTACGTAGTATGTACGTGGTATGTTGGGTATATGGTATACCCAAATAAGGTGCATACAAAACAATATCAATTCAAAATAAAACCAAAGAAATACAAATACTAAAATTACTAATAAAAACTAAAACTAAAGACAAATAAATGAATTATTTTTCACACACGCGCACACACCAGGCACTATAATTCGGTTTTGGTTTTAGTTTTAGTTCGGTTCGTTTCGGTTTTAGTTGGTATTTTTGCTGTCGTGGCATATGTTGTGTCCATATCCGTATTTGTATCTGTTTCTGTCTGTTTATCTATTCATCTGGTGGGTGATTGGGTTGGGACATTCTTGATACTCGGTTCTCGTTCTGCTTGCAACTGTTGCATACTACGGAATACACAACGTAAACAAATTCAACAAAAGCGGTGCTGCTTAGGGGGCTTAGGGCTGATGGCAATGGGCAAAGGCAGGGGGAGCTTAACAGTCGGCGAGCGATACGAGCGTTACGAGAGTTACGAGTTTTTTTTTTTTTTTCTTTGGCTAAGTCTCAGGCGCTTTCAGAAAACGTCATGCATATACGAATACAAACTAGACTACGTCTAAGTATTTGATTTTTTTTTTCTTTTTTTTTTTTTTGGATGTATTTTTAAGTCCGCTTTTGCCGTGTCCGGTGTCTGGTTGGTGGGTTGGTTGGTTGGTTGGTTGGTTGGTTGGTTGGTGGTAGAGGTGGCATTGGTGGTTGGTGGTGTGTGTACGTGTGTGGCTGGATCGATGGATGGTTGAGGCTTGTGTGGCAGGATGGAGATGATATTAGGAGCGGAGGAGAGCCAGGAGAAGCATGTGTGTGGACTACACTACTTACAGGCCATAACTGGAGCTGATGCACAGCGATGTGACCTGAACATTCCGGCGATTGGGTCCGGTGGTGAGGCACACCAGCTGCGACTGAAAGCCCGGCGGCTTCCGCTGTGCCCCAAAGCGAACCTTTAACGAGCAGTCCGTCGTCTGTGTGCGGAAGCAAAACAAAATCAATTGACAGTTGAGAATGGCGCATAAATTGAGGCACGCTCTCGATTTTACCTTGTCCGAATCACTTGATTCCGTTTTCTGCACCTGATGACCAGTTAGGAAATCGCATTCAGGACTCGTGCCATAAATGTCATCAAAATTCTCATAGAGTATGGGTATCTCCAGCACCAGGACCTCCGATGTGCACTCGAGCTTCCGAAACTTAAACAACATCACCTGTCCCATGGCCCCAGCAACGCAGAGACGTCGCGACTCCGAGCAGAGGAATATCAGATGCACCGCCAGCGGATTGTCGGCATCCGCATGGGCCTGGGCCGCATGAGTGCGCGGCTTCTCGAACATTTTGGCCGTTTTCAGCTTGTAGAGTATCTGAAGTGTGCCGGCACCTGAGTCCCAGAATTTGAGGCTACCATCCTGGTGCCCGGTGATGACAATCTCCGAGTAGCTGCACGACGCCGGCGACCACTCTCCGCCCGATATTGGCCATTCGCGTTCCGAGAAGCAACTTTTTTTACTTGTCGTTGTCCGACCAACCTGTGGGGTAAACACCAAAGCGATAACATTCGATAAATACCAGAGGAGTAGGGAGGGAGGGAAGAGAGAAACTACTCACTGAATAGAAAGCAGGAACCAAATCCGATGGGCAATCGGTTAAATATGTGCAACATGTAACAGGTGATTCGTGTAAGTCCATTGGATAAGGCGATTCAAAACATGGAAAACCGGGTGTTAATAAGTCTATTAATACTAAGTCGTATTGAAGCAGCACAGCTATTGCATAGGGCTCCTGGGTCTCTGCAAAAGGTAAAGGAGACAAAAAACCATAGAATCATAAGTTGATTAGATCGAACGATGCATTCGTACGAATTATGTGCATATAGTAGACAAAATATTGGGCGATTCCGATTAACTTTAATCACTAAAAACCAAGTTTTTGGGAATTTAATTTAAATTTTAGGTAATGGATGGAAACCGACAGAGCTATTGGCAAATTTACATATTTATGTGCCGAACAGACGAAAAGCAGAAGGCAGAAAAGTGACCCTGAAAGCTATACGCAGGATATACGTATATTAACATCAGATGGATCGTATTCTATAGATCGTATAACAACTATATTATACATATATCATCGCCTATGCTTTGTTCTGCTTAAAGTTATACTCATCGTGGGGGCGAAATTTACCGCATGGCCAGGGATTCTCGCAGAGGGTGATGAAATCGCATACAGCATGCTCCATTTCCAGCACCGTTGTGGCCTTGCCGACCATCACGGTGATACAATTCGACTTTGAGCCCTTTTCCGACGGCATGCCACCAGAGAAAATTGTGAAAGTTTCACTGAAATTGAATGAGTTTGAAATAGCAAACAAAAAAAAGGCACAGCAGCAAAAAGAAAAATTCTACTTACCCAGTTGCGCTGGACTTCAAGTCAACTTTATAGATCGGTTTACATTTTTCCGCATTGCCATCTTTGTTGATTTTTGCTAATGCAGAGAGAGAGAGAGAGAGAGAGAGGGAGAGAGAGCAAAGAGAACAATCAGTGGATGCAGGATGCAGGATACTTAATCGTTTTGCAGTTGAGGAGAACTTACCGTGCGGACAAACCTGCGACTGTGGCTTGGGCTGGGGCCTGGTGGGCCACGAGCAAATGGAGCCATCCGTGTGCGATGATACAAAGTACTTGCCCTCGTAGTGCCAGGCCAGAGATTTGACAGCCTCGGCCGCCTGCCATCGTATCTCAGCGCATTTCGCCTTCAGATCCCACAACACAAGCAGCCCGCACTCAAATGCAATAAGCAACTACAGAAAAAAAGTGAAATGTTTCGAAAGGAAAAAGAGTCAGAGTCAGTAGAAAGGCAAAGGCAATGATGTACAGTGCTCACCTTGTTTGCATCCAATGGATTATCACATAACGCAATCACAGCACCTGGATGACTAGTTCTAACCCTGTGCACAGCATATAAAAATGGGATAATGGAAAATTCATATCATCAACAAGGACTATCAATGATTGCGGCTGGCTGTTACTTACACTTCAATTGCTTTATTCCAGTTAATAATATATCCACTAAGTGCAAATGTATCTATGTGAACAACGTGTATGTTTCCCTTCTCAGTGCCGACGTACAGCCATTTGCTGCCCACGGGCAAGTGTATGCAAGTCACGCTGCAATATGCAAATGAAACGTAAAGTTAAATGTGTAAGCATAACAATACAAATGACATCAACCAGCACTAATAGATGGGGTGTTCGCTGTCCACCCTTGAGTTATTATTACTCTATTGTTTGATTTGCATTCCGATGCATGAAAGTGAAATTCAATTCCTACACTTTCCTTTTGTATATATTCGCAAGATAATTATTTATTTTGGCCTACATCGTTTACATAGCTTGCTGTTACTATTGATAGTAACCCATACATACAATGTATGCTGGGGGGGTTAATGATACTCGCACGAGTATGTACGCCACTGAATGAACAATTGAATGGATCTTAATTCGATATGTTTCATTTTGTAAACGAACTCAATGGAATATCAATTGACCCAAAAGTTTGACATTTGTTTTAATTGAAGGAATTACTAATGCAAAGTGACTGACTCAGCTGGCTAGTTAATGTGAGAGAGTTAAGCTTTCGAATGGATTCAGGATGCAACATACACAAGGAATGCTACTGAAATCTTCTTGTAACCCATAAGCGAACGAAACTGATGGTCTCCTATAAACTCCTATTTAAATCATTGAATCAAACCCCCCTCCCTTTCGTTAATGGTTCGAGGGGAAAGAGCACACTTACCGCTCCCGCTGAAACTTCAGACTTTGCACAATGCGCGGTGTCTTTTGGCGTATGCTCCACAAGTGTATGGTGTCATCAGCGGTGACGGTGACGAGGGCCCCCTCATTGACCAGGAACTGGGCAAAGAGCACGGCGCACTCGGATTCGCCCTCGTGTTTGGCATGGGCATCGACGCCAGGTTTTCCCAATCTACAACATTTCCAGTTAAACGATTCACCAAGAAAAAAAAGAGATTCCAATTAGAGACAGGAATGCAGAGATACACACACACAGACACACTCACATGCGGATGTAGCCCGATTTGTCACCAATCGCAATTAGTTTCTGTACCGGATCGAAGGCAAAGGATGTGGGCGAGTACGGAAAGCCATGGCGAAAGGTCTGCGAGAGAAACGATAGAGAGGGGGTAGAGATTAAGAGCGTTAGATGGAATGAATATATGACAATGCCAGATGGGGGAGGAGTTCCACTGGGATGGAGAGTGGGGTGGGGTGGGGTGGGGTGGGGTGGGGTGGGGGATAGTGGCGTTGGCGGGCGGATTTGCTGATTACTAATTAATTGAATCTTTGGATGGTTTTGGGCATCGGTCATAGCCGCGTGTGTCTTATGATAGATTCAAAGGGGTATAGCTACCAGATAAAACACCCGCTAGCTGCAACAGATGCCATCTCGCGATGTCTGTCACTTTTTTCGGGGTGATCGGTTTATGTGAACGGTTTGGGGGGAACGGCTTATAGGCATTGGGCAGGGCAGGGCAGGGCAGGGCATTTGGGTTTTATTTATCAGCAATATGTCTTACTTTCTTCAATGTGAAATGATCGGCCTTGAGCTGCTCTTGGATCTCCTGCTCCTGTCGTGTGGCTTGGGGCTGAACGCTTTGTCGAAATCCATCTAGAACTCCTTTGAATGTGAACTTTTTCATTTTTCTAACATGAGTCGTCCTCCTTCTTCTCCTCTATCGCACTCCTTCTTCTTCGTACAGTACTCTCTCTCTCACTCTCTCTCTCTCTCTGTACACTGCACTCGTCTGTATATCTCTGTATATATGTATCTCTCTCTCTCTCTCTCTCGCTTTCTCTTTTTCTATCTAAGTAGATGGTGGTTTCCGCAAGTGTTTGAAGGTTGGAGGACTGGTGCTGTGGACAGAGTTTGGTGCCTTTAGAGGTGTTGTGCCTGGAGGGAAAGGATTAAGCTTGGAGGAGTACCGAAAAAATGTTGGCCTTTCTTTTTGCTTTTGCTTTTTGTTTTGATTTTGATCTTGTTTCCGAGAGTGATAAGTTGTTTCTTCTAGTTATATGTAGTTGGTTGGCAATTAATATATTTGGTTGATTTTGGTTGTAGCCAAAGGCTTCTCAGCGCTTGGTCTTTCTTCTTTGATTCTTTTGTTTGGGGAGTGAAACTAGGTTAGCAATAGTTGAATTGATAGCTGCAATCGAGAAGAAAACGATTAAATACATATGTATAAGTACGTGGATCAGTATTGTAAAACACGAAAAGAAAAAAAAAATCACGATCCACTTCTCTTCTTTAAAATAAATTCAGAAAATCATTCAAACAATATTTCTTGTTAAGCTTTGCGAGCGAGCTTTATCAGAGTACAGTTATCCTGTTTTTCACATCCGATATCAATAGAGACACACACACACACACAACACACACAACTGCATTTCGATTGTCTACCGAGAGTGCTTTTTTTTGCTGCTCTGTTCCATCCATTCTTTTTTGTTGAGTGCCAGGGGATTACATAAACCTTGATTTCAGCTTTCCCCTTTTGTTCCTTTTCTCTGTCTCACCCAGCCCCCCCCCCCTGCCTGTGCCTTTGGCAATGCGACTGGGAGTGGGACACGTTGATTAATTAAGATTGCCCAACCCCCAAACCACCAGCACTTCGATCCCCTTCGCTCATCCACCCAGTAACTGCACTGCACCCATCCGTTGTGTTGCATTGGGGGAGGTGTGGTGAGGGGTGAGGTGAGGTAAGGGGCAGAATGAAATCAATCTGGGATTTTGCATTCAATTCAAAGGTTAAATGGATTTCTGCTTTGTCAAGGGCTTTTCTCCTTCTCCGCCTCTCCGCCTCACCACCCCCCAACCGATTGTTGTTTATTAATTGAAATTCATTTTGTTTCGTTGTTTGCAACATTATGTTGCACAACGAATGGCTCTTCTTTCCCCGCACCGACCACTCATCCACACACACACACACACACACAGAGAGAGACACGTGTATGCCATAGATACCCATATATGGATATATGGGCTGCCTATATATGCACTTTTTGATGGCACACAAATCGATTTTTTTTCGCACACTCTCTTGCGCACACACACACACACACACACACGTACACACATACAGTCGCGTGTTTGAGTCAGCTTTTCTTTCATGTTTTCGCCGTTATTTTTGCTGTTGTTTCTCCTTTTTTCTTTGATTTTTTGTTGTTGCTTTTTTTTTTTTTTTTGCAATTGTTTACGCTTTGACAAACAAACTCTCTCCCACACACACACACACACACACACACGCAAGTGAGTTTCGCATACACACACACTTGTGGTGTTCGGTGTATGTGTGTGTGTGTGTATAGGTCGATGGGTCGGCAGGACAAATGAGCGCAACAGTAAAAAAATTCAAGATGGGGTTGGGGAAGGCACAGGGGAGCCACACAGGAAAGTGAAAAGCAAATCGTTGCCATACTTTAAATTTAATTCCCGCAAAACAAACATCGGTGTGAGTGGAGGGGAGAAAGAGAGCTTACACATGGCGCCTAACCGACGACGGACCTACCCCAGCTCAGTGGTTGAGGGGGAGGGGTGATAATGACAGTGTGCCGCCACTGCCCTGCCACTACCGTCCCCCTCGTAATGATGATTAAAATGCCATCGTTGGGGGGGGGGGGGGGGGGGGGGGGGGGTGTGAGAGTGAGTGTGAGGAGGAAGGAGGAAGACAAAGAGAGTGATAGAGAGAGAGTGAGAGTAGGGGAGTAGGATGCTGCTACCCAAATCTGTGTATGTATATATGTGTACGTAAGCATATCCCTCTCGCTCTCACTTCACTCCATCCCTCCCTCTATCCCTCCCACACCACTTGCCTCACTGTACGTGTGTGTGTGTGCGTATAGATAACCTCGATTTACAGATTTTTTTTTTTTTTATACACATGAGCACAGGGTTACCGTTGCCGTTATCTTTACTGATTTCTTGCTTGTTGCCACTCACATATATTTTGTTTGTTTTAACTAAATCTCCCCTCTGCGCGCACTCACACACTTGCCACTCACACAGCCACAAAAAAGGAGTAACGATAATAATGGATATTAATTATATCCATTTGCTTTCTTTCAATTGGTGGACCATTAACGAAGGCCTGGCCATTGGTTTGGGGCACGCACACACAATTTTCCAGCCTCTTCTTTAGCTTCAGTGTATTCTACAGCATCTATCTGTGTGTGGCCGTGGCCACAGGGGGGAAGGAAGGTGTTACTTCACTGAGGGCAAGAAACTAACAAAAAATTGAATCAAAATTTCTGTCAATTGATTTTCCACACACACACACACACACACACACACCACACACGCACAAACAAATTTCGAATGAGAGAATCGCGCGCGCCGTTAACTGTGCTAAATCTTTAGCTTTTCTATTGCCGTTTTATATCTAGTTTCTTTAGTTCTCAGTGCGAGATTACAGGGGATCTCCATGCAAGAGAGGCAACAAAAAAATAAGCTTCTGGTTAGCTGGTCAGTTGGCTACTGTGAGGCTGGTGCCACTTATGTGCTGCTGCTGCTGCTGCTGCTGCTGCTACTCCTGGCAGAGTGTGTACTGCCAGTGCGAAGGAATTTGCACCTCTTCTGCACAGAGAGTGCGAAGCGTGAGAGCGCGCGCGAGAGAGACACATAGAGGGGATGCTCACTAGGACGAGGACGAGGACAGGACGCACTCCTATCGTACTCCCTCGCACCCACAGTCAACACACACACACACACGCTTACAGCTTTCAGCTAAATGGCACAGGAGCAAGCACACAACGACTAGGCCGTATGGACTAGCTGATCCTGTGGATTTCCAATTTGCCACCACAAGGCGGTGAAAATTGGATTGGAGATTAAATCGCCTTGCCTTATAATCTCGTGAACTTGCTTTGCACACGTGTACGGGGACAGGGACAGCAGCTAACATGTGAGCGTTGTGTAGTAGCGCCAGATTGTTGGGGCCATTGCGCATGCTTACGCTAGGCGCCCCCAAAAATAATTTCGCGTACAGGACAGCAGCAGCAGCAGCAGATGAAGGAACAGCGACGTGAGCAGAACAGAACGTAGCAAAAACAATGCAAAATGTTTTGCGCGCGCGGTCACATGACACGAACACACACACACAACTGTAAAATTTGTTGAGGCAGCGCAGGAGCAGAACCAGCAGCAGCAGAGGCAGCACCATAGCACCAGCACCAGCACACACACACACACACACACACACACACTCCTTCTCTCGCTCTGCCCCAATACTTGGACCCAAACCAAGCTCAAATAACAGCTAGTTTCTGGACATTTACACAATTTACGTTGCGAAACATCTGGAGACTGTTTAGAGTGTCTTTGATTTACGATTTTCTCTTAAATTAAGTTTTTTGTTTTTGTTTTTATGGCCAAATGGATGATTCTAGAGAGGGTTTTTCTCCTAGCTACGGGGACACGCGTCTGGACGCTCTTCACCGAAAACTGAACTAAATGGTTCGGAAATTGGTTTCCGCGCAGTTTCCCCCACGTGTATGTATATGGGCATATACACACACACACACACACACACACACACATCCTTCCTGGCGGTTATGCAAAGCAGCAGCAAGAGTTTAAGGGTTGTCACCGTCTGGCTTTGATTTCTAGGCCTAGATTTAGTCACTGCTTGGCAACCCTAGGAATCGATACTTGTTGTGGGTGGTTGAGTGTGAAGACGGAAGACGGGAGTGGGGGCATCTGTTTAAAGAAGGGTGGAATGGGGTGTACGTCCCCACCATACATACTAAAAAATGTAATCTGCTAAAATGTAAATACGCCCCACCTACAAACACACACACATACATATGTATTTACGAGTGTATGGTGGAAATTTGCATTGAAATTGAAATGAGTTATGCCTGGAAATGTGCTAAATGTCCTTTAAGCGAGCACGCACGCACACGCAAACACACATTGATGGCGGCGGCGGCGGCAGCCAGGCACCAGGACGACGACGACGCCATTATCAATAACTCAGCGAAGTATGCAATAAAAGGAACAACGCTCGCAGAAAAGCTCTTGCGTCATATGAATAATGTACATAATCTTTTGGCGAATCACCAATCTCCACTAATAAGAAACTTGTTGGGCACCAGACGAGCGCGTATAACGATAAAGATATATATTATATGCACACACACACACCACACATGACAAACAGCTCGTTTTTTATAAGCGGTGGAAACTGACCCATTGAGAGTGCATGTGGGTGACTGGTGTGTGTGTGTGTTTGTGTGGTGTGTAGTGTAGTGTAATGTCAACGTCAAAGATTTACTCTACTCTAGTTTAAGTGATTCATCTGTAGAAGTGGGCTAGGGTTGGGTTGGGTTCGTCCGCCTTGAAGAGTTGCTTCGCTAACCACAGTTATTCGCGCAATACGCTAATGCAAACATGTTGTCATACTCTCACACACACACACTCACACTACCATATGCACGACGTACGTATTGCGTATAACAACAATTATAGCCAGCTACAAAGCAAAAGAATTTACATACATATGCACATTAAAACAAAAACAAAACCAATATAACAACATCGTCAGCAAAATAACAACAGCCACAACAAAAACCAAAGAAGAGCAGAAGAGCAACACCCACACCCCTCTGGAATTGACCAGCCCACCCACCACAGTCCACTACACAACCGACCGACCGTCGCACGGCGCCCACCTGTTTCATGGCGAATTCCTTCCTCCGTAGGTGGCCGCGCTAGACAGACAGGTTGACGTTGACACTCGTCACGCTTGACCAATTAGTTAATGCATTGCCCTGCAATTGCTATTGGTCACGATGCCCGCGATAAACAAAAAAAACAAAGGCGAAAATCCGTTCGCAAAACGCGCAGAAAAACAGACACGACAGTATTGTTATTAGTTTTAGTTTAGTGGGGACATTTCACAATGTTGAATTGACATCTATCGATACATACATATTGATACTTATTTGGTGATATTTTTCGGCGATAGTGCTTTTCTGCAAGGTGTGTTAGCACAACGAGGATGCGTCAGCCTATCGATACACAAGGTGCATTTCTTACAAAAGGTGTAGGTATGATAGGTTTACTCCAATTGGTATTTTTTGCCCTCAACAAGCAAATGATTAAAGTAAAACCCCAAAAAATGTTTAATTTTAAAATTATCCTTAAAATTAAACATTTTTTGGGATTAATAATTAATACCTTATGAAAACATCGATATGGAAATTTTAAACTATCGCGCTTTTTGCGCTGTAAATCATCCGCCAGCTGGTGGTATCAATTCAAACTGCCCTGCCTCCATAAATAATCCGTTGCGCCATATCAGCGCAGATTTACACAGATCTTCCGCCCTAAATGGCGCCATGTATTTACGAGAACATTTGGAATGGACCTAACAACACACACATGCATTATCTAGCGATAATAAATAAAAATTGTCTAGTTGTTGGGATAGAAGTGGTCTTCGGGGCGTTAGAAGCTCTGCCGTCTCAGCTGTTTGTCAAGAAGCGGCTCCCGCCAGCCAGATAGTTGACAGCTGCGGTGCAGAGCTTCCAGCCGCCGCGAAGTCTCGCCGTGGTCCAGGGGCTTCTCCTCCCTGACCGCCTCCCTGACAGACTCGCAGAGGATGTTCGTGATCTCCTCGAGCAGGGCGCGCTGCAGTAGCTCGGGCTCTTCCTGCTCGATGTGCCGCCTCACACAGGTCACCAGTTCCGTGAGGTGCTCGTCAACGGCGCCGGGAAACAGCTTATCCATGGCCAGGGCCAAGTTAAAGAGGTAATCTCGATTGGGGCCGCTGGGTCCCGCAGCGGTGAAGATTTGCCGGGCTATGCACGGCACCTGCCACACGTCACCGGCATAAGAGTCGTTGGCTTGCGTGGCCACGTACATGATCACCTGAATGGGCTCTGTGGCAGAGAGATACTCGTGAAACTGCAGACTGCAGCGCTCGTAGCCGTTCTTCTCGCGGTAGTCCAGGTGATCGAGAACCGAACCCTTCTGGGCGGCAGCAATGCGGTAGGCCACGCCGTAGACCCGATCTTCGGTGGGGTCGCCGGGCAGCAGTGTCACCACCCGGCCCGGCCTGTCCGGCACGCCGCGGTGGTCGATGCTGTGCTGGTAAAAACGCCTCTTGAATCCCCATACAAAGCCGCGCCGCCGGTCGATGTACGGGAAGTCTGCCTTCCACACCAGCGACCCGTAGCCGAAGATCCACACATCGTCGTCCGAGGGCGCTATGTCTACATTCTGGTTACCAGACTCCACATCGAAGCTGTGTAGCAGTGCCGTGGCGGCGGGATATGTACTCGGATTTGGTCCATCTGTGGTGATCAGGTCTGCGAAAAAGGACCCGTAGATCTCGCCGGCAGCGGCTGACAGCTGGGTGCGAGTATGACTACAGCTCAGGCCTTTAAGAAGGCACAACATCTCCAACCGCTATCAGCAAAAAACAAAAAAACACGGCAACAGGGTTCAGCTATGTGTTTAGATATATTCCATTAATCCAGAGGCAGATATTAGCGAATCGGTCTCTACCAGAACTTACCAATCAAATATGGCACAACGATGAGAAAATTGTCGTCATTGCTGCGTCGGGTCGCTGAAAAAAAAAAAAATTAAAACAAGCTGAAAACAGCTGTTAAACAGCAGCGAAAGCGCTGCCTTCTGTGACAGCGTTGATATGTCTGGATTTTAATATTCGGCTAACGATTACTGCTAGCTGGAGACCTGAGCACTGACTATTTAATTTTCTAAGATAAATTAAGCATTTTCCTAAAACATTTGCTAGTTTTAAGTACTCATATTCATTTCATTATTCATAAAACAAGGTTTAATCAAAATAGGTTTGATCAAACATTAATCAAAATTAATTTTTTACATGGTAACTACCCGGTAACTACACATTTGCTACACATTAAATATATATTTAATATAATTAATGTTAAAGTTCCAATCAAACGTGCTTAACAGCACACTTTTTCACTGTTCTGCCTATCGCACTGAACTGTCACCACTAATCAAAACCAATACTCGCAGATCAAAAATCAAATTTTGGCGCAATAAAATTATGGTTGAAGGTAAAAGGTAAAATATACATAAAATCCTTGTAACAAATACTTTAAACAAATTGTATCACTACCACAAGACATTTTTGTGAGGCCTTGAGGCCATAAAGACACTGCTGGATATGTGTGTAATAACTCCAACCAATCTGTGAATGAGCATGAATTCTCTTTCGCCCATTTTCCTGTCGTCTTCCACAATTCTGTTGATTGTTTTCTTTCCTCGTCATCATTTCGAGTATTTCGAAATCGATAGCAAGTGCGCGGCATTTCTGGCTGCGTAAAGAGCAGAACAATTCGTGCTGTTAGGCGCAAATATTTCTCTGCTATCAATAGCACCCAGCACACAGTGTGCTGTTATGCGCATTTGACTGTTTCCATTTCACTCACACTTGCAGGCTGCCACAGCAACAACACCCGACTGAGGGTGTAAACAAAGCAGATTTTAAATTCAAATTACCTTTTGCGAAGCCCCCGCCACCCCAATTACGTAGCAGAATGTCAGGCAAGGACGATCGATCCAAGGAGTAAGTAGCACGTAATCGCTGCTGCCACTGCTGACAAATCTTTGCCCAAAACAGGAAGCGGCGGAACATGAAGCAATACACTCATCACAAACAGCAGCCGCTCCACCAGCAGCAGCGCCGTGGAACCACCACTACCACCTCGTCCAGCTCGCCACAGACCACGGCAGTGCGGAGCATCGTAGATGTGGCGGACTCCAGTGACGAACCACGCTTTGCCCGCAAGGGCAACTGGGCGTCCGGCGGCGGATCCCGGGGCTCCACGCTAGCTACGCAAATGAATCGCGACCTGCTGGACGTCCTGCCCAGCGACACGGACGACGTGGATCATCTGGGCGTCGACACGGGAGCGCCCATTGATGAGAACGCCCGCGCCCAACTGCGGGCCGGTGACTACAAGCAGTTGACGCAATTCCCCAACCTGGGTGGCGGCCACTTCACCTTCGGCTCGGAGAAGGAATGGACCAGCATTGCCGAGGGCCAGACGCAGCTGCACACCAAGGCGGCCAGCGGCTACTTCACGCTAAACCTAGTCCGCCTGAACGCCGGCCTCCAGACGATACCCTTCTACAAGCGCATGGACTATCCCGCCTCCATGTTTACACGCCAGCAAATCGTGGCACAGACGGAGGCGGCCGAGCGGGCGGAGACCCTCTACCAGCAGCGTGTGTTGCGCGAGGCCAATGGCAGTGCTGCAAAGTCGCGTGTTGCCTCGGCTGCCAAGTCTGACACGGTGCCAGTAGCCCCGCCAGCCGTGATGGCCGCCCCTCCGGAGAGTGCGCTGGCTGATGATTTGGACGAGCTGCTGGCCATGACAAATATTCAATCGGACTCCAATACCGTTGCCCCTGGCCCTGAAGCCATGCCTATGCCCATGCCGATGCCAATGCCAATGGTTCAGCCGGCCACAGCGTCATCGGCGGCTGGCAAAAACGATGTGGAAAATTGGCTGGATAATGTCCTGGGCGAGTGAATATATGCAATACTATCTACATCTGTAAACAGAGAACACTGATCTTTGGCTTGTTAAGTTTTCCTGTGAAAAAGTAAAAATTTCCACGTCCCTAACTTAAGGATTGGCGTTTCCTTTTCATTTTAGATCCAAAAAAGAAATGGGCCAGGCCGTGCTGGCTGTATTTGGATTGAATATTATACACAAAAAGGGAGGATTCCTCCTCCAAAAAATGATTCCAATGATTGCATTTTGGAAATAAGATTAAACAGAATCGTTCTCGTTCGCCACCTCGTCGGCGGCCACCTCGGGCTCTGGCGGCAGGTCGGGTAGTAGAAGTATTTCTGCCTCTGGGTCGATGTCGCGCATGCGCTGATAAATAATTAGCAGATGCTCGTGCATCATAAGCATGAGGTCGCAGGCCACCTCCAGCACCACAATGCGCTCCTCCATGTAGCCATCCGCGTGGCCCATGCTGTGACGCAGCTCGTTGACAACGGCGCTAAGCCAGCGGAACACGATGGAGGCATCGTCGTCGGGCAGCAGGAACACAGTGGGCGCCACACCGACCTCGTTGCATATCTGATCGGTGCTGCCGTACGGGCCCACCACGAGCAGGGCAGAGACGACGCGCACAGTCAGATTAAGGCCGTGCATGTAGGACTCCACACAGACGCTGGGATTCACCAGGCTGATGGCCAGCTTCAGCTCCGAGTAGGGGCGCAGGCGGTGTGAGCCCGTGCCCATATCCGTCAGCCAGTCGAGCACGGCCCACAGCAGGCAGCTGCACACCAACTGGGCCATGGTACACAGGGGGCTGGCATGGTGGCAGCAAAGGATCAGGTTTAGCATATGGTCCGAATCTCTGATGTTGATCTTGTTCAAGATGGCGGCGCACAGATCGTTCACCTGTCCGATAAAATTGTTCGAGATTAGTTCTGAATTCCATGCTGTCCATGTGCTTGCTGTCCGCGACTAACGTGCGTCTCCTCGGTGCAGGCCATGTAGTTGAAGCAGCGCTGCAGGAACAGGGTGCGCTTCACATGGCTCGTTTGCAGCTCGGCATGGTTCAGCATATACACCATTATCCCGGCAACCATCAGGGTGGCCAGGGGGCCGGAACCAAACGCGATCATTTCGCCGCTCATCAATGAATTGAAACCGTCCATTATCTGGAACCAGTGTGAGATCAGGCGTGGAATTCCAGTGGGCAGCATACAGCATACAGCAGGCAGCAGGCACTCACCTCGTATATGTTATCAGTGGAAAATAGGAAGGGGCACAGATGACGAAGCGGCGACACCTCGATGACCAAACGCAATTCCTGCAGATCGAAGCCCTGGGGACGGATGGCGCGCCCAAGCGTCTCGTTGGATGAACTGCAAAAACAAAAAGAGGCAGCATCATGTTCATGTATCAGCGGAGAGCGACAGCAACGGAGGATGCGGATGCTCCAATGGCCAACGGAATTTTAATGAGCTTTGGAACATTTTGAGATGTTTTCAGCTTCACATTGTGCGTGAGTGCATGCCAGAGCGGTTGAACTATACAAGCTGCCATAATGTGCTTGGCGTTTGGCGAGTGCGTGAGCGAGGGTGACAGCTATACTTTTATATACATAGTGTGTGTGTTGTGTGATTTATAGTGAAAAGCGCATAATGTGTGTGTGTGTGTGTGTGTGTGTTCAAGGGAATTGTTGAAAAGAGAAGGTGAGGATATAGAAAGCCACGTGTGTGTGTGTGTGTGTTTGCCATTCTCAGCTTGTCCTTGTGCTGTTTTTTGTGGAAGACGACGACGACGACAACTGGCAAAATGCAAATGCACGCGCCATGTGCGCATTTTAGCATAAAAGTCACCTATCCCCCTAGGACTCCTCCTGCTCCTGCTCCTGCCCCTGCCCTGTGTGCCTGCCGCCAGAAGTTTCTTGCGTACTTGGGAAAATATCTCCTCATTATGCATTCATATTTTGCAATTACTTCGCACAAACGGTAAAAAGCGCAAATGCGCGAATGGGATGGCACTAGGTGACAGCAGCTCTCCCCCCAATCCCCCCGGCCCATCACCCACCTTTACTGTTAAGTTGCTGTCAACGAGCGTGTTCTGGTGCGTGTGTGAGAATCTCTCGTTCTCTGTGTGCTTTGTCTTTGTCTTTGCTTTTTGCTTGGCCTTTTCTCCTTCTTGCTTTACGCTTGTCTGTGTTTTGCCGTTAACGGTAACCGATACCCTTTGCCGGAGCAGGTATGATTAGTCGTATGATTTGACTCTGAGAGAAGAAAAACTTCATACATCAAACATATGATATATGTGTGTATGTATGTATGTATGTTAAATCGATCAGCATGAGCCAAGTCTGTCCTTGGGTTATTGGGTATTTTTCGCTACATCACAAAGTTTTAGAAAATCCATTTTTTAACTAAAGATAATCCAACGAAAATTCAACAAAGGTGATCATAGGAATGTATTTAGATATATGTATATCATTTTCCGCGAGAACATTTAATTCTTGTTGCTAGAGAATCAAGCAAAATGTCTCAGACTTGTGCGTTTTCTTTTTATCAGAGACGTAAATAAAAACTGTCAGGGTGTCAAATGTCGTCGCCGTCCCCCGAAGCTAGCGATTTCTATCCCGTTGATTTTAGGGCGCTTGCCCCATTTGTGGCAGGCAGAGGCAGAGGCAAAGACAGAACACACAGAAACAGAAACCCATTGAAATTTCCATATTCATATTTTAATTATGCGGCCGCATGAAAAGATTAACAACTTGTTGTAGATATGTACTCACACTCATGCAATATATGTACATACATACATACACACATAGCTTAGTTAAGCCAAGACATCATGGCCCCAATGGCCATTACGCATTTTCCGTGTTTTAATTATGCATATTTTACAAATGCACAGCAGTCACGCCCACGTCCCACCCCATCCACAGCGTACATCACATCCGAAACCGAAAAAAAAACGAGAAGGAACGTGTGAGTCGCTTCTGGACGCGACTCTACTTTTATACCCGTACTCAGTCAGTATATAAATTTATGAGCTTATGATTGAAATTTAAAAAAAAATTTTAAATTTTACATTTTAAATTTTTTGCTACATTTGTTAACTACATCTACATGTAAAATGTAGATAATACATCTAGAACAAATATTCTACATCTACCATTTAGATTCTACATCTCCTCCGCTAGGGGTTGCTCGCGCATTGCACAGGGCAGAGTGTGTGCGAGCGAGACAGAGAATGAATAGCGTAAGCAGCGCCAGAGGAGGTGGGGGAAGCAACTGAAAATTAATTTCTTTATTCTGGCTATAATAATGATCCGATCTGGTTCAGATTCGGCAATCTGATAGATATGGTCATTCTCTACGATACTGCGTTTTTAGTTTTTTCGTATCTTCAAAATTGTGGATGCCACAGATTTTCGTCCTTTGTGAAGGCGGAAGGGGGCGGGGCGAAATTTTGAAATACACTTGTAACAGTGTGATATCACATGAGTCTGGAAAAAAAATTTCGTTGCTCTAGCTTCTATAGTCTCTGAGAACGAGGCGCTCATCAAGACGGACAGACGGACAGACGGACAGACGGACAGACGGACAGACGGACAGACGGACAGACAGACAGACAGACAGAGACTCGGCTATTGATGCTGATCAAGAATATATATACTTTATGGGGTCGGAAAATTCTCCTTCTCTGTGTTACACACATCGACTTTTACCACAAATACAGTATACCCCTTAACTCTTTTTGAGTACGGGTATAAAAACCTGTGAGAATCCTTAGAATCCTTAGGTAGCGTGACACACCACATCCTCTTAGCAGGACAATACCCACAATACAAACGAGCACTATCTCACTTTTTGATGGCCCATTGCCCAGCCTGAGCCAATTATGCAAATCAGCTTAGAGTACGATACGAATCAGATCGGATTCCCATTATCATGCGAGTATCTCTCACGGACAAGTGCAGTAGCACTTCTCCTCCCCGTCCTCGTCCTTTTGTGACGCAATCAATGTCAACTCATGAACTGTGTCTGCTGCCGCTTCACTTCTATTAGCAATCATAAAAGCGCTCAATTAGCGAGGGTTGGCCCGACAATCGCAACGGCAACGGCAACCGCAACCCAAAAAATAATAATAATAGCAACAATCGGTAATGATGATAATGGGCTGTGGCTGTGGTTCTAAGAGGAGGACGAGAGGCGACAAGTGGCACGGCACAGCCGCTATGGCGCGCTACCCTTTCATTTTCGGGTGGTCTGCGGTGGAATGGAGTGGGGGTGGGATGGACCTTTCATCGGCCTGATGAGGCGCTTGTTGTTTGTAACCAATCTGTGCATTTTACGCCTAATTTAAGGCAAATTGTTACAATAAATGTACGAGTATGCTCAGTCTCATCCCTTGGTCATAGGTCGTAGAATTTTTGGGCTTTGTGGCTTCAGGGCTTGACAAAAGCCAACAGATTTTCATATCATTATGCACTGATTTGTACACTGTATGATGTTTGCTGTAGGCGTTTTTTGTTGAATGAAGCTAATGAAGTTGTTGTTTGTACTATGTAAATAATAGAAGGAGTCCAATTGGAATCGAGCCTGATCCCACAGAAAATTATGGCCCAACTTTTGTCATCTAAGAAGTGTCGCCGCAACACTTGTGACTGCAACTTGTAATTTGAGAAGAGCTCCAAGCTCCAAGCTCCAAGCTCCAAACTCCAAACTCCAACTCAAATGCCAATGCCAATGTTAACCGATTTGTTTGGATTGTTTCCCGCGAATATAAACAGTATGGGCGGACAGTCTCTCAGCTAGCTTATCTTTGGTGATCCATCCGAATCATACATACATACATACATATGTACATATGTTGACATTAATTATATTCTGCTTAGCTAATCCATTTATAAAGAAGACCAGAAAATGTACAATTAAAAGTCAACTACTGTGCCCACTTATGTATGGTGCTACATACATATGTACATATGGCGCCTGGCTAGAAGAATATCGAATTTCTCTCAACACTTACTCATGCGGGCAAAACGCATGAAACTGATTTAGGAGAGCCGAAAGATTAAGCAAAAAAAATGACAACGAAAGGATTGGTTTTTATTCTCTATATTCTCGAGCGGAAAATAATAAGTGGCAAAGGATTTGGGGAATTTTTAATTACATATATACCGCCAGGGAACAACCCATGGGCGGCAGCACACTCAACCTATTTGATTTAAACTGTAGTGAAATTGATAAATCACCTTCGTTTTGCAGCCTGGCTCTGAAACAACTGCTTCGAAAATTGGTTGAGTTGGCAAATAAATTATTGAAATTCACTTGTGCTCTATGCACTTCCCCTGAGTCCGATGCCATAGGCCAGAGGAGCCTAGTTTGTAGTTTTAAATGTTTATTGCCTTAAGGCAAGTCCTCTTAATCACATTCATAAATCACTTGTAATGTTTCGGAGGATCGCAAGACGACAATCCTTTATTCGGAAATCATTCTCGCTTTGTTAGCACGAAAATAGAAGACAGAAAAACTTCGCCAATATCCAGGCGTAATATTCTCTCGTTGTTCCATTCTTGGAACTTATAAAACTTTTGCGGGAACACACAAATCAACCAATCACACTTACGGCGGCTGAGGCTGCTGCTGAGGCTGATGACCGGAAATATTCATGTTTAATGCTAGCTGATAAACCGATTGCAACTGACTGATCGATCCAGCTGCAGCCCGTTCGATCCATGGATCATCCAAGCAGAGATCAAGCTCGGCTCTGGCTCGAAGCTTTCGTGTGACAAAGCTATGGGGATCGGATCATACATATCATCGTGCCCCATCGTGCGACTTCAGCGGAGAGCAGAAAAAACGAAAGAGAGGAGTGGCGTGGAGAGGAGAGGAGTGAAATAAAAACAAACAAAAAATCCAGCCAGACAAGTGTGGCACAGCCCGCGGCACAAACACAATTTGTGACAATTTTCCAAACGGATAATGACAAACATTTTAATCACAAAATGAAACCAAAACCAAAATCCACCACCAATGAAAGGAAACAGGAGCAGCAGGAGCAGCACGAGGCAAGAGAACCCACAAAATTTTCACACAATATGGTAAACATCTCCAACTGTGACACCGACTCCGCCCCGTGGCTCAAAGCCCAGACACTGGGCGGCTCAGCCCTCAGCCCGCAGCTCTCATCCGGAAGTCAAGTAGGACTGCCATCATCCCGGCACGATGTCATAATCGTCCTCTCCGCATACGCATCATCCTCATCCGCATTCTCATCCTCATCCTCATCCTCTCAATGCAATCATTACGCTGATGTTTCTGGCCTGCGGCGGGGGCATGGCACGCACACAACAAATTTAAATCGAAATTGGAATAAGAACTCATTTTGGGGAGAAGTCAAAGCAACAACAGAAACAACAGCAAGAGCAAAAACTTTTTAGAATTAATATTTTGTCAGTGACTTGTGGTGCTCATTATTCAAAAATAAAACACACAAAACATAAACAAAGCCAACGCTTAAATAGTCTGAGATGCATTTTAAGTGAGTTTTTTTTTTGGAAGGATTTTGTATCGAAATTAGGGATAGGAACCAGATGAATGCTCTTGCGGATCGATCGTGGACATTCGTTTAGAGCCATTTAATGCCATGAGCTTTCATCAATATTTTGCTTGCTCTCTGCGATCGTTTTCTATGATATTCACTCTTCTGCTCTATTTTTTGAAGCGTCGGCGGAAGGGAGCCAGCCAGAGAGGCTCTCTCACTCGCTTGCTTTTCTCTCTCGCCTCGCCGTCTGCATTTGTACTCCGCTACACAAAAGCTCTTGTTTGCTTTTAATTGCAAAGTTTGCAAAAGTTGGCGCTCGTTCGCTCGCCGAAAGCTTAATGCAATTAATAACTCATTAAATAAATACAAATCAAAGTGGATGCTACGGCAAAGGCCCCCCACAAGATCCTCCAGCTACTCGTGACTCAAAGGGGTCTCGGTCGACCGTCCCCCCCCCCCCCTGCCTTTGTGCTCAAAGGATGCCAGCGTAAAATGTACCAATTAAAAATGCAATTGAGATCTCAATGGCTACGCTACGCAAATGAACCGCATGAATGTGAATCTATCTAGACAAGTGCCAGAGACCACTACCAGGTGGCAGGGCAGCAGGGTGGGGAGGGGGCAGTGGGCTATAGCTGCGAATGAAGTGGGAGTGAGATTTTATTCATTAAATTACATTCACATTTCATAGACGATTTCATGGCAATGTTAACTCGGTTTTCCATTTAGATTCCCGCTTTATTCTGTGGGTCCTCTATCGCTTTACCTTTTGTATACGACTCCCTATTCGACTTCTCTCTGTCTCTCTGTCTTCCACTTTAGCTTTTATTCTATGACTCCCATTTTGCTCTCTTTGGCACGACTTGTCCCTCTGCCTACCACCCTCCCGATAGCAACAACTTTCATTTTATGACTCTCCTCTCTCGACTTAGCTTTTTTTGTATGTGTCTCCCCTTTCTCCTTGGCTCTTGTATAGTACCCTTGAATAAGGTATTATGGGATAAAATATGTTATTTTGGAGACTTTTATGCTGAGAAAGATAAACGAACCAAGCAATTTCTGATCCATCCTGCTGATAAGTCATAGCTTGCATCAATATTTTATAGTTTTTAAAGTGTTTTCATATCTGCTGTCATAGGAACAATAAACTTACATACAAAGGAAGCAAAGAAAGGTATCGAGAGCTTCGCTAGATCTCTAGCTTCTCTATGCCTCTCCCTGTCTCTCTCTCTCTCTCTCTTTCTCTATGTGTCCCTCTGTCTCTTTAGCTGGAACTTTTTTGTGCTTGCTCTGCTCTGCCTCGAACTTGTTTCCGGTGGCTCCCTTTAAGTGTCTTTTTAATTAGCGTTCTGTTCGGCCCGGCCCGGCCCGACACGACTCAGCGCAGCGCTCTGCACCACTCGAACGAACTACGCAACAAACCACCCACCCACCCAGCCAACACCCAGCCATCACTCCTCTATTGCTCTAGCTCTTCCTAATGGCACTCTTCATTCTCCACCTGTCTCACTCGCGCTCCCACTCACTGACAGACGGATAGATAGACAGAAAGAAGCTGCCCTGCCTGCCTGCCTGCCTGCCTGCTCGTTAACTCACTCACCGAAGATTCAATTTGTAGCTAAACATTTCTCCTCCTTTTCGTGTAGCCCCCTCCATAGCGAGCTAAATGCGCATGAAAATGTAACTGTAACTGTAACGGTAACGGCACTGCAACTGGCGCTGCTTTTGCTGCTGGCTGCACTGTTGCTATCCCAGTTTGGCGCACGCCCCTGACAATACCAAATGGGCGCGCGCGCTCTTTGCGCTCCTTTGGCCCGTTATAATTGCGTGCCCGAGTTGTTGCTTGTTTTCCGGTTGGCTGCGCTATACCAGCCCTCTCTTCCTCTCTCTCTCTCTCTCTCTCTCTCTCCCTCTGAATCTCTCTCGCTCTCTCTCTGTGTGCCTGTCTCAGTCCCGCCAGGACGCCTGAACATTGAAATAAAATATATGAATAAGATTCATGTACATACATATACATATACATATACATACATATGTACGATGTATAGTGGCAGAGACGGCGGCGGCACTAGAGTGGCGGGTAACGGTTACGGGTATACGAGTATATGCATATGTCCCGGGTTATTTGCTATATAGCGACAAATTGATAACGTTTTGTGCCGTTCGCTCAAGTTGATTTTCAAGCATGACTCACAGCTCACCGACCGCCGATGGGCGATGCGGTAGGACCATACATACATACATACATACATATGTACATACATACATATGTACATATGCATGTATTTATGTATTTATGTGGCAGCGCGCGGTGGGAGAAAGAATGTGTAGGATGGGGATGGGATGGTCCATTACCATCCTCTCGAAACAGTGTGCCTCAGCACTATGGGAAATGCAGGTGTGCAGTTAATATTTTGGTACTACAAATATTTGGCCATACATAGATGGAGGAGATGGAGAGTATTACGCGCTTATTGTAATGCTCATTACATTCATTAAAAAACGCGCATTCAAGAAGATCGTATTATTCTTTGTCTACTTTTTAAATGTATGTAAATTTGTACATCAAACGTGCATTTATGTATGCACATATGCATTCATATCGAGACACTCATTAAACGCTTAACATCAATGCACTAAACTCAGTTTGAGACTCAATTCAATTGATATTAGGTGCTATGTATAAACCTATTCCTATTGACCATTTCAATTGGGGGGCACCAGGCAAAAGAGATATGACTGCCATTTCGCTGTAGTCTATGTTTAGCAATTGCTTTTCCACTAAATAACAAAAATATTTTCTTAATAACATGTAAATACGTACATACTTGTAATTTCCATTGCATTCTTTGGCGTAGTAATTTCAGAGCCCTGTCGAGACATTTCGCTCTCATGTTCCCAGAATTCTCTCGAACCGATTTGTTTGGCTTTCCCTGAAATGGAGACATGGGGGAGCGAGCGCTTGTCTGCGGGTCTTTACTTTATATTTAAAATCAAGAGCTTTTAAGAAAGAAAGAAAGAAATGTTTGAAAGAAAGCTAAACCACAAATTTATTCTTTTCGATGCTTCGGCTTGTTCGGGTTGTTTTCACAATTGTTTTTGCTTTGTTCTGTTTGACTCTCAAACCATAAATATGTATGTATGTATGTAATCGTATTTGTGTAAACATAATGAAAACTTAAATACAAATTAAATTGGTATTTGGGATATAGCTGGAATTAGCCTTGCTTGATTTGAACTACAGCAGAGGCATCAATTTTTACCGTCTGAGTCGAGCGACGGGGCTGGAGCATGATATTTTCCATCGTAATTGAGGAAGCAGCTGGACGCCGCATTGTTGGCCATCTTCGGGGGTATCTTGCCCATCTGCATCAGCAGTTCCTCGATGCGTTGCGTCTTCACTTTAATGATATTCTCCATGTGGGTCAAACGCTGCTGGCAGGAGTCAATCAGCAGATCCTTTGCCTGGTTGTCCTGCGACATTTTCTCATACAGCGAATACAATATCATTTTCTGAGGTATTTGTACAATTGCATCGCCCACCCGCTTATTGACCACAACGACTTTCACCTCATCGTTTTCCTCCCAGGCCTGCTCCTGGCGTATCGATACATTGCGCTCTTCGGCCATGCGCTGCCGCTTCTCCAGTCGTATGACCTCATGGAGCAACACCTCGGCGGCGCCGTGTACGCCGTTCGACAGCATTTCCATGAACTCACGGCTGAGCGAAATCTTGAACTTTGATAGCACCTTAAAATTGAACGTCTCCCAGTTGGCCATCTTCAGCTGCACACTGCTCTTCTTGGGGTAATTATAGAGATCGACGAGGCGTGGATGGTGGCGCTTCAATAACTCTGCCAAGGGCCAAACATCTGAGAAATCACGACGCAGCCTGTGTATGCCAATGTGATTCTGTATAAGCCAATTGTGTACCTCCATCACCTCCTCACTGCTCAGATTCTTACTGGTTATGGTATGCATGTTGCAGACCACACGAGCTGCAGTGTAGTGTTGTCTACAAGACTTAAAATAATTTAAAAAATATATAAATATATATATCTATCTATCGTTTTCGGTTGTTGTTACTTGTTGTTCAGTGCACAGTGAAAGATTTGACATGTGAGACAAGTCTCCTTATAGAAATCCAGGCCTACATATAAAATCCAAACTAATTCGGTTGAATACACTCGTACTCGTTACACTGTGCGACAAGTGGGTAACTTTTGAATGTTCTTTGCACTAGACAATAATTAGAATGTGCTATAAAATCCCAAAATGTTTTTTTTTAATTTAAAAAAAACAGCAGTTTGGTGACTGCTTGCATTTTATAATTTTTGCTCAGAACCTGCAGCGCAAATATTCACAAAAAGTAAAAAATGGACAAGGAAATTATACTACCTTTTACAGGATGTTTTATTCGTGGTCATGGAATGGATATAACTGAAGATATATGTAGCTACTCAAAGTGGAAGTTTTCTAACATTTTTAATATTTGTTCAAATTTGAATTATTTTAAGCAATATTCTTAGCAAAACAAACAATATTTCATTCCAGTATTCCATTAATATAATAAATATTTTGCCAGGTTAATCCATAATTTAATGGAAAGACTTTCCAACTGAAAGATAACTCATACTCATGCACATACCTTTCTAATTGTGGAACCATTCGAATCCTTGTGCGAATATATCCACCCCCCAAATACATTAAAAAAAAAACGCCAAACACTAGCAATTAAATATCTTTATTCTGGCCAAAAAAAAGAACACGTTCATAGAGTGCGACAAAAAAAAAACAATTGGGATTTGTTGTTGTTTGGTTTTGTGTGTGTTTGTTTTTGTTTTTGGTTTTGTTTTGTTTTGGTGTATATTACAGTTAAGAGTAAATTGACTAAACCTAGTTCATGATTATATCGGTGTTTATGTATATAAGGACATACATATGTATGTATGTGTGTATATATGTATGCCATATCGGGTACGCTTGGTATATACGAGTACGAGAATCCACTCTTCTCTTCTCTTCTCTCCTCTTCTCTCATCCATCCGTTACGCTCCGTTACATTACGTTCCATTCCGCTCCGTTTCGTTTCGTTTCGTTCCACATTTGGATGTTGTTATTGCACAAGAACCATTTATATTTCCCATAATATATATACAAATAGGCCACTGGTTATCTGGGTATCAGGATTTTGGGGCCTCGCCTCCCTCTCTACATGGGACAGCCGTGTACGTAGCTCACATTCCGGAATATTGCCGCCGCTGCAGCGGAGGTCAAGAAGTTGCACGGATTGCTGGCCGCAGCAGCCGCAGCGGCGGCGGCACTAAACGAGCTGCTCAACCCAGTGGGGCAGCAGCCCAAGCCCCCACCACCACCGCCGCCCTCTGGCACACCAAAGTCCTTCTCGAGCGTTGCCTGGTGGCGCAACTGCTCCAGACGCAGCTGATTCTGTCGCTTCCATTTGGTGCTGCAGGTTAAAGAATGATGGAAAGAGAATTATCGTTAGTGGATTGGACTGCTTTTTCCCTACTTTTTCCCTATACTAAGAAACGCAAAAACTCGTACAATCAAACAATAAAGAGCAAATCCAAACATGGATCCACTTTTGTAATAGCAGAAGGTGCACCAGCTTCAGCCCGTCCAGCTGTCGCAATAGTCAACACTCTCGTGTACTCGCCGCTTCCTGGTACTCTCTCGTACCCGTACTCGTGCTCGTAATATAAGTAGCTCCAATCGATTTGTTTATGGGGTTTCTCTCGAATATAAACATTTTCGTAGAGCTAACATTTAAAGGAAAAGGAAGCCACTGGCCGCAGTCGGTTAAAAATCTCTTGAAATTCATGCTACGTTATTCTGTTGAATAGTTTGTATACAGTTGCGGTCAAAATAATAGTAGTGCCACTAATGGCTTTGCATATTGATAATTTTTTCGCTATTCTTTCAACAATCGAATTTGTTTTTTCACTCGAAAAACAACTATCAAGCATTGCTGTCCTTGCTTATAAAGTTAAAGAAGCGTGTCTCTTTTCATTCCGTTATATTTCGACATTTTTCGCTAAATATCACCATTTTGATGCGGTCAAAATAATATTAGTGCTACCGAAAATTTTGAAATTTATTAAATCTACTGCCTTTTTTTGCAAGGCTTTCGTTTTTAAACAATACTTGAATAATTTATTTAACAGTTTCAAGCTTTTTTTAGTTTTGTTTTTGGTCATTTGATGCCGGTATCATGGGGCGTGGCAAACACTCTAAAGCTTAAAACTTACTACGGATATACAGTTCTTATATAGGATATTAGACCGCAGTCTCTTATGAAAAGTTGCACTAATATTATATTGACCGACCCGTTTTTGAGGTACTTCAACATTTTAATATTTTTCTGAAAATGTTTATGGTTTATTCTGAGTTGTTTTCTGTTATTATAATCTGCAATTAGTCTCTAAAAAAAAACTAAAATTATTTTGGGTAAGTGCTTGTAAGTCCTTTTTTTTGAGGGTATATGAAAAGTCATATTGGCACTACTATTATTTTGACCGCAGCTGTAAGTATTCCAAGTATTCTACTATGAGTACGAGTACGTACCAGGAATACTCGCATTTCTTTAAATATTTATATACGAAGAAAAGGCCCGAACAAGATGCCATGCCATGCCATGCCATCGACTTACCGTCGATTCTGGTACCAGGTCTTCACCTGCGTCTCGGACAGATTGAGCGTCTCGGCCACATCGCTGCGATCGGCGACGCTGAGGTACTTCTGGCAGCGAAACTTTCGCTCCAAATACGCCAGCTGAGCGTGGGTGAAGGCCGTGCGTCGTCGTCTCGGCTTGCGTCCGCTCTTGCTCATCTGTAGCTTGTGATCCGCGTAACTGCTGCTGCCGCCCCCGCCCCCGCCCCCGCCAACTGGATCGCTGCTGCTGGCACCGCTCGCAGCCGCTGCCAAAAGGCCGGCTGCCACGCCCGCCGCTGCAGCTGCAGCACTCAGACCCGCACTCACTGCAACGCCAGAGCCTGGACCCGGTGTGGCTGTGCCACAGGACTCCACGCTGGAGTCATCGTTATGGTGGAAATGATGATGGGACAGCAGCAGATCCTGCTGGCAGCCGTGCGCCGTCGAGTCAGGCGTGGAACGATCCTCAATATCAATGTCCGAATCATCGTTGGAGAGTTCAATGTCTGCGGAAAGAAAGCAAATAGAGATAGAAGCTAAGTTACAAGCTGCACAACAAAGGAATTTCATTCTCCATATTCCAATCTGAAAGAGAGTGAGAATCGATAAGGATGAGAACGGGGGGCAAAGAGGCTTTTCAAAAGCAAATCAATTCAAGTTACGCCATGCAAGTTTCTCCACTCAAAGTGTATTGATCGCTCGAGGAGAGGGAGGAGCAGCACAGACTGCGACTGCGACTGCGACTGGCTGTTAAGTGAAAGACATACTATAGATACTGTAGCCTGCTTTTGAGCGCAGCGTGGCGTTAATGCGTTCCAGCCATTCTTTACTTTTGATGCCCAATATTTCAAGCTAGAAGTGTAGTCCAAAAAGAAAGAGGCGCGTGCAGCCACTTTTGGCTCAGGGCCACAGACAGAGCCACAGCCAGAGCCACAGCCAGAGCCAGAGCCACAGCCACAGCCAGGGCCAAGCAAGTCAACGTCATTAACGGCGTCCAGCAATAGACAACGCATCAAAGCACAAGGCACTGCCTCAAGTGGGCGGGCGTTGGTCCATTAGGAAGACGCAGGCACAGCACAGGCCAAGCGGAGAGCGGAGAGCGGTGAGTGGATGGGAGGCGAGGGGAGGGCGGAGAACAGATTCAGAAGCGGTTTCAATTGCAATCGGATGCCAAGTTGCAATTTGCAGCAATCCACATGTTATTTATATCCGCCAAATATGTATGCTATGTCCTGATCCTGATTCCTGATTCCTGATTCCATATCCCCCTTTGCCACAGCTCGGTAGCAATGATTGAGTCCACGATTGAGTCGAATCGCTGCGGGGGCTGCCTGATTAAATTCACGTGTCGTCTCGAGCTCTCAATTGCTTCCCATTGGAATGTACTTTGCTCTGTCACTCCCACACCCACTCACAGCAGCCAGAAGCCAGCAGCCAGCAGCCAGGTTTAGGATTCATTCTTGACGTCAGGCTACGCCCCGGGGTGGGGTGTGCGCTGCTTACGTGTGTCCGCTCTCGCTCAGTGAAGGATGCCCCGTTGCGGAAATTATTATTTCTATATTTGTGTGTTTGTTTTTTTAACCCCAAATGGGTTTGGTTTTGACTTTTCGTTCTATTTATACAGGCAGCAACAATACAGGAGCAGAGAGAGAGACAGAGAGAGAGAGAGAGAGAGCTGGTCTTGGTACTGGTCCCCTGTCCTCTATTCAATTATGCATATGCCAGCATGTGTGCCGTGTTTCTGTGCGTGTGGACATCCTGCGGAGCGTCTCGAGTGTGCTCCTTTTCTTTTCCTTAAAAAGTCACGTCGTATCAATTTGCGGCACAATTGCCATTTAATAGGCACTTGAAGTACGTGTACAGAGAAAAAGTACGAATGTACGCCATGCGATTAAATATACACAGATACACGAGCACACTCGCATCCTGACATGTGTCAACAATTTCGATTAAATGCGTCTTAAAGTAAAATCCATTTATGGCTGGCAATTTGTAGATAATTGAGTGTTAAATCTTTTGGATTTATGTGCTTAGAAGTAGTAGAATTCAGGGGAGAACCACAAACCACAAAGAAGACATCATTTAATCTGTGAAACAACGCCAGCAGCTAATAAAAGTTTCCCCCCACACACATCGCACACATAACTGCCGACAATCAGCCCCTAAATAGTTTTAATTGTTGAGTTAAACTTTATTTAATGTCATGCATAACTAGAAGAGAACAACAACAACAATAACAACAAAAACATGATAATTACATGAGGCACAGCCAGGCAGGGGAGGCAGTCCACATGGATACAGCAAGGCACAAAACAAAGCCAGCCACAAGGATGGTCGTAAGTGAGCCAGGCACCTAGGGCAGGACAGGACAGGACAGGACAGGGCATGGTAGGGCAGTTCTCTGTGAAAGGATACGCAATTGCAGTCACACTTCCCCACACCCCTACACCCCTACACCCCTAAACCACTCCCAGTTGCAGTTGCAGTCACATTTCCATTTCCCCTGCACTGGGGCTAAACAATCAAAGTGGCTGTACGTGACAAATTGCTCGAGCGCAGGTTAACCAGCAAACGACTGCAATGACAGAAAGTACACATTTTTTGGGGGGGTGTCGAAACTAGAGATACCCTGGCGCAGCCTGCTAGAAGATTTCCACCTAAAGACCACCTAAATTAAAAGAGGCCAAGAACAGATCGCACAAGAAATCAGTGGGTTGAGAGACAAAAGAAAATCGGAAGAAGGAAGAATCTGCAATATATACATTCATATGTGGGTAGATACATATGTATTTCGAATAAACTCTGTAAGAGGTAAGGGTATAAGCAAAGCAAGCAGCGTACAATTAAATTATTGCCCAAAGCGTTTGTTTTTTAAGTCGTTCCTGCCCCCAGTCCCAATGCAAGCACCAGAGCAAGCTCCTTCTACCTCTAACTCTATCCAGCTTACAGCTGCCATCCCATCAACGTACTCCCACTCTCTTTGCCTTGTCTCTCCTCAGCGCTCACCCCTTGGACTAAAAGTTTTCTTTTGCGATAATTGAGCGAGGTGTGAGATTTAAATGCCAGAGGCCAACAAAGAGCGAGCAAGGCAATTTGTCAGCGATTTTAGACTCCCACACAAAAAAAAACAACAAAATAAACATCAAAGAGGCGTAAGCAGATGGGTATAGGAGGGGGGTACAAGTTAATTGGCCCAACATAGGGCCATAATAATAAATGTACATAAATGCAGCAAGACGTTTAGCATAAATACCGCATGGGGGGGGTTGGGTAACTTCGCCTAAAAGACATGCAAAGTCAATAAAAACCGATTTTTCACATACTTGTGTACCGATGCGATATTATTTTCTAAATTAATTGAAAGCCAACTAATTAACCTTGCTTTCTTTTAGTATAATAACTCCTTAAAATATATGATTCTCCTTGAAAATAGATGATTCTTGATTAAAGTTTATTCTCAAAGTCTCAAAGTCTCTCTAACATATTGAACTATTTTAAAAAATGATTAAAAAATTTGCCCAATTTCGGCTAACGGTATATTTTTATGAACTTTTCTTACCGCAGAATTTTGCTAACGTAACGTAAGACAACTGTCGTCCGATGCCATCACGTAATCGTATAACAAAAAAAAAAAAACAGAAAATGTTTTTATTTTACAATTAAAAACATTAAAAATGAACACTACATATTTCATATACATATGTACATATATGCACAACAAATTGTTATAAAGATAGCCCAACCTCGAAAGCCTTTTTGCTTTGGATTTTGTGGGCCTGATTAATGCCAGATTTAGCTGGAATGTCTCCAGGCTATTAGACTGTTTTGAGAAAGATGAGAAAGATCTGTACATTCTATTCGATTCTATTTAGATTCAGATATTGCTTGCAAATAATCTCTCTAGAGATATTTGATATCTGTGTGACAGCAGACGGCAGACAGCAACATGATCATGGACAGGGCTCTCGAGCAAACGGATTCTTTTTTCCCCTGGCTTTGGAATTTGTCGCCGTGATCTAAGCTTATCATGAAAGGAAGGTGACCGGCAGGCAGGCAGTTTTATTTATTTTTAGGCATAAACAATAAGCCATTCCAAGTCTCGTTTCTCATTTCATATCTATTGCAGACATTCCATCTATCAGATATCCAGCAAATGATTTGAATGTGAAATTGGAAGGGGTGAGAAATTTTTTAGTGGTATGATCGGTTATTGATCAATCAATCAATCAATAAACCAAGCCATTGAGCACATCCTTTAAGAATCTTTAAGAATATTAGCCAATATCTAAGCAATTCATCCACCGAAAACAAGCAGCTTATAGCTGAATAAAATAAATCTTAATCTTAAAACGAATTATCAAACGTTCAAATTTGGCCAACCAACAAAAATAAAAAAATTAAAACAGATTTAAAATATCCTTAACTGGCTAAACTAACTTAATTCTATCTTAAATAATAACAAAAAAAAACAAAATATAACAAATCAAACATGAAAATTGAAAAACTCGGAAAGTATCCCCTGGCAAAAGTTAAACCGCATCCCTGCTGGCAGCGCACAATATACATATGTATATTTAAATAACTCTACTGTCAATGGCCCTGCCAGCTAGTAGGTACTATTAAGAGGAGTTCTTAATAGATCTCCTCGCATTATATAAATAAATCAATTCAATTCAATCAATCAACCAAGATCAAGTGCAAGCATCAAATGTTCGCCTCGTAAATCTCTTGCTGGCTGTTCCTTTTCTTATTCTATAGATAGAGCTTGTTGAGCTACTGTTTTGCGAGATTATTAAAGAGACGATGATTGTTCAGTATATGTATGTATACTCGTATATTCACAGTTTATTGTAGGGTAGTATATAGGGCGATAAAGAGTCGAAGGGCTGGTTAGCTGGATTCAGATTGAAGACGCGGGGTTCGGTTCAAGACGTGCAAGAAGTGATTGCTAAATCAAGACTAAATCAAAGGTCAGGGGTGCCTGTGCCCGTGCCCGTGCCCTAATGCTAGCGAAAGAGCGACAGATCGAGCGAGTTATAGCGAAAGGCGATAGAAAGAAAGGTGCGCGAGATGAAGAAGTGAGAGAACGACTGCCGTGCGGGAGCATGAATGTGTAAGCATAAGCGGTTAACAATAATGTACATACATATGTACAGTGGGCAGTGCAAATGATGAACAATGAAGCGGATTGACATTGGGCTGCACCACAATGATCTACGGACTATTTGGCTGCGTAACCAAACAGAGCTCTAGTAAGTTTTCTCTCTCTTGAGATTACAATGGGAATGTAATAATAATATGAATGATAATTGTGACTATAAGGAGCAACCAAGGCTGATCTCTCCAGTGATGCCCTGAGTGCCCAAGTGCCCATATAATCGTATCCTAGACGGAACGTCGACACTCACCCGAATCCGCCGTTTGCCGCCGATTGATCAGGTCGCCCAGCAGATCGCGTATTAGAAACGATTTCGAACTTTGCATTTTGATGGAGGATACGGTGGTTTCAGCTGGTTTCAGCTGGTTTCAGATTTCAGGTTCCAGTTGCCGCTTCCGTTTCCGTTTGTGTGTCGTATTGGAAAATGTCTGAGGCAGAGTGGAATCAGTTAAGGTGTTGCCGGTGCCAATAGTTGGCCATTATTTCCAGTTGCACTTTAGTTAAACATGAACAACAACAACAACAACAACAACAAAAAAACCACAAAAACAATGCGTAATGCTTTAGAGAGGGTGGGGAAAGACCCAGTCCGGCTGCCCTGCCCTGCCCTGTCCAGCTGCTAGCCGACGGCAAAATGTATGCAAATTTGATATTTGCAATCTTCTCTCGATGGTGGTATTTTAGTTGTAATTGAATTGTATCTATTATGTACTATCTTGCCACACGCACGCACACACACAGCAGCAGTTGCAGTTGTAGCCGTAGCCGTAGCAGAAGCAGCAGCAGCAGCTGAACCGCTAAGCGCCGAGTCAAATGAACAACTGAAAATGCGAAATGCTGAACGTTTATTAATCCTTTTAGCAGACAGGACGAGGCATAGTCAGAGCCACCCACCCTCAGCCACAGGGCACACACACACACACACACACACACACACACACACACAAACACACATACAGTGACAGAAGTGAATTACGCGGATTTGTTGCTGTAAACGGGACAGTTTAGCGCTCGAAGCTGAAGCCGAAGCCAGCAGCATCAGCAGCAGCAGCAGAAGCTTTGCAAACTTTGCAATGGCCGCTGCTGCTGCTGCTGCTTGTCCTACCGTTAACATGCCATTTAACCGTTATTTAATAAGTAATGTCATCCAGCATGCCATCCCGCTTGCACACAGCCAACTTCCGTTCCGTTCCGACGTTAGCCATTTTGTTTTGCAGTGCAAAACAGCACAGAGAGCAGAGAGGCACTGATGCCATCCCGCTCCTCCGCAAGCAGGGTTGCCGCACACCGATTGGCCAATGCAGTGCCCACCCCCGCCAGAGTCACAGCCAGAGCCAGAGCCAGAGCCAGTGCCAGCCAGACGCCCACCCTTAAGGCTCCACACAGAGTTCACGGATCGCTCTGCCTCAGAGACAGTCAACAGTCGCCAGTCGAATGCAGTGGCCAGTTGGTGGAAAGGAGCGAACAAGTGCAAGTGGCGGCACGAATGTGTGGAACAAGTGGCGCGAACGCGATGCAAGTGCAAGTAAAACCCCGTCGGTAAGCTGAATACGTTTGGTTCTATCATCCCATCTGTGCTTGCTTATAATCCGAAACGATACAATTAATAAATATCAAAAATAAATAAATATAAGCATTATTATTATTAAATCGATGTGACTTCAAAACGTATTCGAGCTTTGTATTATTTCTATATATGTAATTAGGTCAAATTAAATAGGATTCATGTACACCTAGAATCGATGGAACTTCTATGGGATCTGCAAGGGCTTTTCCTTTCTACCAAATGTAAATTCAGCAGAGGCTTAGGCCAACCGCTGGATGCTTCGTATTTCCACCCTCAACAGATTATTTTAGACGGGTTTGATCTATTTGTTAAATGATATAATTTTATAATTATTCTTAAGGATTACAGGAATGGGGTAAATAGGTTACTTTTTGTTTTGTTTTCACTTGAGGTTTCACAATTATTGTCTACAAATCTATAAGGAAGCGAATTCTATTCCCAAAAAGGCGGCAAGCGAGGTGCAAACGGTCAAAGGATCCTATTGTCAATCGTTTCATCGAGAATGCTCAATGCTCAATGCTCAATGCTTATTGCTCTGCAATGCTCTGATATGCTCTCTTTTGTCGTTCACAGGCCGTGTCTGGTGTACGACGGAGCCATGCAGCTTAGAGCCGAAATGGCGGCGCCCATTAAATGAATGGAGCCCGTGACGAGCACATCCATTTGGCCGTTGTCCGTGGCATAGCGCTGCCGGATGGCGGTAAAGGCGTCCGTTAGGGTGCTGTACACCTGACCGCGATCGGGCTGCTTCTCCTTGGTGCACATCTGACTCCATTGGCTGGCAATGTCGTTGGCACGCATCATCTGCTGCTGAACACTGAAGCGGACAATCACCTGGCTGGGTACGTTCGGATTCGAGCTGGCCAAATTGGGCACAAAGCAGACCATGTCGAAGGCACAGCAGCGATTCAGCAGATTCAGCATCGGTCCGAAATCCGAGCCGCCAGTGCGATTGAAGATGAGAATCTTGGGACTGCAACTGCAACAGGAGCAGGAAACACAAAAAAAGAGAAGAATGTTAGAAGAGTTCTGAGTTCTGAGTTCAGAGTTCAGTGTTGAGTGTTTCGGCAATCTCACCTCTTGCTGATGCTCTTGGCAAACCAATCCGTGCACACGGTCATGCTCTCCATGGTGTGGGCGCCGTCTAGGTGCAGGCGTATGCCCTGGAACTCCACCAGCTGACAGCGACCAGGCCAGTGGGCATTCAGCAGTCCCTGCAGCATATTCGGCTCGAGTTTTGCTTCGTTGGCGGTGTAGTCGCGGTGGTGGGGTCCGCTGGTCTGCGACAGCCAGTCGCTGGCCAGTTGAATGGCCAGGGAGCCGTTCAGGTGGACAACATGGTTGAAGCTGTCCCAGTGCCGGGCATACTCGCTCGACCGGAAGTAGTCCTGTGTGGGCCGTACCTCGTGCAGTATGGCCTGCTTCTCCTGCGCCCGCTGGCGGATCACCTGCAGGCACTCCGGCTGACTGACATGCGTGTAGACGTGTGCGTTCGGCTTGATGATGCCCGCCTTCTGCCAGGCAATCTCTGGCAGTGTGCTGCCCAGCAGATCGGTATGCTCCAGGCCCAGCGAAGCGATGCCCACGGTTCGGACATTGCGCACAATGTTGGTGCAGTCATGCTCCCCGCCGATGCCCACCTCCAGCACGGCAACGTCCACGCGCTCCTCGACGAACACGTGAAAGGCGAGTATCGTGAGGAACTTGAAGTAGGCGGGCATGTCCAGCTTGTGCTCCTGCCGCTCCTGCAGCCGTTTGTAGACCTTCCAGAACTGTTTCGTGAACTTCTCCTTGGCCAGCGGCTGGCCATCGATTCGTATCCGCTCCGTGGTGGACACAATATGCGGCGAGCTGAAGAATCCAGTGTGTACACCGTGATGGCGCAGCAGCGATTCTGTGAGTGCACAAGTCGAGCCCTGTAATTGGAGTAGAACGTATTAAAATGCGCATACAATACAATCTATATGGGCAGTTCCGTTCTGGCGTACGACAAATAATCAAAGAGCCAACATTTTTAACTGAGAAAATATCCTTGTTGAATGATAATTGGATAGCCCTTTTTATACAAAAAAAATGGCATTAATCGAGCGTACGGTTTTTAAGATATAAACTAAACTAACTAATATTTATTATATGAAATAAAAGTGTTTGGATTTGAGGTTGGGGCAATAACAATTTTTTGTGCATATGTACATATTAGAGCCCTGCATGAACGGGCAAATGAATCGATTCGCAGTGATTCGGGATTCGCTTCGTCCGATCAAATTGAATCAGCGATTCGGCTTTCTCAGTGATTCGAATCATACGCCCAAAATGGACCGAACGGATCAAGATTCATAATTTTGTACTGTGAGATCCGAACAGTTCAGTTTTTTCTCTCTTTTACTCTCCACTTGATTTTCAGGTAGAGAGAACGAGAAAGCAATACACAAATTTGTCGGTTTTTGTGTGCCTTTCTGTGCCTGTGTGTGTATGTCAACGTGGTGACGTACACATATACATACTGTACATGTGCACGCATACAAAGGAAGATTCTTCGTAGTATGTTTTGAATCAGTTTTTGAATCATTTTAAGTGATTCGGGTGATTCGAATCGGACTGAAGGGGTGATTCGTAATGATCAAACGCATTGAAGGGGCATGAGTATACTGTGATTTTTTTAATTCATGTGGATTCGTGCAGGGCTCTAATACATATGTAAATGTACATGTAAAAAAAAATATGTCTGCATTGTTTACTTTCAAGAGTATTAAATGTAAAAACCTTTCATGTGTTTCTTTTTGTTATAAGTACGCAAAGGCATCTGACGAACGTAAGCGGCGTTACCTTACCAAAATTCTACAGTAATAAATGCTTTAAAATACATATACCGTTAGCCGAGATTCGGCAAATTTTGTATTCATTTTGTAATTTAATTCAATATGTTAGGAGCGGAGAAAACTTTTACCTAGAATCATTCTTTTTTCTAGGAGATAATGGTAAAAGCAAACATGACTACAAAAATACCACAAACATGCAGAAAACGTGAACTTTTGCTTATTTTCCATATTAAAGCTAATGAAATTAATATGTCGATAATAGTTAATTAGTTGCCTTTCAATAATTATCGAGGATAATATCTGGAGAAAATTATTTGGAAATCTGTTTTTGGATTGAATTTTCATGGATTTTGGCCTGGTGGACCTTTTGGCGAAACTGCTCATTTCCAAGGTGTGCAAACTGGAAACGTACCACATATGTACATATATTGTTCCTATCTTATGGCCAAAGCTCAATGCTCTCCAATGAAACCGGATAATACAAGAAATACCCATCGATAATGCGAGTAGCATTGCAATGATAACCCCAAGGTCCCAAGGAAAAATAATAAATAGATATGTGGGAAAATGATCCAAGGAATTATTGTACCCTGTTATAGGACTGGCTGTTGGTGGCATGCTGAATTAACAGAAAAACTAAACAAAATCCCTGAACCTGTACCAGCTATCGAATTCCACACAGATTCGAAGACGAAGCAGCAAAATGATATTGTTTATGGTCTCGGAAGCTCTCGGGGCTCTGGCTATAAACGACGATTGCCGGGGGTACTGGGTACCTTGTGGCATCGGTGACCAAAACAGATCAATCTATAAACAAATTCCAAATTGGAAGCTAAACAAATCTTATCAGCAAATGAACGATTAGCGTTGCGAGAGGTGACTGTGAAACCTGATTTATGTTTTGTTTTTGTTTTTGGTTTTTTTTTTCATTTCACTGCACTCTGGTCGGACAGAGAGCGTGCGAGAGCTAACTGGCCAACTGTTAATTTGGGTGGCCTCTATCGGATGTTGGATAACAAAAACTGGTTCACGCAAGAATGCCCTTAGCCCTTAGCCCTCCAGCTATCAGCACACTCACCTTGCCCTTGGTGCCCGCCACATGGATGAACGAGAACTGCTCGAGGGTGGCCAGTGGCAGGCCGCTGCGCTCCATATATTTGAGAGTATCCGCCTTGGTGTTCACCCTGGGATTCTCCATAGAGTTGCGTATGGCCACATCGTTCGACTGCAGAAAGTTTAGCTGATTGATGGCCTCCTGAGAATCGAAGAGAGAGAACTTATCAATGCTACTCTGAGGCGGAGCAGGGGAGCTCACACACACACACACACTCACCTCAAATTCGGCATTGACATCCCTGCCGTTCGTTTCGTTGACATTGTTGTTGCAGATCTGTCCCTTGGGATCGAAGACCAGCTCCTCCAGGGTTCGGCTCTGCTGCTGCTGCTCTAGTGCTGCACTCGATAGAAGCTTGGTCGGCGTTTCAATGTTAATGTGGACTGGCGAGCTGGCGAGCTGTTTGGCGGGCCTTGGCCCTCGTCGAATGTCGTCCATGGGTCGAACAGTGCTGGTTGCTGGTTTCGCCACTTGAGTCACTATCGCTGCTCGGCGAACGGTTTTGCTGTAGTCACGTACTGAACGGAAAAGCCGACGCACAACCATATTTATAGAGGCCGCTCTATCCACCGCTCTCCACCCGGCTCTCACGCAGCTTAATTGCAATGGTACTGGACTCAATTATGATGGTTAATAATATCTGTGACTAAAACGACAGATATGTTTGCTTAAGTGGGAGGAATAACACGGTTTACACAAGATTTAAATTATCAAACATCTGTGGACAGCGCGCGTGTGCGTGCTCTATTGGCAGATAAGATAGACCAGTGGCTTAATCAAAAAAAACGTACACAATATATATGTACACACATATATAGACGCATTTGATAGATAAACTAATGGTTATTTGAATATTAGTAACGATAACACTTTGGCGCCATATGGTTATCGATTGCGATATACGCAAGCGATAACATTTTTTTTCACATCTGGCAGCGCCACTGAACACATGCGCACATAAACGCTCTGATGAGTACGTACCCATGTGTGTGTGTCCGTGTGTGTATGTGTGTGAAAATAAACATTTGCGTTGTGTTATTGCAAATCAGTAAAAAAAATTGATTCGTAATATTTAGACAAGCCTATCCACTCACCAGTTTCGAATTTCAGTATGTTTATTTGACTGAATAGACACCAACGCGCTGGAACTCAACACGACTAACATATTGCACGCAGTTTATAAACAAGAAAACAGCAACGCGACGTAATGATACTCATACTTGAGCAGCGACAGCTGTTCGTACAGAAAAACAAGATGGAGCGAAACACCACGTGCGCGCTATTCTTCAAACATACGCCCATGAGATGTCGGAAAAGTCAGACACTTCGGCTAGGAGGTGAGTTAAAATGCAATGCAAACCGAAATCAAATTCATGATTGTGCTATTTCGGACAGCCTGCGCCTGGGCGTTTGCGAGGTATGTGGCGGAAAGGAAGCCCACTATGCCTGCCCCAAATGCGAGGTGAAGACCTGCAGCGTGGCCTGCGTCCAGATACACAAGAGGGAGCTTGTCTGTGATGGCGTGCGGGATCGCACCAAGTTCGTGCCACTTAGCGAGATGACGGCCCGGGAACTGATGAGCGACTACTGCTTCCTGGAGCAGTGCACACGTTACGCGGACGACCGCAAGTGCGACCAGACCAAGCGCTACACCCAGCAGCAGCGATATCTGCCCGTGCCACAGCATCGCATGCGTGCGGCGGCCCAGAAACGGAACATTCAGCTTTCGCTGCTGCTGCCCCACTTCAGCCGGCACAAGGAGAACACCAACTTTCTGGACTGGAAGCGGAATCGGTTCTATTGGCGCATCGACTGGCTGTTTGTGAATGCTGCCGAGGATGAGGAGGACGATGATCAGATCAATTCTGCCCGTTTTGTGGATGCTCGCTGTGATGAGGAGCTCACTTTGTCCGCACTGCTACTTAAGTATGTGGACCTGCAGCAAGAGACGGCCCGCGAGAATCGCAAACTCCTCGTCCGCCATCAGACGGTGGGCATTGGTGGCCTGAGCTTTTGGCTGCAGGCCGAGGGTGTCCGGCGCAGCGCCATTCGTTGCTATCACTTGGAGGCGAACCAAACGCTTCGCGAGAATCTCTCCGGCAAGACGATTGTGGAGTTTCCCACCATCTTTGTGACCTATACGAAGGATCCTCCTGCCGGCTACGAGACGACAGACAGTGGTGGGTATCCGTGTGCTCCAACGTCGTGCTGTTCCTGCAATTTGAATTCATTTCACTCTCTCCTTACAGATAAAGAATCGGATGATGACCGCACAGGCACCGCCTCTGATCCCGAATCGGAAGAGGAGCCATCGTCTGTCAACACACCGAAAAAGGCAAAGATACTGCACGATTTTGATGGGATTCACGATGTCTACCATGCATTGGCTGCTGCCTATTCCGACGGCGACGGCAGTGACACAGATGACTGTGAGGTCGAAGAAATGTTTCGTGAAGACATTTAGATCTAGATCAAGAACTGGGACAAACGAGAAAAGCCGAAGCGAGAATCTGAGCTATTTTGGTGTAGTCTCTGACCGACTAGCCTATGGCAAAGCAGATGGGAAGAGAAGCAGACTGTGTGGGGAAGATAAAAATGCATCTCTGTTCAACGAGAAGGATCCTGTGTTCCATAATCTAGTACCTAAATATTAGCGAAGAAGAAGAGGAGTTAAAAGCAGCAAAAGCAGAGATAAAACAGATGCCTTATGTCCTACCTCTGGCCATTATGGCATTGGAATCAACTACCAATATACATGATAGATAAAACAGATGCCATTTGTCCTACCTCTGGCCATTATGGCAGTGAAAACGGCTTCCAATACAACGACAATGGGAATAAACTAAAGATCGCGAGTCTTGTGTCTTACCACTTACCTCTGGGCCATTATGGCAATGGAATCAGCTAAACACACAAATATACACACCCATCTTCCATATAACGACAACGAGAGAACACAGTAAATATCTTTGGATGTATTTTTACATAAATTTTGTATATTTTCTCTCATACACATTTGATTTAGGTTTTTTTATTTTATGCTAATTAAACGTTTAGAATTTATACCAAGTTTCTGTTTGAATCCGGGGTTCAGTTCAGTTTCCCAAACCATTCGAAATCATAATATATCTATGTATCGTATGTATGTATATCGAAGTGTGGAAAAAAAAACAACAAGTTACAGCTTTGGGGCTAATTTGTGTACAATTCGGGTCGGGTTTTTACCTTTATATATATGTATAGATATAGATATATGTATGTATATCAAAAGGCTGGACTGGAGGATCTTTAGTTCAATTTTGAAACACCAATTAGCAGAAATTTCGTTTTCTTTTTCGATTTTTTATAATTTTTGTACGTAATACATATGTGTGCTTATATATATATATATTAGATTTATATGTTTATAGTTTTTTCCTCATCATTTCCTCTCTTCACTCTTTCCATATTTTTGGGTTTTTTTTTTCTTGTTTGTTTTGTTTTTTTTTATGGTTTTTGCCTGCACCAGTTTTTCGTTTTAGTTTAAATTAAGAATTAAAGCAACAAAAAAAACACACACACACACACAGAAATCAATTCTAACAAAAATAAAACGATCATAAAATGGAATCATATGTTTGCACACCAATCGCAGCAGCATCAGCAGAAAGGACACAGAGAAACAAAAAAAAGAAGAAAACAAAATAAAACAAATTGAGGATCGCATTATCATCTATCAATAATTCAATAATTCGACTACATATATAGGAAACACACAGGAATAAGAATAAGAGATGGGTACACACATACATATGTACATACATATATATATACTCGTAAAATATGTATATAGGCTTGATGGATAGATGGAAAGTAGTGCATAAACCAATGTTCTATTCTGTCTTGTGTGTCCTGCTGTGTGCTCAGTCCTGCCTTCCTGCCTTTCTGCTCCCCCAAACCCCCCCTTTGAATACATTTCTTATCATTCTCTTCTCATACATATCAGCTCTATACAACAACAACAAAAAATAATCATAAAAACTATGCAACATACAAAAGAAATATCATATATCATATATATAAACAGAAATTGCTTTGTTGGGAAGGGGATGGGGATGGGGAATGGGGAGTGGATGTGTAGGGGAGTGTAGGAGGGAAACGCAATGTAGGGTTGGGCATTACATATACATATATTTTGCTATTAGTACACAAATTGGTTTTATCTTTTTGCTAAACATTTAAATATCGTTCTCGTTGGATACTCATACACATGCGCCGCTACACACACACACCACTATCACTCACACACACACACACACACACACACACACCAAGAAAAGATTTAAGTTTAAGCACAGACAAACAACAAGAATTAATGCAAGTTATAATCGAATGAGCTTTCTTTTACTGTCACCCACCCAACCCCAACCCCAACAACCACCACTGTGCCACCACTGTGGTGTGTTGTTGCTTCATGCTATGCTTTATGTAACAGGCAGGCGAGTGACAGGGTGGCACGATGGATGCGGGTGTGTGCGTGCGTATGGTCTAGTCTGCCCAGCAAGCAATTGGATACATACATTTTTCTCCCGCCAAGAGAATCATTTATGATCAGAAAACGAGCGCATTTATGCTCATTTTGATCAGCAAGGAGACTCGAATAAGACTCTTTTTTGATGAGAAATTTCATAAAATGCTTGCTGGGTGGTTTCTGGTTGTGTGTTTGTTTGTGTGTGTGTGTGTGAGTTTATGGGCGCACAGCTGGTCTGGTGTCTGGTGTAGTTTTTACGTAGCTCGAAGTTCAGCTGCAAGCACGAAAAAAAAGAAAGACATCGAATCAGTCGAGAAGGCTCCACACTTTAAGTAAATCTCTGAACGGTCCCACTCA
Source organism: Drosophila subsilvestris (assembly GCA_035043285.1). NCBI lineage: Eukaryota > Metazoa > Arthropoda > Insecta > Diptera > Drosophilidae > Drosophila > Drosophila subsilvestris. The sequence continues at coordinate 5,476,587 of JAWNNB010000133.1, read as the reverse complement.
CATTTCGCTGGCATTAGGGGGGGAGTGGGGCGTTGGCTGGGGCTAGTAGCAGTGGGCCGGGCCTACTGCTGATGCGCTGCAGATGCTCCGCCTGGTACAAAGTAGCCACCTTGGGGCACTGCAGCCGGCGCCATTATGGGGGCCAGGACATTCTCGGAGGCCGCTGACATGGGCGCACCCGATGGATTAAACACATCCACATACGAGTTCTTAAGAGCTGCAAAATGAATCGTTAGCAAACTCTCTTTGCGTGGCATATCCACAACTTACTGCGATTGCGCTGCATTTTAAACTTGTTCGATTGCAGCTTGGGCTGGGCGCCAAGATCAGGCGATTGTATCGCTGGGGCTGGCGATGGCACCGTCGCTGGATACAGCTCGGGCGTTGGGGCGGCAGCGGCAGCGGCATAGTCATGCGGATTGCCATACATTTGTGGATGCTGTGGAGCCGCCGCTGCCACAGCCTCGTGGCCACCCATCAGATGGGGTGTGGGAATGCTGCCCAGCATATTTGGGGGTGGTGATCCCAAGGGCATGCCCATGCCCATTCCCATGCCCATGCCCAAGTCACTCATCTTTGGCGGCGGTTTAAAGCTTTCAGCCTCATCCACATTGCCCTCGGTATTGGTCCAGCACTTGCGCTCCTTGTCCCACACAATGGTGGGATTCTTGTCGTCCGGCAGAATCATTTGGTTTTTCGGTTTCAGCGACAACTTGTTCCACAATCCACCAAACCAGCCGGCATTCTGATTGCCAGGTGCACTGCTAACAAGAGACAAGCGATTAAGACGATTGATTGATTGATTAATTGATTGATCGCTCGGCATGTCCGAACTTACCCAATTTCTCCACTCGATCCCTGTTTGGCTCCTGCTCCTGGCTTGCTGCTGCTGCTGCTGGCCGCTGCTTGGGCTGGTGCACCCGGAGCCGCGCCATCGTCCTCATCGCCGTAGCTCTTGGACTTGGGCATGGAGATTGCTGGTCGCCCCTGTGGCTGTTGATGCTGATGTTGCAGCTGTCGTATGCAAATTCGAGTTCAAATGCGGAGTTAAGAAATGGCATTGGATTAGTTATTGATTTCAAAGTAGGGGTGGGGTGTGGGGTGTGGGGGGTGTATACGGATACGAAAGCTGTTGATAGATATATTCTTGATAGATACATTTCATTTCATTTCAGTTTAGTAGTAGTAGTAGTAGTACGGGAATGCAGTGTTTTTGGTTAGTTAACAATGATGTCAGAGTTTTAGTTTTGAATTGGTTAGTTCGGGGGGCGGGTATTAGTTCCGGAATAAATCAACAGAATTGCTGGCGACAAAAAAACGGGCAAAAACTGGCGCAATCAAAAAACTCTCTACACATTCGATCACGATCACGATCACATTCTCTCCCTATTTGTTTCTCTCTGTAGATTGATTTTATTTATCATTAGAAGGCTTATGGCTTAGCGAAGGCTTATATGTATATTGTTTGCTATATATAATTTAGCAGTTAGACAAGCTCCAGGTACTAGCTTCAAAAAGCAGCGACGCTCATTCAGCGGCATTTCTCTCTCTCTCTCTCTCTTAAATAACAACTGACAGATTTTCCACACACTTCCACGCACACAATAGAGTTTGGCTGTAGAAATACTGTTCTGGTTTTGTTGTGTTAAGATTAAGGAATCGATGCAATCGATTGCGGACTACAAGTATGTATGGATTATTCGCTAAACTCGACTACAGGGCCACAAGTCTGTGTCGTCTGCCGTTTGTTTACAATCTCTTCTTAGTACTAAGCGCCTCTCCCTGACAGCTGCTGCTGCTGCTGCTGCTGGTGGTGGTGGTGGGTGCATCTATCTGGTAGGTTCGCACTGCTCCTGCCTTCTTCTTTTGCTGCTGCTGCTTCTGCTGGTGCTGTTGCTTGCTATCCAAATACGTCTCGAATTTACTCAGACTCTGTTCCACCTCGGAGCACATCTTCTTGTAGTTGAGCGGAATGGCGGGATTCGCAATCAGCTCCTGCATGGACCACACATGCTGCGGCTGGGCAGCGGCAGCCCCAGCCCCAGCCCCAGCTGCACCTGAGGTGGAGGCACCAGCTCCGCCAACTCCTGCAGCGACTGCAGCCGATGGCTTGCTCTGGATGATGCCATATTTGTTGAGGAAATCATGGTCCTGCACCATCCCATAGTAGTCGTCATCTTCATCATCATTATCATCGTCGTCGTAGCAGTCATCCTCATCCGCATAGCCCATCAGCTCGTCCGCAAACTCGTCATCTTCCTCGGCCTGCTCTTCACCCTCGGCATCTTCATCGATCACATAGTCGTGGAGCATGTACCGATAGCGTTGGACCTCGCCGCGATCTGCATTCGCCTCTGGGTCATAGCTGTTGCTCTTGGGCTGAGCCTGAGCCTGCGCTTGTGCCTGTGCCTGACTCAGGGGCATATCAATGGGATAGGTGCCATTGAAGACAATGTGCGGCTTGCGGCAGAGCCTTGAGGCCGCGGCTGTCGGCTTAAAATGCGTCTGGGCCTGAGCCAGAGCCAGAGTGTTGTCATGATGCTGCTGCTGCTGCTGCTGCTGATGTTCCAGTTCCAACTCTTGCTCCTGCTCGGAGGACTCATCTATGGTCGACGGTAGGTTGAAGTTGACCCGCTTGACTCCACCTCCTCCCGCACCTGCTCCTGCTCCTGCTGCAGCTGCTGTTGCTCCTCTAGTTCCTCCGCTGGTTGTCGTTGTGGTCTTCGACGCTGTGGAGGACTTTGCTATGGCCGCCTTAGCAGCTATGAAACGTGTGGGCGTTGTAAGCGTTTTGGGCGTTGATGGAACATAACTATTTTCACTGATGTTTGATTTTCTACAACTAATTAATTGCTTAGGAATGGCTGCTGCGGCGGCTGTAATGTTTCTGCTGCTGTTGCTGCTGCTGCTGCTGTTGCGAATGCAGATATTGCTGCTGCTGTTGCTGTTGCTGGTAGCTTGGTGTCGTTTATTTATGGTAGTAAAGCTACTTACATCATTCAAATTGAATGCCTTTGTTGCTGCTGGCGCTGTCATCGTTGTGGCCAATATTTGTGGTGTTGCTTCTGCTGCCTCAATTGCTCCTTCTGCTGCTGCTGCTGCTGCTGCTGCTCGTGTTGCTGGCTCTGCTTTAGTTGTGGCACGTGCTGTGGCTGCTATCTGTGGCTTAGTAGCGGAGGATGCTGCCATTTGGCGTAGGAGTGTCTTTGTCCGCTCCATCTCCATACCAGACTTTGTGGCTGCTGCCTTTGAGCCTTTCAAGGGATTGTTGTTTTGGTTGCTGTTGCTGTTGCCACTGCGATAGTTTGGCTGTTGCTTTAGCTTTTGCTGTTGCTGCTGCTGCTGTTGCATGTGCAGCTGAAGCTGCTGCTGTTGCTGCTGCTGCTTGTATTGCTGCTGTAACATCTTGTGTTCATCCTCTTTATCCTCATGTCCTGTGGCTGCTGCTGTATCCTCCTGATTAACTTGATTCTCATTCAAATTCTCATTGCCTTCCGTTTGCTGCATTCCAATGATGTGCGTGTGTGTGTGTGTGTTCGTGCGTGCGTGTGCGTTTGTGTGTGTGTGTGTTTGAATTAGAAACTCGTTAGCATTTTTTATTTGATTCCTAATTTGTATGGCTACAACAGAACACAAACCAACAAGAGTCAAGGGTCAGGGGGTAACGACAAAAAAGAACTCAGAAACTCAGAAGGAAATCAAATCAAAAACGACTAAAAAACCACACATGGATATTTCAAACTGAGAAAATAACGAAATAGCAGGGCAGGGCTAGACACACACAAACAAATTTCTATATGGGAAAATCATTCAGCACCTACCTCATCGCCGTAGGGCGGCTGCTGTGTGCCCGCCCAGTAGTCGTAGCCATAGCCAGAAGCTGCTGCTGCCGCTTGATCTACCGTTTGCCCGCCAGCGGTATATGCCTCGGCCGCTGGTTCTATGTGGCTGCCATATGAGGCAGCAATATGCTGCTGCTGCTGCTGCTGTTCGTAGTGCTGTGCTGTTGCTGCATTGGGATCATAGTACATTTGTGGCGGTTGTTGCTGCTGTTGCAACTGCTGGGTCTGCTGGCCATACGCATCAGTTTGTAGCTCCTCCTGATGCTGCACCTGAGGCTGCTGCTGCAGCTGCGTCTGAGGCATTGGCTCGTAGTATTGCTGCTGCTGCTGCATATGCTGCTCTGGCAGCTGTTGCTGTTGGACATCAGCCACAGGTGGCTGCTCCTTGGACAGATGTAGGGTATCTTCCAAATTGCCGCCATCATATTGCATATTAAGCTCCCGGAACTGTTGGTTCACCTCCGCAAATTGCTGATCGATGTCGTTCTGTTGCTGTTGCTGCAGCAGCTCCTTTTGCTGTTGTTCTTGCTGCTGCTGTTGTTGCAGCTCCTGTTGGGGTTGCTGCAAATCAAAAATCAAAGAAAACTCGTTCAAGAACACAATCCTAGAAGATTTTTGCTATTCCTGATTCCTCACCACATCGGCTATGATCCGCAGCTGTCGCAGCCAGGCCTTATCCTCGGGCACGGCGGGATCCTTGCTGCTGCTGCTGCTGCCACTGTTGTTGCCAATCGGCGGACTGGCAAACGACACCCGATTGATCAGGATGGGATCGTGGTAACGCAAACGCTCGGCCAGGCCGCATACCTACGAAAAACGCACATCACAGAGATTAAAGGGGGGAATGGGAATGGGAATGAGAATGGCCACAATCGAGGGGATGAACTTACGCGCTGAATAAAATCACTGTCGTAGCTGTCCGGCTTGAGTTCAATGTGTTTGGCAATCTGCTCCAGATAGTTGGTGCAGCGGAAATGCTGTCCATAGTCGAGGATGCGTGTGGCCAGCAGAAACTTGTAGTGCTGGAAGTTGGCAATGCTGAACTTTTGGTCGAACAGCGAGCGGGCGTACTCGTAGATCTCCGTCATGATGATGGCCTCGTTGCTGGCAAACTCGTTGAAATGCTTGTAGTGGGAGGCGCCCAGCAGGATGAGTCTGCGCAATAGAACAGAATATGTTGGGGGAATGGTGCGCTATCAGACTGGACATGGAGGACATGCATGGACATACCTCGGAACATTGGCCGTAAGCGTCGTCAGCTGGGTGGCCGAGCTGTCGTAGCGTCCAAACTCCTCCTGGGCAACCAGATAGCAGAAGTGGGCCGCATAGATATCGCCGCGCTGGAAGAGCGTATCGCCCAGGGCCACCACCGAGCTGCGATCGTACTCCGGTTGGCGCGACTTGTTCGTCACGAGAATGGAGAGATGGGAGCGCCAGTCGCCCCACTGCTCGTCACGCAGCTGGCTGACGCAGGCCGGGGTGTGGCAGCTCTTCATCTGGTAGAGCGTCTGCAGCGGATCGTTGGCCTTGATGGCGCGATTGAGGAACTTCTGGGCCACGTCTGTCAGGGCATAGCGGTCCTCGTACAGAGCCAGGAAGAAGGCGTGCGTCCACAGGTTGTTGTCGGTGGCCCACTGCAGGGCCTCCTCCACATTGCCGCGCAGCACATAGCTACGGAACTTGTCCGTGGCCGCCTGCTCCGACAGCGTCGCTGCTTTCCCCGAGGCGCCAGCATCAGCGCCAGCCCCTGGACCGGCAGTCTGCCCCTCGTCCGAGGATTGACTGGCCCTGGTGGCAGCCGCTTCACTTTCAGCTTCCGAATCCACAGCCGGCTCCGCTGTCTCCGATGGCTCTGGTTCGGCCTCGGGATCTGTTTCGGACGCGGCATCCAGCTCGGCCGGATTGTAAGGATACTCCTGCTGGTTCTCCAGCAGCAGATCGCCCACATCCGTGTCGGCAATGTACTACGGGCGAAGGAATTTGAAGCTCAGCTAAGGATGCCCTTGGATGATGACTGAATGAACTTACCCCGTTCTGGCGCAGCAGCAGGATGAGCAGATTCCACATGAGGGCGTGCGAGGCCCGGTACTTCTCCACGGATCCCTGGGGCTTCTTCTGCGTGGCATACAGCACCGTACAGCCGCGGGTAGGGCCGAGGCGTATCTGCTCCTTGCAAAAACTGATGATCTTGTCCTTGTGCAACTTGCGGCCCTGCAGCGGTCCCGGATACATGCGCAGCAGGCTACTAGTGCCGTCCCGGAAGCGCGGTGCCGCCACCTCCACATCGTTGCGCAGGCGCCCGCGTCCGGCGTACTTTGGCTTCACCTTCAGCAGCAGGCTCATCGCGTACGAGGCCACCAGATGCGGTCGGTTGTACATCAGTGGGGTGCGTCTCCTGGGCGGGCGGGTCACCGATGTGGTGGTTACACTGCCACCAGCACCTGCGGCCACATCGGCAACTCTGTTGGGGGGAGAACAGCAACAACAACAATAGCAGGGAATAGATTAGAAACGAGTGAGAAAAGCAAGAACGGAGGAGACAGGACACACAAATAATGGAAATAAATCAAATGTGAAATTAACAAAATTTTCCATGCAAAAACTGAGGGCACGGCAGCGGGAGGGACATGTGGGACACGGGAACAGGGGGACGTTGGATCGATCAGCGAGGATGGGCTTTGAAATTGCCTCCTACGCATGCGACAATGTATGATCGTTTCGTCCAGAGAAGAGATTAGATACAAAAGAGAAATGAATGGAATGGAATGGCTTGATTCAAGATTCTGCTTAGATTCTATTCGGTCGGACGGACTAGTTCCTACCCCCCACCAAAAAGTACCCAACGGATAGGATCCTTCCCACAAACACACATCCAAGAGAGATACTGAAAAATTTGGCGAGCAATCGATAAGTCGATAGAAACCCAAGAGCTTTCCTGCATACAACCCTGGGGGCATAAGCAAACATATGGAATGAAATTGAATGGAATGGACAAAGCGAAAGCATGAGTTAGTGGGAGTGGGAAGGGGGAAGGGGGTGTGGGAATGGTACAGACAGTGTGATTCTTGTAAATGCATGAACATGTCCTGCAACGATGACAGGGGGTAAGGAAGACCTACGGGAGCAAGAGAGTAACGAAGACTCACGTAGAGCGGGGGATTTTGTTCTTTGGATATATTGAGAGAGAGAAAGACAAAGAGAGAGAGAGAGAGAGACTTCAGAGTGAGATTTTGTGACCACCTGATATCGAGGCCGCATTCAGAGCCAGCATAATACATGCCGCTGCAACGTGAACTTCGTCCTGTTCCATTCAGATCCCCACCATTCAGATTGCTTAGCGATCGGGCACTGGCCAGCCCATGATGCCCATAGATAGCTCGCCGACTGCTAAACGATTCACCGCCATAGAAGCTGGCACTGCTGTCATCCATGTCCGCCATGCTGCGGTTAAGGAGCTCCTGCTGCTGCTGATGTAGCTGCTGGAGCTGCTGTTGCTGTTGCTGCTGTAGCTGCTGGAGCTGTTGCTGGTAGAGCCCCTCATTATATTGTTGACGATGGAATTCGTTTGCTTGATTTATGTATGCGTGTGTGTACCTAGACATGGGGAGGAGGGAGGAAGGCACAAATGATGTTTTGCGTTTTGCTTTGTTTTGTGAATTTGTTAGAAACGAAAACAATTTTAGAGGTTATATACGATCATAGTATATCAGGGTATACCAATAGAGTAAGGCAAGGCACTCAAACTCCCATTCATTCTCTTCTCTCTGCGATCCAAGACATAGAGAGAGAGGAGATAGAGAGTGCAGGCCGGACTGCCATACCTTAATATTGGTATACCTTGTTTTTTCTATTGCTTGCTTCTTTTGCGCTTGCTTTTGCTTTGCTGCTGATGTGTTTTGTTAGTAGACAACAACACACAACGAACGGTATTTGCGTACATGGAACACACAAGGATTATGGAATGGTAGATGAGCTGGAGCAGGAGGTGGAAGCACAGGATCGGAACGGAATGGAACGGAACGGTGAGAGGGAGTATACGCACACGCACAGAAAAGAGAAAGCTGCAGGCGAGCAGGCGCAAGGCGAATGAAAGATTAGGTGGAGCGAAACGGACAGATCGATTCATGTGTGTGGGTGGTTGGGTGGCAATTAGGGGTTCATGATGATGAGTAGGAGGAGGAGAAGGTGTGTGGAAGTTGTGAAAGGTACGGGTAGATTATACGATCGATCGGTAGTGCGGTAGTATCTCTACCGGGGAACCTCTAATCTAATCATTAACTAAGTGTCTACAAAATTAGCATTTTTGTGGGTTAATTTTCCCAAATATCCAACCTCAACAATTAACAGGTGGAACAGGTGGAGGAGCAGGAGTAGGGTATACACGGGTTAATCAACATTTGAGATTAGCAACACGCGGAGAGAGAGGTACGGGTACGGATAAGGGATAACAACTGCTACATACATACGTCAACGAGGAATGGGGAATCAGGGAGAGAGTGTAGGCAATTACATAAATACATTTACATATGTAAATATATGTATGTATGTACATATGTATGCATTGTAAATATAAGTTGACAAAAACAGATAAACCAATAAACTAAAAGAATGCGAAAAAATCATACTCGGCCATGCCCGAAACCCGTTTAACCCCTTCGCGACCTTGCAGAGGGAGCTGCGATTTTCGATTTTCGATTTAATGCAGTCCAATGTGACGTCACACACCCGCTAGAGTGTGTGCGGAGCGCCACCTTTCGTAATGCTCCAATTGAACTCTGCAAAATCTGAAGGGGCTGTGTGGGCTGGGGGCTGGGGCTGGATTGAAGGCAACTAAACCAATTTCCATTGCCAGATTGCAGGGTCATACACTTACCGTTCTCTTTCTGTAAGCAGGTCACCCTCCTTACCGGTCGTCCGCATGACATCCATCATTTGGACTCCTGCAGTCATCATCGTCTGCTGCTGTTGCTGCTGTAGCGGAACGCCAGCAATGGCACCCGCACCCGCCACCGCCTTGTACGGAGCCACCGCTGCCGTCATCGAGTTGATCATTTGGCCATAGAACTTTGCGTACATATCCGCATAGACTTGGGGATTCCTCGACATCTGCTCGTACATTCCGTACGGATCGTAGCCAGCACCCGCATACGGAGCGTAGTTGCGCCGCTTGGAGCTGCCGCTGCCACCGCCGCCGCCGCCTCCACCGCCATTGGTGCGCTCCTTCTCCAGGTCACTGTTGCGGGAGCTCTTCCTGCGGTACTCCTCATACCCGTCCCAGTGCCGTTGATCCGCATTCGGATGACGACGCCGACGCTCCAGGGTGCCATCCTCGTTACTGCGCCGCTGCGACCGCTGATCAGCAGTGGCCTCATGGCGATCACGCCGCCCACCACTAGGCCGGCCCTTCTCCGACTGCTTAATGGAGCGTCGAGAGTATTGGCCTCGCTCTCGCTCATAGTCATCATAGTCGTACTCATCCTCGGGTGCAGCACCACTGCGCCTCTGGCGCTCTCTGCCGTTCTTGCTGCTGCGGCCACCAATGCTGCTGGGTCCGGCTCCAGGGCCGACGCTGCCTCCATCCAGGAGCATCTCGCTATCGCCGCCCATGTGGCTGGAGTCGGGACCATCGGACTCGCCGTCGTAGTTGCTGTTGTTGTAGCGGCGGGAGTGCTCGTAACGCTCCTGATCCTCTCCGCCGCTGTGATACTTGTTCGAACGCCGGCGCCAGTTGCGCTCCCGATCCCGATCGCGTTCTCGCTCCCGTTCCACGTCTGTGTCGGGATTGCGACGTCGTCCATGCTGCTGGCTATTGCCTTCGTGGCTGCGCCGATGGCTATCGCGAACCGTTTTGCTCTCCCCAGGGCCGGTTGGGCCGGCGCCCCGCACAGAGTCCTCCGTCTCGCCGTCGTAGTTGTTGTAGTGGCCACGACGTCCGCGCCGATCATCAGGCAGGTCTCGTCTATCGCGCTCCCTGTCGCGTTCCCGCTCGCTGAGCAGAAACTCATCCGACTCGTCGTCCGACTCCAGGTCCAAGGAGGCGTTGCCTGCCCGCGACACGCGCTGGCCGGCTTGGGCACGCTTCTTCTCCAATCTCTGCGCTGTTGTTGCGCTGCTGCTGCACGGGCTGCTGATGTGATTGTGAGTGTGGGTGCGGCTGCTGGTGAGAGGCGGCGGCGGCGGTGGAGGCTGCCACTGGAGCCAACTGTGATGGGGGATTGTGATGCAGGGCCTCAGCCTCGTCGGAGAGGTTGTGATGTTGATGTTGCTGTTGCTGTTGCTGTAGCGGCAGCTCCGGAACGACAGCCTGAACTCCGACCACGGCTGGTGGTGGCTCCTCCCGATCCTCCAGATTCTCGCCATCCAGGACAACCTCACGCTGCTCCCGCACAGACACGGCCGTCGTCTCCACACCCGTTACCACACGACGTGGCGGTGTCTGATACATATTGCGATCATCGACACGGGGCGGCTGCTCTCCCTCGGAGGTGTCCTCGCCATCGGCCTGACGCTCCTCCATGTGGAGGGCCTGGACAACATTCATGGCCGTGGCCGGTGGCTGTTCGGTGCCCGTGACAAGTCGCTGCTGCTCTAACTCCGGCTGGCCCAGAACCAGACGCGACAGACCGGGCGGCGGCAGCAGGCCCGTGTCCGTCTCCGTCTCCCAGTTGGCCTCCCCCTCCTCGGGCTGCTCCGACAGGTGACTGGTCTGCAGATACTGGGCCCTCTCGTCATTGGGTGCGGCCAGCACCTCCAAGTTCTCATATGCCCCCATCTCCAGGGGTGACGACTCGTGGATGAGTGGTGGTGGAATCACCAGCTGTTGCTGCTGCTGCGTCTGTGAGGGTGCGGGTAATCCATAAACGGAGGATGCAGCTGTCGAAGTCGACCCAGGAACAACAGGTGCAGGAATCACTGCCGGCGGTGTTAATATATTGAAAGGTTCCGGCTGTGGCTCTGCGGCCAGACCAAAGATTGCCTCAGCAGGTGGTACGGCGACAGGAGCTGTTGGTATTGGCGCGAGTGTCGTTGCAGGCTGCGGAGGAGTAGGAGCAGGAGATGCAGCTCCTTGTGTGGCGGCCAGTATGTTGACACGTTTGCTGGGTCCAGCGTTCCGTTTAAAGGGATTGCCACCCGGACTGGCGATGATCGGTGGCAGGGCTGATGGTGGTGCAATTGCCACCAATCCTCCAGCTCCTGGCACCACTTCTGCCCCTCCAGAGCCAGGTCTGCCTCCTGCCGCAGATGGCTGATTCTGAAAGGCTCGCGGCGGCACAATCGCATCCAGTTCGGGTTCCGGGCCTACCTCTGGCGGCGGTTGTTGCAAATGGAGTTGTTGGAGGTGCTGCTGCAGCGGCTGTAGCGGGTGCTGCGGTTGCTGCGGATGCTGTTCCGTGGGTTGCGGATGTTCCAAATTGTTGTTATTGTTGGCAAAGGCCTGCCAGCTGTTGCCCTGCGATCCCTGAATATTGAAGGCATCCTCGACTATGCTTGGAGGTGGCTCCAGCACGGCCTCATTGCTGTGGCTCTGGCTATTGTTATTGTTGTTGTTGCTCGTCTCATTCCAATCGCCCCAATCCCCCCAGCCATCACCCCTGCTGACGGTGTTGTTGGTGTTGTTATTATTTATGCTGCCGCTGCTGTTGTCAAAGGAATCCAAAGGGACTTCGGGATGCATCTGATGTTGCGGGGTGGTTGTTTGAGGTGGAGGCTGATAATACATTTGAGGAGGCTGCTGCTGTAGCTCTGGCTGAGGCAGAGGCAGAGGTAGAGGCGGTGGCGCCTGCTGACCACCATCTTGGACTGCAAAGTAGTTGTTGTAATTTAGCGACGGCTGCTGCTGGTGCTGGTGCCCCTCTGGCCAGTATTGTGGCTGCTGCTGCCCAAGTGGTGGTGGTGGTGGTGCCTGATGCTGGAACATTTGGCTGGCATAGACAGGCTGCTGCTGCTGCTGCAGTTGCAGTTGTTGCTGCTGCAGCTGTGCCTGGTGATGGTGCTGCTGCAGCTGTGCCTGCTGCTGCTGAGGATGATGAGGATGCTGCTGCTGGTGTTGCTGCTGTGGCGGCTGATGGGGTGGCAGCCAGGGACCATTGTTGTGCAGCATGTTCGCGCTCACGTTTAGCTATAAGGGAGAACAGGAAAATCATTGATTAGTAATCGGAAACACACGCACGCACACACACACAAAAGAAGGAGCAGCTGACGCTCTACCTGTTCCTGCCCAGTTCTTGCATAATTCCCATAGAATGTTTCACCCATTGGCTCCACCGTAGTGGACAACACACACACCTCAGTTACATCCTCGCCCCCTATGCCAGCCTCCATGAATCCCTCTGTCAGGCTGAGCGCACGGGCACGAGCCTTCAGCCAAGACATCGCTCTCGGTAACGGAAAAACCCGTTTTTCCAGATATAATATATATGTATGCAAAATTACCGTTTCTTTATATGCACTCCAATTAAATTAAATGAAATCCTTATCGCCATACAAATAAAAAAAAAACATCGGTTTAGTAAAGAGAAAAATTAAAAAAAAAAACAACAACGAAAAACATCAAAAGCAAAATGTTAAAAGTTTACGTGGACGTTTGCTTTGGGTCCGTTCGTTCGTTCCCCTCCTCTGCCGCGCTAACTCGCGTTGACTCTGCCTGCTGCTGCTGCTGCTATTACTCTCTCTCTCTCTTCCTCTTCTGTTTCTGATTACCTTACCACTGTTTTTCGCTCTTCTCTTGACGCAGCAGGTTTTTCGTGGGCTCGTTTTGTTTCTTTCTATCTTGATTTCTGGATTCGCAAGTTGATCATTTTAACGGTCGACGAACTGTTCGTCGGCTTTTCGCTTCCCATTAGAAATTATTTCAATATTTACAATATGCTTTTCTGTTTTCTTTTGCCCTATAAGTCAAAAGTGAAAACACTCAAAAAAAAAATTGGAGCAGAGGTTGGAAGAGCGAGAAAGAGAGAGAGGTTGCTATAGCGGTGGCCCCAGCGGACGGTCCCAGTCCCCAGATTCTTGCGGGATGTCACTTGCTTAATATGTACTATAATAATACTTCTTGGTTAGCTTCCTTGGTCAGTTGCCATTGTCAATTTATTATAAATATAACACTGGTGTTAACACAGGCACACACACACACCGCCCGCCTCCTGAGAGCCGCTCTCACACACATAAAACACTGACACACACACACGCACGCAAGTACAAGTGGATGAGTTTTTTTGGTCCGCTCCGCAACAGCTTTTAATTAACTGAGAGCTGGACAACGTTGGGCCATTACTTACACAAAACACTCGTTGTTTTACACGCACAAAGGACTGTTCTCGATATTGACTAACAAATACATTTACTAAATTGGCTGTAGTTAAATTCGTAGTCTATTTAAACACAAACACTTTTTCCGTCAAAAAATTTTGCCAACTCGACTACAGTGTGACCAGTGTGACTTATCGATGAAATATACCGAACGACCCACCGAAATTACCAGAATATACTTACCATTTTCAAAATATATCGTAATATACTGGCGGACACGACAAGATGCAATGATATTCCATGATTTTGATATTCGATTTAATATTTCTAGCTAGTTGGCCGTCTCAGCCCTAAACAAATAATTTTATTCAATTCATCAATCAATTATGTACAAGATTGGCTAGTTTTCATAACTTCTTTTTATGAGATTGTTTAAAGAAAAGGGTATAAACAAAAACTCCCAAAGCATAAAACATAAGTGTGAACTCCGGTCACACTCCGTCTGTTGCTGGTCAACCAAGTTTCTGCATGCGTATGGACATTTGTATACCTTATTTCCTTTAATTGTTGTTCCAAGCTGCTGTGAAATATTTAGGTTGAAATGTTCTCAGATTGACATGTTTTGTACATATTCATGCATTATATTTTTTTCTGTATATAGTGTACCCGATACCTATTACTGGTACCTAAAGGCTGCACAATTTCTTGAATATCTTCAAAAGAGAGACTGAGTAGTTTCTGCATGAATCGGAGTCTGAGATTACAAACAATATCTTAATTCTATACTATCCATTTTCCCAAGGTTTGCGGATTGTGGCTCTTTCCGTGTCAAAGTTGCAGAAAAATGCTGCTAATTCATTTTTTGGGAAAAAATATTTCATATTACGAATTATTGATTTTGAATGTAACAGCCCTAAAACAAGGGTGATAAAATTAGCGACGAGCACAAAAGTATCGGTATTTTAGTGCAGTACAACGATACTTATTGTATAAATTTATCGCCGATAAGATGGGATGTTTACTAGCACTGCAAAATCAAAATACAGAATACAGCACTGGCCGAAAATTCATTGGCAATTTTAAATCTAACTGAAAGTAAATTCTAACTGACCAGGTGGAAATTTGATGTTTAAATTAATGTTTGTTAATTATTGATAAGAGACTGTGTTTGGTGTTTGCCTCCAGCCGTTATGCTCGTAGAAACATAAGGTATTGCAGGCACATTTACATACAAAATAATCGCACGTACTATGCAATGAATGTTTGGTATGCAAGGAGAAGGAGAAAACAACCGACAGCAGCCTTCCAGGCCCAGAGAGCCATAGCTCGTGGAATGTGGCTTAGCAAGTTGGAAGCCGTTCCGACCATTGATATCGTTTGCTTGTATCGTTTTTTTTTACCTGTGCATCAGTGTGTATCTGTGTGTGTGTGTGTGTGCGCGTGTGTGTACCAGCAGCTGTGACTGTGTGTGCTGATCAGGTTTGTTGCACAGTGGGCCGAATTCGGGCAACGCAACTTCCTTGCCATGGTGTGGCACCCAATCCAGTTACAACTTGATCTTTTTCCACTGTAGCAACGATTGGAATCCACACTGGTATTGGTATTTTTGTGGTGTCTGCCGTTGGCTCGTACCCTCGCTCACCTGTACATTCACGTCTGTGTGCCCGTTCACTTGTTAACTGGTTGTGCGAATAGCTGGCATCGGCCCCCGGCGGCTAGAATCAGCGGCTGATGCGACGCGGACTACGGAATGGACTACACCACTGAGAACCGCGATCGAATCGATAGTCGTAGTTGTCACTCGGTCGTCGGTTGTTGATGTTTTTGAAAATATCCATATCCATGCATATACAACATATATAATCATCATCACATCGTTCATTTGTCGCCTCCTAAACGGCCGCGGCGGCTATGTTTCGTTTTGTTTGGTTGATCTTGGTCGGCTGGAGACGTCTTCACGCGGCAGCCTGAAAACTATTACCAATAATTACCGGAATGTTTCGGCAGTTTTGTTTTTGTGATACGAGAATGGCAGCCATGTAAATGTCACAGGCCAAGAGCGGAAAGGAAATTAATAAATACCAAAAACAGAATACAGAGGTAAACTTGTTTTACAACCTGCCAATTGCCATTTTCCGTTCAATGATCTTTTTTGTGTGTGTGTTTTTTTAACAAATCCCGCGACTGAGTGTTTTTTGTTTTTATTTTTTGTATTCATTATTTTTCTGCTGTGGAAAGTGCCAAATTGTGATAAATTGTGGAGAGAGACGAAAACCGTTTGCTCAGCGGAATATACACATGTAACTTCCGAGTAATTGAATTCAAATTTCCATAGAATCCGTGCAGTTTTGTGGGAACCAAAACGATCCTAATGCATGGGCACTTTTTGTTATTGTGCTTTTTTCCACTGAAAGGCAGAAGAACCGTTACAACTGTTCATTGTCGCAGGGCAGCCAACACTCTTGGCATCTCGCTCCATACCATTGAAGTTTCCATTTCGATGCAAGCGTGAGAATATTAAGCACTCTCCTTTTGCTTTTTACTACACACAAGACTTGATTCTGTAAAAAAAGTTCTCTGCCAACTAATTACTCCATGTACCCACACTAATGCATATTCTATACGATAATTTATGGGAAAGTGGAAAAAGCATGCATATGTATGTGAATGTGAAAGTGCAGCAGCGAATGCAAGAAGCCGAAGGAGAAAACAAAACTGAACTGAACTGAACTGAAGAGATTTTTCATACGATTCAAATTCCATTCCAGATAGAAATCGTTGCATCTTTGGTTCATTTGGAATCATCCATCACCATATTCATCCATCCATCCATCCATCCAATCCACCTGCACCGTTCGGTTCGTTTTGCTCCGCTCCGCTCAGAATGTGCAGCGCCGCCGCTGAGTCTGATGCAAACGTGGCGCCATCTAGCGAGCGTTGAACTGCACTTGAAGCCAATTTACAGGAAATGCTGAAACACGCCTCCAATGCGAGCAGTGCCTCTGCCTCCGCCTCCACTCCTGCCCCCACCACTACCACCGCCCCACTGCCCGTGCCACCAGTTACAGTGACTTTGCCGCTCAATGGACAGCTGCTGCGCACCGCTTCAGTCTGTGCCAACAGTAGCACCAGCAGCAGTAACAACAACAACAACAACAACAGCAGCAGCCACAACGGGAACGGGAACGGAAGCAGTGGAAGCGGCAACAACACACCCTCCGTTCCAGTAGGGGTAGCAGCAGCAGCAGCAGGAGTAACAGCAACAACCACCACGAATGGCTCTGTGTCAGCAACCGCTGCAGCCGGTGCAGGTTCGCCAACACCCGCAGCAGCTGCGTTGGCAAGCACGGCACGCAACATACACCTGCGACCGCCACAGCCACAGCCCCTGAATGCGTCCACCTGCAGCACGCTTCTGAATGGCGGGTGCCGAGTGGCAAACGCGGCCTCCAATCTACTAAACATTGCAATGCCAACAACCCCCACGCCACTGAAACCGCTGACGCCACTGACGCCCCTCACTCCCAATGGACACTGCAACAGCAACGGGAGCCTGCACCATCACACCTACACGAACCAGCACATCCTGGCCAGCAGCCACCAGCAGCAGCAACAGACGCTGCCGTTGCCGGCACAGCCGAAGTTGTCCCACTCCCTGATGCAGCCACAAACGCCGCAGCCGCCACATCTCAGCCAACTGCAGCATCAGCAGCACAATTACAGCAACTGCAACAATCTGACGGGAAATCCTTCGATGCTGCAGAAACTGTCCAAGCCAGGACCGTCGCCACGCGAAGCCCTCACCAGCCTGGGTCTGCTCTGCCTGAGTGAGTGCCCCATTCGGAGTCTCGACTACCAGTCTCTGAACTGACCCGTTGATCTGTTTCAGGTTCCCTGCTGCTGGCGTTGCTCTCGCTAATCTTTCTGCTGAAGATCTCGCCGAACGGGCGCGACGATGCCCTGGCCAGGGGCGTGAGCAGCGAGGATTTTATTATTGTATACGACGTGACACTGGCCCTGTGCGCCCTGTCGCTCTCCCTGAATCTCTGTTGCCTGCTCGTGTGCGCCATCCAGTTCCTGTTCGCCGTCAAGCTGCGTTCGCCCGCGTTCGAGGGACGCGACAACAAGTATCTGGAGAAATCGAGTGCCAGTCGCACGTGTGCGGTGAGCGGATTCTTCATCTCCATTCCGGTATTCCTCACCGGCATCATCCTCTACACGTTCAATCACTTCCACTCGACGCCCGCCATCATCACCAGCGTCCTGATCGGCGTGGGTATCGTTTTTTGCGGCGGCGCCATGGTCCACAATGTGTTCGTGTGGCAGAAGGAGAAGACCATTAGCTATCGGAGCGCACCGCTGCATGGGACTCTTGTGGGCTCCCTGCCCCACAATATGTCGCTGCTGTCGGCGGCCCAGCTGCCCCTGCCACTGCCACTTGCCCTGCCGCCAGTACAGTTCCATGCTGTCTCCCCGCCGCCCGCGGCCCAGCACCCAATGCAGCTGTACCAGGGCCACCATGCCTGCATGCTGCAGCCCACCTCGGTGACTCCTGTCTCACCGAATCACTCGCACGGCAGTTTCAATCCCCTGCTGTGCAACAACATCATGGGCGGCGGAGGTGGAGGCGGAGCCATCAATTCGTCATTTCTTGTCCGACCGTCTACAGCAACACCACCCACGCCGAAGCCCCTAGGCGGGGGAGCCGGAAGCTGTCTGGTGGGTCGCGAGGCCAGCGGGTCAGTCAGTCCGGGCATCCCACCCACGCTCGACATGAGCAACATCACAATCTCGCTGCACGAGCTTTCCACGCTCGTCTAAGCGAGCAAAAAAAAACAGAAATCCACTGATTAATCAGCTTTAGACTTAAGCTAGTATATAAAAACGTAGCCCTAGACGACATCCAATCCACCGTACAACGTTGGCGTGCTGCTGCTGCTGCTGCTGCTGGTGGTGCGGCTGCCAATGTCCTGTCCTATCCTGTCCCCTTCTTGCCGATTTGCATTCGTTTCATACGGACAACTGCTGTATATATTTGTACATACATATCTATATAATCTTAATAAGTATCGACTTGCAAGTACACAAATGTAATTTTAATTTTAAATTAAAATTCTACTCACAAATAATTGGGCAAAAAAAAAGCGACTTTCTTGGGCGGAGCCCCCCCACACAATAAATGCAATGCCCTATTGGCAGTTGGTCGCTGCCAAAAAAGAATGCAGAGCTCCACCAGTGGATTGTGGGGCAGCTGTTGATGCTGCGGCGACCATCAACATTTATCTGAATGTTAGAGCTAAGGTAGAATGATTTCTATTAGCTATTTTCGATCAATTTCCCCATATGGACAGCAGCAGATCATCAGAACCCATGCAACGCGGAAGGGTCACCCTCTCCAAAGATTTTTCACTTTCCATGTGTGTTGTCCCAACAATCAAAACTTTATTACTTAGTCGGTTTGCTACTATTATTAGTTGGTTTTGAGTGGAAAACCATTCCTCTTTGTCTGCTACAATGCTGGTGTTCCGTTTACTTCTTGTGTTTGCCATCGCTATCATCTACGGGCTTTGATCTTCCGCGTTTCTTGAGGGGCACATTGGCTTCGCTGCTCACTAGACAGTAGGAAATGCAGAGAAGATCAGGGATCAGTGTGTTCATGGACTAGACCCACAGCAGTATGAGCTAAATTTTGTTACCTTGTCTCGGCGTTGGTGTGGTTGTTCGACCGACGGGCGAAGGAACAGATTCGGAAGCGGTTCGAATGCGACGAGGACGAAGCTCACGCCCAGCTATCTCCGGTATGGGTGTGGTCGCAGGCGACGGCTGCTGCTGATCGTTCAGACCCGAGCTCAATCGTCTGCTGGTGCGTCGCACCAGAGGCACCGACTCAAGTTCGGACGCTTCGGGCAACTTCTCCTCGGCTGCGGCGGCGCTCGTCCTGAGCTGCTTTCTGCTTTCGGACTTCACGGGTGGCTCGCTAATGCCACGCAACTGGCGGGGCTCAATGGCTGTTACTTGCGACTGCGGAGTCGTGGAGGTGGCTCGCGTGGCGCGCGCGGTTTTTGTTGGAGTGCCCTTCGGCTTGAAGCTAACTTTTTGGCGCATACGGGTGAGCACCCCACTTGAACCAGAGACCAGAGATTTCTGCTCGTCGATCACCTGCAGCGGATTCTTGTGCTGTGCTGCGTTGCGGCGCTTTGGCGTCAGCACAGGCGGCGTGCCACTGGCGCTACTGGACGGACCGTCGTCACTGCGCAGGCGCACCCTTCGAGTGGCAATCGGTGGCGAGGGCGGGACTGGGACTGGACTGGTCCTAGATTTGGAACGCAAGCGGAGAACGCGTGGGGCTGCAACTGGGGAGGCTGTGGGAGATGTGGGAGCACGTTCGCCCTCATCGTCGGAGAAGGCCAATGTGAGACTGTGTTTGGAGTCGTCATCATGCGCCGACGTCTGTGGCTGCTCCTCGGCCTGCTGCTCCTCGTCCTTAGATTCAGAAAACTCCTTCTTCTCTTCGGGAACGTTCTGAGGGGATTTTTCATTCTCCTCATCCTCCGCAATCTCAGGCAGCGGGGGCAACGGCAGCTTTTTTGCTGCTGGAGATGCATCGCCATTGGCTGAGGATTTGGAACTGGAACTGGATTCCGACTCGGATCCGGATGTAGATCCAGAACCAGATACCGACGAGGATGACTTTCCCAAACCGGAACCGGAACCGGAACCTCCTGTCTCTGAGCCTGAATCGGTACCCGAATCTGAGCCAGAACCGGGATCCGCTGTGGACTTTAACTTGAAAGGATCCTCAGCCTCAGCCTCAGCCTCAGCCTCAGCCTTAGCCTTAGATCCAGCCTCAGCCTTAGCCTCAGCCTTAGCTTCAGCCTCAACCTCGACTATTATTTCAGCCTCATCTTCGCTGCTGTCCAAAATGACAATCGATGTATCCGTGGCCGTGGCTCCAACGGAGAGGGAGGGACCGTCACCAGGGGCGTTCTCCTTGTGGGTCTCATCCTTGAAGGCGAACAGCTCGGCGCTGCTGGAGGGCGCCGATTGGGATGAACGGGCCACATAGCCGCCCACCCGAGTGCCATCCAGGGCGATCACACAGTCATCCTCGTCATCCTCCTCCTCCAGGGAGCCCTTGGTGGTATCCATATCATCGACGGTCTCCAGGCTATTGGCCCGATACAGGGCACGCGGCGAACCATTGCCGCCAGTGCCGCGCGTTGCCCGCGGACTCGAGTTCTGCGACACGTTCGTGTCGCTGGGCAGGAAGGAGGTGGGCGTGTGTGTGACCGAACGCGATGTGGTTATGGAGCCCGTCGACTCGATTACAATCGAGTACATGGCATCGGCACTCTGCATGGCCTCCGGCAGGGTGCGGGGCGAGGACATGTTGGACATTTCGCTGCTGAGACTCAGGGAGGGCGAGGGCGAGGTGCTGCGCTCCTGGGGCGGATCATCGGAGCTGCCCATGTACGTCCGATTGTAGCTGCTGGGCCTAGCCTGCAGCTGGGCTTGCTCCTGGGCCTCCTGCAGATAATCCTCCATCAGTTCATCCTCTTCGATCTGCTGCAGTTGTATCTCCTCTTCGATCTCCTCCAATTGCATCTCCTCCTCGACCTGCAGCAATTCCATTTTATCGTCGTTTTCCGTCATCAATAGAAGCGGCTCCTCCCGTGCCGTCACATCGTATGTGGACATGCCCAGTGTGGTGTCCAGCATTTGGGGCTCCCTGTGCTCCTGCTCCTGCTCTTGCTCCTGCTCCGGCAAGCGAACTGGCGGCGACGAGAACCACATCGATGCGTTTGACTCTGGCTCCGTGTCGGGATCGTCCATCTCCCCACAGATCGTGGTGCGTTCAGAGATCCTAACAGAGGTGGTGGTGCTGCTGGTGCTGGCTGTGGCTGTGGCTGTGCCTGTGGAAAATATCGACTGTGTTCCCATTTTCGAGGAGCAGACGGTGGGCACAAACTCATGGGATGCCGTCGCTGAGGTGAGGATGGAGGCAAAGCTACCAAATCCGCTGCTACTCTCGCTCCTTCCGCCCTGAATGAGCGAGCTGCGTGGCTGAGGTCCAGCAGGCGGCGCCATGGCCGGGAGACTCTTATCGTGTTGCTGGTGCTCTGGAGCTGCCCTAAAACTGGGGCTGGCCACCGAAACATTGGGTGTGCTCAGGGGCGACATAAACTCTTCCTCTTCCTCATCCTCATCCTCATCCTCATTCGACTGGCTGCTGTTCAAGTTGGAACATTGGAAATCACCTTCCGAATCGATCTCCACAATTATCTCGTCAGTCTCCTCCTCCTCCTCCTCTTCCTCCTCTTCCTCCTCTTCATCCTCTTCATCCTCTTCATCCTCTTCATCCTCTTCATCCTGCTGATCTTGCTCCTGGGCATTCAATGAGCTGTCCAGCTCCATGGCATTGCCATCGTTGAGGCCATAATGGCATGGCAATGGAGTTGGCGGCATGAAGCGAAACCGCTTTGGCTCCACCATGGACGTGGATGTGGCCACCGGTGGAGTGCCGGCCACTGCCTCGAGTGCCGGTCGCCGCTTCAGTATGGTCACTGGCGGTGAATTGATCGTTTGCTGTGGCGACGGCTTCTTTGGCTGCAGGAAGTGCGGCAGTCGGAGCAGCTCATTGGCCTGTTGGTGCTGATCCGCTTCGGTCTGTTCTGCCTCCGCTATGGGATTCAACTTGCTGCCAACAAAGTTGCACACACCCGCCACAAGCTTATCGCTCAGCAAACGACGCCGCTTGGATGGCTGCAGGGTGTGGGACTGGGAGACGCAGCCGCGTCCGCCGGCCAGCTCAGATTCCTCCTGCTCGCGTGCACGCTTCTCCACCGCCTGGTAGGGCTCGGGACGCACCGTGCGTCGACGACGGGGCAGCTGGCTCTGGCCGTACAGCGAGGTGCGCAGGAAGGGTACCTGGTGGCAGGGTATCGCCTTTCCTTGCGTCGTTGAATCCGTGTTGTAGAGCGTCGCCCAGTGGGCGCCGAGGGCCGAGCTCTGGAAGACGCCGCCACCCACGCCGCTCAAGGCTTTGTCCCTGATCAGCTGACAGCTAAAGGGCTCCGGATGTACCATCTCGGCCGGTGCCACATCCAGATTCTCGCGTATGCGAAAGTAGTCACCGGCAAGCGTCTGGGACACAGGATTCATCGTGGAGCGGTAGGCCTGGATAATCGAACGGCTGGTTTCATCGGCGATCTCCCGCTGGGCGGCCACCTCATCCATGAAGGAGACCGCCTCAATATACTTTAATTTCTGCAGCAGCAGAATCAGGTGAACGCTATCCGTTACTGTCGTCTTGCACTCCCGGAGCAGGCGCAGCACCAGCTCCTCCTCCGACTCGCGCAGGCACAGCTGGGCGAGAGTCTTGAACTGCCGCATCTCGATGGATTGCCGGAAGAAGTACTCCAGCAGCGGGCGACCCGTTTTGTCGTCGTCATTGCGGCGTGCATAATCGAAGGCCTCCGGTATGTTCTTGCTGGCCATCAGCACCTTCAAGCGCGTCATCGTGGATAGCGGACCCGGTGGTCGATGCACCACACTCATGGCATCCGAGATGGCACCCTTGGCCAGGAGAGCTGCCACAAGCAGCTCCACATGCCAGTCGTGGTAGGGACTATCCGGGCACAAGGAGCTCGACAGCAGTTTCATGCATTCCTGGATGGGATGGGATGGGCATTAGGCATGCATTGTAGATTGTTGCATTAAATATTGTGGAAATTCTCGCAAACTTACCGCATGATCACCGTGATCCAGGGCCCACAGGGACTTCACACGCGTCACAAGCTGCGTACGCACACCGAAGGCGATCTTAAATCTGTCGCTCATTTTCTTGTCCGCCTTCTGAACGCTATCCAGATCGAGGAGCAGGTACAACATGACCTCATGCTTGTGATCCATAACGGTGGTCCGGCACAACATCAACTGCATGATGGACTGCAGCGTGTCTGGCGGATAGGACAGGCCAACGGCTGCGCCGCCGCTCTCCAGGGCAATATGCCGCAACAGGCCATCGATGTAGAGATTATCACGCCTCAATGGGCGTCTATCGGCGTAGACACGTCGCAGCTTAATCAGAGCCGAATTCGGCTGACCGCCAGGCGGCTGCTGCTGCTCATCATGCTCCTCCCCCGGCTGTTGCAGCTGCAGCTGCTGCTGACCCTCTGGCAGCAGTTCCAGCTGAATGAAGAACAGGAGAACCCGCTGATAGGTATAGACTGTGCGTATCACCTGTTCATTGGCCTCGATTTCGGTGCGGAGCGAGAGCGCCAGGCAGCGCTTGCCCACACCCACAATGTACGACTGCAGCTCGTCCAAATTGCACAGCTGGCCGCTTAGCACCTTGAGCTCCTTGCGCTCGCGCTCGTCCAGGGGATAGCCGCCATAGTCAAAGATGCCCTGGCACAGCTCCGAGCAGCGCGTCTTTATCTGTGAGGCACGCTTCACTATCCAGGTGGTGAGGGTCGACAGGGAGAGGCTTGTGGGGTCCCGCAGGTTGCACATGTAGCTGCCATCGATCCAGCTCCTTGCACAATTCTTTAGCAATCCCATGCAGCCGTGTTCGAGGCTCACCGAGAGTATCTCCTCATAGATGGCCGTCTAAAGGGGGAGACAGGGGGTTGTGCAAAGGATGTGGGACGATGGATAGGTTGGACCTTGGCGCTTACCTTGGAGAATGTGGCATCGGGATTGAGCTCACTGAACTGCGGCAGGAGGCGCAGGCTAACAATTTCCCTGTGTGTGGCCTCCGGACACAGAAAGAGCGATGCCTTCTCCGCCTGCAAGATTCGCAGAAAGCGATGCTGCAACCCCTCGTGCGCATAGTACCGGTCACCCAATGTCGTTAGTAGTGAGAATTCTAAAAGGAAATTGCAACGCATTAAACACAATTCGCGTTCGCTGCCAAAAACCATGATCATGTCTTACCAAAGCTCAAGGAGTTCGGATAGAAATGCTCATCGTAGCGCTGCATCGAAATGAAATGGAAAATTTTTTTGGCGTTCAGGTGAAAGCCCAGGCCTGGAGCCTGGCCAGCCAGCGAGTAGCCGGACAGAAAGTTGGGCTTCGCGTGCACGTGCAGGCAGTTGGGCATTTCGTCCTTGTACCACTGATTCATGTCGAAGAGCACCAGCTTGTTCCTGCCCTCTGTGTGCGAATACCAGCTGAGTATGGCCAGTAGGGTGCCATTGTCGCCGGAAAAGCTGAATGTGGAGGCCGTTGTGCAGCCGATCACGGAACAATTGCCACCATCGAGCAGCAAGCGAACGCACATTTCGGTGTTTTTGTAGTTCTGTGGAAATCGAAGCAGTTCAAAGAGAGAGCGCCATAGAGGGTGAGGGGATTTAGGCTGACCTTAAAGAAGAGTTCATTGCTCTCATCATCCGCATAGGAGTCTCTGTAGTGGATGGAATGGAGTAGGGTGGTCGTATTGGTCGCCCCACCGTACATTCCGAATATGAAGAGGCAGGGCTTGGGATCATCTGGCGGCACAACGCAGCATAGTCTCTCCACACTGACCTCCAGGTCGCTCGGCGGCCATAAAACAGCTGTGATATGGAAACTATCCAGATCGTAGATCATAATGCGGCCATCCTTGAGGCCAGCGGCAAAGCCAGTGATGAAATTAACGAATATGAGGCAACGCACTTCGCTCTTGGCCACTGTGCAGAAAGAGTATTAAAGAAGAAATTCAAAAATAGACCAAAAATCATCAACCAAAAGAAAGAGAAACAAACAAAAAACACTCACCATCCACCTCCACTGCCAAGTGGTCCTTGTAGTCGCGGCATTCCTGCAGCCAAGTGTTAATATTGTCCATGGAGCACTCGGAGGAGTGTCTGCGGACCATCTGCCCACAGTCGATCTCACTCTGCGGCAGTAGTATGTTCTGACTGCGATTTTCAATCAAATTGTTGAATTTTATGTCGCAGAGCAGCACAGCTCCCGCATCGGTGCCCACCGCCAGGCAGCCATCAAAGTTGCGGAGACGCGTGCGATGGCAGATCTGGGTGTCCAGAAATTTTAGGGTGCTGCAGTAGGGGCCGTCCAGGTCGATGTAGCGAATCACCTGATTGTAATATGTCGAGAGGATGGCAATCTGTGTCTTGGCCTTAGCACAATTCTCGGGCCGGCTTTCCTTATCGCTCCACGTCTCCAGGCAGACGGCGAGCAATTTTATGCGGTCGCTTTGGCCAGGAAAGAGTTCCTCCACACAATTGATGCTGCAGCGCTGGCCACCGTTGGCCTCTTCTGTCCAGAATACTTGCTTAAGAATGCACTCGCCCCCGCTCAGTGAACAGATCAGCAGAGTGGCATCCTTTGAGTATCTGTTTGTCATCCATCCCCAATGGCCGCCATAGATGATGCCGCCATGGTAATCGGCTGCAAGGGGGCAGGATTATAGCAAACACCGAAAAATGGATGGCGGGCAAATGAAGAAAACCCCACTTTGTGGGCCGGACCATGGCCCACGCTACATGTATTTTGTTTTGTTTGTACTTACTGCGGTCGTCACTCTGCTGGCCGTAGCCAGGAATTGCGCGCTCTGGAAATTTCGAGCTGCGTCTTTCATCTACATCCACTTCATACCAATCCATGTCTATTATATCATTTACTGGCCAATTAAACAATAACTAACAGGCGGCTTCTGTTTTATGTGTATAGCGATTTCTTGTGGTTTAGTGCATTGTGACCGCGAATTTATCGACAAATACCAAACAACCATCAGAAATATACCGAAATGTACCGTAAATATACCGAAGAACATTACGAAGTTAGCCCACTTATGGTGCTATGACATTAGACTTTGGTAACTAGCTGGAATAAAAGAGATAGCCTTATGGGATATGGTTGAAGTCAGAGCGAGAGGCTATCCAGGGAGTTGGGAGCAGCGCTGCGGCAGAATTGATTGATTGCAGGATACGATTTAGCTGGCTGTGTATAGCTGAGAAACATAATTTTGTATCAAGTAGTGGCTCAGTTGTCTGACTGAAAGCCACTAGACGTGTCTAAAAATGGCTGCAAACAGCTCTCATGCTATCCCTCTCTACGCGGCAAAATTGGCAAAGTCTAGTGTCATATCACCATTTAGTTCGTTTGAAAGGTATATTTCGGTATATTTCTGAGGGTCAGGCGGTATATTTTATCGGTAAGTCCGCACACACATCGCGTAAACAGATTTTGCCTTGCCTTGTAGAGCTGGGAAAAAATCGATTTTCGCAGAATCGATTTTTTTCGATCTTTTAGATCTTTTCGATCTATTTTAATCGATTAAATCGACTTTGCGGATACAATTTTGCTGGCTTAGTGGCTGTCTTTTGCTGGAAAACATCAGTTTGTATCAAGTAGCGTCTCAGTAGTTCGACTGAAAGTCATTAGACGTGTCTAGAGATGGCTACGAACAAAAATGTTGCATATTGTCTATAATGCTATCCCTCTCTACGCAGCAAAATTGGCTAAGTCTAATGTCATATGGCTAATAGAGATCCATTGTTTGCTTTTATTGGTCCAGAATCAGAAATTGTGGTAAATTGGTGACGGAATGTTGTTCAACTGGTCGCAAAAAAAACATCGATTTCCAAACAAAATATTCGATGTTTACCCAAAAAACAAAGAATCGATTATATCGATGTTTGAATCGATTTTTTCCCAGCTCTATTGCCTTGCACTTAAAATTTAATTAAATTGTTGCTTCCACATTTATGAAATGATATGCCGACTGTGTCTCGAAGATGCCCAGCACAGTGTCCCCATCTTTGACGGCGACGACAGCCCATCGCTGTCCAACCTGGCCGAATTGATCGAGAAACACCTGCAATTGGTTGTGAGTACAATAATTGCATTCAATTGCATTTCGAGACGAGACCAGACACGATTGAATTGTTGATTGTCCGCCCATTAGCTGATGCCCAACGATGCTGTGTCCAAGTGCCTGTGCACCAAGTGCTGGCAGCAGCTGGCCGACTTTGAGCAGTTCTGCGCCATGGTGATGAAGAAACAGCTGGGGCTGCCGCTGAAACTGGAGCCTTTCTCGGATGACGACGAGGACACCAAGGCACAGATATTGTGCGAGCCAGAGATTGATGTCAGCCCCTCGGCCGACACAAACGAATACAATGAGATCGACATAGAAACGAAACCACTGCCAAGCAGTGGCAGGACGACGACAGGACGGCGAAGGGTACGCCTTCCGTCGCCCATACGCCGCAGCATGCGTCCGCGAGCCGGCCAGAAGGCCAGACCATTGAAAGCGAAACCGAAGCGTCATCTTGAGTCGGAGCTGGACATTGCTGGAAGCAGCAACAGCGGCGAAATGGATAGCTACATTGCGGCCCACGGTCGCCTGGAATGCTGTCAGTGCGGCGGCGATTCCCAGTATCACAACTTTGCCGAGCTCAAGCGACATTATCGGAATGAACATCAGACGGCCGGCTATGTGATGTGCTGTCAGAGGCGCTACAAGAAGCGCGCTCTCTACGTAGACCATCTGCGAATGCACAACGATCCGGATTACTTTAGGTGGGTATACCGGCCATACTTGCTTCTCCACACTCAGCTGAATCTCTTTTGCAGATGTAAGATTTGTGCAAAGCAGTTGGTCAGCAGAATCAGCTACGACGTGCACATGCTGCGGTTTCATTCCAACGAGGACGAGCTGAGCTTCGCCTGCGACAAGTGCTCGAAGCGCTTTTCAAAGCAATTCCTGCTGACCATCCACGCCCGTGTCCACCAACAGGAGCGCACTGAAAAGTGCAAGCACTGCGACAGATCGTGAGTGGCTGTGGCCAGTGGTTGTCGAATCGCGCTGCTTACCCTAATATGTCCCACATCGCTCCCACAGATTCCGAACTGCTGTCGATTTGCGCCTGCACATGCGTCGCACCCACGATCCCACCTTTGTGCCCTTCATCTGCGACTCGTGCGGCTCCAAGTTCAAGACGAAGCAAAATCTCTTGGTGCACAAGCGCACCGTGCACCGGGAGGGCTCACAGTTGCCGGAGGTGCAGTGTCAGGAGTGCCAGACCTGGCTGAGCGACGAGAACAGTCTGCGCAAGCACATGTATATGCATCGCGATGCGGCGTCCACGCGCGAATGGAAGTGTGGACAGTGCGGCCTAGTGAAGGACTCGCGCGCAAAGCTTGCGGCCCACATTCGGTACCACCATCCGAAGGAGTATCACAAGTGCACACACTGCGGGAAGGAGTTCAAGAGCAGTCGCGGCCTCGAGGAGCACACGGCCACACACACCGGCCAGGACCTGTACGAGTGTGCCTTCTGCGAGCGCACCTTCAAGAATTCGGGCAACATGCACAAGCATCGCCGCCAGATGCATGCCCCCCAGGTTGCCGCACTGCAGCAGCAGAAAAAGGTACGTCCGAGCAAGCGGAAGGAGAAGGGCTCCCTGATGCTCTTGGATGAGGGGGATAACGAAATAAACGACTGATCGATTCCAAACAAAACTAAAGTTTTAATTAATGCTAAGACACACTTCCCGGGCCTCATCGTTAATAAGAAGACTGAAGATTGTAGAATCTTCTACGCCCGATGGCTCCTACACTCGACTTACAGCTGATCTAACCAGTCGAGTCATATATCAACCTCGCAACTACCCCACTCCAAATAAATCTTCTCAAATCAGATTAACCCTAATTGCGATCGTAAAAACCTATAGAAGCAAAAAAGAACTGAAAAATTTATGATCGATCCTGTTCATTTTGAACTCGATTTATTGTTGTAGAAGAAAGTATTTTTGTTTAGTATTTTCTAGCGTTTTCCAATACTTTTTCGATATTTAAAATATTTTTTGATTAGCCCTATTTTATAAATAATTAAATGAAAGTAAATGCTTCATATTAGCATATTTTTTAGAAAATTTATTAAATTATCGTAGAAAATTATATGATCAGTGTGAAGGCTCTAGTTAGCCTAGTATTTCCAAGCCGAATATCAAAATCGAGGAATATCAACGTAATCAAGGATGGCAGCGCTTCCGGCGTCGCTGCTTCAGTTCTATAGTGTTGGGTAAACATCGTTTAATTTACTGACAATTCCAACACTATTTGCCAAAAAAAAATTATTCGTATCCAAAGTAAGTCGACAAAAGTGATCTCTCTCTAATTTCCCTCCCAAAAAATAATTAAAAGAAACGTGTGATCTTAAATAATCTAAAATTTAAACTAAAACTGCTAGCCACTCATTGAATAATTAGAAAAAGACAAAGAAAACGTAAAATGGACAAATTGTTTTTTAAATACACCCACAGCAAATTTATTTTGTTCTCCTACTACTAATAAAAAAAAACTAATTGGGCATCATTGTTGGGTGTAAACGAGTGTAAAAACGTTTCGATTTTCGGTAACGTGTTCAGAAGGAGTGCCCAACACCTTAGGACAGCATGGGGGGAGCCGGAACCAAAGGGTGCTGATAATGGTACAGTTGCCATTGAAAGGTTACTCAACGCATACATGCTCGCCTGACAAACACACGCGCACAAAATGGTGGTGACCTATTAATAATTTTCCTTCTCACTGCCCTCACGTTTTGCTCTCAATATTAAACTAGCTGCTAGTGGGCTAACGCCGAGATCCTCTAGCTAGATTCCAAAGTAGACTAAATAGTTGTGTTTTTCTCAAGTTGGTACCAGCTTAGATGACTTGCAGACACGTTGAAAGTTACTAATCATTCTCATTTTATTTTCTTCTATTTCAGAGTGTTTCAGATGGCCATCAAAGGGTTGAAAGCAAATGGACAGTGTGGTTTATAGTACATATAGTTTTAGAGATCGGTTCGACAGACATTATTTATTTGTTTTTGCGCCCTAAAAACACCGCGTACTGAAATGTTCGAACCGTTGTCCGAAGCCAAAGTAAAACGAAACGTGGGCGCAAAGATGAATCAAAGAAAGTTGTTCCGAGTTTCAATCAATTGAGATATTGTTTGTAAAGCGGAAAAAGAATGGTTTTTCACGACTGAATCGTCTGTCTTTCTGTTCAACACGAAAAAGAGTGAAATGAAATATGGAAAAATAATATAAAAAAAATTAAAAGATGATGCCTTGTAACGTTTTACAAGCCGAAATTAACAACCAAAAAAAGAAAAATAAGTAAAAAGGCTTGTAAAATGTTGCAAAAAAAAATTCATTGCAATGGTAACGTTTTACGAGCCTTAAACAATCTCAAAACAAAAAGATGTTTGATAAATTTCGTACGACTCATGAAATGTAATACGAAATTTGTTGATTATCGCAATTTTATTTAGAGTAGGAAGATGGGGTTAGGTAGGCGATCTCTTTCAGATTGGTGTGTACGCCATTTAGAAGGAGATGGAAGATGAGCGAAATGGTTGAGAGCGAGCTCGAATATGGCATGGAACGACTACAGTCATGCTGCTACAACATATAACATTTACAATAAAATTATTAAAAGAAAGATGCCAGCAATAAAGGTTTAAAATAAATATAATTTGTTTCAATTTCAATCCTATTGGTCAAAAACCATTTTGTTGGCGCCAGAATTGTTCGAATTTCAACTCGAAAAGTCGGCGTTGTGCAGCACCAATCAAGCTTTCAGTGTGCCCATACCGCCGACATAGTGTGCGCATTGTCTGACAGGTGACGCCGCTGTGTCGACCAGAGTGTTTTTCCTTAAATGAATGTTTCAAAATGCTCGTGTATTTAAATCGATTTTTAAAATTGAAAGTTTAGGATATTCACACTAGGCAGCAATGTTCTTAAGGCCTTTTATATTTCGGACATAACTCTTACAATGAACCATCGGTCGTTTAGATAATTTTTAGCTGTGGCAAGTGCGTAAAAAGTCAACAATAAGTCATCATCTGTGTATATGTGTGTGGTTTGAGGTCGCGTATGTGCCAAATATGCATACATAAGCGCGAACTTGTGTGCATGTGTGTGTGTGTCTGTGTGTGTGTGTACGTGTTCAAGTGCGAGTGTGTGGTGGTCTTTGCCTTGAAAAAATCATACCATCTGTGTATAAAACAATTTGTGTATCATATACATATGTATATATGTATGCCAGCAAGTCATAACAACAACAAAGCATGTTAACTAGTGTTGGGTCGTTCCCTTTTCTTAATGTTTGGAAACTATTTTCCTCGATTTTAATATTCGGATTAGTATTACTAGCTAACTAGAACCCTCAGTACCAAATACATCTTTTTATCCGATCGCTAAATCTATTTTTTACAAAATGGGCTTATTTTAGGTACACCTTTTCATTGCATTGTTTCGAACACAATGGTTTTAACAAAAAAGGTCAACAAAGATTTTCACAAAATTACAATCATTTTTTGCTACATGGAGTCTACACAGAGATGTAATTATCAACAGAGCCACCTGACGTTCAAGAAAAAGGCTCATAGTGGCCATAACGCGTTTTAAAAATACTAAAACCATCGCTTTCGCGATATTTTTTACGAATGTTGCAAGGTGTGTGACCTAGAGAAGGAACCAAATCGAACGAACTATAAGAATAAATTATTAAAAAAAAAAGAAAGAAAAGAAACACCTAGCAAATTGAACGATAAAAGTCTAACATTAGTTAAACGTGCAACCAGAAGATTTCTCCTTTAATGTGACCACATCATGCTTTGAAATATTTTGTCGTTTATAGATAGATGTGTTATATATATGTATATATATATAAAGAGCAGCAAGAGGAAGAGGAAAGAAACAACTGCACCACAACACAAACCTGGCAATATTTTAGTCTTTAAGTGCAACTAGTGCAACAATTTTGGAATAAAGTGAAGAAACACTGCAACAAGAAGCAACAAACGACCACCACCAGCACCCCATCCGAAACGGAACGGGGGAAGAAAGTGCGTAGACTAACTAATCAAGAGGTAAACAAAAAACACAGTGAAAAAGAAATTAATTTGTATTACACAGAACAATAAACATATCGTTGCCAAGTGTATTAACATCAAAACATAAAACAACAAAAAAATACATACATACAATACAGCCATGGACTCGGATAACGACAACGATTTCTGTGACAATGTCGACTCGGGCAATGTGTCGTCGGGCGACGATGGCGATGATGATTTTGGCATGGAGGTGGATATGCCCAGCTCCGCAGAGCGTCAAATGGATCCCGATGACTACCAGTACAAGGTGCTAACCACAGACGAGATTGTGCAACATCAGAGGGAGATAATCGATGATGTTAATCTGCTGCTTAAGGTGAGGCGAGGCAACATTTGCAGATGACCACACTATACATGTGCATTTGTCTCTGTGTGTGTGTGTGTGTGTGTGTATGTGTTTGATTGCATTTTTGATTTTGTCTGTAAGTATATATACATTTGTGTGTGTGTGTGTGTGTGATTCCCCCTCCTCATCCCATTCTTGCCAGCCAGCCAGCAGCCCCTTTTGCTGCAGATCATGTATAAATTGAAGGTCAATGTGGCCCTTTGGTCCGCGGAAGTAGACCAATTCGTATGGGTTCTGGTTCTGTCTCTACGCAAGGACAAGGTCGCCACTATGTAATGCTCCATGTGACTCCATGTTAATCCAATTCGCCTACCTACGTTTCACCTACATTTGTCGACGTACATTTGCTGTTATCTGTGGTACCGCACGGAAATCAATTCATTCTGCAATGCAGATGCAATCGCATTTAATTCCATTCCATGTTGTCCATTTTTCGTTCCCCCTGTACACCTGCAATATTCTTTTGGCATCCACACCCGAATCCCATTCTGTTTACTCTCTCTCTGCCCCTGCATCGATCGATCAGCTGATGTCTGATGTCGTCGTCTGAATATATTGAATTTTGGCATTGATTTCGTGGGCAATTTGGTATGGACCCAGCTCCTGCTTTTCCCCATCATCATCATCATCATCCTGCTACTGCTGCTGCTGCTGCTTCTGCTGTTGCCCAACCACTAACACTCGTATTTTTTCTTTGTCTCGTTCTTTTTCTGATTTCTAATTTGTATAGCTGCCCACGACAAAGACACGAATTCTGCTGAATCACTTCAAGTGGGACAGGGAGAAGCTATTGGAGAAATATTTCGATGATAACCCCGAGGATTTCTTCAAATGCGCACATGTCGTTAATCCCAACAAGGCCACCGAAGCAGTCCGTCAAAAGGTGAGTTTCATGCTCCCACCGACACCAGTTCAATTAACTGACCTAATCTCTATTCTATCCCTTAGCAGACGACACGTAGCCAGTGCGAAGAGTGCGAAATATGTTTCTCACTGCTGCCGCCAGACGTAAGTTTACTCACCGTCCATATATGTTAGCCGAGCAGCTGCTGGATATATGTATAGGAGCGCATCTGGAGGTTTCCCATGAGTCATCCCTTGGCTACAAAGCATGCATGGATGTATAGGCAACCAAAAAAGCTCGGTCATTAGATATATATATATAGATATATGCATGCATGCAGCTTAAAGGTTTAGTCACAAATAGAATTAGTGTAAACGTTGAAGGAAGCTTTTCCGACCATATAAATTCTTGTCTTGATAAGCACAAGATCTCTCAGCGACTATAAAGAGCTAGAAAAACACAATTCATACTGTAACAAACAAACAAACAAACAAACAACAAATTATTGACAAAAATTGTTCCATTTCCCGTGGGTGACTCACCTCTCCACCGCTCTCTTATCACTTTCCTGTTCAGTGGTGCCCCCTGGCGGAGTGACACATTAGAAACGGCTCATAAGCAAAAGATGATGAGAAGATGAGGATAGGATTAGGGATATATGTATAGAATATAAGATGATATAGTGCTCCAATGTGTACCACACCCAGACATACCCAGCAATTGGCAGAATATTCTTTGAACATGATGTCCATGCAAGATACAGAAGATTTAGTGGGCACACTTTCAAGAGGCAGAGACCCATGATTAAATGTAATCTTTTTAATGTTAATATTTAAATCAAATTAATCGAAACGGACAGCATTTTGATAGCTTATCATTGTGATAGACCAGAAGTGTAGAATCAAATTAAATCAAACAGGAAGTGACCTCCCCAAAGACATGGCATGGCATGGTCATCGTTAGCCAATGTCTCAATCTCTCCCTCTCACTTACACTCCCAGTAACAACTCTTTCTCTCTCTCTCTCTCTCTCTCTCTTTGTTTTTGTCTCGTGTCTCTTTGATGCAGTCCATGACCGGTTTGGAGTGCGGACATCGTTTCTGCTTGATTTGCTGGCACGAGTATCTGACAACGAAGATCATGACGGAGGGTCTGGGCCAGACCATATCGTGCGCGGCGCACGGCTGTGATATCCTAGTGGACGATGTGACCGTTACCAAATTGGTGCTCGATGCACGGGTGAAAGTCAAATACCAGCAGCTGATCACCAACAGCTTCGTGGAGTGCAACCAACTGCTGAGATGGTGTCCGTCCGTCGATTGTACATATGCGGTTAAGGTGCCGTATGCGGAGCCGCGCCGTGTCCATTGCAAGTGTGGCCATGTGTTCTGCTTTGCCTGTGGCGAGAACTGGCACGATCCGGTCAAATGCCGCTGGCTAAAGAAGTGGATCAAGAAGTGTGACGATGACTCGGAGACGTCCAACTGGATTGCGGCCAATACCAAAGAGTGTCCCAAGTGCAGTGTGACCATCGAGAAGGATGGCGGCTGCAATCATATGGTGTGCAAGAATCAGAATTGCAAATACGAATTCTGCTGGGTGTGCCTCGGTTCGTGGGAGCCGCATGGCTCCTCCTGGTACAACTGCAATCGCTATGACGAGGTCGAGGCCAAAACGGCACGCGATGCCCAGGAGAAGCTGCGCTCATCACTGGCCAGGTGCGGTTCGGTTCATTCCCAACGTTATCCCTGTACCCCGTACGCTGTATCATGACCTGACTTATACATACTCTGTATCCCCTTTCAGATATCTACATTACTATAATCGCTACATGAATCACATGCAGTCAATGAAATTTGAGAACAAATTGTATGCGTCTGTGAAGCAGAAGATGGAGGAAATGCAGCAGCACAACATGTCCTGGATTGAGGTATGTACGAGTATGCTGCTAGTCCGTCTGTGACTTGCTGACTGTCCCTCAAATCTAACCAATCTCAATCCGTTACAGGTTCAATTTCTGAAAAAGGCTGTCGACATACTTTGCCAGTGTCGCCAGACTCTCATGTACACGTACGTGTTTGCGTATTACTTGAAAAAGAACAATCAATCCATGATATTCGAGGATAATCAAAAGGACCTGGAGTCGGCAACAGAGACGTTGTCCGAGTACTTGGAACGTGATATTACATCTGAAAATTTGGCTGATATTAAGCAGAAAGTGCAAGATAAATACAGGTAAATATATAAATATAGACCGAACGAGACCTCCCACCCTTCACCATCTTCCGTTTCATTTTGCTTTGCAGGTATTGTGAAAAGCGCTGCACCGTACTGCTCCATCATGTGCATGAGGGCTATGATAAGGAGTGGTGGGATTATACAGAATGACGAGAGTCATGGATAGATAAAGATAACTAAACTAAGCCAGCGATGAATCGGAGAATCGGACGAGAGTGTTAAACAAGCTGAAATACCATGCCCCAAGTACCCCGTACCGTACGGAACCCCCCCTCTCCCCATTGTAATCACCACTCCCCAAAAAGTGAATCCGATCTAAATTTAAAGTGTTTATTTCCGCCCCCCGCACCCCACCACGTAACCATAAGAAGATAAGTTTGACAAAGTGTAAAACAGAAGCCAGAGAAAGAGAAAGGCATGCCACGGAGCTGGCAAAACAAAGTAAAAAGAATAGGGAAACCAAGTCGCAATTAAGAACAAAAACATTTCAGAATAATTGTTAATGCAGAATGAGTAAACTATATTAAATATTAATATAAAACAAAAACTGTACGTACTGTATGCAGATGGAGGAGGACATAACTACGGCATGCCGTACTTTTGTTATACCCTTGCAGTTATACCCTCCCCAGCCCTCCTGACGATCAGCAATCAGGTTTATTATTTGCTATATTTGTGTTACATCCGCAAACCCCTGCCCCCACCCCACTTCAATTCAATTGCCTCTGCCATGTATCGTCTTAGCTCAGCTATGATGGATGACTCTCTGCAAGGGTATAGATCTGTATGTCCAAATGGGTGTGTATATATATTGGATATATGTATGTACAAAATCGTTTCACACATCAAATGAGAACAGAACAAAATACAGACCAGTGAGGCAGGCACACAGAGAACAATGAAACTCAGTAACAAGAAATGCAAAAAAAAAAAAACAGATCAATCAACAATCCCCAAGATGCAGCTCAAAACCACAAAAGAAAAAAAACATTAAAAGTCACAAATGTATCATCAGCAACACAGCAACACAGCAGCAGCATGCAAACATATAATAATTATAGTAAACGAATGAATAATCAACAGTTAAAGCAACTTATTTGATGTTAACCAATTGCAAAACAAAACAAAAACAAGATCTTCATGTTATCCAAGCAAAACAAGAAACCAAAATCTAAAATACGAATACAAAATGAAAATGCAAATGCAACAAAAAAAAAAAAAAACACAAAAGAAAAAAGAAAACAAAACTTAAACTAGTAAATTTCCATTTTCAATGTCCACAAAAGCAAGATACAAACAATAGAACCTATAAGAATATGAGAAAAGAATACGAATGTAAGCAGACGAATATTTATGTAGTTGCCAACTCCCCCCCCCCCCCACTACCACTTTGTTCCTTAAGCAATCTTTGAGAGGATGCCTTTCTTACCCATTTACCAATCTTCTACCCTCGCCCCACAATTCATGCGGCTCCATTACGAAAATGTGTCTTAGTTTGATTAGTTCCCCCACCAGCCCGCTCTATAAATTTATTTTGTTTTTCCCAACCAACCCCCACCCCATTTTAAATAAACAACTGTGCTTAGCATATATGGAATGGAAATGTTTCATTCAATTCAAATCAAAGCTACTTCGACAGCTGTGCAGTAAATGAATCAATCGGATAATACGACGGGATGGCAGGAATGGATAACATTTACCTATGGAATGGGATTGGAACCACCATACCACATACAGATGATTGATATATTTAGAGCACATTTAACTACACATAATTAGGAAATATATATGTAGCAAGTGTGTATAGCCAAGATACATACCTATACAAACAAACAAACAAACAAACAGACATACATACATATATGGCGAGGTTGAATCTACTCATGTCAATGGCCGTGAATCGCTGTACATAATGCAGATTTGTCCATGGTTTCCAATTCCCACTGCACACCCCACCATCCAACCACCACAAACACACACGCTTCAGGACTCGGCCCGACTGGTACACACGATCCTTTAATCAACATTTCCCTTATTTCAGCCATTCTCAGCTATTCTCAAAACAGAAGCAAAATAGTAATTATAAATAAAAACAATTATAAGAAAGTGGAAAAGAAAATATAACACTCATTTATTGATGTAAAAAGTTTAAAGTTGTTCGAATTACAAAATGCAAGCAAATCCCGACCAAAAACGGAATACAAATATATTAAAAAAAAAAAAACAAAAAACCAAAAAACAGATGTAAAAATATGAGAAACTATGTATGTATAATTAAAGATGAAATGTTGCAAAAATTAGTGAAAATAAAAATTCAAAAAAATCAATTTTTTTCAAGGCGTCGTCATTATTATCAAATAATTGAATATTTCGAATAGATTTTGATGTGGAACAAAATCAGAATTTGATCATTGCAATACTGGATAAATCTGGGATCTGAACAATTTCAGTCTCCGAGATCTAGAAGCAGATGGGGGGAGGCATGTTCTAGAGTCTTTTGTCTACAAGAAAATCTTTGACCAGACTTGGAATGCTCTTATAGTAATCTTCTCCACCAGATGAGAGTAGGAGACACTAATCTTCTTCCAACGCTGCTGGTAAGGTTTGTTTGTCAGCGTTTCAAACATATATTTTTAATATTTCAAAGTTGATATAGAATAAAACCTATTTTTAGGATTTTTACATTAGTTCAATATCTTAAAATCATTTTATTTGATATATGATATTTTTCCCCAAAGAAACTTGGATACTAAATAATATTTAGCTCTCTCATACGGAGCCGATATCCAGAATCTATTAAATTTAAATTTGAAGAGTAAATTGAAGAACTTAGGGTATCAAAACTTCCATACGCAGGTTTTGTTTGTTCCTCGGTATATTTGCGGTATATTTTGTAAATGAGAAGGTATATTTCTGAGGGTCTCGCGGTACATTTAATCGGTAAGTCTGCAGTCTGTAACGACGGCCACACTGGCCGACAACAAAAATTTACATCAAAATTTTGTAATTTAAAAGCCGATTTACGACGATGACGAACGCTTAGATTGATTATTTAACCCACTAAATAATCCATTGGGTGGCTGTTAAACGAAAACGAACGTGCCACGCCCCTTAGAGAGAAGGGATACAGCCGTAAAAGCAAGAAGAGGAGTGGAGGAGACCTGGCGGAGAGATGACGATGACCGCCTCGGACAAGTACACGTACCAGCGGGCAGTCCTATGTCTGGCCCGAGTTCTGGCTGGGATCCAGCCCACGCCATGGGAGAAGGTTAGTGAGAGATGTCGCCGCCCCCCCATTCCCATTCCCAATCCTAATGCCATTCAGTTGAAAAGTCGATTTTTGGTTCATCTTTTTGCACTGACCTTGAAGCGCGACCAAAACAGACATGCGTGTGTGTGTGTGTGCCTGTGTGTGTGTCGCTGCGGGTGGGGATGGGGTATGCCATTACCGACGACAGCTCGTTGGATGAACTAAAAACGACGAAAACAGAAACTGAAACTAAAACTAAAACTAAAACTAAAACTGACCTTTGTCCATTGACTACCCACAGGTGCAGACATTGTTCCGTTATTGCCCGCAGGAGAATGCCGCGGGCGTCTTTTGCCTGGACACTAGGGCCCAGGATGCGGTCATTGCGCTGGGCATATACTTTCTGGAGAGTGGCTGCCAGCACGAGTCACAGATAGTGCCCTATCTGCTGCGGCTGGCCAAGTGCCTGCCGAAGGCGGTCTGGATCGATGATGCTAGGAGCAGCAAGATCGAACGTAATGTTTACCAGAGAGAGGGAGAGAGAGAGAGAGTCACCAGAGAGAGAGAGAGTTAAATAATTGGCCAATTGGTTTTTGTTTGTTGTTGTAACAGGTGTGCGCATCCCGTCTGCCGAAAAGTTCAGCTTCTGCCTGAACACTCTGCTGTCGGACATTGCCGCCAAGTGCCCGGATTCGCGGGAGGAGATCATACTCAATCAGGTGGAGACGCTGGGCGCCCTGGCCAACATTGTCAAGTCGAGCAGGGACAGCAGCTCGGCACCCCCACCGATTATACTGTGCAAGGCCACAGTGCCGCTGCTCTTTGGACTGGCCCGCTCCATGGGTCGTTATGCGAGCAATGATCCACCGCTGCTGTGCCGCATCTTTCCGCCGGAGCTGCTGCCCATCCAGCGGGTGGGTGGACGCGACGGCACAGCCAGCAGCAGTGCCAGCGGCACCTGTGGCGGCTCCTTTAGCAGCAGCGAGCGCCTGGCTGCCACTGCCAACCATCAGTTTCGACCGATTATACCCCGCTCGATGTCCGGCAGCCTGGCCGCCCACCAGCACCACCATCAGATCTATGACGATGGCCGGCAGCGACACCTGGGCTATGGCTTCTACACTAACGCCAGCAATGCCAACAATAGCAAGCAGAAGCCATCGCTGAATAGCTACTGCTCGGTGCCGTACGATCCGCGGACGCACTTCTTCACGCGCTACGGCTCCAGCTTCAATCAGTTCCCCAATATGCGGGTCTGCGAATCGCCAACGAAGGGCGGTCCACGGCCCCTGTATCGAGTGCCGCCGTTTCCCATCCAGCATCTGCAGACGATATTCGCGGTATCCAAGAAGCTGCTGACCAAGGACACGCTGGAGCATCTGGACGAGCAGGCCAGCGATATATTCTCGCTGCACCAGATCAAGGGCTATTGCTACAAGAGCTTCTCGGAGACACTCAATCTGGTGCTGGTCACGCTGTTGCGCGAGCTGTTGCAGCATCAGGTGGATCTGCCCACACCCTTCACCAAGGATGTCCAGGAGTTTGTCAAGCGGCTCTTCCTCAACGGCCAGACAGAGCTGCAGAATAAGCAGCAGGATCAGGAGCGTGAGCGGCGCGAAGAGAACGGCATTACCGTTGTCAACAAATACAAGGTCAATGTGATGGCCAATGCCGCCTGTGTGGATCTCCTTGTCTGGGCCATACGCGATGAGACGGGTAAGCACAAATATCCATTCACAAATACACCGTTGCAACGTCTGGCTACAGCTCTAGCTCCAGCTCCAGCTCCAGCTCCAGCTATGGCAATGGGCGGCCTATGCAGCAGCCTTTTTTGTGCCCTTTCAGGTTTCAATAGATTTAGAGAGCAATCAGATCAGATGAGCAGAGAAGAAGCGAGGAAAGAGGGTCGTAAAAGGTGTCGCTTGGCAATGTTTCAAGATAAAGGAAGGTTAGCGTTTCCATTTACATATATGTATGTATATTTTATAGAAAAAAATATAGAAAGCGCTGAGAATGAGACCCACATCGCACTTGATATGGGCTCTAAAATATGCCTTATTTTTGGAGAAAAGAAACACACAAAAGTTCGGAATATTTATTCCTGTTTTTGGAAAGGACCTAGCAGACTTTTTGATTTTGCAAAGCACTCTAATAATAACAAAAAGAAACAACATGCACACGACATGTTTTTTGTTTTGTTTGGCAAGCGTCGATTGTCGTAGGAATGGCAGCAAGAACATGTCCAAATTTTAGTTTCCTTGCCAGCTAATAATGGATAGATGATAGTTGGGTTCTCCTTTGAGGCGTATCTGTGTCTGTCTCGGCAAGACTAAAACCAAAGATTCCCTTTCGTCCCTCTCTTACGCTCTCTTGCTAGCTCTCTGTTACTTCTTGTCTCGCTCTCCCTTTCTTTTTATTTTGGTTAACTTAATTTTTCGTTGATTTTTTTGGTTTTGTTTTAATTTAATTTTTGATGGTGGTTTTTTTGTGTGCGCCCCACCCCCTCCCCATGGGAATATCTTGGAATACAAAATGAAAAATACAAAATACTCGTACTATTTATTTATTATTATTTAGTTGATGTCGACTATACGGTGCCATCCCTGCAGAATGGCTTGCAATTTTTATTGAAGAAAGGTCAAGAGCAAATTGCGTTTTTCGTTTTTAGTTTTTGTTTATTTTTTGTACTCTCCCTGCGAGGAATTTACTGTAATTATTGTGTTCCAGTTCGAGACCCTTTTTTTGTTGGTTGATTTCTTGCGTTGTTTGCGTTACTTGCCGCCGCCTGGCCTCGCCTTGGCCTTGCCTACCCCATCCACCACCCACCATCCTTTGCTGCATGCTGCCCTGCCCTGTCCTTAGTCCTTGAGTTTTTTTATAGTTTTTTTCAACAAATAGAAATAGATTTCTAACATTTAAATGCTCTCTCCCAACCCACCAATCCACACACACACACACAGAGGCGGACAAACTATGCGGACGGCTGTCACAGAAGCTGAATCTGGTGCTCAGCCACAAGATCGTGATGGATCACATGCCCCTGCTGATGGTCTGCCTGGAGGGCCTGGGCAAGCTGGCACAGAAATTTCCGAATATTGCCGGCACATCGATATCGTATTTGCGTGACTTTCTGGTGGATCCCAGTCCCATACTGGGCAAGCTGCATGCCCATGCCATGCAGTCGCTGGCCCTCCAAAAGAAGGAGAAAGAGCTGACGCCATTCAAGATTGTGGTACAGCATTCGGATTCGCGTGCTATCGTGGACATTCTAAACGATAATCAGAAGCATGCTGCGGCGGCTGGTGGTCCCGGCGCTGGTGGACGCAGTGGCCATGTGGCCTTTGAGGCGCTACGTGATGCAGCCATTGAGAATCTATCGATTGCGCTGCGTGCAGCACACACACTGGATCAGTTTTGTGTGCCCGCTTTGGTGGCGAATGTGTCCAATCGTTTGTTTACCGCCGAAAAGCATGAAAGGTATTTAAAGCTTTTGTATTTCTATGCACCGGCCATGACACTCATTTATCTACTTTTTATTGTCTTTGTTGGTGCAGCGAATCGAATTTGGTTAGCCTGAATATCATTGTGATGCTGGGCCATGTGGCCGTTGCACTGAAGGACACCTCCAAGACGACACAGAACATACTGCAGTTCTTCATTCAGCGCTTCTGCAAGGTGCCATCGGAGCAGAATGCCTTGATTGTCGACCAGCTGGGCTGCATGATCATCTCACAGTGCGAGACGCATGTCTTCGATGAGATCATGAAGATGTTCTCCCGTGTGACAGTGCAATCGGCCTCGCTGGCCTACACCTCAGATCCGGAGCATCGCAAGCAGTTCCATCATGTCTCCGATGCGGTGGTGAATGCCCTCGGCAATATTGCTGCCAATATACAGGGCGATGCCGAGATGCTGGAGCTATTGGGCAAGCTGCTGGAGCTGTTCGTGCAGATTGGCTTGGATGGTGAGCGCTCCTACGACAATACGCCGGGTGCCCAGAAGGCCAGCTCACGGGCTGGTAATCTGGGCATGCTAATACCGGTGATTGCGGTACTGGTGCGCCGCCTGCCGCCAATTAAGAATCCACGCCAGCGTCTGCACAAGCTCTTCAAGGACTTTTGGGCCTATTGTGTTGTCATGGGCTTCACCAATTCCCGTCTATGGCCAGCCGATTGGTATCAGGGTGTACAGCAGATAGCGGCCAAATCGCCGCTGCTCATCTCACAAACGGCCCACAAATCGGATATGCGTGAGCTCAACTATACGCTGGCCATAAAGAGTGACTCAGTGAACGAGCTGCGCAGCCAAATACTGATGCTGCTCGAGCACTCATCGGACAATGTGACGACGGCGATCAATAAGCTGACATTTGCCCAGTGCACATACCTGCTGAGTGTCTACTGGCTGGAGATGCTGCGCGTCGAGAATGCCGATGAGCCCAGTCTGGAGCCCATAATGAGCTATTTGTGTGACACGGCACTGCAGAGGGATAAAACGGGCATCTGGCAGTGTGTTAAATGGTAATCCCAGCTCCTTCTTTTTTTCTTTTTTTTTTTTTACTGATTTTACTCTGATCTATCTCCCTCACCCACTCTCTCCCTCTGTCTCTGCAGCGTCGCCGATCAGGTGTTTGAAAAGTTTCGCAATGTTCTGTACGCCCACGATGAGATACGGGAGAAGGTGCTCGAGTCGCAGGCAACGCTGCTGCTTGTCTACTTCAATCACATCCACAAGCAAATCCAACTGGTGGCCGATCAGTATCTGTCACAGCTGGTGGATCGCTTCCCCCACCTGCTGTGGAATCGTCGGGTGCTCTGGTGCATGCTGGACATACTGCAGCTGCTGGCCTACTCGCTGAGCCTCGATCCGAATGAGGAGACGCCCACGCTGCGTGTGGTATCCACGCCATATACGCTGCAGCTGATGGACTCGCTGCCGGCGAGGGAGCTGCGACTGAAGGACTTTGCCGATCGCTGTCAGGGCATTGTCAACGAGGCGATGAAGTGGGCGCCACGCTCGACCCGCTCCCATCTGCAGGAGTATCCCAATCAGATACCCACCCCGGTGCTGGCCCACCACAGCGGCCTGGCGTTGGCCATTGATTCGGTGGTCAATAGCAGCTACCTCCATCCGGGCAATGCGCTGGGCACGCTCAGCAAGCGGCCCAGCTGCGTCAACTCGGACACGCCCCGATTCGTGTCGGTTCTGTGCCTGCGGAGCAAGTATGCGGGCGAAATCAGCGGCCTGCTGTCGGTGCTCAGCGAGCAGGACAAGGCCGGACTGGCCGAGCGTTTGGTCAGCGATGTGTGGGAGGCGTGCCGGGATAAGAGCGATGCCCGCCATCGGGGCGCCCTGTGGCGGGCCACCGCCTATCTCATCATCTGTGCGGAGGTGGATCGCAAGCTGTTGCATTCCGTCGCCAGTTCGCAGCTGGAACTCTTCACGGAGTCCGTCATGGAGACGGCGGTCGAGTGCTGGCAGTGGGTGCTGACCGCACGGCAGGATCTCGAGCTGTGCTTCATCCAGGAGATGGTCAGTGCCTGGCAGACGACCTTCGAGAAGCGCATGGGTCTGTTTGCTCTCGAAAAGGAGGTCACCCATCCCCTGGCCGCCTACGAGGGCTGCAAGCTCGTCAGCAGCCCCATCCTGATTGCACCGCATCTCATCTGGCTGCAGCTGCTCTCGGAAATGGTGGACACGGCCAAGTACTGCAACCGGGACAAGGTGGAGATGTTCTGCCTGCTGCTGCACCGCTGCCTGCCCATTCTGAAGAGCAGTCGACAGAACCGGCAGGTGGCCACCGTCGGCTGTCGCTTCAAGCTGCTGCAATGCGGCCTCTCGCTGCTGCAGGGCAACACCATACCCAAGTCGCTGGCACGGAACATATTGCGCGAGAGGATCTACTCGAATGCCCTCGACTACTTCTGCGGGCCGCCCACCTGCCCCATACAGAGCAGGGACCAGCTGCTGGACGAC
The DNA here is from genome assembly GCA_035043285.1 of Drosophila subsilvestris. Taxonomy (NCBI): domain Eukaryota; kingdom Metazoa; phylum Arthropoda; class Insecta; order Diptera; family Drosophilidae; genus Drosophila; species Drosophila subsilvestris. Next base: position 5,431,945 of record JAWNNB010000133.1, on the reverse strand, counting down.
ATACTCATTCTGCTCAAATTCTGGCAGACGATGCGCAGCGAGAAGAAGCATTTGGTCACCTCCGAGGTGGGGGACTATGACATGGCGGCGGCCAATGCCTCCGGCAGCAGCAATCAAATGCTGGGCGTCAGGGCCAATCCAGAGACGGCATCGCTGATCAGCGGCGGGCCCGACTACTCGATGCGTTCGATGAGCGCATCCGGTAATGTGACGGGTGGCAGCAGTGGCTGGTACAACACCATACCGCACTCAACGTCAACGCTATCGAAGCGCTCGAATCGATCCAAGCGGCTGCAGTACCAGAAGGACTCCTACGACAAGGACTACATGAAGAAGCGCAATCTGATACTCGAGCTGCTGGCCGTCGAACTGGAGTTTCTCATCACGTGGTACAATCCCAATGGTCTGCCCGATCTGATAGTGCCGGGCGAGGAACAGATCACCGAATGGCGCAATCGTCCGTACAAGGCGAACGTGTGGCGTGACTATGCCCGCCTTGCCTGGTGCTACAATCCATCGCTGGCCGTCTTCCTGCCGCAGCGCATCAAGAATGCCGAAATCATTGACGAGGAGGTCTCCCGCCTTGTCTGCTCCGATCCGATTGCCGTCTGTCATATACCGGAGGCCCTCAAGTATTTGTGCACCACCAAGAATCTGCTGCAGGAGAGTCCCGATCTGGTGTACATACTCTCCTGGTCGCCCGTAACGCCCATCCAGGCATTGTCATACTTCTCGCGACAGTATCCATCGCATCCGCTCACCGCACAGTATGCGGTCAAGTCGCTGTCGTCGTTCCCCGCCGAATCGGTGCTGCCGTATATACCACAACTGGTGCAGGCGCTGCGACACGACACCATGGGCTATGTGGTGGAGTTCATTAAGAATATATCGAAGCGTTCGCAGATCGTGGCCCATCAGCTCATCTGGAATATGCAAACGAATATGTATATGGACGAGGACCAAATGCATCGGGATCCCAATCTGTATGAGGCATTGGATTTGCTATCACAGAACATCATTGCCTCGTTCTCGGGCGCCGCGAAGCGCTTCTATGAGCGTGAATTTGATTTCTTTGGCAAAATAACAGCCGTCTCCGGTGAGATACGTTCCTTTGCCAAGGGCATTGAGCGTAAGAATGCCTGTCTGGCGGCCCTTAGCCGTATCAAGGTGCAGTCCGGTTGTTATCTGCCCTCGAATCCAGAGGCCATGGTACTGGACATTGATTACAGCAGCGGCACGCCCATGCAGAGTGCCGCCAAGGCGCCGTATTTGGCACGTTTTCGTGTCTATAGGTGCGGCATCACTGAACTGGAGACACGAGCCATGGAGGTGTCCAATAATCCGGTAAGTGTCACTCGCTCTCACACGCACTCACTCGCTGCCTTTACTCGTTTCTTATGTGTTGTGGTTTGTTGAACAGAACTCGCAGGAGGATGCCAAAATAACGCTGGGCGTTGAATCGTGGCAGGCGGCCATCTTTAAGGTGGGCGACGATGTCCGTCAGGATATGCTGGCGCTTCAGGTGATCACCATATTCAAGAATATCTTCCAACAAGTTGGCCTCGATCTGTTTCTGTTCCCCTATCGCGTCGTGGCCACAGCTCCAGGCGTAAGTATCCATCATCATCCTCCCGCATCGCACTCCTCCATGCTAATTGTACCTGCTGCTTAACTCCCCAGTGCGGCGTGATCGAATGCGTGCCAAATGCCAAGTCACGCGATCAATTGGGCAGGCAGACAGACTCGGGCCTATCCGAGTACTTCCAGCATCAGTATGGCGACGAGAGCTCCAAGGAGTTTCAGGCGGCGCGTGCGAATTTTGTTAAGTCCATGGCCGCCTACTCGCTGATTGGGTATCTGCTGCAGATCAAGGATCGCCACAATGGCAACATTATGATCGACAAGGATGGCCACATCATACACATTGGTGAGCAGAAAATAAAATAAAGGGAGGGGCACATTCATTGACTGATTGTCTTGATTTTTGCTGCAGATTTTGGCTTCATGTTCGAATCATCGCCCGGTGGCAATATCGGCTTTGAGCCCGACATGAAGCTCACCGATGAGATGGTTATGATAATGGGCGGTAAAATGGATTCGCCCGCCTTCAAATGGTTCTGTGAGCTATGCGTGCAGGCCTTTCTAGCGGTGCGCCCCTACCAGGATGCGATTGTGTCGCTCGTCTCGCTGATGCTCGACACGGGGCTGCCCTGCTTCCGGGGGCAGACAATCAATCTGCTTAAGCAGCGATTTGTGGCCACCAAGAATAACAAGGAGGCCGCCGCCCATATGCTGTCCGTCATACGAAACTCTTATCAGAATTTCCGCACGCGTACCTATGACATGATCCAGTACTATCAGAATCAGATACCCTACTAGGCTACTAGGCTCCTGCTGTCGTCCTGTGGTGTTCTGCTATTCCTGCTGCTAGCCAAAACGAAAACAAACATAAAGGAAATGGTATTGTATTATGTATTTTGTTTTATTTTTGGTTTCCTTATGTATTTTCTTAACCTAAATACCAATTTATTTCTTTATGCCCCCTGGGCCCCTGCCCCTCCGCTTATGATAGTACTTATTAAGGTGTTGCAAGTTTTTCGAAGAATTTACGATGCATATATTAAATCAATTATAGGGCAATATGTTGTTCAATGTATCTGTTACCTACATATATATATATATATATATATATATATATACACAACAAAAACCAAACCAATATACACCATTAGAGTATATACTACTTATATATGTACATATGTACATGCATATACATACATGTATATGTAAATGTATTTAAAGTTATACGTTATGTGTCGCCGCCAGTTGGTGGTGTCAAACGGCAACGGAACGAACACACGAATAATTCCATTATACGAAAGATATTCAATGTATTCATATTGTATTCATTTTATTTGATCGAACGGATAGAGGCATAATTGAAATATACACAAAATAGTCATTTTGTTTGTTAATAACCAGACATCGCGTTTGCATTTAAGCTAAAGTTAATATTTATTTATAATTACTAAAACATCTAGAACAGGGGCACCTTCTCTACAACAATGGCGCTGTTCGTTCTTTGTTCCCCTGGGGGGGGATAACGACTCGATGGATGATGATGTTGCACTGTTCCTTCCGCTTGATCTAGATCTTACCATTAAATAAATCTTTTGGCCTTTTCAGTTGTGTACTATTTAGGAACCATGTTTTTTATGAGTATTATTATTAATTAATGTGGTCCCGCTATCTGGGTATGACATATTTAAACTAGTTAATGTATCGCTATTACAGTATTTCAGCAACTTGGGCACTGTTGTGCAACTTAAGAGATCGGGGATTTCTTTTTCTTTCTTCTCTATCGAAAAATGTATCGAGAAAATCGAAAGTAGTATTTTTAGTATTTAATAAAAAAACCATCTCCAGTTGAATTCTACATGCCGAATATACCGTAAATACATATCAAAATATTCCGAAAGGTATATAATACCGAAAATATACTTTCAACGAGTACTTTTGATATCTTGATCTGATTCTTTATGGCTATATTTATAGTTCCATAATTCACAAATGTGTAGTTACCTTAACATGTACAAAAGGGAAATTATTATTTACCGTCTTAGTTTAAATCTTATTTAATAAGCAATCCAATACATGGGAGTCCTTAAAATAAGCCAGATTGTAGAAAATTTATTCGTCTATCTGATTAAATTATATGTTAAGTTGTTAAAGACATAACTAGTAAGATATATTATAGGGAATATAAAAATCGACGAATATTAATAGTTATTGTCGAGTCAGTCAGTATATTTACGGTATATTTTGATAATGATAAAGTATATTCTGGTATATTTCAGAGAATATACATACATAGAAACGTCGATGAAACCTCGATACTTACTTTTTAAAAATGTCTCCATGCTGTTCACTTATAAATCCGCGTATTAAATCTGGAATTTACACAATATATTTGTTAAATTTGCAAGTCTAAGAGACGCATTTATTATGGTCGCTTGTAAAAACATGCAAAAACATCGATGCTTGAGAAAAACATCGTTGTCGGCTGCGAACATCGATGACATCGATGTTAGCATCGATGTTTCTCCAGCTCTAATACTTAGTTAAAAACAAATGAAACGTGAACGCACGCGCGGCGCATAATTATTTTTTCGTTTAGTGAAAGTGTAAGTAGTTGTTGTGCCTGTGCTCCATGTTGTTGGTGTTGTTGCAGCGGCAGCAGCGCCTCTCTGTGCACAATACACACACCACACACCACACGGACATGGACACACACCGCCGCCATATTAAAATGGCAAAAAAGTTAGTCGTCGTCGGCATTCGATAAATAATCACACTCTCCAACAAAACACACGCATACATTTACGAATCGAAAAGCGAATAAAAACGAATAATCCGCACGTACTAAATGGGAAATTGGGGGAACTAAAAAAAAAAGCCAAGTACAAAGTGCCAAAAAATACTTATGTATATTTATATATGTAGTTATATATACATGTATTGTACAACGTGAACAGCGAGAGAGACGCACGCGTTGCAAGTAAAAGTTATTAGAACGAGAAGCCTGTACAAAGCGGAGGAGAAGAAGGTAGCAAAAGTGCCAACGAAAAACCATATGCAACTTTTTGTTTTTTCCAATTTTTTTTTTGTAATTTCCTGGATTTTTTCTCGCGTTAGGAGCAGGGAAAAGTATATGCGGAAGCAAGGTGTAGCAAATGGAAAAAAGTCAGCAGAGCAGCGGCCGCGGCCTCTCTCTGCCCTCTGTGTGTGTGTGTGTGTTTGTGTGTGCGCGCGCGTGCCTATGTGTGTGTGTGCGTGAGGCGGCAGCTAAAAGAAAGCAGTAAAAAAATTAAAGCGAAAAGAAATGTAGGAAAAATGTATATACCTAAAACTGAATAATCGTATTTAAACAATTTATATATTTTTTTAAATAAATACAAAATCGAGGCGCTCGTAAATGTGTGGCTGTGTGTGTGTGTTCGCTCTGCTCTCTCTCTCTTTTTTTTCACCCCATTCGTGGGCCTGCATATGTGTGCGTATGTGTGTGTGTGGCTGCTTTACTTATGTTAATTACAAAAAAATTAAAAAAAAAATTATTAAAGTAGAAGTTCTGTGAAGTGGGGAGAGTGTTCTGTGAGCAGTGCGAATTCGGTACAAAATTCTATGCGAAAATGGGAATCGCGTTACACAAGCGCCCCCCGCTGCCGAAACTAAACTCTCCTTCTCTCACTCTCTCCCTGCCCATGCCCTACCCTCCCCCTTTCTTGTGGCGATAGGTGAACAAGTGTACGTGAGTGTCGCGTGTCCCCCGCCTATTTTGTGTGCGTGTATGGGTGTGTGTGCGAGTGACTTCAATGGTTTTTTTTTTCGAGTGCTGCAAAAATGAATGAATAAATAAATACTACATGAAATAGTTGCAAACTAAAAACAACAAACAAACACACGGACAGAGGCGGGCCTACCACATTCCGCTCCGCTCCGCGCCGAAAGCGAACGAACATCATAAAACTGCAATTGACGACGTTGCTGCCTGCGCTGACGCTGACGTCGCAGTCGCTGCACAGTGGAGCAAAGTCAGGTGAGTAGGAGCGCCAGGAGCGCTTAGCAGTCATATGAGTGTTTGTGAGGAATCGGTGTTCTGCGCTGTCCTATCTTTAGTCAATGCTGTATGCCCTCGACGAGAAGAGGGTCTTCTTCTTTTGACCAGATGTTTGCAACGCACAGGTTCCATGTGCCACTCTACAAAGTGCAAATGCACTTGCAAGTATAGTATGTTCATACATATGTAGAACTGTCAAATTGGATCACTATAGTATATAGGATAGAAAAACCCCCAATGCCCACCATATGATAGATCGATCAACATACAAAACACGGGAAAGGGTTCTCTGTCGTTCGTTGAATGATCTATGTGGGACAGTGTTACTGGAACGGTGTTATCCAAAGAAAAGGGGGAGAAGACTAGCAATTGATAATGCCCAACTCTTTAGAGTTGATCCGCTAATCGGATTCATTGCATTTGACCCAAGTAGATAATCCAAATGATCTCTAATTGGCTTACAACAGCTGTGAACCTCCTCTCTCCATTCTCCACACAATTCTCACACAATGCAGTGGCAAAGAATATCCGCGTTTCCAATGCGGGTGGATTTGATTTATTTTCTTCATTCCGATTGTATATAATATACATATGTACATATCATAATTTATGAGTCTTGTCCAGTGATATTCAGTCTGATATGTATCTTTGAAATTGTGGATATCACAGGGTTCATTTCAGAGATGTTTACTCTTCGAAAATATACTTTATATGGAATCAAAATCCAAATATTCTCTCTCGAAAGGTTGACAAAAAAAAAAAAAACGACAGCGGAATGGAATTTACTGTGCCCGCGAGGATTACTCATGCTGTTCTGTTCGAGGGGATACAAAGATGAAGGAGGAGGTGTTGGGCTTTTTCTAGTGGCTTGAGGCCCCATCGTACAAGTAATTGATGATATTTATTTCTGACCCACTATGCCGCCTGCGACAGTGTCCGATAGTCGACGGATGAACGTACGGGTGCACGCCGGCAATGCGCGGTGATGCTTCCATAATGAACCGTACGACGCGCCGGTCTAAAGGAATTTAAATTAAATAAAATTAAATTTGTGCGAAAATTCTTTTTGTCGCGTTGGCGTTGATTCTTGTTGTTGTTGTTGTTATTGTGTTGTCTGATGGTTGGTGGGGCACCCTCATTATTATTCTGGTTGCAAAGTGCAATTTTTGGATTGAAAATGACATTGAAAGTGACTCTAAGACACAGGTCCCACAAAGAAAATAAAAAAAACAAGAAGAGCAAGCGGGAATATACATTTTACTTTGGATGAATAATCCCTTCAAGTCGAACTCCCAAGCCCTACAGATTAGATTTGTGCAGCCAAAGAACCATGAAAAGATCCCTGAAAATGAAATGTGAAAGGAAAGATTTCCTCTCATTTAGTGCATTAAAAAAAACCCCGATAAACGGATGCAATAGGTGTACAATAGATCTTTTCTAGATCTAATCTACTCCCATTCTGGCTTTATTATTTATTACAAGTCACGCGTGAGTTTTATTTGATAACAAATAAAGGCAAAGGAGGACTACTTACTGCATGCAGGCAATGCGATTATGGTATGAGAGAGAGAGAGACAAAGAGAGCGCAGGGACAAGCAAACCCACGCCCACGCCACCCATACACATATGAAGTCATGCCAAAAGGTTGAATGCCAGAGTTGTCAACTTCCTGTGGCGGCACACAGACACGTGTGCACACACGGTTAAAGAGAGAGAGTAAGCGAGAAGGTTTGGTGACGGAGAGGGTAGAGGGAGAGCCGAAGAGCATGGCCTGGCAACCTATTACGGAATTATTTAAAACAGGTTTCTTTTTCTGGCTCTGCTTTTCTTCCACACAGCTGTTTGTGTCCTAACCAATACCAAGATGAATGCACATGTATTTATCCCTCTGTGTGTGTGTGTGTGCCGTTTCGTTGGCAACACTTTTTCCTGCAAAGGCTGCGCGTGCCAGAGTTGTCCTTCGCCTGCGCGTGACATTCCGATACTTTGTACACAATTTTATCGATTACCGCATAGCAGGAGCCAACAGCAGCAGCAGCAGCAGCAGTAGCAGCTGGTGGGGCCAGCACCTGGCATTTAATAAAGTTATATACATACATACATACATATGTACAATGTATATATAAAAGCAATAATCTGATATTTTTATATACCCATTCATCCCAATGTTTCCCCTTTCTGTGGCGGCAGTGTTGGTAGGGCAACGCAACAACTAGAAGGATATCGGTCACTCCCCGAACCGAACGGCCAATCGACTGACCCACGATGAGGCAGGCGGCTGCCCAATGCCACAGCATGGCGCACTAGTTGCGCCCCCACTGCAGAAGCAGTAGCAGTGGTGCCCGAATTCCAGCAGCAGCATTCCGCTTAGTTACAGTCAAAGCTGGACGATGCCTTAAGCTTGCTGCGGCGTCCTTGCTGTATTTCTGTGCTCCGTTTCCCTCCCCCCTTTTGTTTCGGGTTCTCGGTGTTTCCTTTCCTTCAGTATGCACGGCTTTGTCGTCGTCATTGTCGTTCTCGATTCAATTGCGTCGCATTCTCTGTCAGCAAAATCAATGTGAGGATTTTTCCTGCTACACAAATTTCGCTGTGTCTATGACGTTGTCGTGTTTTCCGCAACTTTTCACACAAATATTTTGCAAATTTATTTGTGTGTGTGTCTCGTTTTCCTGTGCTGCAATCAGCTGTTGTTGAGGTAGGAGCCGCAGCAGCAGCACCACCAGGAGCTTACATAATTGTCTGTGTGTGTGTGTCACGTGTGTGTCTTTTCGGGTTGCACAGCAAGTCGTGTGGGTGTGTGGGCCGCCGCCCACCTACGGTGCTTGTGATTGTGCCTGTTCTTGTGTGTTGTTTCCCATTCAAATGATGCATAAAATGCTGCTGCTGCCTCTGAACTCTGCTGACTAACGGGACGGGAACATTACTTCATCCAAACAGAGTGCCGAGTGTTGTCACGTGGTTAAAGACAGGCAAGGCAGAACAGCTGAAATACGAATTCCACTGCTTTATACGTTTAAAGTGGTAAACTGCTTGCCAGAGGATTTACTTGGCAAGTACAGCATATTTTCTTGTTGTATAGTGGTGTACTACAGTTAAACGGAACGTGACTTTAAGTGTGTGTGATTGTCGAATAGGAATATGATATTTAAAAAAATGTCTTACTTCTTTTTAAGCTTTAGAGTTTTTGTTGTTGTTGAGTGTTCTGGTGGCTACATCTAGTACATCTTCAGGCGATTCTGTTTGTTATTTCTTTCTATTTTTGTTCTGTGAAATTGAATCAGTGAAATGAGTAACTATCGGATGAAACCACAAACACCAGCCCACAGGATTCACAACAAAGGGGAAAGGACGTAAGTTGGAATGGGGCAGTACAATTTGGCATTGAGAGATAAGTCAAATAAGGCTTAAAAGCTGAGCCCGCGACGATAGGTAACACTCAATCAGCTGACACTGATCGGTGTGGGGAAAAGAACCGCAAAAAGAAAACCTTCTTTAAACCCCCCTAATATTCCCCCTTCATTCCACCCAAAAGTGTGTAATCTATGAACGAATCTATCGCTATCTACTGATACAATTAACTTGGTATTTCTTTGTGTGTGCGAGTGTGTGTGTGTGTTCGTTTTCGAAACAAAAGAATGAAGTATGTACAAATATAAAGATTTAAAACTCCGCTACTCATTTCATGCGATAAGATTATGATTGAGGGGGTGGGGTTCGTGTTCGTTTCGACTTCTTTGTTGCTTAATATATGTACATACATACATACATATGTACATGTATGTGCTTCTATGTACTAAATTTATTTTCATGAAATTACGTAGTTTTACCTTCTTTGTTTGTGCATTTATTTCCTAGCGCTCTTGCATTTTTAAAATAAGTTGAGACATTCGGGTTTTTGGTGGTGATTCAGACTTATATTTGAGTGGGTTAAACATTTCCAGTTAATTTGAGTTGGCCGAAAATTAAAGGCAAAACTAACGTAACTTGCAAACCGTTTTAGCTAGCCGCTGAATCGGTGGCTAGTCAATTGTCTAATCATTTTCAATGATGTTCATACATACATATGACTGCTGAAGTGGACACATTTGATCAACAGCTGTTTCTTGCAGACCGTTGTTGCCAAGTGTCGAGCGAACTGATTGTTCGAGTGGTGCATCTGGTCTGGTATTTCCATTGTACGGCTCGAATGGGTGTGTTTTTTAAGGGTGGGTGTAATGTTCGTTTTGAATGTTTTAGCAAGTGCAGCACATACGGGCTTACAAAGCAGCTAATTTTGCAAGTTTACTGTAATTTCACTTAAGCAGTTGATTCATCGAAGAAGTGATGACGTGAATCATTTTACTGACCAATGATCCAGTGCAGTGCAAATCAGTGCTAAAAACCATTCGAAAAGCATTTTTTGTGCACAAAAAAAATCAATAGTATTTTTTATTTTATCTGATTTGGCTGTTGTTGTTGTCCTCTGCATCTCTCTCTCTTCGTTTTTCACTATTCATAAATTTAGAGTTCTATCCCAAAATTTCTTCATTGACGTATTCTCGCTCCTCCCATACGCCCCGCCGTCTCATGGTGAAATTTTTGTTTACCGAAATTCAGTCGTAGAAAGGATGGAAGGATTGAGAATGAGTGAAAGAAAGAAAGAAAAAAAAACATGAGAAAACACGCAAAGGATTCTTGCACTTCTCCTTTTTTTTGTGCTGTGTTGATTGGGGCGCGTGTATCAATAAATAAAGTAACTAAAAATACGTGTGAGAAGCACGCGAAAATAGCCGGCGAGAAGAGTGGAATATGCCAAGAGGGAAATGCGGAAAATGAGAGGGATGGTGTGGTGTGGCGGGGGCAGAGGTGTGGCACCCGAGGAATTCGTGACGTGCGGAAAAGAAGCAGCTTTCAGTTTTTGTTGCTGCGGGGGCGAGAACCCAATGGACCCGGCCCCCTTTTGCCTAAAAATAAAACAATATTGGCGACAAACATATATAAAGGGGGCTAAACACCATGAAAAAGTGGGTAGAAGGTATAATATATACAAGTATGTATAGTATACATATGTACATACATATGCATGTGTATGTGCTTATCGCTCCGTTTTAAATTCAATTAAAATCGAAGAACTAACGTAAATTGAACTGCCAAAAGTAAATGAAATGGCGCAGGCACACATCCACACAATACATACATAATTAAAGGTGGCGAACGGGATCCCTCCCCTCTCTGACAGCTCTGATGGACATAGTAATTCCATTTTGATTAAATCCGACTCTGAGACACAGAAAAGCAAGAGCCTGCCACGACACATTGCAATACGTAAAGTTTGCTTCAATTATCTTTGAATTTAAAACGAGTTTTACCCTGAACTATGACCCTGATCCTTTCTACGAGGGAATTAGGAACTTTTGGCATTGGTTTCAAATTAGTTTCAAATCCTAGAAACTTCGTCGCGGTTCCGCGAGCAAGATTCTGCTCATAAATGGCACCCCAGGCTAGGAAACCACTTAAGCAAAAATATTTCGCGTAGAAATTGCAATTCAAGGGTTTTTCGGTTTCTCGATGGCATGTCGCCGTAGAATAATGTAGAATAATATTGATTCAATGCTTTGATGATCGATAAACAAACGAAAAGGGCGATAGCATAGTGTCGTGTCGGAGTGGCTTTTGTTTGTTTATAGAGAAAACAATATTTAAATACTAAAAAGGGCACGCTTTGAGTCGCGAGTTACTACAGGCCTTTATTTTCAGTTTGATTTGAATACTGAGTATTTTGAAAGGATAAAGCTTAAAAATTGAGGCACCACTAATCATGGTACCTCTCTCTCTCTTTCTCTCTCTGTTTGTGGCAAGAAGGTTATCAAAAGAGAGCCAAAGAGAAGACGTCAACCGCGAGCTTTTCCACTCGTACATACATTTGTATGTATGTACAAACCTCTTCCTCATGCGGCATCTGGTGGCTGCTGCCAAAACTGTTTGCCTTGACGCTTTTAACCTTGATGGATTCCCCCACATACCCGCAACCTCCTGCTTTTTGAATGGTATGCGCAGAAGGGGGAGGCAGAGGCAGGGATGGGACTGCCGTTTGTGTGTGTGGGGGGGCGGGAAATGCCATAGCATACTTTTTGGAGTGCGGCCACACTTGTCCTCCTCCTTCTTACGCCTGCCCACTTCTATTGCGATTGATTTCGAGCTGTTTCCAGCGCCCAGTGTCGTCTTGGCGCAGGGCATTGATTTTTTTTGTTGTTGGTTTTTTTGTGTATTTAGTTTTTTTTTTGTGAGAGTTGCCTGCCAGGCGCAAGCAGTCTCTCACCTCCTGCCATCGGTCGATAATTGATAGCCATCCGCATAGCTTCTCTCGTCCATAGATGATGGCATCGCTGGTATCCAAAAATCCCACCCCATTTCTGGTGGAAATTCGCATGAAATGGAATATGAAAGATGTCTTGAAGCTGCTCTTTTTCTGCACGCTGATATTTTGGAACAATAAATAAAGCTCTTGTCAATTCTAGCAGCAATGTGCTGCATTATGCACACGACATGTATTTTGGTTTTTAAATTCTCTTAAATTCTCTTTGTGGTGCATCTCGAGTCCCGAGCAGGATGTGTGAGCAATGCTTTTGTGCAATCTCTGAATTCCGGAAGTTTTGCTGGAAACTAATATTAATTTCATAAGCAGCTCCTTCGTTCAGTCAAACAAAAATAAATTATATTATTTAAATGCTCCCCTGACATTGTGCCCATCTCGACTGTTTCCGTCTTCTAATATCTTTCACATTTAAAAGTATATTTTTACGTTTTATTGTTTCGATTTTATAGATATTAATTAAAAAATACATTTTCGATTTCATTTCTTGTCGATTGCTTCCACAAATCAAATCAAAATCATTTGCAGATGGGAATAACATTAACATTACCATTAACCCTCCTTAACCCTTCCTTCCTATCCTGCCTTTAACACCTGTATAACTGTTTCTGACGGTTGGCGGGGGGGGGTGTGCTAGCAACGTACGACCTTCGCCTCATTTCGCTTCGTTTTTGCACACATTTTTCTTTGGTCAAATTTTGAATGAGAGCTAATTGAATGAATGGAAATGTAAGGCTATAGATGTGTGTGTGTGTACACCTATACACACACAATAAAGAGTGGTGCAGTGGTGGTAGGTTAGGGGTTTGAAGACGACGGCGAACGGGGAGGGGGACTCTGCGGCATTTGGTTTTTGTGGGTCAAATGGCTGCCGTCGTTGTCGTTGTCGCTGTCGCATGACGACAGCGCGTCCTCGTCGTCGGTGTGTCGCCATTGTTGCTGTCTCGCTTGCACTTTACTGCTTTCTTTGCGCCCCCTCCCACCAGTTCTCCACCACCCTGCGCCCCCTCCAGAAGCTCCCTCGTAATTTGTCCCTTTTTTTTGGCATAGAATTTATTGCATGCAGTTTTTGGGGCCGGGGCTGGGGCCGGCTTTTGCGTGGTTGAGAGTCATAAATTATGCGCTCTCTTTGCTGCTACCCTCCTGTGCTCCTCCTGTGCTTGTTCTCTCTCTCTCTCTCTGTGAGTGTCTTTAGCAAAATGAGAGCTTTTGTTGTTGTTGATCTATTTAAAAATGAAATGGTGTCATTGTCAGGCGGTCGCTTGCAATTGGCACACGGCCCATGTCTCTCTCTCTCTTCACTCTTCACTCTCCGCTCTCTCTCTTTCGTTTGTCACTCTCCACACTACACTCTCTGGGGATATGGTGAATGGGGGAATGTACACAGTCAATTAGGCAGCCACTCAATCTGCCTGACGTCCGTCCGCTTGGTTCGAAGCTTAATTAAATTGTTGGTGTTTTTTTGTATTGTTATCCTTTTAATATTATTACTCCAATTTTTGCTAGCAATTAAAGCTTGAGGGGGTGGGTAGGGGTTGAACCCCATGTGGATCGATCAATTTGAGCCACGCCCAAGAAGAGCATAGAAAAAAAAGCTAAAACCCCCCACCCATTTCCCCTTATTACTGAACTGACCCGAAAGTTGATTTTACTACCCGATGCTCAAAGACGTTAGGAGGGATATATCGTTTTTGTTGTCGATGTGGATGTGTGTTACCGACCCCATAAGGTGTACATAAATATTCATGATCGGCATCAATATGCGAGTCCAATATACATATGTACGTAGCTACTTATCATAAGATCTATCTACTGATATTGTATCGGGAATAAAAGTGGAGCCGGCAGCCCTTGCCGCGGCTCATAACGTTAGCGCGTTTGTTATTATTTTATTTTTGCTCATCTGCTCTCTCGTTCCCACAATCTTACTCTCTTTCGATCTTTTGCTTTGATTAACAACTGTTTGTGAATTATAGTCCAATTTATTGCCTCAACACAAGACAGGGAGACGAGACTAAGAGATAAATCTAAAGTTAAAGACACAAAGAGAGAGCGCGGGTGAAATTCAAAATGATACCCTGTCAGAAAAAAAAACCAAGTATTTCCGATCCTACAAAAAGTATTAAAATCAAAGGATGGACAACTTGTAACGTGGATGAACACACCACACCACACATTTGTATTTTCATACATATGTACATATGTATGTACATACATAAATATGTACATAGAAATGATAGCTCTTCGAGAGTATCCAAGTCTTCGAGTGTCGAATCTATGCTTCCTTCCGTTTTAGCTTTATAATTGACTTAAAATAAATACAAACATATGTACATACATACATACATATATAAAACTAAATGCCAATTTCTTGTTCTCTTTTACTCTAATTGCAGTTTGGACGCCGCCCACACACACACACTCCCTACATAGCGTTCTCTCTTCATCCGGTTGACGTTGATGTGTGTTTGCCAATAAAAGAGAGAGAAAGAGTAAAAAGAATCTGAAGAAACAGAGAGTAGCAGCAGCAGCAGCAGCAGCAGCGTAATAACGGACTAACCTAACTGCAGTTCCGTCGTGCCTATCGTGTCGTCGAATGTGTTTGTGTGTTTGTGAGTGTTGTGCAATTTGAATGAGGAAAAACAAACCTCAAAAGACAATACGACAATAAAAACAAATCACCAAAAACTTGCGAAGCATGCCATTGAAAGAAGAAGAAACGAGATAGTTTCTTGACTGTGCATCTGTGTGTGTGTGTGTGTGTGTGTGTTAAGAGAGTACGAGATAGAAAGAGATTCTGCATAAGAAAGCAGTGTATCAGCAAGCAAGCAATCAACAACAACAACAACAACAGAAAGCAGGAAGACACGTGACGTGACGTGCGGGCGATTTTCGAAAACTAGTTTTTTTTTTTTGTTTTTTTCCCATCAAATTTGTGTTGTGTCTTTGAGTGTTTTTTCCAATTTTTTTTCGTTTAACTCAATTTTATTCATATGTTAATTATGTTGTTTCCAGCCGTTTAACAGTTACAAATTCTTTGATCCTTTGACGAGTGTGTCTGTGTGTGTGTGTATAAACAACAAAGAAAGCAGAAAGAAACAACAACAACAGGAATAAGCAATAAAAGAATAGCGAAAGCCAAAAGACAGAACAGAACAAGAGCAGACCAAAAGTGCGTGGCATGGCCGTGCATTGCAGTGGAACGAAGAAGCATCAGCAGCAGCAGCAGAAGAAGCAGAGGGAGCAGTAGAATCAAGCAGTGCACGAAGCAGTGGATGCACCTCACCAATAGCAAAAAACCCAAACAAAAGAGAACGGGAAATAGAGAGAGAGAGAGGAAAATCATCCATTCTTAACATTGGGGAACTCCCTCCGAACGCTCCACACACACGCTCCTTACTCCTCCTCCTTCGGATCACTTTGTTGTGCACGGACAAGGGACAAGTCCATTGATTAAAAAAGGGCTTGCCCGCAATCTTAACAGCAACGGAAACAGCAGCCGGGATCTTTTCTCTTTGAAACAGAATTAGCATATAAAGTGTGTGAGAGAGAGCATCATCATCTGAAAGTGAAAGCACACAGTAATATAAGGAGAAAGGAGAAGCAGCAAATAGGCAGAGGAAAACCGGAGGCAGAAGAGCAAGCAGCGCTGCGCCACCACCATGAGCGGTCGTCCAAGAACTTCCTCCTTTGCCGAGGGCAACAAACAGTCACCAAGTCTTGTTCTAGGAGGCGTCAAAACATGCAGTAAGTACCGAAACAAAAACCTACAAAAATCTCTACCCCTGGTACTCTATCTATGTACATATGTACATAGATTTGTACATGTACATATGTTCATCAACCGATCTATCTTAAGAAATCAGAATCATATTTATCACAAATGAGATCCTTTTTTTTTGCGGGAATCATATGTATATGTAGATACCCTCCTTGTCCTAGAGAAGGTGAGATTTTGGTGGTGGCTTTGACCGAGCCTCGTCTGCTAAATAATTTATTGTGGGAGACTTACAAAACCATTTGGAACCATCAAAACTCTTCGCAAATAGTCCATACCTTTCCGAACCCGTTTATGTACGTACATACATATGTTTGTATTTATTTATCATTGTATGTATGTATATGTATGTACATATCTTTTTGCATAGCTCTGTCACATTGGATTAAATATCAGCTGACAGCTGCTCGTAGAAAAAAGCGCAGATTGGCAAACAGATTTTTAAAATGAATAGCTTTAGGAATGAAAAATGAATGGTATTTATGTTACTGAATGCTGTGATTGCCCGACCGTTTAATAGAGATTTTTCACTGCATTTGTTTTTTTGTTTTTGGAAAATGCATGTGCAATGTGCAATGGATATTTAAAGTCTGCCCAAAAGTGTGCTACACCACAGCACACACTTGCACCACCTGCAGCATCATCAAATGCATTCAAATTTAAATGCATTCAAAAGTTCCACCCAATAAAACAGCAAAAAATAGAAGAAATTAAAAGGGTTGAATATTCACTTCTGTCAAATAGTTATCCAGATCAATTGATTAAACAATTCTCAATCTTCCCTCTTCGGTTCGTTGAAAGGGCATACAAATTATATGCCCTCCCCTTAGTTTTTTTTAAAGCAAATCAGCTTTTGGTTTGTTTTTTTCTTATCAGCATTTTGTTCCCAACGCACGACTGTGCGCCCACCTGTGCGGCCCACTGTCGGTATTCGTCCCCGATACACTTCCACTCTCACACACGCATCAAGGTGTATTGGTGCAAGGTGAGGCAATCTATCTCTTAATCAGTAATCTGTGCTTTAGTCACTCTCTCTGTCCGCTGGCTCTCAATATCATGCTCCCCGGATTGCTCATTAAATCCACATACATACATATATATATTTCTCTAGCCGCTCTTCGCTGTCAATTTCGAATTTGCCGCTTGGTGTGTGGTGGCACAGTGGCATTCAGATGCAATCGTGCCCACTCCACTCCACTGTGCAGGCAGCAGATACAATCATCATCATCGTCGCCGCATGGCGACTGCGGCGACTACAACTACGGCGACGACGTCGAGTGACGCGCATGCCAGCACACACACACACACACACATTTACATAGATACAGCAATACCCTCATACCCGCGCAGATGTTTTTTCACCTCACGCGACCTGCTGTCTCGTACTCGTTCTCTCAGTCTCTTTTCTGGCTGGGTGGCTCTCCCTCTCGCGCTATGCGATGGTTTGGCATTGGGCGCTCTTCCTCACCTTGCATTAATACACCTTGTGGTTACTTCTGCCTCCTCTGTGTGGCGTGTGTGTGTGTTTTCTCGCTCTCTTTTCGGCTGTGAATCCGACATAGCCGCTGACGGTGTTCTGTGTTCTCTCTGCTGCCGCTGCCTGCTGTCATTGCATACAGTTATAGTTGTCGCTGTTGCCGTCTCCCTCGATCTCTGCGGCTCTGTGCGTATTGTTTTTTTTTTTGTTTTTTCCATTTCGAAGCGAAAACGACACAACATTTTAGTAGCGCTCATGAGACGAAAAACTGAGCATTTGCAGACAACGAAACTACAGAAAATTGTGTTAACTTGGCTGGTTTTGAGAAAAGTTCGTTCTTATCGCACAATAGTATCGATATAACGTCCAGAAACGTACATATCGATATATCAACTATATATTAAACATCCCTAGCCGCCCGAGCCGAGAACACAACGCAGAATAAATAAAACGCGCGCGTTTCCAACTTCAATTTAAATTTATTTTTTTTGCAATCGCTACTACACCCAATGCAAGGCGGCTCTACATTTATGTGTGTGAATTTTAAAATAAATGTATTGATAGAATAGTGTGTGGGGCAAAAGCAGCAGCAGCAGCAGGAGCAGCAGCAAAACGGCTTTCCTGTACAAGAAATAGTGTTATTTTTTTGTTTTATTTGTGGGCTGTGTATTCCCCTGCTGGCCCCACACCCCAGCGCTCTCGAGAGCGCGCGCGTGTGTGTGTGTGTGTGTGTGCGCCTGTTCGTGCTCTCGCGTTTGTTTTCGCGTGTGTGTGTTGTGTGCGAGTGTGTGTGTATAGGTGTTTTGTCGTGTGTGCCCGACGGTGCCCTACAGGACTGCGCTGCTGGCGCTGACGTTGCCGCAAACGCTGGCCCGCTGCCGCTAAGAAAGTTCTCGCGTTTTTTTTTTTGCTGCAGAAAAACAAAAAGAAAAGAAAAGCATACACGAGAAAGAGAGAAAGAAGGTCAGCTGCCTACACAGCACAACAGCCAGCCCCTGGCCCCCTCGGACGACACCCGGCGCATCTGAAAAACGACACCCCCCACACCGGAGCAGCAGCAGCAGCAGCGCAGTGACAGCACAGTGGCGTCGCTGCCCAGCGTATTTCTGTTCTTTCGTTTCTACTGCTGGTTTCTACGGCTGACGAAGGCGTCTAGCATGTTGGTCAATCGCAGTTCGCTGTTCGAAGGTAAAGAGAAGCGAAGTGTAATGTACTGTACAGAAGAGAAGGTGGGTAGGGGGAGGTGATGTGTGGTGAGGAGAGAAGAGGAGAGAAGAGAAGAGAGAGAGATAGCCCCAAAAAAAACACACTTACTAAACGCTACTCTCCCCACTGTGGGTGTGTTGGAGAAACGGCAAAAAACATGAGCAAGGTGTACCTATAGACAAGGTGAGGCACATTTCCAAAGCGCAGTACTCCTCTCGCGTATGGTCGCATTTTCGATTAAATACGCTAGCAGAGAAGAAAGCAGCATCTCTGAGAATTCATTAGGCTTATTATACCACAAAACTTACATTAAAGTCACGGATGATGGGGTGCCTTCCCCCACTGGTGACGTGTTATTCTAAATCGAATGTTTTAGTTCGTTTATGGTGAAATTTGAACATCAAGCCATATCATATATGGCTACCATAGGAAAAATCGATGGAAAGTCTATTTGAGTGAAGATAATATTTTTGTAACAAAATGTTGTTTCCCGATTAAATTTTTGTTTAAAACTCCGTTCTAAAATCCCAAATACATCATCCATTAAAAATTATTATAGCAATCTTACTTTTGTCGCTTGCAATATGTTAAATATGTTAATTGTAAAATTGTAAATTTGGCTTTTGTGTCAGTCTATGCTGAAATACACAGCGAAAAAAAAGAGTAAAGCCTTACCATGTATAAATACACCTTGTACAAAAACGCACACACAGGGAAAGAGAAATGGCTTGAGCGCGAGTGCGAGTGCGTCTCCACTTGCGAAAAAAAACAGTACAGCACGCGAGAATGAGATGAAGCTCTGGACTGGGGGCTCTCTCACGCTCTCTGGTGCTGCAAAAAAAAAACTGAATCTCTTCGCATCTCCGAGCATCTAAAAATATCAGAATCGAGCACAACATTTAATTAATATTTATTAATAATTTAGCAAACAAAAAGAAATTAGTGCATAATCCAGTTTGTATGAAGAAAGAAAGTCAGGCTTCGGGATGGGATGACGTACATATGTATGTACATATGTAGTACATATATGTATGTACAAAGATATAGTAATCGAATATGGACAGCAGTTTGTCTACGTATTAAATTAAATTAATATTTAAAAAAAACCAAAGTAAATTGAACTGCCAAAAATAAATGAAATGGCACAAATTCATCACACAATACATAATTAATGGCGGTGGAAGAGCAGCGAAGTGAAGTTCACTTCGGAGACCGCATCGAACCCTCTACCCCTGACAGCTCTGATGGACATAGTAATTCCATTTTGATTAAATCCGACTCTGAGACACACAAAAGTAAAAGCATGCCACGCCGCCAAATTGCAATTTGTAAAGTTTCCTTCAATTATCTTTGAAATTAAACGAGTTCTTTCCCTGACCTACGACGCTGATCCTTTTCAACCACAACCAAAGGGAATTAGGAACTTTTGGCATTGGTTTCAAATTAGTTTCGATTTAGTTTAGAGCCAACTGCAAGACGAGAACATACAAAGCCCATACTTAAAGCTTCAGCTAATACAAAAAAAATATATATCCATTGTTTCAATGGCATCAATATTTCATAATTTTTTAGATCAAATACTAAGCGAAATACTATGTGAGTAACACCAACCAATTAACTGCTATAGATTCCAAGGCAGACACGATTGTCGTCATAGAAATACAAAAAAGTAGACGCACAGACTGGGGCCATTCATTCTGGGCAACATTCTACTCGTAAGAAAATAGGGAGAAGAGGAGATTCAATTACAAAAAAGTTTCTAGTTTCCAGATCGTGCCGTTAGAATAATATTCATGGGAAACCTTCCCCCGCCACTGGCCACATCCATCTGCTCTCCCTCATTGAAAATTGCTGATTCAAAGCTTTGATCGAAAACAACTAACCCAAGGGAGATTACAGGAAACAGAGCTACAAATTACACAGGGACTTTGTTTATTTATTAAGAAATCAAATTCAAAAGCCTTGAAATAGCCTTGAAAATGGTTCGTTCATATCCAGCCGATGATTTCGAAACAGAAGTTGGTTAGTTGGTTAGAGGACATAGTGCTACAGATTATGAAGCTAAATCCGCATTAAAAGGATACAGAAAAGAGTATTTTATAGAGGAGACGTTGAAATTATGAAAGCACCTTCGAGGTGTCGAAATTTGTTTGGACTTTGTTTTATTGTATTTTTTACTGGTATTCAGGGAATCTTTTATCGATTTATTTGCATTTGCATTTGACTTTGTTTGGTTTAATCGAATATCAACACACACATTTTAGCTTCTGGCTTGTGTCTCTCTCTGTCTCTGTTTATTTGGCCTTGAATCGCCTCTCCTGGAATGCCCGAAACATCTGTGCGTGGCTTCAGGTCGTTCCATCTGCAGCCATCTGCCACCCCATGTTCCATGCGACCCCCTGCCATGTATAGCGTGGGCGTTTTGTTGCATCTTTCTCTCTCACTGTCTATGTGCTTTGGCCATTGCGTCTCTTTCTCTCTCTGTGTACACCTTTCGGCCATTGCCTCTCACTTGTTCTCTTTTTTTGCTATACGATCTTAAATCGCGGATCGTGCGTTGAATGCGCTGCCTGGACTCCTCCTTTTCCTTCTCTTCGCTCTACACTGCTTGCTACGCTGGCGCTGCTGCGTCATCGACGTCGCGGTCGCGGTCGCTGTCGCTGTTGCCGTCGTCACTTGGCGTAAACACGATAATGACCCACATAGGCCAAAGATAGAGAGAAAGAGAGGTAGAGAGAGGATGAGCAGGTGGTGAGGTGATTAAAGCATGAGAGCGGGAAGCGGGAGTGAGAGAGAGATGGTGCGGGTGCGGGTGAGCGCATTCCAAGCGTCAAAGCGAGCGGCGCAAATGCAGAAAATTTTTTCTGCTAACAGCGCTGCTTGCGTACCTTTTTTCCCGATGCTGCGCATAAGTATTTTATTATTTCGTGGATACCCTTCCCGATACAAAGAGAGTGTGAGAAAAAGAGATCAAATCCATTATCCTATCAGTTTCTGAGCTACAGGGATATTAATTTCCAGGCAGAGAAATTCCAAAGGGGTTAATAGGCATAGCCCAAAAACAGCAACGCAACGGAAGAACCTCTAAAGCCCTTCTGTAGTTATGTATGTACTACATATGTATGTATGTATGTTTTACTTAGACTTCATATTGCGTCAGCTTATGCATCGATTTAGAAACGTATAAGTATCACCGAAAACTAAAGCTATCCAAAAAATTCCAAACCGATAAACGATACGGTATTTATGCGAGGTGTCCCAATGTTTTGATTTCATGCATTTTCATATATGTATGTATAAATTTATACAATTTTGCGCTTTTGCGTTCGGCAACCCCCAAATGCGTTTACGACTATATAGTATAGATGTGTATACATACATACATATGTACATATGTATGTGTATGTGTGTGCACTTTGGCCACGTTCCAAATTCCCAATTCATAATTTATTAATGTTGTTATTGCAACTGACAATAAAAGCTAAAACAACTAAAGCCACAACAAAGAAAAATACTTCTAATCAAAATGAGATAATTCCTTTCGATTCGTAAGAAAATGTGCAGCGAAACGAATGTAATCGATTCTAAAACTACGTGTGGAAAGGGGGAAGGCGAAAGCTTGCTTATCTTATGTACATACATACATATGTACATATGTCATGTAGAACAGCAGTCCGACTGTGTAGAACCAATTCCAAAAATATAACTGTTTTTTAATACGTTTTTTTTTGTTTTTTACACCAAGTTTGAAATTAAACTCGAACGCTTCTGCGAAAATTCTGCATTATGCATTTGAATGGAAGCTCGGATTTAATTTAATAAAAAAGGTTTGCATGCATATGTATTTATGTACATACAAATGTACATATGTATGTATGTATGTACTGTGACAACCTAGACAACATGAATGAATACAAATTCATCAAAAATTTTGTCCGATATGCCTTTTGAAAATTTCAAACTTCCAAGCTTACCCAGCCTGCCAGGATTCTGGAAAAATTAAATGAATGAAATATGCAATGCAAAAAAGCACAGCATCTCATGCATTATATGCCAAAATTTTCGTCAAACAAATCTATAAAAATTTCAATCACAAGGGCACTTTTATATAATCTATAAAATAGATAAATTTCCAGAATTAACAATCCTATCCGCAAAAAATCTTGAAAGCAATATGAAAACATTTCAACGAAATCAAAAGACGGCCAAAATGTATCGGGAAAATAAAAAGAAATCAATTCCAGTACAATCGATGCCGCTCGAACATGGAACAACCAGCCAAAAGAAGGCGGGGCCAAAAACACGTGACATTAAGCTGAAAATAAGTGGGGGGACAACAAATTCTACCAAATTTGGTGGCACACTGGCGATTAAGACTCCGGAAGACAAGACCTCCGAAAAAGTATACGCGGATAAGCAGTTCGTGCATTCAATGAACAGTCAGTGTCCCAGTGTCCCCACCCCCAATTTATATCCTCGAATCAATATCCATTACAATAATCAATATTTCTCTCTTTCTTTTTCCACCTCTCTTTGCAGGTAAGTTAAAGATCCGTTTTTATCAGTAATCTGTAATCTGTAATCGTGAGGTTGAGGTATCCCAATCGGGTTATATCCAAGGGTAAGCCAGCGAAAGTCTATTCATAACTAGTACACCCGGCCCCTAAATCCTAAAGTCTTAAAAGTATTACACAAAAAGTGTACAAATTGTGCCGGTCCTCATCATCAAATATCATTAAGTTTTAAAGTTCCCACAATTAGAACTATACCAAAATAATTTTATTTTTCCTACAAAGTAAAACACACATTTTAATTTAAGAATTCTGACAAAGGTTCAATTAATTTGGACATTTGCTTTTTGTGTGTTCTGCGAAGCTCCTACTAAAATTGTGCATTAAAGGCCCTACGTTCTTCTACAAAAAATTCAAGCAAATCAAAAAAAAATCAACAATTGCTGATTGGTATTAATACATTTAAGCGCGCGGACGTAGGAGTCGAAAAGAGGCAGTTACCTTATAAAATATAAACGAAAGCGCAGACATTATAGACCACGTATTTACATGATTTAAGCTCCCAGCTACTATCAAAAGTACAGCCGACTAAACTTCTGCATTTGATGGTTTTTTGTTTTGTTTGGGAGCACAACAAACGCAGCTACCCCAAGCGCGTGTGTGGGTTAGGTAGGAAATGCTTAGAACATCTTGGACTCAAGAATGTAAGAGAACATGAACAATTTGTTGTTTTCTGTGTTACTCACACAGAATACATAATAGTTTGCGTTAAGGAAAAAAAAAATTAGTGATTCACCTTTTTGGGTAGAATCTTTCTCTCTCTCTCTCTTGTATTGTCGCTGGTGTGAATTAAAATCTAAATCTAATCTAAAATGCAATTCACTGACATAAATACGCGACAAGTGTTGGTTGGCACAGCAAACGGCTTGCAGGTTCCATTGCAGCTCAAAAAATAAATCGAATTTTATTGCACAGAGCATTTGATCATAGACCGGGGAACGAACAGGATTTTGATGCAGATTAAGAATATTTATTCAATGAGGATCCAAAAGAGCATTTCATTACCGGATCATTTACTCCCTGTGTGGCTGGGTTCGACTGCGCTGCATACTTTTGGGCGGCCCTCAGTAAAGCGGTGGGCCATCCACCTCCTCCCCTTACCTCCACGCAGCTTACCGATACCGACGACAGGCAGAGGGTGTGAGAAAGAGAGGGGGAGTGTTTTCGGGTCGCGACGTGTCTGTCCCGCTTCTGCCCTGCATAGCCTCTCCCTGACTCCCTCGCATATTTCTCTTGTTGAATCATCGGCAGACGTAGCCGCCGCCGCTCGTTGTGTCTGTCTGTTACCTAATTTTGGCATACATAAGTCCACGCACAGACGGACGCCACGCCGTTTACCGGTGCAGCCAGCACACAGGCATACAGACAGATAGCGGCATGCACTGCTTGCAAATGAGCTGTTTCTTGGGCCACGAACTAGAAATTCTTGCTCTCTCTCGCTCTCTCGCTCCCTCGCTCTGGCTCTCTTTTCTTTTTGCACTCTCATGTTGATGTGTGAGCGCCAGCTCTTGCCTCTCTCTTGCTCGCCTACTTGCGGATCCATATATTTCGGTTCTTCAGAACGTTCAATGCTCCGACACGAACACGTGTGTGTGTGTGTGTGCACACACACAACCACATGTAGGCAGGCATGCAGCGATCGCATTGTGAATTAAACGAACACGCACACCCAAAGTGTACTAAAATAAGGTGAAGCTGTCTCCAAACAGCGCTCCCCGCATATGCACCATTTTCATAGGAAAAGGTATTACGAGCCTATGAGTTTAATTGCGCCTCACCTTGTGCAAATACACCTTGCGCACGCCCCACACGCTCTCACGCATGCACACACACACACACACACACACACACACACAATTGGACACAGACACGTACGCATTTAGCGCCAGCTCTGCTGCTTCGGCTTTTGCTGACGCTGACGTTGGTCTGCTGCCTGCTGCTGCTTCTGCTGTTTGTGGAGCGGTGGGGCTTTGGCTTTGATTTTGGTTTTTGGCTCTTCGTCTCACCGAATCGTGTTTCAATCGTGTCGCATCTACCGAGCAAGCGCCGCGCACTTTCCTCCGTCAGCTTCGTTTCGTATCGTTCCATTTCGTTTCGTTCCGTTTCACATCGATTTGCCCCCCAAAAAAAAAAAAAAAAACCAAACAAAATAAAAAAGTTTTGCGTTAGAAAAAGAATTTGTCGGCAAAGAAAGAGAGGGAGGGGAACAGAGAAGTGTAATCAAAAGAAGCGTGCTTAAAGAAAAAGCAAGGAAAACAAATACAAGTGTAATTCAAAAATCGTGTAAGACGAATAAGAACTAAAAAAAAGTGTTACACCAAAACTAATTCACAATTTTTGTTTTTTATTTTTATTATTTTTTGTTGTTGTTGTTGTTTGGATCTTTGTTGTCCAGTGTACACAGTTTTGTGGGATAGTGTAATGTCCCACTAATCACAAATTCCATAAAAAAAAATTCAATTTCTAAAAATGCCCGCTGCTATTGCCCCGAAGCGTGTAGAGCAAAACGATATATAATTAAAAAACAGAAAAAAAAAACCAAATTAAATGTTTAAAAAACAACCAACCAATCTGCTCCATCCGTTCCAAATACGATATGGTTTCAATGGATTGTGAAATGTTTGGGGGACCGTCCTTAGAGATAGAAATGGAGGGGAGGTCTTAAAGCTCTGCCAAAGGTTCTATGATGATCATCAATGGATCGGTCCAAAATCGAAAGAATTTAAAGTTTGTACAGTTATGGAAATCGAAGGAAAATCCAAAATCGATGAGGAAATTCTATCGAATCTTCTGGAAAGCTACTCCACTGCTACCCAATGCAAATGATTTCTACTCTACATTTGATGGACTATCTATAAAGTTGTGGATTTTGTATAGATTATGCATGATGGAATATTCTACCATTCATCTTCTGTGCCTACGACAGCTGCACATGGGGAAGAGAATCTTCTGGAAAGCTCTCTTTTTCCCCGCCCATCCATTTTCCTATAACAATTCTTTTTTCGTTTGTCGTTTTTAGGGTCTGTATTTCTTATCTTAATGCCACCCACATGCATACACGACCCACGAAGCGCTGTAATGCC
Organism: Drosophila subsilvestris; assembly: GCA_035043285.1. Taxonomy (NCBI): domain Eukaryota; kingdom Metazoa; phylum Arthropoda; class Insecta; order Diptera; family Drosophilidae; genus Drosophila; species Drosophila subsilvestris. Next base: position 5,405,861 of record JAWNNB010000133.1, on the reverse strand, counting down.
TGCCACAAACAACACAGAAAAAATTCATCAATGGAAAAGTTTTTTTTTTTGCAATCTCTCCATCTCACTTGCTCTTTGGTTCCCATCTGACAGCAACAAGTGGCGAGGCGGCGTCGTCTTCAAACCAGTTTTTGCTGCTGCTTCGGCTGCGGCTGCGTCTGCGCGCTAATTGGTGCTGCTGGAAGCTCTCTCTTTCCCTCTCCCTCTCTCGCAAGCACTCTTCCCAATACCCTCCGCTCTCCTTGCGTCATATGGATGCCACATATGTATCGCAACCTAACTCAACTCAACTCAACTCCTCTTATTTTATCGGCTCTTTCCCCCTCTATTTTCAAGCTCTGTTCCCACTTTGCTACCCCCTCTTCCCAAACTAACCTTCCCACACTCCTCTGCAACTATTAACACTCCCCTACCCTATTCACCCCGCTCTTCTGTCTTCTCTCTCTGTCTCTCTCTCTCTCTCTCTATCTTTGCCTCCAGCAGTCTCCTTCAGCTTTGATTTTTTATGGGCAGTGGGGTCTTGTTGTTGTCTCTTGTACGTGCATGCAATTCCTTATTTGCTGTGCGACAATGTTGAAATATGCACTCCACACAGATGCACATAAACACACACGCACACTCGGAGCCTATCCCAGTGTGTGTGTGTGTGTGTGCATGGGCCAAAAGTGAATTATTCATGCTGTTGCATTACCCTTTCCTTAAGCAGAGTGTAGTCCCATTGCTTATGGGAAATTTGTACAGCGAACAAACAGGTAAAACAGTTACCAAGAAAATGTACTAAAAATTGAGAATATCAGTTGAGATATTGTTGTAGATCTTGGTAATAAAGTGATCGATATCAATGTACAAATTCCCACCTTAATGTTTGCTTCATATTCCAAAGCAGTTTTTTAATGTTGATACGAATTGTGGGCTCCATCGTTTTAAAGGGTATCAAAGCTTCGGATAGTCTGCTTTCTTTTTTGGCGTATATATTGTTGGTGGCGGCAGCAGCGACGGCGACGGCGTCGTCTGTCTGTGGCGCGCGCGGCATTGCTTTGCCGCTTGGCCAGTGGAAAATTCCCAAAAAAAATTCGCATGAACTGTGCCGGGGCTCTGCAGCGCATTTCTTCTTCTTACCCTTCTCCTTTCGCAGAGCGCCAGGCCAGCAACCCCCCCCCCCCCCCCCACGCCCTTCCCTCTTTTGGGGCGAGTGGTGAGTGTGCCCCCGCCAGAGGCAGTGTTGCCCCGTTGCTCTTGCGCGCTCTTTCGCTTCAGTTTCTTTTTGTATTTCTTATAAAAATAGCACAGACGAAGAAATATTTGCACACACACACACACACACACACACACACACCCTATGTCTACATAAATGTACGCTTTCGAGAAACAGAGAGACAGAGAGCGAGAAAGAGAAAGAGAGGGGGACATGTGCTAATTTTCTTCTTCGTTTTGTTTAATCTTTTTTTTTTGTTTTTGTTTTTTTCATTTGCTTTTGTTTAGTTTTTCGCAAATTTTGTGTCTCCCACTCTTCATTGATTCTCCTTTCGAACGACCTCTTCGTCAATGACCTGCCACTACACCCCCCTCGTTTCACTTGGTAATGTGAATGACGTTGCTTCGCCGTACAAAATTGTCCATAAGCGAACGGACACATTCGTTACAGAGACACCACCATTGCGGCGTCACCTAGTGATTCGCGGGAGTTCTACGATACATCTAATTTACATATCAATTATTTTTGTTCTGCTCTTTTTCCCAATCTTCCCCAACCACCTCACGTTCTCCCATTTTTCCCACCATCTCCTGTTGCATATACAGTTTCGCGATCTCTCTCTCTCTCTCTCTCTCTCTCTCTCATTTGCAATCCCATTCTCTCTGTGTTGAATGCGTCGAGTGAGGGGAGTTGCGGACCCACCCGCACCCCACCACGCTTAAATTGTGTCAATGGTTCAAGGCAGTTGAGAGTAGAGGCCGAATGAAGAGAGGAAAGCGTAAGCAAATGAGAAGAAACCGAAGAAGTAACAGTAAGTGAAAGCTCTCCTTCTCTATTTCTCTCTGGGAATGCCTCACCGGAAAGCTTTTTGGGGGGCCAAAAATGCAAGACGTTTGCGCAACAGCAGCAGCAGCATATTCGCATTGGCTTGCGCTCTCAAACAGAACAATTAAAGCAGTACGCTGCCCTCTGCCCTCAGCGTCTACTCTCGTGCTCTCATCTTTCCGCTCATTATAATACCAATAGCGATCGAACCGATTCCATCTTATTAAATGCAGTTGCGTCTGGTTATGTGCGTGTTTAATCTTGAGTCAATGGTGTGTGCCATTTCCATTGGACTCTCGAGATTGGCTGTCTCGTCAGCTGACTTGACTTGACTGTCGCGGAGTGTGTGTGTTCCACACAAGCCACGCGTTCCTCCCAGAGAGCCCCAAACACATCTTCTCGTTCTCAGAAGAAAGAGAGAGAGAGAGAGAGGGACTTGGAAATCGCCTCACGTATTTGTTAATTTATTACATACATATATGTATGTATTATGTATGTACGTTCTTAATGACGCTCTGAATATGACGCTCAGATCCAAAAAATAATAAAAAATAAAACAAAAAACTTCGATATTTAATTGGTCTGACAATTTCTCACGCCCATTTTTGGGGTTCTCAAATAAGGAGCAGGTCTTTGGGCTTACAGAGAGACAAACAGACAGCGGCAGAGACGAATACAGTTGCATTTTTGTTAACCAGAAATGTTGTTTGACAAAAATACGGAATACGGCCAATGGCACAAAAACCAGTGCAGTCCAATAATAACAACATTCAGACACTCATATGTACATGCATTTGTATACATATGTACATATGTACATATATATGTAATTCTACCCCCGATATTCGATTTTTTCGCGTGGAGTGGAGTGTTGGGTGTACAGTGCGATACAAAAAATTATGCTCTCTAAATTAAATATAAATGAAAAATGAAATAAAAACTAGATTAATTACATATGTAAATGTATTTTTATCGTTTCTTTGGAATCCTCTAAGAACAAGAGGACAAAGGTATTTAGTTTTTTTTTTATTTGAAAACTAAGCTTTTTTTTTGTTTTAAATAAATAAATAATAAGATAAGTATCTCCAGGATACCAAATTGAAATAGGAAATAGGATCAATTATTAGAATGAAAGCACAGACTAAAATCCGTATCAGATCATTATTGTTGTGTGTTCTTTAACAAGACGACCGACCTTAACATTTTCAATACGCACTGTGATCGAAGAGACAGAGACCCTGTCTCATACACCAACTTGCTGCTTCGCGGCGCTGTTATCGTTCAATTAGCATTTTTTTTGTTTACCTCAATTTCCAATAAAAATAATGCCAACAATAACGATGACAATACATGGATGGGGTAAGGGCAGAGCCTGAATGTGGCAGAGAGAGGATGAGGATGTCGTCAGGCAGGCAGGAAGGCAGTCAAACGGAAACGAGACCCCACACTACGCGACACGACATGACACGAAGTGGCGTGGTGTCCAATGGGCAATAAAAACACACACATAAACCACCTACATAATTCGAATAGCACGCGCTGTTCCATTCCATTTTGTTGCGGGTATGCAATTTCAAGTCCTGTCAGTGGCATTTCTTGTTCCATTCTAATGGTTTTTTAAACAAACAAAACAAAACTGTTGAAACTGTTCCCATGCCATCCATGGGAACCTTGAAAAATCTTCACCAAACGAAGCATTAAAGGATGGAACATCTGGGATTCCATTCCAAATATACAAATAATGTTAATATATTAATTGGGTTTTGCATGGAAATGTCATCGAATGGATTCGGTTCTCGGATGTATTGTTTCATTTGATTTCGCGGAAGTTCTTTTAATTTATGCGGGAATGTGGATATGCGGAAAGATATTTCAACTTTCTTCCTCACTCTCTTATTCTCATTATTTCGCTCGTGCCACAAGCACACAGATCTCAAGCAAAACAGCACCCAGATCTAGCGAATATCGATGTGTAGATTGTATAGCATTTAGTTGACTTGACCTTTAGCGGTTAAATTGTAACAAAAAATTTGCAACACACTGGAAATGAGCTTTTGAATTCGACTTTGGCTTTGACTGTTTGCGGCTCTTTTGTCGGTGGTGTTGTTGGTGGCGTGGCGTGGCGTGACGTGGCATGCCGAGGCCAGTTGACCAGCCCGAAACAAGTCGGGTAACTCCCAACCTACTCCTGCCACTTGCCACCTGCCACTGAAACTGAAACTGAAACCACACAGCGCAAGGCCGTTTATCGACCGCTGACCACTGAAGGCTAGAAAGAAAGAGTTAAAACGGTTACTCTTGCACGCCTAAGTTGTTTATCAGCTAATAATATTGATTTTAAAATAAATAAATATATGTGGTTATTTTCGTTTGTGGCCTGTAGCGTTATTGTATAAAAATTAATGACAAACAAACAAAAAAAAAAACAATATTGAGACAGGTAAATTAGAATTTTATAACCGCTTTACAGCAGTCCCGAGGTAAGAAATACATTTGGAATTATTGTCATTCGACATTTTGTTTTCAAATGTCTCCATTAAGTTTTTAGGTGTGGGTGGAGCAGTGAGTCTTAATTATACATAGTACATACAAGTACATATATGTATGTGTATGAAAATACTTTCGACAAAAGGGTATAAAATAATAGTAAAAAACTAAACTAATTAAAAGAATTTAAAAACATTTCGAAAGTTACAAAGTTTAAGTTGATTTGTGTGTGTGTGCGGAACACTACTGGTTAGTTCCATGCCACTGTTTCAATGCTGGTTCGCCTTGGAATAGCTCCGATGGGGAATGTGGAAATGGAATGGAGTGTATTCCACTTGCCACTTCATTTCGTTTCGTTTGGGTGTTATTTCCGATTATCAGGCAGACGCCAAATAGTCGATCAACAATCGAAACGAAACGAACTCAAGTCCAAAAATAGACACCAAAGTCCATTTGTATTGCACATCCCCCCGTAGCGCCCCACACCCGTTTACCACCCCGTTCAATATTTATCACTTGATTTTGGGGCTATTTTTAAATGCAAATTTGCTAAACGATGGGCTCAGGATGGATTGTTGAATGACTGGAAGGTGGGTGGGGGGAGGAGGGTAAAAGGTGGAATGGTGGGGCATGGAGCGTGCTGTGGGGAAAGGCATTTAATCAGCGGCGCGTGGCGTCTAACAAAATTATCGCATGACCAAGATATAGCACCGCTCCTCGCTGCTCTACTCTCCTCACCCACCTGTAAGGAACCCCGTTTACCGTTTACCGCCGCTAGGCTAGGCAAATCTTTTCCCCACTATTGCGCTTCACCCTTCGTTGTGAGATTTTTGTTCACCACTCGCCAAAAATTTCCAGTCTACTGCACAACAATGTGAAACGGAACACGAAACTGACGGAACGAACGAATACCCTTGCCTTGCCTTGCCTTGCCCTGCCCTGCCAAGAACGGAGCATTTCCAACCGAATCAAGTTGGAAAAGCATATCTAATGGGTAGAACATTTGCAGAGTCATTAGCAATAGCGTCATAAATCTACTGAGATATTCGAATATTGTTTGCGATTTATGTAACTTAATCTAAAACCCAAAAATGTATGGGAAATTTTAATTCTACGATTCATTTAAATCTGATGTACATATGTATGCATATGTACTTGATATTTAAATAGTTGGCTGTTGTCTGCAAGGGTATAAAAGCTTCGGCACGTAAAGTGTCCATCCTAATTTCTGGTATTCCTCTCTGTTTCTGTTTCTATTTCTTTTCGTTCCGTTTCGTTGCGAATCTTTGACGATTAGCGAGTGGGAGACCGCGCAATTAGCACATCTCTATCGCTTTACCTCTCTCTTTCTCTCTCTGTGCACGTGTGTGTGTGTGTGTGTGTGTGTGGCTATCTCTTTTCATCATGTTGGCGTGCAAATTGAATTAGCGTGCAACACAAAAGCATTGCCAAACAGCAGAGAGAGAGAGAGAGAGACAGAGAGAATGGGTGATGATGATGGTGCATATTAAAAAAAATAATGGCTTCGCTTACCGTTTTTTTCTTCTTCTTTTTTTTTGGGGGGGGGGGGGTCCATTGATTACCCTTCCGCTATCAATAATATGGCATACCATACCCTGTTTACTCCCCTACAACAGACAGGGGGTAATTTTCCACTGGCTCTGCTCTGTTGATCCACAATTAGCACACCGTTGCTGATGGTTCGTATTTATATGTCAAATTCATTTACCGCCCTCCTGGGACAATTGCGATGCAGTTTGCCAGAGCCAAACACTAGCTTTGTGGATACTGGCACTTAGCAATAGTCCGCTAGTAGTAATCGTACATACATATGTACATACATATGTATGTATGTATGTATGTAGCTCCCAGCTAGCTCCTTTCAGATCAGAGTGTCACGTGCCGTGGGATTTCAAACAAATAGTCCCATCCAAAGGTTGTCTACGGTCTCCGGTCTCCGGTCTCCGGTCTAGTCTAGTCTTGTCCGGGTCTGGCCTGGTTCGAGTACGAGTACGAGCATTGCGCCAGTGCAGCAGCACTTGAAAAATTGGGTCTCCCTGTCTGTCTGTGTGGCAATCTTATCGTCATAGCCATCATCGTCTACATTGTCTTCGTTGAGTGGTCGAGAGAGTGGCCCATTTCCCATTTTTATGTTTAATTAATTTGCTTGAGTTGGGATGTGAAATGGGATATTATTGTTATTTACTTATCCAAATAAATATATTCTAAATGCAAATTGGCTTTGACGCACATCTACACCTAAGACCTTTTATTAAACTTAATTTTAAGAGAATTATTGCAACAAAATCAAACAAATCTGTAGAATGACACACACAGAATTGAAAGAAATCCTTAATCTTACAGCACACTTGGCCAGCTCAGCCAACCTTATTGCACCATCAACCTTCCATCCTTAAGTGTGATGTAACCTTTGTAACTGCGGGGTTCTGCTCTGACGTTCTGAGACTCGTGTTTCTTACTTTTTGGCATGACAAAATCTACGAAAAAGAAATACACAAACAAAACCTTTGGGGAAAAGAAAGAAAGGAAACACAACAGACAAAAAGAAAGGGAAAGAAAATAAAGTAAAAGAAACGCACAGGCACAGGCACAGGCACAGGCTGGCAGAGCGGTGTGCGGCGGCGGCTGACGTAAACGTCGCCATTGCGTCACTACGCCTCATCCCCCACCTCTCTGTCGTTTCTCTTCTGTGCTAGAATGCTGGGTAGAGAGAGTAAAGCGCCAAAGAGCGGATGTGCGTGGGAACTGTGGGCGCACGCATTTCGACACCCAGCCCAGCCCCCTCTTTTGTCACTCTCTTGCTCTATATCTTGCGTGGAGAGCATTTGTCGGCATTTGTTTTAGTTTTTTGTGTGTGTTTTTTTTTTTTTGGTGCTCTGCGATGATGACACATGGCATGGCTATGGCTCTCAACTATAAATAAATTACTAAAGTTATGCAGTGCGATAGAGACAGAGACAAAGAGAGAGAGAGAGAGAAAGAGTCACAGTCACAGTCAGTAGGGAGAAGAAGAGAAAGATGTGTGGATGATTATGCATAATTTGTGGAAGTAAAAAAAAAGCTTTAATTGGAAATCAAATCAATTTTCACTTTTTCATTAAATGCTTGATCGTGAAAGAGAGGGAAGAGAACACCATTTGAGGTACTTCAAGTAAATATTTTTTTAAATTCAATTTTTGCTTAGAAAAACGCGTGCTTAAAGACCTTGCCAGCGATGATTCTAAAATTAATTCTCTTGCTGCATAATACCAACAAAAAATATAAATTTAAACAGACTCAAAATCATTTGGCTGGAATGCCCCTAATGAGCAGAGAAGTGCTGCGCCTGACTGCCGCCTGCCTGCCTCTCTTTCTCTCGAACAAATTGGCTGATGCAATTAATAAATTGTTTTGCGTACAACATTCAACATTCAACATTTTTATGAGGCAAGGGAATGGGAATGGAAATGCACATTGACTGTAGTTTATTTATATTTGTCTGTTTTGTTTCATTTTGTTATGTTTTCTTTGATTGTTTGATTAACAACTGAATTTGTTGGTGGACAGGGGCGATGGTTTTTCGTAGTGCTTGAAAGTCTGCATATAGTCAGAAAAATTCATCTCTTAATCACTCTCAAAAAACCCACCGATACAGACATACAAATGCTCGTATGAAAACAGACAGTGACTAAGGCCAATGCCAAATGCAGAATGTAAGTGGAACGCAGCTGGTGAACCACAGCGCACCCCCCCCATTGGTGTCACTCCGTTGAGTGAGTTTATGTTTTAGCAGACCAGACCCAGACCCAGACCCAGAGACAGTGCATTTTCGATAAGTATGAGTAATCGGGGGGAAGCCCTTCGTCTGTCTGTAATGGCGGGACGGGTGTGTGGAGAAAACATATCTCTAGAGCTCCCTTTACTTACTCATCTTTACCTTAAATATACCTTTGTGCATATAAGATTGGAATTTGGATGCACGGTTCCATTTTTGTAGTATGTTGCATGTATTTCTTCAGATCCAATCCAGTTTCTGATTTGTATTCATTAAGAACGGAGGCTACGAAAACTGCAATATAAATTAATTAAAAATCGGATTTTATTGCAGTATTCAAGTGTTGTCTTTTGTGTGCACCTTTCGCTTGCACTTTTATGATTCATTTTGTTTGTGCGTAAATGCAAATTTTGTTTGGATTTTCCTTGTTGTTGTTGTTTTTGTTATTGTGTTTATTGCGCGGCCTGAATAGACTTTCGATAAACTTACCTAGAACTAAAATAAACAAAGAAACGGAGTTATGTACCCTGTACCCTTTGGGTTATTGCTACTGTCTGTCGCTAAGTCTAATAATTAATAATAATAAAAATCCCATGGCAACAAATGGAAAGATCTATGGCTTAAGGCTGCTGCTCCCCTTTGGTAAATGATATCATGACCCACTTTATGTCTCTCTTTGTCTCACCCTCTCTGGAAGGGGTATAGGATTTTGTAATTCTTATCAAATTTAATTGTTGATTTTGTTCTGTTATTGTTATTGTTCTTGTTGATTGTTTTGCATTGAGCAAGAACTTTGTGTCGTATTTGTTTGTTTGTTTGTTTTTTTTTTTTGCTGTAATTTGTTCATGACGTTCTTTGGCAATCGTGCGAAATAAAATGGACATATATGTATACATACATATTAATAATTATGATAATATTAAGTGCAACAGCAGCTGAAGCAGTGGAAAAACAAGTAGAGCCTCTCCACATTCAGTCAGCAGGAAGGAGGAAGGAGGAAGGGGTTCTCGAGCTGCTTATCAACTCTACTTAATCGTCTATATGCACATACATACATACATATGTATATGCATTAAATGGGGGCCATATAGATACGCCGATCCCGTTGCGGTTACGGACGTGTTTCAATAATCGTTATAGCAACACAGCCACCCCCTCACAACTCCCACCACCTATAACCGTTCCAACCCATTCCATTCCATTCCGCATCAAAGCAGGGAAAATTACTTAAGCCCCCATACTTCGCTCTCATCTGATTATACGAGAATATATAGAAGTTTGTATACCCATAACCATATCGTACATACTACATATGTACATAAACGTACATAAACGGACATACATACATATGTATGTATGCATAGGCTAAGCGTTTCGTATTATTATTTTTGATTAATTAGGCAATTTGCGGAATGATAAGATTGCGACTCGCAATGGACTTTCGGAATTGAAGCTCGTGTTATTTTGCACGTGCGATTCTGTGATTGTGGTTGTGGTCTGATGTGCTGTGTTGGGTGCTGTTTCAGTAGCCCCAGGCGTGTGCCACTCCCCCACTCTCACTCCCACTTCGCACTTCCACTCAAACGTTCAAGGCCACTCGACCCGACCGACGATTAGTGGATGGGGATTGTTGGACCGGGGATTTAGCAATAACTTGACATTCAATAGAGCCGCTGACTGCATGAAGTGCATTCGGAATTTCCCTCGATTTAAATTTCATTACGCTTTCGTGTGACCTTGCTACCTGTACAAAAAAATGAGTTAAAAAAAAAGCATAAATAAGGTCAGAGTTAGGATGGTTTTTTTTTGTATGCGCTAAATGAATGAATGCATGAATGCCATTATTTTCATACACACTCGTGTGATTGTCTCTCAATAGCGAACGAATTGCACTCAATTCGATTTCAAGTGAATTTTATTTTATTCTCAAAATGAATTGCATTTGTAACCATTCTTGAGTAGATTTCACTTGGCAGTGTATCAAGGAGAGTTCAAGAGAAATATACAAATACAAATTCCACAATAATTCCAATATTCTACTCCATTCTACCCACTTCGGTGTGTTCCACAAGAGGCACAAGAAAATGTTGTAAGAGGGAATATACAAATAATAAAAACAAAAACAACATAAATTTCATGTGCATGACGATGCATACTGATGCTCGAGTTTCGCCGATTAGGGTTTTTTCTTTACGATAAATGTTTCATACATTTTTTTTTTGGATTAAATTTTGGGGCTGCACTTTGTTTGCGTTTCCATTTGCTGCTGTTTTCATTGCAAGAATATAATCGATTGTCACAATGATTAAAACTGATTCCAAAAGTCAAAGTCTATCGATATCTCTCGCTCTTACTGTCGTGTCTGCCTGTCTCTCTCTCTCTATCTTTCTATCAGTTGCTGCTGCTCTGGCTGTTGTCACGCTGCTGTCATCCCATCCTATCCCATTCCAATCCATTCCAAGTGGGTTAAGTAATTAACATATATGTAATTACCGTTCTAATAATATAAAAACACACACACACAGTCGGATGCACACACACGTGCCTAGGTACTTGTGTATATATTGTTTTAATTTATATATAATTTTATTTGTTTATATTTATTATAAATTATCGCCTAAGACGCAGTTGCCTTTCTCACTGCCTCTTGTTATACTCTTTGAAGATTGATAGAGAGAGAAAACACATTAATTTCATATGCATTCTGCTTGAAGTGTTGGCAACCCTGGCACCACCTCTATTTTGTTTCAATTACCCAGAAATATGTCTATATTTTATTCTCTGTCACTCAAAGTTTTCTTGATGAAAATTAAAACCGGAACAAATCGTCTCGGGCCCGTTAGCAGCTCCCCCCCCACTGCTTGCCCACCCCACTGCTTGCCCACTCCACTGCTTGCCCACCCCACTGCTTGCCCACCCCACTGGCTTGTCTTGTGTCTTGCTTTGTGGGTGAATACTTATTGTTCGCATTGTTTCTTTATCGATTCGCCTGGAAAATGTGCATATGCATATTTAACTTGGATGTGTACAAAGTATGTGCATGCACTGATACGATTCCTTCTTTGTCATGTGTATTTTCCAATGAGTTTTCGCATAGAATAGAGGCTATAGAATACCCCTTAATCAGAGATAGAGAGAGATTGAGATTGAGAGAGGAGAACGTAGAACAAAAGTCAGTCGATTGCTAGGAGTAATATAAAAACAATCAACATTTGATAGGGTATCTCTACCTCAAACTCATTTTGTCAATATAGGCCACCTTAAGCCTCTGATAGTGCTCTGTAATCTCCTATGTGCTCTTAGAAAAGTCTGTGGATGGATAGGTAGGTGGTGGGGCGACCTTTCTTTGTGCCATCTGAGAAGAGGCTCTGTTTCGTTATTTAACCAGTTTTCGTTGGTTTATCGCTATCGGTATTGTAGAGCTTGTTTGTTATCGAAGCCAAATGTCATATGCTCGCTGGCGGGGTGGTTGATCGTTGATCGTGGTCGTGGATCGATGGCGCTCCCTCATGGTGGTGGGTGCTGTGGCATCCGTTCTGTCATGGGTTAATTGCTTTGGCCAGCTCTAAATATAATTATTGATTGCCGTCGGTCGTCGGTCATTAACAGCTGTGGTGCGATACGTGCGATAACGGTAACAAAGGGTAATCATCTTGTTCCAATTGCCAAGTCATTCCAGCTGCTCTGTTAATGTCGTTTTTCTTGTCATGCTTAGAACGGAAACCTATGTATATCCTGTGGAATATCTGATATACATAATTGGTTATCGTATCGGTATTCTTGTTCATCCACAGGGCATACATTATTCGAATATTTTTCAGTTTTTTTTTTTTGCTTGTAAATGATTGACGCCACACACTAATCTCCTGCGGCGCCACAGCCGACAGTCACGTCCCTCCGCCTTGTTTTCCAATTTCCTCTTTCTTTGTCTCATTTTTCTTTCCTTTTTTTTTGTATTAATGAAATGCAAATATTTCCCCTTGTTTTCTGCATTCTCTCATAATACTTTTGTTTTGCTTTGCTTCCATTTCTGTTTCGTTCTCTCCGTTCTTGCCGTCTTTTTCCTTTACTTTCACTTTCCACATGATTGTGAAATGTTCAAATTTTGTGCAGCATTCTGGCAGAGTCAGGCTGTGGTGGTGGAACAAATTGGAAATTGAAACATTGTCATATTGAACTTTTTTTGTGTGATTTATTTTTGGTGTTCGATCTTCTGTTGGTTGGCTCTCTCTATCTCTCTGTCGTTCTGTGCAACGCATTTTATTTATAGTCGTATTTTCGTTTTAGTGGGATCGGCCTAGACCCCAAAACGAAACACACACACACTAAACAAATAAGGGAGCGGAATGAATGGGATTATGGTGAAACAATATCTCTGGCTCGCACTGCGTCTTCTGGGGGTGGTGGAGCAGGGACAGGAAAGCACACACACACACACACACACACACACTCGAACCGTGTCTTGGTCTTTGTTTCGTCGCTGACTGTGGCCCGTGTCTTTGAGCAATTATACCGTTAATACCAAAAAAAACAACAGCAACAACAACAACGATAATTGTCAGGGAATTATCGACATGCAAGTTCACGTCCATTGGGAGGTCCCCAGGTGCCAGTTGCCAGGTGCCAGGTGCCAGAGCAACAGCAAACCAACAGAAGAAAGAACCACCAATCCCAAGGCGATAGCTCAACCCAACCCACAACGCCCCCCCCCACAACTCATTTGATATTCAAATTGAAGTTGACTCGTTTTCCATCCATCCATCCCTCCCTTCGACCCCTACACACACCCCCCATTAGGAGGCACGTGGCGCAGTGCAAGTCTCCAGTCTGGCGCCGAGTGAAATTTTCATTCGACAAATAATAATAATAATAATAATAAAAAAAGGGGAAGTACATACATATATACAGATACAAATACAGACGGGGAGGGGGTAAGTTCCTTTAGTCTTCAGTTTGTGCTAAGTTCCAATGTCAAGTCGATCGAAATGAAAACAAATTATGATGGGGTGGAATGGAGGGGGCCTTTGATGAGTTGCCACTGCAGCAGGTTGAAGGTAAATGTAAATGTCAGTCGTGCGGAGAAAGTCAAAGTCAAATGGTTTAAGCCAAAGAAAGTTTCTGGAAAGTTTAACGATGGGGCGAGGGGCAAAAGCTTGTCAACATTTCAGTTGGAAAAGTGACTTTTAAGTGCGGGCCACAACAGGGCGGTGGTTTTTCCCCAATGAATGCTCATAAAGAACTCCTCTTTCCCCCAGTTGGGGTTGGTTCTTTTGTTGTTGTTGTTGTTGTTGTATTTTTCTAAATATAAAACAATTGAAAATAAATATATAATATACGATTATTGGGAACTGCCTCGTACTAATTATCCCATGTACGAGTAGTAGCCATATAATTGATTTCTAAATTAAGCAACTTGTTACAGTGACCTTTGACACTCGTGTGTTATTCCAAATGTTGTAAGAAACGGAATATAGCCCCAGCCCTAAAGGTATGGTTCCTCTGTGGCTATAGCATGGGGATAGCATGTGGCTGCTCCTGCTCCTTTTAGGAGGGTTTCTTCTTACCTCCATTCGTTTGACCAATCGTTACGTTCTGGGGTTGGGTTTTTCTTTGTTCTACCATTGCATGACCTAACCATCTAAACTAACAAACTGACCTAAGACCCCCATCCCCGTTATGCACCCGAACCCCCCACTCGACCGTCCATTTGGACACTTGTGTCGTCGTCTGGGCACAACCGCTTTCAACCTGAAACCGTACACGCGGCTCATGCAATAATAATAATCCACTCGGTTGGGTAGTCGGTTGGTTGGTGTTTTTGTGTGTTGTTTGTGTCTCTGGTCTATTGCGCAGTGCCTCTGGTCTTACTGTTTACCGTTCTCCTTCCTTCTTCCTTCTTCCTGCTACCTGCTACCCGATTCTTGTGTTCTTTCTATGAAAACGCACTGTGTGGTCGGTCGTTTAAGTTTCATTTGGTTTGCTTTCGACACTCCCTCTAATTTGCGCTAATTCGTCGCCAACCCAACGCAACTCAATCCAATTCAATCCAGTCTAATTCTCCACCTCTTTCCATCCATCCACTCTCATTTTCCTTTGTCCTGTATGGTTGTGTGCATTCGATTGGTCGTCAGGCACACAAGAAAGCTGCTGGGTTCCTTTGCCCTTGAGGGCTACAAAGGGATACTTACAATAGCCATCCATGTGACAAATTCCTTAACATTTCACCGATTTATTGATTTTATTGGATGGATGGTAACATATGGGTTAGAGAGCAACACTGCTGACCAATAAATAGCTGTCTCTTTACTATGTCTTAAATCAGATGTTTTTCAAGCTGTTTAAAACGGTCAATCTGCTGCACTAAGTGTGCATATTTACGTATTTATATATGTACATACATATCTCCCTTTAGAAACTTAATGAATGAATCAATTGCAAAGAGAAGAGATCGCTCTTTACATAATGTACGTGTTGATTTCTTCAGTTAGATGCATAGTACACCTGAACGATCGCCATAATGTATTCATTTGCATCATCGTGGATTATGGGAAATATTGACTCGCACTTACATTAATCGAATACGGAAGAGCCACCATCTACTGTTGTGTGGGAAGAGTGCTGCCAAATTTGTACACTTATTGTGGGAAAAAGTGCTGCCAATTCTTTCAAAATATTTTGAACTTTTACTTGTATCTTCATTTCATGAATATCACTTTTTGTTGCCCACCGTTTGAATAGAGGTATCCCCATAGTCGAAAGAAATCTTTAGCTAGACTAGAGCGTTATTACTGTGTTTTCTTGTTAGATTTGACACCTTCCCCCTACCATCCCTACCATCACCTACCCTGCCCTTCTCAAGCGCTTTTCATATGTGACGGCAATTGTAAATTATAATAGCAGTCTGAAAAACAATACCATAAAGCGACTTGGAGAATATGCATAAATAAATAAAACTAAATTGTATTTTAAAGCTGATAAAAAGTAACATTTTTGCTTTTGGGTAGGAACACTGATAAGATTATGGCAGTGGATGAAGATTAGGGAAAGGGAATGGTGGCGCCTTTTGTTTGTGTCCCTCTCGTTCTTCCCCTTTTGCTGGTAGCCAAAAATTGCAGCAGCAACAGCAGCAGCAGCAGTGGTATATCTTTCATTCAAAAATTGCCTGCTCTGGCTCTGGCGACTCGCTGGTGGCAGGTGGTTCGCGCTCCAAACGTTCCGCTCTGGCATTGATGATTCAATTCCAAACGTTCCCCACTCGACAGGGGCGCACACAAAGGCATCGACGCACATCAACAGCTAACTTTCGCTCTCTGTCGCTCGCTCTCTTTTGCTCTCTCTCGCTCTCGCTCTGGCTGTGCTTTTTGTTGTTTTAGTGCCGCTGTCTGTGTGTGTATGTGTGCGTGCGTCAGCGATAATAATTTGGAATTTGAGTCTCCCCCGACAGCAGCAGCACCGCACCAGCACCGCGCGCACCGCTTTTGCTCTGTCGCTGGCACTGCCTCTGACTCTGGGGTTCTGGTGCTCTGGTGTTGCTGTTTCAGTTTCATTTCGCGGGCGACCTCACCAGAGCACATGTTGCTTTTGCGCGCTTTCAGGCGGTTTACAGTAGAAACAGAATAAAACGAAGCAAGATAGAGAACAAGTCGAGAAAGAATAAGGAATAGAAGAAGCAGTTTAAAATAAAGCGGTAACATAAAAGAAGGAGTAGCTAAAGCAGTCCAATAAGCAGGTGGATAAGCAGTAGGCGAAACAGTTTTACTTTACAGCAGCACGATAAGCAGTTCAATAAATAGTTCGATAAGCAGTTTGCGTGCAGAAGAAAAGTTCCGACCCTCGAAGAATCTCTGCATTTTCTATTCGACTTTTTTTGTTTTTTTATTTGCCTGTGTTTAAATTTAAAGTGCTTTTGTTATTTGGTTGATTTTTTTGTGTATTGTTTTCTGTGTGTCAAAAAAAATGAGGCGCTATAAATAGCCAAAAGAAAGAGCCAGAAAATGCTAAACAAAAACAGAAAAAAGAAACAAGAATAATAAATTAAATAAAAATAAACCCAAACGAAAAACAGCAAACTAAAAATGGAAAAGTGCACACAAAAATATAAAAATTAAAAGAGAAAAAAAAACAACAACAACAGCAATAACAACAAAAGAAAGAGTACAAAAATTGTATCTCTTCTTTTTGTTTGAATTGCAATTTCTTCTATAATTTGAAATCATTTTGGAACGATTCTCCAGGCAATGTGACTCTGAAAAATACTGAGTGAGAGATAAACAAAAAGAAAACAGAAAAAGTGACAGAACAGAGACATCAACAAAATTTAAAAAAAAAAATCGAAAAAGGAAAACCGAAAACCAACGGAAATACCTTTACCCTTAGTAGGAAAATAGGACATAGGCCTGGATAGTGCCCCAAAACCTGATGGCAACAACAACCATAGAAGCAGCAGCAGCGCCGTCCGCCCAGCCGCAGCAACATCAGCAGCAGCAGCAGCAGCCGCAGCCGTCCGCTGTTCACCTGTCCACCGCTGACCATCTGTCCGCCAACAGAAGCAGCAGCTGCAGCAACAGCAACAGCAACAACACCAACAACAACAACCACAGCAGCAGCAGCCGAAGCAGCAGTCGAAGCAGCAGCAACAGCAGCAGCAACAACAACAACAACAATTCGAACCAAAATCAAAACCAGAAATCGATCCCCATCAAGATACCCTTAAGCGAGCGATTCTCATCGCAGACCTCGACAGGATCGGCGGACAGCGGTGTGATCGTCTCGAGCGCCTCCCAGCAGACGCTGCTGCAGCAGTTGCCGCCAGTGCGCAGCAGCAGCGGCTCTCTGAGCCTCCACGGAGCGCAACCCAAGTGGCAGAAGCGTCGCCAGTTGCTCAGTCAGGACAGTGGCATCGAGCATGTTGGTGGCACTGGAGGAGGAGGAGGTGGAGCAGGACAGCGGCCAGGACCAGGAGCGCCTGTCGGCGAAGGTGGAGTGGGAGTGTCTTCGGCAGCTGGAGGCGAGGGCGTGGGCGTGGGCGGGCAGTCGACAAGCAGCAGTGAATCGCTGGGCAGTTCCGGCGGTGGATGCACAAACGCATCTGATCCGCCGGGAGGACGCATGCGCGCAGCCTCAGCCCTGGAGCTGAGCAGCGTGGGCGGTGGAGCGACCATGGGAGTAGGAGGCAATGCCCTGCGCCGGATCAAGTACAAGAGCACCAATAGCACCGGCACCCAGGGATTCGATGTGGAGGATCGCATCGATGAGGTGGATATCTGTGATGATGATGATGATGATGACGACGATGATGATGATGATGATGGTCTCCACTTAGTGGAGAACGATGAGGAGGAGGAGGAGGAGGAGGAGGACGATGGCGTGGCTGTGGATGATGTGGATGGAGACGATCCCGAGGAGGCGGACACGCAATCGGACACACAGTCTGGGATAGTAATCAACATGGGCGGCAGTGACAGTGGCAGGAACAGCAATGAGACGGATCATCAGGATCAGCCATTGCCCCTCGACAAGGCACCGCTGACGGTGGCCGCGGCGGCAGCCAAGAGGCGGGACATCAAGAGCCTTGCCACCGATGGCCACATCTACTTTCCGCTGCTGAAGATCAGCGAGGATCCGCACATCGATGCGAGGCTGATCAATCGCAAGGACGGGCTGCAGGACACCATGTACTATCTGGACGAGTTCGGCAGTCCCAAGCTGCGCGAGAAGTTCGCCCGGAAGCAAAAGCAGCTTATGGCCAAACAGCAGAAGGCCCTCCTCAAGCGGGAGCGCGAGGATCAGCGCAAGAAGCGCAACACCACGGTGGCCTCCAATCTGGCGGCCAGCGGTGTGGACACCACCAAAGAACACTGTGATACACTAGCCATGTCCAATAGCCATGGCACAGCAACCGGAACGATTCACAAGCATAGCTCCGTTCCCAATCAACATCATTCGCATCTCGATGAGGATGTCCACATCGGGGTGGCCGTAGACGATGACGATGAGGAGCTTCAACTGGATGTGGTTAAGTTGCGCGGCCGCAGCCACAGCCAAGGCAACAACCACTACGATGCTAGCAACAACACCCGCCACCAACACAAACACCACCGTCACACCCACGCCCACGCCCACGCCCACGCCCACGCCCATGGGGATGGCCACGAGGTGGAACAGGACGAGGAGGAGGATATCGAGCAGGGGGCCGAGCCCGCTTTCGATGGCGATAGCCTCGACGACAATGTTAAGACTGCCACAAAGATATCCAGAACGCAGTCGTGCGTTAGCTGGACCAAAGTGGTTCAAAAGTTCAAGAATATTTTAGGTAATTTTCCCAAAATTTCCCCACAGACTTTCGCTGTATTACATACATACATATACCTACCCTTGTATACCCTCTATATATATATTATATACATACCTACATATATTTTAGAACACGTATCAAATTGCTGTTGCACCTCCACTAATCAATTCTCATTTCTCTCTCTCTCTCTCTCTCTCTTTCTAGGTAAGTGTTTGAATCATTTTAAAGGGCAACAAATCCATTGGAAAATTCCAAAGGTTATCTAACTATCGGTGAGACTGTTTAGAAAAAACACACAAGCACACACACACACACACACACAGGGAGAGAGAGGGGTGGGAGGTAGGGCGGTAGGGAGGTTGAGTTGGAGTTAATAGATAAGTATTGCCATGGAAAATTTCCGATGATAAGAAGAAAACACAACTGCAGAAAGAAAACAAATATTTGTAAATTAAGTGTAAGTTTCAGCTCGTCGTATTCAGATTCGATAAGCAATAATATATATGCTCTTCCCAGCTAAGGGAAGAATTTATGTAGATGAGAGACCAGAGCTGTGCTTTGGCTACAGCCAGAAAGACTTGCGGCTAAGCAAAACTGTTCGACAATCAATTTCGATTAGATCAGGAGATCGGGGATAGATTTCGTACGATTTACGATAGCGTTCTTATGAGATTATGATGCATCAGCAGAAAAAAATAGAGCGATTCGCTTGCTTGATACACTTCGCTGTATCGATAAGAATAAGCAGAGCTAATGGAGAGCAGATTTGGCATGGGCAAAAAGCCAGGGTGCACAAATAAAAATAACAGAACTAAAAAGATTACACCTGATCAGTGATCACTGATATCGAGTGCCGTGGAAAATCTCAATCATCTAGAAGAAGAGTTACTACTCATCATGGGTATACCATCTATAGCTATTCTTTGTGTGTGCCTTGGGGGGGGGGGTTGTCGACACTGTTTGAAGGCAAAAATAACAACCCGTCGTGTGTCGCACACAATTCGTTCATACAAAAAGTTGACTTTATTATTTCGTAAGAAATATTAATTGGAATATATTTATGTGCATAGAAATCTCTCGGAGAAACGGAGAAAAGTTCAATGAACGAATGCATTTTTCTTGATAGGAAAAAGCTTTTGTTTTTCTGTCTCTTTGCACTGGGCATTGCGATAAAACACAATAAAGAAAATACTATTAAAAGGCGGAAATGGTGTACAGGGATACAAACACATACATATGTACATACATACATATATACATATATAGTATAATATTTGTACCATGCCACACAGCAGCTGGAAGAGTAGAGAATCTTGTTGTGCATGTCGTAAAATGTGTAATAAATGAAAAATCTTGAAAGCAAGACACAACACACTGATAAGTGAAAGCAGATTTTCCCTTGCCTTCCTGCTCTATAACAGGCCATAATACTCGTTCGTATATAATGTTGATAAGACCCAGACCCCGTACCCTGTTGTGCCTTGGGTTGTGTGATGCGACAGGGGAACCGAACCGACGACGACAGCAAGCAAGCAGTCAGTATTGATGATTTATGCCAGCTAATGTTGTTACGTTACCACAATATGTGCATTAAAATATACATATTTAAAGCTTATTATTATTACATATACATATGTACATACGTACATACGTACATATGTACTCGTATCTTTAAAAGTGTGTAAGCTCCACTTGACTTCAGTCCACTTGAATTTGTATTATGGATTACTCGTTGATCAAGTGAAAAGCATTTGCTTAAGATCCCCTCCATTTTACTCTACTGTACGATATGGATGTAAAACAGCTGCAAAAGATTTCCATACTCGGAATGACAAGTTTGTTTTGTGTTCATCTCCCTCCCTGTCATCCATCCGCCCAAAACAGTCATAAATGATTTGCATTTTCTGATGTCGAGTGATAAGAGCTTCTTCACGTGTAGCTTTTGTTTCGGTTTCAGCTTATATATTTCAGTTAATGTTTAATTGTTTGCTTGGGCTAGGGCTAGGGCTAGGGCTTGGGCTGTTTGAGGTGGTTACATTTACCTTTTGTTTGAGCCATAGATTTATCTCTGATCCAATGGCTGTTTTTTTTTTTGTTGGCGACTGCAGCATCACCACCATTGGGTGGTGCGCTATAAGAATTTCACATAAGCGAACGGATAAATTTCGAAACGTGGAAACGAATCTTAGCCTTTTGAGGGTTTTCTTAGCCATGCTTACTGCCGCTGCATGATTCTTGTCTTTGCTGTCTGTCTGCATGATCTTCGAAGAAGAAGCTGCGGCAAGCACGCGCTATATCACCCACAGGCCAGGCAATGATTAAATGTACATACATAAATATATACATAATATGTATGTACATATACATATACATATACATATATACATATATGTACATATATATATGTATATATGTATGGTACTCTCGTATCAGGAGAAAGAGGAGAGAAGAGTTGTTGTTGTTGTTATTGTTTTTTGTGGGGCGATAATCACGCGCTCGTCTCATCAAATGAATGACAGAGCGAAAAAAAAAACTTTTCCAAAAATATCAAAGCCCAACAAAACATAAATACATTGGGAATATACGTACATATATATATACATACATATATATATATATATGTGTATAGTACAGTGAAAGCTCTCATGGGTGGCTCTCACCTCCCCATAAATAAAATGATCAGAAACGATCGTGGAATGGAAATGGTGTAGGTATGTAGGTAGGTCTAGTGCAGTGTTTTTGATGTTTAAAAGTCAGTCAACCCACGGGGAAATTCAGTGTGTATGAAAATCTTTGATGTGTGGTGAGTCTCTCTGAGTGTCACTGTATCTGTGGGCCAAAACGGAGGCGTGTCACAGTGTCAGTCACATCTTTGTATGCGTTGTTTGCATTACCTCTAATAGCCCCCGCAACTTCCGTTGGACCTGCTGCCCACCACCCAGTGCCTCTGTTTGCAATTTGTACTCTTTGCTGGGGGTTGGTGGAGGGGACAGGAAGGAGGAAGGTCACGTTGTGGGAGCAGGTTGATGATAGCGGCAGCAGCAGGAGATGGCAACAGAGAGAGGGAGAGGCAACAGCAGCTGTTCTGACACAGTCACACACACACACACACACACACACGTTGAGAGGGGCAACGGGACTGCTGCTGCTGCTGCGCTTTTGCTGCTGCTTTTGCCTCTGGCTTTGGCGGCAGCTGTTGCTGCTTTTTGAATCAATTTGTGTCAATGGCAACCACTCATCCACCTATCCATCCATCCATCCATCCATCCACCGATGGGACAAGAGATTTAGAATCATTTGAGAGGGGTTGGGGGTAGAAGGTTGTGGCAACCTGTTGTGGCATGTTCGCAAGCTCGCCCTCTCTCTATTTTGGTACATATGCCGCATAAACTATAAACAATATTATATGTGTACATACATCGTATATTGTGATTTAATTAAGGATATTTTTGGGTATCTCGATTGTGTTTCTCGATTGATTGCGCATGCAGAAATAATCTTCGATAATGTGCCGATATCGTATGATACTACTTGATTACAAATATTGTAACCGTGCATGCGCCCTGCACCATATGTACATACATATTTACATATACATATAGGAATTCCAGTGACTCGAATCTTTCGCTAATAAGTATTTATTTATTTTATATTTGTATTTTTTTCCCCTTGGGTCTCACTGCTTGGTTATTGCCAGCCAGTCTCCACTGTGACTGTTCGGATCGTATGTTGTTGCTGCTGTTGATTTGCTCAGCTGTTGTTTTTTTATTATTTCTTTTTTTTGTTTTACATTGTATTTATTATGTATTTTCCTTTGCTTTCAGTATTTTAATGTTGCCAACAGCAGCCCCTCTTCTCCCTCTCCCACTCCCTCTCTCTCTTGTATTTGATCAGCTGCCAAATGAAGCAAAAATTTTCCAAGAGATACAGAGAGAGAGAGAGAGCAAAGTGTGCAAAATCTCTTTCTGAGCTTGTTCTCTCTTTCTTGGGCTGTTGTTGTTGCTGATGCACTTATCGATTGCTCTCTTGGGGCAAATGGCTTCCATTTACACCCACACACACACACACACATTTATGCAAATCCTATGACCGTTTCTGTTTGCTATTTTTTGCTGTTGTTTCTGTTTATATTTCGTCATTCTGCACGCACTTTTGTGGCTTCTCTTTCGAATGGTTGAATTTCCGTCACACCTAAAAGTATGCAATGCAAAAGTGTTGAGCAGCCAAAGTGGAAAAATTAGTAGAATGCGAATCAGGCATCAGGGCATGAAGAGGATGAGGCATCGGAGTGGGAGTGGGAATGGGATTGAGGATGATGCCTGCCAAGTGCCATGTTGCACTCACTCATTCTCTCTCTCTCTCTCTCTATCTCTCTCTCTATCTCTCTGTCTCTCTGTGGGGCCATCTCGTGATCTCGCCCGCGTGGTCTCGTCTCATGTCTGTCCCTCGCCTTCTTGATCGACAGCCAGCGATGGCAGCCAACAAAAAACAAAACGAAAAAAACAAAAAACAAAAAACGATAAATAAATGAGTACAAAAATAAAAACAAATATAAAAAGATAACTCTTGAAGGGGTTGTGGGAGGTTATACGATATCCACATGCCAATATTTACAATTAAGATTGCGCATTCGAGGATATTTCCGTCCATAGATTACCCTTCAGTGATATATCATACTAAATGATTCTTTACCCCACCCCTTTTCAAATTATCCTTACAGAAATGTTCCTCTACGACAGATTACTCACCTAAAGGGATACATATTCATACTTACTTCTCTAGAGATTCGCCAAAGTAAGGGAGCGCCGTCGTCGTCCTTCAGTATCCTCTGGTATCCTTTCCTGTCTGCCTGTCTGGCTAACGGGTTAACATAGCCATTCAACGAACCATTTACTCATTCATTATTTTCCCAAGGAAAATCGAATATAAAATGGAGAATGAAAAATGGGGTGGACAGCAGCGACGTGGGCGTGTTGGGGTGTGGTCGAGTTTAATTTTAGACCATAAACAGTTTCGTTGAGTTAATTTGCCTTTGACACGGCTCCAAAGGATGGATCCAAGCGGATGCGATGACTCTGCCACACACACACACACACACACACACATTCAAGACTCTGCCACTGCCTGTGGATGTATCGGCGGGGGAGGGGCTAGAAAAGAAAGTCTCGTACGTTTATTTTTTTGTTGTTTTTTTATTTTCCTTTTTATTTGTCTGCGGTTTCTATTCTCTATTCTTTTCTATCTACCCACCCTTTCCTTCTTCTCCAATCTTCTCTTTCCATTCACCACTTTCTGCGCTGCGTCATTCCATTTGCATGCAACACCCGCACGAACACGCCTCCTCCTGCCTTCTGCTGCTGCTGCTGCTGCTGCTTCTGCTTCTGCTGCTTTTGCTTCTGCCATTCCCAACCAACCGACTGTGGTGCCAACTGACTTGTATATCGATTAGTTTCTGTCCACGTTGTCGAGCAGGAGCCAGCAAACAAATTGCTTTGCCCATTTAGACAGCGCTCCAACTGTGTGGATCCCATCGGCCATTCATCACCCCATTCCTTGACTTGACTACAGCCTGAAACCCAAAACCCTGGAACTGGAATCCCCTCTTTAGCATGGTCTATTATCAGTTGCAATCGATCTTTGCAATTCACAGAAGCTGAGAGAGAGAGAGAGAGGGTAAGGTAGAATTATCTGTTTGCTTTAGACACAAGTGACACAAGAAAGGGCATCCAAAATTTTCATTCACCGTTGAGTTATTTTCGAGTATTTGCTCACCCATACCTACGTACGCACATGTATGTATGCATGTATGTACATGTGTATGTGCCTCTGATAACTTGATTGATTCAGCTGCATAAATTGGTAATGCTTTACACTCCTGAATAAGCAATTGATTAATTGATTGAATGACAAAACACTAGACTGCATGGGAACCCAACAACAACATTTAGACGGCACGGGTTGTCGTTCCCATTGGCACTTGGATTGGATCGATAATTGTCGATGAATATTTTTGAAAGGGAAATGTCATGGAAATGGATGGAAGAAGGGGGTGGTGGACTCCTATTTAGGATGAATCTTCTGCACATTATATATGTACACATAAACTAGCATATGCATTATGAGAGAGGGAGCACAATAGATCCTTTTTGTTTGGAATTTACTCGTTATCTGAATGCATTTGATTTGTTCTGTTGTGTGTGAAACGCATTTTACTACCTCTACTTACGTACATGTGCAAATACATACATATGTACATTCTATATGAAAACAAGGCCAATGCCATGCCAAGGGTTAAATCTGATTTTGGTCTGCCTTTCGCTTTAGCTTTCGGTTTCGGTTTCGCTTTTTGGTTTTTTCTTCACTTATTTGTTTCGTGTGTTTCATTTCGTTTCCATATCTATTTATATTTGATTTATGTCGCTTAATTGATTCATTAAAATTAAATAAATTTGGTTTGTAAATTGCGTATCCTTTGATTGCATTTCGTCCGTTACGTTCCGACACGTCCAGCTGCCTGTCTTGGGCTTATGCTTGATCTTCCTTTTTTCTCTACTGCTTTACTTGAGTCTTTTACTTTCCCCAACTACTGCTTGCTGTCTATTTCGACTGCTTATTCTACCGCTTGCTTGTCATTAAGCCTCAATGACAGCTTCTACTGTGTTAATTGGTGGATTATTATTTTCTGCACTTTGCACTGCACTGCACTGCACTTACTACTGTGCACTGCTTTGCCTTCAGCTTTTTTCAGCTTATCCTACTAATTTTTCTACTGCTTCTCGCACGTTACTGCTCTCCGCCGTCTAAAGCTTTTATCTTCTGCTGAGTCTTTTTTTGTTGGTGCTTTTTCCTCTTTACTTCTTTATCTGCGTCTTCAGCTGAATCCTTCCTCTTGTTCTTTGCTGTTATTTTTGTTATTCTCACATTGAACTGTCCGAGAAGCCTCTCTAGATTGGTGGCCAAAGGGGCGTGGCTGCTGTGTCGCATGGTTGGCTACACCTGACTGCCGCTGTTCATCTTCTGTCTTGTGCCTTTCTTTGGTGTCTCGGTGTTTGTCTATCCTTCTATCTATCTATCTATTCGGCCGACCCATCCCATCCCCCATTCCCCATTCCCCCGACCTTGTCTTATCGTTTTTTGGCATTCCCAGATTCGCAATATAGCTGCAATTAAATTTTGCAAGCAACAAATTGTTGAAATAATTATGATCAATTTTCTTCGAGCACACAATGTCTCGGAAAGTCTCGGGTGTGGTGCGTGCCGTGCCGTACCGCAGCTTAAACGCTCCCAACGAATGATTTTGGATTGGGGAACCCGAATTCAAACCCAAACCAAAAACCGAACCCCTCGGCCCGAGCGTCGTGCTTCGTCGTGAGTATAGAGAGATATAGAGAGATACTGACAGCGAGATATGGCAGATCTTTGGCCAATTGTGCAACGGAAGTTCGAGCGATCGGTTCGGATCGGATCGGAACGGAAAAAACAAAACATAACAGAACAGAACAGAACAGTGCAGAACGGTTCAGATCGTATCAATATAGCCGCAACGACAGATACGAGATAGATATATAGACATATATATATATGTATATATTTGTATAAATATAAATATATATAGATATAGATCGATAAAAGTGAAACAAAGCCTCAACGAAAATAACCCGATTTCAAATTCGTGCTATTTAACTGTATCTATTCTCTCTGTCTATCTGTCTCTCTCTCTCTCTCTCTGGTTTCTTTATTTTCTATTTTTTTGTTTTTGTTTTTTTGTACACATTTTCTATTTGAAGATCGAATCGAATCGAATCGATCGGATCTTTTGATCGATTGATCAGAACAAAGCGAAAGAAAACGTCAACCGATCAGCGGTCACAGCGGTGGTGTGTCGGTGGTGCAAAAGTTGGTCAAGTCAAGTGACTAAAGCGAGAAAAGCAAGAAAAACTAGGCCAAAGCAGCAGCAGCAGCCGTAGCAGCAGCAGTGGCTCAGTGTATTAGCGTCGTGCGGCGTTGCTACTCGGTCTCAAGGTGGATAGGTCACAGGTGGTGCCCATGGCGGTGCCGCGCGTCCGCAAAGTGGTACGCGTGGTGCGAAAAAGAAGCGAGCGACGGGCACTGGCACAGGATCATCGGCATCGATCAACGATGCCAGCGAATCGGATGGGGGTGGTGCGGGCGCTGAGACGGCTACCAGTTCGGGTGCAGCGTCCGGCAGACAGAACTCCATCTCCATCCCAAACTCGATGGATGAGATCGAGGCGAAAGCAGCAGCAGTTTCGGCGGCGGGGGCCAGCAGTAGTCGACCCTGGACCCCGATGCCGCCCCGTAAGCCGCCGGCTAAGGCGGCTAAGATCAAGCGGCGGCTATCAGCTGGTGGCGGAGGAAGCGGAGCCGGAAGTGGCAATGGCTCCATTGGTGGCACCGCGTCTGCAAAAGGCTCTGCGGCAACGTCGGCAGCATCCGAAGCCGAGCAGCGGCGCCAGCGGAAGGACAAGAAGCGTCGCTCATCGAGTGATTCGAATGACAGCGACGGCAACAGCTCCTCGAGCAACTCCAGCTCCAGCAGTCACTCCTCCTCTGGAGCCTCAAGCTCCACCTCGTCGTCGGGCGAGTCAGAGTCGGAGGAGGGGTGCTCCTCTTCCGATGGAGCATCCTCCTCCAGCTCCAACTCCACCTCGTCTCCGTCGGATGTGCGACGGAGGCGCAATGCTGCCGCTGCCGCCAATGGCAAGAAAAAACAGAAACCACTTTCAGCAGCAGCTGTTGCGGCGGCTTCCACCTGCTCCTCGTCATTGGCGGCCCTCAAGAAGAGCACCAAGAGCTCATCCTCGGCCAGCGCCAGCACGACCAGTGTTGGTGGCAAGCAGTACAAGGATCCAAGTACAGGAGAACCCCCAGCAGCACCTGCAACCCCGCAACCCCGCCACTCTGTAACCTTTATCCTTAGTGTCCTCTTCGTGCTAGTCCTAGTCCATCAGAGCTCCCTCCTGCATGTCGCTGTGACTGTGACTGTCGCTGTCACTGTCACTGTCACTATCCCTGCCACACACACACAACCTGAACCTGAAATGTGTCGCATCTCATCCTATCCTCGCCCCGGCAGAAGCAGAGGCAAAGGCAAAGGCTGACTGCTGAATGCTAGGGGGCAGATGCCATGCAGCAGCTGCCACCGTCGACAGTTTGGCGCTAATGCCAAAATTAATTAGAAAAAAAAATACGAAAGCATCGGAAGGCAGAAGCTACCTCAAATACAAATCGTACATTCATATTCATGTGTATGTATGTGTTTATGCATGCAGATAGGTGTAAGGGTATCCACGGATCATCCTACTGGAAAACTTTCATCTGTCCACGCTCTCGCTTCACCTACTTCCAGCCTTCCTCTCTGCTCCCATATACAATTGTCTTGCTCTCTTTCTCGCTTGTATTTCATTTCCATTGTTCCAGTGGTGTGTTTGTCGTTCGCTTATGGGTAATTTGGCCACAGCGAGACATATGAATGTTCCCTGGAATGGTGGAATAGTGGAAATGCTCTCTTCCCTCCCGTTTTTGTGTGTGTTTTGCATGCTTTCGCCTCTCCTTTGGTGTCCTATTTGAACTGTTCGATATACATATCTGCTGATACATCTTGCGGTCCCTGCGATTAGGCATGAAGCAATTGATCGGCAAATTGAATGATTTGTGGCCCGAGCACAGCGTCGCATTGTCCATTCCAAAGGAGGTCGATAAGAGCAAGGAGAAGCTGGAGGGCGCCTGGGAGACGACAGGTACTCTCTCTCTCTCTCACTCTCTCTCTCTCTCTCTTTTTGTGTGTGTTTGTGGGTGTTTTATGGGAAAACATTAGAGGAACCACAAATGGAATTTACAGGAATATTTATCTACTAAATTATATATATTATTTATAATAACTTTGATTAACATTCTGTTCCTCTGTTCTCTCTCTCTCTCTCTGTCCAACAGGTCGTGATGGTTCCAAAATTACAACAGTTGTTGCAACACCCGGCCAGGGCACCGATCGCGTACAAGAGGTCTCCTACACAGACACAAAGGTCATCGGCAATGGCAGCTTCGGTGTGGTATTCCAGGCCAAGCTCTGCGACACCGGCGAACTGGTGGCAATCAAAAAAGTTTTACAAGACAGACGATTTAAGGTATGTGAAACATTTCAAATCAATAATAATGATTGTATCCATATCTCTATATAATATATATCTTTCTGTTCTGTTCTGTTCTTTTCTTTTCTTTTTGTTTAGAATCGCGAATTGCAAATAATGCGGAAGCTGGAGCATTGTAATATTGTAAAGCTTTTGTACTTTTTCTATTCGAGTGGTGAAAAGGTGAGTGTCGCGATGTCGTATCGCATTCTCGATTGATCCTTGAGTGCAAGGACAAGCAAGTGGCTAGTGGCTTTATATAGAATGGGGGGGGGGGAGGGGTGGTGTTGGAAAAAGGGGTTGAATTGACAAAAACAAAAAAAAACAAAATTAAATTTATTTTTTAATGCAGAAAAAACAAAAAAAAAACAAAAAAAAGAATAAGCAAAATAATGCCAGCTCTGAAATCTATGTTAAAAGTCTTACAAAATTGTGAATTGTGTTATATAAAATCTCTTTCATTTTCATATTCCAAAAAAACCGAAAAACTTGCTCAAGTTGGCTGAATTTCCCATCGATTTGGGTATATTTGCCAGTGTGCTCAAGCCCCAGGTATCTTTTCTCGTAATCTCTAATTCTGGAAAGAGCCTTTTCTCTGATCTCTCGATCTCATTCCACTGGTCATACAATTCTCTATCTATCTATCTATATCCCTCCCCCACTCCATCTATCCATCTCTATTTATATATATATATATGTATGTATATCTATCTCTATCTATCTATCTATCTATCTATCTCTCATATATATATAT
Organism: Drosophila subsilvestris; assembly: GCA_035043285.1. Lineage (NCBI taxonomy): Eukaryota > Metazoa > Arthropoda > Insecta > Diptera > Drosophilidae > Drosophila > Drosophila subsilvestris. The sequence continues at coordinate 5,376,383 of JAWNNB010000133.1, read as the reverse complement.
ATATGTATAAAACTGCTATAAAGAAAAGAAAGAGAAACGTACAGTGAACTTATACAGAAGAGTACGCCGCATGGTATCTCTCTCTATCCCGCCTCCCGCCCCCCCTATACTCTCTCTGTGCTATGTGCTATCTGCTAGATACATATGTGTGTGTTATTTTTTTGTGTGTGTTTTTTTTGGTCACCAACTGTACCTACTGTACCTCTCTTGACGCATGCGAAATCGCAAATTCATCGGTCAACCTACAACCTTCCAATACCCAAATCCAAATCCATTACCGATCCAAGATCCAATATCCAATATCCAATACCATCCATACCCACCCTTTCTGTATGTGTGTATGCTATCGATATCCATGATGTATCCATCGCTCATACACAGCCACACAGACAGACACTCGCAGACAATTCTTAAGATGAGCCCCCCCCCCCCCCAAGCCATTAACTCCACTAATCTATTTTCTATATTTTATATCCACATGTCTCTATGTCCAGCGAGATGAAGTATTTTTGAATTTAGTCCTCGAATATATACCAGAAACCGTATACAAAGTGGCTCGCCAATATGCCAAAACCAAGCAAACGATACCAATCAACTTTATTCGGGTGAGTACTATTGATATTTGAATTGATATGATTTTGTATTATAATACTAATCCCATCTGATCTTGATCTTACCGTACAGCTCTACATGTATCAACTGTTTAGAAGTTTGGCCTACATCCATTCGCTGGGCATTTGCCATCGTGATATCAAGCCACAGAATCTACTGCTCGATCCCGAAACGGCCGTGCTGAAGCTCTGTGACTTTGGCAGCGCCAAGCAGCTGCTACACGGTGAGCCCAATGTCTCGTACATTTGCTCCCGGTATTATCGCGCACCCGAGCTAATATTCGGCGCCATTAATTATACAACAAAGATCGGTAAGTGATTGACTTACCTCTAACCCAAAACCAAAACCCAAGTGCATTAATATTTCTCTCTCTCTCTGTATCTGGCTATAGATGTGTGGAGTGCCGGCTGCGTTCTGGCCGAACTGCTGCTGGGCCAGCCAATCTTCCCTGGCGACTCTGGTGTCGATCAGCTGGTCGAGGTCATCAAGGTCCTGGGCACACCGACAAGAGAACAAATACGCGAAATGAATCCAAACTATACGGAATTCAAGTTCCCACAAATTAAGAGTCATCCATGGCAGAAAGTAAGTGCCGATATGTCGATGGATCGATCCGAACCGAACCGAACCGAACCAAACCGATCCGATCCGACCCCTCAGTTCCCCACTCGTTATTGGGTGCTCGAGGTGCTGCTACTGTAGTCCTCTTGCTCGGGTTATCGCTTTTCGAACACATTCTCTCTCCACATGCACTTCTTCTTTAAATCAGTTCAAGAGACGCTGATCCCCGGCAGCTAATTCCCATCGTGTGTGTTTGTGTGTTTTCCACAAATATATAATCAAAGTGTACATAAAAACTCGTTGCAGTCGCTACTCGAACGTACCCAATTTCCAAACGCCCTAAACCAGAAACAACGATTGAGAGTAAGCCACGAAATTAAAACAAAATTTCAATCCCAAAATTCAAAGATCATAAAGATGAAAGATTGCTCGCTATGCCAGCCCACCCCCCCACCCCCTCCGCTATGCACAGCGATATGCCATAAAACATTTGCATCATTACCCCTGTGTACATATTCGAACCATCTACCAGTTCTGGGCTTCTTCTTTTGACGTTGTTCCCAAGGTTGTGCAAGAACTGTTGAACGAACAGACAGCGCACAATTCGAGGCTCATGTGGCATACAGTTCATTCAACGTAGGAGCATAGAGATCCTAGCTGTAGATCTGAATTAACTATTGATAACAGGAGCGAGTTGGAAAGAAAGAAAAGAGTTTAACAAATTTGGATAATTCCAGATGAGATGTAAAACAGAACCCCAAATGGTGCATGCTCAGCGTAGTTGAATTACCATAGGCGTATAGGTCGGAAAGTATATTCTAGCCGTAGTATAAACAACGCAGCCCAGCCATAGCCCAGCCATGCCTACCTCAATCCAAACTGATTTCAATGCCAAAGATTCAGATTCCGCCGGTGATTCCTGCTACAGGCAAATGCATTTTCATTGCTTTCAAGCTTTCGACTCGAGCTTCATGCACTGCTCCTGGCATCCATGTGCAGGTGTTTCTGTTTAAAAATTTCATTTTTATTAGATTTGAATTGTATTTTTCTTTGTTTCTTGCCCCCCGCCCACTGCCCACAGACCCACTGTCCGCTGTCCGCTGTCCCACTGCTGTTGTAGCTCCCTCAATGTGTCCTCTGTGTCCAGCCCTACCCTGCTGTCCTGCCGATTCCTAATTCGGTTCCGTTTCTGTTTTGTTGTTTTACTGTCCCCGCTCAAGACATGACTCTTACCTTGTGCACCATCCATGTACCTACCGCCTTTGGTCGATCCAATCAATTGTCAATGGTCACTCATCCAATCCGATCATTCTCCTTCAGGTTTTCCGTATACGCACTCCGACAGAAGCTATCAACTTGGTGTCCCTGCTGCTCGAGTACACGCCTAGCGCTCGGATCACACCGCTCAAGGCCTGTGCACATCCGTTCTTCGATGAGCTGCGCATGGAGGGGAATCACACCTTGCCCAATGGCCGCGACATGCCGCCACTCTTTAACTTTACAGATCACGGTAAGAGCCACATTCAGTTTCAGATGCTTATGCAGATCCCTCTAATGCATTTATTCTCTCCACACTCTCCGCAGAGCTCTCGATACAGCCCAGCTTAGTGCCGCAGTTGTTGCCAAAGCATCTGGCCCATCGCTCCTCGGGTGGTGGCCCAGCAGCTGCCGGTGCCGTTAGCGGCACCACCAGCGTCTCCTCAACGGGCAGCGGCGCCTCTGCGGACGGTGCCGCTCAGGCTCAGGCACAGGCACAGGCAGGCGGGACAGCAGGATCATCAGCAGCCGGTTCCGGATCGGGATCGGGTGCAACAGCAGCAGCCGCTGCCGCCGCCGGTGGACCGGCGACCGGCTCGAATGCCGGTGGTCAAGGAAACAATAGCAATCCCGGCTCCGGTGCGCCGTCCGCTGTGGCAGCTGCCCCGGCTGCTCAGCAGGCAAATGCCGGCGGAGCTGCAGCCGCCGGCGGTGGCGGTGGCGGAGGTGGTGCGGCGGGTGCTGCCACTGCAGCCGGCTCCGTAGCTGCGACCAATGCTGGTGGCGCCAACGTGACAGGTGAGTGAGCGTTGGCCATCCCTTGCCCTCTCCAAACCCCACCCCCCCCCCCACTGTATTCCTTTCCTTCCAATGCTCCCGTTGCCGTTTGGTTGCATGCTCACCTGCATTTAGTGGGTCATGCTGTGAATGTATCTGCACTAAGGCTGCCGCCGCGCAAGTATCCGAAGCCGCCACGCCCCAGCCAGATCAGCAAATAACAATAGCCAGGGAACCATAATCGATGGACCATGGTCCATCCACCATACACATCAGCATTCGATCCAATTCAAGAAAATCCATACAGAGCAACAGAGGAAAAGGATGAGTCCTTTGGCCTTCACAGCAGATCAGCAGATCAGCAGATCAAGACGCAATCGTTCGATAGTTCAAGTTTACCAAACAAAAAAAGAAAAGCTTCCAATAGGGGCTCCCCCTATCTATCAATTCAAGAGTTCAAGACATCTCCGATATCCGCCCTGCCCTGCCGCCTGAATTCAAAATTCCAAATTTTAAAGTTTTCAAATCAATAGTTTTTGTTCTCTGGTTAAAGTTCTCGAATTAATAGAATTTACCTTCCAATTTCCATTTGAATGCCAATGCGCCCCGCACTGTGTGGGTTCTGGCAATGCAACGCCCCCAGCCCCAGTCCTTTCCAGCACCAACAAATAAACTATTTTTGATTGCATTGAATCGATTCCTTCCTGATCGTGGTCCTTGGGCTATTCCTGTCTTTGAATTTGGGCACTAAGAAGATTATCATCCGTCGGTCCATCTAAAAATCCTTCGTGGGTGGATTGCCATTTGTATTTTCATTTGTTGGGTGCAGAACGGATTTGACTACATATGTATGATGTGTGTTTTAATTATAATTTTAATTTTGAATTAAACCAAAACAAAAAAACCAATCATAATTTTAATTTTGTTTTTATTTATTCTTTTTTTTTGTTTTGTTTTATTTACAGATTCATAGGGACGATAGTATCATACAAACAAGCACACACACACACACACACACACACACACACACACACGTACTACCTATATATATATATATCTGCATGTGTATATATATATATAGAGTAATAATAAATATATATAAAAAACCTAGAAACACACACACACAAACACAACAAGAACCACAATAACAATTATATATATATGATAACTATAAACGATAACGGAGGGATGAAAACCAACATAAAACCAATACACAATTATACATAGAAGTTATATTCATAAATGTTCAATAAATTGCAATCGTTGAGAAAAACCAATCCAATACACACGAGAACTCAAGCCCCCCCACCCCCCACACCCCCGCTCGAGCATCATCAGATCTGAAGAGGAGGAGGAAACAGAAACAGAAACATAAACGGAAACGGAAACTGAAAAGGAACAAGAAGCCGAAGAAGAAGTAGTAGAAGTAGAAGTTAAATTAAAAGTAAAAAGTAAAACGTAAATCGTAAAAAGAACGCAGCAAAGCAATTTATAACAAAAGAGAAAACAACATTTTACCTAGGTAAAATTAAATTTATTTTAAATCTAAAATAAAAACTAATAAGCATAATAATAATAATAATAATAATAACAATACACCATTAAAAATAATGTTAATAATGATTATTATGATGATGATTATACACAAACCCCATAATTATAATAGTAAAGCTCTGATCACTGATCCGCCGTATAAGAATGATCGATCAATCCCTGATTATTCAGTCAGTCACCTAGCGTGCTGGTATCTTTTAATCAATAGATTCTCCTCCTTTTTCTCTCTTGATCTTTGTACAATTTTTTTGTTTAATGTTTTTTTTTTAATTTTTGAAAGACTAGAAATGTTTAACAGACAACACCAACTAATTATCTATTTAGATATGCACACACATAAATATATATATCTATATATATATATGTATTTTGAACAGAGTCATTGTGTATTACTTTTACCAATTTGTTTTTAGTATGTTTTAAGAAGAAAGTCCATTAATAAAGACAACTAAACAAGATTCGTAGGGAGAGTTAACAATACGCAGAGCCACGAAGCCACATTTTAATCAAATTCAATAAAGGAAGGGCCCATGCAAATGGAAAACATTATAATGCAGACACTATAGAATGACACAATGCGACGACACTAGCACTGCTCACAGCAAAAGTACAGTACCCCCCTTCCCACTAACACAAACAGACAAAGCAGAGATGGAAGAGGAAGAGAAGGCTAAAACAGAAGCATAATGTTAATGTTATGTTAAATCTTAAAGTTAATGAAAAAAACTGATTAAAAGCAAAAAACAAAAATTATACATACACACAAACTATATCTATATATGTATATATATATATATACATATATACATACATACATATATATATAAATATAAAGAAATTTTTTTTTTTGCAAAACGCATTATGTATACATACAGATTAAATAAATAAATTATTTTTATTTTTATTAAAATAATTATTATTATTATTTTGTAATAAATAAAAACACATACAATTCATTAATTAAAATACAAAAAAAAAACAAAACAAAACAAAAACAAGCAAAAGATCTGAAGAAATACGATATTTAACCTTTTTTTTTTTTAAAAAATATACACCTCCGCACATACACACATATGTATGTACATATGTACATTTATATGTATATGTATTTATATTTGTTTTTAATATGAATATATGTATGCAGTAGACTCGGCGATGCATTGCTGTGGCTAAAGATGAACACATACATATGTATGTACATACATACGAGTTTATATACATACATTTATACGCCTGTATATCTTAACTTATGTATGTATGTATTATTATTTAGCAATTAGTCGAGAAGTGGAAATGAATATGTGGAAGGGTATCTGAAATGAGGAATCAGTATGAGCAGATCATCAAGATGGTAAATAGGGATCGAACGTATACATACGTATATTTATGTATATCCATGTGTGTGTACCCGTATAGGCTGCTGAGAACCAACGGTTTAGTTGCAATATGTAGATAAAGTCAAATTGTCGGTCGATTGTCGATTTTCCGATTGTTGGATTGATCGATGACTGACCGTTTAACTGTAACTGTTACTCTAACCTAATTGTAGCTACCATTAGTTCGTAGTCAGTGTGTGTCGCCTTGCCTCGTCACATCCTCCTCCTCGCCCATGCTCCCCTTAAGGCCTTACGCCCAACTGCTTCAACCGAGGCACTGGGTACAGTCAGAGATGGTCTAGGCTAGCCCTGCCAACCTGCTTTAATAATTTAAAAAAAAATAATATTTTATCGACAATTTGCACAGGCAAAATTGTTGAAAACAAAATATACATACATACATACATATGTATGTACATATGTGAAAAAACGTAATGATGTACGAAAAAGTAATCCGCTAAAAATCGTATATATTTATTTATATAGTTTATTATAACCGACCTTAAATTAATGATTACGCTAATTATAAACACACAAAATTCAAATTAAAAAAAAAAAACACTTTTCCTAGTACTTTAGTCCCACTAAAACAGAACAGAGAATAAATAAAAAGAAACAAAAACAAAATACAAAAAGAACAAAAAACTCAACACATTTACATGCATTATTTTGAAAATTCCTAATAACATAAAACAAGAAAGAAAAAAAGAAAAACAGAAGCATAAGCTTGAAATAAAAAAGGTACTACACGCATACTATGACATTGTATATATATGCAATGGTGTAATAATCATGATAATATATAGAACCGTTGATGATAATTGAGCGAAAGCAAAAATGAGAATGAAAAGTGGACGAAACCCGTATAATGATACCGATAATAATAAACGAATACAACAAATAAAACCAATAAAAAGAGAAAACAAATACAATATTTAAACGAAAGTATAGCCATTATGTTGCCTTTCCTTATTTACCCATATTATTTTTATTGTGTGTGCGATTATTTGTATTATTTTTGTCGTCGTGGTGTATGGGATGGTTGGATGGGGCGGGGCGGGCGGGCATTCCTTGCATGACATCGATCTAATTGCGGCTATCGATCATACCAACACCCGAAAGAAACCGTTGCGTCAGGTGGCTGTCCTTCCGTCTCTCACTATTTAAGGCCCAAAGTGTATTTGTGACAGACACTCTCCAAGCTCCAAGCTAGTGGCAATGCAACATCAAAACTCTCCCCTGACCGTATCCCTTGTGGCACATGCGTTCCACATGCACACCACATTTGTGTCTGAAAATGTATGCTAAGGATTGTTTATGCATTATATTAAATTATTTTCGGGGTCGTCGTATTCCAATTTGCACCAAATACAACTCCTCCCTACCCCTCCCTACCTACACCACAAATAATTATGTTTTTAAAACAAAACAAAATAGAATACCCTACATCTATATATCGATATTTAACATTCATAAAATCATCGGCAGGCTCGCAGTCTAACAGCGCTCTGAACAGCAGCAGCACGGCCAATGGCAACGGAAGCGGAAATGGCGAGGCTGCAGCAGCAGGTGGAGCTTCTGCATCCGCCGCCGGAACACCAGCCGCTGCAGGAGGGGACGAAAATGGTGCTACAGCAGCCGGAGCAGTGGGAGCAGCAGCAGAGACCGAGGCAGAAGCAGCAGCAGCGTCCGGTTAGCGCAACAGCTGCGCTCTGTTAATGTAAAATGCTCTTTCTACAGCGTACTGTACTGTTATTCGCATATGTATGTTTTATTCGCTCTCGCTCGCTCGCTCGCTCGCTCTCAGGGTTGGAGCAGGCCTAAGTTAGTTTTTTTTTCGCAGCATTCAGCATAGGTAACGGAGCGTGATGGTAACAAAAGCCACTCAGCCACTCACACACACACTGACATACCCACACACAGCCACACCACACATGTATGTATGTATATGTAGCTACTATGTGCATGGCAAAGGCAGAAAATATTTAGCATATAAACAAAACAAAAAACCCAAAAAGAAACCAACAAGAAAATCAACTTTAAAACTATGCATAAATACTAATTACGAGTATAATATTGTATTATGTATTATTGAACAAATCCAAATATTCAAAAATCCCCTACCTATAAAATAACCCCAGGGGAAATGGAAAGTGTTACAAAAAGAGGAGCGAAAGCACCCGCTCTTCTTTGTTCTAGCCCCCAGCACCCCGAAATCCATTCCCCCAACCCCATACCCCCCCCCCCCCACATCCACGTAGCGAACAAATTTAATGGAAAATGGCAACAAACAACAACAACAACATAAAAACAACATAAAAACCAAAAATAAAAAAATAAAAAAACTCCAGGTATCGTAATATACACAGACAGACGGAGTATCTTAAGCAAAATGCCTACAAGAAATGTGAGGAATACTCGTACTTAGTGAAATAAATCAAAATTTTTTGTCCCCTTTAACGTACCATCATTGTACTTACGAGTATGTATAGTATATCTATGCAGATATCTATCAGATATAGTTATAGCATAGCACTCCAAAATAGCAAGAGAAATACAGAGAGAGAGACAGATAGAGAGAGAGAGAGAGAGAGAGAGAGAGTGGGAAGGCAAGTGGGGGGGAGGCAATAGCAATGGCTAAGAGAAGGAGGCAATCAGAAGAAAGAAATAAAGAAACTAGCAAAAAAAAAAAATAAACAACAAAAAATTAAAACAATGAAACCGAATGATAAAACATTTACTAAACTCGCGCAAGTGCATCTATATACACACACACACACACACACACACACACACACACACGGTATAGATGATATACATACATATATACATATACATATATATACCACAACAACAACAAATTATATACAAACAGTCGTAATCCTAGTAGCAATAACCCCCCATTCCAAAAGCAGATGCCTCCTCATTGGAAAGGCCCTGCCCCACTTAGCAAACGTTTTTTTCGGTGGCCTGTTCTTAAAGTAAAATCTAGCATTAACTACGATTAGAAGAGAGAGTAACAAAAAACGCAATATACAATATACAAAAATTATAATCGTAATACACATCGGTTTACGATAATAATGACACGACAGACCGACCATTTGGTGTGGAGGGGGAAACAAAACAAGAAGAGAAGAGAAGGAGTAATCGGGTTCTCGGTAATTGATGAAAAAGTGAGTAATAAAAAACAAAAGAAAAACAAAAAACAAAAAAAAAACGCTTTTAGCGCGCGACGCCACCCATAACATTAAATTAAACAAAACAAAACGAAAAAAAAAACACTAATTAAAGGTCGAATGTGGAGGGATTTATCTCGATATGTATATGCATACTTATGTGTACAACTAATCAACAAATAAAACATTTAGCTGCAATTGAACAATTTAAACTAATTGAATACGAACGGAAATGAAATGAAATGCAATACACAGTGACGACGACAGAGTGTGTTACGGTTACAAGCGCAAGCGGCAGTTAATTTAGATTTAAGGCAGTTTCGAGCATTCACTTTACACTCCACCTCCTCCCATCTCAGTCCCCCCCCCCCCCTGAACCTTCTACTCAAGGCTCCATAATTGGTTTTTAATACGCACCCAACCCCTACACACACACACCTTTCACTTCCACTTCCACCACCACTCTTCCTCCCAACTGAAGCACTGCTTGAACCCACTTAGCGTGAAAGATATCTCTACATACTACTACATACATACTACCCACCCATCAAAATCCAAGTCCCATAGCAACAGCATCCCCACATCCCATCGATCAGCAACAAACGATTTCGCTTGAATAGAACGAACAAATTTAATTGTATGTATTTCCATAGAGCTCCCTACATACATACATATATATGTAAATATATATATATATATATATATGTGTGTATATTATGCATATAAATATATACATACATACATATATACATATATATACATATATATATATATATTAAAGATATATATATTTTTTTTTTACTAACTAAAAGATACATTTATAAATTTAATGAACGTTGAGTTTTGTATCCATCAAAACTAATTAAAATTAATTATATACAATACATATATATACACACACACACACACACACACAAAAACACTTATAAACACACACACACACACACAACAGACCTGCAAATTTAATTTCCACAAAACTAAAACAAAAACAAAAACTAAAAAATAAATAAATAAAGTTCCAATTCCCTCCCCCTACCCACAACAAAAAGAATACACTTTAGCGAATAATCTAAGTAAACCAACACACAGCAAAAACACTTTATTTAAACTATTGTAACTCACACACATACACATACACACACACACACACACACACGCAAACACACACAGAAACAGAAAACATGAACAAATAGAATATAATAATATATAATTTGGAAAAACATTTAAGAAACAAAGATCTATGCATACATATGTATGATATATGTATACGATATATATGTGCTTGCATGTATCTACTATACATACATATATGTTATATACATACATATGTATATATATAAGTATATATATGCATACACATTTATACCTACAATATATACATATATAGAATATGAAGAACAATTTCAACGTTTCGCTTACAAAAGGAACAAAATCCAAAACAAAATCCAAAAACAAAAAATAATGAAAACTTAAATTTAATAATAATAACAAATAAACACAGAAATGAAAACCTAAACTAATTGCAAAACAAACAAAAAAAACCGAAAAATGAAAAATCAAATCAAGAAAGCCCCGAAAACATTTATTTGACAAAATGAAAATGAAAATGAAATGGTGACAAGAACAACCACGATATAAAAACGTAAAGAAAAATCTTAATTTAAAAACAACAATAAAAATTACAAACAAAAATATATATAAATGATGATTGTATTTTAAATGGGGGTTCTATTTAAAATTCTTCTTTTTTTTTCATTTTTGCTGATAGCCGTGGGTGGGGCTCTTGCCGGGGCACCTTGCTGGTTATTACATGAACAAATCGATTGAGTTCACTTAAGAACTCACTTCCAGTATTCCCAATCATATGTGAGTGCTTAGATTTATTGGAGTATTCACAGCAGTTCAGCAATTCTAATTGGCTGAAGTTATTAAATTATTAATTTCATAGGGCCATAGAAGTGCCATATGCCATAGCATACTTTTTGGGGTACGCCACCGCACTTCTGGAAATAACTTACTAGCTATAAGGAAGGGCCTCATCTTAAATAGATTGTGGTTCAGCGATAAAGATACAGATACAACGAAGATACGTGCTCCCAGTGGAACCGAACGAAAGGAGAAGAATGGAGAAAGTCTTAAGACTACTCGTATTATGGAGCAAAAGAGAGACAAAGTCTGGTCACCGCATTCCAACCGTCAAGGAAAGGGCTTGAGATCTCCAGTGAATGGGGGGGAGATACTTGCAGGTTTGCCCTGCGATTGCCCCAACTGCAGATGCCATGCCCATGCGAATATTTTATAGGTGCACTCGAATTTATTCAACAAAAAAAAAAAAGTATTCTTATGTACTTGTATGTATATACGATTAGATTATTTGTTTGGCATGGGCGTATCATCCTCTCAGGCTGTGCCCTTTGCCCTGCCCTTGCTCTCAAGTTCTGCGTCGCTTGACCACACTCAGGTCGGAGGGCTGGCCCAGGCCCATGCCGCCCTCCAGCTTGATCCGCCGCTTGCTACTCCTGCCGCCGGACGATGAATTGGTCGTCGGCTTCACTGCGGCAAGAACCCGGGCCTCGGCCACCGCCACAGCCATGACGGATGAATGCGCCGCTGGGGGATCGGGGTAGGTGGTGGCCAGCTGCTGCAGCTCAGTTTTGATGAGTACGTCGGGCGCAATCATGAGTAGATCGTTGCCAGCGCCGTTGCGCTGATGTCCGTCCAGGCGCTCGCACTTGATGTGCCGGAAAGCGGACAGAACATCACCTGCGGTGTCCAGTGCGGGTGCATGGCCATTGGCCATGTGGTTGTCGTTATTGTTCTGCTCGTGACCGTAGCCGTAACCGTGGCCGTGCCCGTCCTGGCGCTGCTGCCACTCGAGGACGCCGGTCAGCAGCTTTATGTACTTGATGGCCGAGCGCAGGATCTCGTTCTTGGACAGTTTCTTGTCCGGCGGATGAGTGGGCACCAGCTTGCGCAGCTCCGCAAAGGCCCCGGACACGTTTTGTTGGCGCCAGCGCTCGCGTGTGTTGGTGAACACCTTGCGGACGCCACCGCCAGTCCCTGCGGAGGTGCCATTGCCATTGCCTTGCCGTTGCCGTTGCCGTTTGTTGTGCTGCCCGACAGCTGTCCGTTGCGACAGGGCGAGGTGCGGGAGCTGGCGAAGGGATTGCCACAGCCACTGCCGCTGCGCGGGGAGTTGGACAGCGAGCGACAGCCTGCGGGAAGGCGTAAGGATAAGGATAAGGGGGTCAGGATGAGGGCCATCACTTACCATCCGCCTGATTGCCGTTGAGCACGATATAGTCGCGCAGATCCTCCTCATCCTCCTCGGTGTCGTTCAGCGAGAAGTCGGACAGGTCACCATCTCCGTCCGAAATTGATTCCGACTTGGGCTGCAGGTAGGGCGTGGCATGCCGCAGCAGTGCCGGCGGCTGGCGTGCTCCAGCCGAAGCGGTAGCCGAAGCGGTAGCTCCTGCTGCTGGCCTGGGCGAGCCATTCGCCTCGCTGGCACTGGCGCTGGAGGCCGTGCTCCGTTCATCCGCGTTGTCCGATCCGTTCGAGCTGCTCGGTAGCCAGGCCATTTTGAGGAGTGCACAGTCCGGAGTGCACAAAGTCCAGCAGGGAAATGAGCATCGAAGCAGCCAGAATCTGGCAGCCAGCGACTGGGTCCGCGCAATCAGCCATCATCCCCCGTGTGCAGGAGGCGGGACTACAGCCAGCCAGCCAGCAAGCCAGCCAGCCAGCCAGCGACAAACAACCCCACAAGGCAGCAAAAGCAGTGTACACAGAAACGGGTGGGGGAGGGCAGCGAAAGCGGAAGCTGCGCCCAGCCAGGCTGGGGCAACTCAGTGGAAATAATGTTTCCTGGCGGCCATCCCGGCCACGCCGGACGACTTTTTGGCTTCGCCGCCACATCCCCGACCTGCCCATCGAACCCCTTGCCACCGGCAATGGATGGCAGCGATGAAGTGGAGCTTGTGGCCGTGGCCAGTGTGCAGGGATTGCCGGCGGCAGTGAGGCTGAGCCGCATGGCCGGTGACGGATTCACAAAGATCATCTTGTCCGGTGTCTCCTCGGGCGTGCGTCCCGCGAGGCGGGGTGTCTTGAACACGTACGTGGTGGCCGTCATTTTGGGGTCCGTATACTCCACCTGCATCTCGATGGGAAAATCGGTGACCAGCACCTCGGTGATCTCGAATGGGGCGCTGTCCGCCACCTGCAGACGGAGCGGCAGTCGCGGCGACATCCGGAACGTGACGCGACGCACAAATTTCTCCATATCGATATTGTCCTGCTGGCGCAGGTAGACGCACCAGGTCTGGTCGAACATGGGCGGCACATCGGGGTCACTCCACTCCATGCGGCAGCCCAGCACGATGTCCTTGACAATCACACAGCGGCCGGAGAGCTGGGAGTAGGCGCCGCTGGGACCCTTATTGCAGCTTATCCGCTGGCAATCGTCCACCACATTCTGGTGCCGCATTGCGCTCCTGTAGCTAATCATCTTCCGGAGGATGTGCGTGGATTCGTCTGGATGTGGATGTGGATGTGCAGGAGTTGTGTGTAAATAAATTAACCGAAAATTTGCAATTGAATTGTTTTAGTCTAGAGAAACATTAAAAACATTTCGAGAAGTTTGTTGAAAATTGTCATGGGGGGGGGGTTAGAACTTTTGCCACTAAAGTCTCAGGCAACTTGGATGCCGAAAGGGGGAGAATGGCAAAAGTCCAGGCCGTGGCTGGACTTGCTTGGGATCTTATCAGCAGCCAAAGGGCACGCTTGGGCTTCGTCTAAGGCCTCAAAAGAAAAAGAAGAAAACCCCGAATAAAAAAAAAGGACTTAGTCCGGCAAAACTTTGCCCAAAAGCGTGAAAATTTCCACGGAAATTTGCCTACGCGACTGGATATCTTTTACGGTTCATGCCACGCCTAATTGCACACACCCACACTCCCAAGGATGGGAGGGAGCACGTGACAGTGCGCAGACTCGCGTGGGCTCCGCCCACTGCAACGGCAGCAACCCCCAGAAAATCTGCAGCCAGGCAGAACAAACAAAAAAAACTCTACAAAATATCCATACATTAAATTGATATATTAGGAAGGGGACTGAGAATTTGAGGAACCAGTGTTGATGGCAGCCGAGACCACAGCTCAGATTCGATGGTTTGTCGAGCCACTTGGCGGATTGACCAAGTATTTCGGATGCTTCTTGAGTTGCTTGCGGGCGCGCTTCAGCTCCCGCTGTAGGTGCATGGCCTCTTCGACGGGATCCGGGTTGTCTTTTGTCAGATCGAGTCGCTTGGGCACTAGGCGCAGCATCTGCCTCATGCGTCGCGACGGATTCACAAAGATGATGGTCTGCATCCGCTCGTTGCGGCAGCACAGCTGATTGTCGGCCGGCACTGTGATCACGTGACGTACGCTGCTGCAGCTCTGATAGCGAGCCTTGAACGTCAGCGTAATAGTCACCTGGAGGCGTCCGTTGCAGTAGGAGCTGACGGTGAAGGGCTCACGCTCGACGACCTCCACATATTCGGCGCCCGAGCCGACAAACCGGAAGGCAGCTTTGGCCACAAACTCGGATATATGATGGCCACCATTCGCATTGACATTTCCATGCATGCTCTTCAAGTACATCCGGAACTGATGGCTACATTCACCATGCGGCTGCTGCAGGCGACTCGCGAAGCTGCCGATTATGATTTGCTTCTCCAGCTGCACCAGTCGCCCCTTGAACCGATGATCCCTCAGATTGCGGCTGTAGGCAATGTCATTTGGTGGCTCCATAATGGTTCATCAGTGTACCTGCTGCCCTGGCAAACGAAATAATTGTCTATGTGAAGCTAACAAATGGCAGCTGCCTGACAGCCATTGCCTGCTGCTCTCCCGTCTCCCGTCTCCAGTCACCAGTCTCCAGTCACCAGCGGAATGTCCAGCTGTCCTCTAATCGCCACTAATATTCATTCATGAGCAGGTCGGGCTCAGTGGGACACGCGCCACATGCACATAATCATCATCACTTTGGCATTAAACGTGGCCAGGGACTGTGGGCAGGGGGCAGGGGCCTGAGAACCCAATCCTAATCCAGCTCTCAGTCGATCGAACGCGCACAGGCAGATAGATAGAGCAACCCTCAAATGGAAGCCACTAAGCGGCTTAGCGGCAATCAAATCAAAACTACCCAAACAACAACAACAACAACAACAACAAAAGGAAAAGGAGTCAGAAGTCAGCACCACCCGTCGCGAGCATCAAAATCAAATTAGCAGCAGGTTGGTGGCTAATTCTTTATCATTCAGTGGCAGCAAACTGGCTTCCAGCATAGTGAATGGTGGATGGGGGATGGGCGATGGTGGCGCGTGTGTGGCGACACCGATAAGAGGCAAGCGTCGACAAACAACCACACGTGACCGACAGCCACAGCTGCATTTGGAGTGGGAAGAGCAGAGCAGAGGGCAGAGCAGAGGGCAGGGCAGAGCAGAGGACAGGGGATAAATGGATTTTCACACCCACTCGACGACACTGGGCACGAGGCAGAAGCACACTCGGGGGCAGGGCAGGTCTGCCAAAGTCGCCAATTAATAAAATTCAATTACCGAAGGCCACCGCCGCCACAAGCCGATGCCGAAATCCGATAAAAAAAACGAGAAGGAACGTGAGTCGCTTCTAGTCGCGACTCTACTTTTATACCCGTACTCAGTCAGTATATAAATTTATGAGCTTATGATTGAAATTAAAAAAAAAATTTTTAATTTTACATTTTACATTTTTTTGCTACATTTGTTAACTACATGTACATGTAAAATGTAGATTATACATCTAGAACAAATATTCTACATCTACCATTTAGATTCTACATCTCCTCCGCTAGGGGTTGCTCGCGCATTGCACAGGGCAGAGTGTGTGCGAGCGAGACAGAGAATGAATATCGTCAGCAGCGCCAGAGGAGGTGGGGGAAGCAACTGAAAATTAATATAGTCTCTGAGATCTAGGCGCTCATCAAGACGGACAGACAGACAGACAGACAGACAGACAGACAGACAGACAGACAGACGGACGGACAGACAGACATGGCTCTATCGACTCGGCTATTGATACTGATCAAGAATATATATACTTTATGGGGTCGGAAAATTGTCCTTCTCTGCGTTACACACATCCACTTTTACCACAAATACAGTATACCCTTAACTCTTTTTGAGTACGGGTATAAAAAAAACATCCAATATATTCCTGCCAGTGGCCATCCAGCAGGAAGAGATCATCTGAAAAATTGAAGGCTGGACTCTTGTTTGGACTATTTCCGTGTTGATTTTTTTATTGGAACAGGGTACAAGTATGCCACAAACTGTACAGATTGAAGCAATGACTCCGCTATCGTGAAAACATCCAAAGGCACATCTCCAGTCGAAGCTCATTCCTTTAGCCATCAAACTGCTGAAGGCGCCGCTTTCAATTCATATGTATGTACAATGCTGCGCATTCTTACATGATGGCAGACGTATGTATGTACATATGTATATAGCTATCCACCTGGTAGTGCCTTCTCCGATCGCCTGGCACCAGTTTTAAATCTGCTTGCAATTAGGAATCAGTTTCATAGAAGGAATAAAGCCCGTGCATAGAGTGTGTATATTTCCAGACTTGGCTACTTTGGGCAGGTCCTTTTCCCTATGCATTATCCATTAAAATTAACTCGGTAAAACTTCGACGAGGGGGGCTATATTAAATATAACTCCTCTATTTATATTGGATTCTGAATGAATATCTCGTATGTACCTATGTAAATATGTACATATGTATGTATGTATATATGTACATTCTGTCCCTAACTACGCATTGAGATGTCTTCACGTGTTCGACTTCGTGTCGTGCATGTTTTGCAGCTAATCAAAATTTGGAATTTTTTATCAGATCCCAAACATTCTATGTATTCTCTCCTTCTGCACCTCTCCTCTGCACCGAAAATATTATCAAAATTGTGCTAAAAAAGCATTTCCAGGAAACTCCAGAAAAAAACCTATCAGTGGGGGGTTTAAAAGCAATAACAGAAAATTCCGACATAAGGTTTACTCATCTTAAAAAAATATTTAATAAATGTAAACTACATTAAGTATTTTGATAGGTGTTATAGTACAAGAACACCAAAACACTGATAACCAAATACTAATACTAATAAAATGGGCACTCAGCCGAATAGATGTGGCAAAAGTCAAAAATATTTTATGAACGCTTTGAATAAAATAAATGTACACATCAAATAGAAATCTTTAGCGAATAAAATTTTCAAGAGAATTTTAGCTTAGGAGATAAGAGAAATGAATGTGGAAAATTGTTTCAGTGTATAAAAATAAATTGAACTCATATTAAATTTATGATTAAGCAAGTTATGCCCACTTTGCGCTTTGCTGTCTCGAACATTCTCGCTAACGAACAGCCGAAGCTATTGGGCAGCGGGGTCGCGCGGTCGAGACGAGGCATAGCCGAAAAGAGAATTGAAACCCCGCGCGCTCCCTCTGTCCATAGGGCGGACCGATAAGCCTAGCCATACAACAGCTTTTTGGTCGCTCATGCTAAATTTTGGTATTGTCTAGTCTTTGATAAAATCGTCTGCAGCTTCTCTGCAGCAATCGGCAGAGTTTGCAATTTGTGCTGCTGCTGCGGAGGACAGATAATGTTTTCTCTCTCTCTGGTGCTGAAACAAACCATACAGTATATATTAAATACATATATACATATGTACATATATGTTTCAGTTCATGTATGTATTGCAGCTATGTAAATTTTCTTCTCTGGGTTCCAGGGTCGGATCCCGGGAAAATCCAGGGCTCCAGAGCATTCGGCTCTGTCATGACTTTTTGTCAATTTCTTACTTCTGAGCGAATGTGCATAGAGAACAGAAAAACGTGCACGTTGAATACCCTACTGGAAAATATTTCAAATGTTCAGTCTATTATGATATGCATACATTATTTGTGTTTTTACATATTTGTATGCGTTTATTAAATTTTTAATTCTGTATTAAAATTATACTAGCATATAAGGGGTATATAAAGAAGCAGTAGTTATTTTGGACAAGCTTCTTAAAAAGGTGTCATAGTAATAAAAAAAGGCAAAGGGTATGTAAGCTCAGAAGACAAAAATGAAATATACCCATACACGCACATTACGTGAGAATACACACATGGACACTTAACATACAATTAAATACGCTTCAACCACAAAACTACAAAACAGATTCACAAAACGTTTCAAGCGCAAAAATTTAAAAATGCATACAAGCATACATTTTTGTGCGTTACACACGCGAGACATGCACATGTGTTAGTACGCCAACTACAAAAACCGCCTGGAATGTTCGTTCCGTTGATCGCACAAAAATATCGATATTTCTTTGTAGCTACCCTGTGATTCGATGAAACATGTAGAATGGCGAGTATTTTTGATCCAACGACGAAAAGAAACATAAAAATAGTGTTTTGTTTGCTCAGAATCTGAAAAAGTAAATCTGATACATCATACAAAAATATCCATGTTATCTTGATATTTTCTGCAGTGAAAAAAACTATCACATACAAATATATTATCAAAAACACATATATATCGATACACCATTAATTTTTATCATCGCTACCGAGTACGGTGTGCCGTGTCTGTGTCGTTGTGAATTTTGATTAAAAAAGCTCAAGTGAGCGCAAAATTTTGTGTAAAGAATCAGGTAAGTGGAAACTGCCACAAAATATTAATGTTTAGCACAATATTGCGACGAAAATGGAATGTTTGTAGCTCCGTTTGGCTTGCAGCTGAGCAGAGTGGTCTGGCGTCACTCATATACAGCAAATTTCGCAGTCGCACACACATACCAACGCAAATTGTGTGGCGCCGCTGTCTGAAATAAGCAGAAACTGCAAGACTCCGCAAGAAAATTTTTAAAATTGCAAGCTTAGCACTTTTTTCACACTCCACGAGTATGTGTATATAGTTATATTTTTCCTAAAGTTGTTAATGTACTTTATAAGAGGTCCGGTACCGCGCCCTGGTAAAAAAGAGGTGTCTCAAAGAGAAGCGGTGTTTTCTGTCGTGGTGTGTGTCTGTGTGCACGCATGAAGTATGTTCTTCGGGCAGAAAACGAGTCGCGCAACCAAAACAAAACAAACGCCTGCGAGATAGGGAAACGCGTCCAGTTTTTCTTCTCAATATATTTGTTGCTGGTCTGGTTTGTGTCTACATGCAAATGTATAAAAATGTGTGCTTTCCTATAAATCTTCTGAATTTGTGGAAAAACGAGTAATTGGTTCATCTGTAATAATTCAATCCAATAATTCTGCTGGTTCTTTATTTTATTCTTTTTGGGAAAAGTTCCTTTTCTCATTTTCAAAACGCGAAATCCGACCGGCAACGTCAAGAGCGCCTCAATTGTGTGTGTGTGTGTGTGTGTGTGTGTGTATGTGTGCGCATATGTGTATGTTCGTGTGCAAGTGTGTGTGTACAATTTCAGCATTAATGTCGTGATGTGTGTACGCACGCACGACCACGCACAAATTACGCGTCGTCGGCATTTAATTCTTGGAAAAAAAGAGCATAACTGCACTTAAGAAACGCGTAGTACGAAAAACGGCCGCTATGTACATACATATATGCGCGTGCTAATGCCTTCGTGTGTGTTTTTGTTTGTTATTGAATAAGTCGGGCAATTAGATAAATATTGGCAGATAAGCTTTTCAATATTAGATTTCGGTATAAAATCGGATAAAAAAAACAAAAAAAAACTACAAGTCTGAACAAAAATTTGTATATTCCAGAACATGAGCTCCGCGGACGAGCTGCCTGGCCCGTCGAACGGCAGAAAATCTCGCTCAAAGCGGCGGGACAAGTCCGTTTCCAGAAGTGGGTCAAGTAATGGGTCAAACTTTGGTCAACATAGTAGTAACGTCGTTAACGGTGGAAGCATGAGAGACCGATTGCTGATGGCTAACGCCATGGCCACTGATGAAACACACGGCATGGTGAATGGTAAGCGCGTTGGGAAGTGTTATCAATTTCAATATCCAGACTCTTATGCCTTTCCCCCACAGGCAACGATAAAAACAAGAGGAAGAAGAAGAACAAGAAGAAGTCAAGTCGACGCAAGTCCCAAACAGGATTGAAGGGATATTCCGGAAGAAATCCTTCCCTCTCGTATTTTCCAATCGAAATATCCGATGACTCCGATGAAGATACTCGGGTAAGTGGTCAGCTAATTGGAGATCCGTTTTTGAGTTCGTAGAGAGGGTGTTTTTTTTTGTTGGATCTTTCTATATTTCTTTCTCTCTCTACATCTATCTCCTGTCCGCTACAACAGTCGCCAGCTGAGATCAGGGCGCTTTGCACGAGTGGTCTGAGGGTATTCCCCCGTGAACAACAGACAGAATCAACTGCAGAATCAGCAGTACAGGCCGCTGCTGCTGCTGCTGCTCCTGCTGCTCCGGCTGATCCGGCTAGCCCGGACACGGACACTCCGACTTCCTCACAGATGTCATCATCACCATCACCGACCTCCCGCACGGAGCAGACGAAGACAACTATACAACTCCCCACAACAAAAGAACCATCCCATCCTTCCGTCCAACTAACAACAACAAATACCACTTCGACCCCTGGAATTTCAACCAGCACCACCATCCCAGCTACGTCCTCCTGTACTAATTTAATGACTCCAGTATCGTCCGCATCACCTGTAATTACCCTTCAGTCTCCGACTACTTCTCCCAGCCCAACATATTCACCGACGGCATCAGCCAACAACAACAACAACAACAGTAACCACTCTTCAGAGAACATCTCAAACAACTCTTCTGTGGCTTCAAGCACAAGCGAACGAGAACCAGAACCGCGAATAACAACCGCAACAACAACTACAACAACAGCAACTGAAAATCAGCAGCAAACAGCAACAGATTTAGACAAGAAGGTGGTGACAAACAATTAAACATAAAAACAAAAACAAAAACAAAAACAATGCAAAGCAAAAACAGATATAAGAATAATAACAACAACTAACTATAACTATAAATAACTAACCGTAAAACTAATGCTTAGAGCTCTCGTTGTAGACACTTGACCGAAGACACACTAACCTTTGACCTTCTCTTCCACTCCTCTTGTCCCCTCTAGGATGAGGTGATGATTCCTGTCTCTGATTCCAGCAAATTGTCCCGAAAACGTCCAAAGTCGAGAATTGGAGATAAGACAAACGACGACAAACACAAGGAGAAGGAGGCTGCTGCGTCGATTCCTCCTTCAAAGAAGAAGAAGAAGAATCAGAGTCGTGTTTTCATACCCAAAAAATTAATTTGTGGCGATGATCCGTTGCCCGATCCATTGCCAGAGAAGGTCCCTCGACGCAAGAGTATTTACTCGGATGCGGCCAAGAAGCCGAAGCCAAATTTGTCCGACGACCTCTATCGTCTGCCGTTTCGACATGGCTGGAAGCGTGAGGTGGTGACTCCCAGCGCACTGTCCAGCACTTCGAATCACACAGTGTACACATCGCCCTGCGGCAAGAAGTGCCGACAAATGAGTGAGATTGTACCATTGCTGACGAAGGGACTCACCATCGATCACTTTATCTTCGGGACACAGCTCCTGGGTCTCGGAGCCGAGTTCGAGACGATGCGTCAGGCCTTGAGCAGGGAGATGCACTATGCCGCTCTAAAGGAGCGCCGCCAATCGCTGGCGGCCGATAAATCGACAGTGTCCGTCAGCATGAAGGTGGATCGCAAACGTCGTCAAACGATGGGAGCTGAATCCCATCCGAAGGAGGTATCTGCCTCTGCGGAATTCGGCAAACGTCGCATATCCATCAATCAAGCGGAGTCGTCCACCGCACTGACTCAGCCGATGGCAGTCGAATCCACAAAACCTCTGGCAGGCGAAGTGGTGGCCCTTGTAACAGGCAAACGCGTACCCAAGCCAAAGGTGCCAAAGGGCGCCAGCCCTCCCAGTGAGGGTTGGACCTCCACTATGGCCGTTAAAGGAAATGCGCGCCTCCTTGCCGCCGCCAGCAATGGAAACGCCAAAGCTGGTGGATCTTCTAATGCCAGCGGCAGCACAAGGTATGCAAATAAACTACATGTAACTATCCATTCTTGAGTTAACTCCCCATTCCTTTACTTTATAGTGCCGCTCCGGTGGGCCATGCCAAGCGCGCCACCTGTGGATCTTGCCTAAAGCTAATCAAGGGAAGCGTTTGCCAGGTCAGTTTTTGTGTGTTTGTGTTTGTGCTCCTGTTTCTATTTCTGTTCCGTCACATCTCACATGTGTACAATATGATTGCAGAGCTGCGTGCGGTCTTCGGCTAGGGAGGAGGGAGCTAATGCTCGGCGCGTGTTGGACGAATATGAAGAACTGGAGGACGATGAGGAGGAAAGCGAGGAGAGCTACCAGGCGGGCACTGTGAGCAATGGGCAAAAAGTCACAAAAATGTTCGAACCGCCCGGCGAGACGCCACCAGCGGAGCTATTCAGCACAGACCCATCCCCAGTGACAACACCAACTGATTTGTACATGCCCCAGGAGATTGTGGTCATTGATGGGCGTAAGGCGATTTCCATCGTTGGCGATCCACCGAACACAAGTCAACCAAAAGTGTGAGTCCTTGGGCACTCGAGACCATGAGGAGGTCTGATTAGATTATTATGATTGGATTATTACCCCGTACCCCCATTATTTCTGTACATATGTAGTACCCATAATGAATGTTTTTTGTTCTACCCCCAGCAGCATTGTGCCAAATCCACCGAACCTGAGCAGCTATAAAGAATTATACGACAAACGTATTGCTGCACCCAAGAAATCGGCTTCACCCACACCCGAAAGCAACTGGTCGTCGACACTGTTTGGTGGAGCATCCTTCAATTGTAAAATTCCTATCAGCGTGATGAAAACACTCAATCAGCAGGTAATTACCGAAAGAAACTAAAGAAAGCCACGCTCTAATCCAATCGATTCGAATTTATATTTCAGGATCGTGCCAGTTGCATGAAAGTGTGCCAGTTGTGGAGCTTGCTCTGCCATGATAGGGATCTATGGAAATCAGTATCTCTGCGCGATTCAAAGGTCAAAAATTGGCCAGCTTTGATGCGCGAGATGGCACGCAACTGCACACGCCATCTGGACATGATGGGTGCGATTATACCCGATAATGGGATCCTCACCGCCGGTGACATGCGTGTGCTAACAGATATGCGCACGGTGCGCACCCATAGTACGGAAGCGGAATTTCTGCACCAGATATTCAGTAGCTTGCCACAGCTTGAGAAGCTGATGGGCACATGCGTCAGCCCGGTCCTCATCATGACCAACATCGATAAGATGGAGAAGCTGAATGCGCTGCGTATTCGCATGACCGATAACAGGGCTTCGATCACCGGTCTGTCCCACGTGGGCAAGCTGACGCATCTGAGTGTACTGAGTCTGCGCGGCGTCAAGAATTTGGATAGCGTGAAGTTTCTAAAGGATCTGCCCAATCTGGAGACTCTGAACCTGGGCTACTGCCAGAACATGCACCGCCTTCAGCTGAGCAACGAGGTGCTGCCGACACTCACGAAATTGGAGAGTTTCCGCATAGAAACGGACCCGCGTAAGAAGGGCCCGTTCCCAGTCGAGGATATCATGAAGGGACTCGCCAAAGCTGGTGGCGTTCGTCGCCTGGAGCTGATCAACGTGGATGTGGAGTCTAACTTTAGCCAACTGCTGTCCAAGTGCAGTACGGTGGAGGAGCTGCTGCTGACACCCAAATGCCAGACCAACACGGCCGTCATGATCCGCTCCGTAATGGAAATCAGTCGTAATGGATCTCAGCTAAAGAAGTTCAAGCTTGTGCTTATCACCCAGCTGCTTACCTCAACGGGCGCCGCCATGTTCAGCAACTCCGATGTGTTCATGGTACCCGTAGTCCGTCCTGTGCCCGGTATATCGCGCGGCGATCGCTTGAACCACTGCTCCAAGGAATGTCGAGAGGAGAAGCATGACATGTGTCTGGCCGGATTGCCCTTTGAGCGCCTAAAGACAATAATGTCGAAGTTGATGCCGTCTTCCTCACCGTCGGTGGTCACCATGGCCTTGATGGAGACACCCACAGTCCAGCTAGATAGTCCACCTGAGCCTGAAAACAATTGAAACACAAACACAAAACCCCACACTACCCCTACCCTCTTTCCCACCCTCAATCCAATCCAACCCAATCCAACCCAACACAACCCACCAAATCAATTGAATGCACCTGCAACAGAGAACAGAGAAAGTCAAGACTGAGTCTTCGCGAGCCATCACAAACATTTAAATTCACAGACTAACACAAATTAAGCACTAAGACAAGAAGAAGAAGTATTAGGGCTCGGTTAACTTTTATGTTTTTTTTTGTATTTCATGTGTCGTAGCTGCAAAGTGGCTATCAATGGAAATGATCTATTATTAATTTGATTTATGCATTACGCAAACTACCTTTAACTACATTTAACTAAGGCGCGTTCTAAACGCTGCACCAACGTGAAGAGTCAACTGATGACCACACAACCAAAACATACAAACATACGAAGAAAGACAGAAGAAAAGAAAAGAAAAGATAATGTACTCGTATTCGTTTAGTTTCGAGTTATATGAATGTGTAGTTACGTATTACAGAAGTATTACATACTGTTTCAATGTAATACCATCGATTTAATGTGTATTTAGTACTCGTACTAACAATACAACTACACTATAACTAAGAGAGTTGTTTGCCCACAGCCAGCCACCCAACTGAATGGATATTATATTTTTTTGTTTTTTTTTTTATTCACACAAACAAAGAAGAATATCAAATTAGAGCGTCAATAGGTTGCTCTTGAGAGCATCTTGGTTGGATGGCGAAATATATTTAAAGTTCACTGAACTGAAAGATAATCAAAAAAGGGTTTTGGCATTCCAAAGGAAATCGAAGCCAAACTATGGAAGAGTTAGAGTTTGATTGGGCCGAGCCGAGGCGAGGCAAACAATAAACAATTCACGCGTATAGCTATTGATTTTGTAATGTAAATATTATCAAGGCAAAGCATTCACACAGCCCACAGCCGCACTCAGGAAAAGGAGTTTGTTTCGTGTACTGTGGACGAACTGACTGGGGCTGGGGCTGGCCTTTGTGTATATTACTATTAAAATCTGTGTGACTTTCTCCAAACTGCAATTGTGTTTTGACTGGGTTTCCTCTTGCAGCAATCAAGCGGCAATATTTTGATCGTTGCGGACGGAGTTGGCAGTCCCGATACCGCGAATCTGTGGAATGCGACTACAGCTATTGGATATTACGAGAGGCTCTGCAATGGATTGCCAAAAGGATGAATTTATATTTGCCGATTTGACTACCTTTTATAAAATTCTAAGAAATATTAAATATGGAGACTATCTTTGATAGACATGGGACACACGACCGGCTCCAAGTTCGGTTGCACAACATATTTGCATGCATTCCCACTTTGGTGGCTGTTTAACCATCTTTGGGGCCCCTCATTTTGTTAAGCGTCGCTAGGGCTGCGGCCACCAACTGTCGGGAACCAGTTACTAAAACATCAACTTCACTCCTTGTGCCGCACTTCGGCTGGCCATACTTGCTCAGGACGTGCTCAAAGAATGAGCCCAACGAAATGGTGAGATGGGAAGTGTCCTTCTTGCCGCATCCCTCGCAGAGATGCCGCCAGCTTCTGGCATTGCTCTTGGCCCGCTGCAGTTCCGTCTTATCGTGCCAAACCATGGCCGTGGATTGCTCCTCGGCCACAAATTCACCCTCAAAAAAGTTGGGGCAGGGCACAAAGCAAGCTTCATTGAAGCGCACATTGCAGCGGAGTATCGTTAGCAGATCCTTGGCATTAAAGTCCTCGGCACTCGACTGGCTGAATAGCAGCAGCTTTGGCGAGCGGGTGGCACGAGTACGCGCATGGAACCACTCCCTGCAGGCCATCATCGATTCGACAGTATCAGCCGTGTCCAAATGGACATTCAGGATGTCATGTTTGATCACATCGAAGTGTCCCGCCGGCTGGAAGGTCTCAATGCCGCGGACTACAGCCAGGGACAATTGAATTGTGTCCCCCCATTCCGCAACAAGCTTGGGCCTGTGACGCCTCAGATAGTCGTATGCCAGTTGGATGCCCAATAAGCCATTCAATTTGACGCAATGGTTGGCCTGGGAGAGCAAACGCTTGTGGCGGGGATTTGCCTCGGTCAGGGCTCTAAATGTGGTCACTCGATGGAGATTGACGCCCGTCTCGCAGCATTCCGATTGGCTGACATTCGTGTATATGCTTGCCGCCGCCTTGGTTCGCGCATGGGAGGTGCTGATGGCGCCTCCACTGTCCAACTCCACAATGGCCACATCCACATTCGACTGGCGGAACGCATGGAAGGCCATCAGCGTGAGGATTTGATTGTAGGACGGTGGTGGTTGCATTTTGTCCAGCTCCGAGTGGATCTTCCAGAAGAGTTTCGTGAACTGATGCTCACTCAGGGGCTCCCCATCGATGCGTATTGCCTCGTAGGAGGAGAAGAGATGTGGCGAGCAGAGCAGCCCCGTCCGGATGCCATGCGCTAGCAGGATATTCTGCACCAGGCCGCATGTGGTTGGCCTGCCCTTCGATTCTGCTATCTGTATGACTGGAATGCTCTCCGGGGTATGTTGCATTATCGGATCCGGCTGCGAGCACATCCCAGGCCCAGCCCCAGGCACCGGGTCGAAGGCGTGGTAGCTGTTCAACTGTTGGACGGCCTTCAGGTATGCCAAACGCTCGGGCGACAAATTGGAGCCTAGAGATGTTCCCGCTCCTGGTGCTGACAATGCTGATGCTTTGGCATTAATCCTGGAGATCTGCTGCACATCCCTTCCAAACTGCTCCCTTCCACTGCTGCTCAGTTCCTTAAAGATTTGTGTCTGCTTCTGCATCCATGAGGAGGAGCTGATCTCATTATTGACATTTGGTTTCTTTTGCGCCGGCTGCCAGTTGGATTTCCCGGGCAATCCGCATCCGCCTGGCGGACTTTGGTTTCCTGTAGCCATGCAACGGGTTTCGTGGTGACAAGTTGCACGCGCAGCACTGCGTTTGGCTGCCAGCATGGCCTTGCGCTGCGTCTCCCTGGCCGTGGCCATCCACTTTTCCCGCTGATCGGCGAAACTGACTCTGGCTGGTTCGCAGGAAGCTGCAAGTGGCAGGAGTAGAATGGTGTAGAATGGTAATAACTGGAATATGCCGCTGTACCTGCTGTCTCGTTCCAAGCCAAAGGAGCAGCAGTAGTTCCTGTTCTACTCACGGGCTGCATTTGCTGCGGGGTCTGTGTCTGGGTTTGGGTTTGGGTTTGGGTTTGGGCCTCCAAAGTCTCTGGCACCTGGCGTGCCTTGAAGCGCTTCTTGCAGATGTAATTGCGCGCTTGGGCCGTGGTGCCCTTCTTGGTCATAAGACCCCGGAAACAACCTTTTGTCATCGAAATCATCGTTTTTGCTTTAATCTGAACAGGTATTAATTTTGACATCTAATTTCATGAACTTTTTGTTATTTTTCTTGCTGTTGTAATATTAAACTTAAATTTTCAAAAATTACTAATAATCAAATTCAAATTCAAATTGTTTCTTCGTTGCGTCATGACGATCGAGAATATATATGTATATATATATATATATATAAAATACGTATAAATATGCACACATACAATCTGTGCGTGCATACAGACTCCATCTAGGTGGACGGTTGCCACCGAGAGGATTGGCACGCTCTCGGCAAAAAGGGCATCAAAATTAGTCGTAAGAAAATAAATTATACAGCGCACACACACACAAACGGCAGGCTGGACACGTCCCATTGGGTGGTGGTGGTAGGGCTCAGGCATTGTGCGGCTCCGCGGCAACCCTCCACATCAAGTGCACTTTGTTGGAGAGCGGGCTGGGCTGGTGGGTGGACATCCTAGATCTAGGGCTAAGGGTACGACTTAAAGCTATACATATGTATATTTTTGTGTGGTCTAGACAGCGCTCGGACGGCCCAGCTCTCAGTTGTACTCCTGCTTGGGGAAGTAGTCGGGCACAAAGATGTGTATGATGATGCCGGTGGTCATGAGCGCAAAGTAGAATATGACGGCCACCACCAGAGGATGCGCTCCCAGCGCCTCACCTCCAGATTGCGCAGCACACCGATACCCACCAGCAGGCCGGCCACGGCCCCAGACAAATGCGCCACATAGCCAATCTGGTCGTGCTGATCGGTGATATGGCGGTACACAGACGTACCCAGATCGGTGAAACAAAAGACGAGAAAGGCCAGCAGCTGCACTATCGCGTATTCCATCTCCGAGTAGTTCTACAGTGAAAATGGTAGCCAGGTATCAGTATCAGTATCAGGTATATTCACATTCAAATATCAGTATTCCTGTGCAGATCCCCACTCACCATTATGATTGTGGCAATGTGCGCTGTGATCAGCGCATAGACACCGCCAGAGGCGCCGGCCAGAAAGATGCGCGGACTCGTCAGCGATGTGCCCATGGATCCGGCCAGTACGCCGGCCAAATAAACCAGCGCCACGCGCCACCAGTGATGCACCAGCTCCAAGGCAATGCCCAGAAATATCTGAATGATTAGGTTCATCATCAGATGCATGATGCCCACGTGGACGAACATGTAGCTGACGAAGCGCCAGGACTCGTAGCGCTTGTACGGATTGTAGATAAAAAGCGTCGCTGCCGGACCGCTTGTGCTCTCGCCCAGTCGATCGTTGTAGTTGGGATCGTCCCTTTGTGTGTGTGGAGGTGGGGGTGGGGGGTAAAAGAGGCAGGTTAACAACAGGTTGCTTGCAGCATATATGTATGTATACTCACTGAAAGTGGATAATATCCACCAGAAACATTATGATCTCAATGATCGAGAAGATGACCATGGTGAGGGGCGGCGGGCAGATAGACATTTGCTTCTCGTAGGCACCGTCCGGTTCATCGCCCTCGAGCGGCTTGGGCGGCGGCACCACAAAGCGGCAATATCTGGCCAGTAGATTGCGCAGCATCCACTTGTGGTGCAGCGACATCGTGTAGAACTCCTCAAAGTCCAGATGCCCGTCGTTGTCCACATCGCTGCGGCGCAGTATCTGCTCGGCAATATAGGCGGGTATGTCCCGGCAGTAGCCGTCCGAAATGAGCTCCTTCAGCTCGTGTGTGCCGATCAGGCCATCGCGGTCCGAGTCGTGCTGCAAACAAAAAACAGCAAGAAATCAAAATCAAAGCAATCAATCCTATATCCATCAATCCCTTCCCCCCCCATATACAAATACAAATACAAAACGTTCGGAGACACATTCGGCACGCATCTCAGCTAACCCCTCAACCCCCACCCACCACCAGTTTTTCCTGAAAATTCCCGCACCGCACCGCCCTGCCACCCCTTCGGCATACTGGCCAAATGTCGCCCCTTGAACAGATAACAACGAAACATTTGAGCAGCTTATTCTCTGGCGGATACATGGAGCCACAATGCGGCAGCTACAGCGACGAGGAGGAGCCCACCCAGCACCAGGAGTCATCCGGCCTTATGGCCTTCTGCCTTCTGTACCTGGGAATGGGAATGCTCTTCTTCTGCATCAGCGCTATCACCGACCAGCACACGCAGCACCAGGCGCGCCTCAAGAAGGAGCAACGTCATAGAGGGCGCTCCAATGCTCCACGAAGGCGTCGTCACACAGTCAGTCCGCGCAAGCGCCAGAGGAAGGGCACAGGGGAGTACGGATTGACGGATCGAGATGTCTGGCAGGACCCCTTTGGGCAGGAGGATGAGGATCAGCAGCAGGGTGATTTCTACTTTGATACCCTGTCGTACGATGAATAGAGATCAAAGCGAAGCCCGCACCCGCACCCATAGCCAGCCAAAATTCCAAATTCAAAGCAAATAAGCGGCACAATAAATGTACAACAAAATCAAAATGAATAGCAAAAGTTTTGCCCCACAGACACACTTGCTGCATGCATCATGCATCATCGATGTGGAAACTTCACTCTGACACAACACCACCAAATACGGTCGTCCCTGTCAACTGCAACATACTGTGGCCATATACGGTCCGGTCTGGTCAGGTCTGCTCTCCGTTGACAGGACCAGGTCACATTGGAATGCTGCATCCGAAACGAGGCTAAGCGAAATCTAATTAAAAGCCAGCAAACTGTGGCCGCCAGCCAATTCCATTAATATGGGGATAGAGTTGCACTTCATGGTACAAGCAAGAATTATCCATTCGAGGCAGCTTTGCCCTGGTCTTCCGTTAAGTTCAGAAAGAAGTCAATGATG
This sequence comes from Drosophila subsilvestris, assembly GCA_035043285.1. Lineage (NCBI taxonomy): Eukaryota > Metazoa > Arthropoda > Insecta > Diptera > Drosophilidae > Drosophila > Drosophila subsilvestris. The sequence goes on along the minus strand of JAWNNB010000133.1, from coordinate 5,345,740 downwards.
CTTAGTCACCCACACACTCCCAGTAGTCATAGCCAGACAATGGAGGAATTGTTTAAATGCATATATACTAAACACAAGTATGTATGTACATATTTGTCTAGTTATATCATGAATAGATTGCTTTATTGAATGGAAGCTTAAGGAACGTCACTCCTCTTTTTTGTTGTTGCTGCTGCTGCT